>JANTQA010000036.1:11734045-13059854 GCA_027625915.1 Anaeramoeba flamelloides
TTAAAACGAAAAATGGAGCTTTCTTAGCATATTGTAAACAAAACCAAAAGAATTAAAAATATTTTTTTTTACAAGCTTTTACGATTTTTTTTTATTTGTTATTTTTTTTTTTATTATTATTTATTTATTTTCGTATTTTGACATCCCAAATTATCTTTTTTATTTAATATTATATTCATTTTATTTTTTTTTTTTTTTTTCATTTTTTTCCTTTTTATAGAAATATTTCGAAAAATCCACAAATAAGGATTCACAAAAATAAATATGTTATATTCAAATTTTTATATATTTTTTAACTTTTTATTATTCTTTTTGTTTTTTAGAGATATTAACTTTGATTAATTTTGGGATACACCAATTATAATGAAAATTTTTTCAAAAAAACTTTTTAATTTTGGCTTTTTTGTACTAAATATTTATATAAATATTTATTACATTTATCTTTTTTTAAAGTAGTTTATCCAATTTGAAATTATTTTTGAAAGTAAAAAATAATGAATATTCTAATAATATTGTTTTTAATTTTTAATTATATAAATTTTCCATTTTATTTTTTCACAAGTTGATAGATCCTTTTATTGTTTATATTTTATACCAGGATATAATTTTTTTTCAATTTATGAAAAGGGAAAAAATAATGTTTCTAATATAATCACTTTCCATAAAATTGAAAAAAAAATTTTTCAATGTCTTCGTTTGAATTTTTTTTTATTGATTTATTTGTTATTTGTTGGTATTTACAGGTATTTTTTTTTTCAAGATATATTAAATAAAATATATCAACAAAATGTTATTTTTATTTTCAATAAATGTTGAATAAAAAATATTATATTTGAATATTTGAGAAAAATGATTAAATCCTAAAAGTTTTTTTTTTTAAAAAACCTGAAAATACGTTAAAAAAAATACAATGATGACAATCAATATATATTGTGATTAATTTTTGAAATTCAGAATAAATTATTTTTTTTTTTATTGAATAAATAATAATAAATGGGGTTTAAATTTGATTATAATTGCTTATTGGAGAGGATTATTTATTCAAAAAGTATTATTTTTTTTTTTTTTTTTTTTTCATTTTTAATCAATAGAACCAATGAAAAATTAAATAAATAGGATTTCTTATAAAATAAATAATTTCTTGTTTTAATATAAAATATATTCACAAAGGAATTTATTACAATTATCAATTGACATTATATTACAAAAATGAATATATCAAATACGGGTTTCAATATAAAACAGTTTTAATATATTCAATAATAATATTTTCAAGAAAAAGATCAATTTTATAATGTTTTTAAATAATTTTAACTCTATTATTGGTAAAAAAGAGTTTTAAATATAAATGATATGTGAAATTTATCCACAATTAAAAAAAAAAAACAAACTAGAATTTATCTTTGAGAAATTATTAAAATTAATTGGTGTTGTTTAAAACCGATAATATTTTTCATTGTAAAAATTAAAAAAAAAAAACTTTAGAAATTAAATACTTGAGTTTCTTCTCAATTAATTTTATTTATTGGATTCAAATTGATAGTGCCACATTATTTATGTTTGAGATTTTTTTTATTCATATAAACTATTTTTCAAAAAGTTTAACTAACTTTATATTGTTAACGGAAGTTTTTTTGAGTGTTTATTGCAGTATTATTTTTAAAAAGTATTTTTAAATTTTGTAAATTGTTGTTTTTCTTTTCAAAATTGTGTAGTTTTTTATTTTTCTTTTGATTCTTTTTTTCAATCGTTTTTTTTTTTTTTGATTTTTTTTTTGGAAATTATAGTGAAAAAATTTTTCCAGTTATTTTTCAAAAATTGGTATTTATGTGAATAATTGTTAAACAATTCAAAAAAGAAAATGAAAAAACAATTAAAAAGTATATTGGAGAGATCTAAAAAGCAAATCCAAAAACCTGTGGCTAATTATTTCAACACTACCGACGATATAAGAAATCAAGAAACAGCTTTCTAGCCTTTAAAAGAAAATCTTCAGTTTTTATTTTTTACCATATAAATCATTACTTTTATTCTTTCTTTTTTTCTAACAAAAAAGCCAAAAGGAAAAAAAACAAAAAACAATTAGAAGATTTTGATCAGTTTAAAGATGTTGAAGAAGAAGACAATAAGGAAAAAGAAACAACAAAAAATAGTGATCCTTTTGAGGAAGTCAAATATAATCGCTATAAGGAAAAAACTAGAAAGAACGAAAATAATACAAATGATGATGAAGATGACGAAGATGAATTTGAGCAGCCAGATGCAAATTCAGAAGACGAAGAACTTATGAAAGAACTTGGCGTCAACAAAAGTAGTGACTCAACTGACTTACAGTCTCTTGATGAAGAGGATGACGAAGAAAACAAGGGAGATGAAAATGATAATTTTTCTTCTGAATCCTAAGAATTAAATCAAAACAAAACATCGAACATCGATTTAGGAGATAAAATTGTTGAAAGTTCAGATTTGGAAATTGATCCAGAGAATGATATACTCATTAACCCAATGAAAAACAAAAGTAAAAAGAAGAATAAGAAAAATAAGAAAAATGGTGGGGTTAAAAACAAAAAAAAAAATAAAACACAAAACAAAACTCCAAAAAATTCTGGAAAAGAAAAACCAAAACATAAAAAGAAGAAAAAAAAAAGAAAGAGAAAAAGAATCCAAAAGTGAAGAAGCCTCGAGCGAAGAAGAAGCAGAAGTTGAAGAAGTTGAAGTTGAATTACCAAGAGGTATTGTTCGTAAAATGTTTAATTTAAAGCCTAAAAAAGCAAAAATAATTAATCGAAAGCCAAAGTCTAAAAAAGATTCACAAAAAAAGACAAAAACAAACACAAAGAAAAAGAAAAAGAAATAATAAATATTTCAATTTAAATTTTAACAATTTTCCATTTTAGTTTTAATTTTTGAGAAAAAAATTCTTTATTTATTGAAATTCTTCAAAGTTTCAGATTTTTTCTGTTTTTTACAATTTGCACTTTGACAATAATTTCCAAACAAAGATTGTATTATTTATTCCTTTACATTTTGAAATATAATTTATTAATTAATTATTTTTTTTTTTTTTTTTTTTCAATTTATAGATTATTTTTTTAATATTATTTAACTATCGCCATATTTGTGAAGTATTATTTTTTCACAATCATTTTAAATAATTTGTGAGATTTATTAGAAGCAATTCTATAGAAAAATGAGGTTTAATTAAAGCAAACTCTATTTCAGTGGAAATGGTACAGTTATATTAAACAAATAAAAAGCATTCTATGAGTATATTTAATGTTCTTTTTGAAATAAATTATCAATTTTTATATTTGATCATTTTTTCTAATTTTGTCAAATTTTCCTTTTTTTTTTTCGTTTTTTTTTTTTTTTTTTAAAGTAAAAATTCAATATAAAAAAAATAAAGTTTGAAAAATAAAATTAAATTTAAATTAATTAGTTCTTTGTAATATCTTTTAAAATCGATTTATTTACTATTTCAAAAATATTCTTTTCAAAAATTTTAATTTCCATTTGAATTTGTGAAATTTTTTACGATCGACTTCCTATGAAAGGAGCTTTAATATTTTTTTGTCATTTAATTATTTTCTCAAATTTATAGTTTTATAAGATATTTTTTTTATGAATATCAACTCGAATCTGGAAATTATTCTTTAATTTTATTTTTATACAAAATTGTATATATTGACTTTAAAAAAAAATGGAAGTTTACAATTTTCGTCTGGTAAACCCACTGAAATATTTTTAGATACTTTTTTTTAATCATTTTTTAACTTTACAGATATGACAAGATTAACATATATATAAACTCAATTCCAAAAATTGGGGCACACCTTCAAAATCAATTTAATTCCAAGAAAAGTGATATTTGACTCTTAAATAGAAACACTGGATATTAGCAATCAATGTAAATAATTTTAAAGTTAATTATTTATCATTTTTTTTCATTGTTTTTTGATTTTTGATTTTTTTTGTATTCTTTTTTTTCAAAAAAAAATTTTCTTTTTTTTTCAAAACTTTTCGAAAATCTCAAAATCACTTTAAAATGAAATTTAAAAGTTTTCATTCTGATCACAAAAAAAAAATTTTTTTTTTTTCTCAAAGAAAAAAGATTCTTTTTTTATCGAGAAAAAATTTTTTTGAAAAAAAATCATGATATGGTGTGCTAGGACACATGGCCTACAAACAGACCTTATTATTATTAATGGAAGTGTGAATACTGAATATATTATTAATGATATTATCAAAAAAATCAAAGGAAATTCAACTCGCTAATTCAGAATATAGTGAGTTGAAATGGATTTTCCAAAAGGGTGGAGCTTGTCCACATACCTCAAAAAAAAAAACTCAAACTTACTTAAATCGGGGATGTAATGTTCTGGACCCTTGACCCCCAATTCCACAAATTTAAATCCAATTGGGAATTTATGGATAGTAAACTGAAAAATTGTAACCAAAAAACGAAGAAGAAGAATTTTTAAAATTTTCACTAATGTATGAAATACTTTGAGTTGGAAAACCTAAGATAATTAGTAAACTCTATATTTAAAACGATATATTTCGTTATCAAAAGACAAGCTGAATCTATTAATAGTTTTTATTAATTTTTCTTTCAATAAAAATGGATTTTTTGGTAACCGTGTTCCAAAAATAGGGGCACACTTTTTTTTATTTTTTCTTTTTTATTTTTCGAATTGAATTTTAAATTTACTATAAAATATATAAATAGTATTAATTAAATATTTTCGGGTCTTTTATTATTTTAATGTTCAAGTATTGTGTATTTTGGAGTATATTTTTATTAATGTAATTTTTTTTTTTGTGTCCCATTTTTTGGAATTGAGTTTATATATATATATATGGTATGCACAACACATGTAAAACAATCTTTTTTCGTATATATATATATATAAATAAACCAAAATTTAAAAAAATTTACACAGTTAAAAAGGTCCAAGCAGCCAGAATAATACAATTCCGTTCAAATTGGAAATAAATTTTGATTTTTGTAAAACGTGAAAATCATTTTTTCATCTTTAAGTTTTTTGTTTTTATTTTATTTTTAGAATTATGTAACTTGTTTCTGTAGACCAATATTTTTTTTCAAGGGATTGTATTCGGTTAAAGTTGGGCTATTCCAAGTAGAAGGACCCAAATAGAATTAGTTGGTGGTACATAACCTTTGATCGAACAATTTTCCTAATAGAAGCACAATAAATTTACAACAAATATTTTTTTTGTTCTTGCCGAAATTTTTAACACACTCTTGATTTATTAGTAGGATAATTATTTATTTTTTTTGTGGTTAATTTAATTTATACACAATTGTTAACATTTCACACTGTGAATATTTCTAATTTGGTATTTCTTCAAGAATTGATTAAATGTGTTTTTTTTTTTCAAAAATTAAATTTTAGTGTGTTAAAAAATTTGAATATGAGTTTTTTGATTCTTATATAATCCAGAGTTGATTAATTTACAATCAGAAGAAGTTTTTAGTGATTTAATATCATTTTTTTTAATTGAATATTTTTTTTTTTGTATTTTTTTTCAATTAATCTCTATTTCTTGAATTTTTGTATAAAATAAATTATTAGGTAATTATTCATATTAAACTTTGAATTTTGACTGAAGAAATTAATTTTAATTCTTCTCTTAATCCAATATTTATACTAAACTTGTCTGAAAAAAAAAATGATATGATTTTTCCATTTTTTTTTTTTTTTTTTTGTAAAAAAATCTTCTCTTTATCAAAAAATTAACAGTATAATCTAATGGTTATTATTAATTAATCAAGCTAGTAATTTTTAATTACTATGATAAAAAAAAATTTACTAATAGAATAATTATCCAGAAAAAACATTTAAAAAAAATATTAAAGATATTATTAAATTTCTTTTTAAAGATCAAAAAAAAAAAATATAATATCATAAAAACATTTGTCTTTGAACTATTTTAAGTTTTCCATAGAATTATAATTTGAATAAAAGATAAATAAAAAAAATGAATTAATTATCACATGAATAACATTTAAGAGATAAATTCTTTTTTTGAGATGGTATTCAAAGAGTATTGAATTCATTTTTATTCCACATGTAAAAAATCTCATAAGACATTAATTAATGGGGGTAAGTCAATTGTTTAACAATTCATGTTGATTATCATTTGAAAAATAAAGAATAAATTTCTTTTTTTAATTAAATGTATCTTTTTTCTCCATAATGTATAATTGAATTAAAATATTTTTTTTCCATAGTTTTTATCAAATCAATATTTAATATAAGAAATATTGTTAGTATTCAGGTTTTAATTATTTAAAAATCGTTTATTTTTATTATTTGAATAAAAGTATTCATTTCTTTGAAGAATCCAAGATAAGTTTACATTTCTCAATATATAAAAAATATCAAAAAAACTTTGAAAAAGTATATACTACAGTTGTCAAAAATAAAGCGTGCAAAAAAATTTAATACATGTTTCAAAATAAATAGAGTGTTTTTTTTTTTTTTTTTTTTTTTTTTCCATTAAAGAGTGGGTAGTAAAAGTCCACCTGTTTGTCCGAATCCCTAATTTGAATTAGAGTTATGGTTGAACCAAGTGAGAGCTGGTCATTTCTCCCCAAAATCGGATCCGCTCCATAAATTGAGAGGGATTTTGTTCCAATTCCGTTCAGTTTTATAATAGTCAAAAAGATTCAATTCGGTCAAACGATTTCCTCAAAGAATTAGTGGTTCTAAGAAGCATAAGCCCGATTTTTAATTAAAATTACACAGTGGTGGCTATTTGAGAAAATGGTAAACAATAAGAAATAATGGTTAAGGGAATAGAACCCCGGCCTTCAGATTGTACACTCGGTTGTGTTGCCACTTGTCCATACCGGTTCTCTAAAAGAGTGTTTTTTTTTTGTTAAAGAAAACCTATACATTAACCAATCAAAGAAATTGATAATAAAGCCTAAAAAACATGGTATTGGTTTCTTAAAGTTCTATTATTGTAAAAGAAATTCTAAAAATAACGGATCAAATTGCAAGATTTATCTCAAATAATAGAGTAAAATTTTATCGAAAATTTTAATCATCAAAAAAACTAAAAAATTAAAAAAAAAATTGAGATTATTTGAATGAATATTTTAAATTTTACTGAAAATAACAAGACCTTTACCTTCAAAATTGATTTGAACTTAGGTATAAGATTTGGAAGTAGATTGGATTTTGCCTTGGTACAAGAAGAAAAAAAAGCACTGATAAGATTTTGAAACACTAATTATAGTCTTTGTGCACATATTATTTTGATCACTGTCATTCAAAACAATTGTTGGATTTACTTTCAAAGATTTCAAATTGTGACATTAATGTTCAACAAAAACAATTTTTGTTTGACTTTTTATTTGTACTGTTAATGAAGCAATAAAAAGATCATAATTTACTTTCAGATTGTAGAAAATAAAAACCAAAAAGTATATTAAAAATCATTAAAATTCCCAACTCCCAAAGAAAAATAATAATAAAACTGATTTACCAAATGAAATAAATTGTTAAAATTTGACTTTTTACTTCAAAAAACTTTAGAAATATTTTCTTCTATTTCTTTTTCAAAAGATTTTTAAAAAGAATCATTCGTCAATATTCCATGTCAACATTGGAAAATTTTTCAAAAATAATCAAAGGCCTGATTCTTTTCTAGTTATTCCTTAAATTCCACAAAAATAAATTTTATTTTTTTTATTTTTAGTTCAAAAATTCCCCAAAAAAACCTTCCAATGCTGTCTTACGAAAAAAAACATAAAATGAGAGAAAAGATTGGTAAAAAAAGAATCACAAAAAGTATTCTTTTAGAAACAGGAAAGATCTCTCCTGAAGAATTTGTCCTTGCAGGTGATAATCTCATTTTTAAAAGTCCAACTTGGCGTTGGTAAGTTATTTATTATTCTTTTAGTTTCTTTAAGCATTTCCGATCTTTTAAAAAAGAAAAATAAAAAGATAAAAAAAAAAAAAGTTAACAAGAAAATAAAAACAAAAAATTAAAAAGATAAATAAAAACTTTCAAAAAAAAAGAAAAATCAAAAAAATGTTTTGTTCTTCTTCTAACCTACCATCATTCTTAATTTTTGAAATTTGATTTTAATTTCTTTTTACAACTCTTTTAAACCTTCAAACAAAGGGCTACTTGCTCAAAATCAAAACAAAATGATTGGTTACCAAGCGAAAAACAATTTTTAATTACAGAACATGTGCCATGTTTAAAACGCGCTCATGAATTAACATCTGGACTTGACAAAGATTTCATTTTTGAAGACGAAGGTGGTGATTCATGGATCTCACCTGAAAACCTTGATGAAATACCAAAAAAAAAGGAAGAGGAAAAAGAAAAAGAAAAAGAAGAAGAAAAAAAAGAAAAAGAAAAAGAAGAAGAAAAAGAAGAAACTTCCTCTGATGAAGAAGTTGTTGAAGGGTTTGATATTTCTGATGACGAAATTGAATCAGCTAATGAAGAAGATGAAAATGTAATTTTTTTAACTCTTTCTCAGAAATTCTTTTTTACACCTTTCCAAAAGAAAAGATCTAAATATTTTTTTTTTATTTTTTTTTTTTTTTTTTTTTTTTTTTTGAAAAAAAAGAATTTTTTCGCTTTAAAAGATCTTTTTATTAATTTTCCTATTTTTAGGATCAACCCACATCATTATTTTGTTTTTTAACTTTTTCATTTCCACAATTTTTCTCTTTTTTTTTTTTTTTTTTTATTTTTTTATTTTCCACAAAAAAAAAAACAAAATAAATAATAATTAAACAACAAAAACAATAAAACAAAAAAACAACAAAAAACCAAACCGAATTTTTATTATAAAGGCAATCGTATCTGATGAAGAAGTAGACATTGTCAAATCAAGAACTTATAACATCACGATTACTTATGATAAGTATTACCAAACCCCACGTGTTTGGCTCCAAGGGTACCGAGAAGACGGGCAACAATTAACAACAAAAGAAATGTCTGAAGACATATCACCAGATCATTTCGAAAGCACTGTCACATTTGTCCCACATCCTCACCTTGAAGTAAAGACAGCTTCAATCCATCCATGTAAACACGCACATGTTATGAAGAGAATGATTGATGAAATGGGCACAAGAAACAAGGTTTTGGAATCTAAAAACTATCTTCTTTTGTTCCTTAAATTTATCTTTGCTGCAATTCCAACAATTAACTTTGACTTTGCACAAGGGTTTGAATTATAGAGAATCAGCCTTTTATCCAAAATTACATTTAATCGCTCAAATCTTATTATTTTTCTTTTTTTTTTCGAATCTTACAATACAATCAAAAATAAGATTAAATAACCAAGGGCAAAGTTAGTCTCACGTTATAGTATACTTTATTATTTTATTTGTTGATTTTGATTTTTTATTTGTACAAATTATTCTTTCTTCAGGATTACCTTTGCAAGCGAAAAAGGCGAAATCGTGTTTAAAAACAGTCTTGAAAGAGTTACCTAAATCCCAGTTAAATTTACACACTGAAAATTTCTTTTATGAAAAAAAATGGTATATTTTTAGAATTTGCATAATTTTCACAATTTTACCTTTCTTATGATCACTGCCAAAATTTGATTCTAAAATTTCAGAATTTCCATTTCAAATCTATAAACACAAAAAAATTCTTATGACTCAAGCTCTTCTAAATATTGTTTTTAGTTACTTTTATTAGTTTGAAATGCTTTAAAAGTTGGATTGTACTTGAAAATCCCTGAAAGTCATTTTTTTAAAAAAATTAACCTCAAAAAAAACTAAGTGCACGTGAATATGTTTGAGAGCGAGTGTTTGTAAAGCACTTTTTCCGTGCACCATACAACAAAAAAACCTTCATCAATCCTCACACTTCCAAAAAAAAACAAATCAAAGTATTTTGATAAAAAATGAAATGTTTTTAAAATTCAGTTTTATTTAAAAAAAATTTATATAATTCTTAAAATCTTAATCGTTAACAACTAATACAATATAAATTATATACCCCATTGTTTTATACTACCGATATATTCGGGACCCTCACTCTTCATGTGATTTGATATTTTTGTTACATTGAATTCATACACACAGGAAAAAAAAATTAAGCTGAATTTCAAAATCTAATTTTACTTTTGAATTTTACTTCATATATTATTTATAAAATTTTTTTTTTCTAAAATTAAATTTGAAGAATCTAATAGATAATTTAATTGTTTTAAAATATGGTGAAAAAAAGAATTACTAAATTTAAACTTTTTGAAATATATCTTTTGAATAACAGATGTTACTATCTACATTAATCAATGATCTTTATACCATTCAAGTAATAACAGTATTTTTTTTTCTTTTATGTTTATCCATATTTTAATTTTATTGGGAGTGGTTTTTTCGTGCTTTTTATAAAATGTTATTTTCATAATAAATTTTTAATTTTGTGATCCGAATCATTTTATCTAATTTAGAAAATGTTTTTTTTGCTATTTTAATATCTTTCTTGTTATTTCTTTTGAGTTTTTTGTTTTTCTTTTCTTTTTTCTTTTTTTAAGGGTTATATCTCTGGTAGAATTACAGAATTATATTTTTTATTAGATATAAGTTGGTATTAATTGATTTCTTACTTATTATATCTGGCATTAATTATGATTTAAAGTTTGTTAAAAAAAGAAAATTTTCATTTTATATATAGAAATTGGAATTTAAGATTGTAAAAAAAAGATTGAAAGTTATATCATAATAAAAATTCTGGTTTTTGGGTTGTAATTTTTCAAATTTTCTTTGAGCTTGGCTTTATTGGTGATTTTAAAAAATTTATTTATTTTTTTTTCCAAAATTTTCTTTTTGACAAAAATTGATGTTTTTGACAATAATTTCTATTAAACTATGAATGTTGCTCAAGTCAAATAAATAAATTTCCCTTGCCCAAAATTTGATCTTTATTGAATTTTGTCAAAAAAAAAATTAAAAATTCAAATTCCATTCTTTTTTTAATTAATTTTGTTCTGAAAAAAATAAACAAAAATATTGAAAGATTATTATGAAGAAATAAATATTTAGATTAAAATTTCTAGAATAAAAAATAAAAATGGGTTTTTAAATATGCAAAAAAATATCCAAAAATCGAAAATACTCGTTATTTTTTGAAACAACTGAATAACACTTTTTGAACAACTTCTTAGCTACTCTCGTGCCAATACACTTAATTTAAAGATAAATAACAAAATAAATTTATTATCCAATCAATAATATTCTAAATCTTTTTATTTTAAACTTGAATAATTGTATCTCAATCTGGAGGTGTTAAGTATATTAAAATTTAAATCATCTTTATTTTACGAAAATTTGTCCGTCCGCCTCTTTTTAACATTACCAAAGAATAAATCATTTATTTTTTTTTTCCAATATTACTATTTATTTTTTATCAAATTGATGAAAAATCAATCTTGTTTCTATTTGTTTTTTAAAAAAATAATGTCTAAAAAAAAAAACTAGGAATAAAAAATATAAATATCCAAATATGACTAACGGGCAAATATCGCCTTATGAAGAAAAGCAAAGAAAAGAAAAGAAAATAAAAGAAATGAAAAGAAAAAAATAATTAATCAAAAAGTAAAAAATAATTAATCAAAAAGTATTTTTGTTGGAGAATTCTGTAATTTTTCCCCGACGATTTTTTGATATAATTCGAAAGCATAAAAGTCGTCCATTTGAGAAATGAAATCAAGTATGTATGTTAAAGGCAAATCATTATTCTGAGAAAAAATATTCTTGTTTTGCTTAATCATGGGGAAAAACTGTATTGGTAAGATCTCTTGAATTTCCTTTTTGATAGGCTTGCATTCGGACCAGGCGGTATAAAAAAACCGTAAAATCTCAGAAAGTATAATTTTTCCATTGATGCCGATCTTGAGTAGCGAGTCGCCTCTGTAAATGTTTTCTCTTGAGAATTCTTGGAATAATTCCCACGAAGATTTCTTTTTCTTCGTTCGGATTTTGTACTCTTCAAAAGCAGAGTCCAAAAGATTATCAAAAAATTTGTGTTCCATGATTTCCGTATATTTGTAACAGAATTGATAATAGGCCACCCAAATAAGATCATTAATCAAGATGGCTCTTTTTTTCGAAATATGGTGATCAATATCCATATTATTTTTTCTCCATCGCGAATCTTCTTCATGTTTGTTCTTTGGGCTTTGCTTGGTTGAAGTTATTTGTTGTGTTAATTTAATTTTTTGAATATTTTTAATACTGTTCCCGTTTTTGTTTTCTTTTTCGTTTTCGTTTTTGTCCCTATTATTCTCATTATCGTTTTGGGAATTAGTTGTGCCCATGCCCGTGCTTGAGTTTTTATTTGATTTCCCGGTTTCCTTTGTCGAAAATTTTTGATTCAATCGCTCAAAACTTGAAATAATTTTTTGGCTTTCTTGATGAAGATTTTCATATTGCTCGGTAGCTTGGGTGTCTTGAATAATTTCGATTTTAAATGCGTCTTCCATATCCATAACATGATAACAAATGTCGTCAGCTGCTTCGACAAGAAATGATAACGGGTGCCTATAAAACCCATCTTCTCCTTTTAAATTCAGCTTTGTAAAAATTTTTTCAAAGATTTCTCGGTCTCTTTCAAAGTACCCTGATTTTTTGTGCCTTATTTTCCTTTGTCTAAAGGATCTGTATGGGCTCAATTTTTCTGCCTTTTTATTCTTTATTTCACTTTTCTGAACAGAGCTCTTCGAATGCTTTTGCTCGCATTCTTTGGTGCCCCACGGATACTTAACAGTGGAGGCAATCGTTGAATAGGACAGATATAATCCTCTTCTTTTTCCGTATTGGGAAGCAATTATTCGAAATGTATTCGCATTTCCATCAAAATATAAATAGTCTGCCTTTTCATCTCCTTGTGAGACAAAATTTTGTTTTTTCGCACAGTCTTTGATCACTAATTCCTCAAGCCCTTCAAATTCTTTTGGTATTTTTTCATTTTCTTGTTCTTGAGAAAGCTTTGGAAATAAGATTTTTCCTTTCTCTTTTTTTTTTTTTCAATTTCTCGTTTCTTTTTTGTTTGGTTTTTCTTTTTCTTTTCCTTTTTCTTTTTCTTTTCCTTTCCTTTTTCCTTTTCTTTTTCTTTTCCTTTTCCTTTTTCCTTTTCTTGTTTGTGCTTTTTTTTTTGTTCTTTTTTCAGTATATTTTCCCAAAAAGATTGAATACTATCTTCCCCGAGATGACCAAAAGGTGGATTTCCAAGATCGTGTGCAAGACACGAGGCACAAACAATACTATCAATTTGATCAATTAAACCAATTAATTCGGAATTTTGTGGATCTATGCTATTTTTCAAAACTTGCTTAACCAATTGTCCCAGCGATCGTCCAACAGTACTTGTTTCAAAACTATGGGTCATCCTATTATGAACCAAAGTGTTGAGATTTAAGGGAAACACCTGTGTCTTTTGTTGCATTCTCCTGAAATAATTTGAAAATAAGATCCGATCAAAATCTCGCTGATATGTGTTTCTTCCTTCTTGTTCAAATCGCACCGGTCCATCTCTTTGCTGAGAGATCAATTTCTTCCATATTTCATTGTGAGACTCATCGTATTTCAATACTTGATTGTTTAGGAAGAAATTAGAAATATTTTGTTTTTTTTTTGTTAAAAAAAAAGGTTATTTTCAAGAAAATAGTCAAAGAAAAGCAATTTAAAAAGATACAATATCTTTAAAGGTATTTAGTCGTTTTTGAACCATTCATTATTTAAAATTGTTATTGAAAAAAAACTTACCTTCCATAATGTTTAATCACAATAGGCTTCTTTTCTTTTTGTTCCAATTTAGACATTTTTTTTTTTATCAAACACACCAAATAAAAGAAAAAAAATAAATTGTATTTTTTGTAACAAAATATTTCGGATCATTTAACCACTTCTTAAAGAATTCCACCATCACACTATGTGGTATTTATTAGATACAGTTGATAATGATAATGCAAATTCATAAATCTTTACTAAAACGAGTCTTACAACATGGTCAGGTATACTTTTAATATTGACCAAAGTAACGAATAGTTGATTTTTTTCAAATTTGAGATTCATGTATTTTATTCCCAGATTCTTATATCATAAAAATGATATAAAAAAAAACATTTTTTAGAGTCTTAGGATTTGAAATCGATTATGTTTAAGTCTGAAATTGAAGAAAAAAAAATAAACCAAAGGTGATAATTTTTTATTCGAAATTTGACTGTTTACATTTTTTTACAAAAAATCAAAAGGAAAAATACTAAATTCCGAATCACATAAATTCTGTAAGTCCTCGAACTCATGTTTTGGGGTTTTATTATTTTTTAAATTATTTAATTGTTTTTTAGGATAGTTATTGGAATAATTGTTGTTTTTCCTGTTTTGCTTTATGGTTGTTTGATATTTTTGTAATTTTTTTCATTTTAGATTTAGAGTCTTTATATTCTATAAGGTTCTATTTGAATTTTACATATTTGTGGGGTGTTTTATCCAATTTGAGATATTCTGTTGTCAAAAATAATATGTGTAAAAAAAATTAATAGCATGTTTCAAAATAAAAAGGTTGTTTTTTTTGTGTTAAAGAAGACCTATTCTTTAACTTAATTGATCAAATAAACTGGCAATAAATAATAAGTATAAATGGTACTGATTACTTGAGGTTCTATTATTTTGACAACAAATTCTAAAAATGAAGGTTTGTATTGCAAAATTTATCTCAAAAAATAGAGTAAATTTTGAAGAAAATTTTTATCATTCAAAAGAACCAAAAAATTTCAAAAAAATTGTGAAAATTTCGAAAAATTTTGAAAAAATTTTCAACAAATTCCATTCCTAATTTAAATTTTACTGAAAAAGTCAAGAAGTTAACCTTCAAAATTGATTTGAACATAAGTATACTGCTGGATAATGAATTGAATGTTCCATTGGAACAAGAAGATAAAAAAGCACAAATTTTTTTGAGAAAAATAGATTACAGTTGTTTGCACTCATTGTTTTGATAAGGGTAAAAAATATTTACAATTTTAGGACATTCTGAATTTTATTTTCAATGAAGATTCCTTTTATTAAAAATTATATAGTTACATAATAAAAAGAATAGTATGCCTAAGAGATCATGATAAAATTAAAGTTTTTTCATAAATTGGTTATTTAGGCAAAAAGTTTTAAATTTAAACGATACTTTCAATATGTTTAGAAAATTAAAATCATCTTGCTCTAACTTTCGTTTTCATATTCGAATATACTGTATTGGAGAGATATAATCTTAGTATAATTGATTATAAAGTCAAAAGTAAGCAAAATGAAGGGTAAAAAATATGGGTTTTAAATTTGCCTTGTTAGGTTCGAAAATTCGTTCAAGTTTTTGAACAACAAATCATTTCTTTACTAAAATCCTCAAAAATTGCAATATTTTCAATTTCTATCAACATTAAATCTTGTAATAATTTATTTTTTTTACTTTATTTACCTTATTGTATTACAATCCTAAGAGAATTTAAAACTCTAAAAATTCTTAAATTATGCTAATAATGTTAAAAACAATAATTTTGAAAAGAAAATATTTTTATTTTGTTGAGCTCACATTCATATCAATAAATCTTATATAGTGTCTCAGATAGAAAAATTTCAGTTTTGGTTCTTCAACAATTTTACACTGTTCACTCACACAGAGAAGAAAAATAAGATCTAATGAAAATGTTTTTCCAATCCGATCCGAAAAAAAATCGGTAATGACAAAGTACTCATCTGATTTAGGAATGTGTTCAAAAACTTTCAACAATATACCATTTGTATAGTTTCCGTGAATTCATTCAGAAAGTAATTTATAACTTAATTTCAAAAAGTTTGACCCCTAAAAATTTGATAATGTTCTCATTTTTACTAATTTATTATTTTTTTTTTTTTAAATATGACCTTGTGATCTATCAATAATTAAAACCAAGGAACTTTTCAAATTTAAATATTTGGAAGAAATAATAGTTTCATATAAAAAGCTCTTATATTAGAATGTAAAGTTTTGTGAATGGGTAAATTAAATGTTTTCAACCTACGACCATTCAAATTTTAAAATATATATATTTATGTATCAATAAAGTCTTTGTATTTTGGTTCCCACTTGATTGGTTAGCTATTTTACATAATTTTTCAAGGTTATTTAAAAATTATTGTTTTTAAAATCACTTTCCAAAATTGGAATTTTGGATAAAATACAGATAAATTCATGGTTACTTAATAATAAAGAAGTTTTTATTGTTTTTTTGTTGATATTTTTATTTCATTTAGGTTTTATTTGGCCTTATTATTAGTATTTTTTTTTGAAATTCTCTTTCTTAAAATCAAGTAATTAGAGAAAGAACCTTTCAAATTTGATTATAAATTGTTGATTAATTAAAAAAAGATAATATGTAGTTTTAAACTTTGCTAATAAAAAAGTTATTCTTTTATTTCAAAAAAATTGTTTTTTCATCCAAAATTTAGATTAATTTTTTTATTTTGAAAGAAGATAAATTATACTTTTTCGAGTTAAAAAATAATATAAATCATATAAAATGTTTTTAGACAAAATTTCCATTTTAGAAAAATTTGTTTTATATAAAAAAACAAAATTGACTGAAGACAATGTAAAAATGAAACAAAACCAAAAAATAACTCGAAAAAAACAGTGAATGAATTGACAGTAATACAAAAAGAAATGAAATAAACTTTTAAAAATATTAAAAAAAAAAAAAAAGTACTTTAAAAAGAAAATATTCTGACTCTAAGGATCTATTTGTTAAACCGATAATCGGAGAAGAACTTCAAATAATAACTATAAATAGACATAAAATACCCTTCTTAAAAACAAAAAAAAACAAACCAACAAATCAGATTCAAAACAAACAAAAAAGTAGAAACTTTTATAGAAGTTATATCGACACTTTACCCATTGATTTGTATTCAATAAAAAAATCAGAAATATATCCATATTTCAAACAAAAAAGATATTATTCTCTATCTAAAATCTTATAATATCCACAGACTCTTATTATTAAGTTTTCACATTCATTTAAATAATCCAAATAGTTTGAAATCATATTTTTTTTTAACATAAATAATAAACTCTTTTTTCTCTTTTTTTTGTTATTTTTTTTATTTTGAATAATTAAAAAAAAATTTGAGAAAAATTTTAGTTTATTATCTGATAATTCAACAAAGGTTAGATGAAATGTTCTTTTTTAGTAATTATGGTAAAAAAATGAGAAAATTGTTTTATATTTTGAAAGGGTAGAAAAATAAAAAAGAAAAGGATTTTTGATCCCAAAATCAAATTTAGAGATAATTTTTGCTGAAAAAATACCTTTTTTATGAAAATATCTTTTTGTTTTATAAAATATGGAGAATTTATGTAATATAAGATATAAAGATCTATTGATAATTACAATATGTATAAACATCACCCCTTCATATTAAGAACATTAATCCTTAACTAATCTTTTTATTTTATTATTTTGTTTACTAAAACAATTTGTTTACTTATTTTCACAAGTATTCATTCAAAATTGATAAACACACACTATAATTAACTCCGAAGAAACAGAATACAGACTTCCCACTTCCACACAACAAACCTTCAAATGAATTTAAAACACATTAAATTCCAGAATTTACATAATAATATTTTGATTATATAACGGTAAATAAAATAAATTAAATCCAGAAAAATGTACCTTAATTTGTTTTTTTTTTTGTTTCTTCACTTTGATTGAAATCTTGTAAACAGTCAGTTCAATTTTTAAGAAACAAAATTTCTACGGAATTCCAGGTACAAAAAAATCTCAAATTAAAGTACAAAATTCAAATTCAAGTATAATAATTTGAAAAAAAAAAAATTCAAAAAATGTGCCTTAATTTGAGATCTTTTTTGTTGCTTAAATTTCCCTGAAAGTTTGTCTATTAAAAGTGGAACTGACTCTAGTAAAAATAATTTCTCTTTAATAATTTTCAGAGAAATACTTGATTAACATTTATTTAAATATAAAAGTATTAGATTTTGTGATGAAATAATTTTTTTTTAATTTGAATTCTAAATTTACTAGAAGATTTTTTTTATGATTACCAACCTCTTAAGAACTATTCATATCCCATCCTTATATAAGATCACTTTTAAAAATAACCATATTTTTGTTAACTTTTAAAGAATAATTCATAAAGGGTTAATATTCAAAATTGGTAATTTAGATTTTTTTCAAAATCTGTTCAATGGTAAAATCATTTTTATGCAAAACAAATCCAAAATATATCTTGAAAAGGTTCGAAACTGAAAATAGACCATTATAATTGATTTTAACCTTTTCAATGACCAAATAATTTACTTTTTGTGTATTAATATACTCGAAAATCATTTGGATAGAACAATAACCAAATATCAAAAAACAAATTGATTTTTTAATTTGCCTTTTATTTTGTTCTAAAATTCTATCAATTTTTATAAAATTATCTTTTGGTAAGGGTTTACCTTTGATCAAGATATTTTCTCATTTAGTCCTTCAGAATTTGTCATCTTTTGACTTTCCTTTAATTCACACTCAATTAAATGATTTTTTTTTGTCCCTTACAACATGATATTCAAACCCTTCTGGAGATTCAAATTAGTATAGTCCTTAAAAGTAGAGTTTTTAGAATTTCCTTTAATTGACATTCTTTTAAATCATTTAATAACTCAGGAATTGTGTTTCAATCTCTACGTATCATAAAATTTGAATGGTAAGGCATTCAATAAAAATAAAAATGTGAATTTTTAATCATAATTACGAAACTTTTGGGCTTTATTGATCTTAACAAAATGAAATAAGGAATTTGATTGAAAAAAAATATAAAATGTTGACAGTATTTTCAAACAAAAAAATGTAATTTATTTTATTTGGTGATCTTAAAAAAAAAAAAATTCGTTTTATTTCTTACGTAACCAAAAAAACAAAAAGAATAATTTAAAAAATTTTTACTTTTGTTGTTTTTTTTTATTGTTTTTTTTACGCAACTTTTTTTTTGGTGCTTTTTCTTTTTTATTTTTCCCCTTTAAATTTTGTTTCTTGTTTGTTTTTTCATTTTTTTGAGTCTTTTCTTTTGTTTCTGGTTTTGTTTTTGTTTTTCTTTTTCTTGGGTTTGGTGTCTTGAGAGATCTGAATGTTTTTTTTACCTTGTTTCCAGTTGCCAAACAAATAAGTCGGCAATAAGTTTCTTTATGAGTTATGTATTGCAATTTGATTTTTTGCTTTTTTTTTTTTTTTTTTTTTGACATTGCTATTTTGTGGTGCGAGGCCTGATAATTTCCAAGCAACAAGCTTCCCATCGGAAGAAATCGAAAAGATGTTATAGTAATTTAATGGCTTGTTGTTTTGTTGGGGTACGATCACACTGATTTCTGAAACACGCTGGTGGTGAAGGTCGTCATTTGTGAGAATAGGGATTTTTGTATTGTTGACATCATAAATCGAGAGCGAGCCATCATTTAAGCCAACGATTAATGTGGAATCGTTGATCCAAGCAAAGCAATTAATTGGGCTTGACTTTGGAGCAAAGGTTGCAATTGAACGGAAATTCTCAGAAGAATAGATTTCAAGTTTCTGAGGGAACAATAAAGCAAATTTCTTGGCAGAGTTGTTCCAACAGACTTTTGACGCAGCTTTCTCCAGAGTTTTTGTTACAGAAAGAGAGCCATTCAAAAGGTTCCACATACGCAACGTCTTGTCTTTGGAAACCGTAAGTGCAACTCTTCCCGTTGGGTGGATCGCAATGGAATTGATTCCCTCCTTATGGCTACTCAATTCCATGAGTTTCTCCCAGTCGTTTGTTCGCCAAACAAACACCTTGGAGTCTTCCGAAACAGAAAAAAGGTAATTCTCATGAAAGCCTATTTCATTGATAGAGCCCTCGTGCCCATACAATGTCCCATACTGCTTCGCAGTCCACAAGTCATAAACATTGATATTTTCATCGTTGGATCCTGAAACAAGAAACCTCCCATAGATTTTTACTGTTTGAATGGATTTCGAATGTGGCAAAATCGCAAAGAATTCTTCCAATTTGGAATCACTAAAGTTAAACCCAAACAACTGATGTCCATACGCACCAGTAACAACCCAAATTGTATCATTTTCTGTTTTGTTCATTTTTGAAATCTTGTTTAATTTGGTTTAATTAAATTGCTTTTGGAAACAATCAATTTTTAAAAATTTGAAAAGAAAAAAAAATAAAAAATGAAGATTTTTAAGTTGTCATTTTTATTTTTTGAATGTGTTTTAATTTCTAAGTTTTGATTTTGAAGACCTAGTATTTTGGATTTTTTTAATAAAGAAATATAAAGTCACATTGAACTTGATTGATTATTAATTTTAGAATCTTTTTCAGATCTTTGGATTTAAAATTCAAAAAATTATCACACTTTTTTTTCTTATTTCTTATATTGTTTAAGGGAGTAGCTACACCATAAGGCATGATAAAAATTTGAGAGAGATGAGATAAGAACATTTTATTTTCGTAGCGTGTGATCGTAGATTCTCTAAAAATTTTTTTAAAAAAATTATTTGATATTTTTTTTTTAGTAATGTTCAACAATTAAAAAAAAGAGATTATATAGATAAAATAGTTTTTTTTTTTTTATTTTTTTTATTAAAATAAACTTAATTCCATTAATTTGGGCACAGTTTAAACAGTTGGAAATATAACAATAACATGATTTACGTCCAATTGGAAATTAATTTTAATTCAAAAAACTATTTCATTTTTTGTCTTTTTTGTTTTTGTTTTCATCTTTGATTTCTGAAGTTACTTAATCTGTTTAGTTAGATCGGAAAATTTTTTATAGATGGTTGATATAAGGTTACAGTTGAGTTTCTTAAATTGAAAAACCCACATACAACCTGTGCATGGTATCTTATCATTTGATCGATCAACCATTGTTGGTGTAATTTCAACAAATCAACCAATATATTTTTTGTTCAAACTCTTTCATTTCAGCTCGTTTCCTTATTTTGGACACACTTGTTTTGATTTTTTATTTTATATTGTTTTCTTATATTTGGATGAAAATGATTACTTAAAAAACCATTAATACTATATAACTTAAATGTGGTTTTATATTGGTTTGGAAAAATATCATAAATTGGGTTTTTGTTTCCCTATTTTTGATTTTAGATGTGTCCAAATTTTTGGAATGGGGTTTAGTTTTTTTTTTTTTAAGAAGATAATTTTAGATTCTTTGAATAAAACTTATGACTATTTTGTGTTTTAAACTTTGATAACATATAATCATATTCACTTCTCCAATTCCACTAAACCCAACTATTTAAAATCCTAACAAGTTATAATTTGACTTAATTATTCTAATTTTGGAATCCTTCTAGCTATTTAAGTCTCATTTATGTTTCCTTTTATGATTCTCTCAATTGTAATGTTGTTGTTCTTTTTAAACAAAATCCATTAATCCCAAATGCCACTAATAAAAAAATATTTCTAATTGCTTTATGTAGCCAGGATTAAAAAAATCTCAAAAATGATGAAAATTGAAAAAATGTTGAAATTAAATGCCACAATAGAATGTTGAGATAAGGATAAAAGATAAGTTATTTAACATTCAAAACACTATTTTAAGCAATTCAACTCAACATTCTATTGTGGCAATTTCTTTGAGACTTTGAAAAAAAAATTTAAAAAATCTTATGAATGAAGTACTTTAAATAATAAAAATCAATGAGGTACACCCAAAGTAAAAAATGTTTTTTTTCTGATCCTCTTCAAAATTGCAAAAAAGTGAAAAATTTTTCTTTACCGTGGCTACTCCCTTAAATAAATCGTAGAGAAAATAATTTAAACCAACTCTCATATTTGTTTTTTTTTTTGTTCTTTCCATAGGTATATCCTTGGTTGAATAAAAAAACGAAAAAACATATATTTACTGAATTGAAAAAAGGAAGATCAGTAGA
This sequence comes from Anaeramoeba flamelloides, assembly GCA_027625915.1. NCBI lineage: Eukaryota > Anaeramoebidae > Anaeramoeba > Anaeramoeba flamelloides. The sequence goes on from JANTQA010000036.1 coordinate 11,756,022, forward strand.
AATTTGATCCCATTTAAATTTCAAATACCATTTGCATTTAGAGAAAAATTACCACTTTACTTTATAAAATAAAGTGGAAATTTGGGAGTATATTATTTTTCTGGGATTAATACTTTTTCTTGAAAATACCAAATTAAACCTGAGACATAAAACAAAAAACGATCAATTTTTTATACTTTTAATTTCAACAAATAGTCTGCTTATAGCTTCTAAACGAGTAAGGTTGAAGTTTTTAATGTTAAGAAATTATCTTGGGATCAATAAAATTTTTTTATTCAAAATTTCAGTCTGAGAAATTATACAAATATTATATTTTACTGATTTTGTAATTTTTCGATAAAAATTATTTATCTATGAAATTTAATATTTATTTTTCAAAAAAAAAAAAGAACAATTCAAAATTATAGATTAGATAAAGATTAAATTATAATAAAAAATATATCTAAAAAAAGGAATAATATTCAAAAAAAATAAATAAAAAAAAAAAAAATTATTCAAGTTGTGAGTAGTGTTCGAAAATAGATATATAATAATTTTTAATTTAACAATAACAAAGTATACTTTTTTATTTTGATTTTTTGGAAGCCAAAATTTAAAAATCTTTTTTATGATACTATTTGTAATAGAAATATAAAATTAGATGAAAATATCAAAGAAAAAATATCCTATTTTATATAAAAAAAGATATTGATATTTTGTTATAAAACGATTTTTAAAAGATTTTTTATTAAATAATTGATCTATTTGAAAGGATTTTAATCTACAACTAATTTAACAGTCAAAAAAATAAATTATGTATTAGATTGAATGTATGAAAATGTACAAAATATTATAAATATTGTAATTTAGCTTAATAATTATTTTCTTATAGTATACCTAAATTTTGATTAGAATTAATTCGATTTAATTAAGAAAAAATAATTATAATAAACTAAAATTCAAAACTTTCCACACATCTGAAACAGTTAAAAGAATCACAAGAACACAATCTCAATACAAGCTAAAATAATTTTTGTTTTTGAAAAATCAGTAAAAAACATTTTTACATCTTTTAGTTTTTTTGTTTGGAATTAATTTTGAATTACGTAACTTGTTTCGAAATATTCATAATATTTTTTTCAAATATTGATATTATTTTAAAGTTGAGTTGTTCAAAATAGAGAAACTAAAATAAAATTCGTCAAGGGTACCAAACTATTTGATCGATCAATAATTATTAATAGAATTTAAAAAAAATTAACCCATATCATTGTCTTTTATTATTATTATTATTATAAAACTAAATTAAGTTTCAAATACTTCGGATGACTAGATCTGTTTAGATACTCTTTGAATTAGAAGTCTCAAATTCAACCACTTCAAAATTCTCTCTTTAATAAATTATATGTAGTTTAATTTAATCCTTAACAATAAATCCTATACATTTTCAATTCTGCTCTCTCTAAATTTTTTAACACACTCTTGAATTTATTAAGATTGATAATTATTTATTTTTTGGTTTTGTGAACATTGCATTTTTTAAAAATTTGTTAATAACACAAACATGGATGTACTAACCCATTTCAAAGAGCTCTAACTCAAAAGAAAAAATCCCCATTTGTTTTTTACATAGATTTAGATAGCTGAACATATGTTCCGACTCTACTAATATACAAATCAGCAATTGGATTTAGATGTAAAATTTGTATGCAACCTTATATCATATCTATATTGAATTTTTTTCAAAAATTTTGTAATCATCCCAAAATTTGTGGGAATATAAATGATCTTTATATCAAGTTTTTGTATCAAAAATTATAATTTAATCTTTCAATATCTTTTTTTTTCTAGGTTTAATTTATTTTTGAGAATAATATTTCTTGTTAATTTCTTATAATTTAACCCATTGGAAAGTTTCTTTTGTCTCTTCATCTAACAAATCTTGTGGGAAAGAGATAAATTTTGGTACATGTTGTGATTGGATTGTATTAGTTCGTTATATAACGGTATATAGATAATATTTAGCGTTTTTAACCATTTGTACTATCAAATACAAAAATAATTTCCCTTTAATTACATCCTAGTTTATTGTTAGATAAAACTAATATTAACTTTTCCAACCTTAAAACATAAAAGGAATTACACACTAATTACTATTATAAGAACTGTCTTGTGTTATCTCTAAAGAATTACAGTTCAAGCTTTTATACAATTCCAAATTCGAATCATGATTAAAAATATCAGTATTAACTGTCAATCTGAAACCTATAAATTTCATAAACCTTTTAAATTCTATCTCTTTGATCAATTGATCACAATTAACAAAAAAAAATCAAAATATATTCTCATTTTATTGATAAATATTTAAATTGACAAGTGTCCATTGACTGTTTTAATATCAATGTTGGATAAATATTTTAAAATCATCAATTACAAACCCTTCCTAAACGCAGAAATCACAAAGTCTCTCAAGAAATACAAAAAATTTTAATTGAGAAACTGACTGAAAATGAAAAACTATTTTATTATAATTATTTCTTCAATAAAGAACGGATTTATTAGAAAATATCTTTTATTAAAGTTTAGTGGTTTTTGAATTTAATAAGATAAATATTATCTTTTTCATCTTTCATTTTAATACTTTTATTAAAAAGTTTACATTTAAATTGGGAAACTCTAAAAATTTATGGTAAACAAAAATGTTTTCCTTAATTTAAGGCCAATTAAGTTTATTAAATATCATCCTAAACTTAAAAGTCCTTCATAAGTGTTTAATTAATAAAAATGATTCAGATTTTTAAAATTTAATATTCAAAATTAGTTTTTCGTTTTCATTCATTTTCACAATAATTAATCAGATTTCTTCAGAGATTTGTGATTTCTACATTTGCCAAAGGTTTGTAATTGATGATTTTAAAATATTTATCCAACATCCAGATTAAAACAGTCAATGGACACTTGTCAATTTAAATATTTATCAGTAAAATGAGAATATATTTTGATTTTTTTTTGTTAATTGTGATCAATTGATCAAAGAGATAGAATTTAAAAGGTTTATGAAATTTATAGGTTTCAGATTGACAGTTAATACTGATATTTTTAACCATGATTCCTATTTGTAATTGTCTAAAATCTTGAACCAAAATCCTACAATCAAATAATTACAAACAGGTTAAAGTAAAAAAAAAGTCTTTTCCCAAAATCATTTTCTTGTAATTGTTTGTTGCAAAAATAAACTTGTCAAAAAAAAAACATTATTGTAATCACCAACAACCTTCTTTTTATTTTGGAAAAAACCGTTTCTTAAAAAATCAACAGTAAACAAATCCACCACAATTCGTAATTTGTTCACAAACCAAACAAAAAGAAAATTCTGCAATGAAGAGCTCAATTGAAAAAAAAAGTCAAAATTATTATATGAAAGCGATCGAACAGTGCTCAAACAAGCATTATGGAAAAGCTTTAAAAAATTTTGATAAAGCTAGTGAATTGAACCCAATGAATTACAAAATACCTTTACAGAAAGGGATCCTCTATATTGATTTGGAAGATAAAGAAAGGGCCTTGCGATCATATCGAAGATCAAAAGACCTGAATGAACAGAACTTGAATTCAGGCTTTCGTGCGGGAAACATCCATTTTTCGAATGGCAATTACGAAGAGGCAATTAAATGGTATTGGAGGAATTTGCGTGTGGATCCCTACGATCGAGAATCGCTGAACAATTTGGGCGCGGCACAGATCTGCCTCGGCAAGACCGAAGAAGCGCTTGTCAATTTCAAAAAAGCCACGGAATATGACGACAAATATATATGGGGCTATTTAAACCAAGGGAGAGCGCACTATGTCTTAGGAAACACAAAAGAATCCAAAGAAATGTTTCTCAAATCGCTTAGCATCCACTTACAGAATAACATTTCTTGGTTTGGCTTGTCTCTCCTCCAGTATCAAATTTCGACAAACCTCGAGGCTCTGACAAGCCTTTGTAGATCGTGCTCAATTAACAAGCAAAGGTTCATAAATTATCAAATCCTTTCTTCGTATTGGAGCCAATACAAGCTGGGTGATCTTGAGCAATCAGACAAATTTTTGAAATCCATAATTAAAGACCTGATGCTAGACTCTTTAAATAGGTTTACTTTTGTTCAAATTAGAAAATCTTTTATCAACCAAAAATTAAAATTTTTAAAAATTGTACGGGAAAGTTTGGAATATCAAATGAAAAAAAACCCTTTAATTGGAAAAGGGAAAGGTAAAGGTCAAGAAGAAACAGAAATAGAGAAAAAAGTAGAAACAGAAATCGAAGAAAATGTAGAAATTGAAATCGTGAAAGAAAATATCAAAAAAAACAATGGAAAAAATAGTGTACTTTCAAAACAATTTGAAGACGAACAAAATGTTAAAGCCAAGACAATTAATGTCACCACCAATAAAAAAGAAAAAACACAAGAGAAAGAGAAAGAGAAAGAGAAAGAGAAAGAGGAAGAGGAAGAGGAAGAGGAAGAGGAAGAAAAGGGGAAGGGAAATGAAGATGAGAATAAGATAAAAAAGATAAAAGAGAAACAAGAAGAAGAATTTGAATCTTCGCTTTTGTCGATTGAAAAAAATTTGGAGGATCCAAATACTTTTTCGTTGCCACAAAATTCACCCAGAGATCTCTGGGTGAGGTTAGGTAATTTTTGGCAATGGATCTTAAGATTAGAGAAAGCAAGAGAATGCTATTACAAGGCTTTAGAAATTGAAGAAAGTACAACAGTATGGTATTTCCTTGCATTATGTGATCTTACGGAAAAAAAAAAATTGCCAAACGTAATTCTAAAGAAACTTGAAAATACTCAGAATTGTGATGCTCAGATTTTTATTTATACTCTATTAATTGAACACTTCTTTGACAATAAGGAGTATCAATCCTCAGAAAGGTATCTTAAGCTTTTTAATAAAAGAAAAGATAATAATCAAAAGAACAATAATAGAATTATTGAAATAATTATAAAAAATGTCTCGAAGAGATTGTCGGCATATAAACTCTAAAATTATAAAATTAATTTACAATCAAAAAAATTACAATGAAAAAATTTAATCATTTAATCAAATGTAAAAACGTTTTTTTAGATCTTTGACAAATTTTTTTTGTTTTGGATTAAAACAATGATTGAATTTAAAAAATTAAAATGATCAAAATATAATCAAATAAAACAAATATTTAATAAAATTTAGTAGATATAACATTATTTAAAATTATTGTTATTATTTAAAATACATAACAAGATTTTTCGATAAAAATAATTTTTAGTTTTTTTTTTTTTGAAATTATTTTTTTTTTTTGAAGATTGTTTGAAATAATCTTGAATATAGAACTTAATTTATCTCATCACCATTTAATTTTGAATAATCGAATATTAAAATCAAGATTTGAATATTGGTTTAAAATGTCTTAATTTAAAAAAAGAATTTTTGAGTTTATTATTTTTTTTAATCTTTGCTATTTTTTCATAAATATTTAGCTTTGAATTCAAGAATTCTTTTGGGAATTTTTTTCTTTAGAATAAACTGTTTTTAAGAATTAATTTTAAATAAACTATTTTTCGGTCAAAGGGGCCAGTTATAATGGTGAAATACACGTTTTTTCAATGGGTTTGCAGGGCTATTAGAAGAAAAAATTTATTTTGGAAATTTTCAAAAATGAAATCATTTTTTCACATATTTGTTTTTCATTTTTGTTTTTTTTTTTGACACGTAATTCAGTTGCAAATTTTTTTTTTATTGCAAGATCAATACTCACTTAGTAAAAATGTGTTATTCTAAGGTTATTGAAACAGTGGAAATGATTGTTGTGATACCATATTGATTTCTATTGGTATTCTATTCGATCTTTGATCCTGATATTTGACTATAGATATGAAAAATTTTTTACTTCATTTCCATTTCTTTTTTCAAATAGATACCACAAATACCAACTTACTTCTATTGAGGGACTTGGTTTATAAAAAAAAAGTATATAAAATTAAGTGAAAATTGTTTTCTATTTATTATTCAAATATCAGTAGAAGGTCAAAACGAATATTGTTGTTTTTCTCAATGGGTCCCTAAGAATTTAAGTTTTACTATTTTTAAGAAAATTTATTGATTTATTAGTTTTCTTTCAGACATCAGTCAAAAATATTTTGAGGTGTGTTATTCAGTTTATTTCTTATTTTTTCTTCAAATATCAATTATATAAAATAATTGATAGTCGAAAAAAATGTTGGGCACCTTTGACTGGAACAGAGTTTATATATTATTAAAAATAATATTTTAATTTTGAATAAAAAAAAAATCATTTTTTTGGGAATACCCATTCTATAAAGTAAATTGAATAATTTGGATTAAAGAATGTAATCCAGATAAAAAAAGAATAAATAACTAAAGAATAATATCTTTGAAATTATTCAAAATTCAGACTGATAATTTATTTTGTCATTAGTTCAGGAAAAAGATAATTATTACTCTTTATTGAAATTTCTAAACAAAAATTTTGAGATTATGGAAAGTGCTTTCAAATACTTCAAGTACTTTCAAGTTCTTTAGAGTGTCGTAGAGTCCTGTAGAGTGTCGTCAAGTGTACGTCAAGTGCCTAGGATTTTTTTTTTACTTCTGATAATAAAAAGAAAATTGAAGAAATTTTCATTTTATTTCAGGAATTCAAAAAACCTAATGAGGGTTTTCTTGGAATTTTCTATTTTATTTTTAAAATTTATTCGTAATAAAAAATTTCAGATTCAGTATATAATCTGAAAAAGTCAAAAGAAATTTTAAAAATTCTAAATAATTATTTAATAATAATTTACTAACAAATAATTTGAAAATCAGATTATTAAAGTATTTTATAATGAACAGGATTGAATATGATTTAGAAATCTATCACTCTAATATAGCAATTATAAAATATTTAAAATCTGGATTAATACATGTATTACTGAAATAGATAAAATTAAAGGAATGACACCAATTCTTATTCACAAAACAAAATTTAAAATTTAAAATCTGAAAATTTCAATTTATAAAAAGAAATTAAAATTCCAAAAAAAAAATCAAAAATTTATCTCTATTTTATCTGGATAAACTAATAAAATTTAACTAATTAATTTACAATAAAATTAATTGAAATTAAAAGAATTTAAAACTTCTTGTTAACGAAATTTTAATTATAATTGCAGTTAATTCTACTTGTAAGATACAAACTTTCAATAAAATTTAAGGCACAAAAAAGAATCCCAAATTCAAGCACAAAATTCATATTTTAGTAAAAGAATTTGCGTAATTAAAAATACCAAAAAATATGCTCTAATTTGAGATTTTTTTGTGCTAAAAAATTTTTTTATTGTTTGTGTCTTAAAAGTGGAACTAACTGTATAATGAGTTGTTAGAATCTACCAGTTGGTAATTTCGTTAGGTTTTCTCAAGTTTTCTGTTTATTTCTAAAGTAAAAAAAACCTCGAACATTTAATAGATAAAATAGAAAACCTCAAAAAAAACCTAGAACACTTCACGAATAAAACAAAAAACCTCAAGAAAAACCAAGCAGTTGACGCCACTCAACAAGATTATTTTAAAATAATTAAAAACTAAAAAAAAAATTCTTTATTAATCAAAAATATTCAAGTTATTCATTTAGATCAAAAAAATTAAAATTCCGAACAATTACTAACTGCTTACAGAGATCCTACAAGTAATAAATAAAAACTCAAATAAATTTTGTCCGTTATGTTTAAAATATGAACATAAAGAGATAATATAAAATATTGATTATTTTTTATGGGTATGTCCTTACTATGCAAAGAATATATTGAGAATTTTTAAATAAATTACAAGAATTAAATATTGATGAAATAATTATAAACTGTAATAGTTTGAAATTATTTTCATTTACTAATAATTGTGAAATCTATGATTTTAGGCTTTAAATTTCTGAAAGTGGTTTTATCTTTAAGGGTACCTAGACTGTAATTTACATTTCTTTTATAAAATAATAAAAAATTGAGATTTCTTTGTGAATTAAATTTAGTTGAAAGTTTGTGCTGGAAGGTATTAGCGTCTACTAAGGATAAGCACAAGATCAAAATATGTTGTTATTGGGTGTAGATTGCATTAGTGCTACATGGTTCAAATGTCTCTAAAAAATCAATTCTTCAAGTAGTAACATTTGTTTATCATATCAATTAAAAATAATCCTATGTACACAAAAAAACCCAACTATTTCAGAAAAAAATCAGTATTTCATAACAAATTTAAAGGTTGAATAATCAATTTTCGGACTCCAAAGTTGCAAAATATCTTTCTTAAATTTGTAGCGATATGTAGATTATTTGCTAAACAATTCAAAATTTTATGAAAAAATTTAAATAATAAAAACCAAAAGATTTTTTTGACAAATGATTTCTTAAATATTTGAAATATATTGATGATGTATTTTGATTGATAAAATGGAAACAAAACTAATTGAGTCTTTGGCGTTTAATATATTGATTATTATTGAGTTAATCTTCGCAAATTAAAAAAATAGAAATAGTTGCTTTTGGAAGTTCTAAGTATGTTTTATTAAATACTTGAATACTTTTTTTTGGGTTTCTATTTTTATATTTGGAAAAGGAATTAAAAAATATATTCCAAAATGAAAATTTTTAGAGATAATTAGTAAAAAATTGAAGAATTTATTCTGTAATAACATTTATAATGGATTTTTTAGAGCTATTTGAACCAAGGTACATTAATATCATTTACACCCAATTTCAATATACTTTGATTAAAGAGAAATTTATGCTAACTCTTATCCCTGAAATTTTTAATAAAGTAAGTATCCCCTGAACTAAAACAATGATTTCATCTCTAATTTGATAAGAATAGCTTCTTAGTATGGTTTTACTCATAGAATATTTTCGAGACATTTTAACAACAAACCAAGAATACAATTTTCATTTAATGGTAAAAAACTTGAATTTTAGACTTCTCCTTATCGATTCTTTTACAAATATATTTCTAATTCAAATAAAGGTTTGTTTTCATTTCTTGATTTACAAAAGTAAGTTTAAAAAACTATAAAATTTAAAAAATTAACGAATCTTTTTGTATGAAATATCTATCAATTAAACCAATAGTTACTTAATTGTAAAAATAAAACATTCACTAAATTAAACTCTAATCATAGAAGCCCCACAATTTGAACTTTTTTAGTTTATAATATATTGCGAAAAAAGTAAGGATTTTTTATTTTTTATTCTTTTTTCATTCTTTTTTTTTTCTCTCTTTGTTTGTAAAAACTTTTGTTTTTTTGAAATAAAAAAAAAACTCAAGTGTTTTATTTGAATGTCACTCAACCTTGAAAACAAAAAAATCAAAAAAAAGTGAAGCTGATCTTAAAATTTTTAAGAAAGAATGGACACTTTGAATTATTTAAAGAATTAGAAGAAAAAAACGAACATCAAATTGGAAAAAGAAAGTGTAAGCAATCTTTTCCAAAGAATTTATTCGGGTGAATGGGAGCAATCTGAAAGGCAATTAATTGAATTAATGGGCCAGTATGGGAAGGCTGTGAAGGAGAATAATAAGAGTTGCTTCAATTATTATCTTTTTGAAAGCCTCAGTGAAAATCAGTCTATCTGCAATAACAATTGTTTGGAATTAGTCAAGCCTCACGCACGCAACAGCCACCAATTAGTTTATGATTCTGTGAACAAATGCTTTTGGTTCTCTGGTGGGATGACTAAAACAGAATACTATTATGATCTGTGGTATTTTAGTTTGCAAGAGAGGAAATGGTGTTGTATTTGTGACGACTGGAGGAAAAATGTTGGGATAATCACAAACCGACAAATAAAACTCATTTTTGATAAAAAGAAATTTGAAGTTGTATTTAATTACAATGTACAAACCTTCTTTAATGAAATTCCACAATGCCAGCAACGAACCTATTCGTATCATTTGTTATAACATTACCAAAAATAAATTTAAACTTGTTGTCCAGAATTATTCCCAAAGCCAATCACTTAGCTTAAATAACTGGGCTGATTTTGATTGCTTGATCGATGAAAAAAAACAAGTTCTATGGTTCAAAGGTGGCTTTTTTTTTGATTTTCAAACAAAAAAGAAAAAAGAGCCTTTAAAAGCAGAACAATTATGGAAATTTGATCTTAAAAAACACACTTGGCGGTGTATTAAAAAACATTCTGAACAAAAAGAAACAGGAACCACTCAGCATTTCCCTTTACCTTATTCAGGTTTCAGTCTAATTGATCTTAATGAATTAGATCTAACCGAAAAGATAAAATCTTTAACTAAAAAAAAAAAAACAACAACAAAAAGAAAAAGAAAAAGAAAAAAAAAAACAAAGAGAAAAAGAAAAAGAAAAAGAAATCCAAAAACTTTCTGCTGAAAAAAATAATTTAAATTCAAATTTAGTGTTAAACACTAAAATCCAAAATGATAAACCAAATTATACCCCCATTTCTTTATTATCTCAAATGCCTTCTGATTTATTCGTTAATAATCGCAATAATGAACATGAAATGCAACAACAAGCATTCCAAGAAGAAACGAATCTTAGAGCACCCATAAATAATACTAATAATGGCGAAAGTGGTGAGCGCTCTAATAATGATTTGACTGGATCTAATGAATCAGAAGATTTGGATGAAAATACTGATGATTCTGATGATGATTCCAATGAATCCGAATCCAACTTATCAGAAGAATCAGAAGAATCAGAAGAATCAGAAGAATCAGAAGAATCTGAAGAATCTGAAGAATCTGAAGAATCAGAAGAATCTGACGAATATGAATCACAAGAATCCCAAGAATCAGACTCCAACTTATCAGAAGAATCATACAATTCTGGCACTACTAATGAAAACTTGAGATCAGAACAATCAAACGAATCCCAAGGATATGAAGAATTGGAAGAATCGGAACAATTAGAGGAACCAGAAGAATCAGGAGAATTACAGACAAATGAGAATGAAGAATCCGATGAAGAGTCTAATGACCACAATGGCGATGGAGGCGGTGGTGGCGAGGAAGAGCAAGAGCACACAAACCAAATGAATATATTGGAAAGAGAACAAATTTTACAAAGAAGAGATCTTGAAAATAGCTTTCGAAGAAATATGCGAAATGAGATGCAAACAAGAAATCGTATTGAAGTAATACAACAATTGCAAGAGCAGAGACAACAACTTTTACAAGAACACCAGCGATTACTCCAAGAAGAACTAGAAACACTACAAAGCGAAGGCGAAGTACCCGAGCGACAGTTACAAATAATACAAGAACAACAACAACAGCTTCGACAGCAGCAACTTTTCCAAGAACAACAACAACAGCTCCGGCAACAATTCCAAGAACAACAGCAAGAACTCCAACAGCAGTTTCGACAACAGTTCCTGCAATTCCAACGATTACAGCAATTACAATATCAACATTTTTTTCAAGGATTGACTGAAAACAAAGAAGAAAAAGAAGATTCCAAAAAGCAAATACTTAATAGCCATGATTTAATTGGAAAAAAAAAAAAAAAAATTCCAAATATTACAGAAGAAACTATTAAAAATTCGATATTTGAAAAATTTGGGAATAAATTTTTAGCATTGAATTTTAGAGAAAGTTTAATCAAAAAGAATTTAAATTTTGAAAATGAAAAAGATGCCCGTTCTTTTTTTTGGTATAATCTTGAAAAGAATCGATTCTTTTTGACCAAAAGGCCAAAAAAAATGTTTAAATCAATAAAGTCAACGTGTATAACGCAAAAGGGTGATCTCATATTTTCTTCGAAAAGTGCAATGGATGATGAATTAATTTCTTTTGACTTTATTGGGAATTCGATTGAAAAAATATACAAACACCCCAAATCAGAGAGGGTAGATTTTAGTACAAAAAATATGTTTTATGATCAAGAAACTGATTTTTTTTATTTGTTTGAATTCACTACATCCTTTTATACAGCTCAAATACATATTGGGAAAATTATTAAACGAGATAAAAAATGCTTTTTAAATAGTTTATTATTTTTAATACGAAAACAACGATTATTAGAAATGATTAATCAGCACCATCAACATAAGCAACAACAACATCAAAAACAACAAGATAATAAAAATAATGTTGATCAAAAAAAATTAAATCTTGAAAAAAATGAAAATAAAAATTCTAAAGAAAAAGTAGGTAAACAAGAAGGAGAAGAGGGGGTGGAAGAAATAACAATGGAATCAATTATTAATTATTTTCAAAATGAAATTTATAAAATCATTGATGAAAATGATAGATATATTGTCAAAACTTTTCGTAAAATGTCCTCTTGGATATTTAATTGGAAATTGCAACCCCAAAAGCAAATATTGGAAAAAAGAATTAAATTATTTGAAAAAATCACAAAGCATTTCCCAAATAATATATCTGGACCCTCAGAAAATATTGAAAGTGTTATTTGGAATTATCATAAAAACATGATCAAACAAATAAACAAATGGATTTAATCAATTATGAAATTATTATTATTATTACAATTCAAGCATAATCTGAATTTAAAAAATAACAATTTTATAAAATATAATAATCAAAATAGTATTAAATTTTTAAAAAATTTATCAGAATTTTAATTCATAAGGATTTATTCGGAAAAAATAAAATAATAAATTCATCGTTGATTTTGAAAAATAACAATCAATAAAATGTTTTTATTTTTTATTTTTTATTTTTTTTTCATCATTCAAATGTGGAATGTTACCTTATCGTTACTCATTTTGTCAAATATAGAGAATTACAAAATAACCACAAATTGGATCAAATTAAATTAAAATGATTTCGTATTTGAAGTACAAACTGTAAAGTACTTGGCGATATATAAGCTATTTCCAAGAAATTGGGGCAAATTTATATTAAAACATCTTTATTAAACTTAATTCGAATATTACTATTCTAAAATCAAAATTATTATCCATCATTAGCCGATTCTTTACAATCATTCAATTTGTTTATTTATAAGACATTACTTAAGTTAAAGATATTAAATTTTCTGAGGTCGATTTTATCTGATATTTTTTAGTGGTGAAAATTGGTGTTTATTTTTTTCTTTTTGATACAAAAAAAATTCTTTATTCCGGAGAGGTTTAATCTTGTCAAAATTTCAAATAGAAATGAAAACTTAAAACTACATTTTATTGTTTAAAAATTCATTTGTAGCTTTTCCATATTTCGAGTTTTTTATTGAAATAGGTCGTACATTGTTTTCACCAAAAAAAGTGCTCTTTTGTTTTTTTATTTTTTGGAAATATTTCATCAAACATATTTTGAAATGAATACCTTGGTTATTTATCAAATCAGTATTAATATTAAAAATAATTTGGTATTGCCAGGTAAAAAACGCCTGTTGATACAATTAGTAATAATATTCATCTTATTTTTATTTTACAAATTTACTAATATGAATAGTTCCGAAGAAAATATTACTTCAAATATAAAAAAAAAATAACTCAATTTTTGGAAATAAACTCTTTTTCAGTCAATTATGACCGTTTTATTGAAATAATACAACATAACCGGTTCTATAAGTTTAATTCATTATATCTTCTCAAAATAATTTTTCAATTTTGAAATCTGATCATTTTTTCTAATTTAGTCAAATTCTTTTTTTTTTTTTGTTTTTTTCTATTCTTAAATTTTATTATGCTTATTTTTTTTTTTTTCAAATTCACAAAATAATGAATTTTTAAAGATTTGAAAGGTAATAGAAAAAGTTATTTTATTCTTTTATATATTTGAGATATTTTTGTTACAGTTTAGAGTTAAAGCCAAGTAGAATAAATAAAAAAAAGGTGTTTAAATAAATCCAATAATAAACTCAATTCCAAAAAATGGGACACAAAAAAAAAATTACATTAATAAAAATATACTCCAAAATACACAATACTTGAACATTAAAATAATAAAAGACCTGAAAATATTTAATTAATACTATTTATATATTTTATAGTAAATTTAACATTCAATTCGAAAAATAAAAAAGAAAAAATAAAAAAAAAATGTGCCCCTATTTTTGGAACACGGTTACCAAAAAATCTATTTTTATTGAAAGAAAAATTAATAAAAACTATTAATAGATTCAGCTTGTCTTTTGATAACGAAATCTATCGTTTTAAATATAGAGTTTACTAATTATCTTAGGTTTCCCAACTCAAAGTATTTCATACATTAGTGAAAATTTTAAAAATTCTTCTTCGTTTTTTGGTTACAATTTTTCAGTTTACTATCCATAAATTCCCAATTGGATTTAAATTTGTCGAATTGGGGGTCAAGGGTCCAGAAAATTACATCCCCGATTTAAGCAAGTTTGAGTTTTTTTTTGAGATATGTGGACAAGCTCCATCCTTTTGGAAAATCCATTTCAACTCACTATATTCTGAATTAGCGAGTTGAATTTCCTTTGATTTTTTTGATAATATCATTAATAATACATTCAGTATTCACACTTCCATTAATAATAATAAGGTCTGTTTGTAGGCCATGTGTCCTAGCACACCATATCATGATTTTTTTTCAAAAAAATTTTTTCTCGATAAAAAAAGAATCTTTTTTCTTTGAGAAAAAAAAAAAATTTTTTTTTTGTGATCAGAATGAAAACTTTTAAATTTCATTTTAAAGTGATTTTGAGATTTTAGAAAAGTTTTGAAAAAAAAAGAAAATTTTTTTTTGGTTGAAAAAAAAGAATACAAAAAAAATCAAAAATCAAAAAACAATGAAAAAAAATGATAAATCATTAACTTTAAAATTATTTACATTGATTGCTAATATCCAGTGTTTCTATTTAAGAGTCAAATATCACTTTTCTTGGAATTAAATTGATTTTGAAGGTGTGCCCCAATTTTTGGAATTGAGTTTATTATCAAGTTTCGAAAAAAAAAAAAAGAGATTTTTAATTTTGAAAATTTAAAAACAATATCATAACAATATTTTAAAATAGTTTATTAAAATAAAAAAAATATGTGGTTTATTATTTTATTAATAATCACAAGTTATCAAAATCAATCAAGAAAGATAAAAAAAAACAAAAAAAAAAAGAATTTAATTAAGTTACAAACAAATGGATTAATAATTATGAAATTATATTATCGAATAAAATGAATTTCTTTTAAAAAAAACATGACACTACTAAATAATAATTTATATCAGAAATACTAATGAATCCGGAAATTCTCTTTTCCAAATTAGATTTTTGAAATAACATAATTAACATTATAATAATTTTAAGAAATCTTTAAAATAATTTGATTTGGAGAATATTTGACCGAGAAAATTTATTCAAATAATTACCAAATATTATATAAATCCAATCTGAAAAAAATCCAACGCAAATAAGTTTTGTAATAGATCGCTTAAAAATTGACAACTTTTGAAAAAATTAAATAAATTTCTCAAAATTAGTTTTTTTTAATATAGTATTTTTTATGAAATATTAATTGCAGATATTAGCCAAATTAAAAGTTTTAAATTTGAATTTTTTAAAATTTTTTAAGAATCTAGAACTTAAGATCACCAATTTAAATAATTTTTAATAAAATATCACATATTTCAATTCCAGTGCGTTGTTCTAGTGCTGCTATACCCTTTAGAGATTGTGTACTTTTTCTAAAACTTGTTGTTGATAAATTCAAATAACTGTTTGACAATTTTTTAATTCCTTCTTCATTTTAAATTTTTTAACTTAACTTTGTAAAAAGCATTTCATTGGTTTAAATATCAAAAAAATCTTTTAAAATAATTTGTTTTCAAAAAATTTCAACTTAATTATTCTTTTCAAAGTAGTTTATAAAATTTAGTAAAATGTAATGGCATTATAATTTTATCAAATATATTTGAATTTATTAATATTACTTATCTATGAGAACTTTCTGATGAAAATAGTTTTACCACAATATTTGCTTGAAAAAAGGTTTATCTCAAAGAGTAAATTATGATTTATTTCTTTAGATGATAAATAACAACACAACAAGAAATCTCATTACTTTTATTAATCTTTCTGCGTTTTCAAGCCTTTTCAGACAATCATCAAATATTTTAAACCTTACATACAGGTATAACACTTTTAAAACAGAAACACATTGTAAAAGTGAGAACTTTGTTAATGTCATGAGATTGTTTGTAGTGTATTTCAAAAAAGTTGATCATTTTTTAACGTTTTTTATCGTTTTTGTTTTTTTTCTTTTTGTGATGAACAACGATGTTTTTGAAAAAGTTGTTTTTGGGACTGATTCTGAATGGAAAATTAAAGAAGAAGTACTTGAAAAGGGACAAATCCAATTTATTCAGTTTGATGAATATAATGAAATTACGATCCCCGAAAAGACAAAGCCAAACCGAAGATCCAAAAGGGTTGCAAAAAACATTAATCGGTTTCTGCGATCAAGAAAAATCAAAAGAGAAAGAGGGTATGTCTATTTAGAACTTGCACTCGAGTCTCTTGGCTCTCCTTCAAGCACTCAAGAAATCTGTGAAAAGGTGAAAGAGTTATATCCCGACTTGTGGCGTGCTTACACAGACTTTTTTTCAAGCGAAAACGAAGCGAACCGATCTTTGAGGATCTTTGTTGTTGAAAACCCAATTAACACCATGAAGGTGACGGAAAAAAGAAAACAAAAACAACAGCAACAAAAGGAACAAAACCAACAAGAGCCAAGCCCAAATGTTGTTGCACGAAGAAGAAAGCAATTTGTGTTCCAAGAACATTTTTATTTTCTACAGATGAAGGAATCCGATCGAAGGAAAAAAATTGGTTTGCGTAAATGGCTCACAAAAAACGGCTCCCAGATCAATACAAATTCGATTGTCCAAACAAAGGATGGGATGACCACTTTTAATGAGTCTGATTATAATACAATGACACTTATGAATCAACAAGAGCAAGCACAGCAGGTACAAACACTGCAAGAGCAGCAATTTGAGCAGGTGCAAGAACAACAACAGCAAATCTTGGAAACACAGCAAGAGCAAAAACCAGAACAACCTGAACAGCAGCAGCAGCAGCAGCAGCAGCAACAACAACAACAACAACAACAGTTACAATACCAACAGCTTCAACAATTCAAACAACTACAGCAACAGCAACTACAACAGCAGCAGCAACAACAATTGCAGATGCAGCTACAACAGCAACAACAAGAACAACAAAAACAACAAGAGCAACAACAATATTTACAACAACAACAAAACTTTTTACAACAACAACAACAATTTAGACAACGACAAATCGAACTCCAGCTCCAATTACAACAAAAACAATCTCAACAACAACAACAACAACAGCAGCAGCAGCAGCAGCAGCAAACACAACCACAACAACAAACTCAGCCACAACAAACACAACAATTTCAACAATTACAACAATTTCAACAATTACAACAATTACACCAACAACAACAGCAGCAGCAGCAGCAGCAGCAGCAGCAGCAAAACGAAGTTAATTTAAAACCAGAATCACAAACACTTGGAATGAGTCAAAATAATTTTAAAGCAAAACCATTTTATGGAGAAATCAATAATGGATCGTATTTGGGCAATAATTTGTCAACAGATTTTTCAACAAACAACACATCCCAAAATGAATTACAATATACCAGAAAAAGAAATTTTGAAAATAAACCACAACCAAATTATATTCAACAAAATTCACAAGGACTTATTAATATGGATCAAAGAACCTATTTTTTTAATGATGGCAAGAAAACAAGAGTCAACCCAAATAATGATAATACCAATCAAAATTAATTATTAATATTTTTAAAATAAAAAATGAAAAAAAAAAAAACACAAATTAAAAAATAAAACAATTCCAAAGTAGGGTTTAAGTTATTTTTTTTCTTTTTTGAGAGTTTT
This sequence comes from Anaeramoeba flamelloides, assembly GCA_027625915.1. Lineage (NCBI taxonomy): Eukaryota > Anaeramoebidae > Anaeramoeba > Anaeramoeba flamelloides. Next base: position 11,773,896 of record JANTQA010000036.1, read on the forward strand.
TTTGTTGGGTTATAAAGAATGGATCTTATTCAACTCCAATTGTTATCAGATTTTCAAATTTTAATCTTTTGAATAATTGAGAAATTATGTTTTGATAATTTTTCTTTTTTTAAACTTGATAATTTTTAAAAAATTAAATTGAATTGAATATCACATAACTTCTCAGTGGAACTGAATTACATAAAACGTAAATGATATGTTAAAGTTATCAGCAATTTTTGAATTTTGAATCTTATCTATTATTATGATGAGATCGATTTATTTATTTTGTTACTTGCAGATTTCATTTGCTTGTCAAAATATTCCATTATTTTGATCAACAAACCATTCAGTTTTATTATTTCGATTTATTAAATTTCAATTTATATTATTGAAGCCTCTTTGTTTGCATAAAAAGCTTAATAACAATATTTAACGATAAAACAAAGTATAATTTTTTATATAGATACATTGTTCAAATAGAGAAAGTTAACAAAGGTTTTTTCAATTATAAAAGTGAGAAAAATTAAATTATCAAACAAAAAACACGTTAACAAAATTGAAAATGTTTTAGAATTTAATACTAGATATGAAAAGAAAAAAAGATTGAAGATTTTTTACCTAATTGTATTCTATCTAGATTTAATAATATAAAAATTCAAAAATTTTTCAAATTCATCATCTATAATGCTTAGAACTTTTATTTTTCAATTAAGATATTCCAAAATTTAGATTATAAAAAGAAGAAGAACAAAAAGAAGATAGCAAGCTTTTCAAACAATAATCCTGAATTTAGGGTTGTGTAGTTCTACCATTGAAAAGGGATTTCAAAATGAAATGTTTTCCTTTAGTGTTACAGATACTTGAGAAAATTTATCGAACTGTGTAGATCCAAATATAGAATTTTAAATTGAGTTGATGGTATCAAAAGGATTTTATTTTCATAGTATAATTTGATGTGACAAAAGATTGAGAAATGAGAATTTGCCATAAGTTGTTATTTGAGTTGAAGAAATGAATTTATAAATTTGATAATCAAAGTAGAACTAAATTCAGAATTGTTTTGATCCGATCTTGATTTTTTTTTTTTTTGGTTTTTTTGTTCTTTTTAAGAAATAATTTTGTTTTAAGCATTCTGTTTACTGTTCAATAAAAAGTTATCAACTTATAAATTTGGTAATAAATAAAAAATCGGATTAATATAATAAATTTGTAATTCTGAAAAAGAATCATCAAGATTAAAAAGAAAAATTATTGTGTTTAAAAAATGATCAAAATTGGAAATTCAAAAACTTTTTCTGTATAATTTACGTTTTCTTCAGATAATATTATTTTATAGCAAAAAGGCAAGTTATTTGTTTAATAATTGAAACTTTGAGAAAATCTTACAATTGTCTTGTATTCTATACTTTTTGATGAAAAATCCTATTATGCTAAGGTAGATCCAAGTGAACTTTTCAATCACCATATATTTTTACTCCAAGTATATCAATGCCATGGCACATAATTTCGATAAATGTGGACTCAATGTCAAAAAAAAAGGATCTGGATCTTTTGACCGAAAATTATCTTTGTAAAAAATGAATTCTTTTTAATGAAGTCGGTACTTTTTACAATTTTCAAAAATTTTAATTGCCTGAGCTTACAGAAAAAAATATTTTTTGAGGATCATAAGATATTGAAACTTTGAAACCAAAATACCATTTACTGATCTATTTGTGAAAAAAACTTAATAATTCCGAATTGAAATCTTTCATTTTTCAATTTTTAGGGCATATTTTTTTGATTAAATTTTTGGCTTTATTAATTTAGGTTTTGGATTTAGAAATGTTTTTTTATGTGATTCACTTAAATTAATCAAAGAATAAACCAAAAAAAAAAAAATAGCCTAAAATTGGTTGGTATTTGAAACAAATCTTCCCTTTTAGAAGACCAAACACGAAAGGTCACCTTTCCATATAAATTTATTGAAATCAATTAAGAATGAAGAATAAAAAATCGATCAAAACCTATTTTCGAAGATTATTTTCTTTATCTTCTTAATTTGATGAATCCCAAGAAGTTATTGCCTTGGATTTCTAGGCACTTACTCTTGATTATTATTTTTAAAAAAAAAACCTTTTTTCAGGTATTTTTTTCAAAATTCAATTTTTTAAAATATTTTTATCAAACTAAAGTCAAAACAAAGAATACTATTTCAAAAATAAAAGTAAAGGGTTTAAATATACAGAATCAAAAAACAGTTATAAAAGATATAACCCAATGAAAAAGAAAGGTTGAGAAAAATTACAATCAGATTCAGAATTAATTTGAGTTTCTCAATTTAATCAAAATAAATAATTATAAAATCAAATGAATTATCGATTGTATCTTTATTTCTTAAGAGAAATTTAAAAAATATCTTATTATCTGAAACCAAAACTGGAATTAGATGAATTAAATGAAAATAGAATTTTAAATTCATTTTGGAAATTCTTTAGCAATAAAAAGTAAATTGTTTATCAAAAATTTGACAAAAAAAAGTATTTATATGAAGAATTACAAATAAAACCTAATAAAGAAGAAGTAATTATATCAAATTTTACCGATAAGATCAAGAAATAAATGATATGTATTTATTTTTATATTTTGATCAATCTTTTCATTTTTTTGAATTCCATTTTTTAGTTGGTATGAAAATATATTAGACGAGAATATATCCCTACATCCATCTTTATTAAAAAATCAATATATTTGGTTAAAGAAATGATTTGAAGAAGTAAGTTTCCTATAAATTGTGGTACTCTAAAAATTTGAAAAATGTCCTTAACCTCTTAAAAATGATAACCTATTTATCAAAAGTTTGGAAATGAAGTTTCTTATATCGGGTTTAATCATACACTTGTGGAAATAATTATACTACTACATTTTGGAAAATAAAAACTAAGTGTTACTAGTCCTTTAATATGAAAATTAGTTTTTGTGAGAAGGTAAAATGAACTTTGAAAGTCTTCTATGGCCCAAAATAATATTTTAATCTAATTAAAACACTTAAGCAAAATCTCAATACTTTTATTAACTTTGTGGTCCTTTGAAACTTTCAAAGACTTTGAGAAAATTTCCAAACCTTTCAAATGCTCTTCAGTACTTTTAAAGCATAAAGATGTGGTACAATGAAAAAGTTATAAGATTTTTTGGAGTGAACCAATTGCTCAAAGAATCATTTTTTTGTCTTTAGTTTTTGTTTTTCTATTTTGTAATCACAAGTTATTTGATGCGTAAACCCCGAAAAGTTCTTCATAACAATAACTTTTTTAAAGACAATATTCTCAACAGAACAAAAATATGGTTAACTGAATGCATTTTTTCTCCAAAATCAAGAGTTTTCCCAATTGTAATAGGCTTGGCAATCACATTTTTACTCTTTTTTTTGTTTATATTTCGATCACCACCAACGAACCAAATCACTTTCTCACCAACAAACACCACTTTTCAGTTTTACGAATGTCAGATCTTGTTACTTTTTCCATCAAATGAATTTTATAATTCCATTTTAAGTCTGCTTTTATCAAAAGAAAAGTAATTATTAATTTGTATTTTTTTTTGATCTTTTTCTCTCTTATTTTTTTCCATTTCTCAGATTTCTAAATCTTTCATGATTTTGTATTCATCAGAAGGAACAAATTTGTGATCTTGATGCTTGTAAAAGGCAACAAACAAAAAATTTTCAAGGTCTATTCTCAAGATAACAAATAGTAAACAATTTTTACTTTGTCAAAATTCTTGAAAATTTCAGGTGCTGCATTGTTTTTCGGTTGCCAATTGATTTTAAAACGGTTAGTAAAGTGTTCGAAATGTGTAACCAAAAAAATTTCTAATGGTGGTCAGAAAATAGTACTGTTGAGGTTTATTGGCTACTTTTTAGAAACTTTTTAAAACTTTTTTGTAACACTATTTTAAAAATGACTAAACCTCAGTTTTTAAGGACTATTCGAATTTTATGCTCTGCGAGGGTTGGAATACCATACAATAAATGGAAAAACTGGTTAAAAAGTTATAGGTTTTGCTGAAAGTCAAAATATTGCAATTTTTGGAATTATTAACGATTTGATTGAAAATAAAAAAATATTTTGAGATCCAAAAATTTAACTGAATTTACTAAACACACATTGCAAATTTTAATTACAAATTTTTAACCTCTTACTTCTCTGACTTTCCACTTTATATATTTGTATTTCAAGAGTTTAGTGGAGTGGTATCAATATACTTTTTTATTTTCAATCAAATCGTTAATAATTCCAAAAATTGCAATATTTTGACTTTCAGCAAAACCTATAACTTTTTAACCAGTTTTCCCATTTATTGTATGGTATTCCAACCCTCGCAGAGCACAAAATTTGAATAGTCCTTAAAAGAGTTGATCGAACAGTTTGGTTTCACTTTTTAAAAGAGTTTGGGTGTCTCTTTTTAAAACTTGTTTTAAAGTAGTGAAAAAAATACCCGACATGAATATAATCTACGACAAGATTTTTAATTGTGAACATTAGGAAATTTGATGTGTAATTTCTTTTATTTAAAATAAAATCCTTTTTTTAAGAATCAAACTTTTAATATTATAACCCACCCACTTATTAGAATGATTACTAATGAAATTACACTTGTTTAAAACACTTTTCAATCAATCAAAAAACAAGAATAAAAATTATAATTTTCCCAAACTCTAGCAAACCTCTATAAAGCCCGATTGTGTTTCAAAAAAAGTTGATCTACTTTATGGCTATCAAACAATTACTTGAGTGTTCTATAGACACCCCACTTTAATGAACTTTAATAGGTTTATTACTTAGTTCATAAAAAATTTGGTTATTTATAAAAAGGATTTGATTGAAAATAAAAGAAATTACACATAAATTTTACTAATATTCACAATTAAAAATCTTGTCAGGGATTATTTTCAATACTATACGGTTTTTTTTCCCCTACTATACTCACTTTTTAAAAATAACTATGGGGTGAATTTTGTTTTTTGTTTATTTTTTTCAATAAAGTGCCTACATTGTTTATTTGAATTTTATTAGTTTTTTATTCATGTTTTTTTTAATTTGATTACTTGTTATCACCACTACTTTTTTTTTTTATGGCATTTTGAAAAACGTTTGATGTACTGACTTTAAGATTCGTCTTTTCCTATTTCTATAATTTTGGCTTCAAAATAATTTTCCGTGAACTCTTTATTATATACATGTGCAAAAATTATTTCTTAATTTTTCATGTTTTTTTACTAAATTTGTTTTTTTTTTAACTATGATACTTTAAAGGTATGCCCCCACAGACCAGGAAACTTGATATTATAACTAATGTTTTTATTCACAATGTATAACGATTTTGTAAAATCAATTAGTCGAAAACCTAATACAGATATAAATTAATTATATTGAAAAATTTAAAATTAATAAAAATTCATTAATTCCAATTGACTTAAAGGAAATTTTTGATCAAGATAAAATTAAAGAAATTATCAAATTTCAATAAAATAAATCAGTTAAAGAATTTGACAAAATAAATCATTATAAGTTTATAAAAAAACCAACCAATTCAATATTTATTATATTATGATTATTTTATTAAAAACAGTTCAAAATATTTTTTTAAATTGGATAAAAGACGAAACTGAAAAAAGTATAAATTTTATTAAAAAAAGAAATTTATTATTTATTGATAAATCTGGGGATGAAGGTGAACCACTTAAATTATCGGCCTATCTCTATAAATCAATCTCTTCCAAGATTTTTTTTAAAATTAATATAAATTGGAATTCAAGACTCTTGGGACTTAATTTCAAAAAAACAATTTGGATTTAAAAAATATTTTGGAACAAGAATTGCTGTTTTAAATTTATTAAGAAAATTTAAAAAAATAAAAAATAAAAATAAAAATACAGGATATGTTGTAGTTACTATTGACATACAAAAATGTTTTGACTCTATACAACACTCGTTAATATATCAATCTATTAAAAAATTTATAGAAAATGAAACAATTAAAAATTGGCTCCTAAGATATTACAAAAAAGAAGGAATTGGGGTTTATCAAGGGGATCCTTTATCACAAATTCTCTTTGCATTTATATCTCATTTCCTGTGAGAAAAGTTAAAAACTCTAGCTGTTCATGTTCAAATGTTTACAGATGATCTTATTCTTATTATGAAAGGGCCATTAATCTCTCTAAAAATTAATTTAGAAAGGATTTTTGAAATAATAAAAAGATTTGTGATGAATCCACATAATAAAAAAACAAAATATAAAAAAGAATTAATAGATATTTTTTATCTTGGGATTTGGTTCGAAAAAAACATCACATCTTGAATATACTTTCAAAAAAGGTAGAAAAGCCCTTGGAAACACTTGATCGATTGTTTCAACAAAATAAACTCAACAATGGAGTCAAAATAACTTCTTTCAAAGCTCTCATTTTAAGTCAACTTTATTATGGTCTCGAAATATTGGATTTGACACAAAGTGATTTTGAAAGAATTGATAGATTTATCAATAAATCAGTCACAAATTTCTTACAAATTAATATCCACTCACCACGATTAATTTATAAAACTGAAGCAAAAATTGATCTCGCTAGATTAAAAGTATACCGAAGAAAATATAAATTGATAGAAAAATTAGATTTCTTAAATTTAAAAAAATTGAAAACGATACTAAATTTTCGAACACTGGAAAATGAAAATATTAATTGGCACACTAAGGGGTTTAAATTATTAGATTTAGAATTCAAAGTTTTTCGATTAACCGAATTGGAAAATTCGACTAGTTGGAAAGTTCAACAATATCTAAAAATTATAAAACAACAAAATTGCAATTTCAAACAGTCGTGTCGTCAATTCCGTCAAGTGCCGTCAAGTGCCTAGGTTTTCCAGAATTCAAAAGAATAGAGTAAAATAAAAGATTTAACTCAATTCTTTTAAGTTATGGAAAACCTAACGGCGCTTTTCTTGAGGTTTTATATTTCATTTGTTAAGTGTTCTAGGTTTTTTTTACTTTAGAAACAAACCGAAAATTTATTAAAATTTTCGGTTTGTTTCTAAAGTAAAAAAACCTAACGAAAATCTATCGATTTTCCAAATAAACAGAAAACTCAAGAAAACCTAACGGCACACAGGAGAAAAGCAATTTTCTCTCTTCAAAAATAAATAAAAAAAATAAAAATTTTGAATTTTAGTTTAGTAAGTCGTTTTAGAAAAGTATGAAAAAAAACTTTTTCGTATATTACGAAAAATGTACCGAATAAACTTTGTCTTCTTATTTTAACAATACTTTTCAGATATTTTTTATTTTATATTAGTAAAAATGTGGTAATTCCAGATGAATTTTGATAATTTACTTTTAAATAAGATTTTATAAAAAATTATTTTGATAATTTTAACCAATCATATCCTCAGCACAAACACAAACAAATCCCTAAATTTAAATATTAATCAAAAATAAGTGTATATATATGTATATACAATTATAATATTTTCACCTTTTTCTGTATTTTATTATTTTTATTATAATTAATAAATATTTACAAATATTCAAATCTCAAAGATATCAAAATTGTCAAATAAAAATTCAAAAAATATCACTTGATAGTAATATAAATGAAGATGATTATCAAAATATTAATGATTTTGATGGCGAAGATGGTAACATAGCATCAGAAAAAAAAATACTTCAAATCACAAATTATCATTTAAAACGATATTTGGCACAAGTTAAAAATGATAACCTGACTGTTATTGTACTTTATTTAAATTCAGATTTTTTAAATTTAAAACCATCTCAAATAAATGATTTTTCACAATTTCTTTCTAAAATGCCAATTCCAGTCATTGCAAGCACTACAAATATCGATTCGGAATCAACAGCATTAGAAATTCAAAATCTTTATAAGATTTTAATCCCCTGTGAAAAAATTATACCTTTAGACAAGAATTCGTTATTATTCCTTTTAGAAGGATTACTTTTCCCCATTGATCGTATTAACCGTATTGAAAATTTACATGAATTATTATGTATAATATTTGAATTAAATCCCCTTCCAAATTTTGTTAAAATTATGAAAGATTCAAATATTTGCCAAGAAAATACAAAGCAATCTATAGAAAATAATAATAAAATAATACATTCAATAAAGAAAAAATCTGAAAAATTATTACAATGTTATCAATATATAAATAAAGAAGTGGATCAAAATAAAATATTTTCATTATTATCTCAACCAAATTTATTTATTAATGCTAAATTCCAAACAAAAAATAATCTTAACTCTAATAATAATATACAATCACAAAACGAAAATGAAAATGAAAATGAAAATGAAAATGGAAATGGAAATGAAAATCAAAAAACTAGTTCATTATCTGAAATAACGATAAAAACATTTTTCAATAAATTTCATATCTTTTCAAAAAATAAAATACTTCAAATAATAGTTAATGACAAAAAATATTCAATTGATGAGATAATTGATTCACAGGGAATTTTTTTATTGGAACAGTTTTATTTCAAAATCAAACAGAAAAACAATAATGTTTTTCAATTAAAAATTAGCCACCCAAAGATTAAAATTTTAATTTCCAATAATGATTTCAATGAATTAAAAATTTGTATAAAATTATTAAACCCACATTCACCAAATATTGGAATTATAAAAGATCTAAATAAAATAAATTTAAACGATTATCAAATCAATCTCAAAGATTGTTCTGAAGCAAACCCATTATTCTGCTCAAATTTTCCAAAACAAATTTTTTTAAATCAAAAAATGAGAAAAAACCTTTTCAAGCCCATATTTAATCGTCCGAATGTAAATAAAATTAATATTTTATGGGAAGGAACAATTTTTGATAATTACGGTATTTCGAAAGTAGCCAGAGAAATTTTAAAAGGCATTTGCTTCCGTTCTGAAATTAATTGCACACTTTTACCGCTATGGAAAGGAAATGTGGGACGCGATTTATTTAAAGATTCAATTGTTGACAAAAACACAGCATTGCAAATGAATAATCAAAATATCCACATTTTTCAACATTGGCCACCAAGATTTTCCCCAACCAATTTAGATAGGTTTGATTTTGATTTTTTGTTCATCATTCATTGTTTTATATTGTATTTTTTATTTTTATTATTATTACTTTTTTTAAAAATTATTATTATTATACCAGTAAGGTATGTGATTTTACAACAATTATTTGTATTTTTAATCATTCTTTTGTTTTTTTGTTTTCATCTCATTTTTCCAATTACATAATATTTTTCAAAAGATCATAAATTTTTTTTGAATGAATTGGTATTTGATTAAAAGTTAAGTTCTTTTAAATAGAAAAACTCAAATAGGCGTAATTCAAAATTTTTAACACACCAAAAATACAATTTTTGAAAAAAAAATCTTATTTAATCATTTCAAGAAGATTTACCAAATTAGAACCATTTACTAATTGAAATGTTAAAAATTTTAAATAAATTACAATACTCACAAAACAAAAAAATAAATAATTATCAATACTAATAAATCAAGGGAGTGTTAAAAATTTTGGAGATGGACAAAATAAAAAAAATATATTGGTAAATTTGTTCAAATTTTATTAGGAATATTGATCGATCAAATAGTTAGACTACCATCAACTAAATTTATTTGAGTTTTTTTATTTAGAACAAACCAAACTTTAACCTAATATCAATCCTTGAAAAAAAGTTTGATCAACCAAAAAAAGTTACGTAATTCAAAAAATGAAATGAAAACAAAAAAACTGAAAGATGAAAAAATGATTTTCATATTTTACAAAAATGAAAATTATTTACTCTTTGAATGAAATTGTATTATTGTGATTGTTTGGACAATTTTAACTGTGTATAAAGTTTTGAATTTTTGTTTACAATTAACCAATAATAACTAAACTTTGATTGATCCTTAATATTTATTATTAAATTCCATTAAATTATCGACCAATATGAATTAATAACCTACTAGCAAGATTTTTTCTCAAACTTATATATAAAGGAATCGAAGACTCTTGGAGTTTTAGTATTAGATTCTCTATTTGGATTTTTTTTAAAAAATAGATAAACGAATAGCTGTTTTAGATTTAATTTTTGATTTGGAAAAAATTAAAAATGATAGTAAAAATTAAGAATTCTTTGTTATTACAATTGATATCAAAAAATTTTTTGATACTATTAGTCACATATTAGTTCACCATGCTCTTGATAAATATCTTAGAAAAAAAAAAATCAAAATAGAGCTAAAAATTTACTCTAAAAAAGAAGGAATAGGAGTTTATCAAGCGGATCCTCTTTCGCCTTTATTATTTGGATTTATCAGTCATTTTTTAATTGAAAAAATTAAACATCTTGCAAAGCATGTTCAGATGTTTGTATTGGATTTGATTTTAATAATGGAAGGACTAATTTCAGAAATTGACAAAAAATTAATAATAATTTATAAAATTATTCAAGAATTTGGAATGAATCCAAACACTGATAAAACACCCGAAAATCAAAAAAAAATATCAAAAATTAAATATTGAGGAATTTGATTTGATAAAGAATAACAATTTACAAAAAAACTTAAAAAAAAATAAAAGATAGTTTTGGAAAAATTTAAACTTATTTCTAGCCAAAAAAAAAAAACGATCTAATTGAGGGAAATTACAAATGCTCAAATCGATATGTATTAGCCAATTATTCGATGGACTCGTTATTTTTAATTCAACTCAAAAAGATTTTGATTCAATTGATGTTTGGATAAATAAAAAAGTAACAAAATTTTTAAAAATAAACCCACATTCGCCAAGAATAATTTATAAAACTGAAGAAAAACTTGACCAAGCAAGAATATCAATTTACAAAAGAAGATATAAACTCAAAAAAAAATTAGAAATTCTGGGTTTTGATCATATTTTAAATCAATTAAAATTTTCCAAAAAAAAAGACAAATAAAAATATAAATTGGGAAATAGATAACTTAAAATTATTAGAATTAAATCTAAACCAATTTAGAGAAAACTTGATAATAAATTGTTCTGGATGGAAAGATCAAGAATATTTAAAAATAATTAGATATAATAATAATACCAACAAACAGTAGTGTCGGTAAGTGTTTTAGAGTGTCGTCAAGTACCATAGGGCACTATAGAGTGCCGTAGAGTGCCATCAGGTGTAGTAAAGTTCTGCCAAGTTCCATGGAGTGCCTTTCTTTTACAGAATTCAAAAGAATAGAGAAAAATCAAAAGATTTTACTCAATTCTTTTAAATTCTGAAAAACCGTCCAGCAGTTTTCTTTTTTTTTAACTTTTTGTTATTGTTTCGAAAATCTATTGATTTTCTAATAAAAACAAAAATTAAAAAAAACCTAACAGTAGTGCCGTAGAGTACCTAGGTTTTCTTGATTTTTTCTGTTTTATTTGTTAAATGTTCTAGGTTTTTTTGAGGTTTTTTATTTTATTTGTGAAGTGTTCTAAGTTTTTTTACTTTTTGAAATAAACAGAAAATTTTAATAAATTTTCTGATTATTACAAAAAGTAAAAAAACCTAACGAAAATCTATTGATTTTCCTTATAAAATAGAAAACTCAAAAAAACCTAACGAAAATCTATTGATTTTGGAATAAACAGAAAACTCAAGAAATGTAAGTACGCTTTTCCAGAATTCAAAAGAATAGAGAAAAATAAAGGATTTTACTCAATTCTTTTAAATCCTGGAAAAGCTAAAGGCGTTTTTTTTACTTTGTAAAATAGAAAGAAAATTAATTTTATTTTCTTTTTATTTCAAAAATTAAAAAAAACCTAACGGTGAGTGGCTAGGTTTTCCAGAATTCAAAAGAATTGAGCAAAATCTATGATTTTACTCTATTCTTTTGAATTCTGGAAAACCTAACGGCTGTAAGAGGAAATTAATTTCCCCACTTCAAATTAAAAAAAAAATAATATGTATTATTAAACTCTCAACAAAGTTACCAAATGTTTTTTTTTTGTTCTTCCCAATCCCCCAAACTCTTTAACATAAAACTTTATTTTATTCTTTAGATTTTTAAATTGTTTAACTTTTTGTTTTGTGTATATTGTAAATTATAAATAATTATTAACATCTTCATTATTGAGTGGTTCTTATTTAGTATTTCCCAATATAATTAATTTAATACTGATTATTGTTTTTAAAAATTGAATTTTGGTGTATCAAAAATTTTGAATTGGAATTTAACGTTGAATAAAATCTAAAATTTCACAAAAAAACAAAAACCCTATATATATATATATATATATATATAATATAACAATTAATATATTTTACTTTTTTTAATAAAAATACACAATAGGAAATATGTTGTTATTCAGCCGTGGGAATTTGGTGCAATTCCACTTGATTGGGTCGAAAAAACAAAAATAGGAGTTGCAGAAATATGGGTACCATCGCAATTTAATGTTAACAATTTTATTTCTTCTGGGATTGAAAAGAAAAAAGTTCATAAAATTTTCCATGGTGTTGATCCTTTAATCTTTCATCCAAATGGAAAAAAATTTGAAAAACTCAAAACAAAAAAAAGCTTTATCTTTCTTTTCTTAGGGGGTGATCTTCCAAGAAAGGGGATAGACATTCTTCTTGACGCTTATATTTCAGCATTTTCACCGAGTGATGATGTCTGTCTTCTAATTCATTCAAGGTATAGTGTTGGTTTTCAAAATAAAAGAATTGAAAAAATCTTAAAAAACCAAAAAAAATACCCCGAAATCGAATATTTAACTTCTGATTTTACCACAGATGAAATTGTCCAAATATATCATCGCGCGGATTATTTAATACACCCATTCCGCGCAGAAGGGTTTGGATTAACAACAATAGAAGCATTGTCATCTGGATTGCCTTTAATTGTTTCCAAATGTGGCCCTGTATTAGAATTTTTAGATGAAAAGTCTTCATTTTTTATACCAACTTTTAAAACAAATTGCAATTATAAACCTTGCGGAGAAAAAAAGATCTTTCAATGGGAAACAAACATTCAACCATTCTGGTGTGAACCAAAGCAAAGAAATCTACAAAATATAATGAAAAACGTTTATAACGAAAGGGATCGCAAGCCAATAGATAGAATCAAAAATGGAATTTATTTAACGAGTAAGCTTGGTTGGGATCCAGTCGTTCAAAATGCCTTAAATAGAATTTATGAAATTTATAAAGATCAAGTAACCGATTATTCTCAAAATAAAAATAATTTATCAAATTAAATATATCTTTATTTTTGATATTTTTACGAAAATTTGTTTTATTTTTATTTATTTGTTATATTTTTTTGTTGCTCATTAAAATATTTTTGAAACAAAAATAAATTGTTGAGTTTTATGTATTTAATAGTTTGTTGTAATTTTCTTTTTCATTGACTTTTTCTTTCTTTCTCTATTCCTCTTCGTAATCCTAGTTATCACCCTCTTCTTCTTCTTCTTATTCTTCTTCTTTTTATGGAATACACATTCCCATTAAGTTACATTTAATTATAAAATCTTATCAAATTTGTAACATTATTTTCCCTAACTTCTTTTTCTTGTTGTTTTCATAAATTGATAAAATTTGCTTATTACAAAAAATTAAGTTTATATTTTTATTTAAAGCACCATTTCAGTAAAAGAACAAAAACTTCAAAGTTTTGTATTTTTTTTTATTTTCACTTTTTTCAATTTTTTTTTGAAAAAAATTACGAAAAAAATAAAAACAAAGAAAGAAAAAAATTTCATTGAAAGCTCTGAATGACAAAACGAAGGTTACTTGGAATGGAATAATAAACTCTTAAAATTTCAAGTAAATTTGATCTTGAGCCAGATAATAAAAAATATTATTTTTCCACACTTTTGTTCTTTGATTTTTTTGATTTTTTTTTGATATGTAATTAATTTTGAATTCTTTTTTATTACAAGGTCTAAAGTTGCTAAACTCGTTCGTGTCATTCAATTCAGTTTCCAAAAAAATATATTTTCTTTAATTTTTCTTTTAGGAAAAAAATTTCTTTCTTTTCTTTTCTTTTTAATAAATTTTTAATTGGCATTTTATTGTGTTTGAAAATTTCTTCCATTAGTAAATCTTTCAATGATGATTTTTTTCCCATTTTTAATGCCCTTTTTTAATTCTCTGGATTTTTGAACCATTTGCTTTATAACATTGATTACTAGTTTTTCATACTTGCAAAGAGACTTTTAAATAAATGATTTTCAAAATCACGATTTTTTACCTTTTATACTCAAATTACTCCTTTATTGGTTTAATGAAAAAAAAAATAATCATTTTTTAAATTTCATTTTTGAAATTGAAAAAAAAAAAAAAAATGAAATAAAAAACTTTAATGACTTCTTCTACAAAAATTAAAAAAAAGTAATAAAAATGAAGTATAAGTATTTCTATTTAGAAGATCTAATCACCATTTCACTCAAAGGACAGAAAACAAAAATTAAAAATTCATTTTTTTTCTAGAAATAAACCAAAATATGATTGTTTAGTAATTAAAGAGAAATTATAAACTTTGCATTAAAGTTGATATTTATAAAAGAAAAGCCTGAACAAACAATAAATATTTGAAAAAAATAAAATAATAAAAAAAAATTGTTTCCCTTTCGTTGGAACGTATATTACAAAATTTCTAAATTTTTAAAAGGGAAATAAAATTGAAGACAATGAGTTTTTTAAATAGTAAATGTATGAATTTTATAAAAACATACAAAGCCTAACTTTTCTTAATGTTAATAAGGTTTTTAAAACATTTTTTTTTCAAATTTAATTTAAAAAAAAAATAAAAAAAGAAAAAAAGAAAAGACTAAATGAGAAAAAATGATCAGATTTAGAAATTAAAAATTCATTTTGAGAACAATAATAAATTAAAATCATAGAATATGTTCTATTTCTTTAATAAAACTGATCGTATTTGACAGAAAAAGTGTTTAATATATAAGTGCGAAATATTTTAGAAAATTGTTGGAAAAATTGTTTGGAAAATATCTAAAAATAAAAAAGTAGAAAATATTTTTATAATCCTAATTAATATTCGATCTTTTAAACCATAGTTTGAATAATTAAATCCAATTTAGGTGAATTATCCACACATTAAAGTTTATTTAGAATAATCGTTTTCAGACTTCATTTAATAATTCAACAATAAAATTCCAAAATTATATGAATAAAATTCATTGATAAAAAATGAGGTTTTCTTACAAATAAAATAACTAATACCTTTATAATTAATAATAATAATAAATGGATCAATTTTTAATCCATTTTTTTTTCCTTTTTATTGGTATTTATTAATTATTTAATTAGTTAATGATTTCTTTAAAAGATTTTGTTGACTTTTTTTAAAAGTTCAAAAAGGATTCAAAACAAAGAAGGAACCTTATTGGTATAATTCGTTCAACAGTAGTTTTTGTTAAAAATTCTGGGATTAAACATTAAAGGTTTAATTTGGTTGTTTTTGTTCATAAAAGAAATTATTATTACAAGTAAAAGAGAAAAAAATAACTTTCATTATTGAGTTTTTTAATAAAAACTTTCCAGATTATAATGTTGAGAAATTATGTACTAAATGTATACAATTCTATTTGGCCATTCTACTTGAATTTGAAAGAAAAATAGCATATAATTATTTCATTGACTTTTTTAAATTATTCCAACCTTGATATGGGAGTAAATTCAGTTAATCTATAATATTTCTACTTTTTTTTTACATTTAAATGAAATACAAACCAATTTAAGTGCCCATTTTTTAATTCTAAACTGATTTTCCTTATGGATCCAAAGTTCTATGAAATATAGAGTATATGCCTCAAAAAAAAGGTATCATACAATTCCACAGAGTTCCAAAATTTCAATTTATTTCTCTGAAATTTATTTCTTAATTTTTAATAAAAAAAAAAAATAAAGTGAAAATTATATCCCATTTATTATTGAAATATAATTAATACAAACAAAAAAGTACTGATCAGATAAAAACCGATGATTAATTTCTATTCCAAACATTGTAATTGTAATAATCAACTTAACGATCAATGGGCAAACTGATTTTTTTTCTTCCAATAAATTTAAAAATCCTTAAATTTTGATTATATTATTGTGAATTAAATTAGAAAGGGAATTAGTATTACACATAGAATTTTTTATGATAAAACAAAAAAATTTTAACTCATTTATTAGTGCAATCATTTATTGTTATAATGAATACTGTCTAAATGAAATTACCTTTATTAAAGTTTAATCTCAATTTTGAATAGGGAAGTTAAATTAAATTTCAAAAATAATCATTTTGAAGTGATTTAGTGAAGATATTTTGGGGTTTTCTGTCAATAATTGGTTCAAAATATTCTAGAAAATTTAGTAATGAAAATTATTATTCTTTTTATATCAAATGATATTCTTCAAAAATAATACACCTAGTCCACTGAAGAATCGTTTTATAAAATCTGGAAAAATATAATTTCTAATTGATTTTGTCAACATCTTGGGGATTTTTCCAATACACATTTATTCAAATATTTAAGAAAATAGCCATATTAAAATAAAACAAAAGTTGTTTTTCAACAAAGTTTTAAGTGTTATACTAGTAAAAAATCGATGTGGTTAAGATCATGTGATCTGAAGAACTTAAAATCTTTTAAAAAAAATCCAAATTATTTCAAAAAGAATTTTATCCTTTCAAAAAAAAAAAATAATATTAAAAAGATAAAGGAATCCAATTACAAATAAAATTGAGAAAAATTAAATTTGAAATAAATTTTATTTAAATTTTCAAGATTTGACTGAAACATTGAAAAAATCAAAGTATTTTGAATTTTATTATGTTTATTGTTTGGAACCGACTTCATTAAAATGAAAAAATTAATTATTACTGTTTAAAAGAAATTTTTTAAACTAAAAAACTATTAAAATGAGGCAAAAACATTGTGATAATAATTATTTTTAGAGACCAGAATTAGTCCCAAATAATTGAATAATATATTACAGCTTCATTTTAAAAATCTCTTTGAGAAATATACGAAAAACTTTTAGAAGTTTGTTAGTTGTTAGTTCCCGCATTATTGATCTTTATTAAAGAATTATTTCTTAATTTAATATTTAAAAATCAATATTTACAGAATTTAATCCCCTTCAAAGTTAACCAACTCTTGGGAGATACTTTTTGAAAACTTTGTATTCATGATTTCTTACAAACATAAAATTTAAATTGATGGGATATAAAATTAAAAGTAAACTGAATTTTCGAATAAAATTCAAATTATAAGATATCATAGAATATATTCTAGAACTTAAAGTGTTCTTAAACAAACTCTAATACATTACTTTTAAATAAAAACTTGAATAAAAAATATGATTCAAAATTATTTTTTTTATATTTACCCAGAATATTAAAAATGAATTTTCAAAATAATCTATCATCACTGAGTGATCTGCTAAATAGCCCAAATAACAGGAACGAGTTAATTGATAAGAACAAACGAGCGTATAATTATAATGAAAATAATACCAACCATATGTCAACCTGGATCAAACCACAATTAAAAAAAGTCAAAGTAAATTTATCAAGTAAAATAATTAAAAAAAAGCAATACAAATATTCAACAATCAACCAATTCCAATATCAAAGAATGGGTAACAATGGTGTTACTGAAATGACGAATTCAAATCAAAAAAATAATTTAACAAACAATTCATTATTATATTATTTAAATAAAATAAGAAAAGACAATTTACAGATTATGAAATTATTCAAGGATCGAATATACATTTTGGAAAATTATCCAAATAATGTTGATATCATTCAATTGTCAAAAAATTTACTTCACGAAATAGAAACTTTGAAAACACATTTTGAAAATCTCTTATTTAATAATCAAAAGAATATTCTGAGTCAAAATAAGATAAATAATATCCCTACTCGTTCGACAAACCAAAGTGTTGTAATTAACAATGAACAACCAAGCAACCGATTTACACAACCAAACAAGAAACTCAATCATAATAGAAATTATCAAAAGCAGCCAATCAGCATTCAAAAACAGAATAACCAACAAATTGGCAATGGAAACAATAATAATAATATCTTAAAAAAATCAAAAATTAATGATCAAAAATATTATCAACAAAATTTCAATTGGAGCAAAATTATTCATAAGGTTAAAAATCAAGTCTTTGGAATCAAAGCATTTCGAACCAATCAAGAGGCGATCATAAATGCTACAATATCTAAAAAGGATATCTTTGTGTTGATGCCTACTGGGGGAGGGAAATCTCTTACATATATGATCCCAACATTAGTTGAAAAGGGTATCACAATTGTAATATCACCACTAATATCGTTAATAATGGATCAAGTTCTGACTTTAGAAAATTTAAATATCATTGTGGCCGCGTTTACAAGTGATTTAAAAAAAAACAAACAAGAAAATATTTATAAGGAATTGTCAAAAGACAATTGCCAAATCCAATTACTCTATTGTACACCCGAAAAGCTCAGAAAATGTAAAAGATTTTCAATGTTGTTAAGGAAATTATATTTAGGTAACCACATTTTGAGGTTTGTAATTGATGAGGTCCATTGTGTCTCTCAATGGGGACATGACTTTAGACCAGATTATTATGAATTGAGCCAATTAAAAAAGAAATTCCCAAAAGTACCAATTTTGGCGTTAACATCAACTGCAACTGAAAGGGTCAAAAAAGACATCATTCAAATATTGGGGATAGAAGGGTGTAAAATTTTTAATCAATCCCTGAATAGACCAAATTTGATATATGAGGTCAAAAAGAAAAATAAAAATCAAATTTGTAAGGATATATATAACTTTATTCAAGAAAATTATGCAAACCAATCTGGGATAATATATTGTTTTTCACGGGAAGAATCTGAAAGATTGACCCAAATGTTATTAAAACATGGGCTAAGTTGTTGTTATTATCACGCAGGTTTAGATCCCCAATTGAGGACATTAATTCAAAAGAAATGGCAGAATAATCAAATACAGGTAATTATTGCAACAGTTGCATTTGGTATGGGTGTAAACAAACCCGATATCAGATTTGTTATCCATCATACATTCCCAAAAAGCTTGGAAAACTTGTGTCAGGAATCAGGCCGAGCAGGGAGAGATGGGAAGAAGTCTCATTGTATTATCTATTTTTCACTTCAAGACCGAACACGAATGGAAAAGTTTTTAAATGATGAAATCAAAAGTGAAACAATCAATAAAGAGTATATTCAAATGATCTCTGAAGTTGTCGATTATTGCTTAAATACGAATATTTGTAGAAGAAAAATATTACTTTCATATTTTAAAGAAAATTTTAATCCAATCAATTGTAACAAGTGTTGTGATGTTTGCAATACCAAACAAAAAATAAAATACAAATTAACTGATTTAACTGAAGACGCCAAAAAAATCGTTCAAATTTTTCATCAAATTGAACAAGAAACTCTAAACAAATTAGTAGGTATCTTAAGGGGGTCTAATTCAAAGATGATCAGAGAGAAGGGTTATAACACAATTACCTTAAAAGAGTTTGGCTGTTTAAAAACAAAATTAACAGTTCAAGAAACAATTCATTTGATCTCTAAACTCGACAAAATTGGGGTTATCCAACACAAAACAATACAAATGGAAAATAAATATCAAACTTTAATAACACTTTATTCAAATGGGCCTCAAGCTGAGGAACTATTAAATAATAAAATTAAGGTGTTTTTAAAAATCAAAAAAACAAAAAAAAAAAAGAAATAATCTTCAGAAATTGTTATCATTCGAAGGAAAAGTTTTTATTATGATTGACAATTAAATTTCTGAATTGCTGTAAAAAAATTTTTTAAATTATTTAATATGAAAAATTAGTTATAAAGGTATCTATATATTATTTTTTATCTTGAAATTTAAAAAAAGAAGTTTTTCCAAGTATTTTTGTAAAATAAAAAAAGATATTTTTACTATTCTATTTTTTTTGTTGTATCATTTTCTCATATATTTGAGTATTTATTTATTATTCAAAATTATATGTATAAATTTATTGAATAGTTTGATAATTTTTTTAATGTTTTTTTCTATATATGATAATGATCTATTGTTTTTAATTCCAATCTATAAACTTGGGAGTTCAGGTTTAAGTATTAATATTATTGCCTAAACACTTATCCATAACTCTTAAAAATTGAGAATTGTAATTGTAATAAAAAAAAAAAAATGATTTCAATTTTTCAAAAATCTAATAATTTACAAATACATAATAGAAAAAAATTAAACATTTTTTGAACTTGAAGAAAATCCAAAACTAGTTATCTGAGATAAAGCACAATTATTAAAGATTTTATGGGATTTCATTCGGAGAAAATTTTATATTAATTTTTTTTTTTTTTTTTTATTATTTAAGGGAGGAGTTATTGACCCCTCTTATTTGCCCGAATTCCTAAATTTTTATTTCGGAATTTAATAAAAGACTCAAAAATAAGTTTATTACCCACTAAGGCTAATAAGCAGGTTGAATCCTTTTTTATAATAATATTAGAAATATAATTATTATTTAATATATTCGATATATTAATTTTTTTTAATTCAGATATCCAGATTTTGCGATTATTTTCATAGGCTGGGCAGTTCCATAGAAAATGGTCTAAATCTTCAATAATTTCTAAATTGTTTATTTTTTTACATAATTCACACAGTTTTGATTTATTCTTATTCATAACATAAAAGTAACTGTTAAGGTAATTTGTAAAATTTCTGAGTTTTAAAATTAAAGTTAAGCCCTTCGATTTTAAATATCTTTAAAATTTTATATTAATAATTAAAATAATCCCAAAATAAAAAAATAATAATCTTAAATGAATCAGATAAAATCTTGTTAACAAAAATATTGTTTATATTGTGCTTTTTTTGAATCAAAAAAATATAATAAAGTTTTTATAACATTTTAAAATTTTTGATATTTTAAAATATTTCAAATTTTTAAATAATTATTAATATCCGAAACAAACAATAATGTAAATATTGAATAAAATTCATTAGTAAAAAAATCTTTTTAATGGTCATTTTAATGATTTATATGGGATTTTATGTCAAGATTTTTAATCATGGAACAATTATAACAAGATGTAGTGTGTACATTTTTTTTATTGTATTATTTTTTCAAATGTCCATAATTTAAAAATCATTTAAAAACTTGTTTTATCTTTTATAAGTCAAAATTAATATTTTACAGAATTTTATACCAAAGTATCTTTTAAATGAAAAAAAAATGTTATAAAATTAGTTTGTTTCTTTTTAAGATTTTATATAGGTTATTAATATTTCAATGAGTTTTTTTTTAGTTTTTTTGAACACTTTCAACATTTATAACCCTTCTATTTTATATTATATCATTATATAATAGGAAAATTCCAATTTTAAGTAGAAACTTTCAACGAAATTTAATCCACAATAAAAATCGATAAATTAAAATACAAAATTTAGATTCTAGTATAATAATTTATATATAAAAAAAAATCCCAAAAAACATATACCTTAATATGAGAATATTTTATACCTTAAATTTCTGTTTCAAAGTTTGTGTCTATTAAGTGGAAATGGTTATAAAGTGGGAACTTGATATTATTAAATCAATTTTTTTTTTACATATTTCTTCAGTTTTCTTTATTAGAGTAATTAAAATTATGAAAGAGTTTTATTTGATATTTAAATATTGAAATAATTGATAAATAGTAAAAAAATTCTATTTAAACTTATCTTTTTTAGGTAATTGAAAACTCAACTAAAATAATTAATATTATGATATTGATTTCCTTTTTGAAATTTTGGAATTAAAAAGTATTTATTAGATTTACTGTTGAAAATACCAGGGTTTTAAAAAAGTTGTTTAGGAAAATTTTGAAATAGTTGACAAAGTGATTATTAGTTTAATTTGTTGATTAAAAAAAAAATTGATAAATTCGGTATAAATCCTAAAATTTAAATAATTAACTTATAGATCGTTTAACGAAATTATTTCTGAAATCATTGGAAATATATTGATGTTTCAATTAGCTTGAACAAAAGGATACAATAATATTCAAGTCTTTGGGTTTTTATGTTGATGATTATTGAGTTTATCTTTGAAATTAAAAAATTAAAAAAATAGTTACTTTTGAAAGTTCTACATCTGGATTATTAACGACTGGGATGCTGTTATTTTGAGTTTCTATTTTTAGGTTTGGAAAAGGAATTAAAATTAAATTGCCAAAATAACAATTTTTAATAGTTATCCTTACCAAAAATCTAATTCAGAGATCAAAATAATGTGTGCACAACAACTAAATTGTATATCAAAATATAATCCATACTTCATTTTTTTCTTCTTGTTCCAAGGTAACACCCAATTTACTACCCAATCCTATACCTAAGTTCAAATCAATTTTTAAATTAAACTATTTGATATTTTCAGTAAAATTTAAATTATTCATGAAAATAGCTGAAAATTTTTTAATAATTTTCTCAATTATTTTAATATTTTTGAATTTTTTTGAATTGATAAAAAATTTTATCAAAAATTTACTGTATTTTTTAAGATAATAAATTTTCCATTTTGATCCTTCATTTTTAGATTTTCTTTTGAAATAATAGAACTTTAAGAAACCAACACAATATTTAATTAGGGTTTATTGTTAGTTTCTTTGATCGGTTAATGTATAGGACTTCTTTAACAAAAAACACAGACTTTTTATTTTGAAACACACATAAAATTTTATTACACGCTTTATTTTGACAACAGTAGTAAAAAAACCAATAATTTGTTGTGTTATAAGATTTATAGGAGATTTTTTAGAACTATTTGAGCCATGACACTCTAATATCACTTACACCCAATTACACCATACTTTTATTACAGAGAAATTTAAGATAACTCTAATTCCCTTTAATATTTCTAATCAAGAAAGTATCCCCTTATAATTAGATATCTAATAATTACCTTACAGGGATCATTTTGAAGATACCATTTGACATTTCACTTATACTATGTCAATCAAATTTATTATGATTTAAGAAAGGAATAAAAACAAGAAAGGATCAATTTGAAACTTTTATTTTTTTTCAATGACGAATCAGATCACCAAAGCAAACACAAACCAAAATTCCAATACACAAGGAACAATAAAACCAAAAGCTGTTCTCTTTTCCAGGTATGATTTCAATTGGGAGAAAATTACAACAAGCAAGGACTATTGCCAACTCAAATTAAACAAAGATGAGACAATATTCTTTTATGGTCAGATTTATGTCCAAGTTCTGAAAGGGAGCATTTGGTGTGTGGGCTCTACGATCAACTCTGAAAATGAAGAACAACTGCTCTGCTCGCCGCTTCACGAATCGCCACTTGCTTTTAAGTGCGACTCCAACACGGGATGCAAAATCAAGATCCGAATGGTCAGGCAACCAAAAACAAAAACTGAAAGGAATCTTCACTCGCTCTTGTACCCTTTCGATCTCCTCAACGTGGAAGAGAAATTAACAATTAACGAGACCAAGGTGATCAATACTAAATATGGAGAATTCCTGCATGTTGGGATCCCAAATTTCCTTATTGTAATGAAACAGTTTGTTTCAAGGAAGCACCCATTATTTTTAAATTCACACTTCCCACAATTGTCTTGGACAAAGGCATGTAACAGCATTTGTGAAACATATTTTGAGAAGAAAGAAACCTTCCTTCAAAATGAAAATCTAAATAGTTTTCTCAACAAAAACATCAACAAGAAGAATTCGAAAAGTAACGAGAATGACAACAATGAATTCAAGAATTCCATTACTTTAGTTTGCGGGAAAAAATCGTGTGGTCGATCAACATTTTTACGATATTTGTCAAACCGATTTAATCAGAATGGTCAAAAAATAGCTTGGGTTGATCTTGACTTAAATAATCCAGAATTCACACAAACGGGATTTTGTTCAATCACAATTGTTGACAGGGCGCTCTTTGATCACTTGTCAAGCAAAGGGAATCAACAACATAATTACCCACATTTTAGCTATTACTTTGGAGACTCTTCTGTTAAAACGAACCCAAAATTATTTTATCATATCTTGAAAGTCCTAGAAACAAATTTACCACAAGACATGCCGATTTTAATAAATTGCTCGGCATACGGAGAAGGGTATAATCAGATCTATTTTTCCAAAATTATTAAATATTTCAAGCCAACTTACTTGGTATACTTTAGTGCTGGTGGTGTTGGTGATGAAAATGAAAAGAAGCAAATACTTGATAGCGAAAATTATCCTCAAAAAACAGTGATCTTTGAAATTAAAAGTCTCATTTGTTCACATTCTGTTAATTACTTTGGTGTCATTAAACCAAAAATTGCAAAATTGCACAGTGGGAAACTAATCACCTATTTTTTAAATAATCAATCAAAATTATTAATTCGTCAAAAGCCTTATTCAGTCCCCTTTAATCAAATATATTTGATTTCATTGTTTCATAAAGTCCCCAATAATTTAATTTTGAAAATTTTTAATGCAAGAATTGTTTCAATTGGGAAATATATTAACGAAAGCAAAATAAAAAATAAGAATCTGTTTACAATTATAAATGAAATTGATTTTAACCAAATCCAATGCCATGGGTTGGCCTTGATTAGAGCAATAGACCCCACCAAAAAAATCTTTTATATTAATACCCCCTTATCTTTACAGGCATTAAAATATGTTAATTTATTCATTTTGGGAAATATTCAATCCCCAATTGAATTCTTTATTGATGGTGTAAATAAAAAAAAAATACCCTATATTGAATTTAAAACCCAGAATGAAGAATTGCTGGAAAAGGAAATGATGCACCATAATGTTAAAAAATTTTCAAAAAATAGGAAAATTATTAAATTTGATTAAGACTTTGTTGAAAATTTTCTTTTTAATAATGAATTAGCTAAATCTTGAGATTTTAAATTTATTAATAGATTTGAAAAAAAAAACATTTTTTTTTAAAAATTCTTAATATAAATTGATTTTTTATTTGTATGAATAAACGTTTACAGCTGTTATTAGGGACTTGCTGTGAAAAGATTATAAATAAATAGATAATGTTTTATTTTTTATTTGTATTTATTTTTTACATTTTAAAAAACTCATGATTGAAATAAACCCCATTCCAAATATTTGTACACCCAAAATCTAAAAATAGAGAAAATAAAACGCAATTTATTATATTTTTCCAAGTGTGATATAAGACTTAATCAAAGTATCCAGTATTAATGCATTTAATAAGTACTCGTTTAAATCCAACAATATATATATATATATATATATATATAAACAACGAAAAAATAAAAATAAGTTTGTCCAAAATGATGAAACGAGTAGAAGCTATATAGTTTAATTGCTAAATTTGTTGGAATTTTGCCAAAAATTGTTGGATGTTCAAATGATAAGATAAAATAAACTTATTGTATGTGATGTTTCTATTTAACAAACTCAACCCTAACCTTCTATCAACTACCGAAAAAAGTTTCCAGATCTAATGAAACATATTATGTAACTGAAAAAAAGGAAATGAAAACAAAACAAAAAACACAAAAAATGACATCTTTTATAAAAGCGAGACTATTTCTAAATTGAATGTAAATTCCAGTATTACTATCCTTTCAATAGTTAAAAATGTTTCCAATTTTTTGTAATTTAGTTTATATTTATATATATATATATATATCTTAGCACCCCAAATAACCTAAAAACATTTCAAACAAAAATTTTAATTTGAAATATTATCATAGGATAATAAGGTATAGAATTAATAAACAATTATCTTAGAAAGAAAATTTTATAATTAAAAATTGTATAGTTAGTTAAAATAAAAAAATAACTTGAAAAAAAATTTCAACATTTGGTAATTTTTTTTTGGTTATTGTGATTTTATTATTTTTCCAAATTTTGTCCAAATAAATTTTTTTTTTTTTTTTTGAAAAGTTTGTCTAAACATCAAAAACCTCTTAGTTTTAACATTTAAAACACATCATACTTTACTGGAAATTTTTCTGGGGCCCTTTGCACCACAAAATTGCCTAAAATGCTTGATTAAATAATTTATTCATTATAAAAGTTATTATAACATCACATAGAAAATTTGTTTTATCTACTGATTACTATTCAATATCAATATCTATATTTGATTCTAAATAATTTAAAAATAAAAAAAAATATAAATTAAATATGAAAAAAAAATCAAATTTTTTTTCATTGCAAAATTTTACAATTTTTTGATCAAGACTTTTTTTCAATTTTAAATGATTTGGCCAATAGTTCGAGTCAGATTAATATTGGATTTTTTTTTTAATTTTTTTACAATTTTTTAATTTTTGACTTTTTAAAATCTAGACATAAAATAAACAATATTGTTGAATTAAAGACCAGATATCAGAACTTATTTAACAAGATCTGGATTAGTTTATGAAGGAAAAATCCAAATATCGCAAATATATTATTCAAAATTTTATCAATAACAAAATACAATAAAAAAATTTGGTTTCAGAGATTATTTTATTATATTGAAATAATGTTTAAGAGTAATTTTTTATTTTATTTTAAATTTAGGTATAAATATTTTATTGATTAAAAAGTAATTTATATCTGTTTTATTCCAATTTAATAAATTGAAATTATTTTACAATTTTTTTATTTTTTTTTTTGATTTTAAATTATTATCTATTGCTAAAATAAAAGTTTTAGAAAATTAATCATATTAAAAATTTAATTTTGGCCTAAAGAAATAAATTTCATTTTTCTCTTAATTGGATATTTATTGAAATTTTTTCTAAAAAAAAATGAAAATTTCAAAGTAATTTATTTTTTTTATTTATTTTTTTTATCATAAAATTAGCAAAATTTTTTTGTGGTTATTATTAATAAATCAATGTGTTGAGTTTTGAATTACTATTAGTGTAATAAAATTTCTGATTTTAAAAAATAAAATAAAAATAAAAATCTTTAAAAAAATGTAAAAATGAATAATTATTATTTTTTTTTTCAATTTCAAAAAAAAAATCAATAACTTAACTACTTTATCTTTGAACTATTTTGACTTTTTATTATAATTCAAATCTGGATTAAAGACAAATAAGAAAATTAATATATTAGTAGATAAATACCATTTTAAATCTAATTTAAAAAATTTGATGAAATTTAGGCAAATCCTGGGTGCTTTGGGATATATATATATATATATATATATAATATAAACTCTTTTTCAGTCAAAGGGAATAAGTTTTATTGAAGAAATGGAAGATATTCTATGAGTTTAATTCATTACTCTTATCAAACTAAAATTTTCAATTTTTAGATCGTAATCATTTTTTCTCATTTTGAAAATTTTTTTTTTTTCGTTTTTTTGCTTTTTTTTTTTTTTTTTTTTTTTTTTTTTTTTTTTTTTTTTTTTTTAAAAATTAAATTTGAAAAAAAAAATGTTTGAAAAACCAAATAAACATTAAGAAATGTTAGGCTTTGTATATTCTTTTAAAATTCATACATTTACAAGTAAAAAATCTTATTATAAACAATTTTAATTTCCTAAAGAAATTCAGAATTTTGCACAAGACGTTCAAATGAAAGGGGCCCAAAAAATTTTTTAATATTTTTTTTTTTTGATTTTTATGGTTTGTGTAGGGTTTTCTTTTATAATTATCGACTCTTATATGAATTTTATTATTTCTCGTATTTCTAAACAGAATAATTTTGGTTTGATTCTTAAAAATAAGGCGATTTTTCATTTTTGGCTGGGGTACTTTGAGTGAAATGGAGTTTATATATAAGCCAAATCTCTAAATTAGTGACAAACTTTTTTATAATTATGTTTTTCTTTTTTCATTTGTATTTCAAAAAATAAAATAATTACACTCTATTTTTATTTATTAATCTATATTGGTTATTATCTCTCAACATTTTAGTAAAATATATTATAATTCAAAAAAAATCCAATTAAATAATTTTTTTCTGATGAAAAATCTTCCCCTATTTTTGAAATTTAGTTTATATATATATATATATATATATATATATATATTCCCCTTAGCACCCAGGATTTGCCTAAATTTCATCAAGTTTATAATAAAAGATTTAAAATGAAATCGAGTACTGATATATTTATTTTCTTATTTGTCTATAATCCAAATTTTAATTATAATAAAAAGTCAAAATACTTCAAAGATAAAGTTGTTATGTTATTTTATTTTTTTATGTTTGAATAAAAAAAAATAATAATTTTCATCTTTACATTTACTTTATAGATTTTTTTTTTTTTTTTTTTTAAATAAGAAAATTCATAACAATAATAGTAATTCAAAACTCAACACATTTATCTATTAATAATAACAATTATATAACGTTGTTAATTTTATGATAATGAAATAAATTAATATATTACTCAGAAATTTTCATTTTTTTTTTAGATAAATTTTTAATAAATATTAACTCAAGAGTGAAATGAAATTTATATATTTAGTCCAAAATTAAAAGTTTAATATAAATTATTTTTTAACACTTTTATTGAGTAAATAGAAAATAATTGAAAAAACAAAAAAAAAAAATTGAAAAATAATTTCATCAATTACATTTAAATTAAACCAATAAAAACTTTTTAATACAGTCAGTTCAACTTGTAAAGTACAAACTTTCAACCAAATTTAAGACACAAAAAAATCTCAAATTAAGGTAAAAAATATTTGTAATTTTTTTTTATAATTTATTTTACTAGAATCTGAATTTTGTACCTTAATTTGAGATTTTTTTAGTACCTTAAATTTCCTTAGAGTTTGTGCCTTAAAAGTGGAACTGAATGTATATAAAATAATCGACCAAAAACTTGATTAGACAAAAAAAAAAAATAAATTTTAAATATTATTCAAAGTTAATAAAATAATCTTTGAAACCAAAAAAATATTTTTTGAATTTTGTTATTTTTTCTGAATTTTGTTGTTTGGTGAAAATTTGAAAAAAATATTTGTGAAAATTGAATTTATCAATATAAATTAATACAGATCTTGGAAAATATTTTTTTGATCTATGGTCTCTTATCTAATATTATTGTTTATTCTATGTCTAGATTTTAACAAGTCTAAAATTAAAAAAAAGTAAAAAAATTTAAAAAAAAATCAATTATTAATATGACTAGAACTATTGGCAAAATCATTTTAATTTTGAAAACCATCATTGATGAAACAATTTCCAAATTGTATAATGAAAAAAATATCATTTTTTTTTTAAAATTTAACACTTTATCCTTTTTTTTTATTTTTAAATTATTTAGAATCAAATATTTATATATTTTTATTGAATTGTAATCAACAGATTAAAAAAAATTTTTTATGTGGATCAAAATTTCTTTTGTAATGAATAAATTAATTAATCAAGTATTTTTCTCAGTTACTGGTTTCAAAGGGATCGTAAAAAAATTTCCAATCAAGTATGATGTATTTGAAACATTAAAACTCAGAGATTTTTTGATGTGTAGACAAACTATTCAAAAAATATAAAAAAACAAATTATTTATTTTGACAAAATTTGGAAAAATAATAAAATCAAAACAATCAAAAAAAATTTTTCCAATGTTGAAATTTTTTTTTTAAATTTTTTGAATTATAAGTAACTATACAATTGTTAATTATAAAATTTTTCTTTCAAAGAGAATTTTATAAATCCTATATCTGATAATCCTTTGATAACAACTCAAATTAAAAATTTTGTTTCGAAGGCAATTAGTATATTTTATGTTATAAGGGATATATAGTAGGGGGGTCACTGAATCTTTTATACATTTATCATTACTTTAAAAACATTTTTTTATCAGAAAATTTTTCTTGTATTGTTAATTTATTGAATTTGGCGAATTTTGAAAAAATGTAACCAAAAAATGTTATTTTTCTTAGTTAATGAGAGAAGGGTATTTTAATATGCACCATTTTCATGGGGAGGTAGCCTATTGTGAAGTAATTATATTTTCAAAAAATTTTCATTAAAAACATACCCATTATCTTATAACACTATCTCTCATAAGAAGAAAATTATTTCTTTCCAAAACCTTTTTTTTAACTATCAATTTTTTGTAAATGTAAGTATTGACCAATAACCAATTCAAAAAATAAATACAAGATCTCAATTTAGATTTTTGTTATTGAAATTTCCAAGAAAATATTCTAAGAATCCAAACTCAAGAGACATATTTTCACCTCCAAGAAGACATTACAATCTAAAATAAATTTCAAAAAAAAAAATACAATTTGCTTAATAACACATCCGGATTATGTACATATAAAATTTTTATTGAAATATTAATAATTTTTTTTATCATATCTACACCAACTTATTGTAAAAAAAATATTGGAATTATAACTAAAAATTTATTTTTTTCTTTTTGTTTGTATATTTATCTGAAATCTGAGTTAAACTGATCAAAAAAAAAAAAAATTTCCATTTTTAAAATGACAAAATTGTTACAATCTTCAAATTAATTTTTTGAGTTTTTTTTTTGCTATATTTTTAATAATTAATCTTGAAGCATGGATTAAAAGATTATTTTTACATGAATAGTTCCAACTGAATATGGTTCTTTATCGGGCCAGAATAGTCATATTTACAATATATAATTGAGAAAAACTTTTAATAAAAACAGATTTTTTGAGTCGGCTTAAAACTGAAACTTTGAAACCCAAAGAAAATCTGTCTCTGTTATATTTATGTTAAGAAAAGGATACCAAAAGTATACCAGATTTGAATCTTTTTATTTTCATTTATTGAACATTTTTTTTTTTGTTGAATTTTTGGTTTTATTAAATAAGGTTTTGGATCTAATTATGCGTTTTATGATAAGTGCAAAATATGTCAAACAGTGAAACAAAAAAAAAAAAATAGACCCAAGAGGTGTATATTTTAAAACAATCTTTTCTTTTTTAGAACCAAACAAGAAAGATCACCTTTCCAAATCAATTTGTTGGAATCAATAATGAAAAAAAATTAAAAATCTTGTTTAAAAGCTATTTTCGAGATATTTTTATTATTTATTGGATTCATTTGATTGAATATAAATTATTTTTTAACTTTGATTTCTCACACCATTACTATTTATTCTTATTTTATAAAACTTTTTATTTCAAATTTGTTTTCAAATTCTTCTTTAAATTATTTTTATCAAACCAAGTCAAAACAAAAAATACGGTTTAAAAGATTAAAATAAAAGGGTTGAATTCGAACAATCATAAAAAATAACAAAAAAAGATTCAAACTCAAGAAAAAGAAAATTTCAAGAAATACTTTAAGGACTATGTTCCCACCCTTGAGGGGTTTGAGTAGTAGTGTTATTTCACTTTCGCTTCTCAAAAGAAAATTTTCAAACCGAAGAAATTGGACAAAAAAAAATAAAAACATTTTTTAAATGTTTTGGCTCAATTCATCATTCACTTCTTTATTATTCAATTAAAAAATTTATAAAAAATGAAATTATTGTAGAATATCTACTTGCTTATTACTCAAAAGAAGGAATTGGTGTTTACCAAGGAGATCCATTATTCCCTTTATTATTTGGATTTATTACTCATTTTCTCTTAGAAAAAATTAAATCACTAGCGTTACATATTTAAATGTTTGCAGATGATCTGATTTTACTGATGAAAGGATCATTAATAGAAATAAATTTTCAATTACAAAAAATCTTTAAAAATAATAAAAGATTTTGGAATGAATCCTAATGATGATAAAACTAAAAAAACTTTAATTCCAAAAGAAATTTTATATCTTGGTATTTGGCTAGATAAAAAAACTCATTTAAAATTTAACCTTGATAAAGTTAAGGCCAATTTTAAAAAGTTAATCAATATCTTACAACAAAAAAATTTTTCTAATGGATTAAAAATTCAATTTTTTAAAGCTGTATTACATAGCCAATTATTATATGGTTTAGAAATATTTGATTTAACAAAAACATATTTTAAAGATATTGATACTTGGATTAATAAAAAAATTACAAAATTTTTATTAATCAACCCACACTCACCAAGGCTTATTTATAAAACTGAAGTAAAAATTGATCCCGTAAGGATAACGATATATAAAAGAAGATTTAAGTTAATTCAAAAATTAAAAATCCTCCATTATGATGAATTAATTAATTATCTCCCTTTTAGAAAAAAAAGAATCAGAAAATATAAATTGGTACTCCAAAAATTTAAAACAATTGGAAAATGAACTAGAAAATTTTAGAATTAAAAACTTAGAAAATAGTCCAAGTTGGAAAGTTCAAGAATATCTAAAAAATAGTACAAATCAATAATACTATAAATAAGCAGCAAAGATATTTAAAATGGAAGGGGCTCAACTTCAATTTTAAAACTCAGAAATTTTACAAATTACCTTAACAGGTACTCTTATGTTATGAATAAAAAACAAATCAAAACTATGTGAATTATGTAAAAAAAATAAACAATTTAGATATTATTGAAGATTTAGACCATTTTCTATGGAACTGCTCAGCCTATGAAAATAATCGCAAAATCTGGATATCTGAATTAAAAAAAAATTAATATATCTAATATATTAAATAATAATAATATTTCTAATATTATTATAAAAAAGGATTCAAACTCTTTATTAGCCTTAGTGGGTAATAAACTTATTTTTGAGTCTTTAATTAAATTCCTAAATAAAAATTTAGGAATTCGGGCAAATAAGAGGGGTCAATAACTCCTCCCTTAAATAATAAAAAAAAAAAATAAATAAAAACATTTTTTGTCATCTTTAATTTTTCACAAAGACTATTTTTCGTTGTTTTTCAATGAAAAGGGAAAATGAAAATAACAAAAAAAATAATAACAAAAAATTACTTGTGGGGATTTTCAAGTGCATTTCAAATTTTGGAACGTTTCAAACTTGTAAAAGCAATTTTAAAAAATATGTAGAACAGCTCTAGAAAATAGTGTGAGTTCCGAAAGTTGAAATGTAAATTCTAAAATATTAAAATCAAAATTTAGCATGATCTCACAAGGTAAAAATTGTGAAAATTTCACATTTTTTCTAAAAGAAATTCTCCTTGGACAAATATTACTTGGATTACATAACTTATTCAAGGGTGATTTTATCCATTATTTCACTATTTTCACCTAAAAACATAGTCCTTAAATTAGAAATAAGAAAACTTTTTAGTTCATAAATTGTTGGAAAAACAAGAATTTTAACATAACTCTTTTGGGAATAAGACACTCATTTTGAACTGGTCTTGTTCTCGTAAAATTAATCATTAATGTATTTTCTTACAAGAATTATTGTCTTTCAGGTAAAATCAAAATTTTTTGAAAAGGGACAAATAACAGAAACTTCAATCGACAAATAGATTATTTTAAAAACTAAAATTTCTTTTCTTTGTTTTCAAAGATTTCAGATAAATATCCAAACAAAAGAAAAAAAGAAAATTGTGGAGTTGGACCACAAAATTTTTTACAATAAGTTGGTGTAGATAAGATAACGAAACATTGTTAATATTTCAACAAAAATTTTAAATGTACACAACCCTTTTGTGTTCTTTAGCAAATGGTATTTTGCTGAAATTTTTTTTTGAACTCAATAAGATTTCATGCAGTTGAAGAAGTTTATCTTTTAGTTTGGTTTCTTAAACTCTATGGTTGAAATTTCCACAACAAAAATCTAAATTGAGATCTTGTATTTATTTTTTTAATTGATTATTGGTTAATATTTACATTTACAAAAAATTGAAAGATTAAAATACCTAAAGAGAAATGAATTATTTTCAAAATTAAATTCAATTTTCCAATTCCAGGAATTTTAAACCATAATTTGAATGATGGGATTTATACTGAATCATTCGTCTTGTGAAAATGGATTTCTCAAATAATTAATAATTTTAAATTCACTTTCAATTTCCTTTTTCAAAAAGAAACCACAAAGCATACCTGTCTACTTTGAGAACTCAATTTCTCAAAGAAAAAATCTGGGAAAGGAAGTGAAAATTTTTACCCATTAAGAATTCAAATACCAGTAAGCAAACATTTTTAGAAATCATTCGTCTCTAATAAATCAAAATGAAAAATTAAGTCGAAGAAGTAACAGTGGTTGATTTCACTGGATAATAAATAACTGATATGACAAAATAATAGATTTTTGGGAATTTTTTCTTCTTGATCACTTTTTATGGCAATTTTGGAATTGGTTTGCCAAAAAATTTGACTCGAATAGAACCAAGAAATCCCTTTTTGATCAAGTACTCATAACATTCAATTGAGCCAATGTTTTTAATGAATCATTTTTCAATATTAGACATGAAAAAACCAAAATTAATAAGATTTATCTTATTTTAAAAAGAAAAGTTTTTCTTATTTTTTGATTTTGTTTTTCAACTTGTTTGATAAAATTGAGTACTTTGGAATTTCTTTAGAGAAAATAAAAATTTTTAAAACAAATGAGAAAAGTTGGGTAACAAAATTTTTCTCATCAATAAAACGGTTTGACTTCCGAAACCAAAGAACCACCAAATTTCAGAAATTGTTTGTCTGTTGATAACAAAAACAAATAGATATAAAAAAAAAAAATGTAAAATTTTTTAAAAAAAAAAAACCAAAACAAAACTCAAAAACAAACTCTTAGAAAAGATTTAAAATGAAAAATCGTTTAAAAAACATTACAAGCAATTTGATAAATCATTTTTTTAAAAAGTCGAACAAAAATCCTTCTTTTCTTTTTTATTTTCTTTTTTATTTTTTTTTTTATTTTTTTTTTTAAAAAAACAAATTTTTTTTTTATTTTAATACCCTTCTATGAGTAACGATTCCAAACAAACAAAAAAACCACCACCAAGAACAAAGTCACGACAACCAATCCAGGAGCGGAATCCAGAAGAAATCAAGCAAGAGCTCAAAATCCTAGGGCTTGATGATACACAAATTTCAGAATTGATGAAGGTGAAAAAAAGTCCAATGAAAGCTAGAATACAAATTTACCGAAATTTTTTTCCTGAATGGTACATCGAAGAATACGATCACAAGGAGAAACTAGTTCAGGTAACTATTAAAAGTAAATTATTAAAGGCAATTGGAATTTCAAAAAATCAGGGATCTAGCAATGTGCTGAAAGCTCTTAGTAATCATTTTTGTGGTTTATCGATGTTAAACTCGAATACGCTCAAAAACAGGAAAAAAAAGGATGGGGAAAAAGAAGAAAGAAGAAATACAAATGAGGATTTGTTCTATAAATTTGATCCCTGTGGCGAATACAAATCGAGAAAACGTAAACAAAGCACTGAAAATTTAACAAAGACATTCATACTGAAAATTCCGCGTAAAATTATAACTAACAATGGCACATCTAGCATTGCAAAACAGGTGATCACTTTTAAAAAAAAGATACCCAATGCCCAGTCGAAGAAAACCCCAAAGAACCACCAAACGAGCAAAATTAAAAAAAAGATACTCAATGCCCAGCCGAAGAAAAACCAAAAGAAAAAGCCAAAGTGCATTAATAACAAAAAAGTAAAAACAAAAATCGGAAAAGGAATTCACTTGGAATTAACCAAAAAAGAAAAGACTGGAAGCTGTCTCAAACATTCCATAATCTTGAAAAAGGAATCTGAATTGAAGACAGTACAAGAGCAAAATATTAATGCTCAATTTAAAATAGTCAACGAACCAAGCCTTTACACAGAAACAACCTGTCCTAATGTTTATTTTGATAATTTTCAATTATTTCCATTTGGTGAGAACTATTTTTTCATTGAAGAAAATCCCAAATATTCTAACTCGTCAATTGATGGAAATAATAATTCAATTTTGCTTGGAAATCACAAAAATAATGTAAAAGAAAAAAAACCTCATTTTGAAGGTTTAGATTTTTCTGAAAAAATCATTATCGATTTCGAGTCAAGATTGAATTTCTTAAGAGAATATCAAAAGAATCATTTTGGAGAAGAGTGTGACACTATTCTATTTCAAAACCAAGAAGAAGACTTTGGCTTCAGGTGCCACGAAAGCTACGACTCTAACTATGACGACACTTTCGGATTTGTTATCAATAACAACTATTTCTAAAGGAAATGGGCAGATCAACTCAATTGGCAGTGTTCGCTCCGAAAATGAAGAAACCTTATTTTTTGAGACGAAACACCATATGAATTCCCAGTCGTAAACTTTTGTTGGCTCTACATTGCTCAGAAAAGAAAAGTTGTACAACCTGGGGCTTTGATTCTTTCCAATTAGCACATCATTTTTTATTTTATTTTTAGTTCTTCTTCTTTTTTTTTTAACTGTTACTTTTAATTTTACTTTTCCCTTTTACATTATTTGATAATAAATGCCAAATTTGATCTTTTTTA
This sequence comes from Anaeramoeba flamelloides, assembly GCA_027625915.1. Classification (NCBI taxonomy): domain Eukaryota; family Anaeramoebidae; genus Anaeramoeba; species Anaeramoeba flamelloides. The sequence goes on from JANTQA010000036.1 coordinate 11,810,244, forward strand.
AAAAAGTGAAAACATTTTGATTAATTTTATATTTTTTTTAGGAGCTAGGCTCCAAATGAAATTTTCAGATAGATCTTAAATATGGTACTTTCATTTTAGTAAAGTGAATTCGATATTTTATCTAAATACAGTCAGTTTCACTTTTTAGGTACAAACTTACAACGAAATTTAAGGCACAAAAAAAATCTCAAATTAAGGCACAAAATTCAAATTCTAGTAAAATAAATTGTAAAAAATAAAATTCCAAAATTTTGTGCCTTAATTTGAGAATTTTTTTGTGCCTAAAATTTCGTTAAAAGTTTGTGCCTTAAAAGTGAAACTGACTGTATTACAATTATTTTTTTTTCGCATAAAAAGCGCTTTTTTGGTTTTTATAGTTTAAAAGTGGAACTTGTTGTAAATATATCATGGTCTAGGTTTTTAGGGATTCAAAATAATCATATAAAATTCTATTTTTTTTTTTTTTTTTTTTTATCTGATTTATCGAAGAAGTGTAAATTACACTCTAGTTTTCCATTTACTTAAATTCCCTTTTGAAATTTAAGTGTAATAGATTATAAATGTCTCAATTATTAATTCGTGATATTAATTTCAAACGATTACAGTTTATAATTATTTCATTAAGATTTTTTTTTTTTTTTTAATTTATTCTGAAATATCAATCTATCATTTTTATACGGACGAACATACCCATAAAAAATGATCGATATTTCAATTATTTCCTTCTGTTCATATTTTAAACATGAAGAAGAAAATTTATTTCTGTTTTTATTTATTACTTCGTAATATCTATTTAGGCAATTAGTGAATGGTCTGGATTTTAGAATTGTTGAGCTTGATATAATAACTTGTATCTCTTTGATTAATAGATAATTGTTTTTGGGTTTTAATTATTGTGAAATATTTTAAAGGTAGTCACCAAGTACTGTAAAGTGCAGTAGAGTGCCTTAGAGTATATAAATTTTCTAGGGTTCGAAATAATTGAGATAAATAAAAGATTTTACTCTATTCTTTTCAATTCTGGAAAAGCGAAGGATGGTTTTTCTAATTTTTGAAATAAAAAGAAAATTTTTGAAGATATTTTCTTTTTATTACTAAAATTAAAAAAAAAAAAAAATTAAAAGTGTCTTAAAGTGCCTTCAAGTTTCATAGATTAATTTAGGGTGTCTTTAAGTACCGTAGAGTGTAGTAGGGTGCCTAGATTTTCCAGAATTCAAAAGACTAGAGATAACTCTTTGATTTTACTTGATATTTTTAAATTTTATAAAAGCCAACGGTAGTTTCCTATTATTTCACAAAGTAAAAAAAACCTAGCGGCATTTTCAATTGGTAGAATTCAACAATTCATTATAATTAAAATGATAATTTTCAATTTTAAGATGCTTCAACTTCTCTGAAATACTATTTTTTTTATTGTTAATCCTTTGATTAAATTATTTAAGTTATATCAGATAAGTTAGCGATAAATCTTTTATTTTTTTTTTTTTTTGGATTTAAATTTCTTTTTATTAATTGAAAATACTAAATATTAAAAGTTAAATTCTGTTATATTAATAAAGAATTGATGTATTTCTAGTTATTTTACATAATTCGGTAATCCATGAATTGAATCCATGAATTTAAATTAAAAAAATTGCAATTTTATCATTATAATATTTCAAATTGGTTTGTTAATTGCATTAATATATAAGATTTAAATAATTAAATTTATTTTGTTTTATGAGCACATTATTATTTAATAGTTGTTAAGATTTGTTATAAGTTTTTTTACCCCTTTTCCAGATTATAAACTAAAAACAAATTTTTTTCAAAATAATTTTTTTAATATTTAATCTTATCTAAATCTTGGGTAATAATTGCTTTATCATTTATTAGGTTTTAATACAAATTAGGAAATTCCTTAATATATTATAATTCGATTTCCATTTATTTGGTTTATATTCCCATTTGTGATTACATTTAAATCATCTACAATCGTTTGACAATTGTACTGTTGATGATATTATTTTTAATAAAAGAAAATGTGAAATAAGAACAAATACAATCTCCGATAAATGTCTCTTCTTTAATCTATTTTTATTTTTGAATTCTGAAAAATCTAAAAAAATTATCCGAACAGTGCTGTCAAGTGCCATAAAGTGTCTTATATTACTGTTTTTTTTTTTTTTAATTTCCGAAATAAAAAGAAAATTTCATGTAATTATTTTTATATTTTTTAAAAATTGAAAAAAAACTTAATGACGGTTTTCGTGGGGTTTTTTTTATCTGTTAAGTTTTCTCGGTTTTTTTGAGGTCTATTATTTATTTAGATAATCCATTGATTTTCGATAGGTTTTTTTAGTCTATTTATTTGTACAGTATTCTAGGTTTTTCTGAGTTTTTCTATTTTATTTAGTAAATCTATTGATTTTGGTTGGGTTTTTTTGAGTTTTCTATTTATTTTGAAGTGTTCTAGGTTTTTTTTTGAGGTTTTCTATTTTATTTGTGAAGTCTTCTAGGTTTTTTTTGCTTTTTGAAATAAACAGAAAATTTTAATAAATTTTCGGTTTAATTCAAAAAGTAAAAAAAAAACTAAGGAAAATTTATTGATTTTCCAAATAAATAGAAAAATCAAGAAAAACTAACAGCAGTTTTCCTGAATTCAAAAGAATCAGGGAAAATCTTTGATTTTACTCAATTCTTTTAAATTCTGTAAAACCTAACAAAAATGCAAATAATATATATATATATATATATATATATTCATTGAATCAACCTAGATGAAAATTTTTTGGTTAATTTTGATTTTATTTAGAAATATTTTGTTGTTTTTATAAAGCAAAAAGGTTGGGGTGAGTTTCTTTTTGTAAAATTTCTGATCATTAAAGTATGGAAAGTATTTTTTTTTTTTTTTAATCTCAAATTAAATTCTACAATTATCAATTTTCAATGTTTCTTCATTAGGTAATAATTGATCTTATCTTGTAAATGTTCAAAAACTAAAGTAATATTTAAAGAGGTTTTTTGTTATATCTGTTAATGGATATTAGTTTTGGAGATCATTTTTATTGCATCTCTTTGAAAATTTCGTTTCTTTGGATTATTTTATTTGACCAAAATTACTTTTGATTTTTTTAAAAAATTTTGAATTTGACAAATAAATTTAAAAATCAATTTAGAGTAAAATAAAATACTAAAAATGAATTCTACTCAGATGAAATTGAATTTTTATATAAAATATAATTCTTTAAGATATCTAAGAATAAAAATTATTGGGTGTTTTTTTTGGGGGGATAGCGATTATTTTTACAATAAACCACCTTTAATTAATATTTTGAAGAACTAATATCCGGGTTATTTATATTTTTCTACTTATAATTCTAGTTATATTTGGGATAATAAAATCAAAATTTAAATTTTATCAAAAGTGATTCTTTATTAAAAAACTTCCTAAAAAATCGAGATTTTTCCAATTTAAATCGATAAATAAATCTAAAATAGTCAAACTAATTGATTCCACATGAAATATATCCATCAGATTTAAAATACTTATAAAATAAAGAAAATTACCTCATAACTATGAAGAAAAAAATTATCAATTTTTTTACAATTGAGTTGAAAAATAATCTTAATAGACCCCGACAATTGAATTTTTCAACTTAAATGTTGGATGTCTTGAAAAATAATTTCTAATAAAAGATTTTTTAAACATCTTAAGTGGTTATAATACAGTCATTTCCAATTTTAAGATACAAACTTTCAACAGAATTTAATGTACAGAAAAATCTCAAATTAAAGCACAAAATTTGGATTTTTTTTTTACACAAATTATTTTACTAGAATTTGAATTTTGTGCCTTAATTTGAGATTTTTTTTGTTCCTTAAATTTCGTTCAAAGTTTGTGCCTTAAAAGTGGAACTGACTGTAAGTGAAGGGTTTCTAAAGTGAAAAATTGGTAAATATTTAATTTTTTTGGGAAAAATTTCTATAATCAGGCAATTTGAAAATGGCCAGGTAAATTCCGTTTTATGCTCCCGAACAAGTATTTTACTGCATTTTGCTTTATATGCCTTTTCAGTAAATACTTTGAATACTAATCAACCAACCAAACCAAAGGAACCCAACAATTTCCTTTTCTTATCCTCTTTTTTATAGTCAGTTCCACTTTTAAGACATAAACTTTGAACGAAATTTAAGGCACAATAAAAATCTCAAATTGAGGCACAGAATTCAAATTCTAGTAAAATAATTGGTGTAAAATAAAAATTTCGAAAAATATGTTCTTTAATTTGAGATTTTTTTGTGCTTTAAATTTTGTTTTTAGTTTGTATCTTAAAAGTGGAACTGGCTATACTTTTAATTACAAAATAAATAGTATAACCATAAAAAAAGTTAAATTGAGGTCTTTATAAATGCAGATCAGTTGAAAAAAAAAAATAAAACTCAATGTGGATTTTTTAAAATAAATTTTTTGCTTTTTTTGAAATATTTCTTGTTGTATATTTTATGATATTGACTAATTTCAAAATCACTTTCTCAATATTTTTTTCCAATTATTGATGATATTTCAATAATAAAGGGTTAAAAATTTTCAATTCCTATTCAATATTTTTCTTTTAATAAGAGTTCTTACTGTCAATTGTAAAACATTAAGATCAAAATTTTCATTCAGCTTTTTAAAAATCACACACATTCCAATAATTAAAATAAATCATCTGAAAGTCCCCAATTCTAAAAAGAAAAATTAATAATTTAAGCTTATCTAGAAATTATAAATTTGAAATTTTAAATGATTTTTAAAATTGTTCTTTTGGGAAAGATAAATGAAAAATTTGTTCCAATTATTTTGTAAGAAATTCTATTAAATTCTCAAAAAATTTATCGTTCAATTCCAAATTTTTATAAATCTTTTAACTGTTTCTTATCAAACAAACAAGTACAAAGAATATTTTGAAGACCAACTAATTTTACAGAGTTTCTTAACATCTGCTTAATAAAATGCTTTATTGAAAACTTGAGGATAAGAATTTCAAAAAGGAAAATCAAGTAAAAATTACCAAACATAAATTGCTATTTATCAGTAATTCAAAGATCAGTTAAAGATTAATTCATTCAAATACCTAAAATTAAAAATCCTACTTCTGTATTTTTTGTAAATAGACTTCAATTAATAATCAGTGAAAATCTCAAAAGTCAATCATTTTTTTAATTTTTCAATTTTAATAAAAGATAAAAAAGAAAATGGTCAAGCCATTAGTAAGACGCACAAAAGTAAAAAAGCATCCAAAAAAATTTAGAAAATGGAACTACAATAGATACAAAAGAATGTCAGTAAGTGTCTTTCTTTTTTAAAAATAAAAAAAATTCAAACAAAAAGAAAAAACAAACAAAAAAAAATAAAAAGAAAAAGAACAAATTTTTAACAACCCTAGTTCAATTACAAACATTTTGTACGTTTTTTTGTTTTGTTCTCATTATTTTAAATCAAAATTCAGGAATCTTGGAGAAAGCCAATTGGTATTGACAGTAGAGTCAGACGTAAATATAAAGGTCTTCAAAAAATGGTTTCAGCTGGATATGGAACCGAAAGGATCATGAGACACAGAATGCGAAACGGATTTTTCAAAATCACAATCCACAATTTAAAAGATCTCGAAATGTTGCTTATGCAAAACAAAAAGTTTGAAGCCCAAATCGGCAAAACTGTTTCTTCAAGAAAAAGAAAATTGATCGTGAAAAGAGCTAAACAACTCGATATCAAAATCATGAACCCAACTGCTAGATTAGAAACAGAAGATAATAACTAAACATTGAAAGTTAATTTTTTTGTTTTTTCAATTCTTATTTTTTTTTTGCTTTTTCTTATAACAAAAATTCCAAGAAGGAAATAGATCGGTAACCTTTCTTGTAAAAATAAATTAGAAAGCATTAAAATTTCAAAAAAAAACTCTTTTTAAATTTTTTTTTTTTTTTGTTTTACCTCACTAAATTAAACAAACTCTTTTTGTTAAATTCTATTTTACTTTTTTTTTTTTTTTTTGCTTTTTCTTTTTCAATTTCTTTTTCTTTTTTTGTCTTTCAATTATTTTCTTGTAAAGGGATAAGTAAACTAAAAAAAATCTTCAAATAAATTTAATAACAAATTCAAAAACATTTTACTGCGTCTTGAAATTTCAAAACGAGGTAAAAATCTGAAAACTACAAAAACCAAACTTACTTTCAAAGCTATTTTCAGAAAGGAATTATTGTTTTTAAAAAAGTCCAATCCATTTTTTTTCGTCATTTTGCTTGTGTGAAAAAATAAAATTCAATATTTTTAAGTAAGACAAAACTACAACGTTCAATAATTATCATTTTTTCCTTGTTAATCAAACTTATTCACAATATAATCAACATTTCATTTCTTAACAATCTTGAGGGTGTTGTATTTATTGTGGTTAATAGTACTACAATTATTAAAAATCTCTAGTCTAGAAAAAAAGGTCTATTTTGGGGTAAAATTTTTTAAATGGATGCCACAATGAATTTTCAGAATATTCAACTTTAGGATATTTTTTTTTAATAGAAAATAACTAATAGTTTTGAAAACACTCTTGTCATCCAAAAAAACTCAAATACAAAAAAAATATCTGATGATAAATATTCAGTGTCCGTAAGTGCCTAGGTTTTTTTTATTTTGCGAATAAACCGAAAATTTATTGATTTTCTATTTATTTCTCAAATTATAAAAAACCTAATGGCGATTTTCTTGAGGTTTTCGGTTTATTTGGTAAATCAATGGATTTTCGTTAGGTTTTTTTGAGTTTTCTATTTATTTGTGAAGTGTTCTAGGTTTTTTTGAGGTTTTCTATTTTATTTTTAAAGTCTATTGATTTTCGTTAGGTTTTTTTGAGTTTTCTATTTATTTAGAAAATCAATAGATTTTCGTTGGTTTTTTTTTTTTGAAATAAACAGAAAATTGTAATATAATTTCTATTTATTTCAAAAAGTAAAATAAACCTAGAACACTTCCAAATAAAATAGAAAACCTCAAAAAAACCTAGAACACTTTACAAATAAATAGAAAACTCAAAAAAACCTAACGAAAATCCATTGATTTACCAAATAAACCGAAAACTCAAGAAAACTGAACACCAGTTTTTTTTTTTTACTTTTTGAAATAAATCGAAAGTTTAAATTTTCTGTTTATTCTAAAAATCAAAAAAAAACATAAAAAAATGTGCCCTAGATTTTCCAGGATTCCAATTAAACAGAAACCCCAAGAAAATCTACCTAAAAGTGCCCATAGAGTACCGTAGAGTACCTAGGCTTTTTTTACTTTTTGTAATAAACTGAAAATTTCAAAAAATTTTGATTTATTTCAAAAAGTAAAAAAAAAAAATAACCAAAAATCAAACAAAACAATATTTGTTTCAATTTATAATAACTATAAAATAATTCTTAAATAGTCCAAATAATTGATTCCTTATTTTAAAAACATTCATTAGATATATAATAATTTTTAAATATATTACATTTTCCTCTTAGCTGTGAAAAAAAAAAATTCACTTTTTTTACTATTCAATTTGAAAAAAACTCTTAATAGCACCTAAAAAATTGGATTTTCCAACTTAAATTGTAAAATATCTTTAAAAATATTTTTTGATCAAAGATCTTTTATAAATAGATAGTGTTTATTCTAATTGAAGTTATTAAAAAGAGTAAAATTAGCAAATATTTAATTTTTTTTTGAAAATTTTTTACATGATCCTGTTTTGTAAAGTTGAGTATTCAACATATTTGTAACTTATTTTTAAAAAAATTATTTTCTTTGAAGAAGAAAGATAACATTTAATTTCGAAAGGAAGAGTACTAAAATACACTTTATAAAGAAAAGCACCAAGTTTTTGAATAACCCAGTCTAAAAAATCAACGTAATTAAAAAAAAAAAATACAATAATTATTTTAAACTTGAAAAAATATAATTTATTTATTCAAAGAACACATCAAATCAATTTTTTCATTTTATTGAACAAAAAAAGTCGAGAAAAAAAAACCAAACAATAAAATTAAAAGTCACCCATAATACCTTTTTAAACTCTTGAAAAGTCAAATAAAGATCCAAAAGAAATACCTTTGATTTGCTTATTTTTAGCCAATAATTAATAGTCTTACTCTTAATTATTTCAGTGGGATATTAAATAACCAAAAGACTAAATTTATCAATAGACTTTACTATTATTTCTCAATTTTTGAAGATTTTTGAAAAAATAAAACAAATTCAAATTAATAAATCTAATAATAATAAAATAATAATAGATATTATCAAATAACAGATTTTAAAACTAATAGTCCCTTGCTTATAACATGAGTATTTGGAAAAGAATATTTCCTAATCTTTTATTTTTCAAGATATCGAATAAATATTTGTGAATAAAATTAATGATCAATTTTTTTCGATCTTCAAGGATTCAATATTTATGTTTATTTTTATTGTATTTCTAAAATAAGATTAAAGTTTCAAGGTTATTTTTTCATAAAGACCCCCAAAAATTACTAAAAGTGAGATTTCTTTAAAAGAATTCATTTTATTCAATTTAAGATCTAGTGACAATCAATCAGATAATTTTGTTTTGGATTTTGGGATTAAATTTAGAAATAGAAAAATTTACAATTAGATTTTATTTATTTTAAAAATGATAACTCATCTCTCAAAAGTTGATTTATAAATTTTCATAATTAGTCTCAATTGTATCTTTGAGTAAATAATTACTCTATTACGTCTGGGATTAAAAATAAATAAGAGTTATTAGAACCTTAAGGTTTATAATCCCTGAAATTTGAAAAAATGATTATAGTTTGTTGGGTATAGTGAAATTCTAATTTGGTTCTTATCTGATCGATATTTGAAATTGATGTGGGTTTTAATTGTTTGTTCAAAAAGATATGCTTTGGACAATAATCATTTTTTTTTCCCAAATCGAAATTCAATTGGAGAGTATAAGTTTGAAAGATTTGTAGGAGTTTAAGAATAAATTTAGATATTTGAGTTGTAAAAGAAAATTTTGATTTACTTTTTAGGCAATTAACCTAATAAAAAAAAAATTTGTTTAAGCTCTAAATAAAACCAAACTGAATTAAAATTTTCAATCAAAACCCCATAAACCACATTTTTTACAACTTAGCTTTAAATACATTAGTCTTACACTCTTCAATTCGGATTTTGGAAAAAAGAAAAAATAAATTGTCAAAAATTGACATTTTGAACCAAAATTAAAACCCTCACCAATGTCAACAATCGTTCAGCTAAGAAACAAATTAACAAGTGGCACAACATCCAACACAAGATAATCTTTTTTAACTTATATAAAAATGTTATCCTTAGGAAAAATACCCAAAAACTCTTTAATCTGGCTAATCAAAATTAAGAAATTTATTGTTCTTGTAGAGATTATTTTATCAAAGTTCTTATGGTTAGATAAATTAAGGTAATAAAGAAAAAATTGAAAATTAAAAAAATACTAAAATAGATAAAAAATATTCAAATTCGAGTACCTAGTACCTCACTCTTTTTAGTCATGTCTAGGTTTTTTTCCAGAATTCACAAGAATTGAGTAAAAACAAAGAACATACTCCAATCTTTTTAAATTAAAAAAAAACCTAACGACAGTGGAATACCAATTTATTAATCACAGTTTGTGGAATCTTTATTTAAAACTGATAATCTTTCTCTCGTGTTTTTATCCCCCCCCCCCCTGTTTCAGGGGTAGTGTCGCCGAGTGCCGTCGAGTGCCTAGGTTTTCTTGAGGTTTTCGATTCTATTTGTTAAGTGTACTAGGTTTTTTGAGGTTTTCTATTTTATTTGGAAGTGTTCTAGGTTTTTTTTACTTTATGAAATAAACCGAAAATTAATAAAAATTTTCCGTTTATTTCAAAAAATAACAAAAACCTAAAGAAAATCTATTGATTTTCTAAATAAATAGAAAACTCAAAAAAACCTAACAAAAGTAGCTTTTTTTGAATTTGAGAAATAAAAAGAAAATATATCCATTTTTCTTGTTATTTCTTAAAAAAAAAAAAAAAAGCTAAGAGTAGTTTTCCAGAATTCGAAATATTTTAGTAAAATCAAGGGTTTTACTCAATTGTTTCAAACCCTGGAAAAAATAACGACAGTGGATATTTTTTAATTTGGTCATATAAATGATATAATATTTTTTTACTTTCATATTTTAATTATTTTTCTTCTTCTCTTTTTCTATTTTGTAAATTTTCTTTGATTACTCCTTTCTCACAATAAATAAATAAATAAAAATTATAATCTTTTTTCAAATTTCTGGGATTGTAAACCATAAAAGAACCAATAATTCAAGAAATATTTTTCTTTTTTTCAAAACTTTTAAAAATTCCTTGCAATATCACAATTAAATTTCTCAAAATTTCTTTTCACACTAAGAGATTTTCAATTCAATCCAAACAAAAATTGACGGAAAAAAGTTGTGGAATAATTTTTAACAACTAATTTACAGACTTTATAACAATTTAAACCATAAAAAATTTGTTCAATGTGTTCTAAAAACTTTTAAAAAAGGTACATTGAAATAAAAAGTTTTAAACATTTATTAAAATTTACCAAGTTTTCCTAGAATAAAGAAACTAGCAACACTTATTTATATTTGTTAACCCCAAAGGTAATAAAATAATTTTTTTCACAATAATACTTGATAACCCAATAAAAAAACACATTCATAAACCTTAGAGTAATGAGAACTTCCTTTTGAAAAGAGTTCTCTATTTCCAATTAAATTTTTATTCAAAAGATTTGATCCTTTTTATTTGATTTTTGGATGAAAAACCAAAGAGAAAAGAAAACAAACTTTTTTATTTTGATTGAAATCTCACTTTTTATAATTTCAAAGAGTCTATATGAACAAATAACCGAAAACCTTTTAATCTTAGTTTTAAAAAAAAAATAAAAATAAATCAAATATTGAATCCTTGAAGATTTTAAAATAAATGATTTATTGATTGTATTCATAATTATTTATTAAATTCTTGAAACATAAAAGATTAGGAAATATTCTTTTCCAAATACTCATGTGTACTCAAGGAACTGTACATATCATAACAAGTTATTTAATTATATCGATTATTTTTAGAGATTTAGTCATCTACCGTTGATTTGCTCCATACTCAAGAGTAACTTGAAACCAAAAAGGGATATTTTTGAAATCACCTTTCTTTTGATTAATGAAATTCAAATAACAAAAAAAATCCCGAGAGAATCTTCATTGATAAAAAATTCAATTAAAAAAAAAAAAATTAAAAGAATTCTCAATTCCAAAAAATCCAAATTTTAATATTAAATTCCAACATTTCGTTTTTGATATTTCCAAGAGTGTTAATTTTCTTCAATTTACAAAAAATAGTTGTCTTCAAGTACTAAATAATTTAATTCAATTTAATCTAATCCTGGGTATTTTACAACCCTCCATATTTGACAAAGTAAATCTTTTGTATCTTTCTTCAGAAAATTAGTCATTTGTGAAAAAAAAATTGAAAAGAATAAAAAAACCATCTTGAAGATCTCAAAAAATGCCAAACTGAGAGACTTCAATACCAACACAGTTATTTTCAAAATAATATATTTTAACCATTCAAATTGAAAATTGAGTATTGATCAAAATTACTTTTTTCTGAAAATGTAATCTTTTTTGATAATTCAATTTTTGATAATGATCGCTTTTCACTTGCTGTTAGTTTTTGCCTAGTCTTAGGCACTTTTTAAAATTATCAAAATTTTATTTTCCGTTTCATAAAATTATTTTTAACCGTAAAATCTTGACCCTTAAATTCAATATCCCCTTCAAAAAAGAAATGTATCATAATTGAAAAATCAAAAAAAAAAAAAAACAAATCTAAAAAATGAAAACATTTGTAGAAATGACCATTTGGATTAAACAATTTTCAAAGAATTTTTATTATAGCATATATAATAACACAAATCTGAATTTCTATTTCTTCATTTAGTTTATTTTCAGTATGACAGAGTAACCAATTCTTTTAAAATTAAAATTTTTGTTCAAAAAATCTAATGGCTTTTATATCAAAATAATAATTTTTAAAAAAAAACAACTAAATTATTTATTTTAATTTCAAGATAAATTTATAATTAAAAATATTTATATATATATATATATTTACTTAACTAAGAAGATGAAATTTAATAATGTACGAAAACAGAATCTTTTTTTTTTTTTAATATTAATTTTCTAATAAGAAATAAATAATAGAATTTAAAATATACAAATGATAAATTGGAAAACTATCAATTTTTATGATTATTTCCCTTTTCAAAAGTATCTAATGGTATTGAATTTCCGTCCAGAGAGAACGAGCTATGCGTTGAAGAGGGATATATACCCCCTTTCTTCTCGCCACTTTTCATGCCATTTTTACTTGCTTGATATTCTTTTCCACGATTCAAACTAAACCGTTTATTATCAAAATCCGAAATATTTAGGTTTTGTTGGTTGGGCTTTCTTGAATTATGAATTTTTTGAATTATGTTAATATCTTCTGCTAAAATATAGATTCTATCCTCCTTTTCCAATAATGTAAAAGGTGGTGGGTTTGTAAAAACGTATGGCAAAGGCGAAGGATTAATATTTTTTAAACCAAATCTATAGATACCAATGGGGATCACATCAAAATTTTCTGATAAATATTTAAATAAAGTTAAATATTTTTTACCCTTGAACCCATTTGGCAATTTCATTATATATAAAAAGCATTGCTGGATCTCATTTTCGTTTTTTGATTTATTCTCATTTTTATTTTGATGATTAGACTGAAAAGAGGTTGTTGAATCCATTGAGTGCGAGTATTCGGATTTGTGTTCAGGTTCGGATTTAGACTCGGATCCGGATCCAGATCCAGATAATGAGTTGTTTGTATATGAATGCCGGGTGGAAGATGAAGATGAAGATGGCCATATTGTACTAAAATTTTCATTTGGGATTTTACATTTTTTCATTGATATAAATTGGAAAATAATTTTTGTTATAAAAGGTTTCCAATAACTGGAAGCAAACAAAAAATCTGAAAAGGTTGATAAAACAGCCCAACCACTTGCATAATACGAATTAGTCAAATACTCATCCGATTTCAAATAATGGATTTCTGGTAAAATTGTGGAAGTTTCCACGATTCTATGGATCCTTTTAAAAATTTTTTGAACATTTTTTTGTTTAATCGCGTTTAGTTGTATCTTTTTTTGAATTTTTTCTAAATTCTGTTTTTCGTTGACATCGCCATAATTATAATTATTTTTATTTTTATTATTATTATTATTATTAATCATTTCTTTTTTATTAATTCTTTTATTGGTTGTTAAAAACTTTAATGAATTTGGATTATAAATCTCTGTGATAATAAAAGGCGGGTGTTGCTTTATTTTTTCAAGACTTTTTAAAGCAAAGATGGTATCTGCGCCAAAAAATATATTCGATTTTGCCTTTTGATTTTGATTGTTTTGTGAAAAGGGGTTTTTGTTCATATTCATTTTTTCTTGTGGCAATACAATAATTCTTGAACATTTTTTAATATTTAATCTAATCAAATCATAACTATTTTTTATGTTACCACACAGATAATATACCTTGGGGAAGAGGCTAATTGGGTTCCATTGTTGTGTAGTAACGGAAGATGCCAAAATGACGATAGGGACGATCATTTTCCAAGTTTTTTTCCTTAATTTCCGAACAAAAATTTCTATACCCGTGATCTGGCCACTTATGATGATGTGCCCAGTTAAATGCTTACAATTAATTAAAGTCGAGTCTTTAAGTGATGATAGGTATGTATTTACATAATATATTTTTTCATGTTTTTTTTCTAATATCGAATCAACCTTAATTATTTGATCAATTTGTGGAATGGACTTTGGTACAGTGGAATTGAAAGAGAAACTTTTTTCTTTTAACAAACTTTTATAATTTCTTAATTTATAATTTGCAATTTTGTTGTTTTTTGTTTTCTTTTTCGGAATAAAATCCATTTCTTCTTCAGTAGTATAGTCTATATTAAAATTTACTTTGTTTTGAGTATAAGTCAAATCAATTTTTTTAGATACAGAACTAATTTTACCACCAGTTAAGTATCTCATCAAATCAGATTGGTTATTTTTCTTTGTATTTTTTAATTTTTTGGCTTTTAATTCTTTATTTTTTTTTATTATGGTTTTTTTTATTTCTTTAAATCTATTATCAGTTTTATTCCCTTCCATGTTATCAGTTTTCTTCTTTTCATTTCTCCCTTTCTTTCCAGTTTTTGTTTTTGTTTTTGTTTTCGTTTTCCGTTTCTTTTTCTTTTTTCTTTTTCTTTTTCTTTTTGTTTTCTTTTTCTTTTTCGCACCATTAATGTTAATGTTTTTCTTATTGTTATTAACCTTAGTATTCGTATAACCAACAACATCATCAACATCATCGTCACCATAATTCGCATCCTCGCTAGTACTATTATCGTCCCCGTCCCCGCCGCCACTTTCATCGTCATTATCATCTTCATCATCATCGTCATCTTCATCGTCATTTTCTTCTTGCTCATTATTTTGATTTTTTGAATCCTTTTTTAAATATTTCAAAGATTCTAAAAATTGCCGATGCTTTATTAGATTTGTGATAATTTCTTGATTATTTATTATTGAATTATTATATTTTAAAAATGTTTTATTAACATCGTAATCAAATTCCTCATTGTCGCCAGGGCCATAGGCCTGGCCGTCTATATTAATTTCTTTTCTGATAATTTCAAAATTTGGAATTAAACCATAAGACAGTGTTCTTAAGAAATCATTATATTTTTTTTTCGTTGCGATGATAATCAAAACGTGATCCTTTTTTAAAATAAAGTTCGAACCAGGATTAAATATTATTAATTGTTTTTTCCTTTTATGAAAAATTAAAACCCCGATGATTAAAATTTCAAATTGGGAATACATCAATAAACTTAGGGAACTAAATGAACTGCCAATAAAGTCCTTAGACACATTACAAACATGGAATAAATTGCAGCTACCATATAAATATTCAATTAGCCAATCATCCAGTTGAGAATTTTTTCTCTCGTAATTTTTTTTATTATTATTCTTATTTAAATGCAACAAATTGTTATTCCAATTCGGACGAAGAAGATGGCTGTTCTTGCTGATCAAAGAATAAAAGGAATATTGGCTGACTGTCAAATTTAAAATCAGTGTTGAAAACCCCGGTATAAAGGTATTTAAGGCCAATAATTTAAAGCGAAGGTTGTTACAAAAGAGGATTTCGCGATAGCCAACTGTCTTCAGTTGTAGGCGATTCAATGGCCTTATCGTTTGGACAAATATGTTATTATTATTGTGGCCATGATCGTTGATTGAAAATAAAGACATGATGCCAAACAATTCGCTTTTCGAAATTTGGGTCGTTTGCTTATCGCAAAAGAAAAAGCATGCCTCTGAGGAGTCGATCGCAGATCTTTCCAGATCGTTGTCATTAAGCGGCGTACCGACCATAATTTTAATTTTGTTTTCAAAAAAGGGGTGCTTCAGGCTATTGAGCAACTCATAATTGGGCTTACACGGGCTTAAGATCACAACCAAATATTTATCAAGCACTGTGCAATTAACAAAAAATTCCTTGAGAAAGGCCAGCAAGCCCGAATTCGTATAATAGCCCGTGACGACGATGTGCTTGATGTCCTTTCGTTTTTTATAAAGCTGCCCGACCAGCTTCTCTCTTTCGCTTAGGAGCGACAGTAACTCGTTAAGCTGCACGGGGAGAACTAAAATGAAAATTAAAACGGTGAAGAGGATAAAGAGCCGGCCTAAAGTCGTCTTGGGGACCATGTCTCCATACCCCACAGTCGACAAGGTAATCACGAAAAAATAAAGCGCGTCGTGCAGGGTCTTGATCTGCAAGAGCTGCTCGTCCGTGGCGTTCATTGTTTCGATCGTAAAAATAATGATCGCGCCAGTCAGAATGATGGTCAACAGGGTAATCAAAATCTTGTAGATCTGCCTTTTAATGATCGACGAGCTATACTGCAAGAGCCGATAGCAATTAAAGATCCGAAAGATCCTGAGCACCCTTAATGTGCGGATGGCCTTCGACTCACTTTCGCTGATAAACAAGGAAATGAAAATTGGCAGAATGCTAAAGAAATCGATAATGCTCCATTTGTTTAAATAATGCTCCAATTTATTATCGCTCGAATACCACCTGAGGAAATAGTCCAACAAAAAGACCATACTGATCGCGATTTCAATCGCTGTGCTTAACGTGCTGTGATCATAGTACTGCTCCAGAATTAGCATAACTATCGAGAAGATCGTCGTAAAGTTCTGCACTAACTCGAAAATTGTGCCTGACTTTGTTTCTAATCTCAACTTGTGGCGAATGTACAACTTGCTTTGAATGTATTTCTGTTGGAAATAAATCATGGTTGTGTTTTTCTTGACCTGAGTCCCATTCAAGAGCATTTTGGCCAGTTTCAATGAATAACGACATACAATTATTAGCAACCCAAAAAGAAAAAAAAGTGTGAAAAAGAAGATTAAAACACGTGTTGGCGTTGCAAAGTAAGACTCGTTTTCATCAGCCATTTTTCGATTTTAAGCTGTAAATAAACAAAAATATTTTTGTTTTTGCTTTTGTTTTTGTTTTTGTTTTTGGTTTTGGTTTTGCTTTTGTTTTTCGCGAGTGGTTATAGATTTAAGATTGAAAGTGGTTGAGGTTTGGTATTGGTTGTGTTTTAAATTGTGAGGAAAGAATTGTTTTATGAGATATAAAAATCTCAATGGAAAGAAATTGTAAAACAAAAAATGGAAAAGTTCATTCGCATATTTGATTTCTACTCATAGATCTTTTGAAATTCATTAACCTTTAAAGTTTCATGTTGTTTTTGTGACTAATAACTTTCTGTAATCCTAAAGAACAAATTTGACTCATACTAAAAATAATTTGACTCTTTTTTAAAAAAGATGTTTTTTTGAACGATTAGGATTGAAATTTGAAATTAAAAGTTAATTCAGAAAGTATTGGTATTGATAAAAGAGATAACTAGTTATGTTATCTTGGTTTATTGTTTATATAAAAATGTTTATGTTTTCTTTCAAGTTTTTTTTTAAGGGATTTGTTTGATCAATATTGTGAATGGTAAAAGAAAAAGATCAAAATTTTCATTCAACTATCCATAATAATCACATTTCTAGATAATTAAAGAAAATAAATTAACAAAAATAACAATTCTAAATAGGGTAAACTGATAATTTAAGACTGTTTTCAGAAGAGAAAGTATAATTTTTATATGATTTTTAAAACCTTTTTTGGAAAGCTGAATGAAAATTTTGTTCCTTTATTTTGTTACAAATAGTAAGTGTGAAAATAAATACCAAAACAACAACAATTCAGTGTATTATCTTACCATTTATTTTTTTTTGTCTTTAAAGAAATAATGTGACACTAACTAACAAAGTCTAAGAAATAACAAGAAAAAACAATAAATTATCTCAGGATTTGTCTACTTAAGGACGACTTTCCCACCCTGAACGGTTATGGTTTATTGTATTATTTAACTTTTTCTTCTCCAAAATAATTTTCATTCTGAAGAAATAGGCTATAAAATAATTATTAATTTTAAAGCGAAAAATTAAAAATCAACAGATAAAAAAAATATATTTAAAGAGATTTTTGACTAAATACTTTTAAAAATAAATGACTGGAAGAGATTTTAATTCACAAGATCAAATTACAAAAACATTTCAACTTGTAAAAACAGCAGTAAAAAATAATTAAAACCATTTCAGAAATTATTTAATGTTTATCGATTTGAAATTGAACTAATTAAATATTAAAATAAAATTTACGAAGAATTTTAGATGGTGAAAACTGTGTAAATTATTGGAATTCTGATTTTTTCTTAAAGAAAATCTCTGTGTGTAAATATTACTGAGATTACAAAACTCTTACATGGGCGTTCTTATATAATAATATTTCTTATTATTCACTTGATATTCTAGTCCTTCTGGAAGTAGATACATTTTACGATTTTGATAATTTTTTTATTATAAGCAAATTACCTAAATAAGATTTTTTCAGTTCCAGCTGATATTAAAAATTTGATATCAAAATACCATTAAGTACCTGTTTTCAAAAAAGAATAAACGAAAACTAGGATTGAATATTTAATTTTTCAATATTTTTATATTTTTTAATATAATTTGAAGTTTTTATAATATTTTTAATATTATTCGAAACAAATATTCATTATTTTTTTAATCTTTAGTGAATGATAAAGTAATTTATGGCTCTTTATTGAAATTTCTAAAAAAAAAAATTGGAAAATAGGGGAAGTGCCATAAAGTGCCTAGGTTTTTTTTTTAATTATTGAAATGTAAAGAAAATTCAATAAATTTCCTTTATATTCCAAAGTATAAAAAAACTAATAGCACTTTTCCAGAATTTAAAAGACTAGAGAAAAATCAAAGAGTTTACTTAATTCTTTTAAATTCTGGCAAACCTACCCTCATCTTTTTTTAATTTAAAAACTAAACCCAAAATTAAATCAATTTTCTGTTTATTTCAAAAATTAAAAAATAACCTTACCCGTTGTAAGAGGAAAATATATCTTCATAGCAATTAATAAAGAAAAAAAAAAGGCAATTAAAATAAAAAGAATAACCCTTAAAATATTTATTTATCGTTGATGATTCAAAGATCAAAAGTGGTTTTTAATTGAAAATATTAATAAAAACGGAAAATAAAAAGGAAGAGAAAACATTTAAAAACAATAAAAAATTAACCTTTAAAAAAAAATTCATTAAAATTATAATCAATGGAATCATAAAATACATTTTTGATCTATTCCTTTTATTTCTAAAATCATATTATAGTCAGTTTCACTTTTAAGGCACAAAAGTTCAACAAAAATTAAAGCACAATAAAAATCCCAAATTAAGGGACAAAATTTTGGATTCTAGTATAATAATTAATAAAAAAAAATCCCAAATATTGTGCTTTAAATTTGAGATTTTTTTAGTTTTAAAAATTTTTGTTGAAAGTTTGTGTATTAATTGTGAAACTGACGGTAGTTGTTTTTAAGGATCAATAAAAAAAGATAATTTTTTATTATTATTATTGTGGAAGAAGTTTAATTTACACTCTAGATGCCTTTACTTAATTATCCTTTCAGACAACTAAGTATACAATCATATAAGCTATTTCCAAGAATGTGGGGCAAATTTATTTTAAAAAATATAAATATAACCCATTCTTCAAAAAAGTATTTAAACATCCAAAATCATTAACCACCATTTATAGATTCTTGATAATAATTCAATTTGTTTCTTAGTATTGTATTGCAGAAATAAAATATATTAAAATTTATGATCTTGGTTTTATCGGATATTTTTTTATAGTGAAAATTGGTGTTTATTATTTTCTTTTTGATCGAAAAAAATATTTTCATAACTTGTATAATCCCAACAAAATTTACAATATAATTAAAAACATATAACTGCGTTTTTGTGTTTAAAAAATCATTTGTTCCCTTTCCATATTTCGGGTTTTTTATTGAAATTGGCCGTACATTGCTTTAACCAAAAAAAGTGCTATTTTTTTTTTCATTTTTTCGGAATATTTCAACTAAAATGCTTTGAATTAAATACATAAGTGGTTGACTTAATCGGTATAAACATTAAACTTAATTTATTATAGTTGATTAATGATTACCATCACTAAAAAAGATTTTTTTTTATGAAATGTAAAAAAAAATTCTCCACTTTTTTGGAAATACCTTATTTCATGATTGTTAATTAAAGAAAATAGTCAAGAACTGTCACAGTTTAAAACTATTTCATTAAAATTTAATTACTTTAGTTTGTTATAAAATATTACTTTATCTTTTTCATAGGAAGGACAGACACCTTGAAAAATTAATCAATATTTTCTATATGTTCCCCTTTGTTTATATTTTAAACATAAAGGGTAAAATTTATTTGAATTTTTATTGATTACATCGTAATATCGATTTAAGTTGTTCATAAACTACCTAAATTTTAACAATATTGGACTTGAAGGATAAATTCAATATTTTTGGGTTTTTAATATATAAAGAATTTGGGTTTTTTATTATATTAAAATATTTTTAGACCTTCCAACTAGTATAAATTTAATATTATCAATTTTTTTATCTATAGAGATTGATTAATCATTTATTAAATATAGTTTGAATTGTCATTAAAAAACTTTTATATTTTTTATAATTAATTTATTTGAAGTTTAAATCATTTTCCCCATCAATATTAAATTTTAAATACTAAATTTTTTAAAATACTTTAACTGATTTATTTTTTGATTAATTAACTGTTTTTTGATTTTTTCAATTTGTAAAAATATATTCATTTTAAACTCTATGAAATCCATTTGAAAAAAATTTGAAAAAAAAAATACTGTTATATAATTAATTTTAATTATATTCCTTAAAGAATTGAATAAAGTTAATTTTTTTAAAAAAATTTTAAGGATCGAGAAAGCAAAGAAAAACCCAAAACAAATGGTAATATTATAAAAACCATTATTTTGTTGAAGCCAACCCCTCCCCCCCGTCCTTGTCTTTAGTAGTTTGTTTTATCTTTTATTTGTACTGTCTAACTTTTCATATTCTATTAAGATTCCCAATTAAAAATCACCTTTGAACTTTTAATCCCAAATAATTTTAATCATTTTCATAAAATGATAACAAAGAGTTTAAAATAGATATCCAAAAAACAGTTTAAGGGGATAGTAACTCTTAATTATTTTTTTTCTCTCAAAGGTAATAGAGTAATTATTTATACAAAGATATCTTTAAACCCGATATGTAAATTTGTTTATCAATATTAGAGAGATGAGTTAACTTTTTTATAAGAATTCATTTTATCCGAATGAAATTTTCAGTGAAAATATCTAGCCCTTTTTATGTTCCGTTTTATTGGATCAAATAAAGAAAAAGAAAAATTTGCAAAAAAATTTTATTATGAAGAAATCTCACTTTGAGTAATTTCAGAGGATTTGTATGTGGAAACAGCTTACATTGTACTTTTTAATCTTATTTTAAAAATACAATAAAAATAAATCAGATATTGAATCTCCTTGAAGATCAAAAAAAATTGATCATTTATTTTATTCACTAATAATTTCTGAAATTTCTTGAAATTTAAAATATTAGGCAATAGCATTTTTCAGATACAAAGAGTATAAACGAGGAACTGAGAGTATTAAAATCAGTTATTCGATAATATCTTTTTTTTTTTTTTTTCCTAGTATTATTAATTTGAATTTATTTTTATTTTTTTGCTAAATCTTTAAAACCTCGAAAATTCAACTTATAATCTAGAGAAATACTTTTTAATTTGATAATTTATAATCAATAATTAATAACTCAATCTATATTATTCCAGTGAGTTTATTTTCAATACAAAGATTAAATGTATGAATAGATTTTTCAATTATTTCTCAATTTTTTAAAAAAGTATTTTGGGAGAATTTTTAATTCGATTGTTTAGTTCTTTTTCTCAGATTTTTTTATTCAACTTAGAGAAAAAATTGATTTGAACTGTTCTTTGAATCAAAAAATTATTTTTTTTACAAGTTTAAAATAATTATTGTATTTTTTTTGAGATTAAGTAGATTTTATAAACTGAGTTATTATAGAACTTGGTGATTTCATTTTTAAAGTGTATTTTTGTACACTTCGTTTACAGATATTAAGATTTTTTTCTTCTTTCGAAGAAAATATTTTTTTTTTAAAAATAATTTGAAAATATGTTGAATTTTTTACATTTCAAAAATGAGAAATATATGTCCTTAATAAAATTAAGCACTATTTTTTTCTTGTTAATATTTTTCGAAATTAAGTTCATAACTTAATTCAATTAACCACTGTGATAATTTTTTTTAGAATAAAAACACTCTCAACTTTTGAATATCGAAAATATTTTTTGAAATTACTGTGCACTCTTTTAACTTTTTTTGAAAAATTGGGGTTGAGAAAAGCTTGAAATCAAAGAATAAGTTTATATATTAAATTAGAATGGTTTTCGAGAGAGTTTATCTTTTTTAGTTGAACCTTTTTTTTAATTTAACCATTTAAAACTAAAAAAAAACATTTGAAGACCAAATTAGTGCCTTTTATGAAAAGAAAATTCCCCATAATTTAGAATTTGTTTTTGTAAATGAGTTTAAACAAGAGAGTGTATCTAAAAATATACATAATTTCAAGTTTGAGTTCAATGATTTTGGCAAAACATGTTTTCAAGAAAAAGTTAAATTGAAACTTTATTTATTTTTATTTTATCATTTAGTTTTTTTAATTGTTTTAATGGAAAGTATTTGATCAGTTTTTCATTTTTAGTTTTTTTTGGGTCATAGGGACATATATCAGTCTTTTTAACACAATAAATCATTTCTGAAAATAGCTTTAAAAGCAAGTTTGGTTTTTGCAGTCATCATATTTTTACACCGTTTTTCAATTTTAAGATGCTGTAAAATTTTTATGAATTTGCAATCAAATTTATTTAAAGATTTTTTTTTTAGTTTCCTTATCCCTTAAGAAGAATGTCTACACACTTTTAAACTGCTTTCAAAACTTTCTATTTTCATTTTTTATTTAAATGAATTTGCAACTGGAAGGCCTTGAAATAATAAATGGGGAAAAATTGTCACTACATTTTCATTTTTTATATTTTCTTACGAATGAACCCCAAAGAAATAAATTGTAATTTGGTGTCATTGATTTTATTTGTTTGTTTCTTTTGTTCTGTATGTGTTCGGGCATTCTTAAAGGTAAACTAAGAATTCTAAATAAAAAGCAATATTCCAGTATTGAAAAAAAGATAATTAGCCGAAATTTGATCACATTTAAGTTCCCAATATCAGTAACACAAAAAATAGCATTAAATTATCCAAATATGCCCAATCATTTTTGATAGTTCTTTTTGTCAAGATTATTTATGTTTTTAGTTTGTTGGGTGTATCTTCAGAAATTTATTATTTTTTTTTTATGTAAATTAAACAAAAGAAAAGAAAAAGGCTTGAAAGGCTTCCTTTCAAAGAAAAATAAGATTTTAACAAAACCTCAAATTCTGTTTTTATGAAATAAGATTTGAAGGCAAAATTCTTTATTAAAGCATTTCTTCTTTTTCTTCTAATTCCTCACCTTCCTCGCCTTCCTCCTCACTGTCATATTCTTCATAGTCTTCGTCGTCCGATTTTGAAAATATTATTGATTCAAACAAATCATCGTCTGTCCTTCTTCGGTTGTTGTGGATCTCCACATCAGAGGATAAACCTGATTGGGACTCCATTAGAATGGTATCTTTCTCTTCATTTTCAGAGTTTTTTTTATTAACTGTTGTTGTGTGTGGTGTAAATATAAGATCCTCGTCTTTGATTTCTACTTCTTTTTCAATTTCACCTGTTGCTAGAAATGAGCTGGCAAATGTTTTTATTTTTTTTCTTCTTCGATAAAAATACCACACAATAAGAACAAAAATTATCGTGAGCGCAAATGTTAATAATAAAAACAATAAAGAATGATTTGTATCCTCAGCTGTTGTTGGTTTTAGAATTGGGACGTTAGAGTTGGTTGGTATTGGTGATGGTGATGGTGATTCAGAGGTCATTTGTTCAAAAATGAAAAATTAAAAAAAAAATGAATTCTTTCCAGAATGAAGAAAAATGTTATTGAAAGATGAAATATTTTTGCCTGTCAAGTTTAAGTTTAAAAAATAGTAGTAAAAAGAAAATATTTCTGATTTTTAATCTTGTCTAACTGTTGAGAGAAAAATGTTGTAAACAGAAAAATGTTTGGAAACAATTTTTAATTGGGAACATTAGTAAAATTGAAAATCAAATCCTATTGATAACAAGGTGAATTTTATATAAATCCAGGTTTAAATGTGTTACAAGTTCATTAATATGTGTTGTGTGTAGAATACTCATTTGAACGATTGATAACTAAAGTAGATCATGCTATTTTAACAAAAATCCAAGTTTTCGTTCAGTTTACTATTAATTCTGAAAATGGTAATTTTTAAACTTGATTTAGATTATACGAGATAAGGTTTTGAAATAGTAGAATTACATTAATTCTTATTCTAATAAGTAGGCTATTGTTATTTTCTTTAGTTATTTCACAAACAAAAGAAATTAAAAATCATTTTCGGTAATGTTCAAAATTAAAATTGCAGTCCAACTATTTTTCTCCGTCCAACATTTTTCTCTCAACTGTAATTTGGTTTTTTCAAAATATGATCTAAATTAAGGACTAAGTTATAAACACAGAGGGTATTGAGTTATTAAGTTAATTTGCATATACTTGGCAAAAAGAATTTTCATTATTGAGAAATTTTACCTTAATAAATATTACTAATTAAACAGTTAAAAATAAAAAGTTAAAAAAAAATTTTTTCAAGTGGATTTATGAAGGAAAAATATACAAAATAATTTTTGCTTAAAGGGATTATCTAGTACAAGTTCAAATTATAAATAATTTCCAACTAAACAAACTAAAAACAATATTTACAAAAGCTTGGGATATTTTTTTGTGCTGTGGGACTTGAACTTGAAATTATTAAATATCATTGATCGAAATAATATTTGCCCAAAGACTGTAATCAGTGTTAAAAATATATTGTATGTGTTTTTTTTTTCTACTTGTTCCAATGAAACATCACATTTGTTTCTCCATAGTTTACCAAGATCAAATCAATTTTTAAAGTAACGGTGGATATTTTTATGTAAATTTGCAATTAGAAATAAATTTGTTTAAATTTGTTTCATACTTTTCTCAAGTTTTTTAAAATTTTTTATCAAAAAATCACTCGTTTTTTTGAAAATAAATTTTTCTATTTGATCCTTTTTTTAAAAAATTTCTTTTTGAATAATAGAACTTTAAGAAACCAATAACATATTTAATTATTATTTAATGTTGGTTTCTTTACCGGTTGATGTAAAGGTCTACTATAACGAAAAAAAACATGCATTTCATTTTGAAACAAGGATTAAACTTTTCGAAACATATTATTTTTAAAACAGTAAAACCAAATTAAAGAAGAATCTTTGAAGGGTAATAAATATGAAAATATTTTGAATGGTGGAATTAGATCATATTTTTGTAAGAAGAAATTCCAAGTGAATAAATTTCACTTAGATTAGAGAACTGTTTTAGAGATTATGTATACAAAATTTTACCATTTTACACCTGAAAATATTGTGCTTAAATATATAAGATATTTCTGAAGGGTATTGTTCTGTATCATTAATTTGCTCCATATTTAAGGGGCGACTATACACTAAAAATTTTATGTGAAATTACAATTTTTTTATATTTTTTTTTTTTTTATTTATTGTGAGAAAGGAGTAATAAAAGAAATTTACTATATACAAAAG
The DNA here is from genome assembly GCA_027625915.1 of Anaeramoeba flamelloides. Lineage (NCBI taxonomy): Eukaryota > Anaeramoebidae > Anaeramoeba > Anaeramoeba flamelloides. The sequence goes on from JANTQA010000036.1 coordinate 11,835,671, forward strand.
AGAAGAAGAAAATAAATTAAAACATTAAAGTAAAAAAATATTAATATCATTGACATGACCAAATTAAAAATCATTCACTGCCGTTAGGTTTTTCAGGATTTGAAAGAATTGAGTAAAATCCTTGATTTTACTAAATTCTTTCGAATTCTGGAAAACCGCCGTTAGCTTTTTTTTTTTTTTTGAGTGGTCAACAGAAAATTTTTGAAATTTTCTTTTTATTTCTCAAATCAAAAAAAAGCGCCGTTAGGTTTTTTTTACTTTTTGAAATGTAAAGAAAATTTATTTGATTTTCTTTATATTCCAAAAATTAAAAAAAAACCTAGACACTCTACGGAACTTGACGACACCTCCCCAGAAACAGGAGGAGTAAAAACCTGATAGAAAGATTATTAATAAATAAGATTCCACAAACTTTGATTAATAAATTGGTATTCCACTCTCGTTAGGTTTTTTTTTTTTATTTAAAAGAATTGAGTAAAATCTTTGATTTTGCTCAATTCTTTTGAATTAAAAAAAAAAAAAAAAACCGATACACTACCTCCGAAAATTGGGGCACTATGTACCCAAATTTGTATATTTTTTTACTATTTTAGAAATTTTTTATTTTCAATTTTTTTTTATTTTTAATTTTTTCTTTATTACCTTAAATTTTCTAACCATAAGAGCTGTGATGAAAAATTATCCACAAGAACAATAAATTTCTTAATTTTGATTAGCCAGATTAAGGAGTTTTTGAGTATTTTTCCTAAGGATAATATTTTTATATACATTTTTTTTTATTATTTTTTTGATATTTATAACTTCGTCCACCATTCTTTTTGTCACACATTTATTTCTTTTTTTTTTTTCTAATATTTTTAATCTGATTTTCAAAATAATTATTTTTTCATTTCTTATTGAAAATTAAAATTTTTACTTCAGTGCTATTTCAAAATAACGAAAAGAAATAGCAACAAATAAAAGATCAATAATTTTGGGTGTTGAATTACAAATTTAAGGCCAAAAGCATCTTGTTGAAAGATCTTATCATGTAAAGTACAAAATTGGTATTTTTTTTATAATCCAATGTAATTATTTTTGATTTATCCTCCCACAGCTCTTAAAAACCAATTAAAAACTGTCATATAGATGATAATAACCAAGAAACCCCACAAAAAAAAAAGAATAAAATTCAATTTGACCAATTTTGAAATTTGATTAAAATTTGAGATTTAATAATATACCCCTTTGCTTGTGCTGGTAATGAAACGTGCTGAGAGCTTCCAAATTATAATATGATTCTCATTATATAAAATCAAAAAGTGAGATCACTTGATCTTCTTATCTTGCTTTCCATGATCCCTTATATTAATTGTTTTGTAACTAACACATCTCTTGATTCAAACCCTAACAATAGTAACTTTCCTGACGAATAATGCAATGAACTTTAGAGGTATTTTAGTGGCTCAAAATTTGATTACTTAGTTTTGAATCAATTTCCTCATCGATGGTTCAAAAAAAATGTTTCAAACCCAAGATTGTTTTTGTGTTGATTAGTAATACCTAAATGTAACAGATAATCACAAAGCTTTCTTTTCACTTCAAAGCTTTTCAAAATTTGCAATAGATACATGTATAATTCAAATACCTGGATTGTTAATTTTGTTCTCGGACTATAAATTAGAATTTATGAAATAAAATGGAATATATTGGATGTTTTTTCAGACAATTGCTGTACTTTTTTTTTTGAGCAAATTATTTTTCAGGATTTATCTTCATTTTGGAAATTAGATTAATTTGTCAAGAATTAGAATCTGGTATTGACTTTGGCTAAGAATTTGAAATTGCTACTCCTTTAAAATTGGTTTTCGGTGATTTTCAAAATTTCAAAATTTTAACAAAAAAAGGTTCTGTTGATTACATAATACATGAAAAAATTTTTTTTTGTGTATCAAAATAAAAAACCTGTTTGTTTTTTTGTTCTAGAAGACATATATTTTGATTGATAAAAGAAACTAACAATAAACATTAAGTAATACATGGTATTGATTTCTTCAAGTTTTGATATTAAAAATAAATTCTAAAAATGAAGGATCAAATTTGAAAATTTATCTCAAAAAATATTGTTAATTTTTTTTGAAATTTTTTCAAAAAACAAATAAAAAATTTTTTATAAGAGGTAAAAGTACAAAAACTATACAGCTGTTTCAACTCAGGTGTGAATCGCACTCATTCATTGAATGGTTGGGAAACCTTCCAAGTCAATTTAAAATGTTTCCGGACCATTCAACGAATGAGTGCGATTCACACCTGAGTTGAAATGGCTGTAAAACCAATTTAATTCCTAATTTAAAAGTTATTTAGTAACTCGATATTTTACCTTCAAAATTCTATTTGAACTTGTATATAAAAGAATATCGAATTAGTTTTTTTATACAAACAAGTCGAGAAAAAAGTATAGATTTTAATTTTTGGTTACTCATTATTTTGATTCCTCGACAGAAATTGAATAATTTTAACAAAAATTGAGAAACTTCAAATATTTTTAAAGATTAGAACCGGTTTTAAATTGGTTTTTAGTCAAATAACCTTTAAAATTGTTTTACAAAATAAGAAAGGGTTAACTTTAATTTTCAAAAGTTGATGGCTTTTTTGTCACAAAAGATCTATTCCGAACAATTGACACACCTTTTCAAATATTTTTTATATTTTCATTTTTAAAAACAAATTTGTAGGAATTAAAGATTGTTTCTCAAAATTTTAGTTTTTAATTTATTGATATTTTTGAAATTCATCAAGTTAAATTACAATTTACTTTTTCAGATTTATAGGATTCAAGAAAGAAGAAAATCTTTTGTGTTAATTTATGTAAATTCAAACTTTTTAATAAGAAATTCAAAGAGGTGTTAGAAATAATTGAAGACAAAAAATGTAACTTAAAAATTATCGAACTCTTGTAAGGAAGTTATTTTTTTCAAAATCTAAAATCCATTAAATCAAAAACAATCCCAAATTTATCAATTACAAATTTGAAATTCGAATCACACCAAAGGAAAATGTAATCGGTAAAATTCAAAATCTAAATACAAAAAAAATAAAAGAATAAAATTAATGATTATATAAACATTAATATTGGTGTTTGTTGATAATACAGACCAAGTTTTAAATACTTAGATTTATGAACTTAAATATTTTTCTCTGAAGTGATTTGTATTGTTGTTTTTCCTAAAATCCTAATTACTAAAAGAAAAATATTTTATGGATCTGTGGTTCAGATTAAAATTGGTTATGATGATTTTTTGTTTGTATTGACGAATGATTTAAGATCGGTTAACCATTATGATGTTAAGTGTAAACAGATCTTAATATGCAACATCCAAAGGCAGTATATTATTATTGCTGATTATGATATAAAAGAAATTTGATACTTCATTGGTTATTCAACAAATCAGATTCTTTTCATTACAAATTATTTTGACCTTATTCTTTTTTCAAAAAAGCCCAGTTTTTTGAAAAAAAAGATATTTGGAAAAAATACCTTTTTTTCATTTTCATTTTTTAATTTGAACTTTTTATCATTACTCTATTCCAAAAACATGTTTATCATTGATTAAATAGTTGATGGGGGTGTTTTTTTTTTTTTTTTGAATTGAGGCGATTGTAATATTTTTGCAAAAAGCTCTAATTGTATCTGGAATGACATCTTAACTATATATAAGATCATTCTCGATTTGTTTAGAAAATGTAAACATCATCATTTGATTTTATCTGATAAAAGTCTCACATATATTTTCTAGATAATTCTAATAGATTTTCATAATTAATAAATAGCTCATTTTTTAGTACTTTTATACTATTATTGGGTTTATTTAAAATTTATTTAAAATATTTACTCGAATTGAACTCAAGAATATTTCAACATATATTTGTCAAATAATATCAAAAGAATTAACTTTTGATTATACCTTTTCTAAATGTTAAATTTAATTATTTGGTAAATTTTACACAATTATTCTTTTAATATAAACAATTCGTGTTAGCATGCACAGGAGTAATTCATCATGTGTATTGATGTTCCTAATAAATATATAATACTGTAATATTATTTGGAATTGTGAGGTTCTATAGATATTAAATAATTTACAAATCAAGATATTACCCCTTATATTCGTATTAAAAAGAAATTACAATGAAATATTGATGAATTTTTCATTAAATTTTTAAGATTTTTTGAATTTAATTAATAATACTTTTGATAAATACAGAAGTTCTTCAAAATAACAATTGATTTTTTCGAAAAATGAAGTAAAAGATTGAAATTTGAAAAATGATCACAACTAAAAATTTTTTTTCTTTTGGTTACGATTTATTTGACATTTTGATTGAACATTTACTTATGAAATAATGAACAATTTCTGTATTATTTTTATCAATCAAATTATTATTATATTAGATTCAACTACAAATGATAAAAACATCGGTTTAAAAAAATTCTTTAAATACATTCAATATTATGAACTCTGTTCAGTTATATAATTTCCTTTGTCCATTATTGGTTTAAAAACAGCGGTTTAGATTCAAGATATTATTAAAATAATGTAAATATAAAATGATAGATCTGAAGATTATTTTTCCTCACTCTTTTTAATCCGATCTAACCTATCTGTATTGCTTTTAAATTTTAGACTAAGTTCAACTAATCAAAGAGTAAAATACCAAACTTTAAATTAAATCACTGTTTTATTATTCAATTTGTCTCAACACCTTTTTACCCAATCTCATTTAAAACACAGAGTAATGATCTTGGAAATATTTTCCAATTTGGATCAAAAAATCATTTTATGTCATTTTTTTGATGAAAAATGAAATTTAAATTTTTAAGATACGTAAACTCGAACTCATTGTTAAGGATGGTAAAAATGAAAAAGAAAAATAATCACGATTTTTTAACATTATAAAAAACGAAGATCAGTTCAAAAATTCAAAAAAAAACAACTCTAACTTTCGAAGATCACAATTCTCTAAGATTTTTGAATGTTGGGTTCCTTGTTTTGTTATAGTAATTTGTAAACCAGATTAATCCATAAAAAAGCTGTTGAGTGTTTCTCTTGTTTTTTGTTTGGTTCTTGTTGTTTTTCCTTGAATAAATCCCCCCACCATGAATAAGAGGAGATTGTCTCCTCAAATTGTTTTTGGAACAACATGATCCATGTTGAACGCACTTCTTGTTTTTTTTGTGTATTTCTTTGATAATTTTTTTTGTTTGAAGCGTTTCTCTCAAATCCCAATTGGTGTATCGAGGAAAATTGGCGTGGTGTGTTGTGTGTTAAAGGTTTTGAAGAATTTTTAATTCAAAGGATCTTTTTGATTTAATTAAAATTGAAAAAATTAGTCAGTTTTTTTTTATTTTTTAAAAAAATATTCTGTCTGTTGAGAAAAAATGATCTTTCAATTTTGGGAAATGAGGATTTTAGTGGATTTGATACAATACCAAACACATTATCGAACCTATTAACCAATTTGTTCTTTGTTTGGAAATAAAAAAGAACCTTTCAAGAATAATTCATCATAATTTTTCAATTTTCTCCATTTTGAACTTTTAGGTTTAAGTGGCAAACCTTCTCATCTTCTCTCAATGATCACAAATAAATCAAAGAAGCAGCTAATCATCGTCTCCAGGTTTGCCACTTAAACCTAAAAAGTTATTTTCTCCAAAAGCTGTTTTTTCGCAACCTTCTTTGTCCTTTTGAAATACGGTGAGAGACAACTCGAGTTAAAAAATGTCTTTTTTTTCTACTTACATATCATTGAATAAATAATTGTCAGAGTTACTAACACATAGAATCATCTTTTATCACACGGGGCATCAAATTTCAATACCATAGGTAGTCCTTAAATTCTAACAAAATAATTATTTAATGTGAAAGTACCTAACATAAGTTTTAATCACAATCTCAAATTATTTTCAACATTTAGCCATCATTTCATTTTTTTTATTTTGATCCGACTATTTATTACAAAATTTTAATTCCAACAAATTCAAACTCAACTTTAAAATGAACAAACCCAAGAACTCTAAAAAGAAACCAAAGATAAAGATTAAAAATAAAGGCAAAAATGAAAAACCGAAAAGACGAAAAAAAAGGAAGAAACAAAAAAACAAAGATCCTAAACGATTCGGAGACATCCAAATTCCTGTTGAACTCCAAATCCCCCAATGCCAAGTTTGTAAAGAAAAAAAAGCAGACTTTTATTGCAAGAAATGTCAAGTTCATTGTTGCAAAAAATGTGAACCACAAGTACACACTGAATATCTAAGAGAATTACATTACGAGTCCACTTTCAAAGAGCCTTACATTCAATGCCAAAGTAATTTGATTTCTATTTTTTTCTTTTATTCTTTTTCGTCGTTTCAATTTTTTTTTGTTTTGGAGATTTGAGCAAAAGGCTTGAAAAGAAAAAAAAATAAGACTATTTTGTTGTTTTATCAATCTTATTTATTTGAGGAGATCAAACTCCCAGAAGCTTTTTATCAAAGCTTTTTTTTCAATTTTGGGAATTTTTTACTCTTTTAAGAAGTCATAGAGCTCTTGTCATTTACTAACTTGAAATTTTTGGAAAGTTATAAATGAACACAAATTGCGTTAAGTGTTCTATGGTTAAAATACACTTTTTCAGAGTCAAAAGTCATGACATTTAAAAGTCAAATTTTTTTCTTAATTTTTCTGATTTTTGTCTTTGAATTAAAAACAAACTTACTTATGAGGATAGGATTCTAGAAACCTTCAATTTTAAAAAAAGAGTACATTTTTTAGAATAAAATTGTTTCAATAACCCGTGTTGACATTTTTGTTTGTGTTTTTCAGAATTTTTTGTGTTGTTTTTGTAAATACCTTTTGTTGTTTTTTTTTTGTTTAACTGTTGTTTTTTTTTTTTCGTTAACTGTTGGTTTTGGTTTTTAATTTGCAGTTATTGAAAAATACAGTTCATTAAAACCTTGTACTTTCCAAACCAAACAGTATTGACATGAGATCATTTGGTCAAATAATTTTTCTACGACCTTTCAAGTTCAATTTCCCTATTTTTGAACCAACTCAATCAAATTTAAACAAACTTGTCACCAAAATCCATAACCACCAAATCTTTCAGTTTGATCAATTAAAAAACAACAACAAAAAAGAGACCAAGTTTTTAGGAAAAACTGTTTTGTAGCTATCTAAATGAGCAAAAATGTTTTCAAAAATTTTCAAGTTTTTTTGGGAAAACTAATGAAAAAAATATTTCACTTTATTTTCATTTTTTACCATTGGGTCAAAAAATGGTACTTGATTAAAATTTTCCATTCAGTTTTCCACTGTTTGAAAATATTTTGTTAATTTGTTAAGAAACGAATGTTTGGGTGAGTTTCTTCTCTATAATGAGTTGATCAATAAAGTAGGAACTTTTTTTTAAATTCCAAACAAAGTTAATCTCTACTTTTAAATTTTCAGATTTTTCTTCACTAGGTAATAATTCCTCTCATCTTTGAAATATTCCAAAACTAAATCAAGATTTAAAGAGGTGTATTTTGACATATTTGTTGTTAATTATGAGTTTTGGAGATTCTTTTTATTGTCTCTCTTTGAAAATTTTGTTTTCTTTTGGATTTTTTTATTTGTCAAAAATTACAATTTCTTTTTAAAAAGTGTTTAATTTGACAAATAAATTTAAAAATTGAATACTAGAGTTGAATAAAATACTCAAAATGATTTCTACTGAGATGAAATTAACTTAGTGCATCAAAAAGAGTTATATCAGATCTCGAAGTAAATAAAATTATTGGAATTTTTTGAGATCGGTGAATTGAATTATTTTTGCAATAAAACCCCTTTAATTCAAATTTTGAACAATTGGTATTCCTAGAATTTTTATTTTTATAATTCTAGTAGTATTTGGGATAATAAAATCAAAAATAAAATTTTATCAAAATTGGTTCATTATTAAAGAACTTCCAAAAAAAAACGGTGTCCATCCATTAGCCTTAAAATCATCTCTTGTAATTGGTGGATTTTATTTATTTATTTGGTTCTTTTTTATGTTCTCTATATTGTGCTGGATAAGAATCCTCAATGAAGTAATATTCCAGAATTTAAAATTAAAGGTAATCAAATAAAATTTATACTTTCTAAAAATATTCAACAAGAGCATTGGTTAATGACCAAATCATTTGAAAATAAATTCTATTTCAAAAAGTTTAATAATGAGAGCCAATTAGATCTTGAAAATTTTCAATACTCGTTGGTTACAAAAAGATCTCTTGTGTTTTGGTTTCAATTCGAAGAAAAAATATTTTTAGGGGATCTTTGAATAAATAAATTTTCATCGATTTATAAGAGAGTGATTGTATTATTGTCAAGAACAACTTCGTTTAGTAAAAAAAAACACACTCGTGGAAACTTTTCATTTTCCTCAACAATTAAAAACCCAAAACACTATTTAAAAATTATTTAATAACAACAGTTAAAAATACAAAATTTGGGAAAACAACAGTTAAAGTCTGAAAAAAAAAAAAGAGATAAAAGTCAACACGAGTTATTGAAACAACTGTAAAATAATTGAAGAGACAGTCAAATTTCAAGTTAAAATTAGTGTGAATTTGAATGTGACCATCCAGATTATACCAGTTTTAAAGTGTCTTGCTCTTGGGCACTTTTTGAGATCTCAACTGTTTTTTCTTTGATTTTTTTGGTTCATTTTTCGAATGAGTTTAATTTAACAAAATACCAAAACTAAATAATCACTTTGTAAAATCCAGTAGGCTATTTTTTTAAACATTTCAAAAAAAAATCATTTTTGTGAGTGGATTTTTCCGTTCATTATAAATTACTAAATGGATTTTAATATTAATACTGGTTGAATCAATATGCCAAAGGTATTTATTACATATAATGCTCGTTGAAATATTTCCAAAAAATGATTAAAAAAATAGCACTTTTTTTGGAGAAAACAATGTAAGACTAATTTTAATAAAAAAAATGGAAATATGGAAAGGGTAAAAATTATTTTTTAGTAAACCAAATGCAGTTATACACTTTCAATTCTATTTAAAAATTTTCGATTTTATTAGTTATGGAAACGATTTTTTCAATCAAAAAGAAAATAATAAACATCAATTTCCACGCCTAAAAATTTCAGATAAAATCTAGATCAGAAAATTTTATATCTTTTATTAAGGTAATACAACACTAATAAAAAAAATTCATTAATATAAAAAATCAAAAAATGGTATTTAATGATTTTGTATATTTAAATACTTATTTGAAGATTGATTTTAATAAATATATTTTAAAATACATTTGTCCAATTTATTTTGAAATAGCTTATATATAAAAAATTCCTTTTTAAGTCAAAAGGGGCCAGTTTTATTTAGAAATAAATCATCTTCTATTAGTTTAATTCATTAATCTTCTCAAACTAAAATTTCAATTTTTAGATCAAAATCATTTTTTCTCATTTTGTAAATTTTTTTTTTTTCTACTTTAAAAATTAAATTTGAAAAAAAAAATGTTTGAAACTCCTAATTAACCAAAGAAAAGTTAGTTCTTGTATGTTCTTTTAAAATTCATTCATTTACAAGTAAAAAATCTTATTGTTAACAATTTTAATTTCCTCAAGAAATTGAAATTTTAAACGAGACGTTCAAATGAAAATGGCCCAAAAAATTTTTTAAATATTTTTTTTTTAGGAATTTATGGTTTGTCCATGCTTTTATTTTATGATTATTGAATCTAATACGAAGTTTATTATTTCTCGTATTTCTAAACAATCTATGTTTGGTTGATTCTTAAAAATAAAGTGAATTTTTCATTTTTGTCTTGGAATCCTTTTAGTGAAATGGAGTTTATATAAGCTTAATTTCAAAAATAGGGGCAAATTTTTGATTGAAAAAAAATTGTAGTTTCTCATTTAGTGAATACCAAAACTCAACCCAGAAAAATCAGAACTTAAAACTAAAAAATAACTGTCTAAAACACCCTTTTCTGTTTTAATTATTATTTCTAATAAAAGAATAGAGAAAAGAAACCCATTAAGAAAAAAATAAATCTGACCCTATTTTTGAAATGATTTTTCATCTTAAAATTACCCATTTAAGATTCACTATGGCTTCCAAGAACCTTTTGAAACAACTTTCCATCAGAGTTATCAGATTTTTACTATTTACCCATTTGGTATCAACCCAAACTTTCCTTGATACCTTTTTCAAGATAAAAAGAATCTCAACAAAAGAAAGAAAAAGAAAAAGAAAAAGAAAAGAAAACGAAAACAAAACCAATTTTTTGAATGTACAACAAAGAACTCAAAGATAAAATGAATACGATCACATTCATCACATTGTCTCCAAATGAAAGAGAAAAGAAGATCTTATTTGATCTTGCTATTTCTTCACTTTTCAAGGAACCATTGTAACTCATTAAAGCAAATTTGGTTGATACTTGTTTTCGAAGCAAACACTTCTTGGGTGTTTTACTTTCTTTGAATTTTACAATCCCTTTCTCCAATGCTAATTAATCTCATCTCTTGAATATTAACGGTTTTCAAAAATGTTCTTGTTCATTCAACATAAAAATAAAAATATGGAATCATTTTGAAAGAAAAATTGAAAAAAAATGAATTCAACTTTGGGAAATTTTCATTAAAAGAAGATTGTTTCTTGATATTAAATATTCAATAATAACTTTTAAAAGATATTGGATTCAGAATATTTGGTTAACACAACACACATACCAATAATTTAGAAAATACTAATGATGACCCTATTTTTGAAATTTAGCTTATATATATTCAATCTGTTATTTCATATGAGCCACAATTTTTAAACCTGAGTTTATATTTTTTTCAGTTTAACAGTTATTTTAATTTTTTTGCACGTTTCTCAAATCTTGTATTCTCAAAATCCCATTTAAAAGTGTCAACTGGACAGATTATCTGGAAATTCCGATTCATTTTACTTCAGTTGGTTTAAAATTGCTTGAGTTGGCTTAGTTTGCCCCATTTTCATTCGTTTGATTTACTTAAGATCTAACCTTTGGTAAGTTTACCAATTCTTATAATGATTTTTTATCTCTTTTACCCCGTCCAAAAACATTAAACATGAAGAGGAGTAATCCAAACAACTTAAATTGAAATTTGAAAAAAGTAAAAAAATGTTTCAAAAATAAAAAGATTCTATTTTGAATTATAACAAAAAAATCATTTTATTTCACAAAATTTATACAGTCAGTTCCATTTTTAAGACACAAACTTTGTAGGGAAATTAATACACAAAAAAAATCTCAAATTCAGGAACAAAATTTAAATTCTAGAAAAATAATTTTTTAAAAAAAATTACAAAAAAATGTATCTTAATTTGAAATTTTTTTGTGCTTTAAATTTTCTTGGAAGTTTGTGGCATAGAAGTGGAACTGACTATTGATCATGATGAAATTTAATGAAACAAAAGCAGTAAATCTTTTAAAACCTTTTACATTAATCCAAGAATTAACCTCAAAAGTCGATTTAACTCTGTGCCATATGTATATACAGGTATTACTATCTTCCAATACCCCCCCCGACCTGGAAAAAACAATATGAGTTAAATTTTTAGTAATGGGTTAAAGGTTATTAACACTGGTTATTTAAATCAATGAACATATTACTGTGAATTGTAATATAAAATTAACAAAATTGTAATTTATCTTTTCAAAAAAAAATAAAAAGTCAATAAAGAAACAGAAGAATTAAAACAAATCATAAAAATTCACACAACCCTTAAAAACCTTAATACAATAAATTTTACCGAATTAAACAATTTAAATTTGACTTTGATCTTCAAAACTTTTTTTGAGAAAAGATTAACAAAATTTATTTTCCCTTTATTTTCCATAAATAGTTAAACTTAATGTTAATAATCAATTGTATAGATTTAATATAAGTAATTTTAAAAAAATTCTTTATAACAAAAAGATATTTTTTTACCTATTGAAAATTAAATCACAAAATCTTCAATTTTGAAAAAAACAAAGTTTTTAAATCTCAAAGTATCTTATAAAAACATGTAAATTGACAGTTTTATTCGTTAAAAATTTTTTTAATTGATTTTTAGATTTAGAAGATTTTTAATAAGTAGTCATGAACTCCAACTTTGTTTACTTCTTTAAAATCGAAAAAAAAAAAAAAAAAGAAAAAAAAAAAAAGAAAAGAAAAAGAAAAGAAAATATTATAAAAAGCAAAAAAAATTTGAAAAAATGATTTTGAGTTGAATAATTGAAAATTTTCTTTTGATAAGAATATGAGATCAAACTCTAAAATACTACTTCCGATAACATTATCAAGTGAGTCAGCATTTATGAAAAATATTTTGAGAAAATATATAAATTTTAGAAATCAAATATAGAGAATAAGAAATAAAAATATATATTTCAAAAAACAACATTTAAAAAATAGATTAAATATTAAACTTATTAACTTTTCACTTATATTTGAAATTAAAATAAAAATTAGATCATAAAATAAACAATTTTCTTCCTTCCTATTAAAAAGATAGACTAATATTTCAAAACAAATTCAAAGAAATAAATCTCAATGAATCAATTTTAAAACATGATGATTTGAATTTATTTTGATTAATTAATAATGGTGAAATCTATAATTTAACACTTAAATTTTATGAAATGAAATATAAGTTTATATGCAACTAGAGTGGAATTTACACTTCTTCCATAATAATAAATAAAAAAAAATCAAATGAACAATTTTCTTTGAATTTCTAGTAGTTTTTAGTTTTTACTGAATAACCCTTTCATAGAATCGAAAATCAAAATATAAAATATTTTTTCAACTGTATTTATTTCTATATATTATTTTTTTCTATTTGTTTATTAAATTTACTTGTTTATTTTAATTATTTCATTGTTTGATTTTTGAAATTTATACAAAAAGAAATCAATCCAAATCTTTGTATCAAACATAAGAAAGAATTATGCTTTTATTGTAAAGATGAAAATGAATTAATTTGCAATAAATGCCATCGGAATTGCAGCAAAAATAAACATTCGACATTAAGCCTACATGATTATTCAAATGAAATTTCAAGAAAAATCAAAATAATTATAAACAAAATCCAAAAAGAAGAAATCCAAAACAAAGAAACAATCAAACGCACACGTGTAAATCAAAATAAATTAAAACAAGAAATCAAAGAGCTTGCAAATATTATCGAAAATAGATCGGATTTATTGATCCAAAAAATTCAAAATTCAAAAACAAATTATCTAAATTTATTAAATAAAGTTGAAATAATATCAAAGACTACATTTACTAAAATTTTGAACAAAAAAGAGGAAAAACAGAAAAAGCTAAATAAAAATAAAAACAAAATAAAAAAGATCGAAAAATTGGAAAGAGATAAAAAAACAATCAAATTAATTCGGGAATCAAAGGAAATACTCTCAAAGGAAGAAGAAAGGAAAAAGAAGAAAAAAAATACGAAGAAAAAGAAGAAATTGAATATACGAGAGAGAACGGGAAAAAAGATAGAAAAAGAAAGAGAAGAATTTGATCCAAAAATGAACTGTTTAAATAAAATTATATTGAAAAACGAAAATAAAACTGCTTGGAATCCATCCTTCAGTTATTATGGAAGAATATGTGGAAAAAAAATATATTCTAGTGGAAAACACCAAATAAAAATAAAAATAGACCAATACCCAAATCCAAAAAATGAGAGGAACCTAATCTGTTTAGGGGTAGTCAAAACCGAAAATAGGCAAAATTTAATCAAAAATAATGATTGGGAAAAAATATATTTTTTTATGACTTGGTGGGATAAATGGCAAAAGAAAAACCAAAGCCTAAAAATCAAAATAGAAAACCAAAAAAAGACCGAGAAAATAGACCTAAAAAATATTTGTTTAAATAAAAATGATATTTTCGAAATTTCTCTCGATATGGATATTAGAAAAATTTCTTTCAAAATTAATGAAAAAAATCTCGGTGGATGGGAAAATTTACCCGAAAAAGTCAATTTTTTTGCATCATTATTTGGCCAAATGGGAAAAGAAAAAAACCAAATAACGATAATTTGAAAAATTAAATAATTTTTATTTTGTATTTTATACACGAGCACCCAGGTCTAAATTTTGATCAAAAATCCTATATTCCAAATACCTGGAGTTCCATTACTAGAATTAACTTCATTTCAGATGAGAATTTTGTTTGTTTTCCAATATAATCTCCTGCTCATTTTTATCAAAACACGAAAATTAATGAACAATACAAAAGTTTCACAAATGAAGATGAACCACTCAGTCCACATCAGATACATTACAGAGGATTCTTTTTGATCAAAAATTTAAAAAAGAAGGGGGGGGGGGCATATTATATTGGTTCAAAAAAAAAAAAAGAAATAAACTTTTAGAAAAAATCCATTTTTTTTTATTATAAATATTATTATTTTATGGATCTTTTATTAAAAATTTATCAAAAAAAAACAAACGCAATACGAATGTTACTGAGCTATTTTTTATTTTTAAATTTAATATTAAACGAAAAGAGAGTAAGGTAAGAAGTGTGAATTATGTTTATTTAAAAAAAAAAAAAAAATCAAGAGAAGAGAGGTTGACACACTATTTAATATATCAAAAGAATTTTGAAAAGAAATCATATTTTTAGTATAAAAAAAAAATTAAATCAATTATTAATAATTTCTAATTTATATTGAATAATAAATAAAAGGTTGTAAAAATTAATTAAAAATAATCTCTGGCGACATCTATTATTAATTGAGATCAAAAGATACATCAAAAAAAAAAAGAATGAAAGAAAAATCTTGAAAATTATTAATTATTTTGTAAAAATTATTAAAAATATAACTTTTAAAGAATAAACTTTCAAAAAAAAATCACGCCTTTAATTCAACAATATATTTCAAATTGACTCTATTTTTTATTTTTATTTAATATAATGAAAGAATAATAAAAAAGTTTAAATACGATGATTTAATTAGAAAAAGATGGGGTCAAAATTTTGTATACTAAATCTTAGAAATAAAGAGTCTAAAAGTACAAATAAAATGAAACTTTATGTTATTTGTTTTTGATTATCTTTTGATTTCTGTGTATAATGAAAGTGAAAATCATTTCAGAACTGTAGAATAGAAAAGTAAATTAATCAAGAAAATTTAAATATATAAAATATTGTAAATTTTTAAATTATTAATTTCATTTATTTTTGATATGTGAGAAAATTGAATATTTTGAACTGAAAAAAATGACTGTAATTTTTCTCTATAGATAAAAATATAAAAAAAATAAATTTTCCAATTTAAAAATGATTTAAAAAAAATTAATAGAATAAGTAGTTTTCTAGTAAAAAATACACAGTTATAATGAATGAGTTCCATAGTTCTTCTAGGAGTTGAATGGATACTTGAAGATTAAAAATTATTTTGAGAAAATTTCAAATTTTTATCATTTATATATATAATCAATTTTTCTATATCTTTTTTTTGGTGAGTAGCTGATTTGAATTTAAAATTTTATTTTAAGATTATTAGTTACTAAGTAAAAGCGTGTATTTATAATTTTATTTAACATTAAAAAGATTATAAAGAAATCATATTGATTTCTATTGAAATTATATTTGATCTTCAATTAAAGATCAAAATGAAAATTGTTTTTTTTTTTCTCATTGTCGACTTACAGATTTTGAATATTTCAATTTTTTTGAAAATATATTAATTGAGTAGTTTTGTATCATAATAGAAATTTCAATTATTCTCTGATTTGTATTATCTACTTTTTTTTTTTCTTTATTCTTCAAATCTCCATTATAAATAATAATTGATATTTGGATTAAACTTTGCAATTCTTTAACATAAAAAAAATTTATAAAATCTTCATTCAGTTTGTAAATAACTTTGTTTCTTGTCAAATATTTTTTCAATATTATTTCAATTTTGCTGAGTTTTAATTTCGTTTTTACAAAGTCGTAATATTTTACTTGATATCAAAAAATTTTAAAATAATTGATAGTATGCGAAATTTGAGTTACTTTCAAAAATAAAAACACACATAAAATTAGTTGATTGTATATACAGTACCCGTTCCACTTTTACAGTACGAACTTGGTTTAAAAATAAAATATAAGAAAATTCAAAATTAAGTCACATTTTTGGAGATTTTTTGTTCATAGTTTATAATCCTAGAACAAATATTAATGTGCCTTAATTTGGAATTTTCTTCAACTTTGATTTTCATTTTGAGTTTGGGTAGTAAACGTGGCACCGATTGTAACCTATGACTGAACAATATGTACATGTAAAATTTCAACAAATTTAACAAGGTATTTTTATTTTAGTTTTCATTTGAAAAATAATGATTCAAAATTATTGAACAAAGAGATTTTTATTTCTATATTTATTGACCAGTGCTTTTAAATCTGATAAATAATGATTAAGATTTAAATCAATAAGCTATTTTAATTTTGTTTTTCCGATTAAATCTGTTTAGTCGGAATTTTTGGTTTTGTTTAAATTTTAAATTGGGATTCAAGATAAGGGTTAAATGTTAAAATGAAAAATAAAAGGAAAAAAAAAGTATTAATTCAATAATTTTACAAATACTCTGATTCTATGAACAACCACATTTAAACACAAAATTCATTGAAAAATATTTTTGGAATCATAAAGAATAATTTGATTCCAGTAAATCAAAATTAGAAATCTTTTCAGGGTTATTTTGAAAAATATTCAAAATGCGAAATTTTATTATAATTTGTTCTAATGTTTTTACAATTTATTCTGAAAAAAATATCTTTCTTCATTGAGGTTGAAGTCTTAAATTTATGTCTATCATTATTATAATATTATTTCCATGTTGTTGTAAATGTAACAATTTTAAAAAAATAAAATAAAAAATTTCAAAAAACTAAAATTTAAAATCTAGTAAATTAAATTTTTAAAAAAAATTATTAATCTATGAAAAACAAAAAAAATAAAATAATAATAATAGAAAAGGTGAGGTGTAAAAGGAAGATAGTTTTCTAAAAAATATTAAAAAAATAATTAATTCATGAAAAATTGAA
Source organism: Anaeramoeba flamelloides (assembly GCA_027625915.1). Classification (NCBI taxonomy): domain Eukaryota; family Anaeramoebidae; genus Anaeramoeba; species Anaeramoeba flamelloides. Next base: position 11,852,750 of record JANTQA010000036.1, read on the forward strand.
TTAATAAAATTATAAAAATTAAAACCCAAAAAAAAAAAAAACTAAAGATTCTAAAAATTATTTTTTCTCGTATTGACGTTTTAAAACTAATAAAAACATCATGATTGATCGTTCGTCGAGTTTATCAAAATGGTCTAATATTAAAGGAACGTTAAAGGCATTTTTAGCGTTTTTAAATGCTATTTTCAATTGTTGTCTGGGTTCGAGATGGTGTATTTGTTCTGGTTTCTCGAGAGAGTTGTTTAGAGACCACAATATGCAATTGAACCCGAATCCATCAGCCAATGACAAAAAGTTGTCAATGATTGCGACTCGATCAAAGTTCTTGAAAAAGCCATTGACCCATTCCAGAAGTTGGTTTCTGGAAAGCGTGGGGCTTTCGAGATTGTAAATCAGCTGCCAGCAAATTTCCATCAAAACCCAGAGGTGGCCCTGCAAAACGTTATTCACGGAGGCGAACGCGAGTTTGATGCCCCTGTCTGCGAGCAGCTGGAAGATGATTTTTAAATTGTAAAGCCTGTGCTCGTCTGTTGCCGGGCGCTTTTTGATTCCAATGACTTGCCCGTTGATGATTTTTTCAATGAGCTTTGCAAAAATTGTTCCGTCGATCAGATCGCGCTGGAACTTCCTGACAGCAAATTGGTCGTCAAGCTTCCAGTTGATCCATTGGCAATAGCTTTTAATCCTGGTGATGATCGTGGTTTGCGTGTTGCGGTGATATGCAGATAGCTGGATATCAAAGTTCTCCTTTCGGCTTTTTTTTCCTTTAATTTTGATTGAGCAATCCTTAATGATTTTGATCCATTTGCCAAGGTTTTTTTTTTGGAAGGCATTAAAAATTAACAAGACTTTTTCGTTGCCACCTTCGTTTTTTTTTTCTCCGTTCAGGTGGGAATCGCTCGTGATTAATTCGACGCTAAACAAAAATTTCCTTCCATTGGTCAAATTTTTCGGCAAGGACAATTTCTTCACCTTCGCATTCAATAGGTCAAATGTTTGGATGAGATCAGGTAGCGGTTGGATTTCTGGATCTGCGTAAAAGAAGGCCCTTGTTTCTTGAATGATCAAGTACATTGCTTTCCAGACACCGCCTTCCAATTTTTCCACAGCTCCTTCGATGTCGCCATAGAATGGATATTGGGCGTTGTTCATTGTTTTTTTGTTATTGTTTGTGTTGTTTGTAATTGTTTCATTATATTTGGATTCCCAGGGTTTCTTTGGTGCAGATAATCCATTAGATCTAAAAATTAATTTAGAATTGTCGGGATTATAATAAAATGAATTAATTAATTCGAAAAGGTTTTCGTTGTTTTCTAAGGCGCGATACTTGATCTGCCCGTTCGTGATTTCCTTTCTTAGAAAGAGCCCATACGAAGAAATATGCCTATTAATTCCCAATCGTTGGCAAATAATATTAATACACTCAAATGCGTCATGGCTTGTATTAATTTTAAATAGCCTAAAGGTGCAATCTTCAAAATAAATTTTCAACATAAATTGTTCATTAATGTTTTTTTTATTTTTGTTTAAATACCCAAATCTGTTGTTGGTATTATTGCTGCTGTTGTTTATAGTGTCTCCTTTATAATTATTATTAAATTCCGATTCGTTCGTGCTGTGGTTACTATTAGTTTTACCATTATTATTGATGTTATTATCATCATCATCACCATCGTTATCATAATCATTATCGTTGGCGTTATTGGCGTTGTCTTTGTTAGTGTTGTTGTGATCCCTCTTATTATTATTTAGAATGTTGCTACTTGATCCAGATTTTTCCTTGATCTCGTTTCTTTGAATTTTTTTAATTTTTAAGGTATCAATGTGAATTCTTTCGATTCGAAGATCAATTTCATCTTTTTTTTCAAAATGGATTTTAAATCTCGTATTAAATAGATATTTTTGTTTCAATTCAGTGACATTAGCATTGATGTCTATATACTGGATATCTAATCCTGAAACTAACCTTATTTTAAACATAATTTCACTTAACGATTTTTCATCATTCGCAAGCAAATCCATTTTGCCTTCTTTATCTAGTTCAATAATCAATTGTATTAAATTGTTTAAATTAGATGATCCGCCAATGGATATTTGCTCCGTTTTTTTTTTCGAAACAAAATAAATAGGCAAATTGATTTTATTTTCCTCCTCGGTTAATTTGTTTAATGTTTCCTTTTTTTTCAATGTTTCCTCCAATTTCCTTTTCCTCGTCTCTTCTTGAATCCTTTCGATTTTTAAATCAAAAGCTGTTTTTCTTGAAAAGACAAATTTGCAAGAATTGTTGGTCATTGACTTGGGCCACCGCTGTTGGATTTGATATGGGAAATCACCATATAATAATATATTTGTTGTATTTCCTTTGAGTTCTTTAATATAAAATAATTTATAATTATCTTGCTCAGTGATTTTAAAAAGCATTTTGATTTTTGGTCGTTTCAAATTTTGCTCAATTATTTCTTGAATGGTGGTGTTTTCATTAATTGGTATTCCAATGAAATTATTTTCGTTTTCAGATAAATATAATCTACAAATACCTGATAGTTTTTTTTTCAAATCTAAAATTTTTTTCTCTTTTTCTTTTTCCATTTCCTTTCGTTTTTCCTTTTCTAATTGTTTTTGTTTCTCATTTTCAAGTTCTGTTTCTTTTTGTGTATTAATAGTTTGTATATATTTATTATTATCATTATTATTTTCATTATAATTTCCATTTTCATTATAATTTTCATTTTCATTATAATTTTCATTTTCATTTCCATCTCCATTTTCATTTTCATTTTCGTTATAATTTTCATTATAATTTTCATTTTCATTAACATATTGTTTTTGAATTTTTTCATTTTCTATTTGAATTTTTACAATTTCGTCGAGAAAATCTCTTCTTTCTTCAGGTAAATTAAAGTTATCTAATTCGGCGGTTTCTAAACATTCTGCAAATAAATTAATTCTATGAAAAAATTCATCAGTCTTTTGGATTACAACTGTTAAAGTTTTTTCATATTCTTGAATTTGGATTAATTGTTCGTCGAGGGTTTCCTTCTTATAGCATTCTTGGCAAATGCCTTTTAAATGATCATAATCATTAAAAACCTCATCGGCGAGTAACTGTATTTGGAAATAAGGATATTTTTTATGAAAATCATCACTTTTGGTAGGATTAAATTTGAAAAAGGTACAAATGTTACGATCACATTGACTAGATTGTTTTATTATCTGTTCAATATTTTTTTCAATTTCAACATATTCTTTTTCAAATTCAAGATAACTATTAATTTGATCAAAATAAGTTATAGTATCTTCAAGGCTGGTGATAAATTTGTCAAATAATATCCCTGCAGATTCATGATCTTGCTGGAATTGGTTTAAATTTTCATTTTCTTGGCTGTAAAGATCTTTTAAAAAGGTTTTCTCAGAAATTTCTTCAGTTGAGATTTCATTTGTTATTTTAGAGGTGAGAAGCTTATTAGTGGTGTTGTTTGAATTCATGTCCATCATAGAGTTTGAAGTAAGCATGTTTGGTTTTTCTTTTGTGCTTTCTATATTAGGCATAGATTTTCTTTTTTGTTTTTTTTCTAATTTGGCTTGTTCTTTTTTTAGTTGTTCTAATCTTTCTTTTTCTAATTCTTCTTGTTCTTCCTTTTTTAGTCTTTCTTCTCTTTCTTTTCTTAATCTTTCTTGTTCTTCATTTTCCTTTCTTTCTTGTTCTTCTTGTTCTTTTCTTTCCTTTTCTAATTGTTCCTTTTCTTTTCTTTCCTTTTCTAATCTATCTAATCTTTCTTTTTCTAGCCTTTGCTTTTCTTCTTCTTCCTTTTTTAGTCTTTCTTCTCTTTCTTTTCTTAATCTTTCTTGTTCTTCGTTTTCCTTTTTTTCTTGTTCTTCTTGTTCTTTTCTTAATCTTTCTTTTTCCTTTATTAGCTTTTGCTGTTCTTCTTCTTCCTTTTTTAGTCTTTCTTCTCTTTCTTTACTCTCTTGTTCTTCTTTTTCTTTTCTTTCTTTCTCTAATTTTTCTTTTCGAAGTCTTTCTTGTGTTTGTCTTTCTTTTTCTTCCTTTTTTTTTCCTTCTTTTTCTTCTCTTTCCTTTTCTGCTCTTTCTTTTCTTTCCTTTTCAAGTATTTCTTTTTTTTCTTTTTCTTTACGTTCTTGTTCTTGTTCTTCTTTTTCCTTTCTTAGTCTTTCTTGTCTTTCTTTCTCTAATTTTTCTTCTCTTTCTTTCTCGAATTTTTCTTTTCGAAGTCTTTCATATTCTTCCTGTTGTTCTCTTTCCTTCCTTTGTTTTTCCAATCTTTCCTTTCTTTCTTCTTCCCTGCGTTCCTTTTCTTCTCTTTCTTTCTTTTGTTTTTCCAATCTTTCTTTTCGTTCTTTTTCCCTGCGTTCTTGTTCTTCTTTTTCCTTTCTTAGTTTTTCCCTGCTTTTCTCTAGTCTTTCTTGTCTTTCTTGTCTTTCTTTCTCTAATTTTTCTTTTCTTTCTTTCTCGAATTTTTCTTTTCGAAGTCTTTCATATTCTTCTTGCTGTTCTCTTTCCTTCCTTTGTTTTTCCAATCGCTCCTTTCTTTCTTTTTCCCTGCGTTCCTTTTCTTCTCTTTCTTTCTTTTGTTTTTCTAGTCTTTCATTTCCTTGGTTCAGTTGATTAGGAAAATTCGTTTTGGGCTTTGGATTCCATTTATTATTGTTATTGATCGTTCTGTATGTTTGATTTGGTTGGTTGTTTCTTGTATTGTTTTGAAAATTTGGTTTTCTATTGGAAGAAAAAGTGGGCGTGTTAAACGTTTTATTCGAAAAGTTTGTATTTACAGGTTTGGTAGTCTTTGGAAAATTTGTTGTTCTTGTTGTCCTTTGGTAAATTGAAGAATTGCTCTTTTTGGGTTGTTGTGAATTTGTTGGCGAATTAAATGCTCTTGTTATGCTTATGTTTTTAAAATTGTTGTTTCTGGTTCTTGGTGTGGTTTGGTTGTTTGTTCTTGTATTGGTTTGGTTGGTTGTTCTTGTATTAGTTTGACTGTTTTGTGTTCTGTAAGATTTTAGAAATTTTTTTGTTTGGTTTTGTGTTGTGGATCTTGTTTGGGTTCTGGTGGAATTGAATTTTTGTCGATTTGAAAAATTTGTCGTTTTTTTTGGTGAATTGTTTGCAAAAGATTTTGGTTGAAACGATAAGTTTTTGCGAGGAAAGTACCCTTCTTTTGGATGAAATTTGTTGGTAGGTTTATTAAAGGTGTTACTACGAATTGAATTTATTCCAACCTTTGTCTGGTTTTGTTGAGAAACACCTTGTGGTTTTTTCCAGCTTGTTGGCCTGTGTGTATAATTCGTGCTTCCTGTTTTTGGATACGGTTTGTTAAAACTTCTTGTTGTTTGGGAATGGGTAAGGTTATTCTCAGTATCTTTTTTGTTGGTTTTTGGTTGTGTCCGTCTTAACATCTGGAGACTCAAAAAAGAAATTGAAAATAAAAGTATGTTTTTTGTGGTAAAAAGGCTTTACTTTTTTAGAAATTTTGTTGAAAATAAAAAAAAAAAAAAGAAAAAAATAAGAAATGTATTTTTGTTTGGAATGCAAATACAATTTTTTACTTTAGACGATAATTTATTTTGAAAGGAACTATTTATCAAGTACTTTTTTTTTCAATTTTTTGCGAATCTTTTACTTTGTGCTTAAAAGTTAAAATTATTAAATTTTTGCTTCAAGAAGTTTAAACAAGTAAAACAATTTGGTGCCTTGAAAGTTTCACAAATAAAAAAAGTTGAAAACTCTTGTTTTTTCCATTATCTGTGTGTGGATTGAATTTTGAAGAAAAAAGAACATTTGTTTCAAAAGCAAAATGTTATTCACTTAAATGTTTCCCCACTCCAATGGGGAATGTAACACAACAATTTTGAAAATAATGTAAGGGATTATTTAAATATTTAAACCCTTTTTTCGACTTTTTTTGTTGATTCAATTTTTATTTTTAAAAATGGGGTTTTTTACAATTTTTCAAGAATTCGAACATATTCAAAAATCAGACTTCTTTTGGTAGAACAGTTTTTCTTATTCTGATTGGAAAAAACATTTCAAAAATTCTCAATATAACAAAATAATAGGTAATTTCTTTTCGGATCAAGTTTCCACAAGCTTGAGTGGTTCTTTTTTGATGAATTTTCACTTTTCGAAAAAAAGATCATTATGTAGTCAAAATAAAGCGTGCCAAAAAATTTAATGCGTGTTTCAAAATAAAAAGCGTGTTTTTTTGTTATAGAAGACCTATACATTAACCAATCAAAGAAACCAATAATAAACCCTAAAAAAATATCGTATTGGTTTCTTAAAGTTCTATTATTTAAAAAGAAATTCTAAAAATGAAGGATCAAATTGGAAAATTTATCTCAAAAAATAGAGTTAATTTTTTAGAAAATTTTAATCATCAAAAAAAACAAAAAATTTTAAAAAAATTGTGAATATTATGGAAAATTTTCAACTATTTGCATGAATAATTTAAATTTTACTAAAAATAACCAGACCTTTACTTTCAAAATTGATTTGTACTTAGGTATACTATTGGGTAGTAGATTGGACATTGCCTTGGTATAAGAATAAAAAAAAGCACAGATAATATTTTGAAACACGGATTATAGTCGTTGGGCACGCATTATTTTGATCACTGTTTAACTTTGAAGAATCTTTACAAGTTTTTTAATGTTAAGTTATCAGATGAGAAAAGAAATATTTTTTGATATAAGAGGTTGGTTTTGCTTCTTTAATATTCATAAAGGGAAAAATGTTGTTCCAAAATTTTCTCATTTTACCAATAATATTTTCTTCTTGTGAAAAATAACTCAAACTAAATTATACTTTACCCCTATTTATCCTTTTGTTTCAGTTCTAAAAATTTGTTAAAATAATTCAAATTTATGATTATTTTATTTGATAAAGTAAGCTAAAAATATTGTAAAATAATAAAATTTGATTCTCAGAAATGAACTGCAAAAATCTAATTTCTCATATTCATGGAAATGTAAAACTATTTAGCACTTTTATAAATCAGAAGTTCTAACCACAAAATTGAAAAGAACATAAATAGGTATTTTAATTTGATAACATTACTACTTTGAATATTACGTAAAAAATTACTATTTTTTTTGTACTTTCAGAATTTCAAATATGAAAGGATATGCTTTTTGACTTTCTTCCTTACAACAATCCAAAAGAATCTTTAGAATTTTTTATCAAAGATTAAAACATAAGTTTAATATTGGGTAGGGCTGATCAAGGTTTTGAATCTTGTATATTAATAATATTAAAATTATTAATATTTTTTAATAAATAATCTTATGGGATGATTCTTTTTTTATATTTTAGAAAAACAAATTTTATGATTATGTTCATAGTCTAGGCAATTTCATAGAAAATAGTTTTAATCATGAAAGGTATAAAAATTATTTTTTTTTATAGTTTCTAAAAGTTTGATTTATATTCTTTCCTATGATCAGAATATCCATTAAGATGATTTGAAAGATTTATTAACTTTAAAATAGAAGTTGAATCTTTTGATTTTAATTTTTATTTTATTTTATAAAAGCCAGAATTTATAGAATTTTGAAAAATTAATTGTTTTACTCAATTACTTTAAATTTTTTATTAAGTGTTGTTTTGTTTATTGTAGTTTCTGAAAAAAAAAAAAAAAAAACTATTGGTAAGGTAATATTATTTCAGGCATGAAAATTAACCCTTAGATACCCCTTTCTTCAATTTATTAAACAAAAATAAAGTTTAAAAATCATAAAGTTCATATATGTTCATGAGAATGGTGCACTCAAATTCTTATTTTGGATTTAAAGAAAAAAATATAAATATTTACAAGAAAAAACTAAAAAAGCAAAAAAGGTATGTTTCAAAAAGAGTTTTTAAAAGGCAAAAAAAAAAAAAAAAATCAAAGATATCTTTGATTACGAACACCAAAAAGTACTTCTAGAATAACAGAAACCAGGTTTTAAATCAATTTAATATAAATCATTTTCGAGTCAAAGAGGACCAGTTATGTTGGGGATGAATTACATATGTTTAAAAAGTTTGTTTGATATTCTAAGAAATAATTTATTACAGAAATTTTCAAAATAGAAATCATTTTTTCATATTATTACACATTTTTACTTTTTTTTTTTTTTTTTAGATTTTTTTTTTATACTTAATTCAGGTGTAAATTTTTTTTTAATTGCAAGATCTATAGTCGCTTGGTGAAAACATGTTATTCTAAGGTTATTGATAAAGTAAAAATATTAGTATAGAAATCATTTTGATTTCGTTTGGATTTTTATTTGATCTTCAATAGGAGATCAAAATGAAAATTGTTTATTTTCTCAATGTACCCTTATGAATTTTTCTATTTTTAATAAAATATATTCTGTTATTGTTTGATTCCAGAAGGATATAAACTTTTCTTTAATTTTCATTATTCTAATTATTTCTTATTTGCCCTTTAAAGGCAATTTATAACAAATAATTGATATTTGAAAAAAATGTTGAACACCTTAATTGAAATAAAGTTTGATTGGCTATATTATATATCTTTCAAAGGTTGTTATTTTTGGAACATTAGAACAATTAGTCCCATTAAAAATGTTGAAAATACTTTGGTAAAATTTGAAAAATTGTAAATTTTTTAATGTACAAAGGTCGAAGGAAATTATGAAATAATATATTCTAAATTAAGGTACATTTTTTAGTACTTTTCTTTCAATTTTTTTTTTTTTACTTGAATTCAAATTTTCCTGTATGAATTTGAAACTACTTTTTTTTCTTTAAATTTCATTTAAAGTTTGTATCATAACATTCCTTACGATATATCGACTTTTTCATTAGTTAAAATTTATAGAACTTTCTTTATTAAATCAAAAACCAGGACAAATACAAGTAAATAATTATTTGTTTAATATTTTAAGTTTTTTACTAAATTTGACATTGTTTCATAAAAATATTAAAAATTTTCTGACTCACAATGATAAAAAAGTTTATTGTTAACCAAACCGGTGTTTAAATTAGCAAAAAATTCTATTTAACTAAGAATAAAACCATTTGGAGTTGCTTTTTTTTTTTTTTTTGATGTCTGAAAATTAGTTTTGATTTTTGAATTTCTGTTTATTCGTCAAATATTATTCATTCTATTATTAAAATGAATTTTTTACTATTATAAAAACCGGATTAGTTGACACGAAACCTCTTATGTAATTTTGAACCAGAAAATATTTGTTTTTTATGAAAAAAGGTCATCTTTTTTTTTATTTTGAAGGGAGGAAATTAATTCCCTCTTACCACCGTTAGGTTTTTTTTAATTCAAGAAAAAAAAAACCGAAAATTAAATAGTTTTTAGGTTTATTTCTAAAATTAAAAAAAAAACTAGGCACTTCCCTAATTTATAAATTTTTGTTTAGAAATTCCAATAAAAAATTTGATTCTATTTATCATTAACTAATGACCAAATAAATAATGATTCTTTATTTTGAATAATATCAAAGATTTATTCGTATTATTTCTGTTAATTTGAATTAAATCTTTAATCCAAATTATTCGATTTTATTTATAGAATGGGCAACCCCATAAATCATGATACATATTTTCATCTTTATTTCTAGATTTAAATATTTTTTTACATAAATTGTAAGATTTTGTTTTTGTTGTAGATTTATCAAAAAAGGTCAAATTTATACAAAAAACTTAAAATATTTTTAGCAATGTGTCATGATAATTAAAGTTAATAGTTTTGTCTAACTTGAACTTTTCAATTTTGTTTTTTAATACAGTCAGTTTCACTTTTAAGACACAAACTTTCAACGAAATTTAAGGCACAAAAAAATCTCAAATTAAGACACAAAATTTGAAATATTTTTTTTTTACAATTTATTTTTACTTGAATTTGAATTTTGCGCTTTAATTTGTGATTTTTATTGTGCCTTAAATTTTGTTGAAAGTTTGTGCCTTAAAAGTGAAACTGACTGTACTAAAGCTGAACAAAAAATGATTTAATAGAGTGTACTCAAAGATAAGAAACATTTCAGTTCTTAAAAATCTTTTGGCTATTGAATTTATTTTTGTTAGTGGTGCTAGGATTTTTAAAAGTCTCTAGTCTAGAAAAAGGTCTATTTGGTAAGGGTAAAGTTTGTAAGAGTGGGTATAGGTAGTTATAATGGTATATCGGGGAATTTTGGCTTGGAATTTTAACAAAAAAAAAAAAAAAAATTAAAATAGGAATCAAGATTTGCATCACTTATATTAAATATGAGAAAAATATGTTCACTTAACTTTTTACAAAAGTAAGTTTCAAAACAAGGTTTTGTAAATATTTAATATTGATAATTTTAAATTTTTGGATTCTCTATAATTTAAGTAAAAAAATACCACTAATTAGATAATATTCTTATTTATATTTCCTCTCGCAATCATTAAAAATTTTCAAAACAATCATACCATTATAAATACTCAAGAAAATCTTCAATAATATGAAAAAAATTCCAATTAACAAATTGTTAATTTTGACCAAATTTAAAATTTAATAATATACTCTTTTTAATCCCAGAAGATTTTTTGATTATATTTTTATTATTTAAAAGGGGTGCAATTGCTTTTTCTGATTCCATGTTTTTGTGTTACACCTCTTTTGTCTTCAAATAAAAATATTTTCTTTGCTTTGAGAATTGATTTTTAGTGGAATTTTCAATCAACTCCCAAGGTATGAATATATTCTTTCTATAATTTTGTAGTTATTTAGTAATTTTTTAGCTACTAAATTTTATTTCTAGACATATTTCAGAAAATAATTCGTTTTTGTAACCTTTTAGAAGCAAAATGATGAAAAAAAAATCTTTTTATATTTATTTATTTATTGAGAGAAAGTAATAATCAAAGAACGTTTTGTAATTAAATATCAGAAGATTATATAATTAAAATATAAAATTATACAACTATTATATCTTTTAGATAACCAAATTAAAAAGTATATATTACTGAAAAATAACCTTTATATATTTATATTTATATGGTTTATTTCTAGAAACAACTTCTTTGTTAAATAATACTCTACTGATTTAGAGTATTATTGGGGCTTCTCTCATTTTTTTTTTTTTGAAAGAAATATATGGCTTTATTTTTTTGATACGCCTATAAATATAAAAAATATATGAAAACGATAAATCGAAAAATTCTAAATTTTCTTTCGATCTTTTTTAATCGGTTATATTTTTTTATTCAAAAAAAAAAAAAAAAATAATTTAAAATAGATTGTTGTTGGCCCGTGTCCTTGCAAAGGAACGTTCAAATACTGTGAAGAAAATAACTTTATAAAATGATATAATGTGGAATATGTTTATTTTTTAGAAGGGGGCAATTACTTTTAATAGTTTTATTAGACTTTAAAAATTATATCTAGCTTTAATACTCTAAAATAAAAATGAATAAAAAAATTTTTTATAGTTACTATAATTTTTTTTTTAATTAATTTTTATTCATTAAAGATCTTCACATTTTAAGGGATTAGCGTCACCATAGATTTATCTATAATCAAAGTATGTTGTAATTAGGTGTAAATGGTATTAGTGCACCATGGCTCGTATAGCTCTAAAAAATCTTTTATAAATCTTATTGCACAATAAATTATTACATTTTTTACTAATGATCACAATTAAAAAATTTCATTCTGAAAAATTTTTTTTTTAATTCCTTTTCCAAATCTAAAAATAGAAACTCCAAAAAATACAGTGTTCCAGAATTTAATAATTTAGATTTAGAACTTCCAAAAGTAACTATTTTTAGATTTTTTGAATTTCAAAGATTAACTTAATAATCATCAACATAAAAGTATAAAGAATGATTAGTTTTGTTTGCTTTTGATAAGTCTACTTATAGCATCAATATATTTCCATGATTTGAGAATTAATTTGACAAAAAACTTTATTCGTTAATTATTTAATTTTTAAAAAAAAATGAATTTTTTAGCAACTAATCTACATTTCGCTATAAACTTAAGAAAGATATTTTATGACTTTGTAGTCTGAATATTGATAATTAAATCTTTAAATTTATGGCGAAATGCATATTTTATTCTGAATTTGCTGGGTTTTTTACTAATACATAGATCATTTTTAATTGATGAAATAACAAACATTACCACTTTGCAATCGATTTTTTCGAGACATTTGAACCATGTAGAACTAATGTGGTAAGCTCCAATAACAACATAAACTCTTTTTCAAAAATTGTGACTCACCTGAAATAATAAATTGAAAAAAAAAAATTTATCCTTTAGTATTCAAGAACAATTAATAACTCAATATGATTTGTAATTCACTTTCAAGTCATTCTAAATCTATAAAAGCCTGATATATTAAAAATTAAAAAAAATAAAACCAAAAACTAAAAAAAAGTGAGTCACAATTTTTGAAATGAGCATTACATATTTTTTATTACTGAACTTTCACTAAAAAAAAGTTGAACAACAATATTTTTTATGAATAATTAAATCCATTTTCAAAGACACTACATAGCCCCAATTTTCTTAGTGATTATTTGTCTTTTCGAAGATTCTTTTTTTCCACATGATCTTTTTAAAAAAAAAAAGAAAAAAAAAGAAAAAGAAAAAAAAAAAAAAAAAAACTAAAAATTTGAAAAACAAAACTAAAATTTGAAAATTAGAAAAAATGATTCTGATCCAAAAATTTGAAAATAATTTTTGTTAAGAATACTGGAATAAACCCTCAAAACAACTCCCATTAACATTATAAAGTGAGTCAAAATTTATGAAAAATAGTTTACTTTGTTCCTAGGCTTCTCCTTGGTAGACCCTAATACCTTAAGGAAATATAACTTGCAAAATTTAACTCATTTTTCCGACAAAAAATACAATATTTTTATTTATGGGTGCTATAAATATCATTTGATCAAAATAAAAAATATTGTGCATATTTTATCAACTTCACACAAATAATGACAGATATTTTACAACTTTAAAGTCTTTAAAGTATTCATTCTTCTTTTCTATTTGTCAGGAAAAAATTTTTTTATTGAATAAAATCTTTGAATTGTCTTTTTAAACCATTAAAAAAGCACTTTAAACTTAATTATTTGGTATTTATAGACAAAGTAGTATTTTTTTTTGGTTTCTCTTTCTCTGGTGGGGACATGGTATCTATTTATAATCAATTAAACAGAAAATACACAATAAATGGATATGGTTCTAATTTAATAGAATTCAGACATTACAAAAGAAATTTTTAAAAATGAAAGATTAAAGGTAAAATTTATCTGAAAATTATGCTCATTTTCTCAAAAAATTTTCAGAAAAAACCCAATTTTGGAAAAATTGTAAAAACTATAGAAAATTCGATCCTTAATTTAAATTTTACAAAGAATATCAATGATCTAAGTATAAAAATTGATTTGAACTTAGATATACTTTTGAAAACCAAATTGGATGTTGTATTGGAATATGAAGGAAAAAAAAAACATGGGTTAAAATGATCAACATGGATTTTTGGCTTTGACTGAAGATATTTTAAAACTGAATCTTTTGCTCAAAAAAGTTTAACTAAAATATTTTTGTGAATAAATATATAGATTTAAAAAGATCTCATATAATCTCAATTTACTGAATACTTATTAGTTTATATTTATAATTGTTCTTTTCAGATCATTATTAATTGATGAAAATAACCAAAAAAAGTCCTATTTAACCAATAGACTAATTGAAGGCACTTAACTCAGGTAGAACTCATCTAGTTTGTATCCAACAGCAACATACTTCACTTTTAGAGTTTTATATAATAGTTGTTCATCCCTTAAGAGAAAAAAAGTCTTTTATCTTATTTTTAGGCCTTAAAGGTAAATTTGGATTTACATGTTACTACTTGGTGTGAAAAGCTTTCTAAAATTTGTTTAATTAATTAACCTCAAACGTTAAACTCTTATCAAGTGAAATAACTCACTTTTAATTTTAAGCAATAATTTTAGTGATCACTTGAAAGAATTGGATTAAAAAAAAAAATTCATCTCACAAAACTATGGATTTTGAGAAAAATATCACACAAAAGCATAACAAAATTGGATTTCTTAATCGAAATTGGTTCCAACCAAATATTCTTTAATAATTGCACAAAGTTTTTTTTTGAAGAATGTTCAACCTTTCTCAAGATAAAGAAAGAGGAAAAGTGTCCCTTCGGTTTGTATATCTTTCTAAGAAAAAAAAAAGATCAACAAGAAAGTTAAATAAATGTGATTTCTTTTTTTTTTTTAAACTGAAAAGTATTTAACATTTTCTCAAGTAAAATTTAGAAAAAATTATTTGAAAAAGGGAAAAGAAACAACACACAAACGTATCCACAAAAAACAATAAAAGTATGTAAAGAGACGTTAAGTTTTTTCATTTTTTCGACAATTTACTTTATTAAGACTATCCTTTTTTCAATTTAATACTTGAAGTTTTTAACAATTTTACCTTCGGTTATGTTCAAATCAAACACAAAAATTATCTTGGAAATCGTCAACACAAAAGAAACTATTTTACTTGACTTCTCACAACTGACATCTTTGAGAGTCTTAAAAGATCGACTGATAGAATATTATGGAGGCGATTATTTGCTCGACGAAATATGGTTTGATTATGATAGCGTACGGTTTGAACTTGATTGCAAGCAATCGTTGGAAAGCTTTCGCAATTTTGTGATCCAGAATAACCCCTACCTATCGATGTATGGGGACAGTTATGTAATTTTTATCAAAACAACTAACAACACCACAATGCCAATCTACGAAACCGAAGAAAGCTTGAGTGAAAACAGGTTTATGGAAATATGCCAAGACAACGATGATCAGAACAAGATGCAAAGCAACGATATGGATTTTAATTTTATTAATAATTATTCTTTTAATTCAAATGAGCAATACCAAACACAACAAATATACGTATCGCCTAGAAAAAGAAATTTTGGAAAAAGGAAAAAGAATACTACTTCTGTTATCAATTTTAAAAAAACCAAAATGAATCAATGGAAAAAAAAAAATGTACAATTAAAAATTTATTAAGAAATTAAACGATTGGTGTTTATAAATTTAATAACCTTCTGTTATATATATATATATATTGATAACAATTATTATGAAAAAATAAATTATTCATTTTTAACCTTTTAAGGTGCCTCAGGGCTATCATGATTAGAGACCCATTGAAGGAGTTTTTAAGACCACCCATAGTGTTTTGATTGTGTTTTGATAATGAGATCAAGAAGAAGTTTAAAAAATTGAATTTAGGTGTTTCAAAATTTTACCGAATCAGATAAATTTTTGGAAGTTGGTCGCAAAAACAAAAACCCAACGCATTCTTGTTCAAGACCAGTTTTTGATTTGTGTATTTATTTTGAAAAAAAAGTTAATACTTGCCCTAGAAGAAGAAGGTGACGGGGTTTTGAAACATTACCAACCTAAAATTAACCTTTTCGGAAAATAAGTGAAATAGGAGAAAAAAAGTTAAAAAAGAAAAAAAAAAATTCAAAACCTATTTTTAATTGTAGAATTTATTAAAAACCAAAAATAAAATCAATGAATAAAAGAAAAAATAACAATTAAAGGCAAAATGGAGGCTTAAACATAACGCTAATTTTTATAATACTTGCTTTTGGCGTGTGGGTGTTTTATTTGATTAATCTAAACCCCATTCCAAAAATTTGGACACACCTAAAATCTAAAAATAAACTAAAATTCAAAATTTTCCACACAGCTAAAACGTTCCAAAGAATCACAATAATACAATTTCATTGAAATTGAAGATAATTTTGATTTTTGTAAAATATGAAAATCATTTTTTCATCTTTTAGTTTTTGTTTTCATTTCATTGTTTGAATTACGTAATTTGTTTCGTTGGATCAAATTTTTTTTGAACAATTGATATTATTTTAAAGTCAAGTTGTACCAAATAGAAGAACTCAAATAAAATTAGTTTGTAATAACTAACCTTTGATCGATCAATAATCCTAATAGAATTTCAACAAATTTACCAATGTATTTTTTTGTTTTGCTCTCTCCAAAATTTTTAACACACCCATGATTTATTTGTATTGATAATTATTTATTTTTTGCTTTGTGAGTATTGTAATTTATAAAGAAGTGTTAACATTTCAACTAGTGAATGGTTCTAATTTGGTAAATCTTCTTGAATTGATTAAATAAGTTTTTTTTTTCACAAATCGAATTTTGGTGTGTTAAAAATTTTGAATTGGGGTTTAGGTAAAAAAAAAAAAAACCCAATTTATGATATTTTCCCAAACCTAATATAAAACCACATTTAAGTAACCCAGTATTAATGTTTTTAATAAGTAATTATTTTCATCCAAATAAAAGAAAAAAATATATAAAACTCAAAAATAAAAATTGGTGTTTCCAAATTAATGAAACAAGCGAGAAGAAAAAAATGTATTGGTAAATTTGTTCAAATTTCACCAACAATTGTTGATCCATCAAACGATAAGATACCAACAACCAATTGTATACTGATTTTTTTATTTAACAAATTCAATACTAACTGTTTATCAACCATCAAAAAAAAATTCCTGATCTAAGGAAAAAGATTATGCAACTGGAAAAAAGGGAAATGAAAACAAAACAAAATAGACAAGTAATGAAATTGTTTGTAAAATCAAAATATTTCCAAATTGAAAGTAGAGCGTAGTATTACTATTCTTTCAACTGTTTAAGGGACCAGTCTCTATTAAATTTTTTTAGGTAAATTTAATACAGCCAGTTCAACTTTTAAGGCATAAACTTTCAACGAAGTTTAAGGTACTATAAAAATCTCAAATTAAGGCACAAAATTCAGATTCTAGTAAAATCAATTGTAAAATAAATAATTATAAATTCTGTGCCTTTAATTAGAGATTTTTTTGTGCCTTAAACTTCGTTGAAAGTTTGTGCCTTAAAAGCGAAACCAACTGTAGAGATGTAGAATTTTTTTACTAATTCTTTAGATTTGAAATCAAAGTGAAAAACTTCTTATTATAGCAATGAAATCTCACAAAATGGCATTTATTAAATTTAGTTTTTGTTTTTATAGAAATAAATTTTTTTTCCCTTTTTTCACCTTTTTGAAAGTTTATTTTTTCAACTTTTAGCAAAAATACAAAAAATAAATAAAAATATGATCAAGAAAGCAAAACCTTGTTGCGCCTGTCGAGAAATACCAACAATAATTTGAAAAATAAACCTGAAAAGCTTTTTTTTTTTGGATTTGTATGAAAAACAGTTTGATTCAAAAAAAATATTCAATTTTACTTTACTCTAAATATAAGATTTGTTTCTTTTCCTTGTACCATTCTTTTTCTTTTCTTTTTTTTGGAATCTACTTTTTGAGTTTACACTCTTTTATTTTTGTTGAATTTGAAAATTTTAAAAGTATTCCCAAATTACTATTACAAAAGTTTTTGTCAGAGTCAAACATAATAAAAGAAAAGAATAAGAACTATTTTTTTTAAAAGTAATTATTGATAAAACAAATTGAGTTCTTTATAGAGTCAAGCTGGATAAACAGAAGTGAATAAGAAAATATACAACAATTTTAAATTATTGTTTCGTTTTTAAAAATGAGAATAAATATTATTTTTGAGAAAATAATTCAATCCAAAATTAATCAAAAAATTCTCATCAGTTCAAGATATTTTTTAAAAAAATTTTTTAATATACACTTTTTTTGACTAATTGTAAAATTTTTAAAAAAAACCAAGAACTCAAAGTTCTAACATTGAAAAAACCAGATTTTATCAATTTTCTGGATATTTCTACATAAGGATTCCTTATGTAGAAATTGGTCAAAAAAAAAAAAAAAAAAAAATCAATAGAGACTATCCCTTAAACTATGTCCAAAATTTTGAGAATTTAGTTTTGTATTAAATAATAGTGTTGAAAAAAATTCAACTATTTTTGAATATCCTTGAAAATATATTATCAGATTTTGATTAAACAAGGAGATTCAAATTTTTTTTGTTGATTTGATTGAAAATAATAAAATAAATTATTCTTTGAAGTTAATTTCTTTCTTAGATTAATGTATTTTACTTTTAATTTTCATTTTCAGTAAAGTTTTCTAATAAAAAGACCCTTTCAACTTTTTTTTACTTGTTTCACAGTTTTTACATAATGAAAATCTAATTTTTCACTTTTTCTCGGGACAAAAATCTTGGTTTTGATCTGTGATATTATTAACTTTTTCAAGACAAATTGGTCCAGCTTTACTGAATAAAAAGTACATATTCTTTGATTTTAATTCATTATTCTTCTCAAACTAAAATTTCATTTTTTCTCATTTTGTAAAATTTTGTTTTTTTTGTTTTTTGCTTTTTCCTTTATCTAATTTTTCAAAATTTATTTTTTTTTCTTTTATTCTTCTTTTTTATTTTTTTAAAAATTGATAAGAAAAATAAAATGTTTGAAACCCCAAATTAAAATTTAGAAAAGTGATGCTTTGTATGTTCTTTTAAAAATCATACATTTACAAGTAAAAAATCTTATTGTCAACAATTTTAATTTTCCTAAAGAAATTGAAAATTCTTCACAAAACATTCCAATGAAAAGGGTCCCCGAAAAATTTTTTTAATTTTTTTTTTTTTTTTGAAATTTATAGTTCTTTCAGACTTTTCTTTAATGAATATCATCTCTCATACGAAATTTATTATTTCCCGTATTTCTCAACAATCTAATTTTGGTTGATTCTTAAAAAAAAAAAAGTGAATTTTTCATTTTTGGGTGGGCCTTTTTGAGTGAAATGGAGTTTATATCGCCTAGTTGTATTGATATTAAGAAATATTGTATAAATAACCAATTTTTTTTTTTTTTAATATATTTTATTGTTTTTCCAAATTCCCTTTTTTAACCTGTTAGAAAACCCACTTTTTTTAAAGTATTTTTAAAGCTTAAATAAAAATCAAAAAAAAAAAAAAAATCAAAAAGTTAAAAAATAAAAATCATGTTCATACCTTATTTTAAAAAACTAAACTTGGTCTGATTAGATATAAAATAAACTGGTATAAATGGAATAACACAATAAACTGAACCAATCTGAATTTAACTGAAGCATATCCCACAAAAAATGAAACAAAATTTCCTGAAAGTCAGCCAATTCGACACATAAACTGGGTTGATAGATTAAAAATATATCTTGTACCAATATTTTGTGGAAACCATATTTGGAAACTTCTAGAAAAGTAATATAGCATAGAAAATTAAAATAGATACAAAAAAAGAAAAATAATAAAAATTAAATTTCAAAAACAAATTATTATTCTTAAAGCTGTTTGGGGACCAATTATATATATATATATATATATATTAAATTATACCAAGATGCTATTGTTTCATTTTATCCCCCCCCAAAAAAAAAAAAAAAAAAAAAAATATCAATCTTCTTTTCTTTGATTCAACTTTTTAGAAAACTAAATACCAAAAGAATAATTTAATTGATATAACAATTCATAGTGAACTTTGAATTACTTTACTTTTTTTAAAAAAAATGAAATTTTGAACAGTGTGGACACTCATACTGAAATTTTTTTCAATAATAAAAAAAAAATTCAGCTTCTGCTTTAATAAATTACATTTTGGACTTTGCAAAAATGAGAAAACCCACTCAAACAATTGCATATATCAATTGGTTTTCTCCAAAAATATCTTTCAAAAAAGATTAATAGTTGAGAAATCATATTTTTTATTGAATTTTTATATTAATAAATTTGTCAAAAATTGTTTTGATTTTATTTAATTTACAACTTGTAAGATGATTTTTTTTTAAAGTAAATTTTACCTTAAAAAAAATGCAATTCAAATATCATTTTTTCAAAGAAAAATTATACTTTTACAGAATTACATAAATTTTTGACTTAATATTCAAGACGCTCTCTAACAATTATTGAGAATTATCGTGCTTGATTTTAAAGATCAACACAATACTGATATAAGTCTAATAAATTTGTGATAGTTTTCACTTCCTTATTCATACTTTTTCTTTTTACTCTATTAAGTTCTCAAAGAAATAAGTTCTAATTTGAAAACTTATTTTGAAAAAGGAAATTGAAAATAAAGTGAAAATTTTTCACATTTATTAAAACAAATACCCGTATTGGAACTGCTCCCCTTTTGTGTATTTTCTCATTGAATTTATCTTGTTTATTGTATTCCGTGACGAATAAAATCTCATGTCTACTCTTTACATAAATCTTTGTACAAAAATAAATCATTTTTTGTTAAAAAAATAAAAACTTGCTATTATTTTTTTTCTTATTTGAGAAAGGAATCATAAATATATCACAAGAAGAACTCTTAATTGATATCAAAACACAAACAATTATTCCTTTTGTAATTAAAAATGGCATTTTATTACTTAACTCTTCAGCAACCAAGTAGTATCTTCCAGTCTGTTAAAGGATATTTTCTAGATAGCGACCAAGAAGATCTGATCGTCTCAAAAGGAAGAATTTTGACTTTGTATTGTTACACAGAGAATTCTCTAATTGAGGTTGCCTCAATAGAACTTTATGGTTTTATTCGGAGCCTTTGTGTTGTCAAATTACCAAACGAAAAACAGGATCTTGTTGCAATATCAACAGATAGCGGGTTTATCAGTCTAATCAAGTTCGATGGGAAAAAAAAAATTTTTGATTGCGTCTTTAAAGAACAAATAACAGAAAAGGGATTAAAAAGAAAAACACCAGGGTTTCAAATCATTTCGAAGAATAATGAAATTATAATGTTTGCTGTTGAACAAAGCTTTGTATCATTTGAGATCGAAAAAATTTCTAATCAAACATTTTCAATTTCAAAAAAGGCCACTCAGAAATCCTCTTTACCTTCTTCTTTTTTTGTAAGCTCTTGCTTTGTTAACAATAACAAGAACAACAATTCTTTCTATACTATTGAAATTGATTGTAATAATCCTTTAACACAAACAAACTTGATCGAATATGAATATGATCTAATCACTTCCAAATATACAACAAAAAAGAAATACTCTATTCACAAGACCTCCAATTTGTTAATTACAGGTAAGATCTCGTTCATTTCTTTGACTTCTTTTTTTTTTTTTATTTTTATTTTTTACTTTGCCTCAAGATTGGTAACTCTTTATTTCTTTCAAAAATTCAAAAAACAAAATCCTATTAAATGGCTGACTTGTTACAAATTTAAAAGAATTGATTATCACCAAACAATTTTAAATTCAACTCTTAAAAAAATAAATTTAGTTGAACACTCTACCCCACAATAAAAAAAAAAAAAAAAAAACAAAAATAAAAAAAAAATCAAAAAAAAATTAACGTTTATTGCTTGTATCATAAAGTAACAAAAAAAAAAACATTTTAAAAGAAAGAACAAAATAAAAGACTAGTATTTTTACACCTTAAACTGAATCAACCAGCCAACCCAAATCTGTATTTTTAAGATGCATATTTTGATTTTGATTTTTTTATTTTTTTTTTTTTTTTGAAATTGAGAAAATTACTGAAAAGATCCAAACTTTGATTACTTTGTGTAATGAAAATATTCTCTTTTTTTATATTTCAAATTCGAACAAATACCTAGAATTGTGAAAGAATATTACCCATACCCTGAAAAATAATAATACAAGTTTACAAAACCATTGACTATAAGTTTGGAGATACCTAAAAAAATAAATGATGATTGATACTGTTATTCGATTATTGCTGTGTATAAAAAAAAAGTTCAAAGGGAAAAAAAGTTCAACACAATTTTTAATTGAGAACCATTAATAGAATCACAGAAATCACAGAAATCTAAAAATGTAAAGTATAATCAATTAAAAATATATCAAAAAAACTTTGAAAATTTCTTTGAATTTGAAAACAAAATGAAATTTCAAATACTTCTAAAGACCGTTCCCATCCTAGAAACTCTTTGAATTGGAAGTTACAAATATAGTCACTTCGGAAATCCTCTTTTTACCAGATTAAAAGCACTTTTTCCGTTTTTTCTAATCATTTTACCCTTAATTCTTAACAAGAAATCCAAAATTTTGAAAATTAATAAATTATTTTTTGTTCTTATGTGTTGGGTTATTAAATGGAAAAAAATTTACACTTCAATTTTGTATTTTCATCTACAAACGATCTTTAACCAAAGAAATCAATTTAACTTTGTTAAGCTCATTTTAATTTCAGAACACCTTATACAGTGTTATTAAAGAATAATTCTCTCTTGTTTTTTTACAAGTTGGAATTTTGATTTTGTAATTATAAAAAAAAAAATAACTTGTGAGTGAAAACTTTTCCCGTTTAATATTAAAATACAAGTATAAAATCAAAAAATAATTAAATTATAACTAATCGCAATTTATTAACATTGGTGAAAATATTTCTAATTGAAACTTTGTTAAACTCTTAAATTACTATTTTTCTGTTTTTTTTTTTTATTTTATTTGATTTTTAAATATGCAATATATAATTTAAAAATAACTCTTTTGAGATCTCAAAAATTAAATTTTGAAAGATCGAACTAAAAATGAAATATAAGCATCTAACATCCTAGCGATATCTATGTAAATAATTATATATATATATATATATATATATATATATATATATATATATATATATATATGTATGTATGTATTTATGTACGTATATGTACGCATGTAAACAATCACTGAAATCCATAAATCTAGAAATTAAAAAAAATAATTAGAAAGTGAAGATTATTACAAGCCTCAACCTTTATGAGATATATATTTTTTAAATTAAGGGTCAAGTCATTACGGTTAAAAATAATTTTCTGAAATGGATTAAAAAAAATTAATGCAATTTTTATGAGTGCCTAATAACAATCAAAAACTATCCAACGTATGAACCATGGTCAATCTCCAAAAATTAACAATCAAAAAAGAGGAAATTTTTAGAAAAAAGCGCCAAAAAGAGATACTCAATTTTCAGTTAGAATGGTTAGAAGATATCATTTTGAAAACGACTGTTAGTTTTAAAGTGTTGCTTTTTTTACACTTTTTGAGATCTCAAAGATTTTTTTTTTCATTTTTTTCTTTTTTCAAATGAGTTATTTTAATCTCCAGAATATTATAAAACCCTTACCCTTTCAAATATAGAGAGTGTCAAAATAACCACATATTAGATTAAATCAAATTAAATTGATTGTGTACTTTTAGAGAACAATTTGTTTTAAATTGAAAAAAATTAACACTTTGGAAATTTAAAATCAAGAAAAAAATGTAATTTTTTATTTAAAATTTGATTTTTGGGAATTGATAATCTTTTTGACTTATTTTTTAAATTGAATTTTTTGACAATGAGATTTACAGGAAATTTTTTATTTAAATTGAATTTTGTCAATCTAGAGTTCTCGTCAAAATTTTTTATTTGTTATTTGAATTTTTTACCAAAAGAAGAGCAATTTTACAATACCCTTTTTGGTTTCAAGTAACTCCTTGAGTATGGAGCAAATCTACAGTGAATTACTAGACCCTTAAAAAACATTTTTTATTAATATTTTTTCTTAAAGCCCTAGTACCATTATAAAAGCAAAAAATGACTATTTTTTTTGTCATTTTTTTATAAATTAACTTTTTTGGAATATCCATAAGTATATAGTTTTGAACCAAGTATTTGGCTAGGTTTGAATAGTAATCATTTTTACATTTCAGGCAACCTTTCCTTCATGTGTTTTTTTGAAAAAGGAGATTGAAAATAAAATGATAAAAAAAAAAGGATATTTTTTAGTTTTATATTGGTACTCGGGCTTTAAGGGAGTAGCCACCATAACGTCAAAATTTTCACTTTTTAATATTTTGAAAGAAGATTAGAATAACAACATTTTTTTATTTTGGATGAGTGTAAAGTCACTTTTTAGTATTTAAAATACTTGCCGAAAAATAATTTATTAATTTATTTTCAAATGCTCAAATTAAATACCACAATAGAATGTTAAGTTGATTTATTTAATCCACTTTTGAGAATGTTAAATGTTTCCTCTTTTTTTATTATCTCAACATTCTATTGTGGTATTTTATTTTAAGCCGAAAAAAATCTAATAAATTGTTTTTAAACAAAGCATTTTAAATACTCAAAATCAAATAAAACCACAACTAAATCAACAAAAAAATTTTCAGATCCAATTGTAAATTAAAAAAAAAGTGAAAGTGTTGGCTTCTGGTATAAAACTCTTATTCTAAACAAAATTCCAAAAAATTGGACACATTTTAAACAGTTGAAAGAATAACAACACCACACTTTACATTCAATTTGGAAATAATTTTGATTTTGCAAAAATATGAAATTCATTTTTTGTCTATTTTGTTTTGTTTTCATTTCCTTTTTTTCCAGTTACGTAATCTGTTTGGTTAGATCTGTAAATTTTTTCGATGGTTGATAGAAGGGTTAGTGTTGAGTTTGTTAAATAGAAAAACCAGATACAATTGGTTGACGGTTTCTAATCATTTGATCGATCAACAATTTTTGGTGAAATTTGAACAAATTTACCAATACATTTTTTGTTCTTCTTGTTTCATTATTTTGGACATACCAATTTTTTTTTTTCTTTGATTTGAATAAAAATAATTACTAATAAAAACATTAATACTCAATATCTTAAATGTTGTTTAATATTAGGTTTGGAAAAATATAATAAATTGAGTTTTTTTTTTACCTATTTTTAGATTTTAGTTGTGTACAAATTTTTGGAATGGGGTTTAATTGAACTTACTCTACAATTTAAAAGGAACAATATTGTCTTGTTCAATGAAAAAAAAGAGATAGATCCTCTAATCAATCTTAGGATCTATCATTTTATGTCAAACCTTTTTTTGAAATATTTTGCAATCTAAATTACTGTTTTTAAACAATTATTATTTGTCGAGCGATTGTTTTAATGGAAGAGAATTAAAAATATAGAATACACTTAATGATTTCTATTATCCCGTGGTATTTTTATTGCTATAAATCTCAGATAATAATAAGTTGGAATTCAAGGATTATTCCAAAAATATAAAGTATTATCGATGTAAATGTTCAATCAATCCACCAACCAGATATAAAACCACAAGAAAAATATCTTTTGATCTGATCACTGGTTTAATTTGTTTCTTTTAGTTTATTTTTCAAAATTGATTGTTTTTTTTGAAGCTCTTTATCTGATCAAATTATTATTTTTCTGAATTCTAAAATATGTTAAAATTACTTGAAAAGTTGCCAAGTATTAAATTCGAATTAATTTTTAACACTGTTATGAAGACCAATATCATAATTTGTAATTTAAATCTTATCAAATAGAATCTCAAAATTCCAAATAATTACACATTTTACTAAAACTGATTCGGAATTGAAATAAAAATGCTAAATTACTCTTATAGGTTCAAAATGAATAATTATTATGAATTCAAAGTATTTTTTAAAATGCACAAAATAATGAATTTTAAAGATTGAAAAGGTAATAGAAATAATTTTTTTTTGATTTTATTGTTCGGATATATTTTTTTAAAATGATTAGTTGAAGTTGAGTAAATATTTGTTAAAAAAAGTTTTAAATAAATCTAGTTAGTTTAATACTTCTAAAATAAGGATATATTTGTATTTATTAAAATTCAAAAGAATTATCTCGAAAATATTATGGTACTTTTGTAAGATAAAAACAAAAGGTGGCTTATTATTTTATTAATAATAATAAGTTACTAAAACATTTCAAGTAAAGTAAAAAAAAAAAAAATTTAATTAATTAACATAAAATTGTGTAATAATATTAAAAGAATATTATCAAATAAAATGAATTGCTTTTTAAAAGCTTGACACTATTAAATAAAAATTTATATAAGAAATATTCAATAAAACCTGAAATTCTCTTTTCTAAAATATAATTTTGAAAAAAAATAATTGTTATTCAATTTTTTTATTTTTTGAGATCTCTCAGAAATTTTAGGATTTGGAGAATATTTGCCGATAAAATTATATTCAAATAATTACTAAAGATTATATAAATATAATCTGAAAATACAAAGTGAAAGGGTTTTAGTCTTAAAACTCAAAAAATAATCTCCATAAAAAAATTAAATAAATTTCTCTAAATTTAATTTTTTTAAGAAAGAATATTTTGATTTCAAAAATTTTAATTGTTGATATTTATAAAATTAAAGATTTTTTTTTTATTAAAAATTTTTTGGGAATCTAGAACTTTCGAGCACCAATATAATTTTTAATAAACTATTACATATTTCAATCACAGTGGTTGTTATGGTGTTGCTACCCCCTTAAAATTATAAATGGATAAATGATTAACAAACTAAAAACAATAAATTATATTTAATAAAATTTTTCATTAATATTTATCTTCATTGATTTATTTAAATTTTAAATATTAATATATACATTTCATGAATATAGTACCAATTAATTATGAATTTAAAATATATGGCGGAATTTTAATTTGTTCTGAAGGCGAAATTACTTTTTTCGATGAAAATAAAAACCAAAAAAAAAGTGTCAAACTTCCAAAAATGAATAACAAAGAAATATCACCAAAAAAAAAATTAAATATTAATTGTGGTATTTTTTGTTTTTCTGAAAATATTCAGCAACAAGAAGAAGAACCAAGCAACATTAATTATTATTTTTTAATTCAAAATGACTATGGGGATTTATATAAATTAACACTTAATTTTATTAATGGTTTACTAAATCTATTTACAATTAAATATTTTGATACACTGCCAATCTCAACAAATTTATTATTGTTTGAAAAAAAATATTTATTTTCACCATCAAATTTTGGTTCGCATTATTTCCACAAAATAACAAATTGGGATCTTAATAAAAGGGAAGAAAAAAAATCCACCGCTTTCAATATGGGGCCTAAGAATTTGAATTTTATTTCTGAAATTAATAGCATTTCTCCATTAATTTCTTCCAAATTACAGCAAATTGAAATTGAAGTTGAAGTTTCAAAACTGGATCCAGAAAAAAAGGAGGAAGAAAATGAAGAAGAAGAAACAGAAAAAGGAAAAAACAATTTAAAAGAAAAAGATTTAGAAACTGAAAAAGAAAAAGAAAAAGAAAGTACCAAAAACGAGACAGAAAATAATCAAAAAGAAAAAGAGATTGAAGAGCAAAAAGAAGAAAAAAATAATGGAATGGATCTCAATATGGATATGGATCTGGGGATAGGGATGGATGTGGATCTGGGAATGGATCTGGGAATGGATCTTGGGATGGATCTTGGGATGGATCTTGGTATGGGAATGGAAATTGAAATCGAAAAAGACTCCGAAAAGGAAAACGACAATGATCCCGACAAAAAAAAAAAGCAAAAGCAAAAAGAAGAAGAAGAAGAAGAAGAAGAAAAGCAAGGAAAAAAAGACTTTGGAGAGCAAAAAATAAAAAAAAAAATTGGCAAATGGATCACTAATATATATTGTCTTTCTGGTTATTTAAATAATTCAAGTTTGCAAATACTGGAACATGGATTACCAGTCTCAGAAATTTCTGAATTTGATTTAGAAACAGAATACAACCCGACTGGAATTTGGTCATTTAAATCAAATAATACTTTCAAATATGATGATTATTTAGTTATTTCTTATCCTTTAAAAACCCAACTTTTTCAAATTAAAGATAATAATGTGTTTTTAATTGAAAAAACAAATCTTTTAGACTTGAATATTCAAACAATTGGATGTGGTTTAATGTTAGATAATTCCTTTATTCAAATTTCTATAAATTGTATTAGACACCATCGAATAAATGGTGAAGTTGTTTATTGGAAAACTTCAGAAACAGAAAAAATAAAACAGTGCATCATTAATCCACTTCAAATTATTATTAGTCTTGAAACAAATTATTTAATATATTTTAAATTAAATAAAGTGGGTGTTTTAATAGAAATGAAAAAATTTCAGTTTGAAGAAATTTCTTCAATTGATGTTTTAAATAAAAAAAATATTAAATTTAGTAACAATAATGATAATAATAATAATACAACAACAACAACAACTACTATTACTACTGATACTACTACTACAATTAATAATGATAAAGTTAATGATAATGATAATAATGATGAAATTAAAAAAAGTAATATTAATCAAAATAATGAGAAAAAAAATAATAATGATGATCCAAATAATAAAAATTTGGATAATAACGATAAAGATAATCAAATGAAAATAAAAAATGAAAATGAAAATGCAAATGAAAATGAAAATGAAAATGAAAATTTGAAAAACAAATCAAAAGGAAAAGAAAATGATAATTCAAAAAAAAATGTTAATAATAATATCAATGAAAAAAGAAATTTCCCCTTTTCAAATTTTCAAAAATATAATTTAAATGAATTAGATTTTAATTTATTTTTATCACCAATATTAATAATAGGAACATTAAATAAAAAAATTCAAATCCTTTCACTGTTAGCAGAAAATCTTTTCAAAATAATTTCAACGATAGATCTTGAATCAAATTCAAATTCAATTGCCTTGATTGAAATTCAAACAAATAAAGAATTAAATTCAACTAACAATCGAAATGATGATAATGATAATGATAACGAGAACGATAACGATAACGATAATGGAAATGGAAATGATAACAAATCTTATTTATTAAATATTGGATTAGATAATGGGAAATTACTTCAGTATTATTTAGAAAAATCTAATTTTTCAACAAAAGGGCCCAATATAATAGATATTGGTAAAATCAAACCTATAAAATTAATTAAAATTCAATACATGGGAAAAAATGCATTGATTGTCCAAACCGATTTATCTTATTTAATTTATAATGTTAATAATTCTTATTCTCTAACACCAATTTGTTATCCGAATTGTGATAATATTTGCTTTTTTTCTCAGAAATTAATATCTGAATGTTTTATTGGTAACTTCCAAAAAAAAGTTACAGTATTTACAATAGAAAAAATTGGAAAAACTTTTTCCGAAACTATTATACCCTTAAAAAATACACCAAGAAAAATAATTATACATCCAACTACTGGCATAATGTTTTTAGTTTTACGAGATATAATTCAAAAAAAAAATCAAGATTTAAATAATTTACAAGGAAATTCTAATCAAGCAATAATACAAGTAACAAATGAAAATGAAAATGAAAATGGAAATAATTTAAAAGAAGAAGGTGGTGAACAGGCGAAGGGAAGGGAAAAAGAAAAAGAAAAAGAAAAGGAAAAGGAAAAGGAAAAGGAAAATGAAAATGAAAATGAAAATGAAAATGAAAAGGGAATAAAAAAAGAAAAAGAAAAAGAAAATGGAAATAATATAAATAGTGAAATGGATATAGAAACTGAAATGAAATTAGAAAAGGAAAATGAAAAGAAAAAGGAAAATGAAAATGAAAAAGAAAAAGAAAAAAAAAAGGAGAGTTTTGTAAAAATTGATTTCCCCAAGCCAAAAAAGAAAAAAAGAAAAATAAAAAATGAAAATAAAAACAAAATTACAATAGATAAAGATATTTGGAAATCTAACATAGCAATTATTCATCCAGAATATCCCGACAATGTACTTTTACAAAATTTCCAAAAAAGGGAAGAAGTTGGATTTAGTTTAGCTATTTTACAAAAGTATGGTGAATTTTTTTTAATAGTGGGGAGTGGTGTTTCTGTCTCTTTACTTCCTCGAAAATGTAAATTTGGTATTATTACTGTATATAAAATCATAAATAATATTGAATTAAAATTAATAACAAAAATTAAAGTAGAAAACATTCCATATTGTTTATGTGTCAAAAATAATCTATTAATTACAGGAATTGGAGATATTTTGAGGATATACGAATTCAATGAAGAAGAAAAATTAATAAAAAAACAAGAATTTCAAAATCCAAAAATATTGACCTTTATTGTTTCTGTTTCTTTTGAAAGCAATTTAATTTTTGTTAGTGATATTGCTAAAAGCATGAAAATTTTCAAGTATATACCCCAAACGCAATATTTAAATCTTATTGCAACAGATCTTCTTCCAAAATATATTTCCACCCATTACAACGATCAAGATCAATTATTATTTGGCGATAAATTTGGGAATTTATTTATCTCAAATATACCGCAAGATAATTTAATATCCAATACTTTGGACTTCCACGAATGGGATATCCAAAATAGAATAACAACGCACCCTTATAATTTACAAAGTGTCGCGAATTATCATATCGGCGAAATGATTTCTTCGATTGAAAAAATATATTCTTTGACTTATCCTTATTATATAATTACCACAATTTTAGGCACAATTTCAGTTTTAATACCACTCGATCCATTTGATAAAAAAAACAACATTAAGAATGTCAAGAATAAAAAAAATATAAAAAATGAAAACGATAATAAGATTGTTGAGAAAAGTAACAATGATAATGATGTTGGGAATGATGATAATGAGGCAAAAAATGATGATGAAAATAGCCAATTAACTAATTTTTTTAATCAATTTCAATTCCAATTACAAAAAATTATTAAACCATATTCTGGTTTTGAACACCAAGATTGGAGATCTTACTATTTCCCAACTAATGGGATTATTGATGGAGACTTTTGTGAACTCTTTTATAATTTAGATTTAAAAAAGCAAAAACAAATTGCGAATCACTTTAATTTGTCTGTATTACAAATCATCAACAAATTGCAAATGATGAGAAATGTGATCTTATAATAAATATAGTATTTTTAATTTTTATTCAGATGCAATTGGTATTAATATTGGACATAAACTTTTTGATAATAATCAAAAATTGTCATTTGTTTTTTTTTTATTATTATTTTTGATTTTATTTTACATAGAAATTGATCAAAATAATTTTTTTTTCTCGAAATTCTTTTTTTTTTTTAATATTAAATAATAATCATAATTTGATAATTTTACATTCATTTGATGTTTTTTGTTTTTTTTGTTGGATTTTATTATTTTTATAATGTTTTTTTTTTTAATAGATATTCCACAGTGCATTTGAGACGTAAAACATTTTATTATAAAAGAAAATAAACAATGAGATATATTAAAAAATTTTCAATTGTGGAGGATTTTGTTTTTAAAAGTGTTTTTTTGTAGTTGTAATAATTGGATTGAATACTGGAGAAAAATATCAGAATATAAAATTGCTGATTTTTTGTCGAATTCACTATCCGAATGTTTTTAGAACTTTATAAATCACTGTTAGCTAATTAAAAGTAAATTATTTTTGATATAAATGTTGGCTCACTTTATAATGTTATTGGAAATGGTTTTTTTGGGATTTTATTACAGTATTCTTCTCATTTTTTTTTTTCATTTTTTGGATCAGAATCATTTTTTTAATTCCTTCAAATTATTTTTTTCTTTTTCTTATTTTTTTCTTTTTATTATTTTTTTTATTTTTTATTTTTTCTTGTTATATTTCAATCTTTTTTTGAACTTTTTTTTTTTTTTTTTTCTTTTTCTTTTTTTTCCGATTTCTTTTGTTTTTCTTCTCTTTTTCTTTTTCTTCTTCTTTTTTGCAATATTTTTTCTCTTTTTCTTTTTTATTTTTTTTTTATTTAAAGATCAAGTTGAAATTAATAAATAATCATTAATTCTCAACTTATTACCATATTAAATTGACTACTAATAGAAAAAAACAGGATAATACAAATCATTAAATTCATTCTATATTTCTAATTCTCTTCAAGATAAAAATCGTATGAATCAATTGTTTTTGAAAAAATATAGTTTAAATTAAAAATATTCCACAATATACTTCTAAGAAAAAATGAAATTAAAAATTTCAAGCGAGACAAAACTATTACTTTAAAGAACCTTTCATACTTCTAATAGATTTATTCAAAATATAACCAATATTTCGGTTCTTAATAATCTTGAGGGTTATATTTATTGTTGTGAAAAATACTACACTTTTCAAAAGTCTCTAGTTAAGAAAAAAAAGGTCTTGTTTCCGGTAAAAAAATTTAAATGGATGTAGGGACGAATTTTTGTTAAATTCAACTTTAGGATATATTTACTTTGAAGAAGTAATAATGAATAGTTATTAAAATGATAAACTTATCTAAAAACTCAGATTCAGAAAAAAAATAATTTCTTTTGATTATTTTTTAAATTCTACTTGTTTTTTTTTAAATTTTTGAACTAACCCAAATATAATTCAGTTTTCTCTATATATCTTGAATTAAAAAAAAACTAAACCAAAAAATCAAATCAAAATATTTTTTCCAATTTAAATGAATAAAAAATTCTTTGTTAACCAAAACAATTGATTTCATATTTTAAAGATATAGATAAGATTTAAAATAATTTCAAAATACTTTTAAAATACTTATGAAATATACTAAAAATCAATCTTAACGTGAAGAAAAACTTTTCGTAATTTTTTACTATTAAATTAGAAAAAAAGTATAATTGAACTGGAAAATTGGATTTTCCAACTGAAATTGTAAAATATCTTAATAAATCTTTTTTTGATCATAGATCTTTAATTAACCAATGTTACTTATTATAATTGAAGTTATTAAAAAGTGTAAAATTAGCAAATGTTTAATTTTTTTTTAAAAAATTTTTTTCATGATTATGTAGGGATTAACATAAAATGATTGTTCTTAAGGGAGTAGCTACACCATAAGGCATGATAAAAATTTGAGAGAGATGAGATAAGAACATTTTATTTTAGTGGCGTGTGATAGTAGATTCTCTAAAAATTTTTTTATTAAAGTTATTTGATATTATTTTTTTTTAGTAATGTTCAACAATTAAAAAAAAGAGAAAAGAATTGATAAAATTGTTTTTTTTTTTATTTTTTTATTTAAATAAACTTAATTCCATTAATTTGGGCACAGTTTAAACAGTTGGAAAAATAACAATAACATGATTTACATCCAATTGGAAATTAATTTTAATTCAACAAATTATTTCATTTTTTGTCTTTTTTGTTTTTGCTTTCATTTTCTATTTCTGAAGTTACTTAATCGGTTTAGTTAGATCGGAAAATTTTTTATAGATGGTTGATAGATGGTTACAGTTGAGTTTCAAAAATTGAAAAATCCACATACAACCGGTGCATGGTATCTTATCATTTGATCGATCAACCATTTTGATGTAATTTTAACAAATCTACCAATATATTTTTTGTTCAAACTCTTTCATTTCAGCTCGTTTCCTTATTTTGTATACACTCTTTTTTGTTTTTTTGATTTATATTATTTTCTTATATTTGGATGAAAATAATTACTTAAAAAAACATTAATACTATGTTACTTAAATGGGGTTTTATATTACGTTTGGAAAAATATCATAAATTGAGTTTTTGTTTTCCTATTTTTGATTTTAGATGTGTCCAAATTTTTGGAATGGGTTTTAGTTTTTTTTTTTTGGGGGGGATGATAATTTTAGATTCTTAGAATAAAACTTATAGCTATTCTGTGGTTTAAACTTTGATAACATATAATCATATTCACTTCTCATATTCCACTAAACCCAACGATTTAAAATCCTAACAAGTAATAATTTGACTTAATTATTCTTTTTTTGGAATCTTCTAGCTATTTAAGTCCCATTTATGTTTCCTTTTATGATTCTCTCAATTGTAATATTGTTGTTCTTTTTAAACAAAATCCATTAATCCCAAATGCCACTAATAAAAAAATATTTCTAATTACTTTATATTGTCGTGATTTAAAAATTCAAAAATGATGAAAAAATAAAAAATGAAAAAATTAAATGCCACAATAGAATGTTGAGATAAGGATAAAAGATAAGTCATTCAATATTTAAAACACTATTTTAAGACATTCAACCCAACATTCTATTGTGGCAATTTCTTTGAAACTTTGAAAAAAAAATTAAAAAAATTTAATGAATGAAGTACTTTATATAATAAAAATCAATGAGGTACAACCAGAGTAAAAAAAGTTATTTTCGGATCCTCTTCAGAATTGCAAAAAAGTGAAAAATTTTTCTTTACCGTGGCTACTCCCTTAAGATTGATTATTCTCTCTCCCCTTTTTCTTCTTTCATTTTTTTTTTTGATCCAATACATATATTGCTCATATTAAGAATTTTAGTGTAAGTTAAATTAGAGTATGAATATAAACCCAGAAGTCTTCATTTTCAATTCTGTTTTTTTTAATTTTTTATACGATCAATTAACTGTATTGTTAATCTAATTGTAGTTTTAATTGATTTCTTGAAATACCACAATGACAATTTATTAAATTGTTTCCCAACACAAATAAAAATTCCACAATAGAAGGTTAAGATAAGAACCAAATACCAATCATTTAACTTTTCCCAAAGTAGATAAAACAAATTTATTGTGGTATTTAATTTTGCTTTAGAAAAAAAATTGAATAAATTGTATTTGAAAAGGTACTTTGAATACTAAAAAACAATTATACACGGCCAAGGTAGTAAATTTTCTTTTCTGATCTTCTTTCAAAAGATTAAAAAGTGAAAATTTTGATAGTATGGTAGTTACTCCCTTAAATGAAAGAAAATATCAGATTTGTTTATCTTTTTTTTTAATTCTGAAAGGTGATTTTCACATAGGATTCTAATTTCCCCACAATGTATTAAAACTAGGTTTTGAAAAAAAGTATCAAATAAATCAAAAGAGAAATTATAAATTTCATTCAAAACTCTTATTTGAAATTGAAAAATGAGGAAAAAAAGTGAAAATCTTTTGGTTCTTATTCTTCAAAAACAAACAAAAGAACAAAAACCTAATAATTCTGAAAAAAAATTTTCACTACCTCACATCGTGTTGGTAATTGACTTCAAAAGAGAAGAAGATCAAAAGTAAGGTAAAAACATATTGAAGAATTTATTTTTTTTATTTTTCTATTATCCCACTAAAGCTAATTTTTTAAAATGGAAGAATTCAAATATTTAGAATTCAAAAGACCACAAGTCATCAATGTTAAACAAAACCTTGAAGAGTCAAACCCCCTAATTTCTTCTGCGCGTGAATTAGGAATCAAACATTTTGAAAAAAACCATTCAAAAACATCAAAGCTTTTTGTAACATCAAAACCATCTGAATTAGATAGAGACGAACTTTACCAACGCGAAAATTCGTAACACTTTCACCTTTTTTTCTTTTTGATTTGAATTGCACTTACATAACCCTCGGAAAAAACAAAAAAAAAAAAACAAATTAATAAAAAATTGTTATTAATTTCTCTTATTTGGATCCTTTTCAATAAAAAAAAACAACAGTTATCAACAAAGAAGATACGAGCAATTTCCTACCATTAGAGTGACAGATTTTAGTCCAAATATCAATATTGATGCTTTTAGGTTTGTTTAATAATTTTTTTTTTCTTTGTTTTTTATTTATTTTTTATTTGGATGAATAAAGGCTAATCAATTCACCTCTTACAACCACCTCAGGCAAAGAGGTGTTTTCCCAAAGCCACTTGAGAAAATTGTTTTGTTATTTTCAGAGATCTTTTTGCTTTTTTTTAAAATTTTTTCCAACAAAATTTTTCTTTGGGATTAGTAATTCTTATTTATTTTTTAATCTCAAAGGTGATAGAGTAATTATTTACATAAGGTTATTATTAAACCGTGATCTGCAACTTCCTTAATCAACTTTAGAGAAATGAATTATCATTTTAAAAAGAGTTCATTTTTTCCAAAAAAATTTCAGTAAAAAGATCTGATCTTTTTTGTTTTGAATTTGGATCAAAAAAGAAAAGAAATGTTTTGTCAAACATTTTTATTTTAATGAAATCTCACTTTTAGTAATTTTTGGGAAGAGTGTATATGGACAAACAACATTGAAACTTTAATCTTATTTGAAAAATTTCAATAAAAATAAATCAAATATTGAATCCTTGATGATCTAAAAAAATTGATCTTCTATTTTATTCAAAATATTTATTACATTTCTTGAAAGTTTAACGATTAGGTAATATCCTTTTTCAAATATTCGTGGTATAAACAAGGAACTGTTAGAATTAAAATCAGTTATTTGAATAATATTTATTAATTTATTTTATTTTTTGAATTATTTATTTTGAATTATTTATTTTGAATTATTTTTATTTGTTGAAAATATTTTTAAAAATCAAAAATAATTGTAAAAACCTATTCAAATTTTTAATCTCTGGGTTATTGTAGATTTTACTGAAATAATTAAGGTTGGGTTATTAATTATTGTTTGGAAATGATCAAATTAAAAAGTATTTCTATAGGTTTTAAGTTGAATTTTTAGGTTTTAAAAAAGTATTTTGGGAACATTTTTAATTTAATGATTCTTTGGTTCTGATTCTTATCTTTTTCTATGAAACGAAATGAAAAAATTGATTTGAACTGTTCTATGAATAAAGAAATATATATTTTTTCAAAGTTTAAAAAAACTATTGTAATTTTTTTGAAACAAAGAATAGCTTTTTTGACTAATTCATTTTAAAACTTATTGTTTATGAAGGAAATGTATTTTTGTACACTTTAAAAATAAAACCACTAAGATTTTAATCATCTTTCAATTAAAATAAACTATTTTAAAAAAATTACCAAATATGTTGAATTTTGAACTTTTCAAAACTGATAAAAAATTGGATCAAACTTTTAAAAACAATAATTCGTTTCGGAAAATAAACACTAAAATTGTTT
Organism: Anaeramoeba flamelloides; assembly: GCA_027625915.1. Taxonomy (NCBI): domain Eukaryota; family Anaeramoebidae; genus Anaeramoeba; species Anaeramoeba flamelloides. Next base: position 11,889,334 of record JANTQA010000036.1, read on the forward strand.
ATCAAGGAGATCCCTTGTCACCAATTCTCTTCGCATTTATATCTCATTTCCTACTAGAAAAGTTAAAAACTTTAGCTGTTCATGTTCAAATGTATGCAGATGATCTTATTCTTATTATGAAAGGGCCATTAATCTCTCTAAAAATTAATTTAGAAAGTATTTTTGAAATAATAAAAAGATTCGGGATGAACCCACATAATAAAAAAAAACCAAAATAAAAAAAGAATTAAAAGATATTTTTTATCTTGGGATTTGGTTAGAAAAAAACACGCATCTTGAATATAATTTCAAAAAAGTGGAAAAGTCCTTGGAAACACTTAATCGATTGTTTCAACAAAATAAACTCAACAATGGAGTCAAAATAACTTCTTTCAAAGCTCTCATTTTAAGTCAACTTTATTATGGTCTTGAAATATTTGACTTGAAACAAAATGATTTTGAAAGAATTGATAGATTTATCAATAAAACAGTCACAAATTTCTTACAAATTAATATCCATTCACCTCGATTAATTTATAAAACTGAAGCAAAAAATTGATCTCGCTAGATTAAAAAATATACCGAAGAAAATATAAATTGATAGAAAAATTAGATTTCTTAAATTTAAAAAAATTAAAAAACAATACTAAATTTTCGAAAATTGGAAAATGAAAATATTAATTGGCACACTAAGGGATTAAAATTATTAGATTTAGAATTAAAAGTTTTTCGATTAACCGAATTGGAAAATTCACCTAGTTGGAAAGTTCAACAATATCTAAAAATTATAAAACAACAAAATTGCAATTTCAAACAACAAAAAATATTTAAACTGGAAAGCTTCAAAAACAATTCTAAAATTTCGAAATTTTACTAATTGTTTAAATAGGTACTCTTATGTAACAAGTAAAAAATAAAAATAAAAATTGTGATTTATGTAAAGAAAAGTTAAATATTGATATCATTGAAGATTTCGATCATTTTTTTATGGGACTGTCCGGCCTAGAAAATAAATCGAAAAATCTGGATATCTGAATTTTTTGAAAAAAAAAAAAAATTAATAATATCAGAGATATTATTAATAAAAAAGAATTCATCATATATATTATCATTAGTAAGTGATAATAAAATTTGTGATTCTTTAACAAAATTTCTAAAAAAAGTTTAGAAATTAGGGCACACAGGAGAAAAGCAATTTTCTCTCTTCAAAAATAAAAAAAAAAAAAAAAAATAAACACTAAAATTAAGTCAAGTATTACTGATAAATTCTAATAAAGTTCAAAAAATTTTTAGTTCAATTTCCATTTTTATAAATCTTCGAACTGTTTCTTATCAAACAGACAAGGACAAAGAATATTTTGAAGAACAAATATTTTTACAGAGTTTCTAAACACTTGACACTCATAAAATGCTTTATTCAAAGTTTGAGTAGAATAATTTCAAAAAGGAAAATCAAGTAAAAATTTCCAAACATAAATTACAATTTGTCAGTATGGTAATCAGATTTTTTTCTTCATTTTTCAATTTCAAGGTGCGGTAAAATTATTTGAATTTGCTCTTCTATTTACTTGAAGATTTTTTTTTTAGTTTACTAGTTCCTTAAGAATTAATTATTTTTGTATTTTTTTTTGAAAATGTCAAAGCAAAAAAATACTAAAAAGAAAAGAAAATTTTGAAACGTAAATGGAGAAAAAGTAAATGTCTGCATTCTGATAATTTTATAAAAATATCCAAAATCTCATCTAGGAATAATTTTGTTCCACTGATCTAATATAAATATTATAGGATCGGTTTAAAGGTAGTTGTATAGTTTCTGTATTTTATATTTTTTTTCAAGTTATATTTACTATTTGGTTTAATTTGCTTAATGTGGATAAGACACCCATGGGCTTTTCCCCCGACTGACTCTTCTTCCTAATTAGAAGACAATTCATTCATGATAAAAAATGAAAAGACATAAAACAATCACTTTTTGTTCAAATGTTTGCAGACGACTTAATTTTAATAATTGGAAGTGCCCATTCCAGAAATTTGACAAAAAGTTCATATTAATTTATATAAAATTATCCAAGAATTTTTCAGGAATCAAAATACTAGATAAAACTTTAAAATCAAATCAATTATATGAAATAAAGTATGTGAGTATTTGGCTTGAAAAAGAGAAACATTTACAAAAAAACTTTAAAAAAGTAAAAGACAATTTTAAAAAAATCAAAATGATTTTTCAGACTTAAAGAAACTAGCTAATAGAGTAAAACTACAAATTTTTAAAGCAATATACATTAGTCAACTATTTTATGACCTCGTAATTTTTAATTTAGCCCAAAAAGATTTCAACTCGATAGATATTTGAATAAAGAAAAAAGTCACAAAATTTTTAAAAATTAATCCACATTTCTCCTAGAATAATTTATAAAACTGAAGCAAACATTGGCCAAGTAAGAATTTTGATCTATAAAAGAAGATTTAAACTCAAAAGGAAATTAGGAATTCTGAGTTTTGATCACACATCAAAAAATTTAAAGTTTTCAAAAAAAGATAATGAAAATATTAATCGGAAAGCAGAAAAGTTAAAACCACTAAACGCGAATCTTAATCAATTTAGAGAAAACTTAATAATAAATAGTTCTGGGTGGAAAGGTCAAGAATATTTAAAAATTATTAGGTATAATAACAATATAAACAAACAGTCGTGTTATCAAGTGCCGTGGAGTGTCGTAGAGTACCTAGGTTTTCCAGAATTCAAAAGAATAGAGTAAAATCTTTAATTTTTCTCAATTCTTTTGAATTATGGAAAAGCTAACGGAGATTTTTTTTTTATTTCTCAAGAATAGAGAAAAATATTTGGTTTTACTCAATTCTTTTAAACATTGAAAAAAACCTAACGACAAAAAATATTTAAAATCGAAGGATTCTTCTTCCATCTTAAAATTAAGAAATTTCACAAATTATCTAAATAGATATTCTTCTGTTTATGATAAGAATAAAATAAAAATAAAATATTGCAATTTATTCAAAAAATACTACAACTTAGAAATATATTGAAGGTTTCGATAAGTTTTTATGGAACTGCCCATTCTATAAAGAAAATCAAATAATTTGGATTAAAGATTTAATTCAAATTAATAAATAAATTAAAGAATAAGATCTTTGATATTATTCAAAATAAAGAATCATTATTTATTTTATCATTAGTTAATGATAAAGAAAATTATGATTCTTTATTGAAATTTCTAAACAAAAATTTATAAATTAGGGAAGTGCCGTAGAGTGCTTAGCTTTTTTTTTAATTTTTGAAATAAACAGAAATTTATTTAAATTTTCGGTTTATTTCAAAAATTAAAAAAAACATAACGAAAAGTGCCGTAGAGTGCCGTAGAGTGCCGTAGAGTGCCATCAAGTGCCATCAAGTGCCTAGGTTTTCCAGAATTCAAAAGAATAGAGTAAAATCAAAGATTTAACTCGATTCTTTTAAATTTTGGAAAACCTAACGGCGGTTTTCTTGAGTCTTTCTGTTTTATTTATAAAATCTATCGATTTTCGTTTGGTTTTTTTGAGTTTTCTATTTATTTCAATATATCAATAGATTTTCAAAATAAAATAGAAAACCTCAAAAAAACCTAGAACACTTCAGAAATAAAATAGAAAACCTCAAAAAACCCTAGAACACTTTTCAAATAAAATAGAAAACCTCAAAAAAACCTAGAACACTTCACGAATAAACAGAAAACTCAAGAAAAGCTAACGGCGGTTTTTTTTAATTTTTGAAATGAAAAATTAAATAAATTTACTTTACATTTCATAAAGTAAAAAAAACCTAATGGTGAGTGCCTAGGTTTTCCAGAATTCAAAAGAATTGAGCAAAATCTATGATTTTACTCTATTCTTTTAAATTCTGGAAAACCTAACGGTTGTAAGAGGAAATTGATTTCCTCCCTTCAAAATAAAAAAAAAATAATAATAATCCTTTTTTAAGAAATTAGCTGCTCTTTGTCATGAATTAAATAAAAATAAATTCGTTATTTTTCTCTAGCAAAAATATTAAAAAAAGATATAAAAAATGATGCTATATTTTTCAAATCTACATCACTTAATATATTTGTTAGATATTTTTTTTTTAACTCAAACTTTTTATTTGTAAAAATTAAAAAGTATATAATTTTAGACAACCTGCAGATAATAAAGTGATTGTTTCACTGGAAAGTTTAGTAGAGTATTGTAGTCACTGTGGAAAGATTTTCGGAAATCCTTTAGTAATTAGGCAAAGTTTGAAAATTTTCAGATCTTCTTATTTCCAATTCTAACAAAGTAAAATAAGAAGTATTTTACTATTAAATTCGATTTTAAAAATGTTATTTAAAGTTATTTTCGAAGTGTTTAAACCAATTTTTTTGTGTAACGTTTTTAATCTCATAAATCCCAAAAGATATCCGCGCTCAAGGATTTACGACATTGGAAAATTAATTTGGTTCAAGTAACCCAATTATTTGATCAATAGACGACAAAGAAAAAATACCTTCAATTTTCTCATAAAGGTTGGAAATTGAATGAATTCCCTTTCTTTGTTTAAAAACAATGTCGAAAACCAAACTGCGTTTTTGGTTTTGGTTCTTAAGAAATCAATATCATTTTTACAAAAATTAAAAACTGTTTGGTCTTTTTTTTCGAAAAAAAGAGAGTAAAGACCACTAATAAAAGATTTTGGAGCAATGAGAAAAACAACATATTTACAAATCGAAGAAATTAGAAAAAAAAAAAAAAAAACATTTTTATTTACTATGTCAAGTTTTGAAATTTTTAGAGGAATGCTCAAAATCAGTCACTGTTAAGAACACACAATAGATGCAGGTTTTTATGTTTGATCACTTTTGGATGCTTCTTAACAAGGATGAAATAAAAGAGGAGATCAAAACTCTTTGGAAAGTTTGACGATCTATTTTGTCTCTGTGGGATTTCAAACCAAGTTTTATTCCCAATGAGAAAATTATAAAATTTAACTTCAATGTTTTAAATAACTCCATGGAGAGAAAAAGAAGCTTGGAAGAACTTGTTATTCAAAGTATTAGTAAAAAATAACAAATTAGTTTTTACTTGTTTTGGGTATTTTTGTTTGTTTGTTTATACTTGTGTAGAGTTAGATCTCGAGTTCAAAAAAATAAATAGCACCTCATATTGTTTCATTTGTTCAAAAATCACCAGTTATTATTCCTCGTTTTGGATCCCCTTCCAGACTCAAAATATGATATTGTTCTGGTGATAAGCGGATATTAATAGTCGTTCTTCTAACTCTTCTCAATATAATCTTATATCACTTTGAATGTTATCATATTTCTCGTTCTTCCAGGCCAAACTCGTAACATAACAAAGCGATTGTTTCCAAATCAAACCAATAAACAACTTTATTTGTTTAATTTTTCAAAAAGGTTATTGATACTGATAAATTCAAAAATAAGTTTACAAACTTTTTGGTTCAATTTCCATTTTTTTAGATCTCGTAAACCAACTTTCAAAACATTTTTTTTCCAAACAGTAGTCCTATTGCCAACTAATTTTCAAGTTTTTTTATATCTGGGTCAATGGAATTCTCTCTTCAAAGCTTATAAAAAACATTTTCAAAAATAGGAAATGATGTAAAAAAGATGAAAGCATTGTTGTGAATTGATAAGTATTTTATAAATTAAAAAGTTTTTTTTTTTTTTTTTTTTGAAAATTAAATAATTTATTTTATTTTTTATGGGATTAATTAAAAAGAATTGTATAGTAATGAAAAAGGATTAAACAATGATTGTTAAATTGAAATAATTTTTTTATTTCTTTCAATCAAATCTATTAAAATCCAAAAAAAGAAAAGAAAAAAATTTTTTGATATTTTTTCAATTAAAATTTATTATTTGAAAATTATTTTCTTATTATTTTAACTTTTAAAAAAAATTGCAGAGATATGTTCGAAAAACATGGTGATTTACAAAGATTTTATTTGCCTACTGATAATAATGATGAATTAAGAGGATTTGGATATGTTTCTTATTATGACGAAAAAGATTGTGAAACTGCTATCAAAGAAATCAACGGAACTAGATTTGATAATCGTGTTATTCACTGTTCAAAAGCAAGACCACGTAAATAATGTTAATTAAAATCAAAAAAAAAAAAAAAAAAAAAAAAGGAAGAAGAAAAAAAAAAAGAAAAAAAGAAAACAATACACCTAACAAACATTTCTTAAAAATTTAATTTTTCACTTTTATAAATTTATTCTTTTTTCTTCTGGATTTTTATAAATATACTTTTTTTCTAAAACAGTAGCTATTCATAAAATTGTGAAAGAAAAACCCTGAAAATGACTTTATTAAACTTTTTTTAAATAATGTTCATTTTTTTAATATAAAAAGAACAAATTAAATAAACCCAATTAAATTTTATTTATTATTTTACTTGTTTTAATTATTCTTTCAAAAAATTATTGTTATTGAAATTTGGAAAAAAAATTACAAAATTAAAATCATTTTTTTATATACAGATTATTTTAGAAAAGTGTGACAAAAAATTTTTTCAAAAGTATCAATAAAACAGTAATCAAACTTGAATAGAACTATTTAAGAGTTTTATTTAAAAATTTTTTTGATTACACTTTTTTAAAATTATTTTATCCAAAAAATGTTTAATTATAATAAAAAGACAATCCCTTAAAGAGTAAGTACATTTTACAAATTTTCTTTGCATCGTTTTATTACAAATCAAATAAAAATAAATCATTTTTTCAAGTAAATTAGCTATTTTTCAAAAATTGTGACTCACCTTATAATGTTAATGGGAGTTTTTTTGAGTGGTTTTATCCTTGTTCTTATCATAAATATTTTTTTTATTTTTTAGATCAGAATCCTTTTTTCTAATTTATTCAAATAATTGTTTTCCACTTTCAAATTTTTCTTTTTCTTTTTTTTTTTTGTTGTTCTTTTTTTGAAATATTTTTCTTATTGTTTCTTTTTTTTTTCCTAATTTTTTTTTTTTTTTTTTTTTTTTTGTACAAGATCAAGTTTAAAAAAAAAAAAAGACATCTTCGAAAAAACAAATAATTATAAAAAAAAGTTAACCCATGTTATGTCTTTTTAAATTCAGATTATAATTGGTCTAAAATCTTCTTCTTTTACTTTTTTTTCAGTGGAAGTTTAAGAATAAAAAATCCATAATTTTTTTCAATAATTATGACTCGTTTTTTATAAGTTTTTGGTTTAATTTTTTTTCAATTGTTAAAATCTGGGGGGTTGTATATATTTAACATTATGAAAAAGTGAATTTTGAATCAGATTTAATAATTAATTGTTCTTGAATACTAAAGAATTTATTTGTTTTTCAATTTATTATTTTACGTGGGTAACAATTTTAGAAATGGTTTTTATTTTCTTATTTTAATATATATCAGAATGTTATGTTTCCTACCATGATAGATTTAAATATCATTTAAAAAAATTGAAATAAAAATAATGTTAAAATTAATCAAAAAAATAAATATATAAAAATAATCAGATATTTTTTGAATTATGTGTAATATTTGATAATTGTGCTTAATGCTTCTTAATTCAATTGTATTTTGAATTCTGAATTCTCATCAAAAATTCAATTTGAAAAATTGTTGAGATATGATATAACTTGGCATTTCTAAATACTTTTACAAAACTAAAATTTAATTTCAATTATTCTTTGATTCATCTATTTCAGATTGAGTTAAAAAATATATAGATATTTTTATATTCTTCATCAGAAAAATGAAATTAATTGGATGATTAGTTGACTTTGAAAATAATTTATTATCATGATCAGGTGTAAACCCCCATAGTATCTATGAATTTGTTTTTAATTTTTTGGTAATTCTTTATTTTTCTTTGAGTTGAAATTATTGGAGTTATATTTTTATTTCAAAATTGAATATTTTTATTTTGATCTTTTAAATAGTATTCTTTATTAAACTTGTGAAAAAATATTGAAAAAAAAAAGAATTTGAAAAAAAAATTTATAAAAATGGGTTTGTTAAAGAATAATGAATATTAATAGTTATGAATATTTAAAGTATATTATTCTGTCGCTCTCATTTAAATTAAGAAGATAAAGAAGAAGAAAAAATCTTCAAATATATTTTTATCGATTTTTTTTGTTTTTTTCATTCTTTATTTCAACAAATTTATTTTAGGAAGATAATCTTTCTTGCTTGTTTCTAAGATTGTGGAGATTTGTTTCAAAAACATACTATTTATGTTCTTTTTTTTAGTTTATTTTTTAATTAATTCCAATCATTTGCGGTGACGCATTCCTAGATCCATAACAAAAATATAATAAAAAAATGTTCATCAAATTGAAATTTTTAAGATTCAACTCAGAATGATTTTGTTGTATTCTTTTCATAAATGGTGCAGTGAATGTTCTTTTTATTTTGAAGTATATATCTTGCAACATTCAAAAGGGCACTTTCAGTGAGGCTATCAATTTATTCTTTTCAAATTTAAAAAAACAATAATGAAGACACTATTTGACAAAATTAAGATTATAATTTTTCTAGGTTGTTGTGGAAGCTTTTGAAAGTTTATCTAACTCCTGTTAGCTATCATAGAATATTGGAAATGTTTTAACCCAAGAGCGCATTCTTTAAAGAATGGGTAAAGTTTTCCTCGTTTTAGAAGTCCTTTTATTCAATGCATTTTATCACAATGTTATTAACTGAAAGAATATTTATATATCTTTAGTTCTAATTGTCGTTGAACTAAAAGGTTTGTAAACCAAATAAAAATAAAATAGAACAAAAACTCTTTGATCTGATCCTTGATTGAATCAAGTATTTTGTTAGTTGTTTTTAAAAAGAATAGAACTTTTTTTTAAGATAAACTATTTTTTGATCAAATAAAATTTTTTTGAAAAAATATTGCTGAATTTGGCCAAAAACTCATCAACTTTTATATTGCGATTACTTTTTAATCATGATGTTTTGGGATTTATCACGGTTTTTTAATAATAATTGTGATTTTATAATATATCGCGATTTGTTATATTTTTGAGATAATGTTGAATATCATGATTTTATAAAGATAATCATGATTTGATAGAAATTATCAAGATTTTTATAACTTTATCGTAACTTAAGCGTGGGTATCACCAAAACCTCTATTATTACAAAAAAAAAAAAAAAAAAAGATTGAATGGGTTTATGAGTCATAGTGGGTAATAAACTTATTTTTGAGACTTTAATAAAATTCATCATTAAAAATTTTGAAATTTGGGAAGTGTGGTAGAGTGCCGTAGAGTGCCTAGGAATTCTTGACGTTTTCTGTTTTATTTGTTAAATGTTCTAGGTTTTTTTGAGGTTTTCTATTTTATTTGGAAAATCTATCGATTTTCGTTAGGTTTTTTTGGGGGTTTTCTATTTTATTTCTAAAGTAAAAAAAACCTAACAAAAATCTATTGATTTTCTAAATAAATATAAAACTCAAAAAAAACTAAAAAAAATCTATTGATTTAAGAAATAAATAGAAAAAATCAAAAAAACCTAACGAAAATTTATCGATTTTCCAGATAAACAGAAAACTCAAGAAAACCTAACGGAGCTTTTCCGGGGTTCAGAAGAATAGAGAAAAATCATAGATTTTACTCAATTCTTTTAAATTCTGGAAAATAAATTGTAGTTTTTTTTAATATAAGAAATAAAACAAAAATTTATATAAATTTTTGGTTTATTTCTTGAATTAAATTAAACCTAACGGCAAACAAGAGATGTTGATAACCACTTCTCCCTTAAATAATAAAAAAAAAAAAAAATTGTTTTTTAGTAAAATATCAAGATTTTTTGGACTGCGGTAATCAAAATAATTCATTCACTGTCCCCCTAAATGTGTTTCGAAATAAAATCTATTCTTTTTATTTTTTTCCAAACTACTGTAGTTAAAATATAGTATGCAAAAAATTTAATCTCTACTTCAAAATAAAAAGTGTGTATTTTGTTAAAGAAGACCTATACATCAACAAATCAAAGAAACCAATAATAAACCCGAAATAAATATGGCAGTATTTTTCTAAAAATTCTATTATTTAAGAAGTAATTCTAAAAATGAAGGATCAAATTGCAACATTTATCTCAAAAAATAGAGTAGATTTTTAGTTAAAATTTTAATCATTTTAAAAAATTTAAAAAAATTCAAAAAAATATAGAAAATTCTGAAAAATATTCAACAAATCCCATTCTTAATTTAGAATTTAATAAAAGAATCAACAATTTTACTTTCAAAATAGATTTGAACTTAGGTATACTATTGGTTAGTATTTTTGATGTTGCCTTGGAACAAGAAGAAAAAAAATCAAGGATTATATTTTGAAATACTGATTTTCGTCGTTGTATACAAATTATTTAGTTCACTGTATAATACTTTATAATGGCACAATACACAAAACAAATTCTTAAAATCGTTAAACAAAGAGATCCAGATCAAAAGGAATTTTACCAAGCTGTCTAAGAAGTTGTAAAAACACTTGAACAAGTTTTTGAAAGAGGAAATTTGAAAATTAACCTACACATTTTTTTTATTTCCTTATTTTGAACTTTGATAGGCATTTTTTCAACTCAAACATAAAAAAGTAATTTAATTAATCTCTAAAAACCTTCTTGATATGTAATTAGATCCATACTATTCAAAGGTAATGAAAAGGATCATTGAACCAGTAAAAATTCTTTAATTCCACGTAACTTGGGTTGACTACAATGAAGTAAAGCACATTAACAGAGGTTTTCATATACAACCCAACTCCACCATTGGGCCACACAGAGGAGGCTTCAGGTTTCCTCCAACTGTTAAACTTTCCATTATCAAATTCCTTGGGTACGAATAAATCTTCAAAAATGCTCTTTCCACATTCCGAACGAGTTGTGGAAAAGGTGGATCCGATTTCGATCCAAAGGGAAAATCCCATAGCGAGGTAATGAGGTTCTGTAAATCTTTCATAATTGAACTGCACAGATACATTGGCCCAAAAAGAGATGTGCCAGCCACCGATATTGGTGTTGGTGGAAGGGTAATTGGATAAATGTATGGGGTGTATAAGAAAATCACCGCTCAATTTGAAGGTGTGCTTTCTGGAAAAGGAATTAACTGGGGAGGATCCTTGATCAGACCCGAAGCCACCGGATATGGCCTTGAATATTTTTTATTAGAATTCAGAACATATTTAATAACTAGTTGCTTAACACTAATAAAGATAAAAGAGTTGTATCTAAAGATTGAAAAAAAATAAAAATTTTGGGTCTTTATTTAGATATAATATCACATATAGTCTATAATTTAAAAAAATCATAAGAGACGTTTAATAGCTCTAAACAATTATTCAATAACAATTTTCTTTATAATAACATAAAATTAAGATTATTTAAATCTTTTATATCAAGTCAATGAACATATGTATGAGAAATTTTTAATTATCAAATAAAAACCTTAAATTACTTAAATTCTTGGATTAATGCTTGTATTACTGAAATGTGTAGAATAAAAAGAAACTTATCAATTCTTATTTACAAAACAGAATATAAAATTGAAAAAATGTTAATTTCATCTAATAAAAAAAAATTCAAATTCAAAAAAAAATTAATATATTTATCTCTCCCTTATATAGAAAAATTAATAAAATTTATTGATGAACAAACCATAAAATCAATTGGAATTCAAAATATTGAATTGAATTAAAAAAAGAAATTTATAAATATACAAATATTATGAGTTGCTGAATTCTCCAAGAGCTCGGAATAACATTAGGTTTTCCAGAATTTAAAAGAATTGAGTAAAATCAAAGATTATTTCTCTATTCTTTTGAATTATGGAAAAGCTAGGCACTTGACGAAACTACACAAAAATACTTCACAAAATTAATTCTTAAAATTATTTATTTAAAACCCAAAGATATCTAAGTTATCATTCAATCCCAATAATTCTAAAATTCAGAACATTTACTAACTGCTTCAATAGATATTACGATGTAAGAGATAAAACTCAAATCAATTTTGTCCTCTATGCTTAAAACCTGAATAGAAAGAAATAATAGAAAATATTCATCATTTTTTATTGGTATGTCCTTATTATGAAAAAAATTGATTAATTTCCCTAAATAAATCAAAAGAAATAAATCTTAATGAATTGATTTTAAACGATGATAGTTTGAAATTATTTTCATTAATTGCTCATTCGTGAAATCTATGATATTACGCATAATTTTCTGAAAGGGCATTTCAGTTTAAGGGCAACTAGAGTGTAATTTACACTTCTTCAATAATAAAAAAAATCCCTTCTTTTTTTTTCTACTTCTGGTCTCAATGCAATTTCTAATTTACTAATCAATAATATATCTAAGTTCAATACAATTTTGAAACTAAACTTCATAATGAGTTCAAATCAATTTTGAAGGTTAAGTCCTTGATATTTTCTGTATATTGTGAATTATAAACTCTTTCCCAATTGTTTATTAAATTTTTAGTTTTTTTGATGAATAAAATTTAAGTGAAAAATCTACTCGATTTTTTGAGAAAAAAAGTCTAATTTGATCCTTCATTTTTTGGATTTCTATTATAGTAACAGAACTTTAGGAAATCAGAACCATATTGACTTAAGGTTTATTGTCAGTTTCTCTGAACGACCAATGTTTAGTTCCTCTATAAAAAAGTAAGACCCTCTTTCATTTTGATATCGTGATTACACTTTTCTGCATTTGATATTTTAACAACAGTATTTTTATAAAATACAAGTAACTACAAAACACTTTGTTTACTTTTGGTGGAAACACAATTGAAGTTGAAAGTGAATATTGGTTTTCTATTTCAAAGTTACTTTCCTATACTTGTTCTTATCTTTGTGAATAATTATTTCCTTTTTATAATGGTGGTTAAAACGATTTTTCCAATAAGATTGTCAATAAGGTTAAAACTAAAATAAATCCAAAAAACATGATTGTACATTTACACACTAAAAAATGAAAGAAAATTATTTTTGGTTCTTGGAATTTTACAAGAGTTTCAGAATTTAAAAAAGTAGAAAATACTTAAAATTACGAAAAATATGAAATGAAAAAAACAGACAAATATGTTGTGTATGAAACAAACCTGTTTCAAGAATACTTATTCTTTTCATTTTTTCTTATTTATTAAATTTGTTAATTTCCTTTTCGAGAAAAAAAAAAAAAAAGCGATCCAACAATGACAGAAGAAGAATTGAAAATGTATGAAAAAAAAATTAAAAAGATTCAAGGTCAATTAAACGAAAATAAAGAAAATGTTGGTGAAGAAGCTTCGCAAAGGTTCTTTTTTCCTTTTTTTCTTTTCATTTTTTTTTTATTTTTTAAAAGTTTTTCGTTTATCAATTATTCTTTTACAAAAAACTTCTTTTTTATCATTTTTTTTTCTGAAAAAATAATAACCCTATTTGTCACAACTTAAACCCAAAAGCATAATTGACTACACAAATTCTGTTGAAGATCCGCTTTCTCCAAATTTTGATCAAGACAAAAACCCATGGACAAAACAACCCAAGAAAAGAGGTAGTAAATGTGAGATCCTTTAAGAAAAAGAGCCACAGACTAAAGAATATTTTATTTCTTGTTGTCTCTTTTGTCAATTTTTGTTCTACTCTTTGTTTTAATATTTTGTTTGTTTTTTTTTTTTTTGGTATTTGCAAATCTCTTTTTTTTTTGAGTATATTGCTTACCAAACTAAAAAAAAGGTGTTTAAAAAAACCCATGTTTCAATTGGTTCAATTTCTTAATAATAAAAAAAAAAAAAAAAAAAAAAAGCTTTAAACTTTTTTTTTCGAATCTTTGGAATTGTTCTTTTATTTTTTGGAAAGTAACAATTTTTTCTTATTTCTCCCTTTGTTCTTTACAATTTGTTTAGGAAGTGTTCGCTGCCCCTTTTACATACATAATATAACAGATTTGAACACTCAATTCTCTTTTTTTTTTAAAAAAAAACAAAACAAAATAATTCATTTTCCCTTTTAAATTCTATTTCCTTCTTGATTCGTTTCATCACGAAACCACATTTCCAAGGTACCAAATATCTTTAATTCTAAAAATTCTATTATTTGGAATTTTTTTTGTCAAGCTTTGAAGGTAAATAATCCTTTCTTACTTGATCAAATGGTATAAAGCACTTATTGAATTTCAAAACACAAACACATCACTTTATTTATTTTTTCTTCCTGGCTATGAATAACTCAAATGATTAAATTACAAAACCAGAATTACTTTTTCACTTCATAACCAAATCCATCTTTTATTTAATTTGTTCGACTGGATTAATTTTATCTCTAGAATCAACTAAAATCGGTCGGATGGCTTTTATAACAAGCATTTAAAAAAAAAATATTTAATTAATATTAATTTGCAATTAACTGAAATTCATTTAATTACATCCATTTTTGAAAAGTGGAAAATAAAGTTTTTTTCGAATATTCTCGTAAAACAGTTTCAAAGTCCAAAATCAACTATTTTTGAACCGTTTTCACAACTTTTTTTTCACTTTTTTCACACTACTTTACCATTTTTGTGCGATCTTTTGAAAATAAAAAAAGATAGATTATCAAAATGAAATAAATTTTAAGAGAACCACCACACAAAAAAGATACCTGAAATTAAAATTTTTAATTGAAGGAATTATCTTTAACGATGGAGAAGTCTAAAATTAAACAATGCTACTATTATGAATAAATCATATTAGTGCCATAGGGTTCAAATCTTACGAATAACCCTATTAGTAAAATAATATAATTAAGTTGATCCTTATCAATTTAAAAATGATCCTTAACTTGGACAAAAAATATAAAGAAATTTTGAAAAAAATCTTCATTTTGAGACAATTTTTAAAGGTTGAATAGTTAATCTGAAGAAGTCAAAGTTGAAAAATATCTTTGATTAAATTTGTGAAAAATGTAGATTAGTAGCTAAAAAATTAGATTGTTTTTTGAAAAATGAAATAATTATGAAGAGATTAATATGAGAAAATTATTTTCACATATTGTGAAATATATTGAAAAAAATAACTAGCTTCATAGAAAAGTAAACAAAACTAAAGAAATCAATTTTTGTTTTTAGTGTAGATGATTATTGAGTAAATCTTTAAATTTTTAAAAATTAAAAAAATAGTTGTTATTGGAAGTTTCGGAATATTACTTATTAATAGCTGGAATACTATGTTTTGTAATCTTTATTTTTTTGATTTGGAAAAGGGTTTAAAAAAAAAATTTCAAAAAATGAGAATTTTTTATTTGTGATCTGGAGCAAAAAATATAATAATTTAATCTTTTTCAAAAATATTTATAGTAAATTTTTTTGAGGTAATTTGAACTTTAGAGTACTGATATAATGTGAGAACTAATTACTAAAACATGTTGGTTTATTGGTGTATTTTCAGACATTTATTTTCGCATTTTGGAAATTTTTGTTATTGAATTTTTTAATTTTTATTTATTTATTTATTGTGAGAAAGGATTAATCAAAGAAATTTTACTAAATAAAAAAGAGAAGAAGAAAAATAATTAAAATATTAAAGTAACAAAATATTATTTCAATTACATGACCCAATTAAAAATTATCGACATCCTGAAACAGGTGGAGTAAAAACCTAATAGAAAAATTCTTTGTAAAATTTTAATTTTTAAGAAATGAAACTATTTAAAAAACGGCTTCAAATTTGTTTTGAACAATTTTCATTAATTAATATAATAACATGAGTATTTAAATTTTAAAAATTCTATGTCACCTTTGATGATACGTTTTATAATGATAGAGTTTGTTATTTTGATTATTATTATGTAAATAAAATGTCTGAAACATTTCTTAATTGATGTTTATTCATGTTTTTTTTTGATGTAAAACAAGATGCTATTTTTTTCTGAATGGCGTTTTTTTTATTTCTTTTAAAAGTTCAATTACAACAGAATTTTCAATAAAAAGTATAAAATATAACTTGTTTTTATTATTTAAAACCCCTTTGTCTCATTCACATATATACCAATTATTATTTGGGTATTATACTAATCTGTTTTGTACATAATAAAGTGTAAATTTTTATTCTCGTATTAATTAGATTTTTTTGATAAAAAGATTTTGAGAAAAAATACATGTGGCCTTAATTTAAACAGTGTTAATAATTGTCTTAGTTTGATATTAATAATTTATGAATATAATCAACAACAGAGGGTATTTTTTATAAAATGTTAAAAAAAAATGCCTATTTGGTTTTCATATATTTATATTCAAAAGGGGATTTTTGTCAAATTAATTTTGTTTCCAAAAAATTGCAATACTTTTTTGATATTTTTATTATTTATAAAAAAAAATGTTTATTTAATCATCTTTTAACAAAATTGATGATTTTGACACTTTAATTAAATTATTCTATAGTTATATTCAAATTTAATCAATTATGAATGAGGTAAACTTTTATAAAGAACTAGATAAAATTCTAAAAATTAAAATTATAATTGAAAATAGTTCAGAATCTATTTATAATTTATTAGGTTTATTTGAGTATATATTTCTTCTTGACTTTTTTAAAAGATCTAGTAAAGCTTTTCTGTCATTTATCATTTGGAATACAACAATGATTCCGTTCAAATATTGTTTCGTTACCGTAAAAAAAAACAATTTTTTACTCAATTCATTACACAATAAAATCATTAAAAATTTATTGCAACATAAAACTACAATCAATAAAATAATTTTTTGAAAGAAATAAAACCTTTTTTTTGATTCTTTTAGGGAAATATCTTGTATTTATTGAAATATTAACCAACAAGGAATTTTTTCACGGTTTATTTTTTATGTTTTTTTCTTTTTTGGTTGGGGTTACCATATTAGCATTTGATAATTATTATATCTGAAATGAAAATCAATTTTTCTATTTCAGTTTGTACTTAATTTATAATTTAATTTATTTATCCTTTTTTCTATACTTATTGATTTTTTCATTTTCATTATTTATGTTTTTCAGATTCTTATTGAAAGAAAATAGGATAAATTATAAGCTAGATTATTTGTCAGGCCGCAAGTTAAATATATTTTATAAATAAATACAATAAAATAAATAAAAAAAGAGTTTAAAATATACAAAGAATTTTTAAAAAAATGAAAAGAATTTGTTTGTGTAAGAATTTCTCCTTTTAAATTTCCTAAAAAAAAATTTCAACTTTGTCAATTGTTTTCATCATTTGAAAATTCAACTTAAAATGTATTTCTTGTAAAAAACAAATTGTTTTCATTAATAAGTTATTTCCAAAAAAGTGGGGTAAATTTATTTTCAAAAAAATTTTATTAAACCCAATTGGAAAAAAAAATTAAAGGATAACAAATAAATTATTGTTTTATTTAATATTGTTAAAAAAATTTTTTTTTAAGTTGGAAAAATAAACAACAATAAGTTAATAAAATCTTATTGGTTGTATTATAAATCTTTTGAATTTCTATTTTTTTTCAATTTTATGTTTTAAAATTTTTCATTTTTTTTTTTTTTTAATTTTCATTGTGTCAAAAATATTGCAATGCTATTATCTATCGAAGGGTTGTAATCCAACAAAATAACCCCATATATCGTAAGAAAGGTTAATTTTAATTTAATGTTTGTATCTTAGATAGAGTCTAGTTAAATTCGAAATATCAGTATAAATTTTCTTTAAAAAGAATGTTATTAAAGAAAAAAATTCAATTTTGAAATAAAGATAACAAAACAGAATGAAAAACAAGAAATAAAAAAGTTGAAAAATAAATCGAGAAAAAAATTAAACTTTAAAAAGGTTTTTTTTGTCTCTTGGGTGCTGAAGGGGGTTTTAGTTGTTTATTATTAGATTGGTTATGTTAAAATTTTCTAAATCATCATTGTGGTTGTATGTGTCTGTATTTTTGCTTTTTTCATTGAAAATGATCTTTGTAAAAGGTGATCATCACAATAATCACCAAAGGTTCATCATATCATAATAAAGTCATAAGTAAGAAGAAATTATATTATCACTTCGATTATTCATTTATGATTGTTTTTTCGATAAATCAGGAAAGACCTTTTATTGTTTTTCTCCTTCTTTATTTTTTATGTGAAAAAAAATCTATTAAGGGGGTTGTAATTTTTTAAAAATAGAAAGAAATCTTGTCAAGATCTTCAAAATTTTTTTTTTTTTTGTAATTTGTGTTTCGACTTATGAAATGGACGAGTTAACCTCATTTAGACAATTTATTGATTGAGTCTCTATTTGAAATTCAAAAGTTGCATGTTTCCAATATAAAACGTAAAAAAAATGTAACCTATTGTTTTTATTTAAGAATTAAGTTAATTCTTGAAGATGGGAAAAAATATTTTTCGTTTTAATGTTAGAAAGTATTGAATTCGAAAGCAAATTTTTTATTTAGTATTTTTTTAATTATGAATATTTCAGTTCATATCTCAACAAATAAAACAAATAAAGGTGATTCAATAAATGTATATTCGGTTGAAGCTTAAATACAGTTTATCAATTAAATTGAGATCTATATGCAATTTTTTTTTATTTTTTAAGGTTTGAAAAAGTTGTCTTCTGATTTTCAAAAAATGAAAAAAAAATGTAATATAATTTACAATTTTGAAAAATTTTTTTAACAAATTGTTTGGTCTTATTCACAAGAATACCAATAATAATTCAAATCATTTTTGGCTGAAAAAAAATGATTTTGATTTTAAGGATAGAAATAAACTAATTCCCAAATATCTTCAAAAAATTTTTATTTTGAAAAATCGTATTTTATCTTGCTACAAAAACAAAATTTATATTAAAAATTGTAAATGACTTTCAACCTTTAATATTTATAACTACTTTACATCAATAAATATAATTATTTTTTAATCTGTGGAATATATTAATTTTTTGGTTAATTAAAAGTTTTATCTCTAAAAATATAAAAAAAAGAAAAGCTTTATATTAATATTACTCGTAAAAAAGACTTTTTATAGTGTAATAATGATCAAAATGACAATAAAGGTGGTAAAAAATTGTTATAATGTGAGAAATAAAATGAATTTAACAGGTTTCTTTTTCAGAAAAAATGGAAAAAAAAAATTGATCTCACTAAGCTAATTTTCTTTTATTGCTTTCTTAGTCGATCAGAATTTTTTGACATTTTGCATCTACAAAATTTGTAAGTAGAGAATGCCATCAATAAAGTTGTTTTAAAATTTTACCTTGTAGTTGTAGAAGACTGATTCGTTAAGAGAAAAAAATAATAACTGAAAATAAAGTCAATTGAGAATTTATCAAAAAAATTTCGATTGGTAAATTTTTAAAAATTTTTCTTATCAAAAATAAAGAATTACTTCTTTTAATAAAATAATTTTAGATATTAAATATTTTAAGAGAAATGTGGGCATGATACATTCGTGTTACTAACTTTAAAAAACTTTATGGTTAGGGTAAGATAGACTTGGTTATTTTACTTAGTTTTTAATTTGGTAGGAATATATTTTTAAAATGTAATTATTTGGTTTACCATTGTGGAAAAAAAGTCAAATATGGTTTTTAATTGGGGGCATTACTGAAAATTCAAAGTAAGATCGATTAAAAAAAGAATAAATAAATAAATAAAGACAAAATGAAGTATTTGACACAATAACAATTGTTTTAATACTATCTTTTGGTATGGGTTTTTCTTTGATTGATCAAATATTAAAAATTTGTTCAAAAAATTGACTATTTTTGAGATCATAAAAACCCCACCAAAAAATTCAATCAGCAAGTATTGAAATTGTATTTTTGTTTTGATTGAAAATAATATAATGGGTTATTATTTGAAGTTAATTGGTTTATTCTTTTTATTGATTTTACTTTTCATTTTCAGTAATTTTCCCAATGAAAAACTGTGTTTAACTTTTTTTCCCTTTTCATTTTTGAACCCCCAAAAGTTTTGATTTTTTTTTGACTCTTCCTTTTTATTAGGTAAATTAAATATATAATTCAAAAATAATCAAATAGAAATTAAAAAACTCTCTTCAAAAGTTTTTTTAGAAATAACGAGTTTATCTATTTCCAAAAAAAAAAAAACAGGGGTAAATTTATTTAAAAATATTGTTTATTAGATAAACCAGTACAAAACTATTTAATTTTATAAAATCATTAAAAGGGATTTTAAAATCCTTGATAAAATTTCAATTTGTTTATTAGTTAAGTCGTGTATAAATAAAATATTTTAAATTTTCTCAACTTGATTTTATCTGATGTTTTTTATATGTGGAAATTTATTTTTATAATTTTCTTTATGATTAAAAAAACCCATTAAACTTGGTAAAATATTAAGAAATTTTTCCAATAGAATGAAAAAAAATAATAATCTTATTGTGTAAAAAATCATTTGTGACCCTTCCATATTTTCAGTTTTTAATATAAATTGATATAAATTATTTTATCCAAAAAAAAACAGAATTTTTTTTTTTTATGTGAAATCTGAAAACATATGTTTTAAATAAACACTATAATACTTGATTCAATCAGTATTGATATTTTACTAAATTTTTTATTGGGGATTAATTGATATATCTACTCACAAAGATGATTTTTTATGAAGGGTAAAAAATGCCAGACTTTTTCATAAACATCTATCAAAAAGCCTTTTAGAATAAGCCAAATTTCAAAAATAGGAGCAAACTTTTTTATTATTTTTTTTTTCATTTTTTCATTTTTCCATCAAAAAATACAACAATTACACTCTATTTTTATTTATTAATCTATATTGGTTGTTATCTTAAAATGTTTTAGTAAATTATATTATTATTCAAAAAAAAAAAAGATTAAACAATTTTTTTTCTAATGAAAAAACTCCCCATATTTTTGAAATATAGCTTATATTATAACTATTTTTTACAATTTTTAAAACGTAAAATATTGATCTAAAAATATTAGAATATACTTTATATATATATATATATATATATATATATATATATATCAATAGCTGAAATGGTTCATAATAGCATTTAAAAAAAAATAGAAATACCTTTTAGAATGTTGAGTTAATGGATATTTTTATATTTTATTTTGAAAAAAATCTAATTTTTATTTGGTTTCATTTTATAAAAAAATGGGAAAGCGGATTTTAAAAAGTGCCAAAATCCTGTTGATAAACTTTGAAAAGCCTATTTTCAGAACACATTAGAAAAAAATTCTATTCTTCCGATTTAAAACAACTTTGCCATTAAATGTTAGTACTTCAATCAACATTTAATCCCAGAAAAGTGAATGAAATCAATTTATGTTTTCGATTTTTTGGGGATCTTAAGTTATAGTTATTTAAACAAAAAATAATTGAACCCCCTGTTCTATCTATATAATTTAACTTCATATTTTCAAAATTAAGTAGTAATTTGTTAATGTTATGAAATTGGTCTATTTAAAAGTATTTATTACATAAAAGTAAGTTTTTTTAAATACTGATGAATTATAAATAAATCTTTTAATCATGTGATTTGATTTCTCTTCTTTGAAACAATAACTGAATTCTTGTAGTGGATGAACTATTGTTTTTAAGGTGGTTATCAAAATATTGATTAGCTCAAAAATAATAATTAGTCCAGAGTTCTTGTTAAAATTTAAATATTTAGGTTTTTATTTTTTTTCAGAAAAATTTATAATTCAATAACAAAACTTTTTTCGATCATAATTTGAAATTTGTCATAAAAGGGTTTTAAAATCAAAATTTCATTGTGAAAAGCCCATTCCACTTTTTCACAGGTGTTATAGAGTTTAGAGTCGAGATATAAATAAACTTGAAAGTAAAATGGTGGGTTATTTTCATTATGTATTAACAAAAATGATAATAATTTTTGTCTTGTTTTGCTCTAATTGTTCGAAATTTTTGGGTCTGTATCGATGTTTTTTTCTATTTTGGAATTAACATCACTATAGCTTTCTCTATAATCAAAGTATGTTTTAATTGGGTTTAATGATATTAGTGCGTCATGGCTCAAATAGCATTAAAAAATCTATTTTAAATCCTATTACACAATAAATTATTACATTTTTTACTAAGCATCACTATGAAAAATTTTCATTTTGGATAATTTTTTTGTAATTCCTTATCCAAACTTCGAAAAAGAACCTCTCAAATAATAGTATTATAGTATTTAATAATACAGATTTAGAACTTCCAAAAGTAACTATTTTTTTAATTTTTGCATTTCAAAGATTAACTCAATAATCATTAACATAAAAACCCAAAGACAGATTAGTTTTGTTTACTTTTTAAAAAGCTAATTGTAACATCAATATATTTCCATGATCTCAGAAATAATTTGCTAAAAAAATCTATTTGTTAATTATTTAATTTTTAAAAAAACGAATTTTTTTCCAACTAATCTACATTTCACCATAAATTTAAGAAATATATTTTACAACTTTTTAGTCTGAATTTTGATAATTCGGCCTTTAAATTTGTGGCAAAATGCTGATTTTTTTCTGAAATTGTTGGGTTTTTTACATATATATAGGTTATTTTTAATTAATTAAATAAACAAATATTACTGCTTAACTAATCGATTTTTTAGAGGCATTCGAACCAAGTAGCACTAATTTGGTTATGGCCAATAACAACATACTTTGATTGTATACTTCTCCTTGGTAGACGCTAATCCCTTAAATGTTCTAAAAATCCAAAAATCTTGCAATATTTTGACTTTCCTCTAATTCATAAATGTAAAATGGTTTTAAGTTGCGAAGATATTGTATTTCAGCCCATAGTAGAACATCAAATTTGGTTATTACTTTGATTTTTTAACTCATTTTTCAATCAAGAATTTTTTTTGTTTGAAGGCAATAAGAAACTTTGTAAATTACTTGATTGTCGGAAATATTCTTTCAAATGAAATTTGATGAAATCGGAGTTCTCAGATTTCTTAAAGCGCAATTGAACACAAAAATATTTTGAAATTTTTTTGTATTTATCATTAAGAAGAAAAAAACACTGAAAGGAAAAGAAGGGTTAAGTATTATTAATCTGACTAAAAAAACATGAAAGAAATTTTTGATAAATAAAAATAAACATATGAACCAATGTTAATTATAAAAAGAGAAATGTCAACCTTAAGTGTTAGTTTGGTGTCTAAAATGGTTCGAATTTATTTTGCTTTAGGCAAAATGAACCCAAATCATTAAAATGGAAATTTTTTTTTTTTCAAAAGAGTCCAAAAGGGTGGAAGCGAACAGAAAGTGGTATTCTTGTATTTTAGCAAAGTGAATTTGTTCACATTGAATTTTTATCATCAAAAACAAAACTTTTCTCTTTTTGTTTGTTTGTGGGAGAAAAAAAAAAAAAAAAAATTTTTTTTTATGAATTATTTTTTTGTGCCTAGCTTGTTATCGATTTTCCCATCTTGCAAATCCTTTAAGAGTGTTCCTGTAAATTCGCCCGTTTTGTCCAATCCAACGTGACCTTCGTGTTTGATTTGTGTTGGCTCTGAGACTGACATACTTTTTTCATTCTTTTTTTTTTGGTTTTTTTTCTTTTTCTTTGAGGGGATCAGACTTTCGATGTTGTCTTTAAACTTTGCAGCGTCATCGTCGTCAGCAAAAGAAAGTGCAAAAACACAATCGTGCGATTCCCAAACATGGACAAACCCCAAGTAGGTTTTGTAATTCATATCAAAATATATTTCGTGTTCAAATTTCACTTGGAATGACTCAAGATCCACAATCTTGATGAAGGACGTTGTTTCTGTTTGCACAGCAATTACAGCTCCCATGATCCCTGAATAGATCCAATCAATGATATCATCTTCTGTGAAATATAACCTCGCAACAGAATAAGTAATTAAATAATCAGGTGAGACCAAGTCTTTGATTTTTTTAAGTTCTTCGCTTGAAATAAGTGCTGTTGTGTTCATTATCCAATTTTGATAACAACAAAAACCTCCAATTTAAAAAAATTAAAAAAGGAAAAAATATTTATTCAATGATTCAAACAAAGAGAAAATTTTGGTATTAATGTTGCACGTATAATGTTAAATGTTAGTGAATTCTGAAAAAAAGTGTCGTTTTGTTAAAAATCTTTTGCATCAAATCAGTTTTTTTAACCATTTTTCAAATGGCTTTTCGAACTTTTTGAGTTTATTTTATTTTCGAAAATCGAAAATTTGTAAACCGTAACTATTAAGAGTGTTTAATTTTTTGAACGAAAGCAAATTTTTGATTTACAATACATCTGATTATTTACAAAAGTGAAGGAAAAATAGTTTTTAAATAAAGTTTTCAAAATAGTTTGTTTGAATTTTGGATTGGTTTGAATGTTATACTACTGTTTAATTTACATTCTTAGACTTGTGAAACTTGTGATTGAAAATAATAGAGTATTTTGTTTTTAAGAAGACTTGGACTTTCAAAGAACAAAGAAGATATAAATAAATAATTACGAAAAATGGTATTGGTTTCTTAAAGTTCTGAGATTAAAAAAGAAGTAAAAAAAGAATAGATTAAATCAAAAGTTTGTTCAAAAGAATTAATATAATTTTACCGAACAATTTTTTCCTTTACAGACAGCCTTGAAAATAAAAACAGAAATGAAAATAGTCCAGTAAAAGAATTTAAATTGTGAATATTTGCAAAAATGTTAGTATGTTTTCTCTTTTTTTAAAGTTAATACCTTTTTGTAACATAACAAATATTTTTATGAACTCAGTAATAAACCAACTTAAAGTTAATTAAAATGTGGTATCTATTGCGCACTTAATAATTGTTTGATAGTCAAAGTAGAACTACTTATTTTTGGAAAAAAATTATAGTTTTTTAAGAGGTTTACCATGAGTTTTCAAAAATGATAATATTTATTACTTGTTGTTTTTTGGGTTGATTAAATATCGTTTTGAACAAGTGTAATATAATAAATTCACATAATAATCAGTTGTTAGTCCCTTGTATTTGAAATTCAAATTAGATAAGATTTCAGTTTGTTTCTCATTTTTTTTAAAATTATGGGAATATTGAGTCTTTTAATCTGACATAGTATCGATCCAAAAGGAAAAGTGAACAGATAAACAGAATTCAGAAATTACATGGTATTTCTGAATAAACCCTAGTATTTTAAAAGAAAAAAAAAAAAAATGAAGTGAAAATTGTTAAATATATATTATTTAGACATCAGTATATTTTTAAAGGTTTGAATCTTCAATAAAAGACATTTTTCTGTAATTACACAACAATTCCCTGAATACCAACAATTAAAAATAGTATTGGTCATTAATTTCATGTCATATATTATTTTCAAGTATATAACTTTAAAATTTATAAGAGGGGTTATTTTCTTGTTGGGGTATTTTTTTACTTGGTATACATATAAAAAAGCAAAAAATTGAAAAGAAGCATGAAATTAGAAATATTGTAAATAAATTTCAGTCCTTTAAGAAAGTTATTATTTTTTTGAAACCTAAGCTAAAAAAATGAAAAGAAATAACCATTTTTCTAAACATATTTATATTGGTTATTTGCCAAAAATCAAGAGTTATCATTCAAAATTAATTTCAACAAGAGTGAGATATATGGTAATGAATTAGATGTTATATTAACACTTGAAGAAAAACAGAAATTATTTGTTTAATTCATACGGGGGTTTTCTACGGTGATTTTATTTATTTATAAAAAGTTGGTGTTATTTCCTTAAAAGGGGCATTTTGTAAACTGCCAGGTCTGATAAATTTATAATCACTTTGAAAAGAAAAAGAAAAAAAACCAAGAAATCCCAAATGAATAATCTCAACAAAATAAAAACGAAAATATAGTGATCAAAATAATGTATGCCCAACAACGATAATCCATGAATCAAAATATAACCCATGCTTTTTTTTTTCTTCTTCCAAGACAACATCCAATTTACTACCCGATAGCTCACTTTTGTGTGGAATCAATTTTGAAAATAAACATATGGACATTGTCAGTTCAATCAAGATTATTAAAGCAATTAGATAAAAATTTTTCATAATATTCTCTGTTTTTTTTAGATTTTTTATAAGTGAAAATTAAACTTTTATAAATTAATTTTCTCTATTTATTGAGATAAATTTTCCAATTTGATCATTCATTTTTAGAATTTCTTTATAAATAATAGAGCTTGAAGAAATTAATACCATATTTATTAAGAGTTAATTATTAGTTTCTTTGATCAGTTGATGTATAGGTCTTCTATAACAAATAAAAACGCTAATGTATTTTGAAACAAGGATTAAATATTTTTATTAGCTTTATTTTGACCAAAGTGCGTAATCACAAACCCAATTTTTGTAAAATGATATCCACCCAAAGAGTTCAAACAATCCCTTTTCAAACTTAATTTCGACAGTTCCTTCAACTTTTGTATTCAAAGAAAATAAGAGTTAATTAATTTTCACTTCAATACTAAAAATTTTCTCCAGATATTCGAATTCTCAACCGTAAAAAATTTTCACTTCATTTTCAATATTTTTCAATTTATAATCCCTATCTTGAAGGATTCTTCGTACACCTAAAGTTCCACAGTGAACATAAAATAAAAAACACCTAAACAATTAAACAAAACCTTTAATTAGAACACATTTAATCTGGAAAACTCTCTTTATAAAAGAAAAATCTG
The DNA here is from genome assembly GCA_027625915.1 of Anaeramoeba flamelloides. NCBI lineage: Eukaryota > Anaeramoebidae > Anaeramoeba > Anaeramoeba flamelloides. Next base: position 11,915,929 of record JANTQA010000036.1, read on the forward strand.
GAAAAGGAAGCTAAAATTTGTTACCATTTATTATTCAAATTCCGACAATACTTTGAAATATTTATCATACTTTATAAAATCAATGAATATAAGATTCTATTTTGTACAAAGTTAGTTAACATTTCAACTTATTCCAACACACAGGTCTCTAAAGAAACAGGATCAAAAAAAGAGAGAGGTGAATTTCATTTTTTCTCATCTTGTTAAAATTTGTTTCTTCTTAAATTTTAACCACAACTAGAACTCATTTCTCAAAAATAAACAAAGTAAGTCTTTGAAATTTTTTTCTCTCTCCTTCCCAGAATTTCGATAAAAATTGATTTTTAATCAATAAAAAAATCCTTATTGATTTTTTTCCAAAATAAAGGAAAAAAAAGAAAAAAAAAAAAAAAAAAAAAGAAAAGAAACCAAAGAAAAGAATGGAAAGATATAAACAAAACAACCCATTTCAGTCTGTTTATTTTTTACAAACACAAAAGTGATTCCAATTTTTTTTTCATAAACATTTCTTTTTGTTTTTATAAAAAAAAAAAGTAAATTTGCGAATTACCTCTTTGGTCTTCTATTAAAAAAAGGGAATTTGTTAAAAAATGTTGTTTAATTGAAAATAAAAAAAACAACAATGAAATTTTTCCGATTTTTGGTTCATTGATAAATAAAAAGAAAATTAATTTTCAGTTTTTCCTCTTAAATTTTTCATAAATCAAAAAAAAAAAAAATTAAACACAAATCACTTTCTCTCTTAAAAACAACAAAAAAAACAACGAAAAAGGAAAAAAAAAAAAAAAAACCCAAAGATAGTTTGAGTCCAAATTAATTCCGAAATGAATTCCAATAACATTCCAAGTCTCACTAATTATTTTGAGAATGGAGGAGGTGACTTTTTTTGTAAATTAGAGAAGAATTCTTTATTTAATTTAGAAGAAGAGCAACCGTGCCTGTTACAATTAAGGCCAAAACACTACCAAATCGTTTTGGAACAGAAAGGTACAAAGCACAAGTCAGAGTATTTTACCAGCGAAATACAATTTGTCAAAATGAAGGGCAAATTTTTAAAAATCAAAAAAAGCGGGAGGTCTGTTGTTAAATTAAGGTTTTCAGAACAGAGCGAAACAGACTTGGTCTTCAAATTATTTAAAATGTATCAATGGTATCAACCAAATACGCTATTTAGTGGGACCATTAAGGGAACCATTTTAGGAACAGAAACGGAGATCTCTGTGGTGATCAAAAGGATCCTTCAAGAAAACCGATCGAATTTCCCTATCACTGTAGTTAATGCCAACAAGGATCAGTGCTCGGCAATTTTGTCTATTAATTCCAAGGAATGTATGATCCTACCTGAAAAGAAGCCACCACTAATATTACAGTTCTCCAACACCCCGATATCGATTATTTCTCATTGCGAATTTGCTTCAAATAAAAACCCAAATTCAAGTGAATCGCTTGGAGAAATAAACATTGAAGGGAATGGCAATTATTCAAAACAATCGGTATATTTCAAAACTTCTTCCAAAATTTTACTTGAGATTATTATCAAGACATTACAAGCATTTTTAGAGCAATATATTTATTTGAAAAAAAAGAAACCAAACAGCAACAGCAACAGCAGCAACAACAACAACAACAACAACAACAGCAGCAGCAATAATGATGAGAATAAGGAAGCAGTGATCTCTCAGAGAGGATCTTGGATGTTCTCAATCTCATCAAAAAAATTTATATTGATAGATCAAAGTCTATATAATAAAAGAACAATGATCAGTAACCCATTAGAGATACTTCAATCTTATTACGATCAATTAAAAAACCCACCAAAGCTTGATAAGTTTGCATTTACAAATAAATTGGGGCCATTTATAATCTGGGATAACGAATTATCAAAATTAACACCACAGGGTATCGTGCTATTGAATCGATTAGAAATGAATAGATTTATTGAATATGCAAATTTCGATCGAAATGTTAATTCTAAAAAAATCCAATTACTCTCAGAATCTAAATTCTTAACCAATCAATTATTAGATAGTGGTTTAATTTGTGACCATGGCAAAGAGCTTGAAGAGGAATTGAAAAATAAAATTAAAAAATTTCTTTTAAATGGAAAAGCTGAATTTAAACTTTCAATAATTACTTATAATTTAAATAATAATATTCAAAAGAACAATAATATTCAAACGAATAATAATATTCAAAAGAAGAATAAAGCTAAAAAGAAAAAAAATAAAAAAAATGTCCATAGCTATGTTTCTGACTATGAAAAACAAAAAATTTTATTTAAATTAACAAAAGAGAAATTTGAAATTTATTTGATCATTGACAAAACAAGAAAAGAAGAATTAAAACTTCTTTATTCCACAAAATGGAAATATGGTCAAAGATTTATCCATCATAATTGTTCAAATATTTTTTTATTAAACTTTGGCAAAAAACATAAAAAAATAATTTTAAATAATAAAAACAATAAGAATAATAATGAAAACGTCAATGTTGATCAACAAAAAACCAATTTTTTATTTGTTACAAAAACTTCAAAAGATAAAGATTTAATATGCAATACATGGATTGCATTTTTCAGATTTTCAACAGGACTACCAAAAATTGAGAATTATTTTATCACCGAGCCAATTAATGAAATCTCTTCATTAATAACCCATGACGATCGAAATAATTTAATTCATCAACATTTTTTTAACAGTAACAGCAACAATAACAGCAACAATAATAATGGCAATGAAACTAATAATAATAATAAGAAGAACAATAATAATAATAATAATAATAAAGTTGAAAAATTATTGAATTCCAAATATGACTGTAAAATCAAATATTATAATAAAAAGAATAATTTAAAAAAAAAAGAAAAACAATTATTAATTATTTCCAATAAAAAATATCAAACGAAAAATCTATTTTTACAATCTGATTCCCAATCCGATTCTTTATCAGATTCAGATTTAGATTTAAAATTGGAATCTAAACCAGATTCAGGTTCAGATTCGGGCTCAGATTCAGAATTAGAATTGAATATTGAAAAAAATAAAAATAAAAATAAAAATAAAAATAAAAATCAAAAATTGTTAAAAGACAAGGAAATTTTAAAAAATTCAACAATTTCATTTAATACAAACAACGAAATCGAATCAAGTATTGAATTAGAAGAATTACAATGCACTTCTTATATTTTTAATTATACAAATTCCATTTCACAATCTTGTGGTATTTGTAAAATTCATTTATTTTCTAATCATTTTGAGCTTGATCTTAAAAATGGTGACGATGACGATGACGATGGGGATTATTTATCTCGAAAATATAATTTATATTCGAAAATATATTTTGATGATCCACATTCGTTAGTTGGCAGGTTTCAAATTGATGAACATTACTATTTAATGATTAATTTCCCAAACTCAGCAAAAAGAGTGGGTTTTTTGTTAGACCTCTTAGTTAAACGCAATAGAGCATTGAAACCAGAATTAAGCAAGCCAATGGTATTTAACGCAAAACTTTATAATATTTGTGAGAGATGGGTTGAAAACACACAAATAATTCTACAATGCGATTCCTTTATTATCAACACTCGAGAGAGATTCTTAGAAATGAATTATTCCTTAAAACAAAATATTCAAAAGGTTAATAATACAAAAATAATTAGCGAAAAAATCATCGATTTAAATATAAATAATAATAATTATTTTAGATTTGAATTTAATGATATTGAAGAATGTAATGAATTTATCGAAACATTTTCAAACAAGAGAAATAATTTTTTTAAGCTTGCTGGGAATCAATATCCAGAAAATTATAAAATAAAAACTATTAAAAATGGTGATTATTTAGGAAAAACGTTGATTTCTTTTATTCCAGGTTATATTATTATCAAAAAAGAAGAGAACAAATCTGGATCTAAAAAAAAAAAATTAAAAACAAAAAAAAGATTGAAAAAAAAAAACAAAAATAAAGATGATGATGATTTAATTTCCATGAATGAAAGTTCAGACGAAGATCAATCGAGTGATGATGACGAATTAAAAAAAAAAAAAAACAAAAGATAATAGTGATAGTGATGATAACGATGAAGAAGATGAAGATGAAGATGATGGTGATTTTAATCTAAATGCCAAGAATCCAAAATTAGAAAAAAAATATCCATTACAAGGGCATCGGTTATATAGAGATTTATTAAGGCATACAATCATTTATTTACAAATATATAACGGAAATCGAATTCAATTTACCTTTGAAGATCAGAACAAATGCATTGAATTCCAAAAAGCAATAATGTATTATGACTCTGAAAATGATATAAATTTATATAATTGTAATAATTTTGAAATAGAATATTTAAAGAAATTCAACGAAGAAAAAGTAACTGGCACGATTTTTTTAAATCAAGAATATATCAAAATAACGAAAAAAACAGTCATAGATGAAAAGACATTTAAAAAAAACTTATTCTATGTAAATTTAATTATTAATGAAAATAATAGTCATACAATTAATTTAACTGATAAAAGATTCCAAACAGTTGAAAGCTTTGCATTTACTTTTGTGAAACAACAAAACGAAAGAAAATTTGAATTATTATTTAACAATTTCAAATTCAATATCGAGAATTATGAAAATCTATATCATTCTCCAAAAAAAAATTCCTTTAATCGATGTGTTGTTTCCTTATTAAATGAAAAATTAAAACCCACCAAAACCAATTTAAAATTAGTTTTAACCCCGAGCTTTTTGTTTCTGGATAAATCTAACAAAATAAGGACCTTTGATTATTCTGTGAATGATGATTTTTTGGTTGTGCCAAACCAAAATATTGGCAAATTGCTAATAGGACCGCAGATATACTTTTTAAAATTTCCTTCTAGAAAAGATAGAACCCGATTTAAATTATTTTGGCGCTATTATAAACCAAAAGCTAAAAAAAAGAATAATGACGAGTTTAATATCACCCACGATGATGATGATCATCATAATGATAACAAAAAAAAGAAAAAGAAAGATAGATATAAGGACGTTGATAAAAACATCCAAACCTTTAAGAAAATTGAATTCGTTCAAAAAAATGGTGATTTCTTAAAAAAGGGCTATTTGGGTCTCAGCTTAAATGGCGTGCTATTAGTGAAACAAAAAAATGTCAAACTTGTAAAATATAAAATTTTAGATGTTAAATTGAATAATTTCAAAATGAACGATCTTGGCATTAAAATTTCCATAAGCAAAAAAGAACCAATTTATACTATTTTGCCTTCAACAGAGGAAAGGAAGACTTTCATTTCAAAGTTTAAATTGATTTCCCTTCAAATGAAAAAAAAGATGAATCGCTCAAAATCAAATTCTTCTAGGGCTTCGAAAAAAAAAGAAGTCTTGCTTTCACAATCAATTTCAGATTCAGATCCAGATCCAGATCAAGGTTCAGATTCAGATTCCAGTTCAAACGATGATCAAAGTTCCAATTCAGGTTCAAGTTCAAGTTCTGGTTCTGGTTCAGATTCCGATTAGGGTTCAAATACAAATGAAGATAGCTCCTCTTCTGAAAAATAATTAACAAAAATCAAACACATAATTTTTAATTTAAAATGATAATTTCAAGAACTTATATTTCTAAACAGTTTAGATTTCGAAAAAGAATTTGCTTTTTTCGAAAAAACAAAAAAATATTTTTTTTTAAAAAAAAAAACAAAAAAAAAAAAAATTTTTAATATTAATCATTTAATTTTTTTAATCTTTTTTATTTTTAATTCTTACTTTATACTTTTTACGAAAAAAAAAAACATTAATGTTTATTATTATTATTATTATTATTATTATTATTATTAAGGAGGAGAGGAGATACAATAAAATTACACCTCTTGTTTGGATTAAACCCTAAACTTTATTTATCAAAAGTTTTTTATACATAGCTATAATGTAGGAAAGATCATAACTCAAAGGAGAGCTTTTCTTTTAAAAAACGAAAAGGAAAAATTTTTATTTTGAAACAAAGGCACAAAAAAAGAGACAGAAAAACAAGAAATTAAAGACAGTAGCTTTATTGGGAAGAGTTAAGTGCTCAAGAACTCTTAATCTGTTAAAGAGAGAGTTTTGAAGTGGTTAAATTTGTGATTCCTAATTCTAAGAGTAGTCAAAAGAACCTTTTAATTACAGTCATTAGAAGTATTTTAAACTCAATTTAGTTTTTTGATAAATTAAAGAGAGTAAAAAAATTAACAAAAAAATTAAAAACTTTTTTTGAAAGTGTTTTTTTTTTGGATCCTAAGTTTTTGAATGGGTTGTTGGTTTTTTCCTTTTATATTGATTATTATCCTATCACCACTATAATTTATTGTAATAAAGAGTTTGAAATATTGTGCCAACTATAGATCAAATGAAAAAGGTATTTTATTAAATTTTTAATTATAACTTTATAGAGAGGCCACGTCTATAAAGTGCTGTTTTTTAAGAATGTGAATTGGATTTTGAAAGTTTCTTATCAGTTTCTTTGTGTTATAATTTCTTTATTTTTTTTACAAGTTACCCATATCTTGTTTTGAAAAAAAACTAATAAAGAATATAGAAAGGCTAGGATTAATCCAACCCAAGTACCAATTTGATAGATTAAAAAGAATAAGCCTTTCATTTTCTTTGATTCAATTTCAAATCATTTCATTGAATTTGGACCAATTCACAATATTTCTTATCAATTTGCTTCAACTGAGTTAAGATCGAACTTAAAAAGGTCACCAATTCTTATAATTATATTTTTTATTTCTTTAAACTTCTCCAAACCTTTTAAACAAAAAAAATATGAGAAACCCAAACAACACTCATGCCATGAATTTCGAAAAAAAATATAAACCCCAATTCAAAATTTTTAACACACCAGAATTCAATTTGTAAAAAAAAAAACTTATCTAAACAATTCAGGAAGAAATAACAAATTGGAACCATTCGAAAATCATTTTTATAAATATAATTTATTTTTATCTATTTTTAATTATTTGAATTCATATATAATTTATATTAAAACATAATTTAAAAAATTCAGTAAATTGCAGAGGATATTTATCTTCATCTGAGAATTTTTTATACCTCATTGGTAAAATTAAAATGAAAAGAATAATACCATTTGAAATAATTTTTGGTATGTAATTAATTTAGTATTAAAAAAATGAGAATATACAAAACTAGTAAAAATAATAAATCAAAAATATATTTCTAATTATTTCAAATCGATCATAAATTAAAAAATTATTCTTTTCTAATTTATAATAATGTTGTTTTCATTACTTTCATTTGAACATCAATATTAATAAGGATTAACATACAATACTCTCCCCAATAAAAATTAAAAATATTAATTACTAATTTGAATAAAAATATACAAAATATATTAAATCAATCAGTATAATCTATCAAAAAAAGTTAACAACACTAAAAGTTTTTAAAATTGTTATTCAAAACATTTCTTAGAGCAAATCAAATATTTGAGGTAACACTTTTTCAAACATTACAATTTCACTTAAATAATTTTATTTTGTTTGGCTTCTAGGAAAAAAGAAAAATATTCCCAAAGAATTTTTTTGAATAAAACTTGGATAAAATATTTTTTGTGTATACCAACAACGGTTGTGAGAAACCAATTTTGCAAAACAATTTCTTTTTAAAAAAAATTAAAATAAACAAATTAAAAATCTGTATAAAAATAGTGAGGAATTAAAATTTTTGAAAAGAGTTGCTTAAACTGATTTGATCATCTCTTTTAAGCATCTTCGAACGTCACCTTTAAAACCTTTTGACACTCACTTTTTTCAAACAGCTGTATAAGGATTTTTGATATATTTGGGGAAACACACAAACACACACATAATTCAACAAAAATTGAGAGAATAAAATTCTTTTTTTTTTTTTTTTTTTGGTTAAAAAAAGAAACCAAAACACAATTTATTAATTAAAAATGAAAAAAAAACACATCTTTCATTTTCAAGACGATATTGAAATTTGTTTCATTTAAATAGATAATTTAAAGTTATTTTTCAATATCCATCTGATTATTTGTATTTAGGTTTTGCGTTTTTTGTTGGCTTTCCAAAGAAATATTCTGATTATTATTCTGATATTGTTGTAAAATTTCTTGGTTTGGTTGTTGCCCTTGAGATTGTAAAGAGATGTTTTGGTTGCTTGTGGTATTTACAATTTCTTGTTTTTGTATTTTTTGCATTGTTTTTTCGGGTTTTTCTTGTTTATTATCGCTTTCTTTTTCTTGTTGTTGTTTTTGTTCTTGTTCTTGTTTTGGTTGAAACCTTTTTCTTTTTTTTTCTTGCTTGATTATTTGTTCGTTGATAAGTTTTTCTGTTGTGGAATTTGGTTTGTTTTGTGGTTGTCTTTGTTTTTCAAAGACCTCTTGTTGAATTTCTGTGCGTACTTGGTTTACAATTTGGCTTCCCGATCTTTCTTCATATTCAATAATCTTTTTTCATTTATTTGTTTTTGATTTATTGAATGTTAAAAACAAAAGGAACAAACAAAAAAAAATTGGTGATTGAAAAATGAATACGCTGACTGAGAAATAATTTGGTAAGGCTTGGCTTTCAAAGCATTCCCTTTTTTTTTTTGTTTTATCGGGAACAACCAAGCAAGGAAAGTAAAATTAAAAATAAAAAAAAAAAAAATTATCAAAGATCAAACAGGCCGTAGTTGTTCTTCGATCTCTTTATATTGCAACCCCTTTTGTATAAGCCTTACTAAAAGTCCAGGGTGTGTTGTTGAAGACAATAGTGTTTGAACAGGAGTCAATTCTGATTCTTTTTCAAAAATAAAAGCAGAGTGTTTATAATCTGTATCCTCAAAGTATTTTAAGATTAGATAATTAATCTTTTCCAAGGTGAGTTCATCAGAAGTTAATAAAACTGGTTCTTTGGGATCTTGGATATTTTCTGTCATTCTAGTTTTATTCAAAAAACACACAAAAAAAAAGAACTGCTTTGTTAATAAATTTCTGAAAAAAGTAAAAAAAAATGATTGTTATTGGGAACGAAATACCATAACAAATCTCATGACTTTTACAACTCAAGTTACCTTTAAAAGTGTTGGAAAATGTTTGAAAGTTGTCTGTAAGTTTTTATAAGTTTTAAAAATGGCTTCAAGTGTTTGAAACCTTTATGAAATACTTGAGATTTTTTCAAGCTAATTAAATATTTTCTTAAGGGAAGATGTATATTTTACAAATTTTGAGTGCCACAGTTCTGCGAAACTGAATTTTAAAATCATTTCTTTAACTAAATAAATTGAGATTTCAAGAAACACGAGGAACAAATATAACCATAGTATAATAGATTTTAATACCAATCAAAAAATGAATATCAAAAAAAAGGAATGAAAAAATTGATCAAGAAAAAATACAAACAAATACATTTATTTATTGATCTTAGATGTAAAATTTGATACAATTGATTCATTCTTTATTTGGTTTTCTTTTTAATTCTTCATGGGAAAAACTTTTGAGAAATAAATTTTGTAAGATTTCTAAAGAATTTCCAAATAGAAATTTTAATTCCTATTTGTAAATAAATTTGTCGAATTATAGTTTTGATTAAAGTAAATATGATATTTTGAAAATATTCATTTATAATATTAAAGATTAATTAGATAGACTTGTTGGGGGTTTAATATTATTTCTTTTCTATTTAATTAAAAACTCATGATAATTTTGAATAATGAATTGGGATTTTTTCTTAATTTTTCTTTTTCTTTCCAAATTTTTTGTAGTTTTTTGTTTTCGAGAATTCAACTCCTTTATTTTAATTTTTTTACTATAACCTTATCAGTGTTTTTTTTTTTTTTGCTTGTTTTGATAAAAATATTTGAAAAATGAATTAAGAAAGCAATTTTTGATAAAAGGATTTTTCTTAAATTATAATAAATAAGAAGCAGGTCAATTATTCAATTTATATTATTGTTTATTTTCTTCAAAATAAAGAAGATAAAGAAAGTTCTTTTTAAAATTTACTCCATTAAAATATTTTTTTCATTCTTGAATTCTACAAGTATATTTGATTATGCTAACTTTCTGGTTTGATATTCCAGATGTAGAGATTTGTTTAAAATGTGTATCTTCACACGAATCTATTTTTTTGGTTTACTCTTTTATTAATTTCCAGTAGATACTGTCACTTATTGTGTATAAACACTTCTCTATTTAAAACCTAATTAAAGAAAACCTAAAAATTGGAAAAATAAAATCCCAAAAAATTTTCAATTAAAGATTCAACTCTGGTTTACTATGGATTTTTTTTTTTTTTTTATTATCAAAATTAGTACTGTGAAATAGTATTTTGATTTAAAATTTTCAATATCCTATGTTACTCAAAAAATATATATTTTTTAGTGATTTGTCTACTCTTAAGATTTTCAAAAATGATAAGATGTACCTACTTTTGAAATTGTTATCAACTCACTGTGATATTGTTTTTTTTTTTTTTTTTTTTTTTTTGGATTGTATAACCAAGAATAAATTATAACCTACCAATAACAATATTTATTGGATAATGTAAGCTAAATTTCAAAAATAGCGGCATATTTTTCATCCTAAGAAAAATTGTTTAATTGTTTTTTTTTTTAATAATAATAATGTATTTTGCTGAAGTGTTTAGAGATAATAACCAAAATAGATTACTAAATAAAAATATAGTGTAATCACTTTATTATTTGAAAGGCAAATGAAAAAAGAAAAAAATATTAAAAAAAAAGTTTGCCCCTAATTTTGAAATTTGGTTTAGGGACAGGTGTAAAAAAAAAATATTTTTTGTGAAAATTATTCTTTTACTAATAAATATTTTTATTTTTCAGGTCAGTTTATATTTTTTATAAATAAATTCAACGAAACCAAAAAACAGAATCATAATATGAAAATTTCGAATCGTTCTGATTAATATTCAACAGAAAATATACATATAATGATAATTTTGAAACAAATAGTATAAAAGATCTTTTTTACTAATTGACAGTAATTCAACACACGCCTTGAAAGTAAAGTTGGAATCTTAAAAATGTATAAAAGTTTGTGAGCTTTATTATCTTCAAATTATCTAATACTGAAAAAAAAAAAAAAAAAAAAAATTGATTTACATTGTATTAAGGCGTTTAAGGCTGTTAACATGGGCTACTCACACCTCTAGATATAAATTATTTAATTAATCATTTGGTAAAAAAAGTTCAACCGGGAGAAAAAAGTTAAACAGGGTTTTTTAATTGTCTTCATTCTTGAAAAGAAAAAAAAAAGATCAATTAATAATTGAAAAAAATAAATGACTAAAAACAAAATACAAGGATTCAAGAAAATAACAATTTTTCTAATACTACCTTTTGGTAAGGGCTTTCTTTTGAATGATCTTATTAAAAATTTGTTCAAAAAATTGACTATTTTTGTGATCTCCAAAAGAACTGATCAGATTTCGATAATAGAGATTTAATTTGTATTTGTTAATTAGATTTAAAATAATATAATGGATTATTGTTTGAAGTTAATTGGTTTCTTCTTTTAATTGGTTTTACTTTTCATTTTTAACAGGTGCTCCAAATGTAAAAATTGTGTTTTACTCTTTTTCCCAAGTTTTACTTTTTTTCACAATAATAATTTAACGATAAAATATTGAATTATTAATAATAATTACTTATCTTTTGAGCTTTATTGATATTATCAGAATGAAATAAGTTATTTGATTCAAAAAAAATATAAAATATTAACAGTACTGAAACAAAAAATAGTAATTTATTTTATTTGGTGATCTTTTTAAAAAAAAATTTGTTTTTATTTCTTACGTAACCAAAAAAACAAAAAAAATAATTTAAAAAATTTTTACTTTTGTTGTTTTTTTTTATTGTTTTTTTTACGCAACTTTTTTTTTGGTGCTTTTTCTTTTTTATTTTTCCCCTTTAAATTTTGTTTCTTGTTGGTTTTTTCATTTTTTTGAGTCTTTTCTTTTGTTTCTGGTTTTGTTTTTGTTTTTCTTTTTCTTGGGTTTGGTGTCTTGAGAGATCTGAATGTTTTTTTTACCTTGTTTCCAGTTGCCAAACAAATAAGTCGGCAATAAGTTTCTTTATGAGTTATGTATTGCAATTTGATTTTTTGCTTTTGTTTTTTTTTCTTTTTTTTGACATTGCTATTTTGTGGTGCTAGGCCTGATAATTTCCAAGCAACAAGCTTCCCATCGGAAGAAATCGAAAAGATGTTATAGTAATTTAATTGCTTGTTGTTTTGTTGGGGTACGATCACACTGATTTCTGAAACACGCTGGTGGTGAAGGTCGTCATTTGTGAGAATAGGGGACTTTGTATTGTTGACATCATAAATCGAGAGCGAGCCATCATTTAAGCCAACGATTAATGTGGAATCGTTGATCCAAGCAAAGCAATTAATTGGGCTTGACTTTGGAGCAAAGGTTGCAATTGAACGGAAATTCTCAGAAGAATAGATTTCAAGTTTCTGAGGGAACAATAAAGCAAATTTCTTGGCAGAGTTGTTCCAACAGACTTTTGACGCAGCTTTCTCCAGAGTTTTTGTTACAGAAAGAGAGCCATTCAAAAGGTTCCACATACGCAACGTCTTGTCTTTGGAAACCGTAAGTGCAACTCTTCCCGTTGGGTGGATCGCAATGGAATTGATTCCCTCCTTATGGCTACTCAATTCCATGAGTTTCTCCCAGTCGTTTGTTCGCCAAACAAACACCTTGGAGTCTTCCGAAACAGAAAAAAGGTAATTCTCATGAAAGCCTATTTCATTGATAGAGCCCTCGTGCCCATACAATGTCCCATACTGCTTCGCAGTCCACAAGTCATAAACATTGATATTTTCATCGTTGGATCCTGAAACAAGAAACCTCCCATAGATTTTTACTGTTTGAATGGATTTCGAATGTGGCAAAATCGCAAAGAATTCTTCCAATTTGGAATCACTAAAGTTAAACCCAAACAACTGATGTCCATACGCACCAGTAACAACCCAAATTGTATCATTTTCTGTTTTGTTCATTTTTGAAATCTTGTTTAATTTGGTTTTTTTTAAATTGCTTTTGGAAACAATCAATTTTTAAAAATTTGAAAAGAAAAAAGATAAAAAATGAAGATTTTTAAGTTGTCATTTTTATTTTTTGAATGTGTTTTAATTTCCAAGTTTTGATTTTGAAGACCTAGTATTTTGGATTTTTTTAATAAAGAAACATAAAGTCAAATTGAACCGGACTGATGATTAATTGTATAAACTTTTTTCATTATGTTGTTCAGAATGAAAATTTGTAGAATTTCAAATTGCTAAAACTATTTCCTTAATTAACATTTCACCAAAGTATGTCTGATGTTTATTTACAATATGGCTAACATTAAAGAACTTCAAATTCTTGATTTTATTGTTATTGTTCTATTAGTCGTACTATTGTAGGGAAAAAATAGCTGACATGATTTTTAATTGTGAATATTGTGAAAATTATTGTTTAATTTCATATTTTTAAAATCAAACCTTTTTTTAAAGAATCAAACTTTTTTAAAAATTATATCTCAACCACTTATTAGATTGATGACTATGAAAATTATCATTGTTCAAAACATGATTCAACCAAATCAAAAAACAAGAATAAAAATGATCATTTTCCAAACTCTATTAAACCTCTATTGTTTTTAAAAAAAAGTAGATCTACTTTTGCTATCAAATAATTACTTGGGTATTCTAGATAAAACCCCACTTTAATGAATTTTGGGTAGAATTATTAATAGATTCATGAAAAATTTGGTTATTTATAAAAAAGGATTTGATTGAATAAAATAATTTCAATTACACACAATAATTTTCCTTATATTAAAAATGAAAAATCCTGTCTGGGATTATTTTCCTATCAGTTATTTTATTGACTAATTGATTATAAATTTTAAAACTTTTAAGTTACCAAAAAAGGTGATTATTGGAAGGAAAAAAAAATTAATATATATTTTATGAATTTTATTTCAACTCAATTTAGAGATATTATCTAAAAGAGATACTAAATAATCTATTTAAAAATATTATAATTTGGCCACATAAACTGGAATTTTGAAAAAAAAAAAAAAAAAAAAACAAATTGAAAATTTTTGAATTAATGAACATTTAATTATTAAGATAAAAAATAATATAACTTTACTCCAAAACAATATTTTATAATAAAAAAGAAATAAAGAAAATATTTGACAAAAAATATATAAACAACAATAGTATCAATATAAATGTTGTAAAAACACTATTTTTCACAACATTCCATATTTTTATAGTGTTATTACTTTATTGAAAGAGAAATAATGGTATAAAGTCGTTATTTCATCTTTTTATATATAAAATTGAATATATAAACCATTTCCCAGTCAAAAGAGCACAGTTTTAATGGGTGGTTTATATACATTTAAATTGTTTAAATTGATATTAGAAAATATTTTTATTTTAAAATTTTAAAAATTGAAATCATTTTTTCACATTATTGCAGATTTTTCCTTTTTTAGATTTTTTTTTAGATACCTAATTCTTTTGCAAATTTTTGTTTTTTTGTATTTTGCTTTTTACTTTTTTTTTTCTTTTCTTTTTTATTTTTTTTTTTAAATTAAATTTGAAAAAAAAAAAGTTTGAAACTTCAAATTAAATAAAGAAAAGTTGAGTCTTTGTATGTTCTATTAAAATTCATACATTTACAAGTGAAAAATCTTATTTTCAACAATTCTAATTTCTTAAAGAAATTGAGAATTATGTACGAGATTTTTTAATGAAAAGCACCTAAAAAATTTTTTAGCATTTTTTTTTTTTGGAATTTATGATTTTTTCCAGGCTTTTATTTTATGATTATCGACTCTAAAAAGAAGTTTATTATTTTTCGTATTTCTAAACAATCTAAGTTTGGTTGATTCTTAAAAATAAAAATGAATTTTTCATTTTTGGCTAGGCAACTTTGAGTGAAATGGAGTTTAATTCAAATCTGGATTAAATACAAATTAGAAAATAAATATATTGGCCCATCAATGTCATTTTAATTTTTTTCGTGTAAAATTGATGAAATTTAGCAAATCGGGGGTACTAAGGGATATACATTAGCTAAATATTATAATAAAAGATTCCTTTTTTTTTTTTTTTTTTTTTTTATTTAAAACTATTAAAAAACATTTATAAATTTGGGTTCAAGGACCGAATCATTAAGGTGAATTTTTTTTTTTCTGAAATGGATTAAAAATTTTTAGTATTTTTTATGAGGACCTAACACCAATCAAAAACCAACCAACCTATGATGTACGATCGATCTCCAAAAATCAACAAGTTAAGATGAGGATATTTTTAGAAAAAAGCGCCACAGAGCGACACTCAATTTCCAATCAGAATCGTTATGAATTACAATTTTGTAAACATCTAAGTCAGTTTTGAAGTGTGTCTCTTTGGCGCTTTTTGAGATCTCAGTGGATTTTTTTTTTTCTTTTTTTTCATTTTTCAAATGAGTTATTTTTATCGTAAGAATATTACATAATCCATACTTGGTCAAATTCCGAGGGTTACAAAATAACCACAAATCAGATTAAATTGAATTAAATTGATTGCAAAATTTAAGAAAGCAATTTGTTTTAAATTATTGAAATTTAACCTTTTTGAAATAGAAAAGATGAATTTTTTTTATTAAATTTTGATTTTTTGAAATTGAGAACTCTTTTATATTGGTTGAATTTTTTGTCAAAGAGATCCAATGGAATTTTTTATTTGTTTATTTAAATTTTGTCAACCAAAAGAAGGGCTATTTCATAATACCCTTTTTGGTCTCGTGTCAGCCCTTGAGTATGGTGCATATTCACGGTAAATGACTAGACCCTTAAAGAGGAATTTAACCCCCCCCTGATCAGTTCAAAAATAAATCAATAAATACCAAAAAGAAAAATAGTTTTTTTAAAAAGTATAAAATTTAGAAAAAAAACTAAAAAATAAATTTTATAAGATCTTATGGATCATTCTTCTTTAAAGCCCAAGTCTCAGTATAAAAGCAAAAAATAGCCATTTTTTTGTCATTTTTTGCAGATCTCTTATCTCAAAAACCCCCTCAACAAAAGGTTGCCTGAAATGTAAAAATGATTACTATTCAAACCTAGCCAAATACTTGGTTCAAAACTATTACTTGTAGATATTCCAAAAAAGTTACTTTAAAATAAAATGACAAAAAAAAAAGTATATTTTTTGCTTTTATACGGGCCCTAGGACTTTAAAAACAATAAATATTCTATTAAAACAACTATTTACTGAAGATAAAATTTGGATAGTCATTATTTTTGAATCTAGAGTTTCGAGAGAGAATTTACATTAATAAAATTTTCTTAGACTATCTTTTGAATATGAATTTTGCTTATTCACTTAATTCCAAAAATTGAAGGCAATCAAAGCAGTGGAAAGAATCACATCAATACAATTTAATTCAATTTGGAAATAATTTTGATTTTAACAATAATTTTAATCTTTTTTTTGTCTTTTATTTATTGTCTTCATTCTAATTTTGAGTAAGGTAATTTGTTTCGTTCGATCTCTAGAAAATTTTTTTAATATGATTGATATGAAGGCTAAAGTTAAGTTTAGTTAAATAGAAAAATCACATACAATTGGTCAAAAGTATCTAATCTTTTGATAGATCAATTATTATTATATGAGATTTCATCTAACCCTAAACAATTTACCTATACAATTTTTTTTTTTCCGCCCGTTTTAATCATTTTAGAAACCGAGATTTTTATTTTTTCGGTTTTTACTATTTTTTTCTTTTATTTGAATAAAAAATGATTAAAGTTAAAAACATGAATGCCATCTAACTTAAATGTGATTTAAGATTAAGTTTTGAAAAAGACAAACACTTTTTCTTTTTTTTCTGCCTATTTTTCATTTTGGGTGTTTCAAAATTTTTGGAATGGATTTTAGATAAAATATATAGAAAATTCAAATTTGAATTGAACGATTTTCATGATTAATTACAATATTATTACCGATTAAGAATGTGTTTGATCAAAATTTAAAGTGTGTAGTATTATTTTGTTGTACCGAAAGAGTAAAATTCAAAAAATGAGTTAAAAATCTACAATCAGTTTCAAATTTAAGGTACAAACTTTCAATGAAATTTAAGTTACAAAAAAATCTCAAATTAAGGCAAAAAATTTGGAATTTATTTTTTTACAAATTATTTGTACTAGAATTTGAATTTGTGCCTTAATTTGGGATTTTTATTGTGCCTTAAATTTCGTTGAAAGTTTGTACCTTAAAAGTGGAACTGACTGTATCAAAAAAACCATTTAGGTTAGAAATAAGTTTTGAAAAATTGGAATGTGTTTTCCTGATTTGTTTATCAAAACTCTAAACAAAGGGTGTTTCAAAAATTTGTGACTGATAATTGGGAAAGGTGAAGAGAATTGCTTCTCTTGTATGTTCTAAATTTGTTTATTTTCTTTGATTGGATGTAAAACCGAAAAAAGAAATGGTTTCCAAGGTTTAACAGCAACCAGGACAACCACAGGAATGGCATTTGATTGGTTTCTTTCCTGAGCGTTGTTTTTTTGGAACCCTGCAAATACATGTTGTATTTGAGTGTGTGTTTGTTGTTTGGACACACATTAGGCAACAAAGCCTTTCATAACCCTCTTTCCTCCAATAAGAAATCAAACCTTTGTCTGCAAATTTTTGGTTGATTAAAAATTGATAAAGCTTTTTGGAGATTTCTTTTTTTTTAAAATAAAGGTTGAAGACATATCTTGAGCGCTTATGGTTGATTTGAAAAATTTTCCATCTCATCTCGTTTTTTCTTTGATTTGTTTTTGTTTCGCGCTCTGCTTCTCTCATTTCATTTTCAAACTCCAAGATCTTTTCTTGGATGTCTTCCCATCCTTCTGGCGGTGGCTTTTTACGAAATTTTCGGGATCTGATCCTTGCTAAAAGAAAACGTTAATCGTCAATGTTTTATTTGTTTATTGTTTGTGGTTGGACATGTTGTAACGTTGTTGTGGTGTTGTTTTTTTTTTGAATCAAAAAGAGAATCATGTATTTTGGTTTTATTAAAAAAAAAAAAAAAGGCTAAATGGAATTATCAAGTCCTTCTTCTTGAAAATTTTGAATATTTTGTTTTTGGAAAATTAAAAAGTATTTTACACATGTTGTTAGTTTGTTTGACTATTTTTTGAAAAAAAAAAAGATAAAATTAAGGCAAAAAAACAAAAAATGAGTTGATCAAAATGACAGAATGCAATTTTTTTGTTCTAATAAATTATTCTATTAATTATACATTCTAAATTGAATGATAATCGATTGAAAATGTTTGATCTTATTCTCTTTAAGGGACTAGTAAACTAAAAAAAATCTTCAAGTAAAGTTACTTAAATATTAAAAAAAATTTTACCGTATCTTGAAATTGAAAAATAAAGTAAAAATCTGATAACTACAAGACATGGTATACCTTTAATACTATTTTCAGAAATGAATTATTGTTTTTAAAAGACTGATCCATTTTTCTCATTTGTGAAAAGTTCAAAATCCAACATATTTCCAAATTATTTAAAAAAAAATTATTTTCCTTGAAAGAAGATTGAAATCTTATTGCCTGTAAAGGAAGTGTACAAAAATACACTTTAATATTAAAATCACTGAGTTCTATAATAACTCGGTATAAAAAATCTACTTAATCTCAAAAAAATACAATACTGTAGTCAAAATAAAGGGTGCAAAAAAAATATAATGCGTGTTTCAAAATAAAAAGCGTGTTTTTTTGTTATAGAAAACCTATACATTAACCAATCAAAGAAACCAATAATAAACCCTAAAAAAATATCGTATTGGTTTCTTAAAGTTCTATTATTTAAAAAGAAATTCTAAAAATAAAGGATCAAATTGGAAAATTTATCTCAAAAAAAGGGTTAATTTTTTAGAAAATTTTAATCATCAAAAAAAAACAAACAATTTCAAAAAAATTGAGAATATTATGGAAAATTTTCAACTAATTGCATTAATAATTTAAATTTTACTGAAAATAACCAGTACTTTACTTTCAAAATTGATTTGAGTTCAGGTATACTATTTGGTAGTAGATTGGATGTTGCCTTGGTAAAAGAATAAAAAAAAGCACGGATAATATTTTGAAACACGGATTATAGTAGTTGTGCACGCATTATTTTGATCACTGTAATTATTTTAAACTTGTAAAAAATATAATTTTTTGATTCAAAGAACAGACCAAATCTATTTTTTCTAGGGATTAAATGAAAAAATATGAGAAAAAGAACCAAAGAATCGAATTAAAAATTCTCCCCAAATACTTTTTTAAAACCTGTAAAATTCAACTCATTATCTAAAGAAATACTTTTTAATTTTATTATTTATAATTAATAATTATAAACCCAATCTTAATTATTTCAGTAAGTAATTAACAACCCAATGATTAAATTTATCAAATAGGTTTTACATTTATTTCTCAATTTTTTCAAGATTTTGCAACAAATAAAAACAATAAAAATCCATATTTCTAATAATAAAAAAATAATAGATATTATCAAATACCTGATTTTAATACAAACTATTTCTTGCTTATACTCTTAGAATTTGAAAAAGTATATTGACAAGTCTTTTAAATTTCAAGAAATTTAATAAATATTTCTGAATAAAATAAATGTTCAAATTTTTTAGATCTTTAAGTATTCAATATTTGATTTATTTTTCATGTATTTTTAAAATAAGATCAAAGACACAACGTTACTTGTTCATAAAGAATCTCAGAAATTACTAAAAGTGATATTTCTTCAAAAGAAAATTTTTTTGCAAATTTTTATTTTTCAAATTTGATCCAAAAACCAAAAAAAATGGATCAGATCTTTTGACTGAAAATTCAATTGGAAAAATGAAATCTTTTAAAAATGATTATTCATTTCTCTAAAGTTGACAAACGAAGTTTCTTATTAGGTTTAATTGTATCCTAATGTAAATAATTACTCTATTACCTTGGGGAAAAAAAATAAATAAGAGTTACTAGTCCCTTAATTGGTTTTATTTCTAGAAATTCATTATTATTTTTAAGGAAGAAATGTTTTTTGTTCAATTTTGCTTTCAAATTTTATATAAAGTAATTTAGAGAGTTAATAATTTTTTTGGTCTGTTACGAACTTTTTTGAGAAAAAATTAAGTTTATTTGTAATTGTTAATCATATTTAATATTTCTTTTTATTTCAATGACTATTATCTGTTCAAATAAATTAATAATTAATTTTCGATTAAAAAATATCTTTTTTCTAAACAATATTTATTACATTTGTTTTTGGTTGTATTCCTTGTCAAAAAAATTGATTTCCTAAAAATTAATTAATATATAATACCATTCAAATCAAAGATTTTCATTAAAACTCTTTTGGATGTCCTTAGTTTTTTTTTTTTTTTATTGTTTGAAGGGACTAGTAAAATAAAAAAAATCTTCAAGTACATTTAATGGCAAATTCAAAAAAAATTTACCGTATCCTGAAATTGAAAAACCAAGTAAAAATCTGATTAATAGAAGACCAGAACTTGCTTTATACATATTTTCCAAAAAGAATTATTGTTTTATAAAAGTCTGATCCATTTTTTCATTGTTGAAAAGTTCAAAATTCAACATATTTCTGAATTACTTAAAAAAATTATTTTCTATTAAAAAAAAATATTATTAATATCTGTAAAGGAAGTATACAAAAATACACTTTAAAAATGAAACCATTAAGTTCTAAAATAACACTTTATTAATAAATCCACTTAATGTGAAAAAAATTACAATAATTATTTTAAACTTGAAAAAAAGTTATTTTTCTGATTCAAAGAACGGTTCAAATTAATTTTTTCTTTTTATTGAAAAAAATATTCTAAGAAAAAGAATTAAACAATAAAATTAAAAAGTCCCCCAAAATACTTTTTTAAAACCTGAAAAATCCAATTTATAATCTTTAGAAATACTTTTTAATTTGATTATTTATAATTAATAAATAATTACTCAAATTTGATTCTTTCAGTGGGGTAAGTAACAACACAAAGATTAAATGTATAAATAGACTTTACAATTATTTCTCAATTTTTCAAAGATTTTCAGGCAAATAAAAAAAATTTAAATACATATTTCTAAACCAAAAAAAATAATAGAAATTATCAAAAAATTGATTTTAATACAAATAGTTCCTTGTTTATGCTCAAGATGTTTGAAAAAGAATAATACCTAATTTTTTAAAATAAAAAAAATTAATAAATATTTGTTAATAAAAAAAATTATCATTTTTTTTTTATTTTGAAGGGAGAAAACTAGTCTCCCCTTACAGCCCTAATTTCTAAATTTTTGTTTAGAAATTTTAATAATAAAGAGTCATAATTTTCTTTATCATTAACAAATGATAAAATAAATAACGAGTCTTTAATTCGAATAATATCAAGAATATTATTCTTTAATTGCTAATTATTTTTGTTTATTTGAATTAATTCCTTAATCCAAAATTTTTGATTTTTTCCAAAGAATGGGCAGTTCCAAAGAAAATGATCGATATCTTTTATTATTTCCTGATTAGAATGATTTTTACATAAGTTGCAGAATTTTGTTTTCAATTTATTTTTATCATAAACTTATGAATATCTGCTTAGATAATTTGTCAAGTTTCTTACTTTTAAAATGTAAGTTGAGCCTACCTATTTTAAATTAACATTTTTTGAGATACTCAAGAATTCAATATTTGATTTATTTTTATTGTATTTGTAAAACAAGATTAAATCCCCAATGTTATCTGTTCATAAAAACTCTAAGAAATCACTAAAAGTGGGATTTCTTTAACATTAATTATATTTCGAAAATTTTCTTTTTATAATAAGATCCATAAATACAACCAAAAAATGATTATATCTTTTTACTGAAAATTCAATTGGAAAAATGAACTCTTTTAAAAACGATAACTTATTTCTCTAAAGTTGATAAATAAATTTGTATATCAAAATTAATTGTATCCTTATGTAAATAATTACATTATTACCTGTGGATAAAAAAATAAATAAAAGTTACAAGTCTCTTTAATCAAAAAATTGTTTAAAAATTTTTTTTTACAAATCAAGTAAAAATACATTTTAATGATATATTTTATCAAACCCATAGGAATTTCAAGAACTAATATATAATTTTTTTTAAGTATGTTGATGTCTAACTTAATTAGGGAATTTCCAAGATAAGAAAAGATAAGAACAGAAATTAATGAAAAAATAAAGTTGGTGGCTCTAATTATTAATAATCATGTAATCAAAAATTCTTCATTTCGTTAATAGGTTTTTGAATAATAATTGAAGGCTTGTTTCAATTCTTTAATAAAACAGTTTAGATTCAGATATTAAATGTTTTAAATCCTTATTTAACTTCTTTTGAATGATATATTTCAGAATTTTTTTCTTTAAAATTCACTACACTAAAAGATTAATCTTTAATTCAAGTTTTTGTTTTGTGAAATAAAAGTCTCTAAGCATATAAATTTTTAGATCTCACCTTAAATATTTATTTAGTCATATTGAAAACTAAATGCATTAATTTTTTTATTAGGATCTAAAATAATAATCACTTTTATTCAATTTCTTATTTAATTAATCGCCCAAAAGAAAGATGAATTAAAATAATAGTTTTAGTATATCTTTTACGGATTGGTTAAATATGATATAAACAAACTTACCCATGGATACATTAATTCATTTTAACTCCTCAATGTCACCTTAAACCCTATGATCTTAATTTTTGATGGGTTCAAAGAATTTAAGAATCATATTAATTGTTGAAAAGAGAAGTAAATTTTGTTATATTATTTTCAATTTGGATGTTTTTTCAAGTTAATTTTCTCCAAAATAAAATATTTATATATTAAAAAGAATTATTTTATAATATTCAAAAATTTCCTTTTAAAAAATATCTCAGGCTATACAAAATAGAATTATAAAACAAGGTTAAAAAAGTTCAAAATTTTCCTTTTTTTATTTATTTCGAACATATAAAATGTAGCCCCATATAAAAAATAGTTCATTTACTTACAAAATATTTCTTTTCATTTCATAGAAAGAATTTAGTTTCCAAACTCTATTTCAATCTCTAAAAAAAATATTCGAATGGGAAAGGGGAACAATCAAATTTCTTAAAAGTATAAGTTTAGTTTTATTTCTTTTGAAAATTATTCCATAATAATTAAAAATAGTTTTCAAATCTGAATTTTTATCATTTTACTCATCAAAATAACATTTTTGGGTAAACTTTGGTCTATATACAATACTTAATTTTCAAATTTAAATGCAGCTAATAATAAATTGAACAGAAAAAAGGATTTTTCAGTGTTTTTGAAAATTAAAAGGTTTTATATTCGACCATAAAGTATAGTATTGAAAAAAATACCCCCTTGAAAATAATCTCTTGGCTTGATTTTTAATTGTGAATAATGGATAATTATGCAATTGCTGTATAATTTCTTTTATTTAAGAATCAAACTTTTTCAATTATAACACACTACTTATTAGAATGATGTACAAATAAAAAACACGTGTTCAAAGTACAAGTTAACGAATCAAAAAAAAAGAATATTAAACAATATCATTTTCCAAATTCATAGTAAAAACTCCATAAAACTCTCTTCTTTTGTTTTAAAAAATAAGTAGTTCTACTTATGCTATCAAACTATTATATGAATATTCTGTAGAATACTCGTTTTAATGAATGCTATATTGGTTATTACTGAGTTTATAAAAATAGTTGGTAATTTATAAAAAAGATTTTATACTAAAATAAAAGAAATTACACAACAATTTTCCTAATATTCACAATTAAAAATTTTCTTCAGGATTATTTTCATGTTGGATATTTTTTATAATATTATATATAATTTTTTTTTCAACATTTTGAATAAAAAAATAATAAAAAAATGAAAACAATCCAAACTGATAATAAATTTCATTTTATCTTGAAAAGATTCGCAATTTTATCATTTAATTAAATCACCTATCACAAATTAAATATTGATCTTTTATTCTTTGTAATAATATTGATCCGAAAGACTTTTTTTTTTTTTTATTTCTATTTTTTTTAATTAGTATGTAAATCTATTATTCAAGTGTATATCTCACTCTCAAATTTATTCTAGTGTTAATTTACATAGTTAAAGAAATAATTTGAATAATTTGGTTTTGCATATACTTTGGAACTAAAAATTGGTTAACTTTAATAACATTCTTTGAAAAATTAAAATAAAAAAAATCTAATTTAAATATTTCTATTTTATAAACAATCCAAAACTTAATAATTAATCTACATCCCTAAACAAATTGAACCAAGAATTTTTTCAACTAAGGGGCCTGAATATTTAATACACAGCATTGAAAATTTATCTCAATGTGTAGACGATGAATATAAATTCTTGGGTTTTTAACAAATACAATGATTTCATCTCTAATTTGATAAGAATAACTTTTTAGTATGGTTTTACTCATAGAATATTTTCGAGACATTTTAACGACAAACCAAGAATACAATTTTTATTTAATGGTAAAAGACTTGAATTTTAGACTTCTCCTTATCGATTCTTTTACAAATAGATTTCTAATTCAAATAAAGGTTTGTTTTCAATTCTTGATTTACAAAAGTATGGGGAAAAAACTATAAAATTTAAAAAATCAAGGAATCTTTTACTATGAAATATCTATCAATTAAACCAATAGTTACTTAATTGTAAAAATAAACCATCACTAAATTAAACTCTAATCATAGAAGCCCCACAATTTGAACTATTTTAGTTTATAATATTTTGTGAAAAAAGTAAGGATTTTTTATTTTTTATTCTTTTTTCATTCTTTTTTTTTTCTCTCTTTGTTTGTAAAACCTTTTGTTTTTTTGAAATAAAAAAAAAACTCAAGTGTTTTATTGGAATGTCACTCAACCTTGAAAACAAAAAAAATCAAAAAAAAGTGAAGCTGATCTTAAAATTTTTAAGAAAGAATGGACACTTTGAATTATTTAAAGAATTAGAAGAAAAAACGAACATCAAATTGGAAAAAGAAAGTGTAAGCAATCTTTTCCAAAGAATTTATTCGGGTGAATGGGAGCAATCTGAAAGGCAATTAATTGAATTAATGGGCCAGTATGGGAAGGCTGTGAAGGAGAATAATAAGAGTTGCTTCAATTATTATCTTTTTGAAAGCCTCAGTGAAAATCAGTCTATCTGCAATAACAATTGTTTGGAATTAGTCAAGCCTCACGCACGCAACAGCCACCAATTAGTTTATGATTCTGTGAACAAATGCTTTTGGTTCTCTGGTGGGATGACTAAAACAGAATACTATTATGATCTGTGGTATTTTAGTTTGCAAGAGAGGAAATGGTGTTGTATTTGTGACGACTGGAGGAAAAATGTTGGGATAATCACAAACCGACAAATAAAACTCATTTTTGATAAAAGAAATTTGAAGTTGTATTTAATTACAATGTACAAACCTTCTTTAATGAAATTCCACAATGCCAGCAACGAACCTATTCGTATCATTTGTTATAACATTACCAAAAATAAATTTAAACTTGTTGTCCAGAATTATTCCCAAAGCCAATCACTTAGTTTAAATAACTGGGCTGATTTTGATTGCTTGATCGATGAAAACAAACAAGTTCTATGGTTCAAAGGTGGCTTTTTTTTTGATTTTCAAACAAAAAAGAAAAAAGAGCCTTTAAAAGCAGAACAATTATGGAAATTTGATCTTAAAAAACACACTTGGCGGTGTATTAAAAAACATTCTGAACAAAAAGAAACAGGAACTACTCAGCATTTCCCTTTACCTTATTCAGGTTTAAGTCTAATTGATCTTAATGAATTAGATCTAACCGAAAAGATAAAATCTTTAACCAAAAAAAAAAAACAACAACAAAAAGAAAAAGAAAAAGAAAAAAAAAAACAAAGAGAAAAAGAAAAAGAAATCCAAAAACTTTCTGCTGAAAAAAATAATTTAAATTCAAATTTAGTGCTAAACACTAAAATCCAAAATGATAAACCAAATGATACCCCCATTTCTTTATTATCTCAAATGCCTTCT
Source organism: Anaeramoeba flamelloides (assembly GCA_027625915.1). Taxonomy (NCBI): domain Eukaryota; family Anaeramoebidae; genus Anaeramoeba; species Anaeramoeba flamelloides. The sequence continues at coordinate 11,942,021 of JANTQA010000036.1, forward strand.
GATTTATTCGTTAATAATCGCAATAATGAACATGAAATGCAACAACAAGCATTCCAAGAAGAAATGAATCTTAGAGCACCCATAAATAATACTAATAATGGCGAAAGTGGTGAGCGCTCTAATAATGATTTGACTGGATCTAATGAATCAGAAGATTTGGATGAAAATAATGATGATTCTGATGAAGACTCCAATGAATCCAATGAATCCGAATCCAACTTATCAGAAGAATCAGAAGAATCAGAAGAATCTGAAGTATCTGAAGTATCAGAAGTATCTGAATCGAACTCAGAAGAATCAGAAGAATCAGAGCAATCTAACGATTCCAACGATGATGAAGAATCAGAAGAATCAAACGAATCCGAAAACTGGGAAGAATCGGAACAATTAGAGGAACTGGAAGAATCAGAAGAATTACAGACAAATGAGGAATTGGATGAAGAATCTGACGACGACGACGATGATGGTTATGAGGAAGAAGAAAATCAAAATCAAAGTGATTATTTGGAAAGAGAAGAAATTTTACCACTACGAGAACTTGAAAATTTGGTTCGAGGAAATTATACGAGTGGGATGCAAATATTTAATCAGATTGAAGAATTTCAACAATTGCAAGAGCAGAGACAACAGCAAAGATTATTGCAAGAACAACGAGAGGAATTATTACAAGAACAAAGAAGAGAACAAGAAAGTGTACAGGAACAATTATTACAGCAACGAGAACTGCAACGACTTCTCCAGTTACAGCAAGAGCAATTACTCGGCCAACAAACCACCCTTCAAATGCAGCAACAAGAATTCCAACAACAACTCGAAGGCCTACAACTAGAAGATCAAGAACCTGAACAGCAAAGGCAAATAATACAGCAACAGCAACAGCAATTGCAATTTCAACAACACCAACAACAAGTATTACAAGAGCAACAACAGCAACTCCAACAACAGCTTCAACAGCAATTACAACAATTACAGCGATTACAACAAAAACAAATTCTTCAAGAATTAACTGAAAACAAAGGAGAAAAAGAAGATTCCAAAAAACAAATACTTAATAGCCATGGTTTAATTGGAAAAAAAAAAAAAAAAATTCCAAATATTACAGAAGAAACTATTAAAAATTCGATATTTGAAAAATTTGGGAAAAATGTTTTAGCATTGAATTTTGGAGAAAGTTTAATCAAAAAGAATTTAAATTTTGAAAATGAAAAAGATGCCTTTTATTTTTTTTGGTATAATATTGAAAAAGATCGATTCTTTTTGACCAAAAGGCCAAAGCAAATGTTTAAATCAATAAAGTCAACGTGTATAGCTCAAAAGGGTGATCTCATATTTTCTTCGAAAAGTGCAATAGATGATGAATTAATTTCTTTTGACTTTATTGGGAATTCGATTGAAAAAATATACAAACACCCCAAATCAGAGAGGGTAGATTTTAGTTCAAAAAATATGTTTTATGATCAAGAAACTGATTTTTTTTATTTGTTTGAATTCACTTCATCCTTTTATGGACCTCAAATACATATTGGGAAAATTATTAAACGAGATGAAAAATGCTTTTTAAATAGTTTATTATTTTTAATAAGAAAACAACGATTATTAGAAATGATTAATCAGCACCATCAACATAAGCAACAACAACATCAAAAACAAAAACAACAACAACAACAACATCAAAAACAACAACAACAAGATAACAAAAATAATGATCAAAAAAATGTTGATCTAAAAAAATTAAATCTTGAAAAAAATGAAAATAAAAATTCTAAAGAAAAAGTAGGTAAACAAGAAGGAGAAGAGGGGGTGGAAGAAATAACAATGGAATCAATTATTAATTATTTTCAAAATGAAATTTATAAAATCATTGATGAAAATGATAGATATATTGTCAAAACTTTTCGTAAAATGTCCTCTTGGATATTTAATTGGAAATTGCAATCCCAAAAGGAAATATTTGAAAAAAGAATTAAATTATTTGAAAAAATCACAAAGCATTTCCCAAATAATATATCTGGACCTTCAAAAAATATTGAAAGTGTTATTTGGAATTATCATAAAAAGAAAAAAAAAAAAAAAACAAATGGATTTAATTGATCTTTGATTTATTAGATTATGAGAAAAAGAAATAAATTATTTTGAAATGATTTATTTATTTATTATTATTTGAAAATGTATGTGCGTTATGCAATCGCGTGCACACATAATTAGATGTATTTTTAAGATTCTTTATCTATTAATAAATACAGATTTAATTTTTTTTTGAATTTATTACATCGCCTCACACAAAAAAAATGTTTTTTAATTTCTAAACAAAAATTTGGAAATTAGGGAAAGTGCCGTAGAGTGTCGTAGAGTGCCGTAGAGTGCCGTTAGGGACTTTTTAATTTAAGAAATAAACTGAAAATTAAATAAATTTTCGGTTTATTTCTTTAATTAAAAAAAACCTAATGACAAGTGTCAGGTTTTCGAGAATTTAAAAGAATTGAATAAAATCTTTGATTTTGCTCTATTCTTTTGAATTCTGGAAAACCTGACGAGGGTAAGAGGAAATTAATTCCCTCCCTTCAAAATAAATATATAAAAAAAAAAAATGTTTTTTAAAAGAAAAAAAATTCAAATAATAAAATTATTAAATATCCCATCTGTCCAAAATACCAGCATTTTTTATATTCAAATTTCAATTTTTTTCAATTATCAGAAAACTATTCATTTTCACAAATATTTATTACCATGATAATCATTTAATAAACTAAATTCCAAAAATTTGGACATAGTTTAAACAGTTGAAAGAATGACAATACTGCACTTTACATTCAATTTGGAAATAATTTTGATTTTACAAACCATTATTTCATTTTTTGTCTTTTCTGTTTTGTTTTCATTTCCTTTTTACCCAGTTATGTAATCTATTACTTTTTATCGGAATTTTTTTTTTCAATGGTTGATTAAATGTAAATGTTGAGTTTGTTAAATAGAAAAAATCAAATACAATTAGTTGTTGGTGATATCTTATCATTTGATCGATCAATAATTGTTGCGAAAAATTTCAACAAATTTACCAATACAATTTTTGTTTCTGCTCGTTTCATTATTTTGGCACACCAATTTTTATTTTTTCATTTATATTTTTTTCTTTTATTTGGATAGAAATAATTACATATAAAAAACATTAATACTGGGTTACTTAAATGTGGTTTGATATTACGTTTGATAAAAAAGAATAAATTAAGTTTTTTTTTTTTGCCTATTTTTGATTTTGTGTTTGTCCAAATTTTTGGAATGGGGTTTAGATCGAGGGGGTTTACCCAATATATTTAGTATGTATTAATTAATTATGTTGATGTTTTTTAAAAAAGCTTCTAGATCAACCTATTTTCCCTAAATAATTGTTTGTCCGACTGACTATTTGTAACACAATATGATTTTGATTTAAATAAACTCCAATTCAAAATTTTTAACAAAAAACAATTTAATTTTTGAAAAAAAAATGTTATTAAAATCAATTCAAAAAGAAAATACTAAATTAAAAGTATTCACTAATTGAAATGTTTACAATTGTTTATAAATTACAATATTCACAAAACAATAAATAAATAATTGTCCATACTAATAAGCCAAGAGGTGTGTTAAAAATTTTGGAGACAGCACTACAAAAATAATTCATTGCTAAATATATTGTAATTCTATTAGGATATTGATAGTTCAAAAGGTTAGTAATCGTCAACCGCTTTTATTTGAGTTCTTATATTTTCAAAAACTTAACTTTAATCTAATATCAGCTTGTGAATAAATCCATTGTTTAAAAATAATATTTAATAATTCAAAAAAAATTAAAGGAAATGAAAAAACTATAAGGTGAATCAAAATTATTTCCAATTTTTAAAAAAAAAAAAAAATTATTTTGAAATTCAATTAATTTGCAGTATTTTTATTATTCTAACAGTTTTAACTTTGTCGAATTTTTTGGAATTTAGTTTATTAAATGATTATCATGGTAATAAATATTTGTGAAAATGAATAGTTTTCTGATAATTGAAAAAAATTGAAATTTGAAAATAAAAAATGCTGGTATTTTGGACAGATGGGATATTTAATAATTTTATTATTTGAATTTTTTTTCTTTTAAAAAACATTTTATTTTTTTTTTATATATTTAAATTGAAGGGAGGAAATTAATTTCCTATTATAGCTGTTAGGTTTTTATTTCTAAAGATTATATAATCAAAGATTTTACTATAATCTTATAAATTTTGGAAAACCTAACGAAAAGTGTCGTCAAGGTTGTAGAGTGCCTATCTTTTCCAGAAATCAAAAGAATAGAGTAAAATCTTTGATTTAACCCAATCCTTTAGAATTCTCGAAAATATAATATCGGTTTTTTTGTAATTTTTAAAATTAAAAGAAAATTTTTGAAATTTTATTTTTATTTCACAAATTAAAAAAAAACCTAAAGAAATAACCAGGTTATTTTTTTTTTTCAATTAATCAATATATTTTCATTCTTCGTTTTGAAATAATTACAATACTTTTTTTCTCAAATAATAATTTTTTTTTTTTTTTTTTTTTTGGAACTTAACATATAAACAATTTGTAGCCTGATCATATTACCAATAAAAATATTTAATTATTTATCATAGGAGGTTTTAAAAAAAACCATTACAATTATCATATTTTCCTTATTTAAAAGGTTAACGAAAACTAACCATCAAACTTTAGCTATTTCAAAAAAAAAAAAAAAAAGGGAAAAATTATTTTAAAAATTCTTTATTAAATTTCAAACTAAGATTACCATTTACCTCTCATGAATTGTGGTGAATCATTCATTGATTCCTTATAATCATTCAATTTGTTTGTTAGTTCAACATTACGTTTACTAAAGACAACAATTCTGGTATCTAAATTTTATACAATATTTTTCATGTATTGAAATTGGTCATTTTTTTTCTTTTTCAGATGGAAAAAATCGTTTTCCAAGTGTGTTAACCAAGATAAAATTTCTATGAGAATAAAAAATCTTATCACTGTATTTTATTATTTAAAAAATTGTATTTAAACTACCATATTATTTGGTATTTATTTAAATTATCAGTTAATTATTTTCTGAAAAAAAAGTGTTTCTTTTTTTTTTTTTTAATTAGAAATATTTTGATGTTCTTATTACGTAATACAAATTATCGACACTTTTCGAGTTATGATTAATATTCCTCTTAATATATTATTTTCCAATTTATAAATAAAAATACTAAAAAAGAAAATATTATTTGAAATTTTAAAAAATTATGTTTAAAAACTTTCGAAAAGATAAAAAATCAGATTAAAATCCAACATATATTATTTATTTTTTCATTTTTTTATTGAATTGTAAAATATGTTGCTTTTAGAAATTTTATTTATTGTTTTATCATATAAAATTTGTTAACTTATTTATTAGATTAAATGTTTGAATATTATTTTAATTCAAGCCATTATTTTTTTTCCTGTGGTTTCGGTTGTTGTTGTTGTAGTAAATTGGGTTGTTGTAAATTTTGAGTTTGTTGGTAATTTTGAGGTAAGTTTACGTATGGTTGTTGGTAATATTGCTGTTGTGAATATTGGGGTTGTTGTTGGTAGTGTGGTTGGTATTGGTAATATTATTGTGGTTGGTAGTATTGTTGTTGTTGTTGTTGTTATTGTTGTGGATATCTGGGTTGTTGATAATATGGCTGTGGTTGAAGATATTGCTGTTTTGGGTATTGTGGTTGATATCTGGGTTGTTGAAATTGTTGTTGTGGTTGTTGTTGTTGCTGCTGCTGTTGTTGTTTCTGAAATTGTTGTGTCTTTTGTTGTTGCTGCTGCTGCTGTTGTTGTTGCGGTTGTTGAAATTGTTGTAGTCTTTGAGACTGTTGTAAATTGTATTTTTGGGGATACGTAGAAGTGTTTTGAGTATAATTTTTTAAATTATAAATTTTTTCAAAATCTGAGTCGGGTAACATAAATCTTGGTGGGTGAATGTTTTCAAGCATTCTAGCCTGGAAATGATTTTGGCTATATTTTGGATCTTTATAATCAAAGCATCTACACATATTTTTTTTTAAAGGATCGTCCCAATCAGGATCATAAGGAGCTATTGTTTCTCCAATTGGTAAATGATAATTTGATTTTTTTATTCTTCCAGATAAAGAAAATCTTAATGATTCATTAAAAATTGACCAAATTATTTTTTTGGAGGAAGGTATGGTTTTTCTTTTTTTTTTTAATTTATTATTCTTATTTTCTTTGTCAACATTTTCGTTAAAGTCTTCGAATTCATCAATTGCTTGTCTTTTTCTTTCAATAATTTGATTTTTTTTCTCATCTTTATCATTTTCATTTTCTTCTTTTTTTTTTTTCGTTTTCATTTTCTTGAATTTCAATTTTTTTTTCAATAATTTGATTTTCATTTTCTTTTTTTGTTTCATTTTCATTTTCATTTTCATTTTCATTTTCATTTTTCATTTCATCTTCATTTTTATTAATATTATCAAGATGGTTATTGTCTAATGCTATTTCTTGTTTATTATATTGGTCATCATCATCGATTTCAAAAGTTGTTTGGACGATATCAAAATCATTCTTTAATTTTAAATTTTTTTCTTCTTCCTTTTCTATTTTATCTTTCTTATTATTTCCATTGTTGTCATTGTCATTTTTCTTCTTAACTTTTGTACTAAACGTTTCAGACATTTGAGTTAAAGCTCTAATAAATAGTTGTGCGGTACCTAATGTGTTTCTTTTTTTCTCCAATTTTGTTAATGTAAATTCTAAATTTTCAACTGCATCAATTATTTGTTCGATGTTTACAAAGGGGAGCAAAGCAACTCCTTTCCATTCTTGTTTTTTACCATTCATATCAATATCAAAAAATTTTGGATAAAATTCAATAATAGGTGAGTCATTTTTAAACATTAATTTTGCAAATTCCTTTGGTATACAATGTGAACTTCTAGGTGGTAACACGGACATTAATTGGATCATTGGCTTTACAGGTTTTCTTTTTTCAAAGGTGATCATATCTGGTATATGCTTAGCCAAGTCATATGCAAAGGGGGAATAATAATAGGGATAATACCATCTCCAATCTGGGCATCCTTGGAAATAATATTTTAAGACCCATTGCAAGCCTTGGATATAAGAATAAACTATTTTTTTAAGGAATTCTTTTTCGGTAATATGTTTTTCAAATTTGTAAAAATAATATCTTTCTCTATACCCATCTTCACCATAATCAATTTTTTCAAAATTGTCAAACTTTCCATCATTTTCATCATTTTCATCTTTTTCTCTTTTTTCATTTTCATTTTCGATTTTTTTTTCAATTTCTTTTTCATTATTCATATTTACAATTTTCATTTCATTTTCCTTTTCCTTTTCATTTTCTTTTTCATTTTCATTTTCATTTTTATTGTTATTGTTACTTTGATTCTTTAATTTAACTTTTTTGTGTTCCTTGAAAAATTTTTGTAATTCTTTATATGACGGAGCTCTATCAGATTTGCTTGCGTTTTTCCCTCCACCTAATGGTTTCTTATTCCTATCATTTTTTTCATGGATAACTTTACCATTTACAATTCTTTGTAATTTATGGAACTTTCTGTTTAAAAAAATAGGATCTTCTGAGATTGCAAAATTTGTAAAGAATTCTTTCAATGGTTTTAAGTTAATATTACCATCCTGTGTTAAATAGGATCCGTATTTTAGAAGAATTTGTTTCCAATTTGTAGTTAACAAATCAATTGCACCTTCTCGGATATCTAATGAGGGCAAATGAGGAAGAAAATCATTCCCGACAAAGAAGCACATAAACACCCAATCGTCTATTGCCCGTTCAAGGTTGAATTTAAAGGGCAAATCCGGGATAAACAAATCTCGGTACAGGTATTCTCTTAAGACTGAAAGATGTAAGAAAATAAAGGGTTTTGTCTTGTCATATCTTTGTGTTCTTTGATCAAATCTCCACATTTTGTTTATTGGCTTATTGGGATCTTCCCAAGGCGCTAGGTTTCTTGATGGACGATAATTCTCTTACTGCCTTGGGTTAAAAAAGACTACATCCCTTAAAATTGTAAAATTTACTTCGTGGGTTGCCAAGCCTAGCATTATTAGGTCTGCGTCGAGGCCATAAAGCACGTGCCGTGTGTTTGGATTATAATTTTTTTGAATACGTTGTCTTCGGATAAATTTCATTACCTTGTGTTCTCCTTCGCCAGGAAGGTTGCTGTCAGACAGAATTACTTGGATGTTTTTCCATCCCGGATCTGTGGTAATCTTTTTTGCAATATAAAATCTCAAATTTTGTGTCAGGTCTTCCATAAATTGCGTTCCAGGTGTTATCACGTTATGGTCTTTTGAGTATTTGTTTTTCCTTCATCAAAGATTTTTTTTTCTTATTCTTTTCCACTTTTTTGTTAGCTTTTCCTTTTTTTTTGTCCTTGTCCTCTTCATTTTGTTTTTCTTTTTCGATCAGTTTATTCACAAACTCATTGATATTTAATTCTCTTGCAGATCGGAAGCGCAGTGATCTTTGTTGGTTCATTTTGCTCATAGGTGCAACACCATCAATGGCAATATACAATAATTTTCGTGGACGAATGACGTTAAAGACCTCATCGATCATTGAAAATAGTCTCGTGAATACTTGTGAAACTGACGTTGGGGTTTCAGACTTGTCATCAGGATGGAAAGCCGGATGCACCATCCCATTTAAATCCAAATATAAATTATCAAATTCTGTGCCATTTGGATTGCTTCCTTCAGGGTTATAGTACCGATGATTCACACACGAAGAGAGAATTAATGGGTATCTTCTTTTTAACCATGCAAAAAATGAAGGTACACCCATTCACAAAGTAGCCGATTGGAAATAAATCTTTAATTTACAATATTTTTGAAAAAAATGAATTTTAATTTGAATTTTAAGGTGACCTTGGAGTAAAATTTGAAAATTAATATATTTCGTATCCGTAAGTCTGTTGTAATTTTCAATTACTATAGAATGTTTTTCCTCAATATTTGAATTAAGGATTGATTGAATTTTTAATCACTGATCATTTTATTACTAATATTATCCAATTCAAAAATGAAAATTTTTCGTTCATATCCCAAAATATTTTTCTAGTTTATAAGTTGATTAAAATACAAAGATCTTGACATCATCATTTAGAAATGATATTTTTAGACACTAAATTAAACTTCCTTAGTTAACTCTGAGATAAAATTTTTACTCGGCTAATTTGACTGTAACAGTAATAATTAATATTCATTTTGGAACTTGAAATAAAAATTTTCATGTATGAATTGGATTACAATAGTATTGGTTACCCAAAATAACTTTTGTTTAGAGAATTGTTGGTTTTTTTAAAAAACTATATGTTGTTATGAAAATGTAACTGTGGTTTTTTTTTTCGATAACATGGTTTTATTTATTTTAGGTGGTTGGTTAAAAAAATTTATTTTGTATTATTCGAAAATACTCATTTAAAATAAAACCAATTAACTCAACAGTGGAATTTTCTGTTACTTTTAAAAATTTTCAATTTTGTTCATATTTTCGAAAAATTGTTGATCAAACAAATAAACGATACCCATTCTGAAAAAAAAAGGTCTTCTGTTGTGAAAATAACTTTGTGAAAACTAGTTTTACCTGTGTTTTTTAAAAGAAATATCATCTTTTTCTTTTATTGGAGGTCTCTACATTAAATGATGATTGAAACCGACAAACAAACAATAAGCAACCATCGTGTTGGTTTCTTAATGTTCAGTTCTAAAGAGCGAATCATTTATCATTGATTTGCTCCATTCTTGATGGAGGTGACTTGAAACCTAAATATTTATTGTGAAATTACCCATTCTTTTCATTGACAAAATTAAAATAACAAAAAAGAATTAAGAAATCTCTTTGACAAAAAATTCATCGAAGAAAAATAAGTTTGAAAGAGTTCTCAATTTCAAAAAATCAAAATTTAAAAAAAAAATTAATTGTGCTTTTTTTTAATTTCCAATGGTTTAAATTTCTACAATTTAAAACAAATTATTTTCTTCTTATAGTATACAATCAATTTATTTCGATTTAATCTGATTTTTGGTTATTTTGTAATACTCTATATTTTACAAAGTAAGGAATTTGTAAAATTCTTTAGAAATAAATAACTCATTTGAGAAATGAAAAAAATGAAGAAAAAAAATCTTCAAGATTTCAAAGAGCGACACTCCAAAATCAATCAGTTGTTTTCAGAATGATCAATTCTAACCATTCTAATTGGAAATTGAGTTTTACATTTTTAGCACTTTTTTCTAAAAATGTCATTTTTTTTTTTATTATTGATTTTTTTTAACGATTATACATCACGTGTTGATTTGTTTTTTTATTAGGTATTAAGTACTCTTCAAAATTAGAAATTTTTAATCCATTTCAGAAAATAAATTTTAACCTTAATGACCCCACCCTTAAAAAAATTATTAGAAAAATTTTGGACCAAATATGAAAAATGTTAAACAAATTCAATTCTAAATTAAAAAATTAAATGAAAAAAACAAAAAAATTCAGAATAAACTTGCTAAAAATTAGAGGAAATATTACAAGTCAAATTGTATTCCCAATTTAAAATTTAAACAAAACCAAAAATTCTGATTAAACAAATTTAATGGGAATAAAAAAATTAAAATAGCTTATTGATTTAAATCTCAACCATTATTTATCAGATTTAAACTACTAACAAATAAATATAGAAATAAAAATCTCTTTGTTCAATAATTTTGAATCATTAATTTTGAAATGAAAACTAAAATAAAAATACCATTATAACTTTGCTGAGATTTTACATGTACATATTGTTCGATCATAGGTTACGATTTATACCACATTTACCATCCAAGATATAAAATGAAAATTAAAGTTGAAGAAAATTCCAACTAAAGGCTCATTAATTTTTGTTCTAGGATTATAAAATATGAACAAGAAATCTCCAAAAATGTGACTTGATTTGGAATTTTCTTATATATTATTTTTAAACCAAGTTCATACTGTAAAAGTGGAACGGGGACTGTATATATTATCAACTAATTTTATGTGTGTTTTTATTTTTAAAAGTAACTCAACTTTCACATACTATCAATTATTTTAAAATTTTTTGATATCAAGTAAACTTACGACATTGTAAAAACGAAATACAAACTCAATAAAATTGAAAGAATATTAGAAAAATATTTGACAATAAACAAAGTTATTTACAAATAGAAGGAAGATTTTATAAATTTTGTTTTTGTTAAAGAATTGCAAAGTTAAATCCAAATATCAATTATTATTTATAATGGAGATTTTAAGAATAAATAAAAAAAAAGTAGATAATACAAATTAAGAGAATAGTTGAAATTTCTATTATGATACAAAACTAATCAATCAATATATTTTCAAATAACTGAAATATTCAAAATCTTAAAGTCTAAAATGAGAAAAAAAAAATAATTTTCATTTTGATCTTTAATTGAAGATCAAATATAATTTCAATAGAAATCAATATGATTTCTTTACAATCTTTTTAATGTTAAATAACATTATAAATATACGCTTTTACTTAGTAACTAACGATCTTAAAATAAAATTTTAAATTCAAATCAACTAATCAACAAAAAAAAAATAGAAAATAGAAGAAATATATAAAAATGATTTAAATTTGATTTTCAAAAATATTTTTTAATCTTCAAATATCCATTCAACTCCTTGAAGAACTATGGAACTCATTCATTATAACTATGTATTTTTGACTGGAAAACTACTTATTCTTATAATTTTACTTAATCTCTTTTAAATTGGAAAATAAATTGTTTTAATATTTTTATCTATTGAGAAAAAATAAAATCATTTTTTTCAGTTTGAAATATTCAATTTCCTCACATATCAAAAATAAATGAAATTAATTATTTAAAAATAGACAATATTTTATTTGTATATTTAAAATTTCTTGATTAATTTGCTTTTCTAATCTATAGTTCTGAAATGATTTTCACTTTCATTATACACAGAAATCAAAAGATAATCAAAAACAAATAACCCAAAGTTTTATTGTATTTACACTTTTATACCTTTTATTTAGAATATTTTGTTAACAATAATTTTGACCTCATCTTTTTCTAATTAAATCAGTATATTTAAACCTTTTTATTATTCTTTCATTATATTAAATAAAATTAAAAATAGAGTCAATTTGAAATATATTGTTGAATTCAAATATGTGATATTTTTTTTAAAGTTTATTCTTTAAAAGTTTTATTTTTAATAATTTTTATAAAATAATTAATAATTTTCAAGATTTTTCTTTCCCTTTTTTTTTTATGTATCTTTTGATCTCAATTAATAATAGATGTCGCCAGAGATTATTTTTAATTAATTTTTACAACCTTTTATTTATTATTCAATATAAATTAGAAATTATTAATAACCAATTTAATTTTTTTTATACTAAAAATATGATTTCTTTTCAAAATTCTTTTGATATATTAAATAGTATGTAAACTTCTTTTCTCTTGATTTTTTTTATTATTAAAATAAACATAATTCACACTTCTTACCTTACTCTCTTTTCGTTTAATATTAAATTTTAAAATAAAAAATAGCTCAGTAACATTCTTTATTTCGTTTTTTTTTGATAAATTTTTTAAAAAAAGATCCATAAAATAATAATATTTATAATAATAATAAAAAAATGTATTTTTCCTAAAAGTTTATTTCTTTTTTTTTTTTGAACCAATATAATATGGTTTCCCCTTCATTTCTAAATTTTTGATCAAAAAGAATCCTCTGTAATGTATCTGATGTGGACTGAGTGGTTCATCTTCATTTGTGAAACTTTTTTATTGTTCATTAATTTTTATCTTTTGATAAAAATGAGCAGGAGATTATATTGGAAAACAAACAAAATTCTCATCTGAAATGACCTTAATTCTAGTAATGGAACTCCAGGTATTTGGACTACAAGGATCTTTGATCAAAATTTAGATCTGGGTGCTCGTGTGCTTATACAAAATAAAAAAATAAAAATTATTTAATTTTTCAAATTATCGTTATTTGGTTTTTTTCTTCTCCCATTTGGCCCATTAATGATGCAAAAAAATTGACTTTTTCGGGTAAATTTTCCCATCCACCGAGATTTTTTTCATTAATTTTGAAAAAAAATTTTCTAATATCCATATCAAGAGAAATTTCGAAAATATCATTTTTTTTTAAATAAATATTTTCTGGATAATTTTTTTCGTCGATTTTTCGGTTTTCTATTTTGATTTTTAGGCTTTGGTTTTTCTTTCGCTGTATATCCCGCCAAGTTTTAAAAAAATATGTTTTTTCCCAATACCATTTTTTAATGAAATTTTGCCTATTTTCGGTTTTGACTACCCCTAAACAGATTTGGTTATCTTTATTTTTTGGATTTGGGAATTGGTCTATTTTTATTTTTATTTGGTGTTTTCCACTAGAATATATTTTTTTTCCACAAATTATTCCATCATCATAATAAAGTACCGAGGATGGATTCCAAGCAGTTTTATTTTCGTTTTTCAATTTAATTATATTTTCGCAGTTCATTTTTGGATCAAATTCTTCTCTTTCTTTTATGATCTTTTTTCCCCTTCCTCTTCTTATATTCAATTTCTTCTTTTTCTTCGTATTTTTCTTCTTCTTTTTCCTTTCTTCTTCCTTTGAGAGTATTTCCTTTGATTTCCGAATTATTTTGATTGTTTTTTCATCTTTTTCCAATTTTTCGATCTTTTTTATTTTGTTTTTATTTTTATTTAGCTTTTTCTTTTTTTCCTCTTTTTCGTTTAAAATTTTAGTAAATTTCGTATTTGATATTATTTCAACTTTATTTAATAAATTTAGATAATTTATTTTTGAATTTTATATTTTTTGGATCAATAAACCCGATTCATTTTCGATAAAATTTGAAAGATCTTTGATTTCTTGTTTTAATTTATTTTGATTTACACGTGTGCGTTTGATGGTTTCATTCTTTTGGATTTCTTCTTTTTGGATTTTATTTAACATTATTTTGATTTTTCTTGAAATTTCATTTGAATAATCATGTAGGCTTAATGTCGAATGTTTATTTTTGCTGCAATTTCGATGGCATTTATTGCAAATTAATTCATTTTCATCTTTACAATAAAAACATAATTCTTTCTTATGTTTGATACAAAGATTTGGATTGATTTCTTTTTGTATGAATTTCAAAAATCAAACAATGAAATAATTAAAATAAACAAGTAAATTTAATAAACAAATAGAAAAAAATAAATATTAGAAATAAATACAGATGAAAAATATTTTATATTTTGATTTTCGATTCTATGAAAGGGTTATTCATTAAAAACTAAAAATTACTAGAAATTCAAAGAAAATTGTTCATTTGATTTATTTTTTTATTATTATTATTGTAGTTGTGTAAATTCAACTCTAGTTACACTTTTACTTAAATTTCCTTTGATAAAATTTAAGTGTTTAATTATAGATTTCACCATTATTAATTAATCAAAATAAATCCAAATCATCATGTTTTAAAATTGATTCATTGAGATTTATTTCTTTGAATTTGTTTTGAAATATTAGTCGGTCTTTTTAATAGGAAGGAAGAAAATTGTTTATTTTATGATCTAATTTTTATTTTAATTTCAAATTTAAGTGAAAGGTTAATAAGTTTAATATTTAATCTATTTTTTAAATGTTTTTTTTTGAATTATATATATATCTATATTTATATTTCTTATTCTCTATATTTGATTTCTAAAATTTATATATTTTCTCAAAATATTTTTCATAAATGCTGACTCACTTGATAATGTTATCGGACATAGTATTTTTAGGTTTTGTCTCATATTCTTATCAAAAGAAAATTTTCAATTATTCAACTCAAAATCATTTTTTCAATTTTTTTTGCTTTTTATAATATTTTCTTTTCTTTTTCTTTTTTTTTTTTTTTTTTTTTTTTTTTCGATTTTAAAGAAGTAAAAAAAGTTGGAGTTCATGTTTTTTTTATTAAAAATCTTCTAAATCGAAAAATCAATTAAAAAAATTTTATCGAATAAAACTGTCAATATATATGTTTTTATAAGATGCTTTGAGATTTAAATACTTTTTTTTTTTCAAAATTGAAATATTTTGTGATTTAATTTTCAATAGGTAAAAAAATATTTTTTTGTTATAAAGAATTTTTTGAAATTTTGTTACATTAAACCTATACACTTGACTATTAACATTAAGTTTAACTATTTATGGGAAATAAAGAGAACACAAATTTTGTTAATCTTTTCTTAAAAATAGTTTTGAAGATCAAAGTCAAATTTAAATTGTTTAATTCTGTAAAATTTATTGTATGAAGGTTTTTAAGGGTTGTGTGAATTATTATGATTTATTTTAATTCTTCTGTTTCTTTATTGATTTTTTATTTTTTTTTGGAAAGATAAATTACAATTTTGTTAATTTTATATTACAATTCACAGTAATATGTGTATTGATTTAAATAGCCAGTGTTGATAACATTTAACCCATTACTAAAAATTTAACTCAAATTGTTTTTTCCAGGTCGGGAGGGGGGAGGGGGGGGTATTGGAAGATAGTACTATTTAAATTCAAATCGTCTTCAAATGGTTTAATTCTTGGACTTACATTCATACAGAAAGCTGGAGTGAACTCCAAGATATGTTCATGTAATTTGAGACAAAATTAATAATGTTGATCATTTTATATGTAACTGTAAAAGATATGAAAAAAAAAAAATTCAGGTTTAAGATGCTTATAATAAGCAATTGATAAAAAAAATCAAAAAATAAAAAAAAAAAAATGCATTCTTTAATTAAGAATACCCAAAATCATACACACGATACGTTTGTTTAATTTAATTTAATTTAATTTGATAATTGATCAAGGGAGTTTATTGGGGAGGTTATTTAATTGTTGTAATTTTTTTTTTTCTTTTTGATCTGATTTATTTTAAACCTTTGTTTTTTTTTTACCTTTTATTTTTCAATTTTATTTTCAAGTCACTTATACTATAGTGTTTCAGTATTTCCATCGGGGTTTGTAACCACTTAATCTTTTTCCATTTTAAGTCCTCTTATCTGGAGAAAGAGATACAGACATCAAAAAAATTGAAAAAACAGATAAATCCTTTTAGTTTTAATATTAACTCTAGCATTCTATTTTAATTGAGGAGAGCAACACTTTTACTCTATATACAATTTTTTGTTTTGATAATTGGAACTATAGTGAACCAATTTACTTTCTCTGAATTTACAATATACTTTAATTTTCGTCATTTTCCTATGGTCTGAAGTTAATTAATTCTCGCCCGAGTGACGTCAACAAATTTCCAACATAATTAAGGAGTGTCTAACTCAGTAAAAATAAGGTTTTTAATCTATTTTTCTTTTGGGTTGTTAAAAAATAAAAACAAAATATTCTGAGTGTAAATTTTTAAGATTTCAATTTTTGAAAATTCAAAAGTTTGGTAAAATATTAAAATCCAATCTTAATCTTGTTTTATATTTCAACACACGCTAATACTATTCAATTTCGTGCAAACCATAATCTTTAAGTAGAAAATCGATTTTCGATACAATTCGATTTAATTCAATTTGTGGTTGCCTTATATCCCACTGATTTTGAAAAGTAATGATTTGGTTCTTGTGCTTTGTTAAATTAAACTCATTCCAAAAATGAACAAAAAAAATCAAAAGAAAAAATAGTTAAGATCTCAAAAAGTGCCCAAGAGCAAGATACTTTAAAACTGGTATAACCTTGATTGTCACATTCAAATTCACACTAATTTTAACTTGAAATTTGACTGTCTCTGCAATGACTTTATTATAAAAAAATGTAATCTTTTTTTTAAATTGAAGATTTCTAGAATCCTATCCTAATATAATAAGACTGTTTGTTTTTAATTTATAAGACAAAAATCATAAAAATTAAAATTTTTTTAAAATTCAGGACTTTTGACTCTGAAAGAGAGTATTTTAGCCATAGAACACTTGAAGCAATTTTTCTTCATTTATAACATTCCAAAATTTTCTAATTAGCGAATGGTTAGAACTTGACTAATAAAGAGAGAAAAAAATTCCCAAAATTGAAAACAAAGCTTTGATAAAAAGCTTCTGGGATTTTGATCCATACAAATAAATATGATTGATAAAACAACAAAATAGTCTTATTTTTTTTCATTTAAAGCCTTTTGCTCAAATCTCCAAAACAAAAAAAAATTAAAAAGACGAAAAATAATAAAAGAAAAAAATAAAAATAAAATTTCTTTTACCTTGAATGTAAGGTTCTTTGAAAGTGGACTCGTAATGTAATTCTCTTAGATAAGGAGTGTGTACTTGTGATTCACAATTTTTGCAACAATGAACTTTACATTCCTTGCAATAAAAGTCTGCTTTTTTTTCTTCACAAACTTGGCATTGGGGGAGTTGGAGTTCAACAGGAATTTGAATGTCTCGCAACCTATTAGGATCTTTGTTTTTTTGTTTCTTCTTTTTTTTTCGTCTTTTCGGTTTTTCATATTTGTCTTTATTTTTGCTCTTTGTTTTTTGTTTCTTTTTAGACTTCTTGGGTTTGTTCATTTTAAAGATGAGTTTGGATTTGTTGGAATTAAAATTTAAAAATATATAGTCGGATCAAAATAAAAAAAATGAAATGATGACGAAATGTAGATAATAATTTGAGACTGGAATTCAAACTTATATCAAGTACTTTCTCATTAACTAATTATTTTGATTGAATTTATATTTTTTTGGGTCTTTTCTCCAAATGGTTTGAAAAAAAAAACAATTTTTGGTGCAAATAACTTTGTGGTTAACTTGTCTCATTACTCAAATTTGATTCCTTACTAAAATATTGGCTAATTCTAGAAATTTTTGAATTTTACAAATTGGATCCAAGCAACATATAAACAAGAAGAAATATGGTTCTTTAAATAAATTTTAAACAAAGACTTAAAGAGTTCTGGGAAAGATTAAATTAAATATTTTTTTTAAAAAGATCAGAAAATGATCGTTTTGTTAAGGGGATAAGTACATTTTTCATTTTTAGAGTGCCACCATTTATGTGAAACTGAATTATTCAAATCATTTCTTTAGCCAAATACATTGATATTTTCATAAATACTAGAGTGGAATATATCCTATTATAAGATATTTTCATACGAACAAAAAAACGCAAATCAAAAAAATGAAAAAATTGATCAAAAAAAAATAAATAAAAATCATTTATTACTTGATCTTATCTGTAACATTTTACACAATTACTTATTCTTTGTTTGGTTTTATTTTTAATTCTTTATGAAAAAAATTTTATTTGGGAAATTTTTGAGAAACAAATTACTGTTTATTTCGAAAGAATTTCCAAAATGAATTTAAAAATCCTTTTTTCAAAAATGTCATCTAATTCTAGTTTTAGTTCAGAAAATTAGAGATTTTTTAATTCTTCTTGAGAGTGAGGGTTTAATGGACAAATTGGTTTGATTTTATAATTATTTATTTTCCATTAAAATGAGAACTCAAAATAATTCTGAATCTGAGTGAAATTTGTTATTGAATTTCTCAATTATTTTTATTTGAATCTTTTGTTATAGTTTTTTGATTCCAAGAATTCAACACCTTTATTTTAATTTTTGAAATAGTATTCCTTGTTTTGGCTTTGTTTGATAAAAATATTTTAAAAAAGAATTTTGAAAGCAAATTTGTCACAAAAGGTTTTTTAAAATAATAATAAATAGTAATGGTGCAAGAAATTTTTGGAAAAAAATAGTTTGTATTCATTCAAAAAAAAAAAAAGAAATACAATCTTCCAAAATAGGCTTTTATCGTTTTTTTTTTTTTTCATTCTTGATTTCAACAAATTTATTTGGAAAGGTGATCTTTTGTGTTTGGTCTTCTAAAAGAAAATATTTGTTTCAAATACACACCCTTTCGGGTATATTTTGTTGGTTTACGTTTGGTTGATTTCGATCATTGGTATAAACACATTTCTAGATCCAAAACTTTATTTAATAAAACTCAAAAATTTAATCAAAAAAAATGTTCCAAAAATTGAAAAAATTAAGATTCAACTCTGAATTACTTTGATTCCATTCACGAATAGACTAGTGGATCGTGTTTTGGTTTCAAAGTTTCAATATCTGGTGGCACTCAAAAAATATTTTTTCAGTAATGTTAACACAATTAAAAATTTTCAAAATGGTAAAATGTACTGACTTGCTTAAATTTTAAAACAAATTTTACATTTATTTTTTCCTAAAGTTTTTTAATTCTGACGAAATTTTTTCACAATAAAGATATCGTAGTATTTTTCAACATCATTGGCATTAGTTCAAGATCTAACCACAAAGGTCAAATTAAATCTGAACCAATTTAATATAACTTTTGTCATTTCTTTAAATATCTCGGAATGAAAAAAAATATAAGTGAAATTTTTGGGAACTATGGGTAATGGGAGTAACAACCATTAAGCTAATAATTTCACTTTTTTCATTCCCCAATTAGATCAGATACATATATTTTTTACTTTTGTATGGTTTTCATGGATTTATAGTATATAGAGATCTTGTTCTATAATAATGTATTATATTTTTAATCACAATTCAAATAAAATAATATGTTACGTTGAATTTTACTTATATACTTTGTAAATAATATCTGGTTTCCCTTTTTATTTTAGGTTACAACATTCTATTGTAAATTTATTTTATATCTGAAAAAAATAAAATAAATTATTTGAAAAATGTAGTTTAAATAATAGTAAATAAACAAAACTCCGAGATATATATAAAAAAGGTTTTTAGATTTAATTGAATAATAAAACAGTGATTACATTTAAAGTTTGGGATTTTACTCTTTGGTTAATTGAACTTACTCTAAAATTTAAAAGCAATACAGATAGGTTAGATCCGATTAAAAAGAGAGCTGAAAAATAATCTTTAGATCTATCATTTTATATTTACATTGATTTAATAATATCTTGAATCTAAATTGTTGTTTTTAAACCCATGTTTAACCAAGTAAATTATATAACTGAAAAGAATTCAAAATATTGAATGTATTTAAAGAATTCTTTTAAATAGATGTTTTTATCATTTATAGTTGAATATAATATGATAATAATTTGATTGATAAAAATAATTTAGAAATTGGTTATTATTTTTTAAGTTAATGTTCAATCAATTTGTGAAATATATCTAAACCAAAAGAAAATAATTTTTTTGTCGTGATCATTTTTAAAATTTCAATCTTTTACTTCATTTTTCAAAAAAATCAATTGTTTTTTTTGAAGAACTTTTGTATTTATCAAAAGTATTATTAATTAAATTCAAAAAATCTAAAAATTGAATAAAAAATTCATCACTATTTTAATTGTAATTTCTTTTTAATACTGAAATACGGGATAATAACTTGATTTGTAAATTATTTAATATCTATAGAACCTCACAATTCCAAAATAATATTACAGTATTATATATTTATTATGAACATCAATACATATGATAAATTACTCCTGTGCATGTCTACAAGAATTATTTATATTATATTAATAATTAGTGTAAAATTTACTATTTAATCAAATTTAACAATTAGAAACCTATTATAATAAGTTAATTCTTTTGATATTATTATTTAAAGATATTTTATTATATTGTTGAGTTCAATTCGTGTAAATATTGTAAATAAATTATAAATAAATCAAATAATAGTTTAAAAGTTCTAAAAAATGAGATATTTTTTAATTATGAAAATCTATTAGAATTATCTAGAAAATATATTTGAGACTTTTATCAGATAAAATCAAAGTATGATTTATAAATTTAATAAACAAATCGAGAATGATCTTATATATAAATATATATAATTAAGATATCATTCCAGACACAATTAGAGCTTTTTGCATAAAATATTACTCTTCACAATTCAAAAAAAAAAAAAAAAAAAAAACACCCCCATCAACTATTTAATCTATGGTAAACATGTTTATGGAATAGAGTAATGATAAAAAATTCAAATTAAAAAATGAAAATAAAACAAACCATTTTTTCAAAATATTTTTTTTTTCTATAAATGGAGTTTTTTATAAAAATGATAAGGTCAAAATAATTTGTGATAAAAAGAATCTGATTTGTCGAATAACCCGTGAAGTTTCCTATTTCTTTTAAAACATTATCAATAATAATAGCATCGTTGCCTTAGGATGTTGCATATTAATCTCTGTTTACCCATAAAAGCATAATGGTTAACCGATCTTAAATCATTCGTCAATACAAACAAATATTCATCATAACCAATTTTAATCTGAACCACAGATCTAAAAATCATTTTGTTTTAGTTACGTGCATTTTAAGAAAAAAAAGAATACAAATCACTTCCAAGAAAAGTATTTAAGTTCAGTTATCTAAGTATTTAAAAATTGGTCTGTATTATCAACAAACACCAATATTTGTATGTATATAATCAATATTTTTATTAAATTATTTTTTTTTTAAGATTTTGAATCTTTCTTTATACATTTTCCTTTGGCTTGGTTATAATTCCAAAATTCATATTTGTAAATTTGGGATTGTTTTTTAAATTAATGGATTTTAGATTTTGAAAAAAATAACTTCCTTACAAGTGTTCGATAATTTAAAAGTTACATTTTTTGTCTTCAATTATTTCAAACACCTCTGAGAATTTCTTATTAAAAAGTTTGAATTGTCAAAAATTAACACATATAATTTTCTCCTTTCTTGAATCCTATAAATCTGAAAAAGTAAATTGTAATTTATCTTGATGAATTTCAAAAATATCAATAAGTTAAAAAACTAAAATTTTGATAAACACTCTTTAATTCCTCAAAATTTGTTTTTAAAAATGAAAATATAAAAAATATTTGAAAAGGTGTGTAAATTGTTTGGAATAGATATTTTGTGACAAAAAACCTATTAACTTTTGAAAATTAAAGTTAACCCTTTCTTATTTTCAAAAACAATTTTAAAGGTTATTTGACTAAAAACCAATTTAAAACTCATTCTAATCTTTAAAAATATTTGATGTTTCTCAATTTTTGTTAAAATTATTAAATTTCTGTCGAGTGATCAAAACAATGAGTGCCCAAAGAATAAAATCTATATATCAGATTAAAATATATACTATTTATTCTACTTCTTTGTATAAAAAAACTATTTCACTATTCAATAGTATACTATTTCAAATCAATTTTGAAGGTAAACTCTCGAGATACTAAGGAATTTATAAATTAGGAATAAAATTAGTTTTAAATTTTTTTGTAATTTTAGCTCTTTTATAAAATTTTTTATTTTTTTTTTTGATTAAAATTTCTCAAATAATTAATGATCTTTTTTGAGATAAATTTTCAAATTTGATCCTTCATTTTTAGAATTTCTTTTTATTATGAAAACTTGAAGAAATCAATACCATTATTTTCTTAATGTTTATTGGTTGTTTCTCTTATCAATCAAAATATATGTCTTCTAGAACAAAAAAAGCTTTTTTCATGTATTATTTAATCAACAGAACCTTTTTTTGTTAAAATTTTGAAATTTTGAAAATCACCGAAAACCAATTTTAAATAAGCAACAATTTCAAATTCTTAGCCAAAGTCAATAGTAGAGTCTAAATCTTGACAAATTAATCTAATTTCCAAATTGAAGATAAATTCTAAAAAATAATTTGCTCAAAAAAAAAAAAGTATATCAATTTTCTAAAAAAACATCCAATATATTCCATTTTATTTTGTAAATTCTAATTTATACTCCGATAACAAAATTAAATATCCAGGTATTTGAATTATACATGTATCTATTGTAAATTTTGAAATGCTTTGTGTGAAAAGAAAGCTTTGTGATTATCTGTGACATTTAGGTATTACATATCAACACAAAATCAATCTTGGGTTTGAAATATTTTTTTTGAACAATCGATGAGTAACTTCATTCAAAACTAAGTAATCAAATTTTGAGCCACTAAAATACCTCTAAAGTTCATTGCATTATTCGTCACGAAAGTTACTATTGTGGTGGATTGAATCTTGAGAACTGTTTGGTAAAAAACAATGAATATAAGGGATTATGGAAAGTAGGATAATAAGTCCATGAGATACCACTTTTTGATTTATATTAATGATAATTGTAATATAATTCGGAAGCTCTCAGCACGTTTCATTACCAGCACAAGCAATGGGGGTATATTAATAAATTTCAAATCTTAGTCAAATTTCAAAAAGGGTCAAATTGAATTTTTTTCTTTTTTTTTTAAGAACTTCTTGGTTATTATCATCTGTATGAAAGTTTTTAATTGGCTTTTAAGAGCGTTGCGAGGATAAATCAAAAATATTATTCTGGTAGTTGTTTGTATTTTATTACTTATATTGAAGAAAATTCAAAATGATGAAATTATTCAATACTAAATAATTTTAAAAATTTGTTTAAACCCCAATTTTAACCACTCAAGTTAAGTGGAAAAGTTTTTACTCTTTTATCCCTTGAAACAAGTTCCAATGCTTTAATTGGTTTCTTATTTATTTTTCTACAAAATCCATGACAAAATTCTCTAACATATCATCCATAACCATCCATAACCATCTCTAAACGAACCTAAATGACCTTAAACTACCTGTAAAGGGCTGTTTAAACACCCACAGCTCATATATTTAAATATAATATACTATTTTGAAAAAAATGATACTTTGATCAATTCGAAATTATAACAAATTTGAAAAATAATAATTTTAGATTCGATCAAAAAGGAAAAAATTGCAGCTACTAAACAATTACCTCTCAACAAAGCATTCACTATTTCTAAGAAATAATTTAATAAAAAAATTTTAAATTAGGGATTGAGTCTGTTTTAATGAGTTTTCTTGATAAAAATGGACTGTTGGTATATTTTTTTTTGATTTTTTATCAACTGAACTAGAAAAACAATTTTTTTTGTTTTTAATTTTTCTTTTTGTTTTTTCAATACTAAAAAAAGATGGAAATCTTTTAAAAAAATTTTTAAATAAAAATTTAGAAATTAAGAAGTTATGCCAAGTGCCTAATGCGCTGTAGAATGCCTAAGTTTTTATTTTTTTTTAATTTTTGAAATAAACTAAAACTTTTAAAAATGTTCTTTTAATTTTTAAAATTAATAAAAATCCTAAATGATATTTTCTCATAGGTTTCAGTTTTATTCAGAAAATCTATATATTGACTTAATGATAATAAAACCAAAGTAAACCATATATCTTTTTTTTTTTTAATTAAAAATAAATGAAATATAATCTTTGTTTTTTTTTTATCAATTCTTTGAATTACAAAATAACTAATCATAATGGATGACCAATTATTAATTACTAACGTCTATTTTTTTTTTTATTTATTATTGATATGCTTTTAAATCGGATTTTTGTTACTCCTAAAAATCTAAGTGAAGTGTTGACGAGTGCTCTTGTTTTCTAATTTGGGCCTAGAAATGATATTATTTATTTAATTATTTACTAATTATTCTCCTATTTTTTTTTTTTTTTTTTATTTGATAACTTTTTATAAAATTATTCGTGTCTTCGAAGAAAGACCAAAAATAGCTGTTAATTTATTAATCTCTTGAAAAAAATTCTATATGAGATAATTTTCTATTATATTTTAAAAAAATTATTTAAATCAGATAAACTTTAAGTATTATCAAATAAACAGCTCTTTTATTGTATAGATGTATTTTGGTACTATTTTTTTATTTGATTATTTTGTAATTTCAATACTATGTCTTCCAACAGAAAAGTTAATTTCTAAATCTAAGAATCTCAAATTGATTATTTTTGACTTTAAGTTGCAAAAACTAAAAAAAATGAAAAACATTTTTTCTTTTTCTATTAAACTAACAACTTTCTTTTTTTTAAAAATGCAATCTTTAGTTTCTGTAAATATAATTGAATTAGATATTAATAATGATGTTCTTATTGCCTGGTAGCTATTTTTTTCTTTTCCTCCTTTATGCTTGTACCAATTCACCTTTTTTTTTCTTTTCTTTTTTCTTCTCTCCTGAAAAAAACCATTCTATTTAGGACCTACCCAACTCTAACAAAATCTGAAAAAGAAGAGGTGGTGCAAAAATGTCAATTAACCAACCAAGAATTTGAAGAAGAAACCTTATTTGCTCGAATTGGTGAAAAATGGGTTTATTATTTCTTTTCCACTAATAACACCCAAACAAAAACCATACCAAAAGTTAAAAAACTTGCGGTTTGTGTTTTAACAACAGTAAGCTTTTTGTTTCTCTTCTCTGTCACTTCTTTTCTGCCACTTTTTTTTTAGACACTCCTTTTTTATTGATTCACAAAATTCACAAAAAAAAAAAACAAAAACAAATAAAAAAAATCTTACAGGACTTTAACCCAGAAAAATATTTGTACATCGCAGAAAAATTTAATGACAAATATGTTGAAGACGGTAATCCTGTCAACTTACTAAAATCCTACATCTCTTTATACGCAACTTCAAGTTGCAAAGATTTTGAAATGGAAAAATTTAACCAACTAAATCCATATCTTGAATCGCCAATAAGCTCAATTATTTCTCTTTTTAAAACCAACTTTATGATGATTTGGGCTGCTTTGTTCATGAAAAAAAATGTTGTTGTTTATTCGAATTCATATTATGAACTTTTAACTGTTGTGAGGTATTCTTCTTTTTTTACACCATCTCTTGATCGGCTTTTTCCTTTTACTTTTTTCTTTTAATTGTCCCTTAGACACCCCCACTTAATGCAGTAACTCATCGAATCAAATAATTTTTATTTTAAAATATTGAAAAAAAAACACAGATCCTTACCATTATTAGTTATGCATAGACAAAATTGGAATATCCTTCAACCTTATGTGCAATTTGAAGAAAACCAAATTGACTACTTGAAGTCTCAAAATGGATATATTGCTGGTTTTACAGATCCACAAATCAAAAATCAAGAGAACCTTTATGATCTTTTTATTGATGGTAACTTTGGATTATTTTTTTTCTTCTTTTTTTTTTTTTTTTGAGTTCTATTTCTTTCGGACCGATTTTTTTTTCTTCAATAAACCTCGTTTCTATTATAGTAACCTTTACAAATCACAGAAATGAACACTAGATTACAATTCTAAAAAATCTTTCAAATTTTTTTTTCTTACCTTCAAAATAAGGCACCAATGAATAATTTAACAAGTAATGAAAGCAAAAACTTTGTG
This sequence comes from Anaeramoeba flamelloides, assembly GCA_027625915.1. Classification (NCBI taxonomy): domain Eukaryota; family Anaeramoebidae; genus Anaeramoeba; species Anaeramoeba flamelloides. The sequence continues at coordinate 11,968,260 of JANTQA010000036.1, forward strand.
GATTGAATGTTAATGGTTTACTGGTATTTGCTGGTATTTGAATAATAAATAGGAAAAAAGCTTTCACTTTTTTTTCATTTTCCTTTATGAAAAGAGATCTACAAACTCCAACCTACTTTGTTTGGGAACTTGATTTAGGAAAGCAAAATATAATAGAAAAATGAAGTGAAAATTTTTTCTCATTTAATTTGCGAATATCTGTCGTTATTGTTTTGGTTTGGAAACAATCTCCTTGTTATGTGACGAGTTTGGCCCTGGAAGAACGAGAAATATGAGATTGTTCAAAGTGATATACGATTATGTTGAGAAGTTAGAAGAACGACGATTAATATCCGCTTATCACCATAACAATATCATATTTTGAGTCTGGAAGGAGAACCAAGCCGAGGAAATTAATAACAGGTGATTGTTGAACAAATGAAACAATATGAGGTTTTATTTATTTTTTGAACTCGAGATCTAACTTGTGACAAACAAAAACAAGTAAAAACGAAATTGTTATTTTTTAAAGAAGCTTGGAAGAACTTGTTCTTCCAAACTTCTTTTTCTCTCAACCGAGTTATTGAAAACATTGAAGTTAAAGTTTACATTTTCATCGTTGGAGACAAAACTTGGTTTAAAATCCACCAGAAACACAAACTAGATCGTCCAACTTTTTAACAAGATCTATTTCCTCTTTTATTCCCCTTTTGTCAGCAAATTCCCGAAAACGATCAAACTTAAAAACCTGCATGCGCCTGGAGTTCTTAACAATGAATGATTTTTGAAAATTCCTCTTAAAATTTCAAAACTTGACTTAGTAAAATAAAATGTTTTTATTTTTTTTCTCATTTTTTCAATTTATAAATGTATTTTTTCTCATTTTCAAAATATTTTTATTAATGGTATCTACTCTCCTTTTTTCGAAGAAAAAAAAGACTAAACAGTTTTTAATTTTTTTGGTAGATGATATTGATTTATTTTGAATCAAAACCAAAAACGCTGTTTGATTTTAGACATTGTTTTTAAACAAAATAAGAGAATTCATTCAATTACCAAACATTACTCATAAATCGAAGGGCTTTTTTCTTTGTCGTCTATTGAACTCTATTTGATCAAATAATTGGGCTCCTTGAACCAAATTAATTTTCCAATGTCGTAAATCCTTGAGCGCGGATATCTTTTGGGATTTATGAGATTAAAAACGTTGCAAAAAAAATTGGATTAAACTCTTCGAAAATAACTTTGTATAACATTTTTAAAGTCGAATTTATTAGTAAAATGCTTCCTATTTTATTTAAATTCAATTCGAAATTAGAAGATCTCAAAATTTGCAAATTTTGCCTAATTACTAAAGGATTTCCCAAAATCTTTTCACAGTGTCTACAATACTATCCTAAACGGTTGAGTGTTCTAATCTCTTTCTTATCGGTAGTTATGAGGAATTATAGAGTTACACTTTTTACAAATAAAAAGTTTGAGTTTAAAAAAAAATACATAGAAATATTATTATAGCTAAATCATGTGAAAAAAAAAAAAATTAATTTTATAGGAATTAACAATTATCAACAGCATTAATAATTATAAAAAATTCAACTTTTCAAAGAATTTTCTTTTTTAAAAAACTGAAAACATAAAGGTTTTAAAGCCATATCACATAACCATTTAAATTTAATTTGTTCAACCCTTTTATGGGTACTTTTTTAAATCTTTAGGTTTTTCTCTTTTTGAAAAGAAATTTGCTTAATAAGCTAGATTTTTTTTTTTTTTAAACAAATTAAATTCATTTATATGTGAAATTATCAGTTTTCTACATTATTTTACTAAAATTTATTTATTTCTAAGAAAATAATGAAATTAGCAAAAAAAAAAAGAAAAGAAAAAATCATATTAGAATAAAATCTAATATTGAAAAAAACACCCTTACATGAAAATATTCCCCTACAAGATTTTTAATTGTTAATATTAGGAAAATTGTTGTTTAATTGCTATATTATTTCTTTTTTTTAAGAATAAAACTTTTAAAATTAGTCACTTATTAGAATGATGACTAATTAAATTACACTTGTTCAAAACAATATTCAATCAATCAAAAAAACAAGAATAAAAATTATCATTTTCCAAATTCATAACAAACCTCTATAAAACTCTATTTTTTTTTTTTTTCAAAATAGGTAAATATATTTAGGTTATCCAAGAATTAAAAAGGTGTTTTATAGATACCAACACTTTAATGAACTTTAGGTTGGTTTATTATTAAATTCATAATAACTTTATTTAGTTATAAAAATGATTTGATTTTAAAATTTTCCTAATTACTCAACAATTTTCCTAATATTAACAATTAAAAATTATGTTCTGACTTATTTTCATGTCAGATATTTTTTTTTAATACAATATTAATAATTTAAACATATTGCAATTTTTTTTAAAGTCAAACCAAAAACTCGGAAATTTCAAAAACCATCTGAAACCCAATTTTTTTTGATCTATTGGAAATCTTCGTAAAAATTCGAAAATATATTCCCATTTTTAAGAAAAACTAATTTTCCGGGTTTTTGTAATTTGTGGGTTTTCGATTTGACAGTTAGCAGCAAAAAGAAAATTGAAAATGATTAAAAATGAATAAATAGTTTATTAGGAAATAAACGAATTTATAATTATTTTAAAAAATTCATCAATTTCATAAATCATTTATTATTTGTTAGTTTCTTTTTTCTACCAGGATTCTGTTTATATATATATATATATATTGTTAATAGTTATATGCACCTACGACCTAAAAAACACTAAAAGTATATTTTTTGAAATAATTTAAATAATAAGAATTTACTTCAATTTTAAACCGTTTATCAAATGTGATACTTTCTTAATAAATATAAAAAAAGGTTAAATTTTACTTATTCATCCAAAATAAACTAAATTTATTTGTTAAATTTCTCAAAATTTGCATTAATTTTTTTATTTTCAAACAATGTTTTTTTGTTTAACAAGACACATCAAAAATTAATTCTTTCACCAAAACAGTTATTTTTCTCTCAAAGTGTTTCCAAACAAATCAATAAAAAAAAAATGAAATGATTTTTAATTTACTATTAATTATTTTTTTACTCCATAAAAATTAAGAATAGATTTCAAAAATAAAACAAAAATATAACTCTTTTTCAGCCAAAGGAGGCCCAGTTTTATTGAAGAAATAGAACATATTCTATGAGTTTAATTCATTATTCTTCTCAAACTTAAAATTTCAATTTTTAGATCAAAATCATTTTTTCTCATTTTCAAAAAATTGTTATTTTTTGTTTTCAGAGAATAAGTACATTTTTCAAATTTTTGAGTCCCATCATTTATGCGAAATTGAATTTTTCAAATCATTTCTTTAACCGAATATATTGATATTTTGATAAATACGGGAATGGAATATATCCTAATAAAATAAATTTCCATACCAACTAAAAAATGTAATTCAAAAAATGAAAAGATTGATCAAAAAAAAAATAAATACAAATCATTTATTTCTTGATCTTATCTGTAACATTTGATACAATTACTTATTCTTAATTTGGTTTTATTTTTTAATTCTTCATGAAAATACTTTTGTTTGTAAAATTTTTGAGAAACAAATTACTTTTTATTTCTAAAAAATTTTCCCAAAATGAATTTAAAAATCCTATTTTCATTTAATTTATCTAATTCTTGATTTAGTTCAGAAAATCAGAGATTTTTTTAATTCTTCTTGAGAATATCGATTCAATGGATGAATTCGATTGATTTTAAAATTATTTATTTTCCTAATAAATTGAAAACCAAAATAACCATTTGGGAAAAAAAGTGAAACATGTTTTTAAATTGTTCAATTATTTTGATTTGAATCTTTTGTTATAGTTTTTTGATTCGGAGAATTCAACACCTTTATTTTAATTTTTGAAATAGTATTCCTTGTTTTGGTTTTGTTTGATAAAAATATTTGAAAAAAGAATTTTGAAAAGCAAATTTGTAAAAAAGGTTTTTTACAAAATAATAATAAATAGTAATGGGACGAAAAATTCAAGGTTATAAATTGTTTGTATTCAGCCAAATTAAAAACATAAAAGAAAACAAATCTTCAAAAATAGGCTTTTATCGTTTTTTTTTTCCTTTTTCATTCTTGATTTCAACAAATTTATTTGGAAAGGTGATCTTTTGTGTTTGGTCTTCTCAAGGAAAATATTTGTTTCAAAAACATACCTTTTTTGGTCTATTTTTTTTGGTTTACTCTTTGATTAATTTCACTCATTTATATAAACAACATTTCTAGATCCAAAACCAAATTTAATAAAACTCAAAAATTTAATCAAAAAAAAAAATATTCAAAAAATCGAAAAATGAAATATTCAACTCTGATTTACTTTGAATTCGCTTTCTTTTCATAAATAAAACTGAGAATGGTGTTTTAGTTTCAAAGTTTCAATATCTGTTGGCACTCAAAAAACATTTTTACAGTAATGTTTACACAATTAAAAGTATTCAAAATGGTAAAATGTACTTACTTTCTTAAGAATTTTTTTTTTTTTTAAAAAAAAGTAAATTTGAAAAAAAAAATGTTTGAAACTCCAAATTAACATACAGAAAAGTGAGGCTTTTTATTTTCTTTTTTAAAAATTCATAAATTTACAATTAAAAATCTTATTGTCAACAATTTTTAATTTTCCAAAGAAATTGAAAATTTTGCACTAGACATTCCAATGAAAGGTTCCCAAAAAATTTTATTAACATTTTTTTTTGAAATTTATGATTTGTTAAGGTATTTCTATTACGAATCTCAACTCAAATCCGAAGTTTATTATTTTTTCTCTTATTTCTAAACAATCACAAGTTGGCTGATTCTTAAAAAAAAAAAAAAGTGAAATTTTCATTTTTGGTTAGGCCCCTTTGAGTGAAATGGAGTATATTATGAAAAAAATAATGAATTTAATTAATCTTATATTATTAATTGTAATGCTTTTTTATAATGAACTTTATTAATATTCTTTTTTATACATATTCTGTATTTTTTAAATGGAACAAAAAAAAAAACGAATACCCTTTAAAATTCACGATTTATAGTTACCACATCAGAAATATCTATTCCAGAACACGCACAAGGAGATATTATTGTAACGAAAACCTATCAACAATTAGCAGAGCAAATCTTTAAAGCAGTTGAATCTAAGTCGCAAACAGACGAAAGGATTATTAAGGCGCTTAATAAAAAAAATAAAGAATTGATTTTAAATTTAGTTAAAAATGCAGGAGATAGCGAAAACCCCCAAAAAATTTCACTGAGTTCAATTAAAAATTTAGAACTTTCAAGACAAACAGAAATTTTTGTTATTAATGTTGCTTCTGCTGAAAATCTTCTTGTTTAAACAAATAATTATATCAACACTACGAAGTCAAATTATTTTTACTATTATTTTGAAATTCCAAATAAATACCTTTTTTTATTATTTAATGTTTTACGAAATATCAGAAAATAAATTTATTTCAAATACTCGAAAAAATTTTATTATCACCATGAATAAAAAAATAAATTTTAATTAAAATAATTCTAATTTAAGACATTTTTTCATAACCATACATCATTTTTGGTATTTTCAAAAATTAAACAAGTACATTTGAATAGGGAAAATGTTTTCTTTAAGGGTAAGAGTAGTTATAGTGAAAAATAATTTTCTGAAATGGATTCAAAAAATTTTGGTATAAATTTACTGAGTGCCTAAAAACAATTTAAAACTAATCAACATGTGATCGATCTCCAAAAATCAACAATGAAAAACTATGGATATTTTGAGAAAAAAGTGCCCACGAGTGCAACAGTTGTATTTAAAATTATATTTCTAAATACAAATCTCTTACACTATTGTATTGTGGTATTACAACATCTTCAAGAAATTCAATGTGAAAAAAAAACATGTAAAAATCAAAATGTTGAAAAATAACAATAACAACTTTCAAAGTAAAAGTAAAAAAAAAAAATAAAAATAAAAGTAAAAATAATATTATTTATGATAATAGTTTTGTTAAAAATTAGAAAAATGATATACGTTAAATAAATATTTGCTTTTTTTTTTTTCTAAAAAATATAAATATAAAAATAAATATAAAAATAAAAATAAAAATAAAAATAAAAATAAATTTAGAACAATGAAGAAAATTAATCAAATAAAAATAGAAATCATATTGGAAATAGAGGATTTCAAATCAAACTTATAAAAAATATTTTGAATATTTTTCGAGAATTAATTTATAATTTTTTTCAAAAGAATCTGCTAAAGGGTCTTCGAGTTGTTTAAATTTCGATAAATCTGGCAAAGGGGTATTAAATTCCAATATTTTATTTGGTTCATTAAACAAATCCAATATATTATTAATTTCCGTTAAACTATTAATTTTCTTATTTTCTTCTTCGCTAATTAATTGATTTTTAATAGATTCAAGATTTTCTTTTGATTTTGTAAAAATTTGGTCCTTTTTTTCAGGGTTTTGATCAAGTAAAAACTCGATTGTTGCTTCTTTTTCCTCTTCATTAACAATTTCAGACATTTTATAACTGATAATTGTTGCGATTTGTATTTGATTTAAATGTTCAATGATAATTGAATCATCGAGATTTAAGAGATCGTTTCTCAGAATTTGGAAAGAAGTATCGATGATTTCTTTTATACAAAGAGTAATAAAGGTTTCAAAATCGAGATTTAAATTAAATGTTTGATTGATTTCACTTCTTTTTTTTAATTCGTATAACTCTAGAAGCGCCTGTAAAAAATCTGTGTTCAAAATATTTTCCATAGCTGAGAGGAATTGCTGATGGTATGCTTTAAACAATGCAAATTCATATTTTAAAATGGTCATTTCTTTCTGTATTTGTGTTTCTGTTAATCTAACAATATCTCTATTTATCCTTTTTAACAATTGTTTTTTTTTTCTTTCTTTTTTTAAAATTTCTTTGGAATCTATTTCTACAAAGTCGCTATCCTTTATTATTTCAATTTCCTTTTCAGTTCCCATTTTTTTTTGTTTTTCAATCTTTTCCTTTTCCTCAATTTTGTTCTTTTCCTCTTCCTCTTCACGTTTTTGCTTCTTCTTCTTTTTTTTTTTTAAATATTTTTCCATTACTTTATCTAAAATAATTTTTTTTACTAATTTCGTTTTTTCAATAGAATGCGCAAAATTTATGAGACTCGATAAAGAGGGCTTTTTACCATCACTCAAAATTACCGGAAATTGTACCAATACTTCCTTTTTGATCATTGCATCAACCCCCTTTTTTATTTCTTCAATTTTTCCTTTCATTTTTTGTTCTTTCTTTTCTCTTTCCCATTTGTTTATTTCCTTTATTAATTTACTATTTTGCTTTTTAATTTCCTTTTTTAATGGATTTGGAATAATTTCTTTTTGATTTTCTAGATACTCCCTTAATGTTTTTTCACATAAGTATTGGCTAAGATATGTTAAACAAAATGAACTACAAGTTTGCCCAGTTTGCTTATAATGACCAATAGATTCATTCATTACAATATCTTCGTTCACAATTGTGACTTCCCGATCAGCAAATTTGTACCATATTTTTTTTATCGAATCATGTATATATACATAATAATTACCTATAAATGGGGGTTTACAATAAGAATTTATTATTATTATTATTTATAAAAATTATTTATTGATTTGATATACAATCTAAAATTAAAGATTTTTTAAAATTTTCGAATGTGAAAAGTTTTCTCATTTTTTGAAATTTCAAAAGTGATACAAAAGCCCAAACATTTTCGTGTTGAACTTTGTTGATTTTTTTGGTTTTAAAATGACATATTCAAAAAAATTTATTCAAATATCTTGGAACAAAAGAAAATAAGATATCATGATAGAACACTAAATAAAATTATACAAAGTTAGCCAATAAATATTTTTTTTTTTTTTTTTTTTTTATTAAATAATGTCTCTCAACAGTTTACAAAAAAAAGTTTAATTTTATACTTTGTTAATTTTTATTTATTAGTTTTTTTTTTTGATTGATCTGAAAATTAAAAAAGTATTTTCAAGATAATATCTTTTTTGGTGAAACAAAAATAAATTAAGGGAGTAGTATTTGTTTTTAAAAATAAAATGAAATCTTGTAAAGATCTTGACAAAAATTTTTTTTTGTAATTTGTGTTTTGGTTTATGAAATGGATGAGTTAACAACACCTAAACAATTTGTTTAATTTTATTCTATTTTTTAAATTCCAAAATTCTAGTTATTTTCAATATAAATCTAGGGAATTATAAAAATACCAAAAATATTCGAAAATGGAAAATATTACGATTTTTTCAACAAATCTAAAATCATTGAAAATAAACTTTTGATTGTGTTTTTTTTTTTTTGTTTTTATTCTTGATATTCTTAATTATCAATGTTTCAGGTAAATTTTAAGTTTTATTTTCAAGAACATGAAAAAAAAATCAAATTGTATTTATATTATAAAAAAAAAGACTCCAATATTTTAGTCATTTGTTTTTTTTTCGAAAAAAAGAACAAAAAAAGAGAAAGTTAATTGAAAAAATACACTTTTTAAATTAAAAAATAAAAACTGCTTTTGAATTATGATAATTGGATCTAACCATCTAATTCTAAGGAATTTTAATCCAAAATATTATTTCAAGTAATTTTTTTTGTTTTTTATTTTGGAAAATTTAATACAAATTCTTTTAAAAACAATTCATTTTTCAGAAAAAAAAAAATAAGATCAGGTAGCGAGGATTATTGTACATATTCTTTTTGTTCAATTATTTAAGAATTTAATAGTTTTAAAAATCCAATTTCGTTACAAAAAACAATTATCAAGAGTATGAGAGGTATGATTATTTTTTTTTTGAAAGATTTTGGAACCTCTACAAGAGGTTTTTTTTTCTTCCATGCTAAAATTAAATCGAAAAAATGACTATGTACACTATTTAAACAACAATCTTGATGATTTAGGATGTATTTGAAAAAAATTTAAATATTTTCCATTTTCAAGTATCTTTGGTGTTTTTTTCAGGGATTTGGGTAATATGCCAGGTAACTGAATATTCCTTCAAGTCTTTTCGATTTTCGATTCTTGGTGAGATTTTTTGATAAATCCCTTTTTATAATCAATTAAAGAAGGGTTTTTTTTTGAGATCAAAACTGAAATCTTGATTTATAAAAATGAATAATGTTTAATTTCAGTTAGATTTCTTAATCAAATATTTTATTCCTAAAAAGCGATAAATATTGAAATTTTTCTTGCATTGAGGTTATTTATTTTTGAATTTTCTTTTGATCAAAAACGCAATGATTTGAAAAAAGTGGGAAACAACAAGTTTTAAAAAGTATCTATAAAAAGGATTAATTAAGGACTACGTTTGCAATTCAACAATTTGTCTCAACCCAATATGTTCCAATATCATTTAAAATGTGAAGAATGATCTTAAAAATATTATCCAATTTGGATCAAAAAATCATTTTATGTCATTTTTTCAATGAAAAATGAACAAGAAATTTTGAGATACCTAAACTCGAACAGTTTGTTAAGGAACGTAAAAATGAAAAAAAAAAATAATCACGATTTTTTAACCTTAAAAGTACTTCTCAATAAATAACTTTTAAAGCGAAGTGATCGTATTTTCAATGATTTTTGATCATTGAGTTAGGTTGATTTGTTACATTGTCTCCACAAACAATTAATCCGTTCCAACCCTACCGAGAAATATTATAAGACATAGAAATTGGTTGTCTATTATAAAATTGTGTTTTTAGAAATAGTAAAGTCAATTTCGATTCTATCATAAGATAAAAATTTCAACTTCTCTTACTTCATTGGAGTTATTTTTTTTTGTAAAAAACAAAAACAAAAATTAAGTTTTAACAAGAATTGAAAACCTAGAAGAAATACCCCAGAATAAATTTTCTCAAGAAAAGAAATCACAGAAATTACAAAAACCCTGGAAACTTGAAAGTATTTTTCGATCTTTGTTTTTAAATTGTATAAACCTGAGATTTTAACAATTTTGGAAATTGAAGATCCACATTAATATAAGTTATTTTAAAGAATTTATTTGTCAATCTCCAAAACCAAAAGAACCAAAAAATGGATAATTTATTTTTTAATCTTGTTTTATAAATTTTACGGTTTATGATGAGATTTAATAGCCTTTTTATGGTTTGTTGTACAAAATAAAATTTCAGAATAGAAAATAAATTTCAGGGTCTGATGAATTTTCATGGTAGGGCTGGAACGAATGTATTAATTATTACAAAGGGGTTGTAATTTTTTCTTATTTTGCTTTTGGTTCTTTTTGTTTTTCCTTAAATTAAATCTCCCCAGCCATGAATAAGAGGAGAGTTTCTCCTTGAATTGTTTGTTTAACAACATGATCCATTTCAAACTTACTTCACATTTTTAATGCTTTTTTGATAAAAATTTTTTTGTTTGGATCGTTTCTCTCAAAGCACAATTTTTTGTATCAATAGAAATTGGATTGAGGCTGTGGGGAAAAGGTTTTTGAGGATTTTTCATGAAAGTATCTTTTGGGTTATTAATAATAATTGCAAAAATTAGTCAGTTTTTTGTTTTTAAACAAAACTATTGTGTTTCTAAGTTGAGAAAAAATGATTTTTCTATTTTTGGAAATGGGATTTTAGTGGATTAAATGCAACGCCAAACCAATTATCGAGGTCTTTATTCAAAAATGTCTTTATTTTAAAATAACAAAGTCTTTTTACTCGAAAAATTCCAAAAATTTTCACTTATCTCCTTTTTAACCTTTTATGTCATTTTTTAAAACCTTCTCAACTTAACTCAGAAATCAAAAAAAAACATAGAAAATTGCCAACAATGTGTAAAGGGTTTTAAAAAATGACATAAAAGGTTAAAAAGTCGATTTTGTCGCAACCTTCTTTACCATTTCGAGATACGAGTCTGGAAAATTCAGAAAACTTTGTAATTTTTTCCTTCTTAGATCTCGCTGAAGAAAATTTTGTGACATACACCAACCACCAAACCCTCTTTAAAATACACTAATACTTAAATTTTCAATTGCAAACGTAGTCGTTAAGAAAATTCGAACAAGTTTTTTTTTTATTTTATTATTGATGAGGTGTAAATTACACTCTATATGTCCTTATACTTAAATTTCCTTTCAGAAAATTAATTGTAAAATCATAGCTTTCACGATTATTCATAAATGAAAATTATTTTAAACTATCTTGATTTGAAATTAATTCATTAAGATTTAATTCTTTTAAATTTGTTATGAAATATCAATCTGTCCTTTGTTTATAAAAAGGGCATACCGATAAAAAATGATCAATATTTACTATAATTTCCTTTTTGTTCATATTTTAAACATAAAGGACATAATTTATTTGAATTTTTATTTATTACAGAATAATATCTATTTAAGCAGTTGGTAAATGACTTAAATTTTAGGATTGTTGAACTTGATGGATAACTTAAAAATTTTTTGGTTTTGTATTAATAATTTTGATTTTTAATTATTGCGAAATATTTTTGTAGAGTGCCGTCAAGTGCCTAAGTTTTTTTTTAATTTCAGAAGAATGGAGTAAAATTAAATAAATTTTTAGTTTATTTCTCAAATTAGAAAAAAGTCAAGAAAAGCTAATTGCGGTTTTCCAAAATTCAAAAGAATGGACAAAAATCTTTGACTTTACTATATTCTTTTAAGTTATGGAAAACCTAGGCACTTGACGGCACTTGACGACACTCCTGTTTGAAATTGCAATGATATTTTTTTATAATTTTTAGATATTATTGAATTTTCCGACTAGTAAAATTTTCCAATTTGGTAAATCAAAAAACTTTTAATTCTAAATCTATAAATTTTAATTCCTCAGTATACCAATTAATATTTTAATTATCCAGTGTCGAAAATTTAGATCTGTTTTTAATTTTTTTAAATTTTAGAAATCTAATTTTTCAATCAATTTATATTTTCTTTGGTATATTTTTAATCTAGTGAGATCAATTTTTGTCACATTTTTATAAATTAATCGTGGTGAATGGATATTAATTTGTAAGAAATGTGTAACTGGTTTATTGGTAAATCTATCAATTCTTTCAAAATCACTTTGTGTCAAGTCAAATATTTCGAGACCATAATAAAGTTTATTTAAAATGATAGCTTTGAAAGAAGTTATTTTGACTCCATTATTGGGTTTGATTTGTTTTGAAACAATCAATTAAGTATTTTCAATCACTTTTCTACTTTTTTGGAAATTATATTCAAGAATTTTGCTGTTTTCTAATCAAATTACAAGATAAAAAATATCTTTTAATTCTTTTTTATATTTAGTTTTTTTATTATGTGTGTTAATCCCAAATCTTTTTATTATTTCAAAAACCCTTTCTAAATTAATTTTTAGAGAGATTAAAGGCACTTTCATAATATAAATAAAATTATCTGCATACATTTGAACATGAAAAGCTAGAGTTTTTAACTTTTCTCGTGGAAAATGAGATATAAATGTGAAGAGAATTGGTGGTAAGCGAAATTTGGGATTTTTTTGTTCATTAAACTTCCTTGAAAGTTTGTGCCTTAAAAGTGATGCTGACTGTAGGGAAAGTATAGTTTTAAAAATTGTCATCAAAAAAATTTTTCACAAAGTCCTGAAAATAACCCGATTTAAGTTTGCCAACTGTTTTGAAGATACTTTTAAAACTTTTTTTTTTCCACTGTTTTTAGCATGACGTTATAATTCTAAAATTCCAAAATTTAAATTAAAATGTAAAAACAATTTTTTTTTAAAAAAAAAAAACTTACCATTATTTATTTCACCTTTATGAACCAAAATTGAATGCAGAATATATTTAAATTGTTTATTCTTTTCAAAAATATTTTTCATTTGAATTTCTTGTTCTTGAATATGCTTTTTCAATGAATCTATTTTTTTTTCAACTATATTTAAATTTGTTGTTAAGATATTTAAAATAAATTCAATTTCCTTTTCATCCTTTTCACTATTATTATTAGTCGTAGTCTTTTCTTTTGTTGTATTAAAATAATCCAAAGCATTTTTGAGAGATAGATCAATTGGGAATGTGGATTTATCAAAATTTTCAAAATGATTTAATTCTTTTAAAAGATTTTGTTTTTTGATTTGTAGTTCTTTTATTTGCTCACGAGAATTTCTAGTCTTTTCAAGATTAGGAAACAAATATCGATCTAAAAAAATTTCCTTTTCAAATTTGAATTTGTTATTCTGTTTAAATACTTTGTTCCCATCCTCGGGATCCTTTGTTTCGCGATCTAATTGAAAAGTTAAAACTTTTGGTGCGTTTAGGAAAATTATTTCTTTCTTAATTTGTTTTTCCGAAATTTGTAAAGTGTAGTCTTCCAAACTTGAGTACAAATCACCTGATCTTATGAGTACATTAATTTCTTTAAATTGCTTTTTTTTTTCTTTTTCAAAAGGGATTTCGTTTTCATCTAAACCACTTTTTAAAATTAATGTGTCGAGATAAAAAATTTTTGAAATAAATGTTTGACTTGGATGGGTAATAACTTCTTGTTGAACAAATTCTTCTTTTTGGTTTTCCTGTTTTTGAATCTCTTTTTCTTTTTCTTTTTCTTTTTCTTTTTCATTTTCTTTTTCCCCCTTTTCTTCTTTTTCTTCTTCTTTTTCTTTTTTTTCTTCTTCATTTTCAAGTTGAATTTTATTTTCAGTTCTTTCTTGATTAATATTAGTCTGATCCTTATCTTTTTCTTTTTCTTTTTCATTTTCATTTTCTTTTTCTTCTTCTTCTTTTATTTTTCCTATTTGGTCTACATTTTCATCTTTTTTTGTCTCTGTTTCTGTTCCTTCTTCAGTTTCTCCATTAAATTGTTTACCTTGGTTATTTTTTTCTTCTTTGCTTTCGTTTTCATTTACATTTTGATTGTCCTTTTCTCCTTCTTTTTTTTCTGCTTTTTCATTTTTTTTTTCTTTTTCTTCGTTTTCGTTTTCTTTTTTAATTTGATCCACATTTTCATCTTTTTTTGTCTCTGTTTCTGTTCCTTCTTCAGTTTCTCCATTAATTTTTTTGTCTTGGTTTTTTTTTCCTTCTTCATCTTTTTCTTTTTCTTTTTCTATTTCTGTTTCTGTTCCTTTTTTCTTTTCATTTTGGTTTTCTTCATCTTCTTTTTTATTATTATCACTTTTAATTTTTTTTTGAAAAGATAAAAGGATGTTATGCAATAAATCACAAAAGTTATTATGAAAATGGGAAACATTTAACTGTTTCCCTTCAAGGAAAATGTTTTGAATATCGTTATGAATAATTAACTTCATAACTGTTTTTGGATTTGAATATTTTGAATTCGAGGAAATCATTTGAGAAAAAAGTCTCTGTAATTCGTGGATTAAGACCGGACTCCTTTTTTCCTCGGGTTGGTTCTTGTTTTCGATATCCTCAAGCCATTGGTTTTCAGTTGGTTGGAATTTGAGGATCTGCTCACGTAAATTTGGTATGAAAAAATAGCTTTGGATTAAGGAATTTAAATAATAAATCTTGCTCAAGCTTTGTAAACCAGAAAATACTCCGGTTTCTCGATGACGGAAATTTGGATCGTTTGGTTCTAAAAAATTATACATTCCAAGAGACTCTTCTAAAGCTGGTGAATTGGACTCCTTGAGTGAAAGCTGAATTGCCCTTTGGATATCAGAATCGAGTTTGTGATCAACAGAATTAGTAAGATTCGCAGCAACATTTGTATTTGAGGTGTTAGAATTTGTGGGTAAGGTGATCCCAATACTTTTGTTTTGTGAAGTATTTGTGTTTGAATTATCGCTGTTGTTTTCGTTTTGTTTGTAAATTAAATCAATAATCTCGCTTGTTGAGGAATTTGGCGTTGTTCGACTCATGGCTCTTTGAATTTGTTGCTCTGTAAAACCCATTAATTTGAGTTCTTGAAATTTCGTTTGATCAATAATTCCCATGCCACAAGAAAAATAAGAGTAGAAATTAAAATTAAAAACAAAAAAAACTAAAAAATATGAGAAAAAATACTTTATTTTTTTTAATTCTTCTTTACCAGATTAATTGTTAGAAGAGAAAAATTGAAAGTGTTTGTGAACAGAGTGTTTCATTCACTCGAATTTATAGATTTTTTTGGGTGAAATATAGAATAGTTTTGACCATTTTTTGTTGATTACTGTTTTTGTTCCGTAATATAATTCAAATTTTCTTTTATTTTATTGTTGGTTATTTGAGAAAATTCTGTCTTGGAACTCATTAGAATAGTATTATGTTTTTTGTTTTTGACTGTGTTTCCAAAGAAATTGATTGATAGTTGAGAACTTGCATAATTTGATTTGCAAAAAATTTTATTTTTTAAGGTTGAGAATTCGAAATTCAAAGTTTCTGAAACAGTTAAATATTTTCTTCAAATTAAGAAGGTGATTTTTATGTTCTTGTTCCAATATAAAATCCAATTCGTTGTCCCATAGTATACCTAAGAAGAGATCAATTTTGAAATGAGACTCAATGATGTTTTTAGTAAAATTTTATAATAGGAATACAATTTAATGAAACTTTTTCTATAATTTTATCAATTTTTTTGGAATTTTTTTTCATAGATGGTTGGAAAAAAAGGTTTTTTAAATATTAACCCTATTTTTTGAGAAAATTTGTTAAAAAGTTTTATTCTTCATTTTTATAATTTTCTTTGAATAAATAACCTAAAAGAAATTAGTATTAAATTAACTTATTATTATTTTTTTTATTTATTAGAATTTATGGGAGGGATTATTAACCCCTCTTGTTTGCACAAATTCCTAAGTTTCTATTTAGGAATGTTATTAAAGATGCAAAAATAAGTTTATTACTCACCATGACGAATAAACACGTTGAATCTTTTTTTTATTATTATGTTAGAAATATTATTATATTTTAATATATTAGATATATTACTTTTTTTTTATTCAGATATACAGTTTTTACGATTATTTTTATAGGCTCTGCAATTATATAGAAAATGGTCTAAATCTTTAATTATTTCTAAATTGTTAATTTTTTTACATAATTCACAATATTTTGATTTATTTTCATTCATAACATAAGAATATCTTTTAAGGTAATTCTTATAATTTCTGATTTATAAAATTGAAGCTGAACCCTTGGATTTGAAATATATTTTATAGTTATATTTTCCAGGATTTGAAAAAATTGAGTAAAATCTTAGATTTTATGCTGTTCCTTTGAATTCTGGAAAACCGAGACATGACTGCTAATTTACAGTATTATTGATTTGTATAATTTTTAAAATTTTTGAGGAGTTTAGTCAAATGCCTAGGTTTTCTTGGGGTTTTCGATTTTATTTGTGAAGTTTTCTAGGTTTTTTTTACTTTTTGAAATCAACAGAAAATTTTACTAAATTTTCGGTTTATTTCAAAAAGTAAAAAAAACCGAACGAAAATCTATTGATTTTGCTAATAAATAGAAAACTCAAAAAAAAAACCTAACAAGAATCGATTGATTTTACAAATAAACAGAAAACTCAAGAAAATTTGACGCCATTTCCAACTTGAATCATTTTCTAATTTATTAAATCTGAAATTTTCCAGTTCATATCCTCGATGTTTTATATTTTTGGATTGACAATTAATATTTTCTGATTTTTTTTTTTTAAAAAGGGAGTTAATTAATCAATTCACCAAAAAGAGGGATTTTTAATTTTTGAATTAACTTAAATCTTCTTTTATATATCCGTATTATGAGAGGATCAATTTTGGCTTCAGTTCTATAAATAATCAGGAATTAACTCATTATTTATTATTGGACTCTTTGATCATTTAATTTGTAAATTTGTAGAAAAAAAGAATAATAGCTTAAAAAATTAAAATGATGGTTAACCCAGTCTGTAAAGGTTATGATAACAACATTACAAGTTTGTAAATATTTATACTATATACTGTTAAAATTTCAAATATGATTTTTTTTATTTTTTTTCTTTTTTTATTCTGGTTGAATTTCATTTTTATTGGGAAGAAAAGTTACTAAGGAGAAAAAACAAGTGATTATCTACTAATACTGGAATAGTAGGAACTAGTTAGCATGGATAACTTGAAAATAAAAACAAATGATAAAAAAAAAAATTGAAACCATCCAAAAAGATTTAATCAACAAGGAGAAAATTGCAGCATCTAAATAATTATCTCTCAATGAAGTATTCACGATTTCTTAGAAATAATTGAATGACAAAATTTTAAATAAAAGGTCAGTGGCCGTTTTTTTGAGTTTTCATGATAAAAATCAGCTTTTGGTTTTTTTTTTTGATTTTTTTACAGTCAGTTCCACTTTTAAGGCACAAACTTTTAACGAAATTTAAAGTACAAAAAAATCTCAAATTTAGGCACAAAATTGGGAATTTTTTTTTTTTACAAATTATTTTACTAGAATTTGAATTTTGTGCCTTAATTTGAGATTTTTTTTGTACCTTAATTTTCATTGAAAGTTCGTGCATTAAAAGTGGAACTGTATATATCAAGTTTTCGACTTTGGACAATCAATAAAAATATAGAAAATAAAAAATCAGACTTTATCTACTTTGTTCTTTTGTACTTTATGTTTTGGTATATATTATCTGAAATAAGAACACTTAATCAAAAAAATATTTAAGGATTGAAAAAAAAAAAAAAGAAATGTATTTTAATATACAATTTTAATAAACAAAAGTCGGTATCTATTTTTAAAAAAAATAATTTTAATAAAAAAATATTTTTGGGTTTTTGTTGATAAAATGTATTATCATTGATAGTAGAAATAAATTGGCAATAATATTAAAAAATTATCTTTAGTCCAAATTTATCGTGAAAAATCATGAAATCGTAATAATCGACATTATCGAGATAAAATAATTATCGTGAAAAAAAGAAAAATTATTTTTTTGAAAAAACCTTAAAAAAAAATAACCAGAATTTTAAAAAGTTATCAACTAATACAAGTTTTTTCCATTAAAGATGTCCGAAAATGTTTTAAAAGGTTCTAAAGTGTTTTCGAATGTTTGAAAGTTTTAAAAGACCCTTCGCTTTATCAAAGGCATGAACTTATCTTTATGGGAAAATTTTTTTTAACAATTTTTTTATTAAAAAAGGAATATAAAATCTCAAACAGAATTATACAGACAGTTCCACTTTTAAGGCACAAACTTGCAACGAAATTTAAGGCACAATAAAAATCTCAAATTAAGGCACAAAATTCAAATTCTAGTAAAATAAATTGTAAAAAAAAAAATTCCAAAAAATGCTCCTAATTTGAGATTTTTTTGTGCCTTAAATTTTGTTGAAAGTTTGTGCCTTAAAAGTGGAACTGACTGAATGATCAAAAAATTAATCGTCCATTTCACCAATCTAGATGAATTTACAAAATAGATATATTTTTTTAAAATGTGGCTATTATCGTTACAAGTTAAATAACCCAAAAGAATAAAGTGTAATTTTCCTTCGTATTGGTAATCAAACTAAAAAAAACCTAAATAACTCTAGCTATGTTTTCTTTACAATACCAAGATGATCTGAGAAGTATAACAAGAAGAAAATAAATGTTTAAACAATCTGAATAATTGGTGTTAATGTATCTAGGTTGTTGTAAAAGCTTTTGAAAAGTTATACAACTCTTTTTCAGCTTTCAGTGAATATAAAAAAATTGTTTTAACCCAAGAAGACATTCTCAAAAGAACTTTGAAGGGTTGGTTGTTTTCAAAAGCGTGTTATACAAACACAATTTATAAACACCAAGATTGACTGAGATACTATTTATTTGCCCTTTATTACATTTGTTGTTGATCTAAAAGGATAAATAGGTTTGTCAACCAAATCAATAGAAAATACAATAAAAAACACTTGATCTGATCCTTAATTGGATCAAGTATCCGTTTTATTTATTTGTTAAAAGAATAATTTTTTTTTCAAAAACTGTTTTTTTATCAAATAAAATTTATAATTTTAAAAATATCATTAAATTTATCAAAAAATATATTTCGATTTATTTTTTAATCCTAATGTTTTAGCATATATTACAATTTTGAGGCAATTATCTTGATTTTATAGAATATCATGATTTGTGATATTATCGTGATATCATTAGATCTGTCAATATTTTGCGTAATATTCTAATTTGTTATCAAAATAATCACGATTTTTGTTAATTTATTGAGAATTGAAAAAGATATCCACAACTCCTCTAATTTTTGTTTCAATTTTTTAAATTAATAATGAAACTGATCAATTCAAAAAAAAAAGAATGAAAATTTTTGATTCAATTTCCATTTTTGAAATTATTAAGCAGGAGTTTGAATAAAGATGGGGTTTAAAATTTTGGGTTGGAATGTCGAGAAAAGTTATAAAATTAGACAATTTTTGAAATTTTCTTGAAAATGAAATTTTTTGTGTAATCTGAAACAAAATAAAAAAAAGGAGATTTAACAAAAGTTTTTTCAAAGTTTTGGATAAACTATCAGTAAACAGAGTAATATTTTTGGGTTTTATTTTGGTTACTTTATACTACAAATAATATTAAGTATTTGTTTGCATCATTTTTTTTATTTTTGGAATGTTAATATAATTTATATATGATTATAAAACTAAAAATAATCAGCAAATAATCTCCAACCAGCTTTTCTTTTCTCCTCTCTTTACACATATTACAAAATTATATTTTGAATGTATCACAATTTTTTTGATTTTTAATTTTTTAAAATGATAATTTGCTTCTTAAATTCATTCTTCATTGTAAAATAGTGAATATTGGTCTTATATTCCTTCATCTATCCTTACTTAATTTTTTTTTTATAGAACTAAAATGAGAAAAAGTTGTTTTGTAATTGAATATAGAGCGTAAGAAATCATAAAAAGAGATGAACACTATTTTCAAAAAAATTGTTTATACTGTTATTTTCCAATAAATAAACCAAAATTTTTATAAAGTTCCCAAATATCACACTAATTATTAGAGATGAAAAAAACACCAAGATCTTCTTCAAATCAAGTAAAAAGTTATGTTTCTATTTTCAAATTCTTTTACTAATTATTAGCTGAGCAAAACCCAAAGACCTTTACAAAACCAATAAGAAATGAAATTTTGAGAGATTTGATTAATCTTCTTTGTTGAACTTTGAGATAAAATACTCATTCGTTTAATTCGATTTTTAAGGAAATTTAGAGAGTTTGGGGCATTTAAAATTTGAAAATTTCAATTATGGGGTGATAGAAATTTCCTTAACACGCCTTGAGTTATTGGCCATGGTTTATGTTTTGAAAATATTTGTATTTCATTCTCAAATTCGGATTTTAGTCACCACTTTTTCTCAAAAAATTCATTTTTCAACAAACATTAAAATTTGTACTAAGCCGCCGATCGATCAACTAAGAACCAAAATAACAAGTCACCAGACCCTGTTACAAGATAATCTTTTTTTTCCGATTTCAGGTACCATATCCTTAATTGAATTTTTAGTTGATCCTTAATAGGGAAAGTGCTAAATTTAAAAGAATCCGTTAAATGTTTTTTGCTTCGTTACATCGTGAAAATCTCATCGGGCGGTTTGATTGAATTACCCAATTGAAAAGCATTGGGGGAGATCTTGGGATTGGTATTATGAAAAGTATTGATTATTCCAAGCGAAAAAAAAAAAAGTGCTAAATATATTTTGATAAATCAGGATCCCAAAAGGTGATCTTTGAAGGCTTCTTGTTCCTTAAAACCTATTTTAAGTAAACAATAGCAGATTTGATCGATCAATTTTGCAAATTTGGATCAAATTACTCAAGTTCTTCATTTTACTTTTAGCTTCGGCATTTGCTTGTATTTTGACAAGAATCAAATAATTTCTTTTTTCTATGAATGTTTTGTCGGCTTTGTTGGGCATTTTGTACAAACTAATGAAAAGTGAATCCTTTTTATTAAAAACGGATTTGGAAAAGAAAGGGTAGTCCTTGAAGATTTGAAAATAAACCCAAAACAAAAAGAATCTTTTTTTTTTTTTTTTTTTTTTTGTGATTTGATTTTTTATTTAATTTTGTGTTGCCTTTCGAGATGTGTTTTTAACAACTTTTCAGAACGAAACGTTTTTATACATCCTTTGACAGTACATTTAAATTTACTTTTTGAAAGTGTTTCTGTTTCGGAATCCTCTTTCTTTTGTTTTTTTTTCATTATTTTTTTTTTGGCTTTTGGCTTTTTTTTTGTTTTGGGTTGTTTTTTTGATTTTGTGGAAGTTTCTAATTGGTTCTTGAGATCTCTTTCTTTTTGTGTCAATGTTTCAACTTCGTTTTGTAATTTCTTTAATTTTTTTTTGAGTGTGTCATTTTTTTTATAAAATTCGAGACACTTCTTATAGTTTTCATAATTTTGTTTTTGGTATTCTTCAAAGGTGATCTTCTTGTCCATAAAAAAATCGTACAACTATTTTTTATCAAGTGAGCAAAAATGAAAAAATGAATCTCAAAAAGACTTTATTTTTATATTTTTTTTTTGAAGTAGATGTTGGACAACTTCGATTGATGAGTATATGACTAAGAACCAAGACTAATTAATTCCAATAAAGGATTAGATATTTTTTCAAGGAAATTGTCAGTAAAGTAATAACTCCTGTAAAACATATTCTTATCATTTGAAATTCAATAATAGTGATTTTGAAAAACTGTCTTTACTTTTATAAATAACGAAAAAGATATGAAATGTTTCTGACTGTTAATTGTAAAATTAAAAGATCAATATTTTCAGTGAGCTTTCTTGAATAATTACATCCAAAGAAATAAAAAAAAACACCAATTCGAAAAGAGGAAAATTAATAATTGAAACTTATTTATGGAATTAAAAAATTGAAATTTTAAATATTTAAAAAAGTTTTTTTCGAATACTGAATGAAAATTTTGTTCATTTATTTTGCAACAAATAGTAAATAAAAGAATATTTTAATAAATAGGAAGGGGAGCATCCTAGTATAATATATTTAGATAACAATAAAAAATGGAAATAAAAAAAATGAAAACAATGATACAAAAAATCAGAAAAAAAATCATTTATTTATTGATCTTATTTGTAACATTCAATAAAAATTCTTCTTCTATACTCGGTTTTATTTTTAATTCTTCTTGGAAAAAATTTCTTTGGAAAAATATCATGATTAATAAAATACTTTCGATTTCTCAAGAATTTACAATATGAGATATAATTCCAATTTTCATCAAATTTGTCCAATTCTTATTTGATCTGAGCAAATATTATATTTTTTGAATTTGTTTTCAAAAAAATAGATTTATTGGATGAATTTATTATATTTTTAAACAATTTATTTCCCACCAATATTTTATAAAAACAAAAATAATTCACAACATTGTATTTAATTTATTTTTCATCATATTTTCTATTTCTTTAAGTTTTTTTACTTTTAATTTCGATAATAACAAATTCCTAAAGTTCACTTAAAATCTATGAAGCCAAATTCTTTGTTTTTGACTTGGTTTGATAAAAATAATTGAAATTAAAATTCTAAAACTAAATTTGTAAAAAAAAAACTTATTGTCAAAGAATAATATATAGTAATAAGCCAAGAAATTGAAAACAATTTTTTATTTACTCCCTGGCCAAATTATGAAGAGAAAGAAGAAATATATCTCTGAGAATAAACTTTAACTATTTTTTTTTTTCTTTGTTAATTTAAATAAATTCATTCAAAAAGGAGATCTCTGTTTTTCGGAATTTAAAATCAAAAGATTTGTATAATTTACCTATTTTTTTTATTTATTTAGTTTATTCTATGGTAAATTTCAACAATAAAATAAAAATATTTCTTCATTCATAATATAATTTAATAATAATAAAAAATTTAAACAAAAAAGGTTCAAAAATTGGTAAAATTTAAGATTCCTCTATGATTTTACTTTCGTTTGGTTTTCTTTTCACAAATAGAGTCACCAATTTTATTTTGATTTCTAAGATTTCAATATCATCTGACAATCAAAACATTTTTTTTTGGTCAAATTTTTGCAATGAAAAATTTTTAAAATGGTAAAATGATCCAACTTGTTGAAGTAATAATTCATTTCACCGATATCCAGTATGCCACAACGTAAAAAAAAAAAAAAAAAAAGTACAAATTAGCAAAGCAAAGATTAAAAGAGAAAAATCCAAAAACAAAGTAAACAAAATATCAGTAATGTTAAACCGAAAAAGTAAAAAAGACAGTGTGGTATCATTTTTTTTTAATTTGGAAATAATCAGTTCATAGGAAATTCTTAGTTGAACAAATGTATTAAAGGCATATAAAATAAAAAAGGACCAAACAAAAAAATAAAGTCCCATCTAAAAATGTATTTTTTTTAAGGATTATCTGAATTTGATAAAAGTTGATCATTACAATTTTTGACTAACAACATCTGTACTGATTAGAAAAATGTTGAGACAATAAATCTTTTTAAATTTGATTTTTTTTTTTATTTTATTATCGAACTTTTTTTGTTGTTCAGTAAAGCCCATTTCTATCTTTGGTATTTAAAAGTTAACTTGAAAAGGTTTAAAAATCAAAATTTCATTGATCCGCTTATTTTATGGCCCATATTAAAATATAATTAACTACAACCTAAACCTTTTAAGACATCAAAATCCCATTTTTGAATAAAAATCTTATTTGATCAATTCAAGAAGTAATACCGTATTCGTATCATTCAATGATTGGGATGTTAATAATTATTTATAAATTAGTATACCAACAAATCAATAACTAAATAATTATGAACTAATAATCAATTATCTGCATGTTGAAACAATTAGAAGAGACCAAAGTAAACAAATATATAATGAAATTTAGTTAGAGCAGTGAAAAAAATACCCGACATGAAAAAAATCCCGGACAAGATTTTTAATTGTGAATATTAGTAAAATTATTGTGTAATTTCATTTATTTACAATCAAATTCCTTTTTTTAAGAATCGAACTTTTTCAATTATAACCCCCCCACTTATTAGAATGATGATTAATGAAATCACACTTGTTCAAAACACCATTCAATCAATCAAAAAACAAGAAGAAAAATTATCATTTTCCAAACTCTAGTAAACCTCAATAAAACTCGATATTTTTTCAAAAAAAGTTGATCAACATTGACTATCAATCAATTACTTGAGTATTCTAGAGACACCTTACTTTGATGGACTTTTGGTAGGTTTATTACTAATCTCATAAAAAAAATGGTTATTTATAATAAGGATTTCATTGAAATTAGACAAAAATTTTACTAATACTCACAATTAAAAATCTTGTCCAGGATTTTTTTCATGTCAGGTATTTTTTTCCCTACTATAAATTATATGAGGTTATTGGTTGATCAAAAGGTTAGAGACTATCAACTAAATTTATTTAAGTTCTTTTATTTTGAAACAACGAAAATAAAATAATATCAATTGCTGAAAATAATTTCGATCTGCTAAAAAAAGGTATGTAATTTAAAAAATGAAATGTAAACAAAACAATAATATAATGAAAAAAATATTTTAATATTTTACATAAATCAAGTTTAGAACCAATTTGAATGAAATAATATTATTTTGATTCTAATAACAGTTTTAACAAGATAGAAATTTTTAAATTTTAGTATATAACAAGATGAATTTAGTTTATATCCCTTAGTACACCGGATTTACCTCCATATCATCTTGTTCAAAAGAAAATATTTAAAATGATTTTGATGTACTAATATATTTATTTTTTTATTTTTCTTTAATTCGGATTTGAATTATAATATAAATTCAAAATGGGACAATGACGAAGTAACAGAGTTATTTTTTATTATTATTAGGGAGAAGTGTAAAACAAATTCTATGTATACTTGTATATTTGAATTCCGTTTTAGAAATTTACATGTACAAAATCATAATTTTTATTATTAATAAATGAAAATATTTTCAAACTATCATAATTTAAAATTATTTCATTAAAATTTAATTCTTATAACTTATTTAGCAAAATCAATCTATTTTTTTTTATAGAAAGCAGATACATCTAAAAAATATCTTTTTACAATAATATTCACATTTTACTTTTTTTTTATTTTTTGATGATTTTATTAAATATTTCTCAAAATATTAAAAAATTTTCAAAATATGGAAATTTGTAATACTCAAAAAAGGATTGTAAAAAAGTTAGAATAATCTTTTTATTTTTAATTGGCTAATATAAAAACTTACTTAATGATTCAATAAATAGAAAGAAAAAAAAATTAAAAAAATCTTTGAATTGATTCTTTATTATTTAAAGTTATCTTACAAAATAGGAAAACTAAATCTTAATTTGTCAATTTTCCAAGCTATTTTCAGAAACAATTCTATATTGATTAAAACTCTTTTCATTAATGATCAAAAATAGAAATTAATGATCTGAGATCACATCCCCGATACTCATATCTTATAACGAAAAAAAAGTATTTTTATAAGCTTTTTCGAATCAAATAAACAAAAAAAAAATAAATTCTAAAAAAAAAAAAAAAAATAAAATCTAAAAAAAAAAAATTACTCAAGAAATTATCCAAAATCTCATGTTCAAGATTTTGAACAATTGTACATCCTCTTTATTTATTTTTTTATATTTTTATTTTATTTTTGAATTTTTTTTTGTATATTTTTTAAAAGCATTTAACATTTTTTTTTTTTAATTTATTTTTGGATATCCAATTCATTATTATTTTTTTATTAATAACAAACACAAGTGAGTGAAAATTTCATTCTATACAAGGAACTTTTTAGTGAAAATTTGAAATTTATTTGAATGAAATGTTTATTACAATAAAAATAAATATGGTAAAAACAAATCTCATTTGTTTTTTGATTTTTAACATAAAATTTTTAGTTGATCTCATTGTGAATAATTATACATATATTTTTTTGTAAAGTATGGGATCAAACCAAAATATATTTTTTGATATATGTCCTTAATAAAATTAAGCACTATTTTTTTCTGATTAATATTTTTCGAAATTAAGAACTAACTTAATTCAATTAACCACTGTGATAATTTTTTTTAGAATAAAAACACTCTCAACTTTTGAATATCGAAAATATTTTTTGGAATTAGTGTGCACTTTTTTATTTTTTTTTGAAAAATTTGGGTTGAGAAAAGTTTTAAATAAAAGAATAAGTTAATATATTAAATTAGAATGCTTTTCCAGAAAGTTTATCCTTTTAGTTTAACTTTTTTTTTATTTTACCATTTAAAACTAAAAAAAAACATTTGAGGACCAAATTAGTGCCTTTTGTGAAAAGAAAATTCCCATAATTTAGAATTTGTTTTTGTAAATGAGTTAAAACAAGATAGTGTATCTAAAAATATACATAATTTCAAGGTTGAAATCAAGGATTTTGGCAAAAAATGTTTTCAAGAAAAAGCTAAATTGAAACTTTATTTATTTTTATTTTATCATTTTGTTTTTTTAATTGTATTAATGGAAAGTATTTGATCAGTTTTTCATTTTTAGTGTTTTTTGGGTCGTAGGGACATATATAAAAAAAAAAAAAAAACCATTTCTTGTTTCAATAATCCCTTAGTTTTTTGTTTCAATAGAACAACCCATATTTAATGACAAGTCGATTTTGAATCCACCACCATTGCTTCTTTCACTTTTTTTAAACCTGATCCAATCCAACATTTCTTCCTGGAAGCGTGAAAAAAAAAAATTTGTTTGTTTTGTTGGTAGGTTCCCAATAGGAAACCATTTGATGTTTTGAATTTCATTTCTTGTTTCTGTGTGGAATTGTAGATTCGGATCCACATTAGTTATTAAGTACAAATATCCCGTCAAATTCCCCACTTTGGTTATCAACAAATCCTTTTCGTAGATCTTTCCTGTAAGATCATATCCGATTTCTTCACGGGTTTCTCGAATAACACAATCCCTTGGACCTTTATCACATATTTCTAAAGTCCCCTTTGGGAAGCCCCACTTCCCCTTGATTTTTTTCCCATTGTCTACCCCCAATACGAGCAAAACCTTTTCCAGGTCTGGCGAAAAAATAGCTGATCCGCATTTTGGTTGGTTTTTCCGAAACTTTTTATACTTTTGAAAGAGCACCTCCACATTCTGTTGCTTCAGTGGCTTGTACATTTTAAAAAGTTCATGGCATATACGTTTATGTTGTAGATTTGGCAAATTTGAATATTGCTTCTGATAAAAATCTGTATAAAACCAAAGTGCCTTTCGCATATTCTCAATTAAATCAATTTCCCAATTTTCTTCTTTGTAATTCATGTTGATCACAAAGCGGCTGTGGCGAGAGTAACAAGAAAATTAATTTGTTGTGTTTTTGTTTTGGTTAGAAGAGAACAAAGGTGGTTGAGTAAAATATTGAACAAAGGGAGTAAAGGATTTTCAGAGAAGATGGATTTAAACAAAAGAAAGACTTTAATATTTTTTTTTTTTATTTAAAAATAGTTTGTTAAATTTTTGATTGATCAAAAAAAAATCAAAATAAAAATCAAAAAACGGACGAGAGAGAAAAAAATTGAAACGTAACGTTTTTTATTTTGTGGTTTGTTATTTTTTCGTTTTTTGGTATTGTAGAGCCATTTTTAAAAAAATGTGAGACTAACAAGTTTTTCAAAACTATTGACAAACTTCAAGAGACCGATTTTTTAGACCTTATTAGAACTTTTTTGATCACGCTTTTTTACCAAAACTTTGTTTTTTCTTTCTTTTGAAAAGAAAGTGGGCTTTAGAAAAAAGGAAGGCTTTCTCTTTTTTTGGAAAAGAAAAAAAAAAAAAATAAAATAAAAAAAAAACAAGAAAGAGTTACCTGAGGAGATCTTTTAAAACTTTAGCTTGTAATTCTCTTGTCATCTTTTTGGATTAATAACCAAAGAATTTTTCAAATTTTGGCTTATATTTTTTTTTTCTGTTTTTGTGAAACGCTTGTCGTTGTATTAAATAGACCCCTTATTTGTTTTCGACGTTTTTAATTTCTTAATAAAAATACGGCGATCTGTAACAAGTATAAATTGTTTTTATTTTGTGGAGTTCTGTGTTTGAATCTCAACTATGAAAGGAAGTAAAAATAAAAAATGGTTTTGAAGTGATAAATTTTCCAATTCGTTCTAACCTTTCAAAATCTTTACATGAACAAATAAGAAAGAGTGGTGTATAGGTTACATATTTTTGAAGTGTTACTTTGCATAATTGGAAGTATTACATATTTTAAATAATTAACGTAGTAATTTAATCATTGGGGAAATGTGATAAAAATTTTTTTTGGAATTATTTTCTCAAATAAATTTAAGAAAGATTGAATACGAACAAAATTTAAAAGGTCATTTAATCAATGATTATCACCCATCCTCAACTTCTTTTTTTCAAATAGTAAGAACTTTATTTTTATTAAAGTCTTTTTTTTTTGAAAAATTAATTCAACACTTTTTCTTTTCGTTTTGAAAAAAATTTTAAACACAAATTGTTGAAAATTAACATTTCTTATAATTCATAAAAGCTATTTTATGATTTTTTCTGTTCTAACTACAACGTTAAAGATATATTTTATTCTCAAAAGTATTTTTGATTTTTGTGAATAGTTAACTGTCAAATCTCAAAAAAAGATAAATTACCTTTTTTCTGATCAATTTTAATAATTTAATAAAAATTGTAAAATTTATTCCTATTTTCCAGATCAAAATCAAAATTTCTTGAGTAAGGTGTCACCTGTTCAAATTGGATAACTCTTCTAAAGGTATCAAGTTTAACCTTTCAATAACTGTCAGAAATCAAAAAAAAAATCCAATCTGAAAAATCCTTTGAAGGACTACAAGTCAAAATCTTTTTTAAGTGTGAAGATCAAATGGGAGAAAATACAATAGTTTTATCTAAATTCTTATTCTCCAATTAAAAAATGAAAATTTATAGTTCATATCCCAAAATATTTTTCTAGTTTATAAGTTGAAAGAAAATACAAAGATCTTCACAACATCATTGAGAAATGATATTTTTAAACACGAAATTAAACTTCCTTAGTTAACTCTTAGATAAAATTTTTACTCGGCTATTTTGATTTCAACAGTAATAAATAATATTCATTTTGGAAATTGAAATAAAAATTTTCATTTATAAATTGGTAATTATCTGTATAAAAAACTCAATTTTTTTTTATAAAGGAAATTTATTTGAATATTTTGTATTTGCTGACAAATGAAGGATTTTCAGTATTTAAAGACCAATCGCAATAATTTTGAAAACGATAAAGTGAATATTTGGAGTTATAGAATTACAGGTTAAGGGACTAGTAACTCTTATTTATTTATTTTTTAAAAAGGTAATAGAGTAATTATTTACACAAGGATACAATTAAATCACAATGCAACTTAATTTATCAACTTTAGAGAAATTTGTTACTATTTTTATGAGATTTCATTTTTCCAATGATAATGTAAGTAAAAAGATCTGGATCTTTTTTTGTTTTGGTATTTTGGATCAAACTAGAAAAAGAAAAATTTGCAAAAAAAATAAATGTTAAGAAATCTCACTAAGAGTAATTTCTGAGAATCTATATGAACAATTAACATAACTTTTAATCTTATTTTAAAAAAATAATAAAAATAAATCAAATATTGAATTCTTAAAGATCTTAAAATTAAAAATGGATCATTTATTTTAATAAAATTATTTATTAATTTCTTGAAATTTTAATGATTTAGATAATATTTTTTTTTCAAAGATTAAGAGTATTAACAATGAATTACATCTTTTATAATCAGTTCTTTGATAACGTCCATTATTTTTTTATTAGTATTAGAATTATTTATTTGAATGAGTTTTATTTGTTTGACAATCTTTGAAAAAATGAGAAATAATAATTATAAACTATATTGATATATTTAATCTCTGGGTTGTTAATAACCCACTCATAAAATTATGATTGAGTTTCTGATTATTGATTAATAATAATCAAATTAAAAAATATCTCGAT
Source organism: Anaeramoeba flamelloides (assembly GCA_027625915.1). Lineage (NCBI taxonomy): Eukaryota > Anaeramoebidae > Anaeramoeba > Anaeramoeba flamelloides. The sequence continues at coordinate 11,998,198 of JANTQA010000036.1, forward strand.
AAATTAGAAGTTGATTTTTCCAGGTTTTAAAAAGTGTATTTTGGGAGAATTTTTAATTTAATGGTTTGATTTTTTGTACCTGATTTTTTTTGTTCAATAAAGATAAAAAATTGATTTGAATATTTCTATTCAATCAAAACAATTATATTTTTTTCAAATTTAAAATAATCATTTTTATTGTTTTTTTTTTTTTGAGTGTATTTTTTATCATGGGTTATTTTAGAACTTAGTGATTTCGTTTTTAAACCTTGTTTTGTACACTTCCTCAACAAAAACAATAAGATTTTTTTCTAATTCAAAGAAAATATTTTTTTTTTTGAAATAATTCATATATAGGTTGAATTTTGAACAAAAAAAAAATGAGAAAAATTAGGTCAAAATGTTAAAAACAATAATTCGTTTCTGAAAATAACATTAAAAGGAAGTTGGTTGGGCCTTAATCAGATTTTTACTTGGTTTTTCAATTACAAAATGTTGTATTTTTTTTTTTTTGAATTTGCTATTTGGTTTACTTGGAGATTTTTTTTCCGTTTACAAGTCCCTTAATAGATCTTATTAAATATAAAAAATTTTGGATTTTTTTCAAAATTTGATTATGTGTTTTCGGTAACTATCTTATTACATAATTCAAATTTTACCTTGAAAAGGTTTGAAGGGCCGAGATTCCTTATGTGCTGTTTATCCTCTTTATATTTAATAATTATCTAGTTCAAGGTAAGGATAAAATTATACTTCAAACTTAGCTTGAGAGATGGTTCAACAAACAATCAACAAAATTGGTTTCAAATTTGTTTTGAAATGTAATAAAAATCAGAAAAGTTATTTGGGTCAATAAAGAATTTTAATTAAAATAAAAAAAAAAAATGTAAAGTATTGGAATTTTCCTTTATAAAATAATCAATTATTTATTTTTTTTCTTGTGGTATTACACTGCAGCCTTAAGTGGATATAAAATGTGTAGAGTTCTTAATGAATACTATTTGATAAAAAATTGTTCTTCCAAGTTAGATTATTTATATTTAAAATTTGGAAAAAAAATATTAAGGATAAAAGGATTTTTTTATACATGTCAAAAATATACCACTAACCTAATGTAAGTTTTCTAATAAATTTTTCATTTAACAAAGGAAAGATTTCAATATATTAGATTTTAATATTTTTTCAGATTCTTTAATGATATTTCAGATTTTATTTTTTATTTTTTATTTTTTGATTTCTAACAGTTAAAAAGGGTTAAACTTGATAATTTTAGAAGGGTTATTTAGTAAATTGATTATTAAAGTCGGTTTAAATTTTAAGACACAAACTATCAACGAAATTTAAGGTACAATAAAATTCTCAAATTAAAACACATTCATTTGGAATTGTTTATACACAAATTATTTTACTAGATTTTGAATTATGTGCTTTAATTTGAGAATTTTATTGTACCTTAAATTTCGTTGATAGTTTGTGTCTGGAAGGTGGAAACGACAGTATAGTTACTGGTTGCTCGATAATTTATAACAATTAGCTATAAATCAGGAATATATTACAATTTTATTAATTATTTCAGTTGATCCGAAAAAAGGGAAATTTATCTTTTTTTGAAATTTAATAGATTTTAAATTTGAGAATAAGTAAAATATTTTTTTTGATTCATTTTTAATATAAAGGTCAAATCTAATAATTTTTGGTAATTTTTTACATTGGTTATTATTCATATTTCGCCTTAAAAATTGGTAGGTTTTATAATTTTTTATTTTTTATTTTTTTTTTTTTTTTTTTTTTGGGGGGGGTACTTTTTTTGGCTTTAAATTATTTTATAAATGATTCTTGTTTTATTTTGTATATTTTATTCGTTTATCGATATTTAAAATGTCAAATTTAATTTTTGAAATTTACTTTTTGTAATTCCTTAATGATTTTAATTATGAAATATTTTTTCAACAAAACTTATCTTAATTTTGGAAAAAAATAATGATTATATTTTTTTTATTATCTTTGAGAACTAAAATCCCATGTTGTAAATATATAAAATAATTTAAAAAAATGACTGTTTAAAGAAAGTCCAAATATTATGATTTTCAGGATATTTTTAAAAAAACTTATCAAAAAAATTTCGAAATTTTTAGATAAAATAACGTAAATTTCCAAAACAATTTTTTTATATATTTCCTCTTTTTCATTGGATTGATTTTTTTTAAAAGTAAAAGAAGTTATCAAAAAAATGATATTATCTCCTTTTAAAGTACATATACTGAAATCAAAGATTCTGAATAACTAAAAAAAAAAATAAAATAAGAATTGAATTTTGTTAATTTTTATAAATTCTCAATTTTTCATTCAAAAATGAATAGGGAAAAATTTCTTAAAAAAGAACTCATTTTAAGACTTCAAGAATTTTTATTGATATTTATTAAAAAAAAAAAAAAAAAAATGAAAAAAACTTGGAAAATGATATAACCTTATTAAAAAAATATTTCAATTGAGAAGATGTTATTTTTGATTGAATAAAATTTAGTTTTACAATTTTTAAAAAGTAGATTTTATTTTTTAATTTTTCAATTTTCTGACAAATAATTTTTTAAAATTTTTAAAAGAGTAATTTTCCATCAAACTCCAAAAACATTCCTCATTAAATAAAATAATTGTTTTTTTCATCTCTCATCAAAAAGAGTATGTGAAAATAGGACCATTTTTATTAAGTTCATAATTCTTATAAATCATTTAAGGTTTACAATCCCTGAAACTGTAAAAAAGATTATCTTGTATTGGGTGTGGTAACTTGTTATTTTGGTTCTTAGCTGATCGATCCACAACTAAGTTTGGATCGTATAGGTGGTTGAAAAATGCTATTTTTGTGATTTTATTTTTTTTTTTTTCCTAAATCCAAATTGATGAGTCTAAGATTAATTAATTGGAAGATATTTAATTAGTAATTGAGTTTTTTGTTTTCTGTGTTGAAATTTTTATTTACGCTTTGTATTATTTGATTCTTTTAAAAAGAATTTTTTTTTATTTACTCCTAATTCTGTAAAAGGAAAATGATAATTTCAATTGAAAACCCAAAAATTAACACTTTCAATTCAATACCTTCCAATTAATTAATCTTAGACTCATCAATTTGGATTTCGGAAAAAAAAAAAATAAAATCACAAAAATAGCATTTTTCAACCACCTATACGATCCAAACTTAGTTGTGGATCGATCAGCTAAGAACCAAAATAACAAGTTGACACACCCAATAAAAGATAATCTTTTTTACAGTTTCAGGGATTGTAAACCTTAAATAAGATTATTCCATACCATTTTCTTTCAAACAAAAAAAGAAGTTGTTACAAACAAAACTTAGAACAATAAAGAATTTAGATTTCGGAAAAAAGGTCACAAAAAGCACAGAAATCACATAAAACCAAGCACCTATGTTTTTTTTCAAAGAAAAGCGAATCACCACCTTAAGGACTATTCGAATTTAATACTCTGCGAGGGTTGGAATACCATACAGTAAATGGTAAAACGTGTTAAAAAGTTGTAGGTTTTTCTGAAAGTCAAAATAGTACAATTTTTGGAATTATTAACGATTTTTTTTTAAATTAAAAAAATATTTTGAGATCCAAAATTTAACTGAATTCCCTCAAAAAACATTGCAAATTTGAATTACTAATTTTTTACCCATTGCTGCTATGACTTTCCACTTTATATTAAAGTATATTGATACCACTCCACTAAACTCTTGAAATATAAATATACGAAGTGGAAAGTCACAGCAGCAATGGGTAAAAAATTTGTAATTCAAATTTGCAATGTTTTTTGAGGGAATTCAGTTAAATTTTGGATCTCAAAATATTTTTTTAATTTAAAAGAAAACATTTAAAATCCGTAAATTGCAATATTTTGACTTTCAGCAAAACCTATAACTTTTTAAACATTTGAAACATTTACTGTATGGTATTCCAACCCTCGCAGAGCATAAAATTCGAATAGTCCTTAAAAACAATCAAAAATACGCAAAAAATTTTGTGATTACTTTGACTTCAGTAGTTTCTTTGGCATTTCTTCTGAATAAGCTCAAATTGTCTGGATTAAAATTGCCAAATCTTTTTTATTTTAGTAACTAATATTGAATTTGATACTTTTCAAAAATAGTTTATTTTCTTAATAGCACGTAATTTGATACTTTTTGAAATATTTTGTTGAAAAAAAAGGATTAGTGTGATTTCTGTGATGTTCAAAATTTGAAATTCTCATTTCAAGTTTTGTTTGTAACAACTTTAAGCAAATCCCTTTACAAAAAGAAAAAGAAAAGGAAAAAAAAGAAAAAGAAAAAGAAAAGACAAAAATAATAAATTAGGTCTATTACGAACTTGTTGTTTCTTAAAATAAATCCCTAAAATAGAGTGTTTTTTTTTTTTTGTTTGATCTTTCAAAAGTAAGGTTTATGTAATAAAAAATTAAAAAACACAACAAAAAGTTTATAAAAAAAAAGGTTGTTTTTGTTGGTAATAAAGATCTGGGAAAAATAAAAATGAAAAGAAAAAAAAAAATCATCAAGAAAATAACCCAGTGATTTGCCAACTCTAAAGATTTGTTTTATTGTTTAGTTTTCTTTTTCTTCTTCGTTTTCCTCTTCTTTTGTTTCTTTATTTTCTTCAATAATTTCATTGAGTTCATCAATTTCATCGATTTCTTCTTTCTTGTTTGGTTGAGTTTCTTTGTGGATTTTTAAAGCGATGGCGTCCATTTCTTTTCTTCCAAGAGATGTAACCTTTCTTGTTCCTTTTTTAGTTTTTTTAACAATTCCAATTTTTTCAAATTGGTGTAAAATGGATCTTGGGATCTTTCCGCTTCCCTTGTTAAAGTGAGATGGTTTGACTCTGATTTTATTTTTCTTCGAGTAAATTTTTTTGAATCCACCAACACCAGTAAATGGTCTGATATAAAGTCTTCGGAGGATAGATGCTGCTCTAATATAATACCTGAAAAAAATTCGATCATGAAAGATAATAAAAAAAAAAAAAAAAAGTTTTTAATTTTTTTGATTTTAAAGAATTTGAAGATTTTTTGGATTTCAACAGCAATATTTTTACGATTCTAATAAGCATTTTCCGAAAAATATTTTCTTTTTTATCATTTTTTAAAAAAACAAAAGAAAAAAAAAAAAGCATTTGGGAGTATAAAAAAAAAAAAATTGGAGAATGAACAAACCAATCACGATCGTATGGAGAAAGTTCTTTTGTAAAACCAGTTTTAACAATGTCAACCCAGCTTGGTTCTTTAAATTTGTCGCCTCTTTTTAAGTGTTCAGCATAAGCCTTAATGAATTTTGATGATTCGACATCTTTAACGGAGACACCACCGTACATATAAATTCTTGTCAAATATTCCATTGTTTTTAGTAAAAGTGAATAATTTTTTCAAGTAGATAACTTTTTGCTTTTTTTTTTTTATTTTTTTAGATTTTTTTTTATTTTGTTTTTTGTTTTTTGTTTTTGTTTTTTGTTTTTTGTTTTTGGAAGAAATTAAAAAGGAATTTTAAAAAGGTAAATTATTATGTTTGCTAAAGTTGTTGTTTGTTTAAAAGTAAAATGAAGAAATAATTACTATAAGAAAGCACTAAAAAAAAATGAAAAAAATTCACCTAATTTTGGGTTTGTGAGAAATAAGGGTGGTTTCTTTATCAAATATAAAGGTAGGCATTTTAAGGAACTGTTCGTTTCCTAAACTTGATGTTTTCAAATTAATCTTTTGTAATCAGATATTTATACTACTTTTGTTGGTAGGATAAAAGGGTAAAAATTTTCTCTTGATCTTCCATTTCGATTTTAACAAAGAGGATTTTTTAAGAAATAGTTTGTGATTTGTGATCACTGTTCGAAAAAAAGAAAAGGAAAAAATTTTCACTTCATTTTCCTTATTTCTTTTTTAACAAAGAGGAGTTTTTAAGAAATAGAATGTAATTTGTGATCTCCACTTATTTCTATGTGTTCCTTTTTTTTTTTTTTTATGTATTTTGGTTAATTGAATTGGGTGTAAAAACTTACAGATCTGTAATCTTTTCTATCAAGTATTTTTATCTGTAAATAGAAAAATAATAAAATTAATTAGAGTGTTAGCGCTAACTGAATATGCAGCTATTATATTAATTTCAAAATATAAACTATCTTTCATCATAATTGGCCCATTAAAAATCAAATTTTAAATAAAAATATTTTTAATAATTCAAGTTATCTATTATAATATAAAAATTTCGATTTTAATATTCAATAATATACTCAAGAGATATTTATTTTTGGTCTAAAAATAAAAGAAAGATAAATAAAAAAAAACTGTTAAAAAAAATTGGGACATTTATTTTGAAAGGGGCATTACTTGAAAAATGGAAAATTTAAAAAAGTAAAAAAACCCATTTATCGATTCTCCTTCCATTTGAATAACTAAATCTAATCTCTTTTTCATATTTGAAACCAAATTTTTTATTAATTCATCTGTTACTTCTTTCAAATTTTTCATTTTCATTTTCCATTTTAACAAAACACTATTGAAAAAATAAAAAAGAGAAAAAATGATTTATTTGCAAACTTTTCATTGTGAGAGTAAAAACTTCAAAACGATACAAAAGAAATTCATTATTCAAATATAAGGTGGGCCATTTATTATGAAATTTAGTTTACATAGAAATATTTTCAAAAAAGAAAAAAAACACAAATTTTTTTTTTTGAAGAAAACAATATACAGTTAGTTCTACTTTTAAGACCAAAGTTTTGAAACAAATTTAAGGAACACAAAAATATCAACCACAGGAACAAAATTCAAATTCTCGTAAAATATTTAATGTAAAAACAATAACAAAAAATGTGCTTTAATTTGAAATTTTTCTGTACCTTAAAATTTAGTTCAAAGTTTATGTCTTAAAAGTGGAACTGACTCTACTGTTAATTTAAATAAAAAATAGGCAAGTAATACGATAAGGATAAAACACCTTTTTTAAAACAATTAAAGGTTTTCCCTTGTTTTGAAAATTTATTCAAAATTTAGTAGATTTGGAAAACAATTTTTGGAGAAGATTAATAAAAAAAATAATAACCCTTAATTTTCACACCTGAAAAATAGAATCAAACATTATGATCTGAAATTTTAATATATTTAATTAAACTAATATTTGAACAAATATACAAACCCGTTATCATTAAAAATCAATTTTAAGCTAATAATCAATTATACCTTTGATAAGTTATTTTAATGTTAAATTTTGATCAGATATTAAAAAACAAATTGGTATTTTTTTTTAGGAAATAACTCATATATTCTTTGTATTCAAAAACAAAATATAATAAGAATTAGTTAAAAATTCTTTTTTTTTTGGTGTTGTAACGAGAGTTACGTTATGTATTTAAAAAATAATAAAAATAAGATCAAAACCTAAAAAAAAGCGAGATAGAATTTTTCAAATGAATATCAATGATTTTTTATTACTAAAAAAATCAAGATAGAATGTAAATATAAAGTTTTTTTGATAATAAATATATATAAGCTTAATTTCAAAAATAGCTGCAGATTTTTCATGATCAAAAAATTAGTTTAATTTTTTTCTTTTTTTTTTTTTGAATAATAATGTATTTTACTAAATTTTTTAGAGACAATAACCAATATAGATTAATAAATAAAAATGTTGTATAATCATTATATTTTTTGAAAGATGTATGAAAAAAGAAAAAAATAATAATAAAAAAGTTTGCCCATAATTTTGAAATTGGGCTTATATACTCAAAAAACATTATAAAACCCGTTTCAAACAAAAGAGAATATTTCTCAAATCATCAACATTATTGAATTTGATTGTTATTAATTTAATTACTAATCGACGATTTTCATTTCAATTGTTCACTTTTTCATTTTTTATTTTTTATTTATCGATATTGAACAGTTGGAAAATTAAAAAAAAAACAAGAAGAAACAAATATGGAAATAATCTACCAAAATAAAAATGGAACAGTTTAAGTTTTATTTTAGATTAATTAGATATACAAATTAAGAAAGACCATTATTAGGTTGATTTATGAAACAAAGAAAAAAGAAAATAAAGAAAAAAACAATTCCAAAAAAATACATTGGCGAATTGAGACTTTTAAAAACAAAAGTTTGATGTATAAATAGTTATCAATAAAATATAAAGAACCTTTTCCCAATTCAACCCTGTTTAATGGTTTTTATCATTTTTACAGTCTTTCTAAGACTACAATAAATTTTAAATAAAATGCAATTGATTTTTCTATTCTTATTTTATATTTTCAAAAAATCTGGAAATAAGTGTTATTATTCATAAAAAATTTTTAATAAATGAGCTATTATTCAAATTTTTAGAACATCAAAATAAAATATTTTGAAGATTCTTGAAGTACTTTAAAATATTGTTCAATATAGGTAAATTTTTGAAGATCAGTAAATATTGATATTTTTTTTGGGCTCTTTTGGACTGATAATTTTTAAGTTTCATGGGATCTTGAATTTTTTTTTCGATTTTCCAAAATAAAATAATAACTCATTTATTAAAATGTTTTTTTGAATAATAACTCATTTATTAAAAATTTTTTTGAATAATAACTCTTATTTCAGAATTTTTTGAAAATGGAAACTAAGTATAGAAAATTCTTTTTTGTTTTATTTAAAATTTATGTTAGCCTTGGAACCGCTGTATAATTTTTTTCCATTACAATATACAAAACAATATTTCTCATTTCACGAAAAAAATGCATATCAATTTTTAAAATATTTAATTTTATTATTTTTTGTTTTGTTTTAATTACTTTTAAAGATTCATTTGAGTGTTTTTTAAATTTTTTAAATATTTTATTATATTTTAGAATGATACTACAATTAACTTGATTCAATTATCAATAATTTTTGAAATTTTATGTTAACTTTTATTTGAAACTGAGTTAATAACCTCAATTTTTTTCATATTTATTGGTATTTTCTATTATATATAAAAACAACCTAACAGTCTTAAACAAAAGAACAAAAAAAAAGAAAGAAAAAGAAAAAAAAAAAAAAATCTTGAAAAATAAAAACATAAAATATGAAAAAGTAAAACAAAAATTTGACTAAATTTAAAAAAATTATTTTGATCGAATAATTGAATATATATTTTGATAAGAATAAAATAAAAAACAAACAAAACAACTTCCAATAACATTTTAAAGTAAGTAAACATTTTTGAATATTTTTTTATTTATTAATTGATGGAATCTTTTTAAAAAAATATTAGAATTTAATAGTAATTTATCAACATATTTTTTAGAAACAAATAGAAAATTTTACTATAATTTTTTGAAAATTACGATTTGACTAAATCATTTTTTGAAAAATATTTTGATTGTTTTTTATTTTTGGCTATAAGGAAATATTTGTGTTAAAAAAAAAAATGAAGAAAAAAAAATATTATTTTAATATATTTAAAAAATGAAGGTGTTATGTAATTAAAAAAAACGTTAAAACTAATAAAAAGAAGAAAATGAAAGAAATATCTACAATAATAAAAACAATAAGAATAATAAATAAAAAAATTAAAAATTAAAAAAATTTGAAGAATCGGAATGAAATTCTTTAATATTAATTGAATTAAATGTTCCTTTTCTTGAATTATTTGAAAATCTTCTTGGATCCTCATTTAAATTAAATCGTTTATGGAATTCATCATCACCACCACCACCACCACCATCATCATCATTATTATCATCATCATCATCGTTATTATTATTATTATTATAAGAAGAAAAAGATGAAAAAGAGGGAGTCCAATAACATGATGTTACAAAAGAGGGGGTTGTGGTTGATGAAAAATTTTCATAAGAAATCAAATCTTGATTTAAAATTTCCGTAATTTTCTCTTTTTCATTCGATTTTATCCATGATGTCAATTGAAAGTTTTGTGTATTACTAAAATTTTTATACTTTTCAACATGATCAAAAATTTCAAATAATGAATTATAATGACTTTTATACTGTTTGGAAATTGAAGGATGTGGTATTTTATAATTAAAGGGTTTTAATTTCGCTAATAAATTAGTTGCCCTCAGTGGGTTATTTAAGCAATGTTTACACTTTGGGTCTTGGCATTTAACAAATGATAATAAATTATATCTACAGTCTGAATGATTTAATAAAAATTGGAATTCTTGTTTTAGATTTACTAATTTTTGGTATTCCATTTGGGTTTTGTATTTGGAATTAAGATTTATAAAATTTATAACAGTTTGCAAATCATTATATGGCTTATGCATTTCTTTGTTTGAAGTTAGTGATATGAAATTCCAATTTTTTTCTTTAAAAATTTCATTTTTCATTTGGTAAATAATTTTTTTGATTTCTTCATTAACATTTGATTCCTAATTATCATTTTCATAATTATTATTAAAATAGGAAATTCGGTTGGTGCATATATTATAAACTTCCTCAGAACCGATTTCAAAAGTATTATTATTACCACACCTCCTGCAATTATTATCTTCTTGGTTGTCTTTATTAATTTTGAATTCTTGAAAGAAATTTTTCATTTTTTTGTATCAGGTACCTGGCTAAAAAAGGATTTAATATTTTGACTGGGGTTTATTTTTTCGTTATCTTCAGGATAACAACCTATATTCAAAATGTCTAATTTTTGATCTCGCCATAATCTACCAAAATATACCAATGATAGTAAAGATCTTGGGTGGGATTGTATTTTGTTTGAATCCACAATAATTGTAATAATAGGTAACTTATTATTTTGCAAGGAATAACTTAGGTGATTTGTTAAAGATTGGATACTGTTACTATCATATTGATAAGAACTATGAAAAATATTTACAGTGCCAGAGTCAATTAATTTTGTATACTTTCTTTCAAATTTATCAAAATAATAAGTGGGAGTTTCTTTTGAATTTAAGTTCGTTATTACAGTTGAACAAATTTTCATTTCTTTATGATTTAAAATATTGTTCTTCCACTTTTCCTTTTTCTCATCCTTCTCATTCTTCTTCTGGTTCTGATTGATGATTGGATTATTATTATTATTATTTGTGTTAATTTCATTAAAAATTGAAAATTTTAATTTTTTAAAAGTTGTGTTATTATCTTTATACTTGCTATCGTTGTTCTTAACATTGCTTTTGCTACCACCCTTATTACCCTTTTCATCAAAACCGTGTTTTAAAATCGGTAATTGGCAAGTCGAAATCACTTGGCATTCTTTATTAAACATAAAACTAAGTTCAAGTAAATATTGAATTTGTGTTTGTGCATAACATAACATTAAATCTGAAGAAAAATTGATTAATTGTTTAATTGAATATTCATCCTCAGATCCAAGCGAATGACGGTTATTTAGTTCTGTAAGTTTTAACCCACCACCCTGTTGACCGTTTTGCTCCTCAAAGCTATTATTATGAAAATACATTGAGTTGTTTGAAAAATAATTTGATTTGTCATAAGAAAAATTAGAATTTAATTCAAATTGAGAATCTGCATTTTCAATTGTTTTTATCTGCGACAGCTGAAATTTAAACAATTTGTAGTTATTTACTAATAAATTTTTAAATTCTTCCCCACATATATTTCCAAACTCTTGAAAAAAATTCAAATTATTTTCAATATTATTATTATTATCATTATTATTATTATTATTATTGTTGTTGTTGTTGTTGTTGTTGTTGTTGTTGTTGCTGTTATTGTTGTTGTTGTTGTTGTTGTTGTTGTTGTTGTTGTTGTTGTTGTTGTTGTTGTTGTTGTTGTTGTTGTTGTTGTTGTTGTTGTTGTTGTTGTTGTTATTATTATTATTATTATTATTATTATTATTATTATTATTATTATTATTATTATTATTATTATTATTATTATTATTATTATTGTTATTATTATTATTATTGTTATTATTATTATTATTATTATTAATATTATTATTATTATTATTGTTATTATTATTATTGGTGTTGATGTTATTAGTTATCAGCGTTGATGATGTTATTATATTGTTGTATTTTTGATTCTTATTAAGACATTGTTTTGAGATGATTTCGTTATTATTCTTAATTTTATTAATTTTATTAATTTTATATTTATCACATTCGTTATCATTATGCATACGGTTTTGTTTAATAAATTGTTGGAAAATATATTTTCTTTTTTCGGATTGGGAATAAATATACTCAATAAAAGTAGATATCCTTTTAGGGGGGGCTTCGCCCAATAGGGCTTCCCTGTTGATATAATTGTGCCAATTTGAATAGTCGAAAAAGGAATTAGTAATAGTATTATCTGATTTTATTCCATTAATGTTAATATTATTCATGTAATTCTTTCTATTAATGCTATTATTTTTTTCAATTCCATTATTTAAATTTTGATCAAAATCAGTTAATTCAAATAAACCCATGGCAGATTTTGATACAAACGGTTTAGTAAATGGTTTCATAGAATTGCTTTCTTCTGCAATTTTGGGAAAAGTATTTTGAAAAGCGGGGAAATCAAATTTTAATAACTCCTGATACAAATCTAAATTATTGGTTAATCCTTGTAAATCTATAATTAAAGATTTCGTCCACTTTCTAATAAGAATAATTGGAAAGATATTTAATAATTGGAATTCAATCTCAAGTTTAGTGATTTTATATTTTTGCTCATTGGTCATAATTAAATCCTTAATTAGATCCCCAAGGTATAAAATTGACCTTGATTGGATTTCTCTTTTCATTTTTAATAATTGGTAGACATTTAATGGGATACAGTCATCTTTTACATTAATTTTTTCCAACAAAAATAGTCCAGTTTGTCGCCAATTTTTTTTATGAAAGCAGAAAAAGAATGGCTTTTCCTGTGAAAGATTTTGAAATGGATCATTTTGAATTTTTATCAAATAATTTTCATTATTATTGAAATGTAAATTGGAACGATAATGTTTTGTCTTTTTTTTGATTGGTTTGAATTGGTTTTTTTGATTGTTGATCCACAAGATATTATTATTTAATTTTGATTTAATTCTATTTTCATATTGAAAAGAATTTAAAATTATCTGTTTTTTATTATTCTTGTTATTCAACCCAATGATGAAGTTGTCCTGGATTCCATGTTCAACAACATTTTTGAAGCCTATTTCTAAATTTAAATTATGTCCAATTTCCTTTTCTTTTTCCATTTTGATTTCTTTTTTTCTTTTAATTTCTTTTTCTTTTTCTTTTTCATTTTCTTTTTCATTTTCTTCTTCTTTTTCCTTCTCATTTGCATTTTCATTTTCATTTTCATTTTTGAAAGCACTTTCATTTTCCTGATCCTTTTTTATCATTTCTATTTCAATCTCTTTTTGATCTTCCATTTTGTTTAGTCTTCTTTTTTTATTCATTGATCTTGTGATTCTGTGGCCAATGGTTAACTCGTTTTCATCTAAATATCCAATCGTTTGCATTTCTTCCTTAATAATTTTTTTTTTTTCGTTGTTCTTCTGTTTTGTCTGCTTGTTTCTTCCAATGACAATTCAGTACTTTGGTTTTTGTTTTTTCTTCTGATTTCTTTGAAAAGAGCGTTTTTGCCTTTCCTTTTCAACCGCACGTTGTCGATAAATTCTTTTTCTAAGTCTTATTTTAGCTTGACACAGGATTTCTGGTAGGGACTTTAGTTTCTCGAGACATTGAGCTCTTAGATTGGTCAGTTTCTTTTTGTTTTCGTTATTGAGATTGTCAAGGAATTGCCCCAGCAATTGCTTTAATTTACATAGCTCCTTCTCGGTTAGCTCTAAGGTGTCATGAAGTATGGAAGTGGATTGCCTTTTCCTGATTAAGCCTTCCTTATATTGTATGAATAGGGAAACAATTTCCAACCACCCTTCGGCAATGTGTGAAAGTAGCTGAAGAAAGGGTTGATCATTTAATAAATCCTTGAAAATGGATTTGGATTGTTGTGGAAAAAAATGATTTAGCATTTTTTCTAATGCCGCCGAGATCCTCACTGTTTCCTTTCCCTTTCTCTTTTTCCTTTTCCTTTCCTTTTTCCTTTTGTTTTGATTCGTAGATTCCTTATTTTGTTGGTTTTCTTGATCTTCAAACTGTACATTTTTCTGTAGATCCTCACAACAAATCGATTTAAATTTTTTCTGAAATTTGCGACTTGGGGTGGTTTTCACAAACAAACTTCGATCAACTTCAACACCACTAATTAATGTGTACTTTGGTGGTTGGTTTGTTTTCATTTTTTTGATACGTGTTCTTTTCTTCTTGGATTGCTTTTTTTTTGGATTGACTTTTGAATTATTCAAACATAAATCAGTGAATATTGGAGATTTTGAAGACAATTTATTTTCAAGCTTTGTTAAGACTTGAGGATTTGCGTTTTTCCTTAAATAGTTATATATGTAATTGTGATCATATTTCTTTTTTTTCCATGAGTGTTGGGCTTTTGTAAATAAATAGTCCTTATTTCCTAAATTTATGTGCTGCTGATACCAACTGTTAATGTATAATTCATAGAGATTACGTGGTGATTGGGAGATTTTTTCTTGAAAGATCCCTTGAGAAGCACTTTTAACGTTGGCCATCTCGTTAAAAAAAAATCTTGACACTTGATAAAGGTTATACTTTGATTATTTTTTGGGAAAAGATTAAAAAATTAATAAAAATATGTGGAAAAACAACAGAAAAAGAAACACAAATTATTTTACAAAAAATCGCGACTTTCTGAAAAAAATATTATTGTTTTTGTTTGAGAAATCATTAATTCATCTAAAATTCTTTGATTTTAGTACCTCCTTAAGAACTTACCAACTTCGTAAGAACCCTCTATTTTCTTAAATGATTATTATCTTTTTTCACTATTTGTTCCATCAAGAGAATAGTGATCATCTTTTAAAAATCTTTTTTTTTTTCACTCAATTTTTGCCCTCAATCATTATAACCAGAAAAAAGAACAATTTCTGATTCATTAATTTGATATCAAATTGAACAGATTTTTGATTTTATATTTTTTCCTTTCTTGAGTTTGATATTTGATGGATAATTGGAATTGCTTGAAATATCTCGGCGAATACTGTTTCGCAGAAGTCAAAAATCTTTCTTTTTTGTTAATCAATCTTTTGAGCCTTAAAATCAATTATTAGTATCCTACGAAAATTTGATAATCAAAATTTTTGAGCTGGGAAGTCCAAAACCAAGTCTCTGATCATGATCTTAATTTCTTAAAACGCTTTTTTTTTTCAATTTCCCAATTTTATTATCAAAATGATCTTGAAAAAACTTGTTTGCAAAAATTCGCAAATTTTTTTTCAGTTTTTCGAAAACCTTTAAATATTAAAAAAATTTTCCTGATTTCCATTCTTAGTGTTGTATCTTTCGAAATTACTCAATTGTGTAAAACCTGTGTGAAGCTAAAGTTATAAGATTTTGATTAAAATAAAGTAAACAAATGAAAAAAGATTGTTAATACAAAATAATAAGACAACCTGAAATCAAAAAGTAAGATTGTTTGAGTAAAAGAATAAACAAACGAATTTGGAGATATAGGTGTCAGAAATTAATCAAAGTTTTTGGAAAAGTATCTTTACTGAGAGTTTTTATATGATTGATCTTTGATTGAAAAAATTGTGAAAATATTTAACCTTTATGTGATTTCTCAAAGAACCAATAAATTTGGGCTGGGTTAAAAAAGGGATCTAAATAGAGTTTGCAATGGTTTTTTGAAAGTTTATAATAATTTTATAAATTCGTTGAACTTAGTTTTTTTTTTCTTTTATTTGATATCCTGTTCTCTGGAGTAATTTGTTCCCCTTAACAAATAAATGTGACCTTTCCAACATTGGTGATTAAGAAGTTTTAAAAATACTCAAAAAACTAAAAAAAACAAGGTACTTGATTAAAACTTGGAAATAGATAAGTTTATTTAAATTGAAATACTCAATTTTTTAAAAGTTAAAATTAAATAATATTTATAAAAAAAAAATACCTTATGTGATTAATACATTCAAAATTTTGATTACACCAAGTGTTCAAAAGCGTAACTTAATCAGATTTTTAATCTTTTAGATATATTTGTTGAAGAAGGTAAATAAAATCTTAAATGATCTATAAAATCTCAATTTTTGAGGTTTTTTTTTGGTTATTATTTTTTTTTCTCATAAAGTGTATTGTTCAAAATTCCTTTAATATTGCTCTTTTTCTTTTCTTTTATTTTACTCAGACATTTTTGCGTAAACCAAGAAAAAATGATTTCGTCAAAGAATTAATCAAAATAGCACCAATAATTTTTAATACAAAACACCAATTTCAAAAAGATCTCACTTTTGGTTGCTTAAAGTGCTCATAACTCTTATTTATTTATTTTTATAAAGGTAATAGTCTAATTATTTGTAAATGGATACAATTATACCTGATAAACAAAAGTCCATTTATCAAATTGTAAGAATAGATTATCATTTATAATCCTCTTCATTTTTTTCAATTAATTTTTCAATAAAAAGATCAGATCCTATTTTTCAGTTTGAAGTTTTAGATTTAATTAGAAAAAGAAAAATTTACAAAAATAATTGTCAAATCTTTTTCTTTGATGAAATATCTCTTTGAGTAGTTTCTGGGAGTTTGTATAAACAAATAAAAGGGAAAATTTTGATCTTATTTTAGAAAAATTCAATAAAAATAAATCAAATATAGAATCTTGAAAGATCAGAAAAAATTGATCTTTTATTTTATTCAAAAATATTTATTATATTTTCTTACAATTTTAAAGATTAGGTATTCTTTTTCAAATATTAAGAGTATAAACAACAAATTTTTATTATTGAAAAAACGTTATTTGATATTATTTATTATTTTTTTTTTATTAGTTTTCTTAATTTTACATTCGTATTATATGTTGGGAAGTATCTTAAAAATTGAGAAATAATCCGAATCAATATATTTATAAATTCAATCATTGGCTGGTTATGAATCCACTGCAAGAATTAAGATTGTGGTTATTTATTGATTAAATAAAAATCAAATGAAACAGTATTTTTTTAAGTTGTAAAATGAATTTTCCAAGGTTACAAAAAAGTATTTTGGGAGACTTTTTAATTTAATGAATTGGTTATTTTTCTGGTATTTTTTGTACAAAAATATAAAAAAATAGATTTGAACTGTTCTTTAGGATAAAAAATTATTTTTTATAAAGTTTAAAATCATTATTGTAATTTTTTTGAAAAATTAAGTAGATTGTTTATACAGGGTGATTACAAAACTTGATGTTTTATTTCTAAAGTTTATTTTTGGGCACTTCCTTGACGTAGATTAAATATTTCTTTCTTCTTTCATAGAAAATATTTTTTTTCAAAATAATTCAGAAATATCTTGAATTTTGAACTTTTCCTAAATGAGAAAAATCTATCAAACTTTTAAAAATTATAATTCTTTGGAGAAATAGCTTTTAAAGTAAGTTTTAGTATTTGTAGTAATCATATTTTTTATTTGTTTTTTCAATTTCAAGATGTGGTATATTTTTTTTTTGAATTTATTATTTAATTTATTTAAAAAAGTTTTTTTGTTCCAAAGTCCCTTAAAGAGTTATTTTTCAAAAATATCCAATCAGGAGTTGTTCAAATACTTTTTTTTATTCTTTTAATAACAGATTTTCAACTAATCGAGAAAAGAGGGAAATTTTTTTATGTTTTTTCTAAAAAAAATCCACTTTTCTTTACAAAGTCAAATAAGAAAAAAATAAATTCAGAATAAAGAATGTGGATTTTCTAAGCAGGGTTAGAAATTCTGTTTTTTTCAGAGAAAATGATAAAAAAATTTTTTTCAAAGTATTTTGGATTCAGATTAATAAAATGTAAAAATTTTCTCATAGTATATAAAGAGGTTGTTAAAATTTGTTAATTTTTTTTTTGTACTTCTTCAAACTAAGACATTAATATTTTTCCGATTTATTGGTTGGGGTGAAAATTTTTTCTGACGCATAAAGAAAATCTGGTTGGATTGACAAATTTTAGTAAATGAATATTTCTGATATAGTAGTATTTATTGCAAAATAAATAAAACAAAATTTTTATTCAGATTTTCAAAAAAAAAAGATTTTATAAATCAGAAAAAGTTCGAATTTTAAATTCTTAAAACAACCAATATTTATTAATTCCCATTTTTCCAATTG
The DNA here is from genome assembly GCA_027625915.1 of Anaeramoeba flamelloides. Classification (NCBI taxonomy): domain Eukaryota; family Anaeramoebidae; genus Anaeramoeba; species Anaeramoeba flamelloides. The sequence continues at coordinate 12,016,318 of JANTQA010000036.1, forward strand.
GTGACTTTATTGATTTATTTTAACTTTCAATGTAATTTTTAGAAAGCTGAATGAAAACATTGATCGTTTTATTATACAATTAACTGTAATTTTAAAAATTTTTTTCAGAAATTAAAAATCAAGAGTTTGTGTTTTAAAATTATGGAAAAATTATTTTAGATTTTTTTGAAAATCTTGGTATAAAATACCTTTGAATTAAGTACTATGTCCTAACTTTAGTGGTGTTTAGTTATTGTATTATTTTACATTAACTTCGAAAAGAATTTTAATTATAGTCAGTTCCACTTTTAAGACACAAACTTTCAATGAAAATCAAGACAAACAAAAAAATCTCAAATTAATTTACAAAATTCAAATTCTAATAAAATAATTTTTATAAAAAACAATACAAAAAATGGGTTTTAATTTGAGATTTTAACAGTATTTTAAATTTCTTGACCGTTTGTGTTTTAAAAATGGAATTATCTGTTCTAAAAATGTTAATTATTCTTTATTAGATTACATTTCAAGATCAAGTTATTCATTGTTTGGGAAAAACAAAAATTAATAAGTGTTTTAAATTAAAGTTTGTCTATTGGGTTTTTTAAAAAATTTAAATGGTTTCTAAAATCTTAATATTCTGTTATTTTGAAGTTTTGGAGGTAAAAAATTAGTGAAAATCAATCTCTCTTGAAAAAATATATTAATTTTCGAAGATTATTTGATTTAATTTGGTTTAAAAGGTTGTATAAGATTAACCTTGATAAATTCATGTTTAAGGACAATGTTAAATCTGTTATTAAATTAACATATTTGAATATTTACTAATAAATAGTCCTCTAATTTTTAGTAAAGTTTACAATTAAAATTCAATTTTTGTTCTTTTAGTGTTCCAAAGTATTTGCAAAGGGTGAAAATGTAACAAAATAATTTCTTTTTTGAAAATGATAATTGATAATGACTTTTTTTTTCTTGAATGTAAGGTTTATTCATAACATAATACCTTGATCAAAAATCATTTTGATAATATTTACTTTGTAAAAAACCAATATAAATTTTTGATTCGCCCAATTTTTTTCACAATGGTCAACTTTTATTGAAAAAAATTGTAACACAGAAAAAAAGTCGAAAACTTATTTTGTAAAAAATTAAAAATTTAATTGCCCACATTATTAAAACTTATCAAAACCAACATGATTTTTTGAAGATAATAAGAACCTAAATGGATATTAAAAGCTTTGAAGAAGTAGAGGAGTCTAATTTAGATTTTTTGTTATATCAATTACCTCCAGATCCCTTAAATAGAATGTCTTAAAAATCAAATTCTTTATTTTTAATTGTAAAAAGTGTCAAAAATGAGTAAGAAGTAAATTGTTTGGACAATTCATATCTGGAAAATTACAACTTTCAGAGATAACCCTTAATATTTCATCTGAATTATTTTGTGATTACTTGAGAAAATTTTGATTCAAGTTCAGATAAAGTAATTCTGGAAATAATAAATTTAGGGTTACTCAATTTTCCATTCACATTCTTAATAGAACCCAAAAACAATGAATTTTTTTAAAAAATAGAATTGAATTATCAAGATGAAATATTAAAGGTAGAAAGGAATCGATATAAAATCCAAAGAACTAACCCAAGAAACAATTATTTTTAAAAGAAGATTAAAAACACAAAGATCAAAAAAAGTGATAATTTGTGATTTTTTCACAGAATTAGTCCTCTTATAAAAATTCTGAAGAATTTGATTTTTAAGAGATTCTATTTGAAGGATCTTGATGAAATTGAAATCACAGTAAATTTAGTTTAGATACTATAATTCTTAAAAGCTTTTAATCTCCATTTAGGTTCTTATTATTTTCAAAAAACCATGTTGGTTTTGATAAGTTTTAATAATGTTGGCAATTAACTGTCAAATCTAAAACCCGGAAATTTCTGAAACCCGGTAATTCCATTTTTCTGATCAATTGAAAATATTAGTAAAAAGTCAAAAATATACTCCCATTTTACAGACAAATAACCCAATTACCCAGCGGCTTATAACCTTTCAAATTGGGGTATTGGTTAAATATTCAGAATCCACAATTTTTAACTCTTTGGTGAATTCAGAAATCAAAAAAATCCAAAATTTGTAAAAATTAATTGAGAACATGACTGAAAATGAAAATCGACTTTTGATTTTAAATTTTGAAATAAAAAAAATTTTCATACTTTTAAAATATTTGAAAGCTTTCAAATTTGAGAGAGGTGTTTGATTATTGTAAATTTTCATTAAATTATGAAAACCATTTTGTAAAAAAATAAATCCTCTAAGGTTTCCAATAGAAATTTAAAATTTTGAAAAAAATATTAAAAGAAAGATATAAAGTAAATAAAACTCTTATTTCATCAATACAATAACAAAATAATTCTTATAAAGATGATTCCTAATAAATTTAAAATTTATCTAAAGGGAAAATCGCAATAAATTTGATTTTCAATTTTCAGTAATTTTCTCAATTAATTTTACAAATTTTGGATTTTTTTGATTTCTGAATTCACCAAAGAGTTAAAAATTGTGGATTCTGAATATTTAACCAATACCCCAATTTGAAAAGTTATAAGTCGCTGGATAATTGGGTTATTTTTCTGTAAAATGGGAGTATATTTTTGACTTTTTACTAATATTTTCAATTGATCAGAAAAATGGAATTACCAGGTTTCAGAAATTTCCGAGTTTTAGATTTGATGGTAAATTTTTAATTTTTGACAAAATAAGTTTCCCACTTTTTTTTCATATCTCAATTTTTTTTAACATAGCAATAAAGTATCAGTACTCTCCAAGAACAGTGACAACTTTTAAAATATGTTATTGGTGATATTCCCTGCTTACATTTTTTGTTGATCTAAAGTGTCAAAAAAAACTGATTGATGAAAAAAACCAAAAATTAATTGTTTTTGTGAGATCATTTTTTATCTTACATTTATAACGAAAAAGAAAACTATTAAATTCATTTTATTTCTCCCATTTTTAATATTTTATTTCCTGGTTTATTAATCCTCATTTCCATCATTAGTGCACAGTAATAAGTCTTTTTGCCACAAATTTAAAATAAAGATTTTTTTTATTTTTTGAGATAATTCTTTTGGTAAAACAAAAAATTGATTTCTTCAACAAATTAAAAAATATTTGTATTTCATTAAGAAAAATAGTTATAACTACATACAGGTAAAAATAATTCCTGAATTTTTCATGTTTTTTTTTTGATAAGGGTGTGATTTTGTCATAATATAATTTTCTTGAAAAATTTTGGTATTTTTGTAATTTTATCCTCAAAATTCATAATTGAATAGAGTTTGACTTCTAAAAATGATTTCAATTGTTTAAATGTTTCTTATGAATAAGACAAAACAATATATTTGAAAAAAAATTTCAAAATTGAAAATTCTTTTACAATTTTTTTTCACTTTTTAGCAAATATGAAAACAACTTTTTTTCACAGTTTGTGGAGTTTTTATTTATTATTAATAATCTTTCTCTCAGGCTCCCCTGTGAATTCTGGGTAAGTTTTATCAATGGTTAAGATTTTCGACCATTCCAACGAATTAAGTACTATCCTAGCTTTTACTTAATTCTTTTAAATTCTATAAAACCTAATTTTACACCAGAGAAAAGTCATTTTCTTTCTTCAAAAAGAAATAAAATAAAATAAAGGACATTTTTTAAAAAGTAATATATTGGATTTTTAAAAAAATATTAAAATTCAGTTTAGAAATATCTTGTGAATAGAAGTAAAAAAAAAATTCAATTAACAAAAACTTTTAAAAAATGAGATTACAAATATTAATTTTTATACAAAAAAATAGAATAAATAAGCATATTATAATAGATATATATATATATTAATTATATGTTCAATTTTTAAAGAATTAGAAAAGAAAAAAGAAAAAGAAAAGTGCAAGATAAGATAAAAAGAAATATAATTATTAAAAATTGAACGGTATGAGAAAAAATAATAACACTGAAATAATTCTTAATTAATTCTAATAATTTTAGAGCATGATTACTGGATAACACAGCGACAAGATTTTTTATCTATTGTCTCTGATTCTGATGAATTATTTTGTAATTGTGAAAGAACAAAACCAAATGGATCTTGAAATTTTGAATCTTTTTTTTCATTGAAAAAATTTGGATCCAATTTCTCTTCATTTTGATCATTTTCATTATTTTCATTATTTTGATTATTTTCATTAATAAAATTTTGATTATTTTGATTAATATTATTATTATTTTGTTTTGATTTGGATTTTTCTTTTTGATTTGAAATCTCATTTTTTTGTTTTAAAAAGGGAAAATTTTTTTTCCTAGCTTTTTTAATTTCCATATCCTCCTCAATTTTTTTAATCATTAAACCATAATCTGGGGCTTTACAGTAGATCTCATTTCTTTGGTTTGCTTCTATTAAATCAAAAAGATCAGTTTCATTTTTCTTTGGATTAAGCACAACTTTCGGGCTTTCTTTTTTTTGTGGTACACACGATTGACCCTTCATTTTCTGTCTTCTTTTCAGCTCTTCACGGGAGGGTATAACTATTTCGTTCATTTTTTGAATTTCTCTTAAAAATTCTTTGGTCATGATCACATTTTTTTTATTTTTCTTTTTAGTTTTAATTGCTGTCTTCGTTAAGGAACCCACAACAACATTTAACTCTAAAGGCTCTTTGGATGAAGACTTTTGATTTTGATTTTTATTATTACTCTTCTTCTTGGCCATCATTTTGTTATTATGATCATTGTTCACATCCTTATTCATATCCAGATTATAATTCCAATTCATATTCATATGCATATTCATGTTCTTATCCCTGTTCTTGTTTCTATTAATGTTCTTTCTCTGATTTTGATATTTTTTTATTCTTCTTTTTCTTCTTTGTCTTTTATGAATTCGCTTATGTCTATGCCGGTAGATATGTTGTTTGCTTTTTGTTAAATCCACAATTTCCCAATCAAATTTTGTATTTTCGTCATAACCTGCTTCCTTGTATGCCTCTTTTAACAGCCCCCTTAAATAGTTATAATTTGGCTCGTCTTCGTATCTCAAAGATTTGATATGTTCTAATATTTTTGAAAATTGATGGGGTAAGCCTTTCAAAAGCCCAGAAGAATTGAATTTTTTTTTTAATTTGTAGATAATCAATTTGTCTTTAATTGGAGACCAGGGCAATTCCCCTTTCAGAAATTCAACAAACAAATAGAGCAAAGTCCAAAGATCATCCCTTCGGCTGAGCTCTTTGCCTTCGTGCGAATTGATCGATGCATATCTTGATGTGCCTTGAAATCCCACTTTCGGCCGTGGTGGCTTCAAATTGCCTTCTCGATCCCGATACCTTCTTGACAAGCCAAAATCAATCATACAAATAGTGGTTTTGGTTCTTGTTTCACGGTGATTTGTAAAAGGGTCTCTTCTTCTTAAAACAAAATTTGACTTTGATTTGTTTTTTTTTTTTTACAAAATGAGTTTGTTTGATTGATAAAAAGGATGAGAAACAAGTTTTTATTTTAGAGTTAGTTTTGAATAACCGAAAACTTTGAAAAGATCACAAATTTTATTAAAAAAAAATATATTTTTGGTTTTGAAGATGAAATTGGGTTCTTGGAATTAAAAGTATTGAAAATTCAAAGAACCAATCACAGATCTAAAGAATTTTAAAGATTTGAATTTTTGTTAACCTGTTGAAGAAAAATTAGGCATTTAACAAAAAAAACAGAGAATAATCAACGAATCAGGAGAAACAAAGACAAAAGAAAAATTACAGGTTTAATGTCGCGATGGATAAACCCTAATTTGTGCATATCTTCAATCGCGTAGATCATTTCGATTCCTAATTTGGTTGTTGTTGCCAAACTAAATCTTTTGTTTGATCTTCTTCTTCGTTCAACAGAAAGATTGCTACCGAGCAACTCCATGATAAGGTAAGTGTATTCCAAGTTCCTTCCATAATATATAAATTTAGGAACATATGGAGAAACTTGTAATTTGCGGAGAATTGCAATCTCTAATTTTAACGCTTGTTTTTTTGGGTTTCTTTTTTCAAATTTAATAGCAACAGGTATCTTTTTTTTCAGATCTTGCGAGATATAGATCTCACCAAAACCCCCCTTTCCAATTCTTTTTCCTAATTTCCATCTTCCACGAATTGATCCTGTAAGCATTAATGAAAATAAATTTGTAAATTAAAAAATAATAATTTTTAGAGTAAAAATTGTCGAGTTTTTGCGAATCAATTTTTGATTTTCAAAATTCAAAGGTTTTCTTTTGTTATTTATTTCATTTTTTCACTTCATTGGACAATTTGAAAAGCGTGTAAAAAATCAAGGATTTCAAAGTTTTTTCATACACTGGATTATCATTTCTAAATACTCCATTTTATTAACATGCAGCACACTTTCATTGTTCTTATCAATTGTTAGTTTAATTTTTTTCCCTTTATGATTTTCAAGAACAATAGAAAAATATTTATAAAAGATTTTGTCTCTGAGAAAAAACACTAAAATCAATTCAGTGTCTGAATTGTTTTATTTTTAGAAATTCACTTCTCGATCTTTAAAAAAAATTAATTTTTTCCTGAAAACTACTTTTTTCTTTGTCAAATTTTTCACAAATTGCTTCAATAATGTCCCAATTCAATAGTGCGTTCCTCAAAATTATTGAAAAATTTTGTTTTTAAATGTAACTCAAATAACTCTAAAAAGTGTATTTCACTACTTGAGAGAAAAAATGATTATGTTTTGATTTTAACATTAAGTGAAAAGAACTGTAGTTACTGTCTGAATAAAAATGGAAAGGAAGGAATTGTTTCGAATTTAAAAAAAAAAAAAAAGTAAAAATGGTATCTCAAAGAAAAATTTTACTTTTATATTTTAAGACAAAAGCTCTCCCAAAACAGAGTATGAACACCAACATAAAGTTTTGATTGTTCAACATTTGTTGTTAAAAAGTAGAGTTTTTTAAATTGGAAAATAATGTGAACAAAATTTAGATTTGTATACCCAATAAAGAAAGAAATATACCCACAAATTAAATTAAACACTAAAAGTCACAATTTAAAAGTGAAATCAAGATATCTATATAAGTTATTTTTTGCTTTGATCAAATAAACCTTTTTTTAGAAAGTTGTCTGAAATTTTTGTTACTTTTATTATAAAATAAATATTATTTTAATAAAATCTTCTTTCTCGATTTTTGATTTGCAAAGATAATCACTTTTTGGATCAATTTTTAAAAAACTTAAAAAACCAAAAAATACTTGAAACTACTATTATTTCACTGTACTCAAAACTTTAACATCACACTAAAATAATCAGAAAATTCCAAAAAAGTAAATATTTATCACGATCCCAGAGTTCAAATATCATAAACAAAAGAAAATTAATTGATTTTTCGTTTTAATTCACTGGCGAAGAACTCTGGGTGATTTTAATTAATGGATATAAAACGAATTTTTGTGGAAAATTTAATAATTATTTATACCTTTTTTAAGTCCAAAGTCCCAATCTGAAATGGTCTGAAATAGTTGTTTATTGTAGTACAAAAAACATCTTTCATGAAAATAATCCAGTCCAATTTTTTTAATTGTTAATATTAGGAAAATTGATGAGTAATTTCTTTTATTTAAAATAAAATCATTTTTTTTAAGAATCAAACTGTTAAAAATTATAACTCACCCACTTATTGGAATGATGATTAATGAAAATTACATTTACTCAAAACATCATCGTACCAATCAAAAAACAAGAATAGAAATTATCGTTTTCCAAACTCGAGAAGATCTCGCTAAAAAACGATTTTTTTCAAAAAAACTAGATCTACTTTAGCTATCAAACAATTGCTTGAGTATTCTAGAGGTACCCTACTTTAATGAATTTTTGGTAGGTTTATTACTAGCTTCATAATAAAAATAACTTACATTTATTTATAAAAAGGATTTGACCATTGTGGAAAAAAAGTGTAACAGGAAAAAAAGTGTAACATGGTTTTTAATTGGGAACCTTAATGGAACCTGAAAATAAAAAGTAAAATCAATAAATAGAAGAAACGAATTAAATTCAAATAATAATCCATTATATTATTGTCAATCAAACCAACAAATACACTTTAAATCTACTTGATTTATCGAAATTATTGGATTAGTTTTGGAGATCTCAAAAATTGTCAATTTTTTGAACAAATTTTTAATAATTGATTAATCAAAGAAAAACCCATATCTAAAAGATAGTATTAAAAAAACTCTTATTGTACTGAATACTTTATTTTGCCTTTATTTGTTTATTTATTCTTTTTTTAATTGATCTCAACTTTCATTTTCAGTAATTTTCCCAATTAAAAACTGTGTTGAACTTTTTTTCCTGTTACACTTTTTTTCCACAATGGTCAAATCCTTTTTATAAATAAATGTAAGTTATTTTTATTATGAAGCTAGTAATAAACCTACCAAAAATTCATTAAAGTAGGGTACCTCTAGAATACTCAAGCAATTGTTTGATAGCTAAAGTAGATCTAGTTTTTTTGAAAAAGAATCGATTTTTATAGAGATCTTCTCGAGTTTGGAAAATGATAATTTCTATTCTTGTTTTTTGATTTGGTTGGTTGTATATTATTTTGAAAAAGTGGAATTTAATTAACCATCATTCTAATAAATGGGTGAGCTATAATTTTAACAGTTTGATTCTTAAAAAAAAAATTTTGATTTTAAATAAAACAAATTACTCAAACAATTTCCTAATATTAACGATTAAAAATCCAGTCAGGAATTATTTTCACTACTTTATTCTTAGAACAAGTGACTACTTTCAATTTATTTGGCCGGGACACTGGAAAATAGCTCTAAAAATACCCCAATTTATTGGGGAGGCAAAGAATACTTTTAAATCCAATAAATAATTTGAAAAATTTTACTTCATTTATCATTTTTGAAATATCTTAAATTAAATACAAGTTTTACAATCCCTGAAATTTGAAAAAAATATTTTCTTATGTAATGTGTGGTGAATTGTTTATGCAGTTCTTAGCCGATTGATCTTGTATTTATTATGGGTTTTCAGAGTTGTTCAAAATAGTAATTTTGGACATTTTATTTTTTTTTATTTCCGAAATCTGAAATGAAGAGTTTCGACTAATATACTGGAAGTTAAGTTTATAAAAAAAATATGGTTTTTTTGATTTTCAATTGAATTTTTAATTACAGTAGATCCAGATCTATTGTGAAATTTTATCAATATCAAATTTTGATGTTGATGTTAGATTTTTAAAAAGTTGAATACAAGAATAAGAAAACTCATATTGAAAAAAAAAATTATAGGTGATCCAATATACAAGAATTTTATCTCGATTTTCATAAAAAAATAAATTTTCAGAATTCAAAATGACTCTAAATATCAAAAATTCATTGAAAACCGTATAAAATCTCCTCTAAAAAATGAATTTATTTTTCGATCATCATCAGAAGTTTATTTTTCATATCAACTCATGTATAAAAAAATATTTTCAATCTGAGCTTTCTTATTCTTATATTCAACTTTTTAAAAATCTAATATCGACATCAAAATTTGATATTGATAAAATTTCATTGTAGCCTTTACAGCTTTAATTTTGGTTTTATTTGGAGTTTTTAATAAAATAATTTTTTTCATTTAGTTATTTAACTAAAAAGTAAATCAAAATTTTCTTCTACAACCCAAAACTTGAGATTTATTATTAAATACCAACCAATCAATCTATTAGTCTTATACTCTTCCACTTGGATTTCTGAAAATAAAAAAATAAATTTTCAAAATTATCATTATGAACAAGTCTTAAAACACATACCAAATACGAGATCAATCGGCTAAGAACTAAATAAACAAGTCACCACACCATATACAAGATATTCTTCTTTCAAATTTCACGGATTATAAACCTTAACTAAGATATTATATTGATTTAAATGATTAAAAAAAAATGAAAAACACATCTCTCTTCATAATACTCTTTTTTAAGAATTTTTTTACATGTAGAGTTTATCAGATTCCATAAAAAGGGATTTTAACAAAAAATTATATTAATTTTTTGATAAATTTAAGAGGGAGTAAAACAATCATGTTTTAAGGAGAAAATGACCTATATTTGCTAATAAATTCAAGAAAATATCTGAACATTTTTAATTCATTTTCCATTTTACAAATTTGTCTACAAAAGCTTTATTTTAACCCATTATAAACTTAAATATGAATAAACTTTATAAAAGTGACTTAACTTTCAAAAGATTCCTTCTCTATGAGTTGTTTTATTTGTTGAGTTCATTGAGATTCAAAAATGGAAATTTAACGAAAAATATTATAAAATAAAATTGAATTTATCAGTATATTTTATACAAGTATCTGATAAAGGAAGATTAGTTCTCAAGTAATCGTCCTGCTGAAAGTTTACTCTAGATATTATATATATATATATATATATATATATATATATATGATAAAAATATGTTATAGGATCTTATAAAATGTAAATGTATATAATGATCTACTCAGAATTAAGTTTCTTTTGAAGAAAAGTGAACATTCTTAATATCCAGTATTTTGAAAAACCATCTAGTTTTTATACCCTGTCCCATGGTTTAAACTCTACTTGAAGAAGTCTAAGATTAAAAAAACTTGTTATTGGGTGTAATCACATTATTTCAAAAGAATTCAAATGTCTCTATAAAAAGTGTATAGTTAAGTAATAAGTTTATTGATCCCCTCAATTATAAATGATTAAAGTATTATTTAAAAACGCAACAGTTTCACATAAAAAAATTGTATTTCGCAACAAATTTAACAGATAAATTAGCTATATTCTGAGGACAAAGTTTCAAAATATCTTAGTTACATTTTCCCACAATTTAATTTAGTTGCTAAAAAAATAAATATTTAACCCCAAGGTTCTTTTGAAAACTTATTTCTGAAATAAAGAAAATATATTGATGTTTTATTTATATAAATTAAATAAATAAAAAACTAATCATTTTTTGAGTTTTTTATACGAAAGATTATTGAGTAAATTTTTGAAAATTAAAAATTATCAAAATAGTTCCTTTTGAAAGTTCTTAATCTGAATTATTAAATATTGAAATCTGATTATTTTTGTTTATATTTTTAGATTTTGAAAAGGAATTTTTAAAAAAAATATTAGAATTAACCCCCATTCCAAAAATTTGGACACACCCAAAATCAAAAATTGGCAAAAAAAAACCACTTATTTTATTTTTCCAAACCTAATATAAAACTACATTTAAGTAATCTATTATTTATGTTTTAATAAGTAATCATTTTAATCCAAATAAAAGAAAAATATATATAACTCAAAAATAAAAAAAGGTGTGTACAAAAAAAAATGAAACAAGAAGAACAAAAAATGTATTGGTAAATTTGTTGAAATTTCAACCAACAATTGATGATTAATCAAATGTTAAGATACCATCTACCAATTGTCTTTGATTTTCCAATTTAACAAACTCAACACTAACCTTCTATCAACCATTGAAAAAAAAAATTTCTGATCTAACCAAACAAATTACGTAACTCTACAAAAAAAGAAATGAAAACAAAACAAAAAAGACAAAAAATGAAATATTTTGTACAATCAAAAATCTTTCCAAATTGAATTTAAATTGTAGTAATGATATACTTTCAACTTGTTAAACTGTGTTCAAAATTTTGGAATCTATTTTATAATTTTTAATTATTTCCGTTAATTTTGTCAAAATAATGCTTGCTGAAAAGTTTAATCTATATTTCAAAATGATAAAGCGTGTTTTTTTTTTGTTATAGGAGATAAATACCTTAAATGATCAAAGAAACTAAGAATAAATCATAAAGTGAATTTAGAGTTTAGCTTCTTAATTTTTTTTTATTTTTAAAATAATTTGAAAACTAAAGGATCAAATTAGAAAATTTATCTCAAAAAATTATAGTAAATTTTTAAGAAAATTTTAATCATCAAAAAACCAAACAATTTTTAAAAAAATAGAGAAAATTATGAAAATTTTTTAGTAAAATTGCATTCCTAATTGAAAATTTACCTAAAAACTCAGGGAATTAATATTCAAAATTGATTCGGACTTTGATATACTAACTAGATAGTTAAATAAATTTAACATCGAAATAGGAATAAAAAAAAGAACGAATTTTATTTTGAATCATAGAATATAGGATTTAGGTACACATTATTTTGACCTATTAAGAAAATAAAACCCAAGAATTTCAGAAAAAAATCTGCATTTTAACAGAAATTTAAAGACTGAATCATCAATTTCCAGAATTCAACTTTGCAAAATTTCTTTCTTAAATTGGCAGCTAAATGCAGATTAATCATTAAATAATTTAATTGTTAAAAAAAATTAATTAATTAACTCTGGAATATTATTAACAAATTATATCTGAAATATTGAAAGCATATTGATACTACAATTATGTAATGAAGAAAAGAAACAAAATTAACCAGTCTTTGGTCTTTCATTCATTTGATCATTATAGAGTTCATCCCAAAAATGAAAAAATTTAAAAAATAGTTACTTTTGAAAGTTCGAAATATGAATTATTAAATACCAGTGTACTGTTATTTGGTGTTTGTATTTTTAGATTTGGAAAAGTAGTTAAAAAAATAATTTCCAAAATGAAAATTTTTGATAGTTATCATTAATAAAAAATCGAATAATTTATTGTGCAATAATAATGTAAAAATCCAATTCTCATAATTGAAATTTTATCTAAAAGTCTAATAAAAAGTGAAGTTTAATTAATTAAATGTTTAAAAATATCATTTCTAATTGTTTTTCTAAAGATATTTGGGTTTTTCAGCTGATCATTAATTCAATGTGTTTATAAACTTGAAGTAAAAATTTTCTTTTGTTAATTGGAAAATAACAGTATTTAGAATAGATGTTTTAGAGTCACTTTGAGTCGTCTAACAGTAATATCATTTAAGTCGGATCACAACATAATTTTATTAAGACGAATTTGATTGGGACCAAAATCCCTTAAATCATAAAAAAAAAATATTGAAATAATTACAAAAAAGAATACAGTGTTGTCAACTAAAAAAACCTTTTCAATACCTACACTGTTTATTATTGTGTTTGAACCTTTTCAAAATCATTTTTTTTTGATTTAAAATACTTATTTTCCAGCAATTAAAAATAAATAATGTCTGAAGCTTATATTCTTTTTATAATAAACAAATCAGGTGGTGTAATATATACACAAGTAAACCTTCTTCGCTTTTTTGTTTCGGCACCACCAACACTATTCGATCCAATAAACTTTTTTTTCTTTTTAATTTCCCAAAAAAATAACAAAAAAAAAAACAAAAAAGACTTTTTCAAAAGAAATTGAATCTTTAAATGCAAACAAAGTAATGATTCTTGGATCAACATTCCATTCATTATACACAATTGCACAAACCGTTTCACCTGTACCTGAGTCAAGTGGTATTGAAGAATTAGAAGTTTCAAACTTTAAGGTTTCCTGTTATCAGTCAGTAACAGGCACAAAATTCTTTATCACAACAGATCTTAGTTTTAGAAACCCTGGGCAACTTTTAAAAAGAATTTATCTCGAATATGCTAAATCAGTGCTTGTCTCACCATTTTATCAACCAGAACAACCAATTAAAAATGTTGGTAACTTTACAAAAAAACTAACTACCATAATACAGAATTGGTAATTTGTTTTTTTTTTTTTTTTTCACAAGAAATTAAAAAAGCTTTTTTTGATTTTCTTTTTTTTGTTTGTGAAGAAAAAATTGAAGAATTTTGTTTTTTCTAATAAAACAACAGCTGAATTCTTTTCTAAGAATCAAAATAAAAAAAACAACACCTTCCTTTTATTTTTTTTTTTTTTTTTTAATTATTTATCCTCTTTTCTTTGCACTTCCAAAATATTTCTTCGTTCCTTGATGCAAAAAAAAGAAAAAAATTTCCACAAAACTCAGAATAAAAACAAAACAACACCAAGTTTGAAAATACTGATCACTTTTTCTGGGTATGTCACTTACTTTAAAAATTGTAATGGATTAATTGTTCAAAATAAATTAAACGAAATAAATCTTTAGGAATTAATTTTAAAACAAAACATGATGGTATGAAATTGTTTTCATTAATTAATAATGGTGAAATCTATGATTTTACATCTCAGTTTTGAGATGGAATTTAAGTTTAAGGACAACAAGATTTATTTCACTTTATTTAATAATAAAAACAGAATACTTTTTGTTGCACAATAAATGGAACAAAATTTTCTTTCCTAAATTACATTTATAAACCAGTAACTTTTAAAATTGTTATTTCTCTAAATCAACTTTAATTATTGATTTAACTAAAAGAATTGGATACCTTGGTGATTTATTTGAATTATTGCAAGTAATATTTTTTATTTCAAAAGCTGAATGTAAATTTTGATCTTTTTATTTTATAATTACCAATAACAACAAGTTTTTGAATTCAATTTTGAGTAGAGAAGGCTGAATGTTTGAATTTTTACTTTTCATTTTTTTTAAAATATTTGCATCAAAAATTGTTATTCTCGATCGTTTTATTTTTTCTAATTCAATAGATCACATGTCCAGAAAAAGTAAACACTCTCTTTAAACAGGAAAAAAAAACAAAAACAAAAACAAAAACAATTCTTTTTAATTTCCAACCAATATTAAGAACCCTAAACCCAACCCTCAAAAATTCTTTAATTACCAAATCTTGAAACAAAAACACTCGAACCATCACAAATTATTAGGAAACATTGACGAAATTAATAACTTGCAACAAAATACTCTTTTCAATAATGTGAACGAAAGCCATCAACAAAATACAAATAAAATTAGCGATCTCTTTTCAAAAAAAACCAAACACAACAAAGAAAAAAACAAGAAATTTGGGACTCGGGTACAACAAAAGTACGAACTCGAGGATGACAAAGATGATACTAGTGGTGATGACGAAGAAAAATTTGGTGTAAAAATTAATTTAGATTCAGAGTCCTCTGATCGGTATGTAGATGAGGATCTATTTTCTTGTGCATGGAGCACTTCTTCTGACTCAGACACCTCATCAAGTTTTGATGAAGATCCATATTTATATGACGAATCTGATTCCCAAGAAATGCAACAGACTGATGAATTAGAGTTGGAGTGGGTACTGACTCGAAAAGATTCTTGCAGATTTGTTATCCTGCACCACCTTGAAAACCAATCACTTACAACGCAATGGGTTGCTGTACCAGAAAAGTAAAGAATCCTTTGGTTTATTATTTTCCAATACTAAAATGAAAATTTTTATTTCAAATTCACGAAAAATGTTTAAGGATAATTAGTTGAAAAAACCACCGTTATATCTTCACAAAATCAATGAGGAATGATATTTCTCGAGATTTAATTTAAATTCCTTACTGGTATTTGAATTATAAATGGGACAAAATTTTCAATTCCTTTTCCATATTTTTCTTTATGAGATAGAATTCTCAAAGAGGTAGGTTTCAATTTGTGGTTTTGTGATCTCTATTTGAAAAAATTAAATAGAAAATGAAGTGAAAATTTTTCACATTTAGAATTCAAATACCAGTATTGAACTTTGAGATAAAATTTTGATTGGTGAAAATTGATTTTAACAGTATTACTGAGATATTTAGAGCCTCTTCAGAAAACTTTATCATTTGAGTAAGACGTTTTAATTCCAAATTCAACACCAGCCTTTCAGATCAAACGTTCACTTTCTTTATTTATTGAATTCAAAAATTAAAAAGATTGTCAAAATAGGATTTTTATTGATTGGAAACAAATCGAAAATGAGTTGGGTGTGTATTATATTTTCAACCTTTTAAAAGAATAAAGCTTGAAATGAAAATACAAACAATAAACAAAATCAAATTTTATATTCATGGTTGATGCCAAAAGGATGGGAATTCAATTTACAAGAGTAGATATGAAAGTCTTCAAAATTCTCTCTTTAACAGATTAAGTCTTTTACACGACTTAATCCTTAACATTAAATCCGAAACTAATTTTTTGAAGGCTTTCATATCTACTCTTGTAAACTGTGTTTCAGTCAAAACGTAACCAGCATTTTTTTCGAATATCAAATATTTTTTATAAATGACCTTTGAAGATTAAATAAAAAATAAGTAGAATAATAAACCTCAAAGAATAGTTGATACCCGCCTGAAATAAAACTAAAATCCTATGGATTTTCTTGAAAATAGACAAACTTAAATTCTTCTGTCACTATTAAGAAAAACAACAATGTTCATATTTGATCTTACTATTGAAGATCAAATAATATTCCAATAGAAATAAAAATGATTTCTCTACAACCATTTTCACTGTTTCAGTAACATTAAAATAACACATTTTTACCAAAGGAATATCGATTTTGCAATAAAAAAAATTTTTTCAATTGAATTAGGTTTCAAAAAAAAAATAGAAAAAAAAGAAACAAAAATGTGAAAAAATGATTTCAATTTTGGAAATTTCTAAAAATCAATTTTTTCTAATATCCATTCAAACACTTTGAACACATATAATTCACCCATTATAACTGCGCCCCCTTTGACTGAAAAATTGTTTACATGGAATTCCCATCTTTTTGCCATCAACTGTATAAATTTTCAATTACTGACAAAATTTATAAAACTTTTTAAGAAAAAAAAACAATTATATTAACAAATTACAAATACACTTTTTTTGATCTGAAATCTCTTACATGGCTACTGTGGAATTTTACATGTAATAAAAAACATTATATGTTTCAGATAAAATTCCACAGCATTCATGGGAAGTCTGTAGGATATTGTTCTGATTAAAAGCTATTTTCAAAAAAGTGGGGAAAATTTATTAGAAAATATCTTTTATTAAACTCAATTCTCATAAAACTATTTAAATATCCAAAATTGATATTATTCATTAATTGGTTCTTTAATAAATATCCAATTTGCTTGTTCGTATGTAATTGGCATGGATAAAAGATAACAAAATTTCTGATCTAGATTTTATCTGATATTTTAAAAGTGTGAACATTGGTGGTTATTTTTTTCTTTTTGACAGAAAAAAACCGTTTTCCTACGAGACTTAATCTAGACAAAATTTCCAATTGTAGGAAAACTTATCACTTTATTTTCTTGTTTTAAAAAATTTTTTGTACCCTTTTCATATTGCCCGTTTTTATTGAAATTGGCCATTCCTTGTTTTCTCCAAAAAGAGTGAGGTTTTTTTTTACATTTTTTGGGAAATACTTTGATGAATACTTTTTGAAATACAAACAATAGTTCATTGATTCAATTATTATTATCTTTTTACTTATTTGATATTATAAATTAAGGAATACATTCATTAACAAAGAGTAATTTGATATGAAACGTAAAAAAAATGGATTAGTTTTTTTAGAAATACCTTAGGTATATTTGAATCATTATACTATTGAATTAAATGAAATTGACTGAATAAAATACCAAAAAAAAAAAAAAAAAAAACCACCTACGTAATACTTGTCTCATATAAAATACCCCCACTCGCCCAAGATATAATATATCAATTAAGCCTGTTAGTAACCTTCACCACAAGAACATTTGAAACATTAGTCATTCATAAAAATAAACTGTAAAAAGAGTGATTTTATTTTCTTTTAATTCTGTAAAAATCTGAAAAAAAGTTAAAATAAGTTATTTATTTTTACAATGAACAAGTAAAATTAATTGAAGATATTTCCATACTATATATATATATATATATATATATCATTATATATTAGATTAGATTAATTTCTTTGCATTTTCTATAATTATAAAACCATAAACTGAATTTTCCCATTCATAATAATAAACCCAACTGAAAATCAGACCATTTTTTATTTAAAAGACTTTAAAATTTCAATCTACTTTTTTTCGTGCCATACCAATAATTCAACACAATACAACAACAACAACAACAACAACAACAACAACAACAACAACAACAACAACAACAACAACAACAACAACAACAACAACAACAACACCGCCATACAAACAAACACACACACACTTTACTTAAAAAAACGACCTTTTCAAACATTAAAGTTTCACAAATATAATTCTATACTTACATATAATATTTATCTCAATTAATTGTAATATCACAGGTAGTACACTTTTTTCGTTTTAAAATCACCAAAGACTTATAAAATCACGTTTTTTCAATGTATATATATATATATATATATATTTCGTTTCATTCGTTGTTTTATTTTTTTATTTCTTGAAAAAGTTCTCAAATTCTTTTGAAATCATATTTTTCGTTTCTCAGATTTGAAAAAACACAAATGAAAAAACTTAAAAACAACGAAAAAAAAAAACACTTATATACAGGTAATATGTAATTGCTTAAAAGACTTGGAAACTAATCAAAATTCGCTATTCCCTTTAAGTGGGAGGTTTTTCATTTAAAAACCATGAAAATAGTTTTATTTTCTATTTTGAAAACACAAAATCAATACAAAGTAGGTTTTCAGTTTAAAACTCTTGAAAATTGTAAACTCTTTAAACACTGAGAAAAAGAATTAATTTTTTTTTAAAATTTCTAGTTGGAGAAGAAAAGTGGTCAAAATTTAAATTTTTTACCAATTCCAAATTAGATCAGCTCACCTAAGTTTTTTGTTTTAATTACATACGTATACCAGACAAACGAATTTTATGCGTCGCTAAAACGTGAAAAATACGTTTAACGAAATCAAAAAAATCGTCATACCTGTGATATATAATACAATATTCAATTCATATAGCTATATTCTTTTAATCTCTATATACTTATACCTATATCTATCTATACATTTTTTTATATTATTTTTTTTTTTCGTAATATTTTTGTTAATTATAGTGAAAATCTTCAACATATAATTCTTGGCACAAATCTTGTTAAAAACAATCATCTGGTCTTTGCACAATTTAAATTTCATAAAGAAAAACGTGGATTAATTAAAAGTAAATAATTTTTTTTTATTATTTGAATTCAGACTATTTTTTGTTTATTTGATTTTATAAATTAAAAATTTTTTATTTTTAAATTGAAATATTTTTTTAATATCATTTGATCTATTAATTTAATTGTTAGATGGATTGAATTCCATGTATTATATTAAACTTTAATTTGGATTGAAATTAAAAAAAAAAAAAATTGAATGATTTTGACACACATTCCCAAAATTGTTCAGGGTGTATATCTTGAAAATTTATAAAAATAATAATTAAAAATCCAAAATCAAAAAATTATTAATCTCTACACTTTTCATTGGGTTATTTTGTCTCGATTATTATTTTTATTATATAAATAGAAAAACGAAAATGATTTATATTCCACATTTTATTTCGTATAAAAAACTTTGAGGTCACATATTTTTTTGTTTACTAAAAATTTCGACTTACATACTTTTTTTTTTTTTTATTTTATTATTATAAAAATAATAATTAAAACAACTGTAAGAGGCAGCTGTTTAGATTTTTTAATTTTTATTGGAAAGAATATACATTCAGTAACACTTTTAAGGCACAAACTTTCAACGAAATTTAAGGCAAAAAAAAAATTCCAAATTAAGGCACACTTTTTAGATTTGAGGAAAATAAACTGTAAAAAAATATTTCCAAAAATGTGCTTTAATTTGGAATATTTTTGCGACTTAAATTTCGTTCAACATTTGTGCCTTAAAAGTGATACTAACTGCAGTGAAAATAATGATGATATTCCTGCATTCTTCTTAATAACAATTGCCAACTAATTTTTTCTATTTTTTTATTTTTTATTTCAGAAACGGACTTTACAACAACATAATAAACTCTTTTTCAGTCAAAGGGGCCCAGTTTTATTGAAGAAATAGAATACATTCTATGAGTTTAATTCATTAATCTTCTCAAACTAAAATTTCAATTTTTAGATCAAAATCATTTTTTCTCTTTTTTTAAAATTTTGCTTTTTTTTTTTTTTTTTTTTTTTTTTATTTCTTTTTTATTTTTTTTAAAAAAATTAAATTTGAAAAAAAAAATGTTTCAAAACTCAAAATTAACATTAAGAAAAGTTAGGCTTTGTATGTTCTTTTAAAATTCATACATTTACAAGTAAAAAATCTGATTACCAACAACTTTAATTTCCTAAAGAAATTGAGAATTTTGCACGAGACCTTCCAATGAAAGAGGCCCAAAAAATTTTTTAACATTTTTTTTTTTTTGAAATTAATGGTTTGTTCAGGCTTTTCTTTTATGATTATCGGATCTAATATGAAGTTTATTATTTTCCGTATTTCTAAACAATCTAAGTTTGGTTGATTCTTACAAATAAAGTGTCTTTTTAATTTTTGGTTGGGCCCCTTTGAGTGAAATGGAGTTTACAACAAATTTTAACGCAAAAAAAAAAAAACAGAAGAAGGATTTTATAAGGCATATCAAGCCATCAATTATTAAATTGGTGATGAAAAATTCAATTTACTTTCCCAGTAAATAAAAACTACTAATATTTTTTAATTCCTAAATGAAAATTTTTATTTCGAGTTCTCAAATTATTGAATTGCAACAAGTCGTTGAAAATCCCTCTAAACTTTCATAAAATCAATTAGAAATGAAAATTACATCTAATCTAGTTTTTCCTTTTGCAACTTTGATACAAAATTACAACTGCTTTTATTTGAATTTATCAGTATAATAAACAGATGCAACAAAAAATCTTAATTAACAAATATATTTTTATCGAAACAATACAAAATAAAATTTCAAAAATTCACATAATTCAATATTCAAATATGTTTTTTTTTTTTTGAATTAATTAATAAATCTTCAATTAATTATTGTCTTAATCTTATTAATAATAGAAACAAAAAAAATTGTAAAAATAAAAACAACACCACATGAAAGCGAAGTTAATAGAGTGTCGATTAATCCAAAAAATAATGATATTCTTGCAACAAAGGCAGGGAATAATTCGGTTTATATTTTTAACAAAGAAAATGACGAATACAAATATCAATACACCTGTTCTGGCCATAAAAACGAAGGGTATTATCTTTGCTCTTATTAACTAAAATATCTTTGCTCTGGTCTCATATTTATTATATACTAAAATTTATTAATTTTTCTTTTAATATCATTTTATAGATATGGAATTAGTTGGAACCCATATCATCCAGAATTATTATTAAGCGGAAGCTATGATTCATTAATTTGTATTTGGGATATCAACAAACCTAATTCAACGGAAATCGATCCACTAAAAACCTATAAAAACCACAGTAAAGATATTGAAGTAATCACCTTTATTACCATTTTCTTTTTATACTCTTTCACTTTTTTTTTAAAAAAAAAATTTGACAATTTTAACGAGCTGATTTGTTTAAAAATAAACTAATTTCAATTTATTTCAAATATATATATATATATATATATATATATATCTTGATGTTTTCTGGAAAACATAATATGGAGTTTAGAATGTATAAAAAATTAATTCTTATCTCGTTATAATATATATATATATATATATAATATTTTTCTATTCTAGACAAAATTACAGAATTTTATGTCTTATAATAAGCACTTACAATTTTTTTTTTTAAGTGATAACATCAAAAAAAATTTTTTTTTCCTGAAAGGAGTATTTTGAATATAAAGGAAAAAATCAGGATTTTGAAAATCATTTTTTTTTAAGTATTTTTTCTAGCACGAAAAAACAGTAATCTATTTTACGAAGCAAATGGTTCAAAAATTCAGAGAATTAAAAAAGGGGGTTAAAAATGGGTAACAATTCATCATTGCAATATTTATTCATGAAAGAATTTTTCAAACACAATAAAACAGAAGTTGAGAATTTTTTTTAAAAGAAAAGAAAAGAAAAGAAATTTTAGTTATTTTAGTTCGTAAATGAAAAATTAAAGAAAATTTTTTTTTTGGAAACTGAATAGAAGGGCATGAATGTATTTAGCAACTATAGGCCATACAATAAAAAAAATTCCAAAACAATTTGGTGTCAAAAATTTATCGAAAAAAATAAAATAACAAAAGTGTGGAAAAATAACAATTGTTAATGTATGGTTGAAGATCTATTTACTTGGAATTTCAAGTGTTTAATATTCCATTCCAAGTAACTTTTGCTTTGCCATTGAGATCTTTCAATGACTTTTTTTCTTTATTTGCTTTTATTTTTTTTTTCGAAATAAACTCCATTTCAAATCAAAGATATCAAGCCAAAAATGAAAAATTCACTTTTTTTTTAAGAATCAGCCAAACGAAGATTGTTTAGAAATAAAAGAAATACTAAACTTCGTATTAGAGTTGAAGTTCATAATTAAGAAATGCCCGAACAAACCTTAAATTTCAAAAAAAAAAAAAAATGTTAAAAAAATTTTTTGGGTTCCTCTTTGGAAGGTCTCGTGCAAAATTCTCAATTTCTTTAGGAAATTAAAATTGTTGAAAATAATATTTTTTAATTTTAAATATTAACATTTTCAAAGGAATTACCAATCCACAATTTTTCTTAATGTTAATTTGGAGTTTCAATGGATTTTTTTTTTTTCAAAGTTAATTTTAAAAAAAAAAAAAAAAAAAAGAAAAAAAAAAAAAAAAAAAAAAAAAAAAGCAAAAAACAAAAAACAAAAAAAAATAATTTACAAAATGAGAAAAAATGATTTTGATCTTAAAATTGAAATTTATTTTGAGAAGAATAATGAATTAAACCCATAGAATATGTTCTATTTCTTCAATAAAACTGGACCCCTTTGACTGAAAAAGAGTATATTTGAGAAAAAAATTGGAAAAGAACTTTCCAAAAAAGCAAAAATAAAAAAAGGGCAATACTCGCGATTTTTTGTTTTTATACCCTAAATAGGTGCTTTGATAAACAAATTTCAAGAATTCCAAATCAAAAATTATGTGATAACCTGAGAAAAAAATCTTGTTGTTTGATGGAAAAAAATTCAAAACAAAGATTATGAAGAAAGAAAATCCAATTCCTAAAATTACTTTGAAATAGTATTACCCGTTGATTTTTTGGCTAACCAGAAATTGAAGATCCAGCTACCAACCTGAAAATTTTTTTCGAATTGCTGATCATCCATAAGGTTTGTAGTCAAAAATTTTATATTTGAAATTTTCAAATTTTAATTTTTTCTCTATTAGAAATTTTTTGTCTATTATAAAATTACATGGTTTACAAAACACTGTTATATGATCATAAAATTCTGTAATCGAAAAAAAAGTATGAGAGAGAAAATATAATTCTGTTTATCATAAAATTTAGGGTAAATTTGGAAAAGTTGTAATTTTTAAGTTTGACACAGTAAATTATTTACTATTTGTTTTTCTTTTGATGTTATTAATATAAAAAAATAGAAAATTTTGGTTTATTTAATAATTATTTGTTGAATTAAACATCAATATTTAATTTTAAAATGGACTTAATCATTTAAAAAATGGGTGAAATCAATTGCTAAAATTATATATTAAAATATACAACAAAATTTATTCTATATTTAATTTTAGAAAAGAAAGTCACAACTAATTACAAAAATTAATTTTTTTTTTCCAATGTACCTTTCGAAATTTCTCATTAAAATCCTATATTTAATATTTGACCATTTTTATTTTATTTATTTATTTTTTTATTGATTTTTCTTTTTCTTTTAGGATGTTCAATGGCACCCCTTTAATGGAAATTTATTTGGTAGCGTTGCTGATGACAAAACTTTAAAAATATTTGATATTAGAGAAGAAAACCCAACAATTGATATTAAAGCACATGATGAAGAAGTTAATTCCATCTCTTTCCACCCTGATAATCAGCATTTTCTTCTTACCGCATCATCTGATAAAGTATAATCATCTATCTTTGATCATTTGCTATTTTTAATATTAGAACGATTATTAATTATAAGTCATACCTCTATTTTATTAATAATTATTTATTTAACCTCTATTTTAAATTAAAGACTATTCGCTTATGGGATCTCAGAAAAATTGAAAAACCCATCCATACCTTTAAAAGCCACCAGGATAAAGTTTATAAAGTTTGCTGGAATCCACATTATTCAACCACTTTTGCAAGTTCTGGAGATGATAAACGTATTCATATTTGGGATATTAACAGAATAGGTGATGAAAAAAATCATAAAATAAATCACAATCACCCAACAGAATTAGTTGTAAGTTATTTATAATTTCTTCCCTTTTTCTTTTTCATTTTTCCTTTTTCCAAGTTTCCCTTCACTTTTTATTTCCGTTTTCCATTTTTTTATTTTCTTTTTTCTATTTTTATTTTGTATTTTAACTTTTTTCTTTTTCTTTTTTTTTTTTTTTTTTTTATTTACGTTTTACTTTTCTTTTTCTTTTTTGCTTTCGTTTTCTTATTTTTTCCCTTTCCTCTTTCTTTTTTCTTTTTCTTTTCCTTTCCTTTTCCTTTTTTTTATTTCCGTTTTCCTATTTTTTCCCTTTCCTTTTTCTATTATATTTTTCTTTTTCATTTTTCTTTTCCTTTTTTTTTTATCTCCCCCCCCCCTTATTTTTTCCATTTTTGCTTTTCTTTTTTCTTTTTCTTTTCCATTTTCTTTCTTCCCATCTTTTATCCTTTAACAGTTTTATATTATTTTTTAAATACTTATAAATTCTTTTTTTCTATTCAAATATTTAACATCACATTTCCAATTTAAATAAAATATACAAAACTTGCATATCTATCTATATCTATATATATTATAACAAATAGTTTACAAATTATGGGCATCGGTCAGTTATTAGAGATTTTTGTTGGAGCCCAACAATTCCTTGGACATTGTCAAGCATTGATGACAATTCATTAAACCAAATTTGGAGAGTTAAGAAAAAAAGTATTTTTAAAGAGAAAAACATATTAACTGAAACCGAAATAGAATATTAATTGTATATTTGTTTCTTCAAATTTTTTTTTAGTTAATTCTTGGATTTTTATCCTGAATAGAAAACTTTTACTTTTAATTTTATCAAATTTAATAAAAATTTTTATTTTTTAGTATCTGATTATCTTTTTTTTTATTATTAAAAATTTTATAAAAGTATTTTCAATTAAATCCATAAAATCATTTTAATTACATTTTCTTTCACTTATTGGTATACTTGAAAACAAAAATTCTGGATTAAAAAAGAAGAGAAAATAAATCTAAACGAAAATTCATACTTTTTTTTTGACACAATAAAATTAGTTGAAAGAATCACAATCTACAATTCCATTCAATTTGGAAATAATTTTAATTTTGAATAATATAATTTTTTTTTGTTTTCTGTTTTTTGTTTTCATCTTCTCTTTTCAGTTACATAATCTGCTTCTTGAGATCTAAAAATAAAAAAAAAATGAAGAATAGATGTTCCGTTAAAAAGTATAGAAGTCAGGTTTAAAAAAAAATTTTTTTGAATATATATATTAGAAATGATGTTTTTCCAGCTCTAATTTTGGGAATGGGAATATTGCTCAAAAAAATTGTAAATGATTTGTCCTCATTTGATTAATCTTAGAAATTATTTTTTCGACAATTAAAAAATTTTCTCAAATTTACAGGTATAAAAAAGTATTTTTTCGTCAGAAAAAACAACTTTTTTATTTTTTGAGTGTTAACGATTGGATTCTGATTTCTGAATCCTCAAGTAAAAAGAAAAAGTTTCCCATCACTCTTCCCCAATTACTCAATTTTTGAAACTAATTTTTTGAAAATCTTTAAAAAAAATAAAATGAAAACTAAATAAAAAGTTTAACATTGATATAAAAATTCCACACTTATTATTAAATATCTCCCAATCTATTTGTCTTTCCTTTCATTTCAATTTCGAAAACTTATTTTAAAAAAATTCATTTTTTAGCAAACCTTGAAAATTCATACAAAGTAACCAAATGATCAACTGTTAACCAAAATAACAACACTTCCACACCAAACACAAGAAAATCTTTTTTTTCAGTTTGAGGTAACGAAAACCTAAATCATTATTTTATTTTTTAGTTAACGAATTGAAAATTTTTGTAGTACATTAATGCTATTCTTATTTTATTTGTATTTTTTTAACAATTCACATCGACACAAGATTGAACCTAAAAAGTTTGTAATAATCTCCACAGTAGGTTTAATTGAATTCATTATAAATACAAAAAAATCAATTGGTCATTGTTGAGTAGCTGGTTAAATGCTCTTAACCGGGGTTATTAACAAGAGTACAAAAATATCACATTTTTTAGTCATCAAAAATAGAGTATATTTATAGAATTAATTTCATTTTTTTTTTTGAGCGGTTGTGGATTAGAAATTTGTTGCTTTGAATCAAATACCATTTGGATTTTTAGGTGAATATAAAGAGAATTGTCAATTTGGTGATTGGTATATTATCTTGTTAAGCTTTGACAACAATAATCTTTATTCAATAATGAATAGTTTATTGAAATATTTTGTTTTCACACCAAACTCCTTGTAAAATAAAAAAAATAAAACAAAAAGACAAATAAGAAGAAAAATAAAAAAATAATGAAAGCAAGTGGCTAGTGGTCTATTGTTGAATTTGTTTTTTTTTGATTTGTTGATTTTTTTCTAGTTTTGTTAATTTTTTATTGTTTGGTTAGAATTTTTTGAATTATCAAAAAATTAGTTGTTTAATTTTTTGAGTTGTTGCTAAATCGAGAAAATTTATTGTTTTGTTGTCCTCTACCTCTACCTCTTCCACCTTGTTGTCCTCTACCTCTGCCTCTTCCTCTTTGTTGTCCTCTGCCTCTTCCTCTTCCTCTTCCTCTTCCTCTTCCTCTTCCTCTTCCTCTTTGTTGTCCTCTACCTCTTCCACCTCGTCCTCTACCTCTTCCTCTTCTTCTTGGTGGATCTCTTTTACGTCGATCGGTTCTACTTCTTACACGAACCAATTTTCTATGGATAGCGCAACTAACACAAAGGTTTGATTTCATGTATGTTTTTGGAAGTTCATATTCTTTTTATTTTCAAAAGGTTATTCAATTAATTCAATTACGAAAGCAATTTGATTTGAGGAGAAATTGAATTACAAACAAGATTTAGGTTTTATTTTTTTTGATTTGAAGAAAAAAAACAAAGAAAAGAAAAAATAAAAAGAAAAAAAAAAAGTAAATGGAATTTTTTTTTATTTCAAAGAAAAATAAGACAAAAAAAATTATTAGGTTTCTCTTTGGAATTACAAAAAAAAAACAAAAAAAAGAAATATAAACTAACTTACCGACATAAACACTTGAGTTTGAGATATCTCGAATGGAGGTATTGTCAACAATATTTTGTACATTAAATCTTTTGATTGCTTTATCTTTTGGAACTGCTCTATAACAATTGTCACATCTTACAAATTTTGTGTGACCACGTCCTTTTTTTCCTCGTCCATTGTTTCTTCTTTTTTTTGTCATTGTGTGTTATATTTAATTCTTTTCTTGATTGATAAAAAAAATTAGTAAAGATTCTTGATTAAGTTAAAAAGATAAATTAAAAAAAATAAAATTGTTTGGATCTTTTTTTCCTGTTTTAAACAAGTCTTATTGTTAAATAACTGATTGTAAACTGACCAAATCATATTATAAATTAAAAGACCTCATTTGGGTTGTCTATTAAAACTTTTAATTCTTTCTACTTGTACAAAAATTATTACAAACTAAACTCATATCTGAAATTTTAAGGGGAGAAAATTGGTGATTATTATTTTCTTTTTGATTTAAAAAATCATTATCATCACTTGTTTAACCCCAAAGAATTTTCAAATAGAATTAAAAAGCATATAAATACATTTTATTGTTTCAAAAATCAAATTCAACCTTTAAATATTTCCAACTTTTTATTGAAATTATCATATATTGTTTTCACCAAAAAAAGTGCGATTTTTAAATTTTCATTATTCTGGAAGTATTTCAAAATATATATTTCGAAATAAATACCCTCGTCATTGATTCAATTAGTATTAATATTAAACTTAATTTGATATTGTCAATTAATAAATACCTCTACTAACAAAGATTATTTTTTATGAAATGTAAAAAAAAATGCCTCACTTTTTTTGGAAATATCTTATATATGTCCCTACGAACCAAAAAACACTAAAAATGAAAAACTGATCAAATACTTTCCATTAATACAATTAAAAAAACAAAATGATAAAATAAAAATAAATAAAGTTTCAATTTAACTTTTTCTTGAAAACATCTTTTGCCAAAATCATTGAATTCACACTTGAAATTATGTATATTTTTAGATTCAGTATCTTGTTTTAACTCATTTACTAAAATAAATTCTAAATTATGGGAATTTTCTTTTCACAAAAGGCACTAATTTGGTCCTCAAATGTTTTTTTTAGTTTTAAATGATACAATTAAAAAAAATTTAAACTAAAAGGATAAACTTTCTGGAAAAGCATTCTAATTTAATATATTAACTTATTCTTTGATTTCAAACTTTTCTCAACTGCAATTTTTCAAAAAAAAAATAAAAAAGTGCACACTAATTTCAAAAAATAATTTTGATATTCAAAAGTTGAGAGTGTTTTTCTTCTAAAAAAAAAATATCCCAGTGGTTAAGTGAATTAAGTATGAAACTTAGTTTTCGAAAAATATTAATCAGAAAAAAATAGTGCTTAATTTTATTAAGGATATATATATATATGAATTTTATTTGAATCTGAACTTCAAAAAATTACGAATAATATATAATTTTTCATGAAACTCCTATTATATGATAAATACTAATATAAAATTAAAGAAAAAATGAAATTTGACAAAAAAAAATGTTAAAATATTAAATACATTTTCCAATTAAAGGAGGTCAATTGTTGAGAGTGAATTATATGTATTTAAAAGAGTTTAAATAGATATTAGAAGTTAAAAGTATTTTGGAAATTTCAAAATTGAAATCATTTTTTTCTTATTTTACTGTTTTCATTTTTCTATTTTTTTTTTTGATACCTAATACATTTTAATTTTTTTTATAATGCAAGATCAATAGTCAATGCTAAAAAACACTTGTTCTGATGTTATTTAAATGATAAAAATGATTGTAGAAAAATTTATATTGATATCTATTGGTTTTTTCTTTGAATCTTCAATTGTAGACCAAAATGAGTATTGTTTTTTTTTGCTCAAAGTGGATAAAGAATTTGTGTTTTTCAATTTTTCTGAAAATCCATAATTTATTAGATTTGGTTCCTACATGTATCAACTATTATCAGATTTTTGTGTATACATGATTTTTAATGTGTTATTTTTTATTCATATTCCAATTATCAAAAAAAATTGATATTTGAAAAAAAAATATTTCGCCTATACCAGAAACAAATTTATTTTTTCTCTAATATCTTTATATGTTTGATATTAAAAAATCAAACATATTTTTTTTCATAGAATCAACTTTAAACAAAAACATAATCTTCATGTTGATCTTCATGAAATTTTGGATTAACTTAATATATATACCCTAAATATAATCAATAATAATAATAATAATAATAATCAATACAAAAGGTGCCAGAATCTTCTCGAAATGGGGTTGAAAAAGCTAATTTTTAATATATTCTAGTATAATATTATTTATAAAAAATAATTTATATTGATCAACTTATTGTGTTTAAACATTGAATCTATTAATAAACAAAATCAATATTCACTCATTTAATAGGTTCTAACATTTTTTATCACCTTCAGAAAAATTTAATAAAAAAATTAAATAATAATAATAATTTAAAATTCATTTAAAAAATTAATAAAATTTTTCACAAAATTAAAATATTTTTTAATGAGTTAACAATGACCACTTTATATTTATAAATTCACCATTATTCAAAAATTAATTTACCCCAACATTAAATAAAAGTCATAATTTTATTTCAAATTTAAATATACTATCAATAATTAAACAATTAAAAAAAAAAAAAAAAAAAATTATTTAATAATGTTTATTGTAAATTTTCAAAGAAAAAGTTTAATTAAATTTTTTCTTCAATTTTATTTTTAGAATTTCTTCGAATTCTTTTTTTATCTTGAGAAGTAATTTTAAATTTATTATGGTTAAAAATATTTCTTTCAATATTATTTTGTAAATTATTTGAAATATCTGATCTTGAAATTAGAGAAACTTTTGATTTTTTTGAATTTTGCAAAGGCTTTTTTCTACTTAAAATGGGATAGTTTTTGATGGAAATTGGAAAATCATTGATTTTATATTCACACCTTTTTTGATTTTTTTCTTCTTCTGTTTTAAAATTGTTAAAGTAATTTTTAAAGTGATTACTTTCTTGCATTCTTTTGTATCGCTCCAATTTCATTTGTATTTTGTTAAGGGTTGGTGTGCCTATTATAGAATTTTTTTCTTGATAAGCAATGTGGCTTTGTTTAAAGTTTGGGTTGGTGTTTAATTGAAAGATTGGAATTGTTTTTTCTTCCTTTTTAATATGATTAATAAGATTAATTTTCTTATCATTTTGAATAGTATTTATACTTTTTTTTTTAGATTTACATTGTAAATGTAATTCTAATTCTAATTTGGCATTTGATTTTGGTTTTGGTTTTGGTTTTGACTCTGATTCTTTCATCATCATATAATCAAATTGATTTTTAGATATTAATTTTTTCTTATTTTTACAAAATAATTGCTCGTTTTGGGGTGAAATAGTCATTGCTTTAAACTTTTGTTTTTCATTTTTTTTGAATAGTGACTTTGGTTGTTCAATAACTTCCACATTTTGATCTTTTTCGCTATAATCTTTTTCAAAAAATGCAAGGTCAAATCTTGAATTTTTCCAAGAAAATTGCTTTGAAAAAATATCTTGTTCAGAATTATATCTTTCATTTGTTTCTATTTCTTTGTCATATTCATCCTCATCATCAGACAATTCAAATTTTGATCTAAAAATTTCATGAGGGATTTCTCTTTTCCCCACCGAGGGCACGGGCTCAATTTGCTTTAAGTTTTGATAAATTTGGGAAAATATTCTTTTTAAATTTTTTTTATCATTTTGATTTTTCAATGTGTTTGAAGGCTCAATGTGTAAAGAGGTTTCTTTTGGAAATTCGAACGAATATGCACTTAATGGTAATTCATTTTCAAGTTCAATGTCGCCTATTAATAAAGATGTTTCATATGTCCAACATCTAGCAACATTCTTTGGTGTATATCCTCCCCCACCAAGCACTAACAATGGCTTATTTAAACCCCTCACATAATTAACACATTTCCCGTGGCCCTTAATACTTAGATTAAACGTACCCAGCTTGTCTTGTGTAAGAGTATCAGCTCCGCATTGAAGAACAATGGCCGATGGTTGATAATAAACCATAATTGCATCAATTACTTGTTTGAATAGAATAAAATATGCCTCATCATTCATACCATCTTTCAATGGTACATTTACAGCATAATTTGTCCCTAAACTTTCCCCAATATCATTCAATTTTCCTATTGTTTTTTTTTTTTTTTTTTTTTTTTTGAAAAATGATATAAAGTTATATTTTTTAATAAGTTTGATTGAATTATTATAGAAATTATATATATCAAAACACTATTTTATTTTTTTTTTTTTCAATTTTTTTTTTCTGAGTTGTTTTTTTTTTTGTTTTTACCATTCTTTTCCAATCCTTCTAAAATGTAAAAAATACATTAGAATAAACTATCGGTATATAATATATAAAGTTTGTATTGTGAATTAAAATATCGAGATTAAAAAAAAAATTAAGTGAAAAAAAAATGAATTCAGATTTAGATTTTTGATGGAGAAATCATAGTATGTTTTTAAAATAAATAAAAACAAATTATATATTTAAATAAGCTATTTCCAAAAAAGTAGGACAAATTTATTTTAAAATATCTTTAAGAAACTTAATTCTAATATAACTATTTATATCTCCAAAATGGTTAACAACCGTTCATTCGGCATTCATTAATTATAATTTAATCTGTTTGTAAGAAGTAATCTTTTATTAAAGAAATCAAAGTTTCTGATCATGATTTTATTTGATATTTTTTAGGGTGTGAAAATTGTTGTTTATTTTCTTTTTTTTTTATTGTGAAAAAAAAAAAAAAAAATGTTTCCTAAGAGATTAAATCCTTTAGGAAATTTCAAATCAAAGAAAAAACTTTTTATTGTTTAAAAAATTGTCTTAAAACTCATTTGTATCCTTATCAATTTCCTTTTTTTTTTTTATTGAAATTGAAAGTGGATCGTTTTCTCCAAAAAAGAGTGCTATTTTTTTTTTTCATTTTTTGGAAATATTTTGATCAAAATATTTTTAAAATACAAACAATAGATGTTGGTTTACATTCAGTATTAATGTTTCACCTAATTTGATCAACATATTTTGAAAGACATACACATTAAGTACTGATCCAATTGGCATTATTATTATTCTTAAATTTAGATTTTCATTTTATGAATAGAAAGTACTTTCAAAGAAAATGTTATTTACAGTATAAAAAAAAAAA
The DNA here is from genome assembly GCA_027625915.1 of Anaeramoeba flamelloides. Lineage (NCBI taxonomy): Eukaryota > Anaeramoebidae > Anaeramoeba > Anaeramoeba flamelloides. The sequence goes on from JANTQA010000036.1 coordinate 12,048,775, forward strand.
TGCACCACTTTTTTTGGAAATACCTTATATTTTTTTTGTGACAAATTCTGTCTTTTAAAAACAAAATATTTTTTTAAAAAAAATAATAACTTACAACTCTAATCTGTGATCAAAAATCTTTTGTAATTAATATTTGCCTTTTAAAATGAGCTTTTTTATTAAAAAATCCTTCTCTGATGAACAAAAAAAATACTTTTTGGGAATGATTGCTGCAGAACTTTTTCAAATGATAATCCCAATTATAAAAATAGATGGTAACAAATCTTGAACCAAAATAATTAGAAAACTGAAGTATAAGGGTATATGTTTTAAAATTTTAGAGAATTTGAATCTTGTTTATTGTAATTATTGCTGTTTTATTTTGTTAAAAAAACATTTTTTTTCTACAAAAAAAAAAAAAATCTAGAACCTGGTATTCTCGATTGAATTCAAATTCATTTTTAGATTGTTGAAGTAATTTAATTGTTGAGACTATATTTTTTTGGAATACTTTAGTGATGAATTTAGTAATAAATTCATTTTTTTTTTTTTTTTACATTTTTTCAATCATGTACTACCTTTTTTATTTTTTCTTTTTTCTTGATCTTGATCTTTTTCTTTTATTCAATTGAATTAATCTTGAAATAAATGATGTAATATTTTTTTTCCAAAAAAATACAGAAATCGGTAAATAAAAGCATATATAAACATCAATATATAAATATAAACTTCATTTATTCAAAAAAAAAAAAAAAAAAAAAAAAACAACTTGAATTATTATCTAATGTTTGTTTGAATAGAATTGTTTTTATCATGATTAAGTGGGTTATACATAAGACGGAAAATGATGCCAATTATTTTTTAAATTTAACAGTATTGAAAGCAAGCACTCTCAATAAGGAAGAGAAAATAAACAAATAAAATTAATTTATAACAAATTACAAACCTGTCCCTGGAAAATATCCATCTCCATATTTATGAAAACTGCAAGTCATGACTCGATTTGTTTGATAAAAAGCATCTTCAACACCATCCCCGTGATGAATATCTATATCAATATATAATACCCTTGAATGGTATTTTAATAATTCATAAATTCCTAAAACAATATCATTGATATAACAAAAACCAGATGCCTCTGTACTTTTTGCATGATGAAGTCCACCTATTGAGAGGTAAAGTATTTAATTTAGAAATAATCATCATAAATAGATATATGTATATAAAAGTAAAAAAAAAATAAGAATGAGTTAAGGATTATTCGAATTTTATTCCTAGTGGCTATTACTTTTATACCCACAACATGAATTATGAACTCAAAAGAATGTTGAGTTAATTGATCTTGTTAAAATGTAAAATTTATGTTGTTTTTGAGGAAGGCAAAAAAAATTTACTTTCCAAATCTAAAATGTTTCACTCAAAATTTTCGACTTCCAAAATGATATTGGGAAAATGTCACTCCACTTTATATTGAAGTATGTTAGAGTTGGTGGTGAGTGTAGCCACCCATTTGAAAAGAGAGTGGAGTGACTTTTTCCCAATATCAAAAAAAATAGCTTTTTATTTTTGCCTTTATTTGTTGGGATTTTTCGAAAAGTTTTTGGATCAATAAATGATTTTAGTCAAAATCTTAAATTGCTAAAAATTGACAATATTTGACTTTCCCTCAATTCACTATATTTTAAAGTTCTTAGAATATTTACTACTTTGTATTTCAAAGCTCACAGAGCATAAAATTCAGATAGCCCTTAATGATAATTTATAAATAATAATAATAAAAAGGTTTTTCTTTTTCTTTTATTATGTTCAGAAATTCAAAAATATGCTAAAATACGCAACAGTTGGGCTGTCTTTTGGCTGGAAATGCTTTTAATTGACTTTTTTCTAGGGTTAATACATTGTGTTTCAATCTCTCGTGGGAATAAAAGATGAATAATCCTTGACTGCAAAGAAGATGATCGGAAAAGATTATTCTTTCTTTGTTTTTTCGCTCATCACTGCAAAATTCAAGTCAGTTACCCTGAGTGAAATTAAATGGAGTCACTTATTGTTTGTGAAAATCTTTCAGAAATCTATTTGAAAAAAGAAAATTACTGAAGATTTTTACCAAATAAAAAAGAAACACTTTTTGAACAAAAAAGAATTAAGAACCAAAAACATATTTTGGTTTTACTGTAATTTTTTTTTGTTGAATCAGAAAAATCATTCACTTTTCGGTTTGTGTTCTTTGTTTTTTCTTTTGTCTTCCAGTATAATCACACAAAACATAATTTAAAAAAATTGATTTTTTTTTAAAATTCGAATTTTGTGATTGAAAAAAGAAATTATGATCCCCATAAAAAGAAAAAGAACTGTAGAAAATTGATGTTCAACCTAACTGTTGACAAACCACAATTAATTCCTCCAAAAAGCAATGGTTGTGTATGAAAAGATATTTTAATCATTAACAGAAATAAAAACGCAAAATGGTTGTTATTGAAAAATAAAATTCTGGTTGATCTTTTTTGTTTTTTCCAAACAAGAATAAAAAAAAGTTTGCATAAAATTCCTTTTCTAAAAAAAAAAAAAATTCAAAGTATGAAAGCGAAAAGAAAAAAAAAACAAAAAAAAAATTTCGTCAATTTACTCCTCAAATCATTCAAAAATATTTTCCAATTTCTTTGTTTTAAACAAAAAGAAAAATTGAAAGGAAGCAGCAAGATTTAAAAATAACAAAAAAAAAAAAAAAAAAAAACTTTTATTTGATGGAAAAGGGAAGAAAAGTTGCAAAATCCAAAAGTTTGAGTTTCAAAATATTTGTTGCTACTTTCTTACTAAGAGTTTTAATGTTTTTTTTTAATGGATCAAATTGTTGGAAAAGATCTTTAGGCTTTGAGAAAACAATTTTTCAAAAAAAAAATAAAAAAAAAATTCACAAAACTTTCATAGATTTTTTTTCAAAAGCTTTGACTTTATTACGAGAGTAATAAAATCAATTTCAGAAGAATACATACTCTTTTTACCAAAACACTTTTTAACACTAAACACATATTTCTGTTGATTGTCTTTGAATAATCCCGAGAAGAGATCAAAAATTGAAGACTCTTTATGTTCAAACAAAGAGAATATAAAAAAAAATTGTTCAAAAAGAGTGATATGGTATTACCTGCCCAATTGATTGCAATATCTGTTTCGCCATGATTTAATTTTCTTGCTCCGTCAATTGAACCGCCAGCGGAAATTTGGCTAAACTCTAACACGCCATCGAAAATAGGCACATCGTCTCCGATATTGAATTGATCTAACTTTTCTGTGAATTCATCCAAATTGTCCGGTGTGATGGTTTCCAGAAATCGGATGTACTCCAGGGAGTGGAATTTACATAGCTCTTTTCGGGTCGTGTGGTTTATGGGGCATATCTCCATTTTTGAATGAAGGCCATACCCTGTGATTAGGTCGTGTGTGAGTCGAATTCTTTTTGGCTTCATCGGGTGCTCTCCTCCATAATTAAATTTCCCAATGTTTGTGTCATAAAAGTATGATACTCTTTTTTTGGTTGAGTTCATTTCTAATCTATGCAGTTATTGATTTATTTCGAAAAATACATATTTATTTGAATATTTTTTTTTCAATTATTTTTATTTTTTAGAAAGAGAGAGGTTTAATTGGATTTAACAAAGGAAGGAAAACAGAGATATAAATAATAAAGGCTTCATATTTGTGATTGTTGAATATTATAAATCAAATATTTCTTGAAAAATAATACTACCAAAGCGGTTAAACACAGTGCAATGACATTGGGTTCTTAGTGAGAAAGAAGTCCAAAAAATTGAACATAAAAAATTGTTTTTTGGAATTTGTCTTGAAAAATAAATGCTTACATTCAGGTCAAAGGTCAAAAATAAATATTGCAAATAATTTTTAAAAAATCTAATTTTGTGTGCTAAAACAAAAAATCAGATAAATCCAAGAAAAGAAATTATTAAAAAAAAAAAAATCAAAAGGCAAAAAAAATAAAAGAAAAATCCAAATACAAAAAAAATATAAAATAATGAATCATTATTATTGATTTTTTATCAAAAAAATTCACCAAATTCCATTTTTTTCAAGTAAAAATTACTTTTCTTTCCCTATGAACACAAAAAAATTGATTTTTAAATATTATTTGAAAGAATTACTATTTTTTTTTCAAAATTTGATTCAAGTGTTGTTTGAAAATAAAGGAACAGCGATCACTCTTTTAAGAATCACCTTTAGTGGCATTTTTAGAAATTTAAATTTTTATTTTTTAAGAATAATGGCATCTATTTTCATCAAATTACTAGTTTTGTGTTTCTGTTGTTGTAACGAATAATTCTCAAAAATGGTATCTTTTTTAAAAACTTTGAGTAAAAAAATCTTTGTAAGACCATTAAAATTTATTCGAGTCCAATTGTTAATTTTAAAAAATTGATCCAAAAAGTTTATTTTGTTAATATTTTTTTTTGAGATTTTCCAGAAATTTTGAACAAAAAACAGAGGTTTTTTTTTCAAGTTAATGGATGGAAAAATTTTAAAATTTTTTCCAGACTACCTTTTTTATTGACTTTTTAGGTTTGGTTTTGAAGTTCGTTAAGAACACTTGATTTTTTTTTATTGTTTTTTTGAATAAGAGATTAAGTAGGTAATAATTCTGGAAGCCAAATATTATTAATTGATAATATTTTGTTATTTTTGTATTCAAAGCGATATAAATTATGAGATTAAAAGACTTTGTTAAGGTGTCTCTTTAAAATTATCAGTGGTAGAAGTGTCATAGTTTGAGATCAGAAGTAATAATCTGGTTGATTTCGTAATTGTTTCTGATTTGTTATTAATTTATTTTTTTCTTCTCATTTCTTTAATTAAAGCTAGATTCTTGAATTCTAGATTACTTATTTACAAACTCGAAACATTTACTCTCAATTTTTATCATATCATAATTAATATAATTTAATTAAGGTTTTAATTTCTTTTTTTTTTTTTCGTTATTTTTTTTATGTTATTTGTATCTTGTTGTTTCACTTAACTTCTGTTTTGAAAAGAGTTCGTTTGCATTTGTTATATTAAAAATTTTGTTATTTCTTTAAGGGAAGCTTTTCTTAAAAATTGTCTTCTATTTTGTTCTTTTTTAAAAAAATTGATTCTTTGCAGAATTTTGACTTGAAAGAGTATTTTTATTTGTGACCGATATTTTGTCTGAAGGTTTTTTAATGGTTATAATGAACTTTATTATTTTTATTTCTGTTTTTTTTTTGTTCGAAGCATAAATAGTGATCAATTGACAATCACAAAAAAAAAAAGTACAAACAATTAGAGTTCTCTATTGAAAAAAAGAAAAAACTTATTTTTTATTTTTTTTTTGAATCTAAAATAACAAAAAAGAATAATTTTGTTTTTGCTGTTGGTCATAAAAACAAATTTAAAAGATCACAAAGACAAAATTCTTTTTTATTATTTATTGAAATCGTTGAACAAAACAACAAGAACAGTTTGAATTTCTTTTGACTTTTAAATGAATAAACTTACAAAATCAGTTTCGTTAATGAGAACAAGAAATATGATTAACTTGTTGTAAAATCGACAATATTGAAGTTACAAAACTGTTTTAAAGATACTTTATACAACTATTTGGTTTTTTTTTGAAAACAAACAGAAATCTTTTTTTTTTTTTCTTTCTTACTTTTGGCACAATACTTTTTTGATGAGTACAAAACAAAATAGAGTGGATTATTTCTGAAACCAATCCTAAAAACTTCATATCGTATAATTTTATTAAAGTATGGTTCGAATCATTGACCATATTATCCTAAAAATTAGAATATTATTCAAAAGAAATTAGTTTGATTACTTTTCTCAAATAATAATTCTCTGTGATTTTTTTTCTCAGAAAACCTAAGGAAAAGATTCAAATGAATTGAAGTGTTAAGAACAAAACAATGTTAAATACAAAAACTGGTTTTTTGATTTAAGGGATTGTGTTCATTAATATTTGATGATGTTGACAAATATGAAAAACAAAATATGAAATTAGAAACATTTTTTCACTTTTCCGCTCAGTAACATCCTAAATGAGTGATCTTTTTGATAATGTAAAATAAAAAAATTCATAAGAGAATTTCTCGTATGAAAACTCTCAAATCAAGAAAAATTCCAAAAAGAGAATAAAGTGTTGTAGTTTTTGAATTGATCGAACAGAAAGTAAAATTGAGTGTTTTTAAACTGTTAAAAAGTGGCAAGTTAAATAATTCCATGTTCTATCTTTCTAGAACTTTTGTTTAACGCATTTTTCAAAATGCTAGAATGATTTGTGAAGGGATACTAATAAATTCAAATAAATATCTCAAAATTTTTTGCTTCATTTTCCATTTTAAAAAATTTTTTAATCATTTTGAATATAGCATTCTATTGGCTTAAATGTTGAAAAACTTTGTAAAATTTAGTTGTTCCTTCAAATATTCTTACTCTGGAGTTGTTTTAAAAGTTGAGACCCTAGATTACAAAAATGGAAATTGAACTAAAAATTTCAAAACATCAATTTGAATTTATCAGTATTGTGCTTTTCTTCAAAATTATTTCTAATTTACTTTTATTATTTTACAAATCATGGTGGATGAAATTTGGATTAAAATCGATTTTTGGGGATAAAAATTTATTATTTTTATCAATCCTTTACAATAAGTGAGAATTCTAATATGTTCAAGAATAAATCCAAAGTTCAATATAAAGAAGTATTTTGAAATAATTTCAATTCACTAACTCAAAAATACAATTCTTTTCTTATTAAAACACTTTGAAATCAACTTAGTGGTTTTTAAAGGAATGAAATCATTTTTTTTTTACAAATTTACTGTTGTCAAAGAAAAGCGTGCAAAAAAAATTAACCTTGTTTCAAAATTACAAGTTTTTTTTTATATAAGACCTATACATTAATCGATCCAAGAAACTAACAATAAAACCCAATTAAATATGGTATTGGTATCTTAAAGTTCTATTATTTAAAAAGAAATTCGAAAAATGAAGGATCAAATTTGAAAATTTATCTCAAAAAAAGGAGTAAATTTTTAATGTAAATTTTATTCTTTAAAAAAGAAAAAATTTCAAAAAAAATGAGAATATTAGGAAAAATTTTCAACAAATTTCATTTCTAATTTAAATTTTACTGAAAATATCAAGGGAATTTTACTTTCAAAATTGATTTGAACTTAGGTATACTATTGGGTAGTAAATTGGATGTTGCCTTGTAACAAGAAGAAAAAAAACACGGGTTATATTTTGAAACATAGATTATTGTGTTGGAGACGCATTTTTTTGATCACTATATATTTACATATTATTTTGTTAACTTTTTAAAATATAGATAGAGATTTTAATAGTTGTATGAACATGAATTATTTAACATGATATATTTATTAATACTTTAACTCTGTTATTTTTAACTTACCACATTGAAGAATTTTTACTTAAGGTAATTATTAACAAGAAAAAAATATCCGAGAAGATTTAAAAGGAAAGCCTAGATTTTTTTTAAAATCTTATTAAATTTTAGAAATGAAGTTAAATTTTGATTTTTACAACAACTGACATGCTTTATATGTTATTTTTAAAATTTGATTATTGTTTTTTAAACTGTTTGGTTCATTTTTCTTTTTCTTTTTTTTTTGATTAGTTCAAAATACAACATATATCCCAATCATTCCTCCTAAAATTCCTATTCTTGAGAGAAGAAAGAAATCTTTGTAAATAATGAAGTATACAAAATTTTATTTTAAAAATGTAAATACAGCCAGTTTCAAATTTAAGGCACAAACTTTCAACAAAATTGAAGGATCAAAAAATCTCAACTTAACACACAAAATTTGGAATTTTATTTTTACACAAATTATTTTACAAGAATCTGAATTTTGTGCCTTAATTTGAGATTTTTTTTGTCTTAATTTTCTCTCAAATTTTGTGCCTTAAAAGTGGAACTGATTGTATATATATATATATATATATATATCACAGGTATGAAAATTTTTTTGATGTAATGAAAGGCCTTTGCGCACGCATGAGCGACGCGTAAAAATCGTTTCACTGATATATATATAATTTTTTATTTATCTGAAAAATAAAAAAGATAAATCTCATATGTTCGGACCTCCCATATTAAAGATTTTTCCAAAATTTGTATTTATTAAGTATTTTTTTACTCTTTTAGTATATCTCAAAAAACCCTTCATCCTTGAAATCAAAAAAAAATAAATAACATCCAAAAATAATTAAAATAACCGAAACAATAATTTATTGTATATTTTTATTTTTAGTCTGTTAATAAAAAAGAAATAATTGAAAATTTTTTAATAAAAATTTATTTTAATGTTATTAAATCCTTTTTAAAAATAAAATTTTATGATCGATCACAAAAAAAAAGAAAAGTATAAAAAAAAAGAAAATTAATAAATACCAATGATTTTAATATTAAATTTGTCAGACACTCTAATTTATAGCTCCTCTCACATGGATTGATGGATATAATTATATCTTTGCTTATTCACCAATTTCCACCGTTCATATTAAAGTAAATTAATATTATAATCAACATGTAAATTTAAAAAAGAAAAAATATAACAATTCTTAAAAGTACTTTAAAAACTGAAAGAGCTTATTACTTATGTTAGAACATTCTTTGATTATTACCCCTCAATTAAGCAAATAAATATTTTAATTAAAATACTGAAAATCGCAATTTTCGACAAAAAGGTAACAAAAGAATTGTTTGAAAAAAATTTTGTAAAAAATAAATAATAAAAAAATGAAATTAATTTTTTCTAACTATCATCAATATAGTAATCCCTAAGGAAATTATGTTTAGAAATGAGAAATCTGTTTATGAATCAAAAAAATTAGATTTTAAAATAGTATTATAGTATCAAAAAAAAATATATTATTGGCTTACTCAAAAGTTGTAGTAGCATTCAAATAATGAAAAAAATTAATGATCACATTTTTCCAAATTAACAATTGTGAAAAAAAAAATTTTTATGATAATAATTTTTAATTTTTTTTTGTGATCAATTAAAAATATTATAAGGGGGGTGGTATAATCATCATGTAAAAAAAAATTGGGTCAGTTAATCTAATTTTTAATCTTTATAAAAGTGAAATTTTTACTACTTTTCTTGTTAACATTGTAAATTTAAAAAAAAAACAATTCTTTTACTCAGTGGTTAAAATTTTCAAGATTTTTAAACTAAAAAAATACTTTGTGTTGTATTGAAATTTAAAAAAAAAAAAGAAAATAAAACTGTTTTTTATCGTTTTAAAACCAAAAACCCTACTTTAGTGGAAAAAAAGAGATTACCCCCTTTCCTAACTCCGAAAGGCAATTATGACCAACCTGTATTGTATTTTTTTTTTTTTTTTTTTTTTTTAAGTTTTTTCGTTTGCGTTTTTTCACATCCCAGAAACGAAAAGTATGATTTCAAAAGAATTCGAGGACTTTTTCAAAAAACAAAAAACAAAAACAATGATTGAAACGAAAAAACTTGTAAAAAAACGAAAAAACGCGATTTTATTAATTTTTCGTGTTTTAAAAACGAAAAATAGTAATACCTGTGATATATATATCTATATATAATCTACATACAAAGGGTATTTTTTTTTTTTTTTTGTATGTTCTTGATAATTTATATCTAATTAAAAAAAATCTCAGATATAATATAAATTTGCAAATTTACCTTTTTGAAAATAAAATATAATATAAATCTTTCTTAATATTCTCTTAACAAAAAGTAATTTTATCGTTATTTTAACTTTTTCAAAAAATATCATTTGAAAAAAAAAAAATTCGAATGAATTATAAAAATATAGGAATATTTTTGAGTGAAAAATATATTTATAAAAAAGGATTTAGATAAAAAGGAAAGAAAAAAAATTTAGTAATTTCTTTTTTCAAATATAAGTAGAAATAACCAATTTTAAAGAAAACAATTATTTCAACCTTGTGATTAGAAATATAATAAAATTTGTAGTTAAATTCATTTTTTTAATTTGATAACAAATGATTTTAAAAAATAAAAAAAAACCGGTTTGCTAGTTGCCTCATCTCATAATAAAGTATTTTATATGTTAAATAAAATTTTGCAAGAAAAAAAATCGGCATATAATAGTAAAGAAGTAAAAATACTAGTTATCCAAATATTAATTGTATTAATTTTTTTTTTTGGAAATAAATTTGCCCTTTTATTTCGGAAGGTAGTCCACTTGGCAAGTTGAGAGTCGAATGTAAATGATTTTCCTAATTAAAAAAAAAAAAAATTGGATTTTAATTGCCGAATATATAAACCACTTTCGAAAAATAAGGGCCCAGTTTTTCAAATGATACTCAGGAAAACTAATTATATGAGGAACCCTGTAAATAATCATCAATAAACTAGAAGTTGATGGATAATCATCAGAAGATTAAATACTAACAAGGTGTCTTCTTTAAAAAATTTTTATACGTTGAAAAAAATCTATTTCATTTTTTATACAAAAATTTTTCTAAAAAAATCATACAAAATTTTACAACATCTGGATATTATCGAATTTTTTTTCGGTTGTAAGAGTAATTTGATTGAGAATTAAATTGAAATTTTTCATCATGTAAAAATATTAAATGTAAATCAGTGAAGAAAAATTGACATCTGAAACTATTTGATTGAAGAAACTAACAAACAAAAAAAAATCAAATTGTCATCTGATTGTTTGAAAAATTTTTTTATTTTCTTCCAATTTTTCAGTCAAAAGTTTGGTTAGTAAATTATGAAGTAGAAAATTTTATTTAAATTACATCATTAATCAACTGCCCAACATCATATTGAAATCCAATGATTCTAGAACGAGATCTCGAAATTTGGGCCCCAATTTTTTGAATTTAGTTTAGTTTGTAATTAGTTTTTTATTTTCTTTGGTTGTGTTTTTGAGATGAAATGTTTCATATTCAAATAAAATATATATTCAAGTTCCGGAAAGGTTCGGATGGGATATGAGAAATTGTAATATAAATTGTGGAACATTAATCTCACTAAATACTTTTTTATTTTTTATATGGATGAAATTTATGTAATTACTATCCTTTATTTTATTTTGGAGAAAATAATTTAAATGATCTTCTTCATTTTCAAACTTATTTTGTTAATTAAGCTTGTTCATAAATTTTACACACTTCAATTCTTCTCTGTGTTTTCAAAAAGTCAATAATCATACACAACGGTTTAATAAAAGAGAAATTATTTGTCTTAGATTTTTTCCAATATTTAATTTTCTTTTATTATTTTGTTACTTTTCTATTTTTGGTTTTTTTTTTTTTCTTTTTTTCAAGATTTTTAGTGAATTCATTTTAATATTAATATTATTTGTTTAAACTCAAGAATTATTTATAAAAAAAATGCTTAATGCTATAAAAAAATTGATTAAAAAATTATTCAGTTTGGTCTGTTGATAAAAATTCAATTAATTGGTATTGACAAGACTGAAAAATAATAATTTCCTTTTATCAAATTAAGAAATAAATATTTTGTTTTTCAATTTCTCATTTTTCCCCTCAATTAACCATTTAGTGAAAAAAATGTCAAATCAATTTTCATTACAAAGTGGCAGTAAAAAGGAAAATTATTTAAATGTAGTTTGAAAAAATCCTGTATATGTGATACATTCTTACATCATTAATAATATTTGATATTAATGTAATTGAATAAAAATTTCACTAATTTAAAATCAAATCCTTTTTATATCGAAAAATAAATTATTTATCAACTGGTTAATAAGCCAAACTAAAGTTCATTAAAATGGAGTATCTAGAGAGTATTAACATAAATATTTGATAACCTAAGTAGATCTAGCTATATTGAAATAAAAATATAGAGTTTTATAGAGATTAGTTTACTCTCGATTTGTTAACATCATAATTTTTATTCTTGTATTTTGAATAATTAAATAGTATTTTGAACAAGGATAATTTATTTAATCATCATTATAATAAGTATATATTTATAATTTTCAAAGTTTGATTCTTCAGGGGATTTGGTTTTAAATATTTGCAATTACAAAACAATTTTCTGAATATGAATAATTAATATTTATAAAAGTGCCAATTTTTATCTATAGAATTTTTTTCAATTATATAATATTCATTTTTTTTTTTTTTTCTGCTGAGCAATAAAGATATCCTTAATTGAAAAGGCCACAAACTTGTAGAATACCTATTTTAAAATCCAAAGTCGATTTCAAAACAATCAGAAAATCATAGCAACAAAACCCCTTCAAAATTCACTATATGCAAATGTTTAGAATCGAAATCTCAAATTTTGAAACATTGAAAACTTTAAATTTTTTTTTAATCTCAGGTTTTGAATTCTATTTTAATTCCAGGAATCAATCTAATTTTTGTGATTGGTTTTTTTTTTCAAATGAAGGAAAAAACATTTAACCATTGTAGAAAAAAAGTTCAACACAGTTTTTAATTGGGAACATTACTGAAAATTCAAAGTAAGATCAATTAATAAAAGAATAAAAAAATAAATAATGGCAAAATGAAGGGCTTGTTACAATAACAGTTTTTGTAATATTATCTCTTTAATGGAGTTTTTCTTTGATTAGTCAATTATTAAAAATTTGTTCAAAAAATTGAAGGTTTTTGAGATCTCCAAAACCACACCAATAATTTCGATAAATCAAGTAGATTTAGATTGTATTTGTTGGTTCAGTTGATTGAAAATAATATAATGGATTATTATTTGAAGTTAATTGGTTTCTTCTTTTTATATATTTTACTTTTAGTTGTTAGTAATGCCGTATTGTTCCCAATGAAAAACCAGGTTGATCTTTTTTTCCGGTTTCACTTTTTTTCCACAAAGGTAAAAAAAATACTAGAAAATAAGAAAGCTTTAAAAACCTTTTTACAATTAAAGTCAATTTGATTTTTTCAATCCAGAATACAATTTTTAGACAGAATGGTCTGATGAAAAATATGAGATCATCATAAAACCAATTGAAAAGATGATTCAAGAAATTTAATGAAGCTAGTACATAACTGAGCTTGAGAGGTTAATATATATATTTTATCTCTAGAATTTGATAAGGTACTTCAAATAACAGTACTCTTCTTTCCATTCTAAATGGGAAACAATTTTCACTTCCTTTTCCATATTTTTCTTTTATGTATTGAGTTCTAAAAGAAATAAAGTGCTGTGGTTTCTAGTTTCGTTCTCTATAGATAAAAAAAGAAATTTTGAAAATGGACAATCAAGAAAAAAGTTTTCCCATTTAGAATCCAAATAACAGTAAAGTAAATATTGAAAAGAGAACTAAAACCGTATTTCCTTAATGACTTAATCTAATGTGTTTGATTGAAATCATAACAACTGATCCAAATTCCATAAAAAAAAAAAATGAAAATAATTCCCAAAGAAAACAAAGCTTTGTCAAAAAAATTTCATTTTTTTCTTTTTGTAGTTGATCCGAAAGCAACAAAATTTCAAGCTTTATTTAGTGAGTGTCTTCAAATAATTAATCTAAACGTATGGATCCAAATCAGCGAAAGGTTACAAGTCGAAAGACTGTTTTCTCCCCGCCACGACCTAATTCCCAATCGAAAAGACAAGTCTCAATCCAGCAAACCACACAGGGGCCGATTTATTTTTCATCCAAGTGTTGTGCAAAGGAAATCAAAATCTCACAAGACACCTTAAGCGTCTCCTGTGATATTGGATATTGCACAGCACGGATCTTGCGAGGTGTGTCCCAAGGTGCCTGGTATTGGGAATATTTAATACACGAGGGGAGAAATACTTGTGATATGCATTCAAGAGTACGGGTTGGTGTCCAGTCGCGCTATGGTAACTACAATGGGCCGATTTCAATTAACAAGCACGGTTATTGCTATGGCCAGGGGAAGCGTGAGGGCGAATTGCCACAAGAGATCTTAAAAAAGAAAAAGAACGGCTACAGGTTTTGGAACGAAGACGGGAAAGGGCACGGTGCAACGTATGGCGAATACTACCACCCTGGTGACTATGTAGGCTGTCTCCTTGTTTGGTCGTACGGAGGCGGGCAAAAGAACGCTTCTCTTGAATTCTTTAAAAATGGGATTTCTCAGCAAGTTGCTTTCCCGACAATTCTAAACATCAACGAATTATACCCTTCAGTTAGTCTGTATTATGGTGCAGTGGTTACAATTAACCCAGGGCTGCCTGTAAAAATACCCCAAACTGGAATTAAATACAAAGTTTTAAACCAACTAATGGTCAATTAAGCAAGTTTTACTTTTTAGTATTTGAAAAGAACATTTGCCTTTCATTTTAAAGAAAAGGTGGAGACAACACGTTGAAAAATTAAAGCATTTTTCGGCTTGTTAATGTATCCAATAAAAGTCTCTTCTCAATAAAGTCTTTGTATAAGAATGGATAAAATAAACCGAAATCTGAATTATTCTTTATGCTTTTCTTCTTGGATTGCTTCAACTTTTACTCGTTAGAAGAATGTGAAAAAATGTTTTTGTATTTTGAATGTCGCTGTTGAAAAGTTGACTCTTTGATTTTAAATGCCTAGAGATCCCTTGTGAATAATTTACATCAAAAATAAATAATGGAAAATTTGTATTTTTGGTGATTTTTATCAGAATCAAATGGGGAAAAAAATTAGCAAAAATTGTAGATAAAAAACTTATAGAAAATGTTATCCTTAGGAAAAATACTCAAAAACTCTTTAACCTGACTAATCAAAATTACGAAATTTATTGTTCTTGTCAAGAATTTTTCATCAAAGCTCTTATGGTTCGAAAACTTAAGGTTATAAAGAAATAATAAAAATAAATAATTGAAAATAAAAAATTCCTAAAATAGTTAAAAAATATACAAATTCGGGCACATAGTGCCCCCACTCTTCAGAGTTGTAGAATTCCAATTTATTAATCACGGTTTGTGGTCTCTTTATTTATTACTGATCGATAATCTTTCTATCGGTTTTTACTCTTCCTGTTTCAGGAGAAGTGTCGTCAAGTGCGGTCGAGTGCCGTCAAGTGCCGTCAAGTGCCTAGGTTTTCCAGAATTCAAAAGAATAGAGTAAAATCAAAGATTTAACTCAATTCTTTTAAGTTATGGAAAACCTAACGGCGGTTTTCTTGGGATTTTCTATTTTATTTGTGAAGTGTTCTAGGTTTTTTTTACTTTTCGAAATAAACGAAAAATTTATTAAAATTTTAGGTTTAATTCTAAAGTAAAAAAAACCGAGAACACTTCACAAATAAAATAGAAAACTCATGAAAACCTAACAGCGCTATTTGTTAATTTGAGAAATGAAAAGAAAATTTCAAAAATTTTCTTTATTTCTCAAAAAAAAAAAAATCTAACGATAGTTTTCCATAATTCGAAATAATTTAGTAAAATCAGAGATTTTACTCAATTCTTTCAAATCCTGGAAAACCTAACGACAGTGGATAATTTTTAAACTGGACATGTAAATGATATAATATTTTTTTTACTTTAATATTTTAATTATTTTTATTCTTCTCTTTTTTATTTAGTAACTTTTATTTGATTACTCCTTTCTCACAATAAATAAATTTTTGGTGATTTTTCAACAAAACTGTTCTTGTACCAATTCCTAGCATTTTCTCTCCAATTCAAAAAATTGTCGACTAGTCTAATTTTATGGTATGTGAAGATTACTTCTATTGTTAACAAGATACTAGTTAACTTCAAAGAATGCTTGGTCAAGAGATCTAGTTTAATTTAAAATTTAGGGTTTTTTTTTTCAAAAATTTATCATTTGGAACAAAACTATTTTCTCAATCCAAAATCCGAAATTTTCCTTGAAAAGTTCCGAAAATCACTATTAAGGAAAAATGGCCTTCTATCCAAATTATTTTCGATCACTCACTAGTTGCATTCACCTGTACTAAAAAATTTTCGACCTTTCGACTTGTATAACATATATATATCTTATATATATATATATATATGATTCAATTAAATCTTTTGAACATAGGTTGAACATATTATTAATTATTTTATTCAATTTAATTATTTTTTATAAATTAGGAAGATGTGTATTTTTTAATTAAAACACCATTTCAGAAATTACGAATCACCTGAAATAATCAATTGAAAAAAAAAAAGACCATCCAATGTTCAGGAACAAAATATAATTAAATTCAATTATTAATTTACTTTTAATGTGTTCTGAATATATTTCCCTACGACCCAAAAAACACTAAAAATGAAAAACTGATCAAATACTTTCCATTAATACAATTAAAAAAACAAAATGATAAAATAAAAATAAATAAAGTTTCAATTTAACTTTTTCTTGAAAACATCTTTTGCCAAAATCATTGAATTCACACTTGAATTTATCTATATTTTTAGATACACTCCCTTGTTTTAACTCATTTACAAAAACAAATTCTAAATTATGGGAATTTTCTTTTCACAAAAGGCACTAATTTGGTCTTCAAATGTTTTTTTTAGTTTTAAATGGTAAAATTAAAAAAAAGTTCAACTAAAAAGATAAACTCTCTGGAAAAGCATTCTAATTTAATATATTAACTTATTCTTTGATTTCAAGCTTTTCTCAACCCCAATTTTCAAAAAAATAAAAAAGTGCACAGTAATTTCAAAAAATATTTTCGATATTCAAAAGTTGAGAGTGTTTTTATTCTAAAAAAAATTATCACAGTGGTTAATGGAATTAATTTATGAACTTAATTTCAAAAAATATTAATCAGAAAAAAAAATAGTGCTTAATTTTATTAAGGACATATGATAACTGTATATTCTAAAAATGATAAAAAATAAGCCCAAAAACTTAAAAAAAAAACATGAATCACAATTTTTGAAATGGGAATTAACTATTTTTTTAAAAATGGAGTTTCACTGAAAAAAAAAAGGTTAATAAGAAGATTTTTGCTAATAATTAAATTCATTTAAAAGGGTATTACACCAGTTTTATTTTTCTAAATTATTATTAGTCTTTTTGAAGATCTTTTTTTTTATCTTGTTCTTTTTTTAAATAAAAAAAAGTAAAAAAAGGTAAAACAAAATTTACAAAATTAGAAAAAATGATTTTGATCCAAAATTTTGAAAATACTTTTTTGATAAGAATATGGGATAAACAATTGAAATAATTTCTATTAACATCATAGAATGAGTCAAAAATTTGTTAAAATAGTTTATTTTTATAATTTAATTTTTTTTAAATTAACTTAAATTATCATATTTTCAATTTTTAATTCGGTTTGATAAAAAAGAATTGGTTGGGTCTATTTATTTTACATATTCTGGAAATGTGTGAATTAATCCTTGAATTTAAATAATTTATATATTTATTTCCAAATTAAAAATTTCAAATCGTATATTAATTGACTTGTAATAAAAGATTTATATAAACTAATTTTTAAACTGGTAATATGAGGGTTGTTATTGAATATTTATTTGCGGTTTTTAATTGTTTATATAGTTTTTTTCAGATTATAAACTCTGTCTAAAATTTCATCCAAATAAATACAGAAATAATTATTTTTTTAATATTCTTTTGATAGAACTGCCTTGTCTTGATTATCTTTTACTCCAAATTGAATAATAATTTCTTATATTGCAATTTAATTTTTGATTTGCTTGAATTTTATTTCCTTTAATAATAAAGAATAAATAATCTGCAAAAAAAAAGAAAATGGTTTGTTAATGATATAATTTTTGATAAAAGAAAATATGAAATTAGGACAAATAAAATGTAATAGAGTATCCCCTTCAAACATATCAAGTTCCACTCCAAGAGAATATTGTATCAAAAAAATTCTTGGTACCTATCGATAGTAATTGGAAAAACGTGTTAAACACCACATTTGAGGGAAACCTTAATAGAACCTAAAAAAGAAAAGTAAAAAACATTGAAAAATTAAACAAATAACTTTAAATAATAATAGATTAACTTATTTTCAATCAAACCAACAAAAAAATTTTAGATCTACTTGAGTATTGAAATCTATCTGTGTGGTTTTGGAGATCTCGATAATAGTCAATTTTAATAAAAATTTTTAAAGAATTTATCAATCAAATAAATACCCCAAACGAAAAGATAGTATTAAAAAAAAAAGATTTTTGTATTGAGTCCTTCATTTTGTACCTATCTTTTTTTTCTTTGACTAATTGATCTTATCTTTCATTTTCGTTCCGTTATAACCCAAACAAAAAACTGTATTTGATTTTTTTTCCCTGTTTAACTTTTTTTCTAAATAACAAAATAAATGTTTTTAATGTTCGACTTACTCTTTTAAAATGAAAAGAAGCAAACTATTTAGACACTAATTGAAATAGACCCCGTTTTATCTTTTTCATTTTATTGAAAGTATTTTTGAAATTTTTTACTTTTGTTAATTTCGAATTATAAATAGGTAAAATTTTTCACTTCATTGACTTCGTTTTCAATTAGAGAAACAACCTACAACTTACTTTTTTGAGAACCCTATTTAGAAAAGAAAAAATCGACAATTCAGTAAAAATTTTTTCTCATTTATAATTCAAATCTCTGTAGAACAAGTTTCATAGATTTTTCGAAAGCCTTATCTAAAACAAATGGGGTTTAAACCAAAATTCTTCTTTATTTATGGATGCTAATTCTGTTTTTTGAATTTTCCTTCCTGAAAAGTGAGTAAATATTTGATAAATTAGTTTTGCAAACTCTCATTCAAAATTAAAAATTGAAACATGAATAATTTGTCTCTTATAAAGGTTCACGAAGAAACAAGTCTTGGAAATAAACAAACCTCTATTTTTTATACCCAATAAACAAAAATACATTATTCGAATACCAACAATTATTGCACAAACAGTCAATCAATTTTTTTGAGAAACTTTACTTATTTACCATTTTCGAATTTAATAAAAATTCCTCTTTACAAGAGAAAGCATTTTTTATTTTTTTTTTTATTAGTTACTTTTTTTTTGTTTTTTTTTGATCGTCTCTCTAAAAAAAAGAAATTGAAATGACAAACCAACAAAACAACCTTTGGTCACAAATGTCCCAAGGTGTTAACAATATGGTAAAAAAAAATCTTTTTTTTTTTTTTATTTCTTTTTTTCTCTCAAAATTTTTTAACCTTTCTTGTTTTTTTTTTTTCGAAACGATTTGGTTTTTAAATTCTCTTAAAAGAACACTCAAGTTCAAGGTGGTTTGAATCAAGGAATGAATGCGTTTGGTGGAATGGGTATGATTTATCAAGAAAGAAAAATAATTTTTCTTTCTTTTTTATTTTTTTTTATTCTTATTTATTTTCTTTGTTTAAAAATACTTTTTCAAAATTACCAAATGTTACAAACAAAACAAAGTACTAACTTTAAAAACTTTTCAAAGATCATTGTATAAAATGAATATCTCATAAAAAACAAAAAAGTTTTCAAAATACAGTTTATTTATTAAATAAAAATTTATTGAAAAAAGATGTATTACTTTTGAACAAGAAATACACTTAAATCAGATTTCAACTTCAATTTAATCTTACTGTTAATTGTTTACAATAAAAAAGTCTCACCCAAAATTTATCTTACATCTCAGGACTTTGAAAACATCAATACATTATTAAGAAAAAAAAATGAACTGAATACTATTTGTTTCAAAATAAATGGAACAAAATTTTCATTCAGCTTTCCACAAAAAGTTTCCAAATCAAGCCAACATTTCAACTTTTAATTTCTTTGAACAAGTAGAAATAATTAATTTCCCTTTTAAGAATTGTGAACTTAGGATGATTTATTTTGGTTTCTGGAATGTGATAATTTTGGAAAGCTGAATGAAAATTTTGATCTTTTTCTTTTTCAATTAACAGTATTTCCAAAAGAATACACACAAACCTCAAATATTTCGATTTGGCCAAGACACTTGACAAGTTTTTTGAAATAATCAAAAAAAATTGATAACAAATTAATGAAAATTTTTTTTTTTTTCAATCTTCAGGATAGTTTCAGATTGTTTTACTATTTGTTGCAAAATAAATGAAACAAAAATTTCATTCAGTTTTCCAAAAAAAGATTTTATATAGACTTTATTATTTTAAATTTTTAATTTTGAAAAGAAGCCTAAATTATTAATTTTCCCTATTAGAATTGGGATTTTGACCATTTATTTTGATTCTTGGTATGTGATTTTATGTTGGAAAGCTGAATGAAAATTTTGATCTTTTTATTTTGCAATTAACAGTATTAGACAAATACAAAATGGAAAAAATCAGAAGCAATCTAATGAAAAAATAATATTTTGAAACCAGATCTGCTAATTAGAATTATTTTATCGAAAAACAAAAAAAAAAAAAAAACAATCAAATAACGGAACATTTTAAAAAATAATATAAGGACAACAAGGAATGAATATGATGGGACAAGGTATGAATACAATGGGCACTCTGGGCCAACAAGGAATGAATACAATGGGGGGTCTGGGTCAACAAGGAATGAATATGATGGGACAAGGAATGAATACAGTTAAAAACACCGGGCAACAAGGCTTAAATACAATGGGGCAAATGGGGCAACAAGGGATGAATACAATGGGGAGTCTAGGCCAACAAGGAATGAATATGATGGGCCAAGGAATGAATACAGTTAAAAACACCGGGCAACAAGGCTTAAATACCATGGGAAATATGGGACAACAAGGGATGAATACAGTGGGCCAAGTAGGTAAGCAAGGTGTGAATATGGTGGGCCAAGGAATGAATACAGTTAAAAACACTGGGCAACAAGGCTTAAATACAATTGGACAAGTGGGCCAACAAGGAATGAATACAGTTGGTCAAGTAGGAAAGCAAGGTGTGAATATGGTGGGCCAAGGAATGAATACAGTTAAAAACACCGGGCAACAAGGCTTAAATACCATTGGACAAGTGGGTCAACAAGGGATGAATACAGTGGGTCAAGTGGGTCAGCAAGGAATGAATATGGTGGGCCAAGGAATGAATACAGTAAAAAACACCGGGCAACAGGTGCTTCAAGGAACTCAAAATTTAGGTAAGATTTTGTTAATTTTTTTTTATTACCTTTTGTCAAGCGATCAGAAGTCAATGTAAAATATTTTCTTTTTGATTTTAATTCAAAATTCCTTTATTAAATCGATTTTTCAAAACTCTGTGAATGTTCTTAAAAAAAAAACAAAAACAAAAAACAAAAAACATAAACAAAAACAAAAACAAAAAAATAAAAAAACACAAAAACCAAAAAATAAAAAAAAACAACTCAGGACAAACCGTAGGCACTGGAATTAAAACAGGAGGCCAACAAGTCTTAAACAGCAATGTTGTACAAAATGCAGGAAACAACATTCAAAGTGGAATCAATAATGTTGGAACAGGAGCCAAAGTTGTTGGTAAAGGATTGTCCACTGGAGTGGGTATTGTTGGCACTGGAATGGGAGTTGTTGGCACTGGTATTCAAACTGGAATCAAAAATGTCTCGTCTTCATTTGACACAACATCTCTTGAAATCTCTCAATTTGCACATGCAACCTTTAATGATTTTTCAGGCTTTTTTCAAAGTGAAAATTTTCAAGATGCAGTGAAAATCGATTTTTCAGATGTGGGTGATGCATACACCATGACAAAATCAAATTTAATCTTTCTCACACTTCAATTAGCAGGTGTTGCAAAATGGGCTTTTGATTTTGTAAAATTTGATATCTTTCGTGATTTTTTCCAAATTGTAGCCTTGTTTTTAAATAGTATTGCAACTATTATACCTAAATCGTTTATTAATTTCTGGGGAAGAATTGCAAGTGCAGTTGCTGTTAGTTTTAAATATATTAAAACAACACCTTTATTATGGTTTTGGCTCACCTTTGTTTTTGTATGGATTTCTTTAAGTAAGAAACATTAATTGTTATTTTTTTTTTTTTTTTTTCTTTTCTTTTTCTTTTTTTTAAGACTGTAAGGCTGTTTATATATATAATAGAAAATATCAATAAATATGAAGAAATTTGTTTTAATATAAACTCTTTTTCAAATAAAAGGGCACAGAAATTTTCAAGATTTATTCATAATTGAATCAAATTAATTGCAGAATCATTCTAAAATCTAAGAAATTCTTTAAAACATTAAAAAAAAACACTCAACTGAATCTTTAAAACTCATTAAAACAAAACAATAAAAATTAAAATTAAATATTTTAAAAAATGATGTGCACTTTTATTTGAAATGAGAAATCTCGTTTTGTAAATTGTAAAGAAAAAAAATTATAAAACCAATAAAAATCGTTGAACAAGTTGGATTGGGAAAAATTTCTTGACATTTTATTGATAACTCTTTGCACATCAAACTTTTGTTCTTTAAAATCCTCATTTTTGATATAAAAGTCGCAATTCATCTGAGTATTTTGTTGAAATAGTTTTTTTCATAATTTTCTTTTTTCTTTGTTCCATACATCCATCCAATAATGGTATTTCTTGAATTCCTATATGTAGCTCATTCAAAATCAAACTTAAACTGTTTCCATTTTTATACTGGTAGATTATTTCCAAATTGGTTTCTTTTTCTCTTGTTTTTTTCATTTTCCAACTGTTCAATATCCATAAAATAAAAAAACAAAAAATGAATAATTATAAGGAAAATCAATAATAAGTAATTATCTTATTAACAATCAAATTCAATGGTATTGATGATTTGAGAGGTGTGCCCTTTTGTTTGAAAAAGAGTTTATAATTCTCTAAAAATTAATTTAATTTTTTATTTCTTATTTCCCAAACAATAACAATAACATTAACATTAACATTAACAATAACATTAACAATAACAATAACAATTATACCTACAAAAACAATAACATTAACAATAACTATTACAATTATTTAGTTTTATTGAAAAGAAAATCACAAAGTGATCCTGACAAATTAAGGGATGGGCACGAAGTTCGAATTTGGGAAGATCGGTCAAAAACGGAAAGATTTAGTGCACAAATTTTTTTAACAATCCTCATAAGTTTATATTTACCAATCTCAAGGAATTGTTTAGAGATTATAACGTGCTATGGTAAAGAAAATGATTATATTGATGAATTTGAAAAAAGGGGAGGATGCTGGGGTACAACCCATTTAATCCATGCATTTTTTGCTGCGCTTACAATGATTGGTGTAACCTTTTATGTCCCGTGGCTTGCTTATAAGTTAATTAAAAAAAACAAACCAATTCCCATTGAATTTGATGACGAAGGAAATGAAAAGGTCTACACGGATAAGGATTATGAATCTGATCTTGATAAGGACAAGTGCCCATATAAATTTTTGTATAAAGGATACGAAAGGAAATGGGCCTTTTATAAGGTAATTGTGATGGTCATCAAATTACTCTTAATTATCCCAGCTGTTTTATTATTAAATCAAGTTGCGTCTATCACCGTCACGATGGTGATCCTATTCATTTTTGCGATATTAAGTTTCGTCACCGCGCCATTTATTAAAAACGCTGATGATCATATTGATCAGTCGGCAAGAATTACAACCTTATTCACTGTTGTTGTTGCATTTGTCTTAGCTGTAATGTCGTCGAAGCAGAGAGACAATTCCGAGGACGATTTAGGATTTGCCCTCTCGATTGCGCATTGGGCGAATATTGGGATTATGGTGTTTTTGACTTTACTTACCTTGGGGTGGTTCAAAAAAAAATGGAAAAACATGACTGGAAGATTGGACTTTAGTGATGATTTAGATTATGATTTGAAAAGAGAGAGAAAGTTCCGAATTTGGCATCCATTTTGGGAAGGCCTATTCCATTCAGATCCCAAATATGAGAATATTCTTCAGAGGCTCCATGTGGAAAAAAAGATCGCGGCTCAATTTGGGGTTGAATCGTACCAAGAAGGATTGATCCCTGTGTCCAAAGAGGCCATGCTGGAAAGAATGTTTGCCCAAAAGTACTTGGAAGGTGTTGATGTATACTGGGACGGCATGGATCCTAACACACTCCGAGTGGACTCCAAAACATGCTTTGGCAAAATGTGGATCGATCCTTTCCCATTTAAGGCCATCATCGTGTATGACGATGCCAACCCCGTGGTTTTAGAGGACGAAGACATTCTAACAATGTGCCGAATGAATCGGGACCCAGAAATCGTGGCCAAAAGGGACATCAGAATGCAGCTAAGAGCATTAAACGGACAACAGGTGTTTTTCAAGCACACAGAAACACACACAAAGTCCGTTGGGAGTGGCAATAACAAGAAATCAGCTCGCGTGGAATTTACCTTCAATTATGGTAAACTGAAAATAAAGGCAAACCAAAAATTGACCTGCTCCGCAGGCTTTAAGGTTTCCATCCACTATAAAGATGGCGAGGGTACCTATCAAGGTAAAACCTTTAGAAACGAAACAGCTACAATTGGACATTCCACAATTGGCATCCTAGACGATTTCGTCTTAACAGATGAGCTCAAGCGATTATTACAACACGACGAAAATGCAAGATTAATTGAAGAAAACCTCCCTACAGTTAAAGAGGAATACCAATCATATCGGGATGGGCTCCTTGAGCAAAGACTATCACAAACAGAAATATTATCTTGGGGATTTTGGTTTTTCGTTTATAACAACGATTGCCTTCAAAGAGACTACCTTGAAGATTATTTGGTGAACTTTGAAATAGACGAACACGTGTCACAAATACCAGAGGAACATGAAAACGGGCTGAACTATATCTATGGAAAATTGCAATTTTATGACTCTCACCCAGCCTGCTCCTACTGGTATTGCT
Organism: Anaeramoeba flamelloides; assembly: GCA_027625915.1. Taxonomy (NCBI): domain Eukaryota; family Anaeramoebidae; genus Anaeramoeba; species Anaeramoeba flamelloides. The sequence goes on from JANTQA010000036.1 coordinate 12,073,496, forward strand.
TCTGGGACGACCTTTGGAGCCACAACCATTGGATGAAAAAATTTAAAGGACATGAAGAATTCTTATCACCTAGATACCCGACTTGCATTTGCTATCGCCCCCTGAACAAAGAAGACCTCGAAGACGAATTAAAGGAGCACGGATTGAAAAAAAAGATCAAAAAAAAAATTATCAAAAAATTATATGAAATGATCGACTTTTATTCTGAAGAAGACCGTTCTGAATTTATTTCGCATCAAATGATTACACCAGGCACAGACTATGTGGAATTCCAAGAATTTACCTATGAAAAACTTGGTGGTGAAGTACAAACAATGGGTGCTGATATCTTTTAAAATTTTCATTTTTAAAAGAAATAGATAATAATTATCATATATTTATATCTTAGTTTTATTTTTATTAATATTATTAATATTGTTATGACCATTATTATTACTGATTTTTATTATTATTATTATTTTTTATTTTTTTTTTATTATTATTATTATTATGATTCATTTATATAATTAATATTAATATTATTTTGCTATTTATTTTAAAGTTATTTTTTTTTAAATTTTATTATTCTTTTTTTATTTTTATTTTTTTTTTTAAAAGTTTTTTTTTTAGATTTTAATTCATTATTGAATTGTGTTCCAGTTTGAATAAATTTGTTTGTTTTTAAATTTAAAAAAAAAAAATATTTTTTAAATGTATAAATTTTCAAAATCAAAATGTAACTTTTAAAAAAAAAAATGATTAACATTATCCTTCAAATCCAACCAAACAGAGAATTTATTTTTTTGATCATATTTATACTTTTCAAAATTTCATCTTCATAGAAAACATTTTTTGAATTGAAAAAAAAATATTGTTTTTTTTTAAATTTAAAAACAAACAAATTTATTCAAACTGGAACACAATTCAATAATGAATTAAAATCTAAAAAAAAAGTTTTAAAAAAAAAAATAAAAATAAAAAAAGAATTAACAAAATAACATTATCAGAGAATATAAAAAGACAAAAAACAATCCACTGAAACGTAAAAAAGAAAAATTACTTATTAACGATCCAGTTTCTATAACTTCATAAAGAAACTAAAAAAAAAATATCTTGATAACTACAGATACACTGATCCATCTGTCTTAAACAACACAAAAATAATGAATTAGATTCAAACCTTCAAAAATAAGAAGATTTTTGATAGAAAAAAAACCACCCAAACTATTAATAGTTAAAAACATAGAAAAATGAATCATATTTTAAAAACAAAAAAAAACATTTTATTCAAAAAGAATCAACAAGCACTTCAATATTTTGTCACTATATGGTTTTCAACTATGGAAGTCAATTTAAATTATTGTTTTTTAACATTTTTTTTTTACGTATTGAAAATAAATCTAATAATTCTCACTACATTAAGATTTTCCCTTTTTATACTTATTTTTTGGTTTTGAAATATTGTAATAAATTGTTTTTTTAACAACATTTTGTCCACTTCTTTGTAAATTGTGAAATTCTTTTATTTTTTTATTTATCTTTTTTTTTTATTTGTTATTTTTTTTTTTAATTATTTTTGTTAATTTTAAAACTCTATGATTCTAAAAATATATTGATAAATAGGTATTTATAATATATTTAAAATAATCTTTTTTCCTATATCAATGATAATAAAATTTAGTGATGAGAGTTTTTTTTTTAAGGAATATATTATTTTGAAATATTTTTTTTATTTGTAATTTAGACTTTTTAGTCTGAAATGGATTAATAAGTTAGCACCTTCTAAACCATTCGTTAATTTGGATTTTATTTTTTTTAAAATCAAAATTTCAGATATCTCCTATATAAAACCAAGGAAATGTTAAAAAAGCTAAACATACCTGAAAATGGAAAATATTTAATTTTTTTTAAAAAAGTCTAAAATCATTAAAAAATAAAACTTTTATAAGTACTTGTTTTGATTTTATTCTTTTTACAATTCTAATTATTAATGTTTCAGGAAAATTTATAAGTAGATTTTCAAGAACATAAAAAAAATCTTATTAGTTTTCAAATAAATTAAAATAATCAAATATTTAATTTTTTTTTTTCTTTTAAAAAAAAAAGTGAAAGTCTAGTTAAAACCACTTGTAGCGTTAAAAAATAAAAACAACTTTTGAATTAATATAATCTAATATAACAATCTATTTATATGTAATTTTAATTAGACAATAATTATTTAATATTTTTTATTTATAATTTTTGAGAAATTTAAAAAATGATTTTTTTTGAAAATAATCCATGTTACGAAATTAAAAAACAATTAGGTATAGGGAAATATTATAAATATTCTTTTTTTTTTATTGAAATTTAATGATTCGAAAAAACAATTTACTACTAAAAAAAAAAAAATTAAAAATAGTATTAGAGTGATGTAATAATGATAATATATTTTTGAAACATTTAAAAGGCTTTTTTTTTCATTTACTGATAAAATTAAATTGAAAATAAAAATAAATATGCATTTTACTTAAATATTTTTAAAATATAAGAAGTATTCATAAAATTTCGAATGTTTTTCATTTTTGGCTATATTCAGTATTTTTAACAGATTCATAAATCTAAAAAAAACATATATATTTTTTACAGAATTGAACTATTTTTTGAAAATTTTTAACCATATTCAAAATTTAATATTGGAAACATTGATTTATTTATGAAAAATTTATCTTTTAACAGTTTTAATTTTTAATATTTTAGTTGAGATTTCCACAATAAAATTAAAAATAATAATGCATATCTTGCAATAAATCTATAATTATTAAACATAATACAAAATTTTATCAACAAAATTCAGCTTTATTAAATATTTTTTTTTCAATTTTTTAAGGTTATCATAAAGCTCCATTTTTTCATTTTTTTTTTTTTAATAAAAACTATAAAAAAATTTCCAATTCGTGTTTAATTAAAAATTAAAAGACCAATATTTAGATTACACAGCTATAAATATCTTTGTTAAATTTCCATTTAAATGTAAATTAGTTGCTAACAAATTTGATTTTGTGAAAAAATTTAAAAATCAACACAGATATTATTTTGAAAAAATTATTTTTAGACTTATTTGAAATGATCGATTATACAATTAGCTTTATAAAAGGGAAAAAAGTAAAAGAAATCATTCTTCAGGTATTTTTGATAATGATTGCTGAGTTAACCTTTGAACTTAAAATCTTGAAAAAAAATAATTACTTTTGCAAGTTCAAGATTTGAAATTTTCAAATACTGGAACACTATTATTTTTGTGTTCTATTTTCAGATTTTGACATGGAATTAAAAAAAAAATACACAATCAAAACTTTTTAATTGTGATCCTACTTGTAAAATCAAAATATTTATTGTTCAATAATACTGATAAATCCAAATTTATTTGATGAATTTTTTAGTTAAATTTCCTTTTTTGTCATCTAGGTGTTCAACTTTTAAAACAACTCGGGGGTAAGACTATTTTCTGGGAACAACTAATTTTACAAAGTAACTCAACATTTAAGTGTTTAGAACGCAATATTCAAAAAATTAAAAAAATATTTAAAAAGGAAAATGAATAAATAAATTTTTAGATATTTATTTGAATTTTTCAGTATTTTTCATAAATTAAGAGCCATTTAAACCATTGGACACTGAAATCCTTTGTACTTGATTACTATACACTTTAATTATCAAAGAATCTAAGGTGAAACAATTCCTTTAAGGGACTAGTCTATATTAAATTTTTTTAGGTAAATTTAATAGAGATTTAGAATTTTTATTGCCAATTACTTAGATTTGAAATCAAAGTGAAAAACTTCTTAGTATATTAATAAAATCTTGCTAAAAGACATTCATTAAATTTGGTTATTGTTTTTATAGAAATAAAAATTTTTGCATTTTTTCGCTTTTTTGAAAGTTGCTTTTTTTCAACTTTTCACAAAAATACAAAAAATAAAAAAAAATATGAGCAAAAAAACAAAACCTTGTTATGTTTGTGGAAGACCTACAAAAAATAGTTTGAAAAATAAACCTGAAAGGTTTTTTTTGGATTTGCATGAAAACATAGTTTGATTCGAAAAAAATATACAATATATACTTTACTCTTAATAAAAGATTTTCTTTTTTTATATTGTACCATTCTTTTTTTTCATGAATCTACTTTTTCAGTTTACGCTCTTTTGTTTTTGTTGAATTTGAAGTTTTTTCAAGTGTTCCCAAATTACCATCCCAAAAGTTTTTTTCAGAGTCAAAAAAAATCAAAGAAAAGAATAAGAACTATTTTTTAAAAAAGTAATTATTGATAAAACAAATTGAGTTCTTTATAGAGTCAAGTTGGGTGAACAGAAGTGAAGGAGAAAATATTCACTAGTTTTAAATTATTTTTTCGTTTTTAAAAATGAGAATAAATATTATTTTTGAGAAAATAATTAAATCCAAAATTAATCAAAAAATTCTCATCATTTAAAGATATTTTTAATTTGAAAAAAATTTTTAAAAGTCACTTTTTTTGACAGAATTGTAAAATTTTAAAAAAACAAGAACTAAAAGTTCTAACATTGAAAAAACCTGTCTATTTTCAATTTTAAACATATTTCAAGATAAGGATTCCTTATTTAGTTATTGGTCAAAAAAAAAATTAATAGAGACTAGTCCCTTAAAATAAATAAAAAAATTCAAATTTGGATATATGTTACAACAATTAACATATATTTTGACCACCAAAATGAAGTTAGGATTTACCTATTAATAATAGTCAAAAAAATGGTCCAATGAAATTATTTTTACATTGGTAAAATGCCGATTCTAAAAATAAAGATCATTTTGTAAAACAATTAAAAATAGATTTTCTTTACCTTCACCTATACATAGGGCAGACTACAAACCGAATCCCAAATTAGTGACACACATTCCTATTTTTTCACAATCTCATCTTCTAACCCTTATTAAGAATGTTCAAATCATTTTTCCCTAATTAACATTTAATCTCAAAGTTCAAAAATCTAAACTAAATTAAATCTCTCAAAAAATCATTTCTAATTTATTTTGTAAAGTTCTCCGTGTTTTATCGTACAAACAATCAGTAAATTTATTTGGAACTTGAAACAAAAACTTTTAAGATTTAAAATTGGAAAATAACGATGATGCCAAATTAAGGCGAAATTTTAATAAGAGATTAACAGTTTAAACATAAACCCTTTCCCAAAATGAGGAAATTAATTGCAAAAGTTGAGATAAGATCAGTGTACCTAACCTCATTATTAATGATTAAAACAAACGGGTTTTTTCAGTATAAAGTTCTTATAATGTCAAAGGAATGGAAATTTTGAAAAAGCATGCACAAAGAGAAATCAAAAAGAAAAAAACCCAAATGGAACTACCAATACAGAAAATTGATATACCTTTGGGTATGTTTATTGATATATTAAAAACCAATTTCTTCAACAAGAACCTTGCTCGATGGTGAAAAGATTTTTCAGCTACATCTCCTTGGAAATCAATAAGAATGTTTTAATTACCTTTTCTTCATTTACATTTTGTTTCATAAACTTTTCATAAATTACAGCTGCTAATTCCTCTTTGTCTTCAATCTCTTGTGTGATTTGGTAGTGCTGCTTTAGATCGAGTAAGGTTTCATGATTTAATTTGCTAAAATCAATTATGGCCTTTTTCTTATGGTTATGTGATCGACTACTTCGGGTGGTCTTTTTGGGATTGGGACGCTGTCGATTTCTTGTGTTGCAATGAGTTCAGAAGTGAAACAAAAATCGAAAAATTTTGGAATCAAAAAGAGAGGAGTGATCAAAAAAAAAAAAGAAAAAAAGATAAGCAAAAAGAATATTTTTTCTTTTTTTCTTTTTTTTTTTTTTCAAAGAAAGAAAACAAACAAAAAGATCATTTTTCAAAAAAATCAACTTACCTGTGTTTATTTTTGTTTTTATTTTTGTGTTTTGTGTGCTTACTTCTTTTATTTCTTGATCTTGATTTTGGTGGCATTTTAAATGCTTTTGGATGCTTTTGTGGAAGATTTCTTTGCTGTTGGCTTATGAGAAAATATTTAAAAAAATGAATAAATATTGTAAAACCAACCTTTGCAAGGTATTTTTTGAAGTAAGTCTACCACTGAGTGGTATTTCTCTATCTGTAATCTGGAATTAGAAATTTAATAGGTTTTTACTTCAATCTCTGAATTTTTTAATTTTGTGTTTTTACATTTTTTAGTCTTTTGAAATTTCAAACCATTAAAAAGTCTTATTCTTTTTTTTTTGGCAAGAGTAATTGAAAATCAGAAAGGTTGTAAGAAATTTTATAGAATTATATATTTTCATTAGGCTTGAGTTTGGTAAGTAACTTTTGATCTATTTATTAATTAATATTGATCATTATTTTAAGCAAGTAAGTACATTTTCCTTTTTTGAAAAATTTTAATTGTGTTAACATTACTGAAAAATATTTTTTGAGTTCCACCAGATATTGAAACTTTGGAAACAAAAAGCCATCCTTCGCTCTATTTGTAGAAAGAATCAAAGTAATTCAGAGTTGAATCTTAATTTTTTCATTTTTTTGAACATTTTTTTTGATTCAATTTTTGGTTTTATTAAATTTGGTTTAAAGATCTCGAGATGTGTTTATATGAACGATTGAAATTAATCAAACAGTAAACCAAGAAAATATACCAGAAAAGGTGTGTATTTGAAACAAATATTATCTTTTAGAAGACCAAACACGAAAGATCACATTTCCAAATAAATTTATTGAAATCAAGAATGAAAAAAAAAAACGATAAAAGCCTATTTTGGAAGATTGGTTTTCTTTTTCTTCTTAGTTTTGAATGAATACAAACTATTTTTTTCCAAAAATTTCTCACTCCATTACTATTTATTATTATTTTAAAAAACCTTTTGTGACAAATTTGATTTCAAAATTCGTTTTTAAAATAATTTTTCTCAAACAAAGCCAAAACAATGAATACTATTTCAAAAATTACAATAGAGGTGTTGGATTGTTGGAATCAAAAAACAGTTATAAAAGATTCAAATCAAAATAAAAAAGAAAATACGTTGACAAAACGAAAAAGCAAAATTCAAAATGATTTTTGAGTTCTCATTTTAATGGAAAATAAATAATTTTCAAATCAAACAAATTTGTCCAATAAACCCTTATTCTCAAGAAGAATTAAAAAAATCTCTGATTTTCTGAACTAAAACTAGAATTAGATGACATAAATGAAAATAGGATTTTTAAATTCATTTTAGAAATTCTTTCCAAATAAACAGTAATTTGTTTATCAAAAATTTTCCAAACATAATTTTTTTCATAAAGAATTAAAAATAAAACCAAACAAAGAATAAGTAATTGTGTAAAATATTATAGATAAGATCAAGTAATAAATGATTTTTATTTATTTTTTTTTGATCAATTTTTTCATTTTTTTGATTTGCGTTTTTTATTTGTGTAAAAATATCTTATACTAGGATATATTCAACTTTAGTATTTATGAAAATATCAATGTATTTGGCTATGGAAATAATTTGAATAATCCAGTTTCACATAATTGGTGGCACTCAAAAACTGAAAAATGTACTTGCCCCCTTAAAAGAGAACTTTTTCTTGCTTTTTGTTTATTTGTTTGATTAAAAGATCATAAATTAAAGTTTAATGTTTCTGTTTCTTCTTATAATTTTCCTTAATTTACATTTTCATTAAGGTAATTTCTCTTTAGGCTTGAAATCGCAACTTTCATTGAAATTATTACCCATTTTACTTTTTAAATCACATTATTTTATTTTTCTATAATATTTTTGATAATAAATTCAAATTTAATGTATAGTATTTTCAAAAAATATAATGAAATTTTGTTGAGATATGAAAAAAAAATTTTTTTTTGTAATTTGTATTGTGTATCATGAAATTATTGATTTAACCCCATCTAAACTATTTATTAATTTATGTTTATTTTTTAAATTCAAAGATTCACATGTTTCCAATAATAAAAACTAAAAAAAGTAACTAAAATAAAATTTAAATTTTTAACTAGTTTAAATGTTTCAATGAATCACAATAATACAATTTGATTCAAATTGTAAATAAATTTCATTTTTTGATGATATGAAAATCATTTTTTCATCTTTTAGTTATTTGTTTTCATTTCATTTTTTTTTTATAATTTAAGTTTGTTTCTTTCTATCAAATTTTTTTTCCGAACAATTGATATTTGATCAAAAAGTTGAGTTCTTTTAAAAATAAGAACTCAAATATAAGTAGTTGATGGTATCTGGCCATTTGATCGATAAATAATTATTGTTTAAATCTCAACCAATTTATCAATATATATTTTTTTTATACTGCTCTCTCCAAAATTTTAACACGCCTATAATTCATTAGTATTGATTAATATTTATTTTTACTTTTGTGAGTATTATAATGTATAAATAATTTTTAGCATTTCAATTTGTAAATGGTTTCTAATTTGGTATTTCTTCTTGAATTTGATTAAATAAGATTGTTTTTACAAAAATTAAATTTTGGTAAAGTCGGTTCCACTTTTAAGGCACAAACTTTTAACAAAATTTAAGGCACAATAAAAATCTCAAATTAAGATACAAAATTCAGATTCTAGTAAAATACATTGTAAAAAAAAAAAAATTACAAATTATGTGCCGTAATTGGAGTTTTTTTTTTGTGTCTTAAATTTCGTTGAAAGTTTGTGCCTTAAAAGTGAAACTGACTGTATGTTTAAATTTTTGAATTGGAGAGTATTATAGGAATTAACAATTAAGTTAATATTTGAAAATGATTTTATACAGAAAAGTCTTGATTTTGAAAAAAGTATATTTATTTTTTTGGTATCTTTAATTGTTACTATTCCAATCCTGATAAAAACAAAAAAAAATAATTGAAGATCACATTGTCTTGCATTTTTGACCTTTGGATTGCTTGAATTGTTCAAATGTCTTCCGGGGTGTGAATAATTCTTACAAAGAAGTCGTGACTTTATCTTTTTTTACTTTTGTGTTGATTCTTTTTATTTTTGTAAAAATCCAAGTGCCCAAGAACATCTAGAAGGGAAGTTTTTACTCTATTTAGAATTTTGAAAAGTATCTTCATAATCAATTACTCTTAGCATTTGATTTATTTTTGTGTCAAAAAAAAATGCTTCCCTGTATTGTTTCTCTCAAAGCATATTGATTTGTTTCAGTGTAAATTGGGATGTGTTGGTGTTTTGTGGTGTTTTACATCCAATGATCTAAATGAAAATTTATTTTCTGAAAATTATTCATTTTTTTTATATAATAAAAAAAATTAATATAGATATTGATAAATTCAAATTGGTTTATGAAAATTTTTTACTTCGGTTTTTTTTTTTTTTTAAAAAAATTTTCCATTAGATTTGAATAAAGGATTTTATTGTTTTAAATAGTAAGTAATGTAATCAAAATAAACGTGCAAATAAAATTAAATTGGTGTTTCAAAATAAAATGTGTGTTTTTTCTGTTATGGAAGACCTATGCTTTAACTGTTCAAAAAAACCGGCATTAAAAAAAGTGGATATGTTATTGGTTTCTTTTGGTTTTATTATTTAAAAAAAAAATTTAAAAATAAATTATTCAATTTTCAAAATTATCTCAAAAAATATGTAAATTTTTCCCGAAATTTAAACCAATCCTAAAAAAAAAAAATATTTCAAAAAAATTGAGAATTTTATGAAAAATTTTCAGCAAATTGTATTCCTAATTTAAATTTTTCTGAAAATAACCAGAGATTTACTTTCAAAATTGATTTGAACTTAGGTGTATTATTTGATAGTTTGATTCGATGTTGCCTTCGAACAAGCAGGAAAAAAGGCGCGGGTTATATTTTGAAATACAGATTATAGTCTTTGTGTATCATCTTTTTGATCACTGTAAATTTGTAAAATTAGTTGATCTTCAAAATATTCCTTCCAAAAAACTATTTGAAAAGTTGAGGTGATAGATTTACAAAAATGGAAATTGAATAAAAAGTTTATTAAACTATTTTTCAGTCAAAGGGGCCCAGTTGTAATGGTATAATACACGTGTTTAAAGGGTTTACATAGATATTAGAAGAAAAATTTTATTTCGGAAATTTAAAAAATTAAAATCATTTTTTCACATTTTTGTTTTTTTTTTTTCAATTTTTTTTCAAAACCTAATTGAGTTGCAACTATTTTTTTTATTGTAAGATCAATAGTCACTTGGTAAAAATTTGTTATTCTAAGGTTATTGAAACCAGGTAAAGATTGTTGAGAAATCATAATGATTTCTATTACAATTCTATTCGATCTTTGATCTTGATATTTGTTTAATAAATGTGAAAAATTTTCACTTCATTTTTATTTCCTTTTTCAAATAGTGACCACAAATACCAAGACACATTGTGTGGGGGGCTTGGTTTCTAAAAGAAAGGTATGGAAAATGAAGTGAAAAATGTTTCATGTTTATTATTCAAATACCAGTAGAAGTTTAAAAGGGACATTGTTGTTTTTCTCAATAGGGTACTAAGAATTTGAGTTTTTCAATTTTTAAGAAAATTTATTGATTAATTAGTTTTCTTTCAGACATATATCAACAATTCTTTGACGCGTATTATTCTGTTTATTTCTTATTTGTTCTTCAAAGGTCAATTATATAAAATAATTCATATTTGAAACAAATCTTTTTCCCCTTTGTCTGAAACAGAGTTTACATGTATTGGAATTTATTAGAAAGCCAAGAAAATAATGAAATTAATATATAAAAATGGGATTTAGTCAATTTTATTGAATAATGGCATACTTTGTCAAGCTTTTATCAAATTCTAATAAAACCTTAAATATAAAAAATAATTCCCAAATTTTTGCATTTTTTCTGGATTTTCACTTCTTTTTAGTGAAAATGGAAACCCTTCTTACCATAACTAATATATCAAAAATAAATAATACAAACTTCTCAGTAATGCTAAAATGTTTTTCATGTTTACCTAAGCAGAAATTTTCTCAAAAAGTTGATTTTTTCTCAACCTTCTTTTTCATTTTTTAGTTACGGGTAAATCACAGGAATCACAGAAATGAGTGAGACAAATTCCGAATAAAATTCCTTTTTTCCTTGTTAGATCAAACTGATTGAATATTTGTGTGATTTACCAATCTCTAAATACGAATTAAACATATACAATAATTTGAATTTCACAGACACACATAATCCTCAAACAAATATAAGTATTGTTTTCAAAATACTCTGAGCAGAAAAGTTGAGTTTAATTTTTAAAATAACAAGTTGTGTTTTTTTTTCGAGAAGAACTATACACCAAATTATCAAAAAAACCTAAAAACCAACAATAAGGGAATGTGATCTTGGTTTTTTTAATTTGCTATTTGGTGAAAAAGAGAAAACCCAAAAATATAAGATCAATTTATAAAATTTGATACTAAAAAAATAAAGAAAAGCTAAGAGGAAAATTAGAAACTAATAACATAAAAAAAACATCAAATTCTAAAAAATTATGAAAAAAATTAAAATAATTACAAACAAATTGAATTAACAATTTCAAAATTACAAAATATCAATGAGTTAATCATCAAAACATGATTGTACTTTGATGAACAATTGGTTATTGAATTTTTGTATTTTGACAAGAAGAAGAAAAAAACTTGGTGTTATTTAGAAACAATATTTATTGCTCTATCATTGGTTTTTTTGATAACCATATTTTAGTTTCTTTTTAATAAAAGATACGATCCGAAAAATGAAAATAAATTTCCAGTAAACTCAAGTGAGTCAATGTTCCATATTTTATGATAACATATTATAATCCAGAAAATACAAAAATATTTTGTAAAAACACAAATAAAAATTATTGCTTTGGTAAATATGATTCATGTTGTTGGGTAAATATATTAGCTTTCCTTAAATATAGAATTTGCTAAAAAAGGATCTCCAAAAAATAATTTTTAATTATTTTATTGATTAAAAAATTTTTGACAAACAGTTTTTTACTCTTTTTTTTTGTTTTCTTTATGTAATAATCAAATTTTCAAAATATCAACCTCTATTTTTTAGGGTTCTAAAACAGCAAATTGGTGAAAAAAATATGATTTTGTTGGATCAACAGATTGAAATTCGAGTTTGTTTGATACTGATCTTTGTATAATCAATTGAAAATAATTTTCACTTCCTCTTTATATTTTTCTTTTACAAACCGAGTATTAAAAGAGGTTGGCTCTAATTTCTGATCTCTCTTTATATTTGTTCACTGTCCTTTTTTTATTTTTCTTCGGATTATATACGATCGCAAATGAAATGTTTGAATTCTGAATTGAAAAGAAAAATCAAAATACCTAACAAATTTTTTTAAATAGCGAACAAATAATAGAAGCCCTGAGTTCCCTTAAAGTTTTTTATATTTAAATCCCAGTATTACCAAAGGCATCAGGTTCTTTTTTCTGCAAATTCGAAACTCAAAGTTATCAAGTCGGTTACCAAACTGTAAAACTCACGCAATTATGAATAAGGATAAAGACTTTGGAAAACTTTTCGCACATCATTTTGACAAAATAGTTGTCAAAAATCAGTTGCAAGTTTATCAGTTGTAGAAAATAAAAAGGGAATTGTTTTGACAATTTCCAGAGATTGGTTTTTTGTTCTTGATTGAAATGGGTATGGGTTAAAGAACAAAAAGGAAATATTATTTTTTTTAAATATGAATATTTTTGAAAAAAAAATTTTTCCAACAAATCTTCAATTAATAAACACCCAATCAAACCTAATTTAACTTTACGATTTCGACTGGACACATAGGGTCTTCAAATCAACTGTGTGTCAAACCAAAGCAATTAAATGGTTTTATGAGTTTACCGACCTCAAACTATGTAACACGGTTAAAAAAGATCAAACGTCCAACTATTTAAAAAAAACGAAATCAGTAAAAATAGGAAATAATTTCCTCAAAATTTTTGAATATTTGATACAATATTATTTGAATAGATATCAAACAAACTGACACTTTAGCAAAATTAGAATGCTTTGTGGTCTTTTCTTGAGGTTTAGAAGAAAAACAAATCTTTCAAAAAAATAATTAATTCTAAAAAAATATGGCAAAGTTCAAATATGAAAAATGGATTCCCTGTCTTAAAAATGAACCAAAATCAAAGATTTTTCTCTTATTGGTAACATGAATATTATTAACTTTCAAATTAAAAATTAATAAGATCAATTCCATCAACAATTAAAAAAATTGGAGCAAAAATAAACAAAATGATACCAAAAAAACGAACCACCACACTCAATCTCGAGACCCAAATCCAAATTTTCAAGAAAATAGTTATAATTCATAATATTTAAAAATTTTTTTAAAATTATGAAATTATTATTTGAAAAATTAAATCCAATTATGAATCAAAAAACATCATTTTTTTTTCCCGAATATTCAAAAAAAAAAAAATGCTACAATCCAATAGATATTCATACGTTATACTCTTTTTTTTAGTATTGGGACTTGTCCATGGTAGCCCAAATCTGAGGCCTAGAAATATTACTGGCTTAGGAGCACCTTCTTGTGAATGCTATGTCAGAATTGATGGTGTCAACTCCGGGAGTTGTGGTTCGTATGCAGCGGGGTGTAATACAATACATCGTGCAATGGATCAGTGCGACAGTAAAACAAAATTTCTAAATTCTTAATGTTAGGCTTTGAGTTTGAAGCTTTCAAAATATTTATTTTTCCAAAATTTCTAATTTTTCGATCCCGGTTTGTTCCAAAAATAAAACAAAATTACAAACAATTACAAAACAAAATAAAAAATATTTAGATGATGCTACAATTTGTGTTTACCCAGGAACATATTATATCACTTCACAAATTGAGGTTTCTTATCAATATTTATATGGTGTTGAAGGTGCAGAAAACACAATAATTGATGGAAGTAGCTCTACTAGATGTATATATTTGTGGGAGAAGAGCTCTTTTGATTTAGATGGTTTTACAATTCAAAATTGTTATTCAAGTGACGGAGATGGAGGTAATTTATCAAATTCTTTTTTCTCACATTCTGTTGCATTATTTTGAATTTTTTTTTTTTGATTGTTCCTATTTGCAAAAAATATAAACTTCTTTTCAAAGATTAACAAAAAATTTTTTTTTCCACCCAAAAAAAATGGACTATCCTTTGTTTTGGTTCAAGAGTTTTTGTTTTTTGAACAAATTTGTTGTTTTTTGAATAAATTTGTAGTTTTTTTTTTTGTGAAAAATTTTGTAACTTTTAGAAAGTTGTGTTTAAAAATGATTACTTGAACAGAAATGAAAGAATCCCTAAAACAAAAACAAAAACAAAAAAAAATGTTTGGTAGACGAACAAAAATGCTAAACAATTGGAAAGAAAATTTTGAACACTTCTCCAAAACATGAAAACTTTGAAAATCAATTTTATGAAAAGTTGTGTTTTGGATTTTCGAAAAATGAATTTAATTCTAAAGACCCCAAAATAAATTTCCTTTCTGGTCAAGAATAAATGTGGAATTGTTCTTGGCTTTGTGTTTCTTTGAAATGAATTTCTGTTTTGATCTTTGGATACACATATTCATTTTTCTACAATTTTTGATCTAATTCGCTTTCAATCGACTGATCAATTTTAAAACAAGATTCAAAACATAATCACTAAAACTCACAGGCCTTTCAAAAAAAAAAAAAAAAAAAAAAAAGACCAATTATGCAAAATAGCATTCGCTAATTTCCAAAATCAATTCTATATTACCCTTGCAACAAAAAAATAACAAAAACAATAACCATAACAAAAAAAAAAAAAAAAACAAAAAATCATAAAAAAGGTGGTGGAATTCGATTTCGGTGTTTAAGTGCCATTACCTATTACCCAAACATTAGGAATTGTATAATTCAGAACAACCGTGCGTCCACCGGCGGAGGGATGTATAATGGGATGTGTTGTCCAACGTTGAATAATGTCATCTTCCGAAACAACCAGGCAACGAGCAGTGGAGGAGGATTCTTTTGCGATATGAACGCTGCCTATAACCATCCGGCTGTAAGCTTTACAGACGTAAGGTTTGTTGACAACTATGGAAGCGGGCCGAAAAACATTGACGACGAAACCCCAGGCCAAGGAGGGACGTATTCGTGTACGGTGAATGGTGGCAGGCTATATGACTGTGGCGATTGCTACAACGGGGGGAATTGCCAACCTGACGGCCAATGCGTTTGCCTTCCCGGATCTTCGTTACCAAGTCCTGGCTGTGACTTTTGTTCTGCGGGATCGTACAGCACCGCAAGTAATGCTGCAAGCTGTACACAATGCAGTCAGGGGATGTACCAAGATCAGAGTGCGCAAACGTTTTGCCATAGCTGTGGTATTGGGACATATAATGAAAACATGGGTGCATCTTCCGCCAATGACTGCTTACCCTGTGTCAAGGGCTCGTATAACGGCAACCAGGCCCAGTCGGTATGCCTGAACTGTGGCACGGGGATGTACACCGATAATGAGGGATCGACAACGATCGACGAGTGCCTTGAGTGTGACATTGGGACCTACCAAAACAAGGCCACTGGATCGATCGATGACTGCTTACCCTGTGCAAAGGGCATGTACAACGAAAACAGCGGACAGTCGATCTGCCTTGAGTGCCCCACGGGGACCTATAACAACAAAATCGGATCAACAACGATCGACGACTGCTTACCCTGTGGGAAGGGCACGTACAATGAACTTGAGGGACAATATGAATGCGTTAAGTGCGGCAACGGGACGTACAACGAAAACGAGGGATCAACGACGATTGGCGATTGCCTTGCATGTAGCACGGGAACCTACCAAAACCAAGAAGGTGCAGATTCCATCGACGACTGCTTACCCTGTGTGAAGGGCTCGTACAACGAAAACAAGGCCCAGTCGGTCTGCCTTGACTGCGGCACGGGGATGTACACCGATAATGAGGGATCAACGAAGATCGACGAGTGCCTTGAGTGCAGCGCCGGGACCTTCCAAAACAAGACCACAGGATCGATCGATGACTGCTTACCCTGTGCAAAGGGCATGTACAACGAAAACAGCGGACAGTCGATCTGCCTTGAGTGCCCCACGGGGACCTATAACAACAAAATCGGATCAACAACGATCGACGACTGCTTACCCTGTGGGAAGGGCACGTACAATGAACTTGAGGGACAATATGAATGCGTTAAGTGCGGCAACGGGACGTACAACGAAAACGAGGGATCAACGACGATTGGCGATTGCCTTGCATGTAGCACGGGAACCTACCAAAACCAAGAAGGTGCAGATTCCATCGACGACTGCTTACCCTGTGGGAAGGGCAGGTATAACGAGCTTGAGGGCCAATATGAATGCCTTGAATGCCCAACAGGGACGTACAACGAAAACGAGGGATCAACGACGATTGGCGATTGCCTTGCATGTAGCACGGGAACCTACCAAAACCAAGAAGGCGCAGAATCCATCGACGACTGCTTACCCTGTGGGGAGGGCCTGTACAATGAAAACACAGCACAATCGATCTGCCTTGAATGCCCCACAGGAACCTATAACCCGACAACGGGGGTGTCAAGGAAAGACGGTTGCTTAAAATGTAAGCAGGGAACATACAACGAAAAAGAGGGACAAGCCGAATGTGACAATTGTGGGTATGGGTCCTATAACGCGAAAACAGGATCCAATACTGAATTGGACTGTAGAAAATGTAGAACTGGTACGTATAACGACCAGTTGGCAATAGGGGAATGCCTCAAATGTGGCGTTGGTACATACAACCCATTTTTTGGATCGACAACGATCGATGCCTGCTTGGATTGCCCGGCGGGCGAGTACAATCAAAATGAGGGGCAAGGAATATGCTTAAAATGTGACAGGGGATCATACAACGAAGAAACAAAATCGACCTATTGCCTCAAATGCCCCAAGGGAACAAGTAACCCAATAAAGGGCGCCAATTCAAGCGATTTGTGTATAAGCTGCCTACCTGGAAACTATAGCGATCAATCCGGATCCTCGACTTGTAAAAGGTGTGACGCTGGCTTGTATAACGATCAACCACGGCAATCGGCATGTCAACAATGCGCAATTGGCACATACACAAACGGTACCGCAGCCACAACGTGTTTGGAGTGTAATTATGGTACGTACGCAAATAGTTTAGGATCGTCAGAATGCCTACCTTGCTCAGAAGGTAGTTACAGCGACACCAAAGGAGCCGAATCATGTACATTGTGTTCAATTGGAACCTTTAATCCAAATAAAGGATCCAAATCAATTGCCAATTGTGAAAAGTGTGAAATTGGAACATTTTCTGATCAAGAGGGACAATCACAGTGCCAATTATGTACCCAAGGTAATTATTTGAATACTGAAGGTGGGACGATTTGTAAAATATGTTCTCCTGGATCCTTTTCTAGTAAAATGGGTGCAACAACTTGCTCATATTGTAATTCTGGATCATACCAAGATCAATATGGTCAAAGCCAATGTAATTATTGCCCTTTAGATACTTATGAGAATAATGCGTAAGAAAATTAATTTTTTTTTTTTTTTTAAAAAACTTGTTAATATTTTTACAACTTTTTAAAAATATTTATTTTGTTCACAAGGTTAATTTAATAATATCCTGCATTCTGACAATACTGATAAATCCTAAAAAAAAAAAAAATTATATTCAAAAACTTTTTATTTCAATTCCTCTATTGAAAAATTTTTTTTTTAAAACTCTGCTTTGAATCAATGAATAATATTTGGTTGAAATCGAATGAAACTTGAGAAAAAATATGATCTTTTGATCAATGATTTGAATTGAAATGCTTTGAAAACAGAGTTATGAAATTTTTCAAAAATGAAAATTGAACTAAAAAATTATGTAAAATTGATAAATCCAAAATAATTTATCATAAATTAAAATAATAATAAATATCAAAAATAAAAAAAAAAAAAATTTAAAATTCTGTAAATACAATTAGTTTAATTTAATTGTTAATTTTAAAACAATTATTCATTTAGTTACAAATCATTAATTTTTTTTTAAAAACCATTTTTCTAATATTTAACTATTTCAATTACTAAATTCAAATAAATAATTATTATTCATAAATTATTAACTATTTCAATACTCTTTATAGAGGATCAACAAACTGTAAGAGTTGCCCATTATATAGTACAACTTTAAACATCGGAACAAAACTATTGGAAGAATGCTTTTGCACTGTTGATTTTTATGGCGAGCCAGGCGAAAATTGTGCACGATGCCCGGAAGGAGGTGTTTGTAACACATTCAATCAAAAAAGTCCCATTTCCGGTGACGGATATTGGAATTCTGAGGAAAACCCAAACGAAATTATCAAATGCGCTGTACCAAATGCCTGCCCCGGAGGAGAAGTTGGTGTATGTAATAGCGAATTGGGGTACACCGGTGTCGAGTGCAGTGAGTGTTTGTACGGGTTTTACAAATACCAGGGCTATTGCGAGGTTTGTCCAGAAAACAATTGGATTAGATTGTTTTTGGCAGCTGTCTTGTTTGCCGTATGTACAATATGCTTGTTATTCGTCGCACAGAAGGGGAAGAACTATTTTGGCTCCTTTTCAATTGTCATTTCCTTTTTCCAAGTTGTGGCGATCATCCCTGGGATGGATTTGAAATGGCCCGATCGGTTATTGACTGCCTTCAAATTCTTTTCCGTCTTTAATTTTAATATCGAGCTGCTGGCCCTGGAGTGCACTGTGAATCTGAATTACCCAACGAAATGGTTTTTAATTATGCTGATGCCCTTGTTTGCAGTTATTTTGTTCATAGTCATTTACATCCTCATCAAAATACACGCCAAGATGGTATCCTATACGGGCCCATTTGTTCTGAACTATTTACCAAGATTGTGTGCAAGGCCAAGTTCAAGGGAGAGTATCAGGATCTTCAAGCCCCTTTCGTCGATTCGGTTCTTTTTAATGAAGTTTTGGATTAATGGCTATTCCAAAGGCAATTTGAAGGCATTTAAAAATACCTGTATTAATTCCTTTATTGCCTTTCTTTTCATAATGTTTTTAATGCTCTGCTTAAAGGTGCTCGACTTCTTTGACTGCACCAAGATCACCGACTCCAATTGGACCCTCGACGCCGATCCAGATTACCGTTGCTTCACTGACTGGTGGTTCCAAATGCTCCCATTTGTGATCGTCTTTGGCCTCTTGTATATTGTCGGGATCCCCTTATTCCTTATTTGGATGCTTTGGTACCACACAAGAAAGGTTGACGAAAAGGTCTTTGAGCAAAGGCTGGGCCTGCTCTGTAACCGATACAAAAAGGACTTTTTCTATTGGGAGCTGATCGTGATGGCGCGCAAGATCTTTATCGTCTTGTTCCAAATCTATCTAACCAAGCACCCAAAGATCCAAATCACCCTCTGTAACCTGGTGCTCTTGTGCGCCATCATCTTCCAGGCAGAATGCAACCCGTATAATACAACACCGCGAAACGCACTTGAATTTAGCCTCCTCTGTGTCACACAATTCATTCTATTAGCTGGGATGATCTTTGTCGCGGAAGACTTTTCAAATTCCGCATCGGGAACAGAAGAGAAACTGGCGAATGCAGTGATCGCAATGATGTTTATCGGCATCGGAATCCTCGGTATCGTTGCTAGTTATGAATTTAGAGATCGAGTTCGATACAAAAAGGAAAGGCAAAAAATTAGACGACAAAACAAATACCGTGACAAAATTGACGTACTACAGGAAGAACCCGTAATTAAATTTCTGAAAAAGAAACCAAACTCCCTCAAGCTGATCAAGTTTGTTAGTACATATAATAATAAAACGCAATTGTCAGTCGTTAAGTTCCATTTCTTTTTAAAGGAATTTATACAACTAGAGAAAAACGAGAACAATGAAAAGAAAAAAAAGTTTGATGAATGGGAAACCAAAAAAATGCAGACTCATTTATTATTACAAAAAGTTTGGTCAAAAGATGTTGTTCTTTCATTAGCTAGATGGTACCAAAACAAAGCAACCTTAGTTTGGAAAATACGAATTGCCAATATGCTTGACCAATTTATTGAATATATCATCAACCCTTCACAACATCATAAAACTTTTAAGTCGCATAGAAGCTTTAATAAAAAAAAGAACACGTCCGTCTTGAAAACTCAAAAGCATGGGTTCTCTTTGAAAAAAAAAATTAGAAACAAAACAATCAAGTTAAATAAAAATGAAAAGTCTTCCTCAGAAACAGATAATGACTCACAAATCGAAATCCCTAAATTTTAATAATTATTGCTTTTTTTTTTATTGTGCTAATTTTTATTTATGAAGCATTGTGAATTTTAGGTTTTTTTTGTATCTTTTTATTTATTCATTTCTTTTTCCTTTTTCTTTTCCTTTTCCTTTTCTATTTCTCTTTTTATTTCTATTTCTATTTCTTTTGAGTTATATAATTATTAATTTTTTTTAATTTATGGTTTTTTATAAGTAATTTTAAAATTTACAGAATTTTTAAAAATAAAATTTTATACTTTACTTTCAAAATTTTTAATTTTATATTTATGTTTTTTTTTTTTCTTTTTTTTATTTTTTATAGTTATTATTGAAGAGAGGTGATTCAACAAAATTTCTTCCGGTTTGCCGTTAGGTTTTCTTGAGTTTTCTGTTTATTTGTGAAGTGTTCTAGGTTTTTTTTACTTATAAAACAGAAAACCTCAAGAAAACCTAGGCACTCTACGGCACTTTTCGTTAGGTTTTTTTATTTTTTGAAATTAAAAAAAACCTAGGCACTCTATAGCCCTTCCTGAAACCCCAAATTTATTTAGAGTTAGTATCCTGTCAAGAATGTAGGTAATATTATAATTCAAAGAATATCTTTTCTTTAAAAAATGAACAATAAAAATTTGATTTTTAAGAAAAGAAAAGAAAAGAAAAAGAGATTGAAAATCAAAAAATGAAAGAGTATAAAAAGAATAAAAAAAAGAAAAAACTTTGTTTAAAAGTTTTTTTATTGTATCTGAGTGTTGAATGGGTTGGTGTTTTTTTTCCTTTTTATCAAAAAATACTGTATCAACCCCATAATTTATTTTAATAAAGAGGTAAAATATTTAATCAATTCCAGATCAAATGAAAAAGGTTATTAAGTTTAAAGTAGAATTTTCTAGATATATTATCTATCTGATACTGGTTTTTCAAAAATGAGAATTAATTTTTGAAATTTTCTTTTTCTCATTTTTTTTTGACAAGTTTTCAAAATAAGATATTCGTAAAATTTGAGTACAAGAGACTGATTTGAATGTATTCACCCTGATCAAGTAGCAACTCGGAAGATTGTACAAATAGATCAATTCGGTTCACTTCAGTGATTTTCAAATTGTTCGGTTAACTTTGGTTCACTTTATTTAAATCCAGTATAATTTGTCCAAGAACAGCCCAGATCACTTTGTTTAAGATCTAATCAAGAGTATCTTTCTTTACTTATAATGATTATTTATCGCTTTTTCGACCTTCAAACATTTAAGAAAAGTATTGTTTTGGATTTTTTTTACTTGTTTTATTTTTTTCAAATTCTCTTTTTTGAGGTTGTTTGTTTTTCCCCTTCTTTTTTTTTAAGAGATTAGCCCCACCATAGATTTTTCTATAATCAGTGTATATTACAATTGGGTGTAAATGAAATTAATACTACATGGATTAAATAATTTCAAAGACTCTAGAAAATCTATTAAAAATTTTATAGTACAATAAATTATTGATTTTTTCACTATCAATCACTCAAAAAATTTTGATTTTGAAGATTATTTTTTTTTTGTATTCCTATTCCAAACCTAAAAATAAAAACCAATATCAAAAAAAAACTAGTATTTGATAATTAATATGTACAACTTCCAAAATTAACTATTTTTTTATTTTTTTGAATTTCAAAGATTAACTCAATAATCATCAACATCAAAACCCAAAGACAGATTAATTTTGTTTCCTTTTTAAAAAGCTTCAAATAACATTGTATTTTCAAAAATTGCGAAATAATTTCTAAAAATTGTCTCTGTTTTATTAATTGAAATTTTTAGCAGTTGATCTACATTTCAACCACAAATTTAAGAAAGATATTTTGCAACTTTGTTATCTGAATATTGATAATTCAACCTTTAAATTTATGGCAAAATACAGATTTTTTTCTTCAATTATTGGGTTTTTTACTAAAACAAGGATCTTTTTTAATTGATAAGGATCAACAAATATCACTACTCGACTAATCGATTTTTTAGGGACATTTGAACCATGGTTCACTAATCTGATTTACACTTAAAAAAAGCATACTTTAATCTTAGATTTCTCATAGGTTGAAGCTAATCCCATAAATTATAAAAAAAGTAATTTTTTATTGTTTTCGATTTAGATATTTGCTCAAAATGGAAAAAGATGGATAATTAAATTAAAGTATTTGAAACAATTATTTTTGACAAATTAGATAAATCACATTAATCACATAAATCACAGACACTAGAAAATTAATTTTTTGGGTTTTATATTTTTTCATTTTGAACAAGTAAAGATGATCCATTACAAGGATGAAAATATATATTTATACAATTCTTATCATTCAGAAGATGATTATCGTTTTGTCTGTTTAAAGAATGGAAATAAAAATTACATTTTTCGAAATTGATCAGTTGATATATCTCATAGAATGTTTCTCTGATTTTTAGTAATCCTAAATGAAATATTATAAAAAAATTATTTTTTTTCATATTTTTATTTTAGCTTTTGAATAAAAATAATAAAAAAATAAAAATTATTGAATTATTAATTTTTAACTTGTAATATTAAAGTTATAATTCTTAAATCAACTATTTTTGTCAATTGTTTACTTTTCACTTGAAGTTTCAGTAGAGTCTGAATTGTCACTTCCACTGTTGCTGTTGCTGTCGCTGTCGCTTTCACCATCACTATCATTTACATTTTCGCTTTCGCTTTCCATTTCAATATCCTCATTCCTTTCCCTTTTTTTCTCATTTTCCTTCTGACTGTCACTCTCACTTCCACCGCCCTTTTCATTATCACTGTCACTGTCACTTTCGCTTTTACTTGAATCGGAACTAGTAGTTGACAAATCATTTTTTGCATTTTCTGAAGGATTGTTTGCTTCATTTTTTTTCAAATCGAATTTATCTAATAAGCTGTCAAAAATTAATGAATCATTCCAAAATCCACTTTTGAATTTTTTAACATTATTATTAAGTGAAAAAATGATGATTATAAAGCCAAAAGAATAAATAGCCAAAAATGCGACATCGCTAAGTAGATATATTATAAAGGAAATTGTGGTTAAATTCAAAGACATTTGATAAAAATCTTCCGAGCTGAAGCCTGTGTTACTACAATAAGGTTTCAGTATCGCGATCAAAACGATCCAAATGAACAGTGATAAGCAAATGATAATGATTTGTATGGTTCCGCTATTTGCCAGGAATATTGAAATTATTATTATAATGGAACGAATAAGCATTTGCACGGATTCGAACCAGTAGCGATTTTTTTTAAAGGGATGGAACAACCAATTGAATCTCAAATTATAATATTGGGAAAAATCTGATTTCTTTGCTAAAACTGTAATTACTGCGAAATAAATTTGCGAAAAGGCCACAAAGAATATTGCCATGATTATGTAGAGGACCATTTTGGAAGTGTACTCTTCTGAGTCTCTGGTAATTGAATTGTTGGCACTTAAAATGTAGGTATCGTTTTGGGTGTCTCTAACGAAAAGGAAGGGTTGCATCGTAGTGAAGGTGTAAGGGATAAAAAATATTCGTAATAATCTGGAAAAGATGAAGAGGGGCATTTTTGATGGCTCTGGATCGTTTTTGGATTTTAGATAAAAATAAAAAATTAGGCAGCCTGCAAAGAAAGTTATGGGCGTGAGGCAGTTAATCAAATATTGTTGGAAAAAGGAGAAATCGGCATAGCATTGGGAGGATATTAGATTAGTTAATTGGAAGTTGACAATCTCTGAAATGATCTGGAGCGCCTTAAATAATCCCAGGGTCTGCTCCTCGGTTTTTATGGTTTGCGAAAGGATCCCAAGCAATTGCAAAGCGAAAATTGTCATTAGGATCGTGGGGTTAGTACCATAAAAGTAAACCCATTTCAAATGCGAGGAGAAAAAATGTATCAATATGGCCAATGTTATAATGATAAGCACAATTGCGATATAGATACTATACTTGAACGGGCACGAAGCGCATTGATAGTTTAAAGAAAAGTATCCGTCCATGCACGTCGCGCAATAGGTTGTGCTATTACGCCCATCTTGGCATTCGTTTTTCCCGGTGCAGATCCCCTGCTGCCCACATGCAGTGCAAGAGGTGCTGCCCCTTATGATACTTATCGTATCCTCTTCGCATTCTTGGCAAGAACTATCCATCTCGCCCCGATAGTACCCCTCTTCACAGATTTGGCACCCTCTTTTGCTCGTTTTGGATTCATAGCCGAGGTCGCACTCCTGGCAAGCAGTGGCTGCCTCTACATCGTTATAAAACCCGTCTGGGCATTCGGTGCAATCGTTGGTTGATGTTGCACCCGAGATATTTGAAAATTTCCCCAGGGGGCATTCCGTGCATCCCATGACATTGGTGTTACCCGAGATGTCGGAAAAGGTACCCGCCGGGCATAAGTTGCAATAGCTCATGCCTTTTTCATTTTGATACGTTCCCGGCCCGCACTTGTTGCAATAATTATACCCCTGCCCCCCTTGATAACTCCCTTTATCACATAAGTAACAAAACTGGGCGCCCTCGTGATCTACATATGTCCCTTCTTCGCAGGGTAGACATTCATCGACGGAGGTTGCATTTATTATCCCCGAATATGTTCCGATCGGGCACATCAGACAATCATGGTCACTAGTCGGTTGATCAATCGACGGGTCTGTATACTGTCCAAATGGACAACCTTGGTATTTAAACTCAATCTTTGCCCATTGGGTCGCGCTGGTCCCACATTGTTCATCGTACGCGATGACTTTGATAAAAAAAGTTTTTGTCTCGTTGCTCCACAACGATAGCTTTTGGCCCTTCTCGAAATATACAATTTGCCAGGGTAACGGCGAACCATTTGATTGGGTAATGTTGTATTCAAGTTGACGTGTTGAATTTTCATTGTCTTCATCATCCCTAAGGCCTGTAAAGTAATCACTCAGAATTAAGTCTGTGATGTTATGGCTTTTTATTGTTTTATTATCAAATTCTTTTATTATTGAAGGGAAAGCTTCATTTACAGCATAATGGAAATATGTTATTGCTGCATTTTGATCGCAATTTTCCCCATGCCAAGCTAGATAACTAAAATTCCCCGAGGTTCCGCATATTGGACGTTTGAACTCTAAAATCTGTGATGTGGAATTAAATTCGATCATAATATTCTCCTCCTCGACTTGTATCACTTTATATGTTGTGTAATTTTTATACGAACCATATGGCTGATAGGTTCCTGTTAAATTAACAAATAATTTTTCCATATGATCAGTTGTAAGGTCCTGTATTGGGCTGATCAATCGAGGCAGGCCGGAATTGCAAATGAGTGAAAATTCTCTCTCACCAAATCTTCCACAACCCTCGTCATCAACAGTTAATTTGACATTGAATATTTCCTCGCATTTTTCTGAAAACGGCTGGCACGTCCATGTATAATTTAATGTCTGGTTGTCAAAGGTGAGCCAAGGTGGTAAATCGTCCCAAGACTCTTGTCCCACTTCGTTCTTCATATATTTACTGGAATATGTTATGATGTTATTTGGGTCAACGTCCCATTCGTCAACAAGCAAAAAACCCGATTCATCTTCTTTCGAGTCTTGATCTTCAAGTACTGTTGTTGGCCGAGGATTGTGGAACCGGTTATTTGAAATTGATATCGTAGTCCCGCTCTCTTCTTTTGTCAGAGTATAAAAATTATGTGAATTTATTTGGGTCTTTAATTGGAAAATAAATGGATTTTCATTGGTTTGATATTGGTAAATCAATTGGTCGCCAATTTGATTATCGTTTAAATCGTAAAGCCCCCATTTTAGAGAATTTGTTGAGTCTTCAAAAAATTTTAGAAATCGGATATTCTCGGTGTTACAACCACCATCTGAATCCACACCTGCAAGGTAAATTTGGTTTTGAATATTATCTATTTTTTCGAGGCTATTGTACCTGATTTCCCCATCTTTTATTTGGAAGATTCCATGCCTGGAAAAGGTATTGCTACTTTCATCCACGGCAGTGAAAAAAATTGGAAATAGACTATTGCACTGCTTAATTAAACGTATTTGCTGAAAGATGGTGTTTGATGTTAAATTATAAGTCGTTTTGTCTTGAAAAGGATATTCAGCAAAGCCACTATTTTCGTCCAGAAGCAAAAGAAACCCATTAATGTCTTCTGTTGTTAATTGTGAACAGCTCTGATCGACATTTGTGGAGTAAGAAATTAAGACGCCATCTTTGTTCTTACCGATGTCGTAGTCAAAAACGCTGCCGCTTGTGCAATCCAAAAGCAACTCTTCATCTTTAGGCTCGAAGTTAGCACCGCCTAGGGTTTTGACATACAATTTCAAATATCCTAAATCGCCCGGCGAATCACCCCAGAGCAGATAAATATCGCCAGCAAGGTTTGAAATGGATTTTGGTTCTTGATAATACAACGAGCCTTCGGTTGAAAAATTGGTATTAGCTCGAATTGTGTTGCCTTCCAAATCAACAACAAAAAATTGAATATCATTGTCACCTTCCTCGTTGTTCCAATTGAAAATGACAATGGTGTCCTCACCGTTCCGGGCGACAACCTCAAACCACGTTAGCTGCTTTTCCAAAATGTTCTCTTTACTTGAAGTAACAATCAACTCTTCATCATAAATCACCATCTTCAAGTGGCCTTGTTCGTAAGTCACAACAACGAGATAGGTAATTTCTTCATCATCACTATCATACAAGAAGGTACTACTTTGAAACAGATCGTCGCTTGTTGGTAGGACGATATTTGTTGTTTTTGTTTCATAGTCTGCACAGTCGCTTTGAATCTGTTGACAAAAAAGGAAAAAAAGGATCAAAAGAAGTATTGCTTTCATTTCACCCAAATAACCAAAAAAAAACAATCAATTTTTTTTTTTTTTTTTTATTATTGTGCAAAAAATGATTCACCTTGACAATCTCTTCCAAATTTTTGTTCTCAAAATTCAGTTGTTATGTTTTACAAAATTATACACTCTTTCCTCTTTTTTTTTTTGTTTAAATGAAATTTTTTGAGTTTGAAAATTCAAAAAATAATAGACTGTTTTCAGTTCAAAGTTGAAAGTAGACTCAAAGATTTCAATAAGTAATGAAAAAAAAAAATTTTTCAAAATTTTTATTTTAATTCACAGACAGATTTGATTTTTTTTCTCAAGAATGGTAAAGGTAAAGTTTGTTTCACTTTGTGGTATTTTCATTACCTCTTAATTGTAAAATACAAAGATCACAATTTGAAAGTGAAACTTTCCAAAAAAAAATCACATTTACAAAAAATTAAATTAAATCATCAACAAAGTTTTCATTTTGCAAAAAGAGAAATTAATAAATTAAATTTGTTTATAGTATCAAAAATTTGAATGTTTAACATGATTTTCAAATTATTTTTTAGGTAAAGATGAAAGAAAATTTTGTACACTTTAGTTTCAAACGAAAAGTATTTCAAGACTGAAGAATTTTAGTATTGTCTTCTCAAATTGTTTGTCTTAATAAGTATTTTGAGTTTTTCATTAACCCTAAATTTGTCAAACTGTCGATGTGTCTTCAAACAAATAAATAATTTTATCATTTTTTTACAAGGGTAATTGTATTCCAACATTTTGTGTCCTCTTTTCATAAAAAATAAGTCGAATAAACTTTTCCTTCAACTTTGTAAAAATTCTTTTTCCAAGATCTAATCTAAATTTCGATAATTGAAGAAATTAACAAAATCTAGATTACAGTTTTTCCTTTTAGAATTGTTAGTTTTGATGATTTCCTTTATTTCTCAACATTTTAATGTTATTTTTTATTTGAGATTCAAATGGAAACAATTTTCTTTTTTTTTTGACAATAAAAAGTAAGTTAAAGTCAAGATTGGTTCTTTCTGATTTTCCAAGATCGAAAATGTGTTACCTGATGTTTTTGTGTTTGTACATGAGAGAGTTTTTGAAAGGAAAATCATTAACCCTATCTTTTATCTGTTGAGATCCTGTTCAAAAGCAGTTTAACAAATAATTTCAATATTTGTACTCTTACAAATCATAAAAGTTGAAGTACTCGACAGAAAGATGTAAATCAAATACATATTTTTTTTTTCAGGTTTTGGTATATGAAGGTAGGAATAAAGACACAAACACTTTGTTGAAAATTTAATTCAATTTTTGAAGTTAGATCTTGAAATAAAGTTAATAGTTTTAAAATATTTTATGCTTTTGTTTCTAATATTTTATATTGCCAAAAAAAATTTTATTGAATAAAATGATTTTTTGTGTGGTTATTTGCAAAAAAAAGAAAATTTAGTCCAAGTTAAGGGATATAAGTCTATCAAAGAGAAGCCTAAAATCCAATTATATTGCTATTGAGTGTTATTAGACCAGTGATACATGGCTAAAATGTCTCTAAAAAATGGGTGTTTTTCCGGTTTATTGATATGGGTTAAGTGTAATACTTAAACTGTTAAAGAGAGAATTTTGAAGTGACTAAATTTGTGTCTCCTAATTCAAAGTAAAAAATGGGTGTTAGAAATATCGTCTAAAATAGACAAAAATCCAAAATATATTAAAATTTTATAATCACTAAAAACCAATTTTTGACAAACTTAGAAGAAACTCTAGTGCTAATATACCGAGTTTAATGGTAAAATAACAATTTTACGTTCAGATTAATATATTTTTTTTTTGAATTTTCTACTTTAAACTATTCTGAAGAGTTTTTTTTTTGAGTATTTTTGATACATTTTGAGTACATAAGAACATGCTTGTCTTTATTAGGGCAAGTCTTATGTATGTCAGGTCATATGCAGTTGCTGTGTTGGATTAAAACAATTTCTTTTATGAAATGGGAAGTTAAATAAAGTTTTGGTCTTGGTTGCCTTGTGTATAGGAGGGTATAAGTATTGTATAATTAGATAGTACTCAGTTTTTTTGGGATTCCTTTAAAAATACAAAATTATGGGTAATGAGACACAATTTGAAATTGTCATTACAAAAACATTATCTCTCATTTGGTTATATCATTTCGAAATGATCAGAAATGTTACATTCATCCAAGATACTAATTCCTTCCACACAAAATGTGTTGAATACTATTCCCAAAAATTTGTAATTTTTGAGTGTTAAATTTTCTCAAAAAAAAAACATCAACTCTTAACAACCGTATGTCTGGAAGAGGATAGTTGGTTTTTCTTTTCACTTTATCAATCAAAAAATAATCAAGATTGTACCTGAATAAAAAGATTTTTTTTATTACATTTTACAAACGTGGAAGTTAAGGTTTTTTCAACATTTAAAAATTCCAAAATTTTATATGTCTTACGTTACAATATCAGTACTATTTTCGTTTTTTTTTCTTTTGGGTATTTTGTTCAATAAAGCAACTCTTCAATTTTTAAATGAAGTGCTTTATGTTTTTCAAATATATTTTTTTCAAAAATTCCAACTTTGCAGTGTGTAATTTTTTTTCTCTTAAAAAAAGTTTGAAGCTGATCAGTTTCAAAACACTAGTTTTATCATTTGATGAGGAATGATTGGAATTGGACTTGTTTTGGAAAATTAACAAAAAAAATTTTAAAAAATTCTAAAAATGTGATTTGAGTCCGGGGATAATGTACTAAAATTAGCTATTGTTTTAGCAATAAATAAAACAATTCAATAAGTAAAAGGTATCTATTGGTTTTTTATAAATGACAATGAAGAAATAATGAGTCTTGAAGTTGTAATATTTGATGTATTTCGGGTTGATTAGGGGACTTTTCTTTTTCTAAAAATGGATAATGAAATTTTAGGTTACATTTACAGTTCTTGAAAAGTGAGTGCACTAACGTTTTTGTTTATCATTGGGTGTGTGCAACCTTCTCTGTATAAAGCGAATTATGAGTCTAAAAAAAAATAAAATGAGAAATGGTAAATAAAATTTTATTTTTGTAGTGAGTGGTAAACTTGATCAATGAAAACATTTTTTATCTTTACCTTCTTTCAGGTTCTATTAACTTGATCTTCCCTATCATTTAAACAAACAACTTGGCTCTCCTAAATATTGCTTTTTTTTGATTATGAATCAATTTTAAGATTTGGGCAAAGAGTACATTATCCCCGGATTCTAAGTCATAAATAACAATTTTTTATAACATTTATGTTTGTTAAAAAAAGTGCTATACATTTTTTAAACTGTTATAAGTATATTTTTTTTTAAAAAAATTGAAAAAATCATCATCTAAAACGAATTTTGTTATAAAAATGTTATAGATTTTTTTTTTTTTTTTATTATTAGGGTTTAAAGAATTTGATTTGAACTTAGAACTAATTTGATATTTTTCTCTTTTAAAAAAACAGATTGAAACGTTGACAGTTTTTTTCTACTTAAACGAAACCATAAAAATAAAAAAAATTTAAATTTAAATTTTCTATTTATTTATTTTATAAATATTCTAAAAACATTTCTTCATTTATACAGAAAACAATATATATATATATATATATATATATATACATATATATATATTATTCCAAATCTATATAAATATTTATTTTTTCGCCCTTTTTATGAGATTTGTGAATTTTTGTAATTTTTTTTTTGATTTTTTTTTACTTTTTTTTCTTTTTTGAACTCGTGAAAGATCTTGTATTAATTTATTGTTATAATTTTCTAATTTTTTTTAAAAGTTTAGATTTTTCTTGAAGTAATAAACGATTACCGTCTTGTGTAGTATTTTTATTGTGATCCTTGTTCATAGAATTGTTTTTTTTTTGTTTTTTGGTTGGATTAAGATCAATTTCATCCTTTGATATCCCGTTATGGAAATCCCTTTGTTGTATTTTCTCTGTTTGATCATTTTTAAGATCAAACAGATTATTGTAATTTCCAAAATCAATATTTTTCCGTTTTCTATTATTAATTAGATTTAAATCACCATTTTTCAAAATTGTTTTATTATTAACAGCCTTATCAACATTATCTGTTATTTTTCTTTTTGTTTTGGTAATATTTTCATCAACACTGTCTTCCCCGAAGTCATTTTTCTTATCATTTACTGTTCCTTGATTATATAATGTTAAAAATCCATTATTTTCTGATTTTTCTTGTTTATCGAGTTTTTCTATCAATTTGTCATCAAGAACCATTTTAAAAGAAAAGGTAGTCGACGAAGAGGAATCTGATGTTTCCTTTATGCTTATTATTTCTTTCAAATCCATTGATTTTGATTTTTTTAATGGCTTTGATTGCTTTGGTTGCTGCGTTTGCATTGGCTGTGTTGATTGCTTTGATTGCTTTGATTGCTTTGGCTGCTGTATTTGCTTTGTTTGCTTTGGTTTCTTTGATCGCTTTGACGATTCTGATGATTCTAATGATTCTGATGATTCTGATGTTTCGACTTCTGAAACAGAGAATATAGTTGATGTTTTGTCTTGAATACTTGAATCAATACCGCTTTCTTCATTTGATTGTATTGGAAAATTACTAAATAATTCATCAAATGAATCTTCTTCCGTAAAATCAGACAGAAAAATCCCACAATCAACTGTTTTACCAGTCGTTAACCAGCCACTATAAGCGTTTTGTAAATCCTTAATATCACAATTAGCTTTGTCATCACCAAGATTTAATTCATGTAAAAATTGAAATTTAGCAAGTTGCCGATCTCTTAAAGTTAATTGAAAATTATCGTCATCCCTCAATAATGATTCATGAGGATATATTTCTTTAACATGCCTTTGGAAATTTTTATGATTTACAATTTTTGTTAATATTTTTTCATTTTTGGGAAATAATATTTCATTTTTATTCAAAGGTTTGTTTTTGTTTTGATCAGTTTTGGAATCATATTTTGTTAAACAAACTTTAATATCTTCTTTATTAAAAACCGTCTGTGTAGCAGAAGAATCAAGTATTCTTCTAGAGAGCCCTTCTTTTACAACTTGCCTCGAATAAATATTATACTCTAGTAACCCATAGACAATGAATCTATAAATATACACATCTCTAGTTTGCCCAAATCTAAAAAGCCTACAATATTTATTTAATTTATTTATTTTAAAAAGAATATTTTATTAATTAAATCAATAACCAAAAAATGATAAAATTAGATAAAACCCAAAGAAATAATAATAATAACAATAATAATAATAATGATGATCAAAAGAATCTTCATCCAAAGAAATAATTCAATTTTTTGTGGGAACATTAATAAAAACCAATTAATTTGTAATTGAATTAAGAGTAAAAATAGAAATTTGAATTTAATTCAAAGTTAAAAAAAATTTAAGTAATTTGTTTTTTTGATCAGAAGAGATTTATACAAAATAGATTTGGATTGAAAAATGGAAATGTATTGAAATACTACAATTTTAAGAAAGATAAGAAGGAATTTATTTTTTTTTTTGAAATAATATTTTTTGAAAACTAAGCCATTTCCAAAAAAGTGGGGAAAATTTATTTTAAAATATCTTTATTCATTCCAATTTTAATAAAAACATTTAAATATCTAAAATTATTAATAATAATTGATTTATTCTTAATAATAATTCAATTTATTTGTTAGTATGACTTTAATAAAAGATATCAAAAGTTTCTGATCTTGATTTTATCTGAAATTTTTCAAATCAGAAAATTGGTATTTATTTTTTTCTTTTTAATCGAAAAAAACCATTTTCAGAACTTTTTTAATCTCAATAAAATTTCCAATATAAAGGAAAAAAGTATAACTGTATTTTATTGTTTAAAAAATCATTTGTATCCTTATCAATATTACACATTTTTTATTGGAATTGGCCGTGCATTCGTTTGGTATAAAAAAGTGTTTATTTTTCAAATTTTTGGAAATATTTTATTCAACATATTTTGAAATAAATTCAATAGGTATTGATTCAATTAACCATATCAATATTTATCTCTTAATTTGAATATTACTAATTTACGAATTGCTTCACTAACAAAGAAGATTTTTTATAAAATGTAAAAAAAAATGCCCCATTTTTATGGAAATACCTTATCTTAACAATTTTGAACTCTAAAGGATAAAAACGTTAATTAGTTTAGAGTGAGACTGGAAACAGTATTTAATTTCTCTTTTTGAAGTAAAATGTTCTTTTAAAAAATTTAAATCTTTGATAGAAATGAAGGTTTTGATATTCATTTTCATTA
Organism: Anaeramoeba flamelloides; assembly: GCA_027625915.1. Lineage (NCBI taxonomy): Eukaryota > Anaeramoebidae > Anaeramoeba > Anaeramoeba flamelloides. Next base: position 12,106,844 of record JANTQA010000036.1, read on the forward strand.
ATGCGATTTACTTTTTGAGATTATTTATTTCCAAGTGAGTTTGAAAAATTACAAATATACCCCGGAAATAAAACCATTTATAAATTGAATGATTGGTCGTAGTTAGATTTTATCTTTTTTTAGTTGAAAAAAGTTTTAAAAAAAACAAAATACAAAGTTAATTCCCCAACCTCTGGAAATAATAATTTAATTTCCATTTTGGTTTTAAAAATTGTTTTTGAATTTGATGTTGTGTATTTCACTTGGTACAGAAAAAAAAGAGTTTGTATTTTTTTCAGAAAAAAAATTTCCAATAAAATTTCAATTTTTTTAAAAAAATAAAATTGTTTTCATTCTTTGTTACAATTCTCAAGAAAAACAAGCTATATTCACCCCTTTTGACTGATCTTTAAATTATTTTGATTTTTGCAACTCAAAAATAATAAAATGTTTAAAATATTGTTATTTTTTATCAATTTTCAGAAAAAGATTCTGGGGTCTTTTTGAACCCAAATAGTAAATTAGAAAAAGAGATAAACCTAATTAGATCGAATTTGGATGTGTATATTCTTTAAAACAAATTCTTCAAAAAAAAACATTATCTTCATTTTTTAAGACATATAATTAAGCTATCTTGATTTTACAATTTATCTAATAATAAATTTAAAATTTGATAATTTTTACATTTTAGAAAGTGTTTTTTAGAAAGTAAAGTTTTAAATTGAATCTCAATAACAAATTGTTTGAATAGATTCTATCTTTGGGGTTACCTTACCACACAAAAAATGCAAAATAAATAGTAATTATCACTAATTCTAAAACAAAAAAAAAAAAAAACTCAATACTTTTGTTATGTATTAACAAAGTTGATGATAGTCTATAAGGTATTTTTAAAAATGGGACATTTTTTGTAGTATTCCAAATAATATTCTCGTTGTTAGGTGGTTTCTATTTGCAAATTGGTAATGATATAATATGAAGAGGAATATTAAAACTGAATGAATAAGTTACTATTGGTTTGTATTCCAAAATATGTTTATCGAAATATTTCGAAAAAATCAAAAAATAAACACTTTTTTTATACCAAACGAAGGTACTGTCAAATTTCAATAAAAAACTGGCAAAATGATAAGGACACAAACAATTTTTGAAACAAAAAAATACAGTTATAAGTTTTCCATTCTATTGGAAAATTTATCAAGATTAAAACTCTTCGGAAAAAAGTTTTTTATGATCTTCATAAAAAGAAGAAAATATTCATCAATTTTTACAACTTAAAAAATAACCTTATAAAAATTAAGATCATGAAACTTTGATATCTTTAATTAAAGTTATACCTTATAAACAAATTTAATTATTATGAAGAATCAATTAATGATAAATAATAATTTTGGATATTTGTTTTGTTTATATTGGAATTAAGTAAAATAAAGATATTTTAAAATAAATTTGCTCTGATATTACCTTGAAATCTAAACTTTGTTTCTGTCAAAGGTTCACAATTTTTTTTTTCAAATATCAATTATATTTTTTTACACAAGACCTTTGAAGAATAAACAAAGAAATAAGTAGAATAATACACATCGGAGAATAGTTTATATTCATACGAAGTAAAACGAATAAACCAATCAATTTTCATCAAAATTGAAAAATACGAATTGTTAGTAAAATTCTTATTTCCTATTGAGAAAAAAAGAATAAGATCCATTTTGATCTCCAATTAAAGATCAAATAAAATTCCAATAAAAATCAATATCATTTCTCTACAATCATTTTTACTGTTTCAATAATATTAGAATAACGCGCTTTCACTTGGTAACTATCGATCTTGCATTTGAAAAAAAATTTTTGCAACTGAATGACGTATCAAAATAAAAATCTAAAAAAAAAAGAAAGCAAAAATGTGATTTAAATTTTCAATTTTCCAATTCAAAATTTTTTCTTCTAGTATCCATTCAAACTCTTTAAACACATATGATCACTTACAACTGGGTTACTTTGACTGGAAAATGGTTTTGCTTTTATAAAAAAAAAACAAATAAAGATGACAATTAAAATAAAAATAAAAATTACCTAAACATTGCTTCGATATCATGCACAGGATTAAAAGACACATCTAATATTACGGCATATCTCGAGGAAACCAAATTTATTCCTTCCCCGCCAGCTAAAGTTGAAACCATTAAAGCCATAGAATTTTGGTTTGAAAAGTTCTCGATGATATTTTTTCTTTCAATTAATGGAGTTGCACCATCGATTCTTTCCCATTCGATATCCATATCTTCGAGACATCTACAAACCCAATCCTGTTCAACTCTCCAACTTACAAACACTACAAACTGTTCATTTTGATTTTTAAACTCAAGAAATAATAATTTCAACATTTGAGCCTTGGGGCTAAATTTCAAGTTATCCATTGCCGGTAAATCGACATTATTAATCAAGTGTTGGAAATGCGCATTATTTTCAAATCTTTTGTCGTTAATTAAAGGTGGGTGGCAAGCAATGTAGGAGAATAAAGAATAAATGATAAAGACTTCATTATTATGAGAAAAATTTTTGAATGCGTTATTTAATTGAATTTGGATAGAAGACGGGTGTAAAATTATCACTGTATCGTAAATATTAACGCTTAATAGAGACTTCAATGTTTTCACATCATGTCTAATAATGAAATGGGAAAGTTGGTTTTTAAGAACAAAGGATCTGAATTTTGCCTTTCTTTTTAATTGGTAACTTGAAGTTAAAAATACTTGGCAAGGCTTTGAAAAAAATTGCTTAAATTCTGTGTCGGAACCCAAGAAATTTGGCGCAATAAATTCAACCATATTTTTAAATTCTAATAACATATTTTGGATTGGAAACCCAGTAAGAACTATTCTTTTTCTTGTTTGAAATTTCATTAATAATTTGGAGATCATTGTTCCTTGATTTCTAATCCGATGCCCTTCATCAAAAATTATAATATCGCAAGAAAAGATTTTTTTGGCAATTTCTGGATTATTGTTTGCCGTGGTAGTAAACCTTTCGTACGACATCAGAATTACTTTTCTTTTAAAATACTTAAAAACTGAGGAATTGCCATCATAAATTCTTGTTTTGATGTCTTTGTTGATTAACCATTTTTTAAATTCATTTTTCCAATTATCCAATACAATGGCTGGACAAACTATTATAATATTTTTTTTATTTTTTTTAAGACTACCCCTGCCGCTGGTGTTATCAGTTTCTATGCTTTTATTTTTACTTTTGTTTTTATTTTTGTCTTTGTCTGTGTTTTTGCCTTTGCCTTTGCTTTTGCCTTTGCTTTTACTTTTGCTGTTGTTTTTTTTTTCGCTTTTGCTTTTACTTTTGCTTTTTATTTTCTTTTGCTTTTGATTTTTCTTGATCTTCTTTATCTTCTTTTTCTTTTTTCTTCCCTTTTTTTGATTCGTCTCTGTCAAATATAAATACAAATAAACAATCACAGTAAGGGTTTTACCTAAGCCCATACAATCAGCCAAAATGCATCCTTGATTTTTTTCGATCGTTCTGTTATATAAAAATTTCACTCCTAAGATTTGATGTGGATATAATAATTTAAATTTTTTTGGTATTTTTATTTTATCATATTCTTCCTTTGTTAAAGGAAATGACTCTTTGGTATACTTGTGGATTATTTCAATGGATTTTCTTTTTTCAACGACCGGATTATTTTTTTCAGATAAAAAAAAGTTTGTATCTTGATTTACAATTTGTTTTTCCTTTTCCTTTTCCTTTTCCTTTTCTTTTTCTTTTTCTTTTTCTTTTTCTTTTTCTTTGGGATTCTGAATTTCTTTTTGATCATTATTTTTTAATAAATCAATTGGCTCGCTCATTTTTCGACTTAATAAAATATATTTTTTTGTTTTTTTTTTTTTTCTTCTTCTAATTGCGGTGGGTGAAATTCTTTGATTATGTTTAGTAGCGATAGTATTAGTATTCTGCTTCAAAATTAGATTCATATCCAGATCTATATTCATATCGTTATTGTTCTTGGTATTTAAATTTAGCTTGCTATTTGCCTTTTTCTTTTTAACACCAGTATTTTCTTCAGAATTTCTACAAAATAATTAGGTAGAAATTAATAGAAAAATAAATAAATATAATTATTTATATTTTATTAAATAAACTAAATTCCAAAAATTTGGACACAATTTAAACAGTTGAAAGAATGGCAATACAACTTTCCATTCAAAATTTGGAAATAATTTTGATTTTACACAAACTATTTTTTCATTTTTTGTTCTATTACTGTTTTGTTTTCATTTCCTTTTTTACAGTTACTTAATCTGTTTCGTTAGATCAGTAAAATATTTTTCCGAATGGTTGATCGATTGTTAATGCTGAGTTTAGTTCATAGAAAAATAATAAAAATTAGCTGATGGTATCTAATTATTTGATTGATCAATAATTGTTAGTGAAATTTCAACAAATTTAGCAATACAATTTTTTGTTTGACTCGTTTCATCATTTTTGGACATAGAGATTTTTTTTTTTATGTTTTATATTTTTTTCTTTTTTTTTTGGATTAAAATGATTACATATAAAATCATTAATACTCTGTAACTTAAACTGTGATTTAATAGTAAGGTTTGAAAAAATATAATAAATTGTTTTTTTTTTTTGCCTATTTTTGATTTTGGATGTGTCCAAATTTTTGTAATGGAGTTTATTTGAAATTTATAACTAAATCATTGATTACAAGAAAGTTTAAATATTTTTGTATTTTGGATATTATTATTATTTTATTATAATTTTTCTTGTCATTTTTTTTTTTATTTTGATAAACTTTCTTTAATTACTCATTTCTCTCAATAAATAAATAAATTCTCTTGTATTTTATTTACTTTTTTTTTCAAAAATTTTTGGGGTATTGTTATCATTGAAATTTGAGAATAAATGGCAAATGAAAAAAAAAAAACACAAACTGTTTTAATGTTATTCAATTAAGTTTATAAAATTCAAATTGGGAAATCAATGATATATATATATATATATATAATGAAAGATATTCTAACCTTTCAAAGAAGGTTTTCTTCAATTTTTTTTCAAGACAAAACTTTCATTTAAATGAAGAAAATTTTCTTTTATTAAAAAAAAAGTTTAAAAAGAAATAGTTTTTGATATCAAACAAGATATATTAAAAATTAATAATTTACTTTATAAATTATTTGATAAAAATGAAATAGTACACAAAATGAAAAAAATTACAAAAAATTACAAAATCTGATAAATGAAGAATTTAATAAAAATAAAAACTTTTGGAAAACATTAAATAAAATTAGAGAAACCTCTACAAAAATGTTTTTAAAACAATGAAACCATATTCAAAGTGTATAACGATTTTGTAAAATCAATTAGTCAAAAACCTAATAATAATAATATTAATTATATTAAAAAAATTAAAATTTCTTAAAATTTACAAATTCCAATTGACCTTTAGGATATTTTTGATCAGATAAAATTAAAGAAATTATCAAATTCCAAAAAAAAAAAAAAAAAGTTGAAGAATTTGATAAAATATGTCCCTACGACCCAAAAAACACTAAAAATGGAAAATTGATCAAATACTTTCCATTAATACAATTAATAAAACTAAATGAAAAAATAAAAATAAATAAAGTTTCAATTTAACTTTTTCTTGAAAACATTTTTTGCCAAAATGATTGAATTCAAACTTGAAATTATGAATATTTTTAGATAGAATATCTTGTTTTAACTCATTTACAAAAACAAATTCTAAATTATGGGAATTTTCTTTTCACAAAATGCACTAATTTGGTCTTCAAATGTTTTTTTTATTTTTAAATGGTAAAATTAAAAAAACAGTTAAACTAAAAAGATAAACTCTCAGGAAAAGCATTCTAATTTAATATATTAACTTATTCTTTACTTTCAAACTTTTCTCAACCCCAATTTTTCAAAAAAAAATAAAAAAGTGCACAGTAATTTCAAAAAATATTTTCGATATTCAAAAGTTGAGAGTGTTTTTATTCTAAAAAAAAAATATCCCAGTGGTTAATTGAATTAAGTTAAAAACTTAGATTTCGAAAAATATTAATCAGAAAAAAATAGTGCTTAATTTTATTAAGGACATATATCATTTTAAATCCATAAAAAATCAAAGTGTGTAATATTTATTAAATTATGATTGTTTTATTAAAACAGTTCAAAAAAAATTTTTTTTTAAATGAGATAACAGACGAAAGTGAAAAAAGTATAATTTTTATTAAAAAAAGAAATTTAATATTTATTCATAAATCAGGGGATGAAGATGAACCATTAAATTATCGGCCTATCTTTATAAATCAATCTCGTCCAAGATTTTTTTTTTTTAAATTGAATACACATTTGAAATTCAAGACTCTTCGGACTTAATTTCAAAAAAACAATTTGTGTTCAAAAAATATTTTTGAACAAGAATTGCTGTTTTAAATTTATTAAGGAAATTTAAAAAAATAAAAAATAAAAATAAAAATAGAGAATATTTTGAAGTTACTATAGATATACAAAAAAGTTTTGAATCTATACAACACTCATTAATAAACCAATCTATTAAGAAATTAATAAAAAATGAAACAATCAAAATTTGGCTCTTAAGATATTATAAAAAAGAAGAAACTGAGGTTTATCAAGGAGATACATTATCACCAATTCTCTTCGCATTTATATCTCATTTTATACTAGAAAAGTTAAAAACCTTAGACTGTTCATGTTCAAATGTATACATATGTTCTTATTCTTATTATGAAAGAGACTTTAACCACTCTAGAAATTAATTTAGAAAGGATTTTTGAAATGATAAAAAGATTCGGGATGAGCTCACATAATAAAAAAACTAAATATAAAAAAGAATTAAAAGATATTTTTTATCTTGGAATTTGGTTAGAAAAAAACACACATCTTGAATAGAATTTCAAAAAAGTGAAAAAGACATTGGAAACACTTAATCGATTATTTCAACAAAATAAACTCAATAATGGAGTCAAAATAATTTTCTTTCAAAACTATCATTTTAAGTCAACTTTATTATGGTCTCGAAATATTTGATTTGACACAAAGTGATTTTGAAAGAATTGATAGATTTATCAATAAACTAGTTACAAATTTCTTACCAATTAATATTCATCCACCAAGATTAATCTATAGACCTGAAACAAAAATCGATATCGCTAGATTAAAAATATACCGAAGAAAATATTAATTGATTGAAAAAAAAAAATTTTCAATAATTCAAAAAAATTAAAAACGGTTTCTATATTTTTGAACACTTGAAAATGAAAATATTAATTGGTATACTGAGGAATTAAAATTATTAGATTTAGAATTAAAGGCTTTTTCGATTAACCAAATTGGAAAATTCAACTAGTTGGAAAGTTCAACAATATCTAAAAATTATAAAACAACAAAATTGCAATTTCAAACAGTAGTGTCGTCAAGTGCCGTCAAGTGCCTAGGTTTTCAAGAATTCAAAAGAATAGAGTAAAATCAAAGATTTAATTCAATTCTTTTAAGTTATGGAAAACCCAAAGGCGGTTTTCTTGAGGTTTTCTGTTTTATCTGTGAAGTGTTCTAGGTTTTTTTGAGATTTTCTATTTTATCTGTAAAGTCTATTGATTTTCCAAATAAGCAGAAAAATAAAAAAAGCTAATGGCGATTTTCCAGAATTCAAAAGAATAGAGAAAAATCTATGATTTTACTCAATTTTTTTAAATTCTGGAAAACCTAACGACAAAAAATATTTAAACTGGAAAGCTTCAAAAACAATTCTAAAATTTTGAAATTTTACTAATTGCTTAAATAGGTACTCTTATGTAACAAGTAAAAATAAAAATAAAAATTGTGATTTATGTAAAGAAAAGTTAAATATTGATATCATTGAAGACTTCGTATCATTTTTTGTGGGATCGTGTCTTCAAGTGCCTATGTTTTTTTTAATTTTTGGATTTTTAAGAAAATTAAATAAATTTTCTTTACATTTCAAAAAGTAAAAAAAGCCTAACAGCGGTTTTCCAAAATGTATAGGATTGAGTAAAATCTATGATTTTACTCATTTTTTTTTGAATCCAGGAAAACCTAACGTTAAGTGTTTTCAAGTGCAGTCAAGTGTCTAGGTTTTCTTGTGGCCTACTGTTTTATTTGTAAAATCTATTGTTTTTCGTTAGGTTATTTTGAGTTTTCTATTTATTTGGAAAATCAATGTTTTTTTGTTAGGTTGTTTTTACTTTAGAAATAAAAAAGAAAACCTCAAAAAAACCTAGAACGCGTCACAAAGAAACAGTAAAATCAAGAAAAGATAATGGAGTTTTTTTGTAATTTTAGAAATAAACAGTTAAAATTTTGTAATTTTCGGTTTATTTCTTAAAGTAAAAAAAAACCTAAAGACTGTAAGGCAGATGAAAAAAATCGAAAAATCTGGATATCTGAATTTTATTAAAATAATAATTAAAATTAATAATAATATCTCTGATATTATTCAAATAAAAAGAATTACATCATTTATATTCTCATTAGTATAACTGATAATAAAATTTGTGATTATTTAACAAAATTTCTAAAAAAAAGTTTAGAAATTAGTTGAGTGCCGTAGAGTGCCGTAGAGTGCCTAGCTTTTCCAAAATTCAAAAGAATAGAGAAAAATCTAAGATTTTACTCAATTCTTTTAAATTCTGGAAAAGCTAACGGCGCTTTTCTTTACTTAAATAAAAAAAAAAATTATGAAATTTTCTTGTTATTTCTCAAATTAAAAAAAAGCTAACGGCGGTTTTCTTGCGGTTTTCTATTTTATCTGTAAAGTGTTCTAGGTTTTTTTGAGGTTTTCTATTTTATTTGTTAAGTCTATTGATTTTCCAAATAAGCAGAAAAATAAAGAATAACCTAACGACACTTTTCCAGAATTTAAATGAATAGAGAAAAATCTAAGATTTTACTCAATTCTTTGAAATTAAAAAAAACCTAACAGTCAAAGGAGATAATTTTGTTGAGTCACATTCTCTTCAATAATAATAATAAAATCAAAAAAAAAAGCGGATGTTCTTAAAATAGGAGACATTATGTCGTGTTTGTTTATAATAGAGATGGGATTTTTATTTTATTGTTTTGTTATTATTTCCAAAAGAATAGCCATTGTACCTATACGAGGTAAATAAACAAGAAACATTTTTTTAAATAAAAATTTCAAAGGGAATTTTTTCTGGGTTGTGTTATGATCATAAAAAGAAAAATCACTTTTTCGAACCAATTAAAATCGATAATCCAAGTTGTTTGATCGAATGAATTTTCACATTTAATGAATAGGGTTGTAAAGATGGGAATGTGTTTCAAATGCCATAATTTTTGTTAAATCAAATCTGGCCCAAATAAAGAAAATTATTCAAATGGGCTATTCAAAAAAAAAAATTAAATCGTGCTGTTGGAAAAAGCCTTTTACAAACAGGAACAACAAAAAAAGTTTTGAAAATTCTTCAAAAAACAGTTCGATTTGAGTTTCCTCTGTTTGGGAGTTACTCTACCAACTTTTTTGCCGATCGTTCGAAGAATTGATATAAAAAATAACGGTTTTGTGTATTGCTCCTTCAAGCAACTTTTTTTTTAGTTGGAGGGGTTGGGTAAGTGTTCTTGAGAGAATAGATTATTGGTGTTAATATGGTTTTGAAAGAAAAGGAATGTTTTGTTTTTCCTTTTATCAACAAAAAGGTTTCCAAAATTTGAAAAGAAAAAAGAAAAGCATTTGCAAATCCAAAATCGTTTGGGAGCGAGATGCATTATTTAAAAAAAAAAGAGAAAACAAACTCGTCTTGAAGACTTTGGTTCATCCAGTTATCTTGAAGGATCGTCATCAAACTTTCTTGTTTTTTCTTTTCTTCGGTGCGTTTGTTTTCTTTTGTGTTCTTTGGGAAATTATGTAATAAACGTGTTAACATTTCACTTTGTTGGTTTTGTTGGTTTTGGAGATTGCTTAGTTGCTCGTTCACATGTTTCATCCATTTTTTAACTTCTCCAATAAATTCTTCCATTGTTGAAATCTCTAATAAAGAAGATTATAAACAAATACTCAATGGGAAAAATGATAATATTTTTAGCTAGTTCAATCGATATAATATCATGACTTTTACAAAACTTTGAGCCTTTCCCAACCTTCCAAACACTTTAAAGGGCTGAAAAGGTTTGTAAAAGCGGGATAATTTGCTAGCGTTTGTTATTCGAAGAATTCACACAGTATTTGTTTCTTTTTTTAGGGTTGTGTATGGAAACCTCAAAAATTCTGTCTGTGATTTTTATTTTTGTAAAGTGCTCAGGGTCTACCAAGTAGAAGTCGTTTAAAAAAGTATGTTGATATTAAATATAAACCTTCTTAGTACACATGTTTTAAATAGATAACAAAAATCTATATAGTTACTAGTTCTATTGATCCTCGTTAATTGAAAATGATCTTATATTGAATTGAACACAAGAAGACTTTTCAGAAAAAAATCTCCACTTAGAGACAAATTTAAAGACCTATTATCAATATTCAGACTTCAAAGTTGAAAAAATATCTTTCTCAAATTTTCTCTCAAAAAGTACCTTAGATTCTAAAAAATCAATTTTTTTAAAAAAATCAAAATAATTAACTCATAGATTATTTTGACAAATAATTTTCATAATGTGGAAATATATTGAAAATATAACTAGTTTATAAAAAAGCGAACTAGAATAATCAATCGGTGGTTTTTAATCTTAAGGGAGTAGCCACGGTATTGAAAAATTTTTCACTTTTTTGACAATTCTGAAGAGGATCAGAAAATAACATTTTTTACTTTGGTTTTAACTCATTGATTTTTATTATTTAAAGTACTTCATTCATTAGATTTTTTTAAATTTTTTTTTCAAAGTCTCAAAGAAATTGCCACAATAGAATGTTGAGTTGAATTGCAAAAAATAGTGTTTTTGAATGTTGAATAACTTATCTTTTATCCTTCTCTCAACATTCTATTGTGGCATTTAATTTTTTCCTTTTTTATTTTTTTCATCATTTTTGTGATTTTTTAATCCTGAAAACATAAAGAAATTAGAAATATTTTTTTTATTAGTGACATTTGGGATTAATGGATTTTGTTTAAAAAGAACAACAACATTACAACTGAAACAATGATAAAAGGAAACATAAATGGGACTTAAATAGCTAGAAGATTCCAAAATTAGAATAATTAAGTCAAATTTTTTACTTGTTAGGATTTTAAATAGTTGGGTTTAGTGGAATTGGAGAAGTGAATATGATTATATGTTATCAAAGTTTAAACCATAAAATAGCTCTAAGTTTTATTCAAAGAATCTGAAATTATCTTCTCCCAAAATTAAAACTAAACCTCCATTCCAATAATTTGAACACATCTAAAATCAAAAATAGGAAAACAAAAAACTCAATTTATTATATTTTTCCAAACGTAATATAAAAACCATATTTAAGTAACCTAGTATTAATGGTTTTTTAAGTAATCTTTTTCATCCAAATAGAAGAAAGCAATATAAAATAAAAAAATCAAAACAAGTGTGTCCAAAATAAGGAAACGAGCTGAAATGACAGAATTTGAACAAAAAATATATTGGTAGATTTGTTGAAATTACACCAACAAAGGTTGATCGATCAAATGATAAGATACCATGCACCGGTTGTATGTGGATTTTTCAATTTAAGCAACTCAACTATAACCTTATATCAACCATAGAAAAAAAATTTTCAGATCGAAAGAAACAGATTAAGTAACTGAAAAAAAGAAAATGAAAACAAAAACAAAAAAGACAAAAAATAACATAATTTGTTGAATTAAAATTACTTCCCAATTGAATGTAAATCATGTTATTGTTATTCTTTCAACTGGTTAAACTGTACCCAAATTAATGGAATTAAGTTATTTTTAATAAAAAAATAATAAAAAAAAAAAACTATTTTATCAATATAATCTCAATTTTTTTATTGTTGAACATTACTAAAATTAAAATATCAAATAATTTTTTTAAAAAAATTTTTAGAGAATCTACGATCACACGCTACTAAAATAAAATGCTCTTATCTCATCTCTCTCAAATTTTTAGCATGTATTATGGTGTAGCTACTCCCTTAAAGATTATTGAGTTAATCTTTGAAATTAAAAAAATTATAAAAAATAGTTACTTTTCGAGGTTCTAAATATGAATTATTAAATACCTATCAATACTATTATGTTTGTTTTCTATTTTTAGATTTGAAAAGTAATTAAGAGACTAGTCTTTATTATTTTTTTTTTGTGACCAATTTTTAAATAAGGATATATTATCTAGAAATATGTTTAATATTGAAAATAAATATAGTGTTCTCCAATCTAACTAATTGACCAAAAATTTTATCTATCTCAATAAAATTTTGGTAAAAAAATTTAATAGAGATTAGTCCCTTAAGGGACTAGTAAATTAAAAAAAAACTTCTAGTAAATTTAATAACAAAAATAAAAAAAAAATATTACATCTTGAAATTATCTAATGATGTAAAAATCTGATTACTTCAAAACCAAACTTACTTTTGATGTTATTTTCACAAAAAAATAATTATTTTTAAAAATTATGATCCATTTTTCTCATTTTTGAAAAGTTGAAAATCCTACAAATTTCTAAATTATTTAAAAAACAATTATCTTTGAAGGGGAAAAAAGAAATATTATTGTCTGTAAAGGAAGTGTACAAAAATACAACTTAAAAATAAAACCACTAAGTTTTGGAAAATTTTAGCAATAATAAAATCTACTTAATTTAAAAAGAAATAACAATAATCATTTTAAACTTTAAAAAAATATAATTTGTTGATTCCAAGAACAGTACAAATCAATTTTTTCAATTTATTGAACAATATACAACAAGGTAAAAAAAAAAAAAAAAAATAAAAATTCTCCCAAAATACTATTTTAAAAAACGGGGAAGATTCAACTGATAATCTAGAGAAATACATTTTAATTTGATTATTTTTAATAATAATTAATAATCGAATCTTATAGATTTCAGTTGAGTTATTAACAACCCAAAGATTAAATGTATCAATAGATTTGATCATTATTTCTCAAATTTTTAAATAATTTCAAACAAATAAAAGGAATTCAAATTAATAATTCTAATAACAAAAAATAATAGATATTATCAAATTACTGATTTTAGTACTTACTATTTCCTTGTTTATTTTTTGAATATTTGAAAAAGAGATATTGCCTAATCTTTTAAATTTCAAGACATTTAATAAATATTTGTGATAAAATAAAAGATTAATGTTTTTAAATCTTTAAGAATTCTATATTTGATTTATTTTTATTGTATTTTTAGAAGAAGATTTTAAACTTATATTATTTGTTCATGAAGACTCTCAGAAATCATTAAAACTGAGATTTCCTCTCAAGAAAAATATTTTTTCAAAATTTTATTTTTCTGTTTTAATCCAAAAATCCAAAATAAAAAAGGATAAAGATCTTTTGACTGAAAATTTAAATTTGATCAAAATGAACTCTTTTTTAAAAAATGATAACCAATTTCTCTAAAGTTGATAAATGTTGCAAATCGGGTTTAGTAGTATCCCTGTGCTTATAATTACTACATTTCCTTTGGGATATAAAATAAATAAGAGTTTCCAGTCCCTTAAGAATTTTTCTGATTATTTCCTTTTTTTTTTAAATTTTTGTTCATTTTTGAATAAGAAAAATATACTCAAAACTATTCTCTCATCTTTTGAGAAAAATTGAACATTTTGATCTTTTGTTTCTCTAATTTCTTTTTAAATGAAAGAACTTAAAGAAACCAATATCTTGTTTTCTGATTGACTATTGTGGGTTTCTTTGATCAATTAATCAAATAGGTCTTGTATAAAAAAGAAAAAGTCTTTTGGTATTCTCGGACTTTTTCGACTCACCTATTAGGTTACTTTGACAACAATCTGACAAAGTTTAAATTTTTGAGATAGGCTTTGTTGTTTTAATAACTTTACCTTTTTAAAAAAATCCTACCAAAATTCAAATTGTCTTTGTGAATCTTCATTGTAAAATAATAAATCAACCCAACAGGAATATTACATTTACTTTGAAAGACAAAATCATTCTTAAGACATTCTTGGTTGATCGAGGAATTATTTTTAAGCAGACACTAAAATACCAGATCACTCTACTCAGTGATTTTCGAAAAGTGAACCAAAAAGGAGATTAACCAATTCCTAGAAATAGATCTATTGAAGTTTGTTGACTTGTTTTTGTGACTTTTTACAACTTTTTTCTCAAGTCTTCCAAAATGATTCCCAAAATTGAAAAGCACCAATTAATTACCAAAAATCACTATAAATCGACAAAAAAACAACACCTATCATAAACATCGGTTATTTCAAATTCTCTTTGAATCTAAAAGAGTTAAATTCGATCTTTATCTATTTTCTAAAGTCAAAAAAAGCAACTAAATTATGATTTGTTGGGTTGTTTAAAAACAAAAGGATACTGAAAAAACTGCTATTTGAATCATAAATGGGTAAAACTTGATAAGATCAAAACAAAAGAACAAAGAAAAGAGATATTAGGAATTTGTGTTCAGTTATTAAGTGTTTCTTAATACACGTCTGGATTAATAAAATGCGATCAAGATATTTTGTTGCTTTAAAATCCAAAAATTACGTAATACTCTTTGATTTGTTTTGTGGATTCAAGAACTGTTTTGTGATTAGGAATTCAGATTATTAAGGAACTTTACTTTTTTAAAAATCATTTTTTTTAAAAGTCCTTTTTTGAATTGAAAAATTTTTTTGATCAATAATTTTACAAAAATATTTTTTTTTTTTTTTTTGTGTTTGTTTTTTATTTTATTCCTTACTTTCATTTGACTACATCTTTTCCTCTCAACAAAAACTACAATATTTTTTTTTTTTTAATTTTTTTTTCGTATGATGACAACCGGTCCGTGTTACTGAATTTTTGGATGAACACTGATATTAAACTCTGACGAAAAAAACAATTATACTTGCTTTATTGTTAATTTTTTTTATTTTTTTATTTTAATCTCAAACCCTTCTTATTTGATGAGATCATTTAGATATCAGTTTATACTCTGTTCTTTGAAGAATGTGATTTCTTACTTTACAACCTTTTAAGTTGTTTGTATTTATTCAAGTATTTTCCATTTTTCATTGTTACAGTCAATCCAAAGCACCGTTTACATTTTATCAATATCAAATTTTGTGTTGATATAAATTTTTAAAAATTTTAGAATATGAGAATAATAAAGCTCATATTGAAAAAAAAATTCCTAAATGAGCCAATATTCAAGAATTTTTTCTGATTTCAAAAAAGAAATTTTCAGAACCCAAAATGACTCTAAACATTAAAAATTCATTAAGGAACTACATAAAATCACTCTAAAAAATGAATTTATTTTTCGATCACATTAGAAGAATATTTTTCAAATGAGCTCATTTATGAAAAAAGTTTTTCAATATAAGCTTTCTTATTCTTATATTCTACGATTTAAAAATCTATATCAACATCAAAATTTGATATTGATAAAATTTCACAGTAGCCTTGGAACGGCTGTACAAGCTTACCGAATATAAACAACTTCTTCAAAGTTAACCTTGTTTTTTAATTCAATTTTTTTATCGGTGAATTTTCATCAAAAAATTTTTATATTCATACAAGTTAGAAATTGAAAATGAATATTTTTTCAAATTTTAATAAATTTCTTGATCTTATTGAAAGTCTAAACCTTTAAATTTAGAATTGTGAAACATTAGGGTTTTCCAAACAGATACTCTTATTCATCAGTTGAAATTTTCAGAACAATAGCTTGCATTTTTGGAGTATAGTAGGGAAAAAAATACCGGACATGAAAAAAATCCCTGACAAGATTTTTAATTGTAGGTATTAGTAAAATTTTTGTCTAATTTCAATGAAATCCTTATTATAAATAACCAATTTTTTTATGAGATTAGTAATAAACCTACCAAAAGTCCACCAAAGTAAGGTGTCTCTAGAATACTCGAGTAATTGCTTGATAGCCATATGTTGATCAACTTTTTTTGAAAAATAATCCAGTTTTATTGAGGTTTACTAGAGTTTGGAAAATGATAATTTTTCTTCTTGTTTTTTGATTGATTGAATGGTGTTTTGAACAAGTGTGATTTCATTAATCATCATTCTAATAAGTGGGGGAGTTATAATTGAAAAAGTTCGATTCTTAAAAAAAGGAATTGGATTGTAAATAAATGAAATTACACAATAATTTTACTAATATTCACAATTAAAAATCTTGTCCGGGATTTTTTTCACTACTCTATAATTGAGTGTAAAAAGAGTGTATAATAATATTTATTTTGAATATTGTCGGAATATTAAGTGTAATTTCTAGATCCTTGTGAATTTTTAAATGAATCAAATTTTGATGTGGATACTGTTAATTGTAAAATAAAAAGAAAAAAAAATTTCATTCAGCTTTCCAAAAAAATACAATTATATGCCAAAAATTATACAGCTCTTCCAAGGCTACCATATATTTTTAAATATTATACAATTGATGTTTTCTATTCTTATTTTTCATTTTCAAAAAATTCCGAAATAAGAGTTATTATTCCAAAAAAATTTTTAATAAATGAGCTCTTATTCTAATTTGGGAAAATCGAAAAAAAAATTCAAGATCCCATGTAACTTAAAAATTATCAGTCCAAAACCACACAAAAAAAATATCAATGTTTACTGATCTTTCAAAATTTACCTTTTTTGAACAATGTTTTAAAGTGCTTCTAGAATCTTCAATTTTTTTTTTTTGATTTTCCCAAATTTGAATAAGAGTTCTTATTCCAAAAAAAATTTCAATAAATGAGCTATTATTCAAATTTTAGACACATTAAAAAAAAAAAATTCAAGATCCCATGAAACTTCAAAATTACTGGTCCAAAGAAGTTCAAAAAAAATATCAATATGTACTGATCTTTAAAAATTTAACTTTTTTGAACAATATTTTTATTTGCTTCAAGAATCTTCAATTTTTTTTTTGGTATACCTAAAATTTGAATAATAGCTCATTTATTGAAATTTTTTTTGGAATAATAACTCTTATTTTGGAATTTTTTGAAAATAGAAAATAAGAATAGAAAACTTAATTGTGTTTTATTTAAAATTTTATGGTAGACTTGGAAAGACTGTATTATTTGATCGTATAAAACTTTTTGTTGTATGAAAAGTTGAAGGAATATGATGTTTCATTTATTTACAACAAATAGTAGAGATATTGAAAGTTATTCTGACCCCAAACTGAAATTTTTATGAGACAGAAATTTGTGTTGATATTATAAATTTTTTTTCTTGTTTTACAACTAGTAAAATCGTTATAACAGGTTATGAAAAAGTATAAATTGTAAAAAAGAGGAAAAAAAATATGTTTTATTATTTTTTTTTTTTTCAAAAAGATACAGTTAATCTCACTTTTTAAGCACAAATTTTCAGTACAATTTAACGTTAAAAAGAAAATCTCAAATTTAAAAGAAAATCAGATTTGAGTATCATAAATCTGTAAAAAAATATTTCTGAAAAATATATCTTAATTTGGAATTTATCTTGAGATTTCAATCTATTTAAACGTTTATATCTTTAAAAGTGGTACTGATGGTCAACAAATTGATAAATAAAAAAAATTATAAATATTGATCTTCACTTTCTCAAACAGTAGAAATAACTGATATGAACAATTGATAAGGAGTGATCAAAAAATAGTTTCAAGTTTTTTTGATTTCAGTATTTTACATGATTTATTTTCTTTAGAAATTCAATTTTTGTCTTAGTTTGGTATAAAAAAATTAAATATTTTATTATAGTTTTTTAAGATGTTATTGAAATTATTGATTTTAAAAAAGTCAAGACTTTTTCAGAATTAAAACTTTTTTCAAGTTTTTTATATTAATCAAGTGGATACTCACCTTACATGTCGTGTAGAGATTAGAGCACACGGAAAAAAAATGTTTTTTGAAATAAGTTTTACACTTTATTATAGCGTAAAATTATCGTAAAAGTTTTAATTCTGAAAAAATCATTAAATAATATGTAGTCACTTTTTGAAAATGATTTTATGATATTTCACAAATCAAATTTTTATTTCATAATAGACAATTTTATATTTAACAATTAATCTTGATACCATATCACTTTTCACTTTGGAGGTGGGATGGTTGTGATACTTTGAACTTGAGATATAGAAAGTTGATATATTGAAAAAAATTGATAAATGAATACATCTCAAGAATTTTCTTGTGTAAACTAATCGAAATAATTTTGGTTAATATAAGAGCATTATTTTATAACCTTTCCAAACGTACCCAAAAATCTTTGATAAACATAACATTAGTTTTCTTTATCAATCTTATTTCCATGACATGCTCTGATTGTCATATTATAGCCTATAAAATAGTACAAAAATTAAATATTAGATACAAAATAGTTTAATAGAGTAAAAATTAAAATTTTAATTTTTCAAAATAAACCTTATTTAGTGATCTAAAATTTACAAAAAAAAATTACAAGTTTTTGGTGGATATTCAATTGATAAAAACCTAAAAATCGAAAGACATGGCAATTTAAAAGTATTATGAAATTCTAACTTCATATTTTTCAACCTTTATTTTGGATTGTTTAATTTGTTTCATAAACAACAAGATTTTTTTCCAAATTTAATCATATATTAAATTTAAAATTTTTATATAGCGGACCGTGACAAACCCATAAATATTGTACTAACCTATAATTGTGTATTTTTTTTCCTGGTTAACTACAATAAAAAAACAAATTTCTATATATATATATATCTAAGGTAAGTTTGGTATGACTATAATTGGCTGATGATAATTTTTGTAGATTTTTGTAGATTCTCGACATTTGTAGATTTTTTCAGGGCCATGGACGTACTAGAGAAACACCTAACCTAGGGTCGATTCCCACAAAGTATATTTATTTTTTGAGAAAATTAATGGAAAATTAAAAATAATATAGATTAGTTTGCAAATATCAGCCAATTTAAACCAAGACTAAAAATAAGTCATAATAAATGAAGTGTCTCGCTTCGCTCAAACAATATTTATCATTTTCAAGCAAATTGTGAAAAAAAAATTGTCTACAAATGTCGAGAATCTACAAATATCTACATTTTTCCATTCCCCCCCTATAATTGTTTTTTAGAGAATTTTCAATTTTTATAACTATTTTACTGGTTCTTCTATTGTTTGAATACATTTCAAAAATTCTTTTCGATGAGCCCATAAGTATTTTTTTTTTTTCAAATATCAGCTTTATTATTCTCATATTTGAAATCTTAAAAACCGATATTAGAATCAAAATTTGATTCATTAAAAAATTAAAGGCAGCCTTCAAACAGCTTTAAGATAACCACATATAAATTTGTGTTGAAAATATAAGATCTAAAAAAAAAAACGATAAAAAAAACTCATCAATTTCTGTTTTTCTCCGCAAGCAAACCATTTTCTATATTTTCATTCGAATTTTCTCAAGATTTTTTTAAAAAAATAACCATACCATAGGTTATGTTTATTACTTTAGATTCAGAAAAAATGAAAAAATGAAAATTAAAAAAAAAAAAAACAAGATAAATGAATGTGAAAAAATAGAGATTATAATGATAATGATATAATTATTATTACTTTCTTTTTTATTTGATATAATAAATTGTCAATATATATAAATTAAAAAGTAAAATTATAAATCATCAAAAAAATTAAAATTGTAGTATAATATACATTGAATAAATTAATTTGAGATTAAAAAAAATATTCATTACAATTGAGAAATAATTGATAAATAGCAGATTGCAATGAAAAATTTGAGAAAAATTCCCAGAACTAAAATAAAAAGATTTTCTGCGAAATTAATAACAATAAATAAGAAGGCAAATAGGAAGTAGTAAAAAAAACGTTGGTGCAATTTATTAACCGTTGAAAATTGTATCAATGAAGTATAATACGCGTGTATTATGAAATAAATGATTGCTAAAGTATTTGAGAGGAATATAAGTATTCGAGGTAAAGGTAGTAACATAATAATTGATAGAAATATTAAGGAAATATAAAGAGGCATCTTATATCTAAATATAATCCTAAGACTATTGAATAAGTATATTTAATTTAAAAAGAAAATTATTAAAAAAAATAGAAAATATTTGTATGAATATTGAAGGGAGTGGGTAGAAGTAATAATAATTAAATAATATTGAGAAAAGAAAAATGAATTAATTAAGAATTCTGAAATTTAAAATAAATATTAAAATCGGGTTTCTGTTTTACCCTTTACCAAGAGAAACGATGCTGATAATAAACCCAATTATTTGAAAAGGGTAAAAATTTTAAAACACACTTTTTTTTTATTATTATTAGAGATTATATTAATTTCAAGATAATTTTTAACATTTTCCATAATTTAAATTCAATTTTTCAACAAATAATTTAGAAAAGTAAATCAAGTTTCAAATGATTCTAATTACATTGTCTATTTTATATGCCCTTTGAATTGGAAGTCCCAATTTTAGCCACTTCAAAATTCGCTCTTTTATATATAACGTGTATTTTAATACTAAGTTCCTACAAATAATACAATAAAAAATTTTTTACTCGTAATTTTTTTTTTTTTGATTTATAATTATTTAATTTATTTACTGTTTTGTAACCGTTGTAAATTATAAATAGTTGGTAAAAAATTCAATTAGTTAATGGCTCTAATTTAGTATTTCTTATTGAAAAGATTAAATAAGACTATTTTTTCACAAATTGACTTTTGGCGTACTTAAAAATTATTGAATTGAATTATTGTTGCTTAGTGTTAAATGAAAGAATCATTTGATCTGTTAATGAGGGAATTTTGAATTGGCAAAATATGAGACTTCCAATTCAAAGAGTATCTAAAATAGACACAGTTATTAGAAGTATTTGAAATTTAATTTATTTTACTCAAAGAAAGAGAGAGTATATGAAAAAAATGAAGAAATGCAAAAAAAAAGAGAGAGAAAAAAAAATGAACAAGTTAACAATAATTAGTGTGAGAAACTAAAAGTCTTTTGATTCAAATAAATATGCGTGTGGGGGTGATTCGGGGTTATTAAGTTTTGAGCTCATTTCCCCCTAATTATATGTTGAGTCACGTAGGTGTATCAATATTCTAATGTAACATCATAGATGTCTTTATGTTCATTTTCCTCAATGATTCATTGGTATCATGTTTGACTATTATATTGAAGTCAAATTTTTTGATTTTTTTAAGTTGTATTTTCCCATCTCCATTACATCCCATATGAAATGGTCTACCTTTCAACTTTTTAGTGCAACATGTACATATTCTGGAGTTTATAAGGTATTTCCAAAAAAGCAGGGCATTTTTTTTACATTTCATAAAAAATTATCCTTGCTAGTGGGGGTATTCGTTAATCGATAAGACCAAATTAAGTTTAATATTAATACCGATTTAATCAATAACTAAAGTATTTATTTCAAAATATATTCGTTGAAATATTTCCAAAAAATCAAAAAAAAAAAATAACACTTTTTTTGAAAACAATGTACGACCAATTTCAATAAAAAAAATGGAAATATGGAAACCGGTACAAATGATTCATTAAACAATCAAATGCAGTAATATGTTTTCAATTCTATTTGAAAATTTTTTTGAGATGAAACAAGTTATAAAAATGATTTTTTCATTCAAAAAGAAAATAATAAACACTAATTTTCACTCCTAAAAAATACTGATAAAATCGAGCTCAGAAAATTTAATATCTTACATTTATGTTACACAATACAAATAAAAAAAATTGAATTGTTATCAAGAATCAATAAATGAAAGTTAATGATTTTGTTTTATTAAAATACTTTTTTGAAGATTAAGTTTAATAAATATATTTTAAAATAAATTTACCCCGCTTTCTTGGAAATAGCTTACCTTTTTCCCATCAGCATGTTCATCTATTCAAACCATCGCATAATTATTTCAGTTTGGATACGGTTTTTGATGATTTCCAATTTCAGGAAGGCTTTTTTTCAAATTTTTAATTGGGGCTTAGTTATTTAAGGGATTAGTTTCTATAACCAAGAAGTCTAAAATTAAATCATTTTCTAACAAAGATAAATCATATTAGTGATCCATAATTCAAATGTATCTAAAAAATCTGATTCGTCAAGTAGTAACTATTTGTTGATTCTCATCATTTAAAAAATTCCCTTGTACTATTAAACAACCCAAAAATTTTTTCTAAAAAAATTCTACATTTCAAGATAAATTTAAGGGTTGAACTATCAATACTCAAACTCCAAAGTTGCAAAATATCTTTCTTCGATTTGTCTTGAAATGTAGATTTTTATGTTAAAAATTTTCTTTTTTTTGAGAACTGGTAATGTACAAGTGGAAACATTATCAACTTAGAATACAAAGGTGCGTCATTTGATTGCACTTAATGGCATTATTTCTGCATGTTTATCATTTTTTGAAAAAGTTTCAAAAAGGTTACAAAATATAATTTTAATGAAGGATTCGGCTTATGCTTCATAGAACCACTAATTCTTTGAAAAAAGCGTATGATTATATTTGAATCTTTTTGACTATTATAAAAAACTTAACGGAATCAGAATAAAAAAACTTTTAATTTATGGATCAGATCCGGTTTTTAGGAGAACTGAAAATCTCTCACTTGGTTCAACAATATCTATAATTCAAATTGTGGGTTGATGAAGTGTCGTAAAGTTCCTAGGTTTTCCAGAATTCAAAAGAATAGAGAAAAATCATTTGTTTTTTCTCAATTCTTTTAAATCCTGAAAAAATTAACAGAAAAGTATCAGTCAAGTGTCGTCAAGTGCCTAGATTTTTTTTATTTCTCAAATTAAAAAAAAGCTAATGGCGATTTTCCAGAATTCAGAAAGAATAGAGAAAAATCAAAGATTTTAATCAATTCTTGTAAATTCTGGAAAATCTAAGGGAGGTTTATTTCAAAAATTAAAAAAGGCCTAAAGTCAAACAAGTGAACTTTAAGTACTCACTATTTAATGGTAAAAAAAAATAAATAATTAACTCAGAGAATTATTATTTAAAAATTATTTACAAGAAATTAGAAATATATTGAAAATACAGCTAGTTTCGTAAAAAAAGGAAACAAAACTTATCAATCTTTGGATTTTTATATGATAATAATTATTAAGTGAATTTTTGAAATTAAAAAATTGAAAAAAATAGTTACTATTCGGGTTTCTAATTATTAATTTTTAAATACAGTCAGTTTCACTTTTAAGGCACAAACTTTCAACGAAATTTAAGGTACAAAAAAAATCTCAAATTAAGGCACAAAATACATATTCTAGTAAAACAAATTGTAAAAAAAAATATTTCAAATTTTGTACCTTAATTTGAGATTTTTTTTGTGCCTTAAATTTTGTTGAAAGTTTGTGTCTTAAAAGTGAAACTGACTGTACTTGAACACTATAATTTTGAGTTACATCATTCTTTTGTTTTGGAAAAAGTAATTAAAAAAAAATATTCTAATAATATCCAAATTTTGATTTTTTTTACATCAAAAAATCGAATAACTTTTTGTTCAATATTATTTATAATAGATTTTTTAGATACCATTTGAACGATGAATCACTAATACGATTTACCTTCAATTGTAACATGCTTTTATTATAGAAAAATCTATGACGAGATTAATACCTTAAAAGGGAAAAAATTTTCATCTGATCTTGTTTTATTTAATTCAGTTTTATGTTCTAAAGTAAAAACTTCAACTTAAAAACCAAAGAGTATGTGTATCTATTTAACAAGATATAAGAAGTTCTGAAGTCGTAAAGAGCTACCAAAAGTTAAAAAGGTATCTTGGAATAATGATTGCCTATTAATACATAAAACTAAAAAAATAAAGAAGTGAAAATCTTTTCCCTTTTAATCATCAAATACAATTTTCTCACAGGCCTTTCCAAAAGAGGTAACATGGATTTTCAAATTATATTTCTTCAATTAATTAAACAGATTTGATAAATTCTTTAAGGATTACGTTCCCACCCTTGAGGGGGTTGAGTAATTGTGTTATTTCACTTTCACTTCTCACAAAAAATTTTCACAAGGAAGAAATTGGACAAAAAAAAAAAAAACATTTTTTTTTTTTTTTTTTTTTAATTGTTTATGGCCGCGATTGAATCATGGCCTATTGCACTTGTATAGAAGCGGTTATTTAAGAATTTAGTCATAGGTTTGAATATGTATTTGTAATTAATGTTAGCTAATAGAGCATAAGTTTTTTTCTCTTTTGTTTTTTGGTTTATTATTTTTACTATTTTCTTTTTCATTTTTTATTTGTTTTCTAATGTTTTCTTCTTTTGAGTTTTCGGAAATTTGAGGTATTCTAGTCCGACTAAGTCTTTTAACAACTCTAATCTCGCTTCATTATAGGTCGGGCATTCCCATAACAAAAAAAAAAAAACATTTTTTGTCATCTTTACTTTTTCACTCAGACTTTTTTTCTTCGTTTTTCAATGAAAAGGATAATTGAAAAAAACAAAAAAAATAATTGCAAAAAATGGATTTTGGGGATTTTCAAGTGCATTTCAAATTTGAGAACATTTTAAACTTGTAAAAGCATATGTAAAAAATATGTAGAACAGCCCAAGAAAATAGTGTGAGTTCAGAAAATTGAAATGGAAATTCTAAAATATTAAAATCAAAATTTTGGATTAATCTTTCAAGGTAAAAATTGTGAAAATTGTTAAAATTGTGAAAATTTCACATTTTTTCTAAAAGAAATTCTTTATGTGTAAATATTACTGAGATAACAAAAACTATTTCATAGGCTGATTTTATCAACAATTACTTCGCTGTTTTCACCGAAAAACGTCGTCCTTAAAGCGCTAGTCCCAGTATAAAAAGCAAAAAATTTACATTTTTTTTGTTTCATCATTTTTTCAATCTCCTTTTTCAAAAACCCCATGAGCAAAAGGTCGTCTGAAATGTAAAAATGATTAACATTCAAACCTAGCCAAATACTTGGTTCAAAACTCATGCTTAAAAATATTCCAAAAAAGTTAATTTTAAAAAAATGGCCATTTTTTGCTTTTATACTGGGACTAGTGCTTTAAAGGAATTCTTTTATCATAACAAAGGATTTTGGATTTCTATCTTGTGGACAAAAAAGAAGAAAAGAAAAAGAGCTCAAAAAGAAAAAGAAACCAAAAAGAAAAAGAAACAAAAATGAAAAAGAAACCAAAAAAAGAAACAAATTTGACTTACAACAAACTTATTGTTAAACCAACTGACAACAAAACAACACGATCAAAAAACACATTCAACAACTTGAAACAAGAAATAAATACATTCTTTGGTTTTTGTTGATTAACATTATTTGAATCAAAGTTACTAAGGTTTTCTAAAGAACCACAATCCGACATATTTCTTTCTTGGCATTCCAATTTAAATTTCAATAAAGTATGAGTCAATTTATTATTTTTAAATCGAGGCTTGTTGTGGAAACAAAATTCTTGAATTCTTTTTTGAGAATCTATAATGTTGTCCAAAAATACTTCTTTAGAAACAGAAATTCCTTGTCCATTTGATTTTACATATCTTGAGAGTAATTCCAACTTGAAAAGAATTCTTTTCGATCTTTTTTTATGTTGCCCATAAATTTGGTTCCTATTTGAGCCAGCGTCACCCAGATCTACATTCAGATCTTTCAGGTACAAAAGATCTTCTTTTATAGACTGAGAAAATAATTGTACGATTTTGTTCTTCATCAAATTGTTCTCTCCTAATTTTATTCGATCAAGAGAATTGTTACACTTATGAAACGAGATTGTCGGTTTGTTGTTTGTGAATAAAAAGTAACAAAAGATCACGAAAAGTAAAATAATTGATGACAGGATCTTGTGATTGTTTTTAATGTTTGTAATGATGTTAAAGATATTGTTATTGTTTTTGTTGTTTTTTTTTGTTTTGGGATTTGTTGTTTTTTTTTCGTATTCTTTTGGTTCTTTATTTTCGGATTTGTTGATCATCGTTAAACCCCCACGCTTACTTGTACCGTCAATATTTTCAGAGTTGTTTGTTTCAAATTCGCTCATCAAGTATAAAATCGTAAATTTAAAAAAAATGATTTGAGAATTTCGTTTACACGACAAGAATAGCACAAAAATTGTAGTAACTTTTTTTCCTTAGCAACACTTTGTTTTTTTAAAATTGTTCCAAATTTTGAAAGGAATTAGAAGATCACAATGCAACAACTTTCAATTTAAAAGTTTTTACAAGTTATACTTTTAAAAAACATGTAATTTAAACAACTTTCCAATTTTTGGTTTTGATAAAAAGAGTTTCAGGTTATTGAAAGTTTACAAATATTTTTCTTTTAGATAACTTTCAAAAATTTCAATTAAATTCAAAATGCTATCTTTTGTTAATTATTATTTTTATTCCTTTTTTTGGCTTAAAAAAGTTTGTATCAAGTATTTGAAATTTGAAACAATATGAAAGAATATCAGAGACTGAAATCTTGCAGACTGTCAGCCTGAAAGTTCAAAAAAGTCTTGAAAGTATTTGTATGGATTGTGCTATTCTTGTCGTGTATCAATTTTCAAAAAAATGTTTGTCTTTTACAAATCTTGAGCCTTTTCCAAGTTTTCGTCCCTTTACCAAACCTTTCAAACACCTTCCAGTACTTTAAAAGGGGAACAACATTGTAAAAGCACAATCTTTGTAAAAGAGCGAGATTTTTTAGAGTGTAACCAAACAACCTTTCTCAAAATAATAAAAATCACTCAGAATTTAAATTTAAAGTGTGTACTGTCATTGAGAACAATTAGCAAAAAAAATTCCCAATATTTTCAATCTTACAATAGAGCTCTGAGATTTGTTGTCTCCTACATACTCCAAAATAATCTGGATAAATTCAAATAAAAACGTTTTGAATTTTGTTAGTTGTAATGTAGTCAAAATAAAGCGTGCAAAAAACTATAAAGCATGTTTCAAAATAAAAAGTGTGTTTTTTTGTTATAGAAAACCTATACATCAACCGATCAAAGAAATCAATAATAAACCCGAAAAAAATATGGTATTGGTTTCTTTAAGTTCTATTATTTAAAAAGAAATTCTAAAAATAAAGGATCAAATTGGAAAATTTATCTCAAAAAATAGAGTTAATTTTTAATAATATTAATTTTAATTATGAAAAAAAACAAAAAATTTCAAAAAAATTGAGAATATTATGGAAAATTTTCAACTATTTTCATTAATAATTTAAATTTTACTGAAAATAACCAGTACTTTACTTTCAAAATTGATTTGAGTTCAGGTATACTATTTGGTAGTAGATTGGATGTTGCCTTGGTACAAGAATAAAAAAAAGCACGGATAATATTTTGAAACACGTATTATAGTCGTTCTGAATGCTTTATTTTGATCACTGTATATGAAAAGAAAAAGTGATGAGATTAGACTCCGGAAATCCTTTTACTTGAACACCCTTTCAGAAATATCAACTAAAATCATTGGGTTCATGATTATAAAGCAAAAAAAGACAATATCAAACTATTTTATATTTATCAAAATAATGCGTGTACAAAGTCTTAAATCAATGTTTCAAAATAAAATCTGTGCTTTTTTTTCTTATTGTTTCAATGTAACATCTAATTCAGGACTCAAATTGTATACACAAGTCCAAATCAATTTTGTAAGTAAAACCCTTGATGTTCAAAGTAAAATTTTAAATTATTAATAGAATTTGTTGAAAATTTTTCGAAATTTATCATTTTTTAAGAATTTTGTTTGTTTGAAGATAAAAATTTTATGAATATTATCAAAAATTAACTCTATTTTTTATAAAATAAATTTTCCAATATGCTCTTTTTATTTTTAGAATTTCTTTACAAATATTAGAACTTTAAATAAACCAAAACCAAATAACCTTTTTGATTATTTTATTTGATTGGTTAATGTATATGTCTTCTATAACAAGAAAACACACGTATCATATTTTGAAACATGGATTAAACTTATATGTACACATTATTGTGACTAAAGTAATTTAACATCTATTCCTTCAGATTTTTTTATTTTAAAGTTCCAATAAATCCTATTACCCCGACACCGCTCAAAAAAAAAAAAAAAACTTCAATGATGTACATATTTTAACAAAGAGACATTTAAACTGGTTTTCCAGAGTTCTTTATCAATTTCAGAGAAAAGGTTTATCTTTTTGAAAAGTGTAAAATTTTCTCACTTAATCCAGGTAAAAAAATATCTGATCCTTTTTTTTTTGAGGATTTATGGATGGGAAATCAAATTAGAAAAAGGAAAAAATGCATAAACATTTTTATTTACATGAAATACCGCTTTTAATAAATTCTAAAGGTTTATATCGACTAATTATATTGAAAATTTAATCTTTTTTTTTATAAATATAAGAAAAATAAATCAAATTGTTAATAATTGAAGATCGAGAAAAACTGATAGTTTATTTTTTTTTTATAAATAATTTGTTTGTACCTTGAAATTTAAAAAATTAAGTTAATTTTTTTTCATATATTTAATATTTATTTTACGAATTTTTTTTAAAAATCCATGTTTTTCATAACATAGATTATTTTTTTATAATTATTAGAATTATTAGTTTGATTTTTTTATATTATTTTGAAAATATTTAAGAATTTAAGAAATATTATAGTAAAGTGAATTGATAATTTTAATCTTTAGGTTATCATTAATTTATAAAAATAATTATGATTGACTTACTAATTATTAATTAAAAATGATAAAAATTAAAAACCATCTATTTCCGACTTGTATTTGAAAATTTCATGGTTTTTAAAAAAAGTATTCTGGGAGTATTATAACTCTGTTATTTGGTTTTTTTCTCATATTTTTTTATATTGGTAAAAAGAAAAAATTGATTTTAAATCTATAAATAAAAAATTAGTTTTATTTCAAGTTTAAAATTATAAGTATTAGTTAATAAGATATTATGGGTATTTTTTATACTACTAAATTTCAAAATTAAAAATCTCCTATATTTAAAAAGTATTTCATTAAAGACTTTGGTAACAAAGATAATATTTCTTTCTTCATCAAAGAAAATAGTTTTTTTGAAATGATTTGATGGTATTTTCAATTTGAAATATTTACAATAAATTCCATTTTTCTTATTTTTGAAAACTAAAACAATTCATTTTAAGGAAATAGTATTTAAATTAATCTGGTTCTCAATTAACCAGATTTTTTTCCATATTTTTGATATTTCGGAATGAGTTATTATATATATATATATATACATACATACATATATATATATATATATATATATATATATACGCACGTGTGTGTGTGTGTGTGTGTGTGTGTGTGTGTGTGTGTGTGTGTGTGTGTGTGTGTGTGTGTGTGTGTGTGTGTGTGTGTGTGTGTGTGTGTGTGTGTGTGTGTGTGTGTGTGTGTGTGTGTGTGTGTGTGTGTGTGTGTGTGTGTGTGGTATCAAATTATCTTAAAAAGATTTGTTGGTTTACTATTCCATTACATGGTTTAAAAAAAATATTAATATGTAATATGAAAAATTAGAAAATACAGATAAAAATTATGAAGGATTTTTATTATTATTTTTAAGGAAGAAGTGTAATTTACAATCTAAATACCCTTATAATTAATTTTTTTTCATATTTTCAGCCTAAAATCATAGATTTAACTATTATTAATAAATGAAAATAATTTCAAACTGTCTTAGTTCAAAATAAATTTATTAATATTTATTTCTTAAAATTTGCTATAAAATATTAACTTATCTTTTTCACACGAAAGAATACCCTTAAAAATGATCAATATTTTCTATTATTGATTTCTGTTTATACTTTAAACCAAAAGGAAAAAATTTATTTGAATTTTTTTTTATTGTGTGATAATATCTATTGAAGCAGTCTATAAACCACCCATATTTTAATAATAACGAACTTGAAGGATAACTTAAATATTGTTGGGCTATATATAAAAATATTTTTGGTTTTTTATTATATTAAAATATTCTTAAGGGGTATGGTCAAGTGCCCAAGAGCGCCTAGGTTTTTTTATTAACTTAAGAAATAAATAGAAAATAAAAGAAAGTTTCCTTTTATTTCTTAAATTAAAAAAAAAACTAAGGCCAACATAAGGTAATTTTGTTGAATAGCTTCTCTTCAAAAATAACAAAAAAATAATATTACCAAAATTTTTGAATTAAAAAACGTTAATCAGTTGAAAATGTATCCCCTTTGAATTCAAAATACAGTCTGTTCCACTTTAAGGCGCAAACTTCAACAAAATTTAAGGCACAAAAAATCTCAAATTAATGCATAAATTTTGTAATTTTTTTTACAATTTATTTTATTCGAATCTGAATTTGGTGCTTTAATTTGAGATTTTTATTGTGCCTTAAATTTCGTTGAAGTTGGTGACTTAAAAGTGGAACTGACTGTGAGAGTAATTTTTTCTACAGAATTATTTTTATCAATTTTAAAGATTTGGTTCTATTTCTAATTGTATAATGTATATAGATAATTTTGGAATAATTGTTCATCGAATTTTAAATGAGAAAGAATTTTTACTAAATTTTACCAGATTTTTCTTTTTACTAAATTGAATACTCCAAGAAGAAAGTTGTAATTTGTGGTTCGATCTCTATTTGAAAAATGAAATTGTAAATGGAGTGAAAATTTTTCCCATTTCTCAATTCAACACCAGTAAATTAAACAACAGAAATTTTTTTAGTTGCTAAACAAATATTGTACCCTCTACATTCTCCGATTTAACTGTAAACTAGTGAAAAAGTTTTGATAGGAAAGTTCTAAAGAAAATAAAATTCCTATTTTTAACTGTTGAAACACAAAGTAATTTTCTGAATAGATATTATCATAAAAATATAAAACACTTATCTAAAGTGTATTCTACCTCTCAGTTATTTTCGCTATTATTTTTTTTTGATTTGGTATTTTTTTCATTCCTAAATTTAACAAATGTTTTAAAATAGAAAGCTTGACGATATTTAAAAAATTATTTATTTAGAGTTATTAATGTTTATTAGATAATTTAGAAATTTCTCATTCAAAAGTGAATATATTTTCGAATTTTCTTAAAAATATTTTCTATTATTCTGAAAAATGAATCTTTTTTTAAAATTTTACAGGTTTGAGTTTGACAGTTTATTGAAAAAAACAACCACCTTTCTGATTTTTGTTGTGTTACTAAACTCTTGTTTCGAAAAATGATCACATTTTTCTTATCAAGTAAATTCGGGGTCATTTACCAAAGAGCTCAGTTTTTCGATTACAAGTTGTTCTGATGACTAAAGCTTCTCTTGAAGTTTCGACTTTTACACTTATGATTTAATAAAAAAAATTTTTTATTTCAATAATTGCTTTCCATAACTCCAAATTCAGAAATGTTTGCAACTTTTCTATCAAAACAAATGTCGAAAAAAAAAATTTGTTATTCTTGCAAACATTTTCTGGTTCACCTTCAAAACTTTTAAAAGAATTATTTTTTTAATTTTTTATTTTTTTCGTTATTTATTTTTACTCAAGAACAAGATCTAAATGGGAGACACCGAAGAAAAATATAGGGTTGTTGTAGCTGGGGGTGGGTCAGGTAAAAGAAATTACTTGATTTTCTTTTTTTTTTGATAAATGTCTTTTGTGCAAATAAACTTTTCTGTCCACTCAAATATTCTCAATTTATTTTACAATTTTTCTTTAAACATCTATTAGTTGGTAAATCTTGTCTAACAATTAGGTTCCTTCAAGATCGGTTTATTAGTGACTATGGTAAATTTTTCTTTTCTTTTTCATTTCAAAATCAAAAAAGTTCTAACTTTTTTCTTTTTTGTTTTTTTATTTTTTGAAAATTTTTTCCAAAATTGAATTTATAAATGACTTTTTCAACCCAAACCACCAATCAGACCCAACTGTAGGTAAGTCGATTTTATTTATTTTTCTTTCCCCTCTCCAATTTCTTTATTTTTAATGTTACCACTGATCTTTTTTTTTTTTTTTTTTGTTCAAAAAAAAACAAAATAAACAACTACAAATTCCAAATACATAAAAAAAGAGGAAAGTTATAAAAAAATGTTAGTAATCGATTCAAAACCGGTTGTTTTAGAGATTATCGATACTGCAGGCCAAGAAGAGTATCGATCAGTTCGTGATAAATATTTCAGATCTGGGGAAGGCTTTATTATTGTTTATAGCATCACTTCAAGAAGCAGCTTTAGCGAAGCAGAAAAGATCCTTTTAAAAATTAAACAAGTTAAAGAAGACAGCAGGGTACCTGTTGTATTGGTTGGAAATAAATTAGGTTTGTGATTTATATTTTTAGAATTCTTTTAAAAAAATCGCTTTTTTGAAAAAGTGACCAACATAGGATTGGAAAGTTTTACTCAAACTTTTAGACTTCTCTTTTAATTAACCTCAGCAACACTTTTGAAAACTTTTGCAACTCATTTTTTTCAAAATGGCTGTTTTGGGATTCATTCATTAGGGGATTAGTATCTACCATAGAGAAGTCTCAAATTGATGTGTGTTGCAATTGAAGATAAATCACATGAGTAGTTCATTGTTCAAATATCTTCAAAAAATCAAATAGTAGAATATAACTAAAAGTAGATTTCATCAATTAAAAATTATCCATATATTGCATCCAAAAATTCCAAAGAATTTTTAGAAAAAAATATGCATTTCGCCACAAATTTAAAGGCTGTAGTTATTAACCTAAAGAACCTCAAAGTTGAAAAATATCTTTCTCTTAATTTGACCCGAAATTTAGATTAGTTGCCAAAAAAATTCGGTTTTTTGAAAAAAATTTATATAATTAATCAATGGATTATTTTGACAAATTAATTCTGGAAGATTGGAAATATACAGTCAGTTCCACTTTTAAGGCACACAGATTCAACGAAAATTAAGGGACCAAATTCAGATTCTAGTAAAATAAATTGTAAAAAAAAAAATTACAAAAAGTATGCCTTAATTTGAGATTTTTATGTGTCTTTAATTTCCTTGAATCTTTGTGCCTTAAAAGTGGAACTGACTGTATTGGAAATTCAAAATTTTCTTAAGGGTCTAGTCATTTATCATTGGATTTGACCCATACCAAAGAAATGACCTGAAACCATAAGGGTATTGCGAAATTGCCCATCTTTTGATTGACAAAATCCCAATAACAAAAAAAAAATATTTTCACAGGATCTCTTTTGGCAAAAAATTAAAAAAACAACAATAAGTTTAAAATTTATAACGAATATCAAAAAAAATATTAAGAGTATACCATTAACAAAAAAATTCAAATAACAAATAAAAAAAATTTTTGAGAGGATCTCTTTGACAAAAAATTCTAAATAAAAAAAAGTTTAAAAAGGATTCTCAATTTCAAAAAAATCAAAATTTAAAAAAAAATTACTTGCTTCTTTTTTTAAATTTTAAAAGGGTTAAATTTCTTCAATTTTCAACAAATTGTTTTTATAAGTATACAATCAATTTAATTCGATTTAATCTGAATATGTGGTTATATTGTATCTCTCTATATTTGGCAAAGTAAGGATTTTGTAACAATTCTTGGGATAAAAATAACTTATTTGAGAAAGGAAAAAAATGAAGAAAAAAAATCTTCAAGATCTCAAAAAGCGCCAAAGAGCAACACTTCAAAATCAACAGAGTTGTTTTCAAAATAGCAATCGCAACTATTCTAATTGGAAGTGGACTGTCGGTCTCTCTTTGGGTATTTTTTCTAAAAATGTCCTCTTTTTTTATTGTTGATTTTTGGAGATCGATCAAGCGTCACATGTTGGTTAGCTTTTTGATTGGTATTAGGTACTTATATAAAAATTATAAAAATTTTTTAATCCATTTCAGAAAAGTATTTTTAACCGTAATGACTTGACCCTTAAAAATGAAACTAAAATGATCAGTCTTTGGGTTTGTTATGTTGGTAATTATTGAGTTAATCTTTGAAATTAAAAAATTGAAAAAATAGTTACTTTTGGAAGTTCGAAACAATAATTAATAAAAACTGGTATGCATTTATTTTTAAAAAAATGAGGAATTTTTTTTAAGAGATTTTCCTGATTTGAACTATTTTAAAGCTTTTTGTTTTAATAAAGTGTGAAGCTTTTTTTAAAAAAAGTGCTTTACTTCAGACTCCAACCTCTACACCAACATTTTAAGATTGCTTCCTCACTTCACGATCATGAAAAAATTTTTTCAAAAAAAAAATTAAAAATTTACTAATTTTACACTTTTTAATAACTTCAATTATAATAAACACTCTTGGTTAATAAAAGATCTTGGATCAAAAAATTATTTTTCGAGATCTTTTATAATTTAAGTTTGAAAATCTAATTTTCAGGTTTCAATTAAGATTTTTTTTAAATTTAATAGTAGAAAATTAGAATAATTTTTTCTTCAAGGTTAAGAGGTCATTTTATTTATTACAAAAGTATTTTAAATCTGATGAATACCTTTCAAATACATAACCTATTATTTTGACTATTAAAGAATTATTTGTTCTTTTAAATTGGAAAAAATATTTTTTTTTTTTGATTTTTCTGTTAGGTTTTTTTTAGTTTTTGGAAGAAACCGAAAATAAAAACAAATTTTATGTTTATTTCAAAAATTAAAAAAAAAAACTAGGACTTGGTTCGTTAGGTTTTCCAGAATTTAAAAGAATAGAGTAAAATCTTTTAAACCCTGGGAAAGCTAAGCGCCCCTCGGCACTCTACAGCACTTGACGTACACTTTTGTTAGGTTTTTTTTTTTAATTTTTGAAATAAACATAAAATTTGCTTTAATTTTCGGTTTATTTCAAAAAATAAAAAAAACATAGACACTATACAGCACTTGAAGGACACTTTCGTTAGGTTTTTTTAATTTTTGAAATAAACAGAAAATTTAATAAATTTTCGGTTTATTCCAAAAAGTAAAAAAATCCGAGGATACTCACAATATTTATAATCAGTTTTTTTTTTTTTTTTCATAATTGAGTTTTTTGAGATGATAAGAGCGTTTTCAAAACTATTAGTTATTATCTATTCAAAAAAATACCCCAAATTTGAATTTCAAAGAAAATTCATTGTCACATCCCTTTAAAAAAAATTTTACCCCAAAATAGACTCTTTTTTCTCATCTAGAGACCTTAAAAAATCGTGGTACTATTAACAACAATAAATACAACAGTCTCAAGATTTTTAAGAACTGGGATGTTGATTATATTGTGAATAAACTCAATTAACAGGGATGAAATGATAATTGAAGCAATAGATTTGTTTAACTTGAATTTTGAAATTTATTTTATCATACTAGTATTTACTAAAACAGAAAACTTAATTTTTCCCGAGTTTTAATTATTAAAATAGAAAAGCTGAAAAAAGTTTTCAAAAATACTTTACCATTTTAAAATAGCTGTAGTCAATTATATTTTTTTGTTTTAAAAAACAAATTTATTTTTTTTTTCATTTATTTTTCTTTAAATAAATCAATTTGAAAAAAAAAAAAACAAGATCTTTGAAAAGACCCAGAAAAATTCAGAAAATTGAGGATAGGTAAAGTTTTTTAAAAATACATACATTTATTAGCAAAAAAAACTTCTTATTAACCTTTTTTCAATAAAAATTCAGTAATAAAAAACCCATAATGCTCTTTTCGAAAAATTGTTATTCACTTTTTTAAAAATTTTGTTTTTATTTTTTATAATTTTTAAAATACAAAACCTCTATGTGTTTACAATGAATGAAAAAGTGAATTATTAATCAGATCTCATTATTAGTTGTTCTTGAATACAAATGAATATGGATATATACATATATTCCAATTTATTATTTTGGGTTAGATCCATAATTTTTGAAATAAAGTTTAGTTTGCTCATTGAAGATAATTTTCCAGATGAAAAAAATAATATTACTCTTTGAAAATCAAAACAAGTTATATAATTTATCATACAGAAAAGGCTTTTATTTCATTGATTTTTTTTTTTATGGCAAAAGGGAAATAATTAGAGGCATTCCATATGCCCCACAGGCTTATCAACGTAAATTCAATTTTATAAAAAAAAAAATATAATTGAATTTAAAAATACACGAATATGTATTAAGATATTATTTATTTATTTTTTTTTGTGCTATAATTACTTCAAAAATTTACAAACTTCCACATAACACGTCAACTAATAATCCCCCTTTTTTTTTTCATTTGGAAATGTTCTGATTTTTCCAAACTTTTTTAATTTATCCTTTTTGAATAGATCTTGAATCTGAAAGAATTGTCGAAAGAGATGAAAGCGAAAACTTAAAAAAAAAATACAACTTGACCTTTTTTGAATCGTAAATATTCCTTTTTTATTTGTATTAATTTTCATTTTTTTTACTTCAATTTCTCCCAAAATTGCCAATTTTTCACAATTTTGTTTTCACCTTAACCTGACAAATAATCCAACAATTTATTCTAAATCTGTTATTATTATTCTTAATCACCTTTAACCTTTTTATATATTTTATTTATTTTTCCAACAGATCTGCCAAAACTGGAAAAAATGTTGTTCAATGCTTTGAAGAATCTATAAGAAAGCTCAGAGCAACACCCAAAAAAAATAAAAAAAATGAAATAGTAAAAGACGAATCTACAGATTCAGGTGGTTGTTGTACACTCCTTTAAACTTCCAGCTTTCTTGATTTATAATTTAATTTTTTATTTTTCTTTTGTTTAATTTCAAACAATCAATGAATTTTTTTTTCATTTCTTGATTTTTTTTTTACACAGCTAATTATTCAAAAGCGTGACAAAATCTTTTTCAAAACTCTCTCTAAAATTTCTAAGAAAGTTAAATGGAACTATTTTGAGGGTTGTATTAAAAAAACTTTTGTCACACTTTTGATATAAACACTTGAAATAATTTATTTTATTTAAATAATTTGTTTATTTTGATGAATTTATTCTTTTTTCTTTCTTTTATTTTTCTTTTTTGTTTGTAGTTATTCCTAAAATTCATTTAAATTTATTTTAAAATATCTATTCGTTTTTGGTAGCAAATGCTGTATTTTGAAAAAAAAAAAATATTTAATCTTAAAATAACAAAGTTACAATTCTGGTCTACAATTAAAAATCTTGTCTAATGGCTATTTGACATTTAAAATGCGCCTTTTTTTATTGAAAAACCCTCCTGTGATGAAAAAAAAAAAATTTTTTTTTGTGACTTTTAGTTGTAGAAAGTTTTCAACTGAAAACCCAATTATTAAAATAGAAGGTACTAAATCTTGAACCAAAATAATTATAACATGAAATACGAGGACATTTGTGTTAATTTTAGAGAATTTGAAACTTCGTTATTGTAATTTTTGCAGTTTTAGATTGACACAAACTATTTTTTTTCAAAAATAAATCTTGAAACAGTTCAATAGTGTAAATATGAATGTTTAAAAAAATAGAGTTTTTGGAGTTTATTATCAGATTCTCAATTTGGATTTCAAAAAAAAAATGGACATAAGAATTACTGTTATAATTTTAATATCCAAATTAGAAAAACTTTAAAACGATTATAAAAATAAAGAATTCTTTGTTGCGATACAATTGAGTATTAAAAAAAAAGAATTAGATATTATTAGTCATATTTTAGTATAGTATGCTCTTGATAAAAATCATTAGAATTGAAAAAATTGACACATGGATAAAAGTTATGATAGAAATTTTTTATTGGGAGTTTATCGATTAGACCATCTTTCACTTTTATTGTTTGGTTTTGTCAGTCACTTTCAAATGAAGAAATATTATATTTGGTCGAACATGATCAAATGTTTGAAGATGACTTAATTTTGAATAATGGAGGGATAATTTCAGAAATTGATAAAAAATTAAAAATTATTTTTAAAAATTATTCAAGAATTTGAAATGAACCCAAATATTGATAAAACTTTAAAATCAAATCAATTATCTGAAATAAAGTATTTAGGTATTTGACTTGAAAAGGAGAAACAGTTACAAAAAACTTTAAAAAAGTAAAAAACAATTTTAAAAAAATTAAAATGATTTTTAACTAACAAAAAATAGATATTTGGGTAAAATTACAATTATTTAAATCGATATGTATTAGTCACTTATTTTGTAGATTAGTGCTCTTTAATTTGAGCCAAAAAAAATTTGGCTCAATTGATGTTTGGATAAATAAAAAAGTAAAAAAAACTTTTTAAAAATCAATTTACATTCTCCAATAATAATTTATAAAACTAAAGCAAAACTTGATCAAGCCAGAAATTCAATTTACAAAAGAAGATAGAACTCAAAAAAAAAATTAGAATTCTTAGGGTTTGAACACATTTCAAAATAATTACTATATTTCAAAAAAAAAGATGAAAATATTAACTGGGAAATAGAAGATTTAAAATCATTAAATGCAAATCTAAATAATTTTGGAGAAAAATTAATTATAAATAGTTATAGACGGAAAGGTTAAGAATATTTAAAATTTATTTGATATAATAATAATACCCATAAACAGCAGTATCGTAGAGTAAAGTCGATTTTGTTGAGTGCCTATCTCTTCCACAAATTTGAAAGAATTGAATAAAATCTTTGATTTTTCTCCATCCTTTTAAATTCTGGAAAAACTAACGGTGTTTTTTTTTTTTTTTTATTAATTTGAGAAATAAAAAGAAAATTTAAAAAATTTTCTTTTCATTTCATAAATTAAAAATAAATCTAATAACAAAAAATATCTAAAATGGGTAAATCAATTTCAATTTTAAATTTTTTAATATATTTCAAATTACCTTAATATATTTCATTGTATCTATGATAAGAATAAATTAAAAACAAAAATTTGAAGCTTAGATAAAAATCATTCTAATTTTATAATTATTGTAGACATCGATCATTTTTTATTGGACTGTCCATTCTAAAAAAATCGGAAAATATGAATTAAATAATTAATTCAGATAAAGAAAAATAATTAGAATAAAACCATTTATATTAGTCAAAATAAATGCTCCTTATTTATTTTGTCATTAGCTAATGAAAAAGAGAATTATAATACTTTATTGAAATTTTAAAAGAAAAAATTAGATATTAGAAAAGTGCCATTGGGTACCGTCAAATACCGAGGTTTTTTTGTTAATTAAAGAAATAAACACAAAATATAATAAATTTTCGATTTATTTCAAAAATTAAAAAAAAAATAAGGCATTTCCAATTATTAGAGTAAATAATTCATTAACTTGAAAAAGATAAAAAAAAAAACATTTATTTAAAAAAACAAATATTATAATTGTCAAAGACACAAAAAAAGTATACATTGGTTATTTAACAAACTGTACACATACTTTCGTGTTTCAGTTTCACAGTATTAGCAAGTAACCACTTGATATTTTTCCTTTGTAAATCTTTTTCTCAATATAAAGAAGTTTGGGCAAGAGTAAAAATTGGAAAAAAATCAAAAACGATTAAGGGACTAGTAAACTAAAAAAAATCTTCAAGTATATTTACTAACAAATTAAAAAAAAATTATAGTATCGTATATTAAAAAATAAAGTAAAAATCTGATAACTACAAGACAGAACTTATTTTAATACAATTTTCAGAAATGAATTATTGTTTTTAAAAGTCTGATCCATTTTTCTCATTTTTGAAAAGTTCCAAATTCAACCTATTTTTTAATTAATTTCAAAAAAAAATATTTTCTTTGAAAGAAGATTGAAATCTTATTATTTTCGGAAGAAATGGATGTTCAAAAATACACTTTAAAAATAAAAACACAAAGTTTTGGAATAACTAAGTTTAAAAAATCTACCTAATCTTAAAAAAAATACAATAATTATTTAAAACTTTGTAAAAAATATAATTTTTTGATTCTAAGAACAGACCAAATCTATTTTTTCTCGGGATTGAATGAAAAAATCTGAGAAAAAGAACCAAACAATCGAATTAAAAATACTCCCGAAATACTTTTGTAAAACCTGGAAAATTCAACTTATGATCTAAAGAAATACTTTTTAATTTGATTATTTATAATCAATAATTATAAACCCAATCTTAATTATTTTAGTAAGTCATTAACAGTTCAATAATTAAATGTATCAAATTGGTTTTACATTATTATTTCTCAATTTTTTAAAGATTTTGCAACAAATAAAACAATTCAAATACATATTTCTAATAATAAAAAAAAAAAATAGATATTATCAAATACCTGATTTTAATACAAACAGTTCCTTGTTTATACCCTAATATTTAAAAAAGTAGATTGACAAGTCTTTTAAATTTCAAGAAATTGAATAAATATTTGTGAATAAAATAAATGTTCAAATTTTTTAGATCTTCAAGGATACAATATTTGATTTATTTTTATTGTATTTTTAAAATAATATTAAATCAACAACGTTAATTGTTCATAAAGACCCTTGACAATTACTAAAAGTGATATTTCTTCAAAATTAAATTTTTTTGCAAATTTTTCTTTTTCCAAATTTGATTCAAAAACCAAACAAAAAAAGGATCAGATCTTTTGACTGAAAATTTTTTGGAAAAAAAGAATTCTTTTAAAAATGATTATTCATTTCTCAAAAGTTGACAAATGAAGTTGCATATCGGGTTTAGTTGTATCCTTATGTAAATAATTACTCTATTACCTTTGAAATAAATAATAAATAAAAGTTACTAGTCCCTTAATGTAATTTATTTTTTTCTTTTTTGCCTTGATTATTGCACACCTTCAAAAGTACATTTCAAATCAAATAAAAATATTGTCTTTGAAAGGTTAGTACTTATGAAGTCTTCAATTTTTGTAAGCGGGCCCAAGGATGAGTGGTCTTATTTATTTTTTCAAACAAAAAAAGAAATTTCATCAGGAAAAGTGAACACATCAAAGCTCCCGCAATGGTCGAGCTTTGACCTTAAAAAAAAGCCTGTTAAAATTGTTATGAGCCAAACTATTGGGAAAATTGTGAGGGCTGTCTTGCCAAGCCATTTCCTAGTACTCTATGAGGACAATGAACTGCAATTGTTCACAAAGAATCAAGGGAACTTTACCTACAAATTATCACAAGATCAAATTATTGATATTGTCTCAGGGGAATACTTTTACTTTGTCTTGACAAGGAAGGGCTTTGTCTATTATTTGACTTTGTCCAGGATCTTTTCAACTGAATACTATGATTTTTATTACTCGTTATGGTGTGAAAATTCTTTGCAAGAGTTAAACAAACTTGATGTAAATTTTAACTCACACATAAAATCAGTAAAGTTGGGCCGTTTGACAAGCTATTTTTTATTGGAAAACGGCAAACTTTATGGTTGTGGAAATAACAGTTTTGGTATCCATTTTTCTCAATTTTTTTATTGTTTTTTGTTTATTGTTTATTGTTCAATAATTTTTCAATTTTTTTTGAAATCAAACACAACAAAACAAATACAGGCCAATTGGCAAGTGGTGGTACGAAAAATCAAATAAACCCAATTTTAATCTCTGGAAAGGTTTCAAAAATATTTTGTGGAAGTTCATCTTATTCGTTTTTTTATTTAACAAACCAAAACGAACTATTTGCTTGTGGCTATAATATTTATGGCCAGTTGGGGATCGGAAGTAAAATAACTCAATTTGTACCACAGAAATTGAAGATCAAGAATTGTGACGTTTCGCAGATTCTGGATCTTCAGCCAAGTAATGCCCACACACTTTTCATCACGAAAGAAGGAAAAACTTATTCGTGCGGGCTGGGCGAGTATAATGGGAACGGGAAAAGTAAAACCTATTTTTTACCTGTGAATTTGCTCCAAAACGAAATCGCGGTACAGGTCTCTGTGGGGATCTATCATTCGCTGATCTTAACTCAAGAGAACGAATTATTTGGATGGGGCTTTCAACAAGATAACCAACCGACCGATCAATTTGGGTTTAAAAAATCGAAAAAATGGATCTATCCTCAAAAGATTAGAATGCCAAATCTTGCAGCATATAATTCGATCCAGATTGCAACTTCGAAATCCTCTACTTTTATTTGTTATCCTCGTGGGATGAGAACAACCAAAAAATGTTGCAAAATTGATTTTCAAAATATGTTTCAGAAGAAACAATTTACTGATTTTGTTTTCAATTTACCAAACGGAAAAAGAGTTAAAGTTCACAAGCTATTTGTTGAATTAAGAACAGGGTTAAAAGTCAATCAAATTCAAGATACAATTAAGAAAAAAAACTTTACTAAAAATGAATTCAAGATCTTTTTAAAATGGGTTTATACTGGTGAAATCCAAAAGAATTATGAAGATTCAGTTGTGTTAGTAAAAATATTTAGTTCCTTAAACTTGGATTTTCAACCCAGCCAAAAGAAAAAATTGCTAACAAATGATTTAGCCAATTTTTATAATGATCATGATTCCAAAGATTTTTTTATATTGGTGAAAAAAAAACCCAGAACTTTGGAGGTTAAAAAAATAACTAATTTAAATTCTCGAAATTGCAATAGAAAAAATGTTAAACGAAATAAAAGGAAAAATCGTAAACGGAAAAAAAGAAAGAAAAAGAAAAAAAATAACAAAAATTTTAATAACAATCAAAATCAAAATAATAATCAAAATCAAAACCAAAACCAAAACCAAAATCAAAATCAAAATGTACAAGAAATATCCAAGAAAGAAAGAATAACAGATAAAGGAGAACATTTGAAAAATATTTTGGAATTAATTAAAAAGGAACAAATTTATTCTAAAAAGAACAATTCACAAGGAGGAATTCAAAATGGAAAAGAAATTCAAAAAAAAGATAAGGAAACCAAAAATGAATCTAAAAACGAAAATGTAAATGAAATCCGAAAGGAAAAAGGTATAGAAATTGAAATCCAGGAAAAGGAAACAGAAAAAAAACACACTCAATTATTAAATAAAGGAAGGGGAAAGGAAAGGGAAAGGGAAAGGGAAAGGGAAAAGGAAAAGGAAAAGGAAAAAGAAAATGTTAGGGAAAAAGAAGGAGAAGAGGAAAGAAA
The DNA here is from genome assembly GCA_027625915.1 of Anaeramoeba flamelloides. Taxonomy (NCBI): domain Eukaryota; family Anaeramoebidae; genus Anaeramoeba; species Anaeramoeba flamelloides. The sequence continues at coordinate 12,149,852 of JANTQA010000036.1, forward strand.
AGAGAAAATAGAAGAGGTAAAAGAACAAAAGCAAGAAGAAAAGTTGGAATTTGAAAAAATTGAAAGGCAAGAAGAAGAAGAATATGAAAAAATCCCTGTACACAAATTTATATTAATAGCTAAAAGTGCCATGTTTCGAGCACTATTTGAGTTTGTTTCTTCCGAAAATGAAAACTTTAACGAAATTAAAGATTATTCTAACAAAAGTAAAGAAAGTTTAGAAGTGTTCATTAAATATTTATATACAAATGAAATCACATTAAATAAGAATAATACCATGGATCGAAACATAATGGTCAAGGAATTAGAAGACTCGCATCTATATTACCAATTAAATGAAAATTGTAATTTTGTTCAAGAATTACAAAAATTTAAAAATCATGATAATCAGGAAAATTTGTAGTAAAACTCTTTTTCAAAAAATTATTTTTTGTGTTTTTTTCATTTTAGGAAATTATTTTCTTTATGTTTCACATGACTTAATACCACGTTAAAAATATACTTTGTCATGCAGAATATTCAAGCCATTAATTAAAATTATTTATTGAAAAAAAATTAATATGGTAATCAAAATAATGCGTGCACAATGACTATAATCCGTGTTTCATAATATTATCCGTGCTTTTTTTTATTCTTGTTACAATGCAACATCCAACCGACTACTAAATAGTATACCTAAGTTCAAATCAATTTTGAAAGTAAAGATCGGGATATTTTCAGTAAAATTTAAATTAGGAAGGCAATTAGTCGAAAATTTTCATTATTTTCTGAATTTTTTTGAAATTTTTTGTTTTTTTTGATATAAAAAATTTTTAATCAAAAATTTAATTTATTTATTGAGATAAATTTTGCAATTTAATCCTTCATTTTTAGAATTTCTTTTTAAATAATAGAACTTTAAGAAACCACTAACATATAAAATTAGGGGTTATTATCAGATTTCTTTTATCGGTTGATGTATAGTTCTTCTATAACAAAAAAACGCGCTTTTTATTTTGAAAAAGGTTAATTTTTTTTTCAAGCTTTATTTGGACTACAGTAATTAAAATAATTCTTGAGAAAAAAATTATGCAAAATTTTTGAAATGAAGCTTCTCATTTTCCTTTTTCTTTGTTATTTAACATAATAAATTACAATTAAACCATTTTTATTATTATTATTGTTTTTAAAGTTTTTTACAATTTTCCATCTTGGTTAAAAGAATCATTTAGCCTGTTATTAGGCGATATTATCAGGAATCTTGACTTCGTTGTATATTCCTTTTACTTTTGTTCTAATTATTCTTCAATAATTATGTTATTGTTTCTTCAGTTTTTGACCTATTTTTGTGATTTTTTTAAAAAAAACTATTTGTATTGAAATATTGATTGGAATCTCTCTTTTGGTGATATCCTGTGATATGCATATCAACCTTTTAAATTGGAAAAAAAATATTCAATTTCATCCTTTAGGATTCACTAATCATAAAACTCTATGAAATAACTATGATCACAAAAAGTCATATTGTAATATTTGTACTAATTCAGTTCAACTTGTTCAAAATGTAAAAAAAATTGAAATGAAAAAAAAAAGTTTCTAGAATTATCTTTTCAACTTCTTCCCCTTGGAACATAATAATTTTTTTCAAAACTTTGATTTATTTGACTATCATTATATGTTTTGAGAATTTTTCAAATTCTAAAAATATTTGATTTTTTTTTTTTCTTGATAATTTGTTATATACTAGATATTCTCCCCAAAAGAATTAGAAGATAAAGTGGTAACTTTTTTCAAACAGATAAAGGAATTTTGATATTATAAGATTATAGTAGTTCCATTTTTATGTGAAAATTGCAATTTACTAATGATTTATTCTTTTTTTTATATATTGAGTAGATAATTATAATGTAAAAATAATTTTTTGTTAAAACAATATGTGGAAAAAAATTAAAGTAAAAATATAATTTACGTCCACATAAATCACCAAATTTATATACGGGATAATGTTTACTTTTCTTTTTTTCTTTCTTTTTTTTTTTCCTTTTTGAACATTGAGAATTATCCAAAATAATACATTTTTAATGAAAATATTCTTTACCGCTCAAGGATTTACCTTTAAAATGAAATATTCCGATATACTAAACATGTTTTTTTGATATTGGTGGGGTTTAATACGATCTTATGATCCACAGATTTAAAAACAATTTTTAATATATATTGTTTTTATTTTAATTCATTATATTTTTTTTATTCTACTTAAAAAACTCACAGGTCAATTCCTTAGAAATACACCAACGAAGATATTTATCCAATTAGTTTTTCATGTTGGTCAGTTATTAATAAAAAAGTACTAACAACTCAGTATAATTGAATAATTTAAACTAAATCATATTACTATTTTTTACAGTGAGAGTATTTGCAATAGAAAAAAAATCAGAACCCAAAATAATGACTTTTTTTGTAAAAATAATTTTTTTAGTTTTAAGAACAGGGATTCCAAGATTTTAAGCTTAAAAGAAAGGATTTGATTGTATTTGTTATGTATATGAAGAATTTAAATAAAAGGTCTACCCTTATAACTGTGTAAAAAATAACATAATATTTTCAACGTTTAAGATTGATGTGCTTTGGTAAGCGTGAAGAGGGGGGTAGGTAATTTTAATTTTTTATTGATTTGGAAAAGAGTGAAATATTTTTTTGTCTGATTTTTAGCTCACTTGAGGTTTAAAATCCCTGAAATTTGAAAAATCGATTATATTTTTTAGTTTTTATTGACTTCTTTATTTAGTTATTAAATGATCGAACTTGTGTTTGGGATATGTTTTAATGTTGTTCAAAATGGAAATTTTTGATAATCCATTTTTTTTTTATTCAAAATTCAAATTGAAGAGTATATGTTTAATGGGTTGTAAGTTTTTAAAAGAAGGTGATTTGTGGGGTTTCAATTGAAATCTTTATTTCCCTTTTACACCAATAACCAAAAAAAGGTTTTTTTAAAAGTAACAAATCAAAATCAAACTAAAGGTAATTAAAGATTTCAATTGAAACCCCACAAATCACCTTCTTTTAAAAACTTACAACCCATTAAACATATACTCTTCAATTTGAATTTTGAATAAAAAAAAAATGGATTATCAAAAATTTCCATTTTGAACCACTATTAAAACCCATGCCAAGTCCATGGCCAATCATGTCGAAAACAACTTAGAAAGTCACCATATACTGAAAAATATAATATTCTAATTTTCAAAGTCCAGGGATTATATGGCTAAATCATTTTTATTAAGTAAAAAATATTTTTTAATTCGAGTTAAAAAGTTTCTTTGATTAGTGTCCTATTTTTTTGAAGCCCCACCCGCCATTAAGGTTTATAATGCCTGGAATGGGAAAAAAAAATTCCCTTGGATAGGGTGTATATACCACTTTTTTATTTTATTTCTTAGATGATCGATCTTGTGCTTGGTATGTGTTTTAATAATGGTTCAAAATGGCAATTTTTGACAATTTATTTTCCCGAAATCCGAATTGAAGAGCGTAAGACTAATATATCGAAAGATAACTTATTATAAAAAAAAGTGGTTTGTAGGTTGTTAATTGGAATCTTTAATTAAGTTTGGTTTTGTTTGGATCTTTTAAAAAAATAATTTTTTTCATTAAGTTAATTGACAAAAAATAAATAAGAATTTTCTTCTACAACCCAAAAATCAAAATTTATTAATAAATTACCTTCCAACTTATTAATCTTATATTCTTTAATTGGGATTTCGGAAATCAAAATAAATTGTCCAAAATTGCCATTTTGAACCATTATTAAAGCACATACCAAGTCCAAGATCGATCAGACAAGAACCTAAATAAAGAAGCCAATACACCCTACACAAGATAATCTTTTTTTCAAATTTCAGGCATTATAAACCTTAAATCCGAGAAGATTTTTTTTTTATTATTAAAGAAAGGCGATACAATAAAATTGCCTCCTGTTAGACTAAAATTCGTAAATTATATTTGAAGTTTGTAATCTTATCTATAATTTAGGCAAGATTTTAGCTCATCGGACAATTATATCAAATTTTTTCAAATTTCAAATACTTGTTACAAACTTTTCTAATTCAAAATACGATTAACAAACAATTAATAAACTGAAGGCAATATATTAAATTTGTTCGAAATTTCTGAAAACTTTTTGGTTATTAAATTATATTAACTTGAAAAATTTGTAACTGTTTTTAGGAAAATCTAAAAGTCAAAAAATGTTTTTATAGAACGTTATACCAAAGTTTTAATTGTAAAAACTTTTAAATTGAAAGTTATTGGATTTTGATCTTATAATTTTTATTCAAATTTTGAAACTATTTCAAAAAAACTCAAGTCTTTAGAATTAAAAAAGCCAGCAAATTTTTGTTTGTGACTCTTTTCATGAAGAATTGATGATCAGAAACCATTTTTTTTATAAATTCAGATTTCTTTTTTTTAAAAATAAAAAATGACAACAACTATCATTGACGGGAGTGGACACATTATGGGAAGACTTGCATCTGTAATTGCAAAGCAACTTCTTTCTGGAAACAGAGTTATTGTTGTTAGGTGTGAAGAAATTATTATTGTTGGACCTTGGTCAAGAACAAGAGGTAAATAATTAAAAAAATTTATTTTTAAAAAAAAAAAAAAAAAAAAAGAAAAAAAAAGACAAAAAAAGCAAAAATATCAATTTTCTTTTTTATTTTATTTTTATTTTTTTTTTTTTTTGTGTGCATTCTCTTTTCAAAGAAAAATATTGTCAATGGAAAAGAAAAAGAACAAGTGTAAGACCAAACCATGGTCCATTCCATTACAGAGAACCATCCAGGATCTTTTGGAAATCCGTTCGAGGAATGTTACCACACAAGACGTTCAGAGGAACCGCTGCACTTAAGAGATTAAAAGTGTTTGAAGGGATCCCAGCCCCTTATGACAAAAGACAAAGAGTTGTCGTACCTGAAGCACTTAAGGTTTTGAAGGTTAAGCCATTCAGAAAATCAACAAAATTAGGAAGACTCTCACACGAATTCGGTTGGAAACATTCTGAACTTGTTGGAGAACTTGAGAAGAAAAGAAAAGCAAGAGCAAAAAACTATTTCCTCCAAAAAAATGCAAGAAAGAAAATCGTCGAGCAAGCTTTCGAAAACAAAAAAAAGGAACTTGAAAAATTAGATCCTATTTTAAAACAATTTGGTTGTCTTTAAATTTTCACTTTGAACAAGATCGCTCTTGTTTGTAATTAGTATATTTCATTATCAATTTGAAAGTAACTACTTTTACTAAACAAACAACAACAAATAATATTATTTAAAAACCTTTAGACCACAAGATCTTCTTGTGTTTACATTAATTATTTTTTTTTATTGCTTTCTTTTTGTTATTATTTTTTGGATTTTGGATTTTTAGATTATTTTCGGATCTATCAATGAAAATTTCTTATATTTTGTTGAATTGAATTCTGAAACCAGAACAAATTCAAAACCTGTTTTTTTTTTGAAAAAGTCTTTTTTTAAGGTGTCATAATTGATCTGTGGAACTTAATTGATTAGTCTCAGTATTTGTTTCGTTTTTCAAAATTCCAACCTCCTTCAAGTAAAAATAACAAAACAAAAAATAATTTATAATATTCATCATTGCTCACATTTTGATTCTTTTTTGAAAAAAACCTCAAATAATTCTAATTTTAATTACATGGAATCAAACGATTCTTTTTTATTTCAATGATAAGTCTCAACTCATTTCTTGTTTGAATTCGGTTTTTTCATAGAACCCTACACTACAAGGAAAATTTAAACACCGAAAATTAAAGTTAACCAAAACTATACATTGGATTCCAATTATACTTCTTTTATAAATTATTTTTTCAAAGTTATCATAATTTTATGTAATAAAAAAAGGATAGCTATTAAACTCATTAAAATCCGAATACCCCCTTTTCAAAAATACTGACTTTTGAAAAAAATACCAATTTTCAGGGTATTTTTTTAATGAAAAAAGTTGAAATGAATTAATTTTTGATTGAACATTAAGATTGAAAAAAGAATAAATGTTAAAGCAATTTGCAGAAAACAATCCGGAATGTATATAAAAACTCAAACATGGAAAAAAATAAAATGATTTAAAAATATTCCAAAAACAGATAAAAAATCAGATTTTCAATTTAATTTGGCGATATCTTTTGATTGGAATATTTTGTGCTATTTTAAAATTGAAAAATATGTTTCTTTTTTTAGACTATTAAAAAAAATACTTGAAAATTATCTCTCTACTAAGCCAATTAAAAAAATTCAAAAATTTTACAATTAAAAATGAAAAAAATATTACTGAAAAAATTTCATTTTTTTTTTCAATTCCTATTAATATCTATTAAAGTTGTAAACATTTTTGAAAATTGTTAGGTATAATAATGTTTATTATATGAGAGTATTTCAAAAATATAAAATTTAGAGATTTTTTTTTGAAATAATTTTCCTTTTCTTGTATCAGTCTCAAAATTTAATAATTAATAAATTTTTGAAAAATTATTTGAAAGAATCTAGAATTTCTCAAAAAAACAAATATTTAAGGTTATTATTCTTGGGATTGCAGTTTACATAATCTTTTCGTCAATCTTGGAGTTTTAATGTTTATTTCCTGGTTTGAAAATTATTTTACTTTGAAATGGAATAAAAAGAATCTTTTTTTTTTAATAAAGTTTTAGTACCAAATAAATTATCCTTTTTTGATTTTGTAGAATCAGAATTAAATAATGTTTGATGTTTCTGAAAAAATTATTCAAAAGGGATTTTTTTCAGTTGAAAATGTGATAACAATTGATTCCATTGAATCATTTTGATATTCTGATTTCAAATTGTAAATTTGTGTTATTCTAAAAATGCCAAAAATAGAATCATGTTGCAAAGTCTGCAAATAAATAACGATTGGAAAATTGTTTCGAAATGAAATTTTGGTTCTTTACAATGACAAATTGGCTCAATAATGATTACAAATTTTACTATCGACAAAGTGGAAATATCCTTTTTGTTTATGAGTATCTATTTTCGTCTAAAGACTAACCAACTTGCGAGGTAGTACTTATTAGAGGACCTGACGGTATATATATATGCTTAAGTCACGGTAAAGTTTGAATCATTCTGATTATCTCTATAAAATAACAATATTGAAGATCACGATAATCAATAATACCGCGATAAGATCACAATATGTGATATTCTTTAAAATCACAATAATTATCTAAAAATCATGATATATGTCAAAATATATCAATCAATATTAAATCACAATATAATTGTTGATGGCTTTTTGGGCTAATTCAACAATATTTTTGAAAAAAGAAAAATAATTTTTGATCAAAAAACAGATCCTTGAAAAAGAAGTTATTCATTTAAAAATCAACAAAAGGATAACTTGATTAAATCAAGGATCAGATCAAGAGTTTTATTATATTTTATTTTGATAAATTTTACAGATCGATCGATCCTTTTAGATCAACAACAAACCCAATAAAAAAGCAAAATTATAATTTTCTGAGTCTAAACTGGCCTTGTATAATGTATTGAATAAAAAAGCTTTTAAAAGACTCAGCCCGACACTGATTTCTTTAAAGAATTTATTCTTCAGTTGAAACCTTTTCTTTTTTCTATGAAAGTTGAAAGGAGTTGGTTAACGTTTCAAAAACTTTCTCAAAAACCTAGTCACATTATCACCAATTATTTAATTTTTTTGCACAATTGTTTTCTTTTTCTTCTTCTTTTTCTTCTTCTTTGTTTAATATTAGTTTATTGGACAGAAAACAGAATTAGAGTTTAGAGTATTTTTTATAAACCACCAATGAAGAAGCAAAACCCCCTTTCTTCCTTTTGGTTATTTAATTTGTGATGGTAATAATTCCATTTTATAAAAATGAATCTATTTTATATTCAAGTACATTGCTGATATGGATTATTATTATTATAATCATAAAACTCACAAGAGATTTTACTTTTAATAAAAACAAATTAAAAACTTTTTTATTCAACCACAAAAAATACCAGGACTTTAATAAAGGCCTAGTTTTACATATCTTTCAACAATTGAAGAGACTTTTAAGCACCTTGAAGCACTTACAAACATTTTAAAAGGAAAAAGCATAGTTAAAGAGTAAAGTGTAGTAAAAGTGTTTTATTTTATAAAAAACAATTGATTTTTTTTAGGATTATTTCAACAAAATAATTATTTATAAGTCATAAGGTAATATTTCAATTTTATGATTTTTCTCAATAAAATAAGACTAATAGCATTTTTTTAGGATTATCAAGATTTTATTGCTATTATCGAGATAATACAAATTTTCATCAACACTTTTATTTATAAAAAGTAACACATCAAAAATATGATATTTTTTAGAAAAAAATCATTATTGTTACACTCAATTTCCAGTCATGACATAGGTAGGCACAACACTGTTGAAAGTGAGAAAAAATAATATTTTTTTTTTATTTTTTATTCCATTTGTTTGAAAGTTTTATTTCAAAATAAAAAAAATTCTATTTTTCAATCAGTTTCTATATAAAATTTTTCAAAATTTTCCTATCTGATTCATTGTTATATTTTAAAAAATTTTTTATACTATTAGATTAAAAATAAATGGAATTAAATTTTAATTTGTTTTTTAACCAATAAAGTTTTCAAAGCCATGAAAAATTTTTAAATTTTTATTTCCATAAAGATGATCATATTATTAATTTTCTCTTTTAATATTTCGATTTTTGGTTGGGCAAAAAGTCTAAATGAAAGGTTCCAAGGAATTGAAAAACAAGAAAGGGATGTAAATATATTCCATTTTCGTTTCTGGTGAAAAAAGGTAAAAAAATAGAACAAACTAATTAATTTATAGCCTTACTGAAAACAAAAAGAATGAGATACTAATAAAAGAAAAAATAAATAAATTAAGAAAAAATCAACACAATAAAAAGTTCAATAAATACTATCTTTTAGTATGGGTTTTCTTTGATTGATCAATTATTAAAAAATTGTTGAAAAAATTGACTATTTTTGGGTTCACCAAAACCACACAAACAATTTTAAGATGAAAGGGGATAAAAATTATTTTTCTTGATTTTAATTGGAAATAACATAAAAGATTATTATTTGAAGTTAATTTGTTCCTTCTTTTTAATTGATTTTTCTTTTTTCTTTTTTTTTTTTTGGGCAATGCAACCAATAAAAAATCTCACTTGATCATTTTTTCCCAAACAGTAATTGAAAAAAAATTTTCTCAATCTTTATTAAATTTAGGAAAAAAAATTTAATTGAGATTAGTAGCTTAATGTTCCCAATGAAAAACCATTTTTCACTTTTTTTCCCAAATGGTTAATTGTAAAAGTTTTTCCAATCAAATTTAGAAAAATTTACATGCATATAATTTTTTGAATTTTCTGATCTCTTTAAATATTAACTTATTGGAATCTCATTTAAATTCAAACAAAACAAAAAAAAATAAAAAATTGTCTGAATTTATTTTTATTAATGTTAAAAATAATGTAAATCATTTTTTTTATTTATGATTTAATAGGCTCCTTTTTAAGCAAAAAATTTTATAACTCCAAAATTTTTTTCTGATTGGATCTTTAATTTTCAACAGTTGAGCGAATTGTAGGGCCTTTTGGAGGTAATTTTCCTTTTTCAAAATTTTTTCATAAATAAATATAAAAAATTCATGAGGATAAAAGCAATGATGCTTTTTTTTATTGAGCTCAATAACTATCTTTTCAATTTCAAGACATTTTTCAATATTTGTTTTTAAGATCCAATATCTTAAATAAATCCATGCTGCCTCATTATTGATCCCCTTTTCTAATTTTTCAATTGTGAAATTGCATTCCTGAATTGCAAGTTCAAGATCCGCTTCAATTTGTCCACCCTTTGTAACAATAAATTTACGATAAGTCCAAGCAGAATTATTCCGATGATCCTTTCTAAGCATCTTTTCTGCATACTGTAATTCACCTTCCCACAAATTAAAGCGCTGTATCGACCATATCCGAAAAGACCAAGCATGGATGTTTTTTGCGTCTTTAAATAATGCGATTTCACTGAATTCCTTTTCATGTTGACCGTCATCAAATTTATCAACAACACATTTTCGGTGTTGCCATAATTGATAATTTTTTTGAACTTCAAATACATATTCTTTTAAAAAATCCATTTCTTTTGTCAAATCTTTGTTTAATTTTTCTAATAGAATTCTTCGGTACCACCAAGCACTGTAATGACCTGGAACATAAGAAATAACTTCAAAGGTTAATTCAAAGGCCCTTTCACTTATTTCATTGTTTTCAAGTACAAATCTAAAATATCCCATTATTTCTTTAACTTTTGAAATTATAGTTTATTTATTATAAACAATAGAAAGAATTTGTTTTAAATTAATTGAAAGATTTTCAGAATTAAGATCAATGATATAAAATATTTTTTTTAAAGTAAATAATTATTTTTCATTTTGAATTAATTTAGTTTTTTTACAAAGAAATGAATTTTTGATTTTTATTTCCTTTTTTTTCATAGGATAAATATCTTAATATTGGGAACAAGAGTTTCAAAGAGGGATTCTTGGATAGATACTCGGAATGTTCGTTACCACCATTTTTTTTTCTTTGAAAAGTAAATATTAGCAATTTTTCTTTCAATAATTTTTATACTGCTGCCAAATGGATAAAAAACAAAAAAAAATTAATATTTTTTTAAAATTTTCAGCAGATGACCTATTACCTTTGTTATTATTTGAAATATTTTTTCGCTAACGGAAAAACGGGAGGAAATTTTTTGTGAAATTGTAGTAGGAAAATGGTGGTAACCAACCTTCGGGGACGTAGCCGAGAAACCCTTCAAAGAAAAAGGATCAAATTCCAAAATATTTCAATGCTGTAAAAAGAAAATTGATGATGTAGACCATTTCATATGGGATGTAATGGAGATGAGAAAATACAACTCAAAAAAATTAAAAAAATTTGACTTCAAGATAATAGTCAAAGAGGATACAAATGAATTATTAAGGAAAATGAATATAAAAGAAATCTATGATGTTACAATAGAATACTGTTTGGCCAATATGGCATAACATGCGATTATAGAAAAGGAGATCAAAACTAAATTATCCCCGAATCACTCCCAAACACAAATTCATCTGAATCAAAATAATTTCAGTTTCTCACACTAATTATTTTTGACTTGTTCGTTTTTTTTTCTTTATTCTTTTTTTTTTACATTTCTTCATTTTTTTTTTCTAGAATTTATTTTTCTCTCTTATTTTTTTATAAAACTATATTCAGTTTTAAATACCCCTAATGACTGTGTCTATTTTAGGCGTCCTTTTGAATTGGAAGTCTCAATTTTAGTCACTTCAAAATTCTCTAATTAGCAGATTAAATGATTCTTTCATTGAACATTTAAGAACTAACAATAAATTTTAAAATTTTGGATACAGTTAAAATAATCGAAAGAATAACAATACTAAACCTGAAATTTTTGAAAATAATTTTAATTTTAACTAATATATTTTCTTTCTTTTTTTCTTTTCATTTCCTTTTTTCCATTTACTTTATCTGTTTCGTTCGATCTGAAGAATTTTTTTCAATGATTGATAGAAATTAAAGTCAAGTTTAGTTTAAATATAAAAAACCACACAGGATTAGTTGATGACATCGAACCATTTGTTTTGATCAATAATTATTGGTTAAATTTCAACAAATTTAGTATAAAATTTTTTTTAACTGCTCATTTCATCATTTTAGACACAGAGATATATTTATTTTTTTTGCTTTGATTTTTTTTTCTTTTATATAAAAAAGGATAAAAATGATTACTTATGTCAAAACAATTAATATTGGGTAACTTAAACGGGATGTAATCTTAAGTTTGGAAAAATTCAATAAATTGAGTTTTTTTTGCTTATTTTTGATTTTGGGTATATCTAAGATTTTGGAATGGAGTTTAGTTAATGGATAAAAATCCATTTTGAAGGATTGGTTAAATGATTTTAATTTTACTCTTTAATAATTTTCTTGAAAATCAATTTTTTTCTTATTATAGTAATTTATTCGTGAATACCATTAATAAATTTCTTCATTTATTAGTTTTTTTACAAATAATTCAATAATAAGTAAAGGGATATGACCAGATACTAGAATTTTTTTTTCAAATAATATTAATAATTCTTTCATAGCTACAAGTTTTTATTTAATTGAATTTAAAAATAAAGTAATGGTATACAAATAAAACAATTTTCTTGTCTTCAAATGGTTGAAAATAGGTGAAATTGTAAAACTTAATTTATTGAGAGGAAAGAAAATTTGTTTTTATTTCGATTTTTTAGTTTCAATATTTTATTTCTTAAGGACAGGGGCAACCATAAATTTGTATTCTACAACACTGATGCCAACTATTTGTGTTGGTTTAAGTGATTAGGATCTGGTATTGAAGAATTTATTGTTACCCCTTTCCTTAATTTTTCAACTTTAGAATTTTAAACCAATCATTATATTCAAAAAAGATGAATTAATAAACATTTTTGTGGAAATCCAATTTCAGTTTTGATCTCAATTACAAAGAATATAAAGGAAAGATGAATGAAAAAGTCTTCAAAAAAAAAAAATAAAGATTTCTCGTATTTTTCTCAAATAATAATTGTTTTTAATGACTAGGCATTTTAATTTTGGAAGAACTTTTGGGAATTTTAATTTCAGCGGAACTCAATTCTTCAATTCAACAATGATGAAAAAAAGTTTGTTGGCACTGGTATTTGAAATATAAATGGGATAAAATTTTAGAATGGTTAATATTAATTTTCTTCTTAAAATCTGGGTTTCTTGTAGGATTCTTAGTTACACAAAAGATAGAGTATATAAAAAAACACATGCAAAAAAATAGAGCAAAATCAAATTACAATATATTTCTTTGAAATTCTATTTGTAATAAAAGAAAATATAGAGAAAATAAGTAAGAATTTCCCCCCATTTATTATTCAAATACCAGTAGAATTATTTTTGTTATCCTATTGAGTGATTAAGTCAACCAAGTTTCTTTTCAATTACTGTTAATTGTAAAATAAAAAGATCAAAATTTTCGTTCAACAAATCAAAACACAAGAAATCAAAGAAAACATCAAAACCTTCAATTTTAAAATGGAAATAAGACAATAAACTATTTTTCTTTACGAAATTAAAACATTTTAATATTCTGTGATTTATTAAAACCTTTTTTTTGGAAAGCTGAATGAAAATTTTGTTCTATTTATTTTGGAACAAATAGCAGTAAAAAACAAATATTATTTTTTTTTAAAAGCAGTTGTTGAGTGTTTCAAAATAAAAAAACAATGATTGTTGAACAAAAAAAAGATCAAGTATTTATTTCTTTATTTTTTGTATCCATGATTGAACCGAATCCTATTGCCCTTGTGTGAAAACAATTTTTTAGAAACTTAGTTTTTTGCTTAAAGATCAAGTATATGGATTTTTGGAAGGGATCTTGAAAAGTTGACTTTTTTCTTATTAATTGTTTGAATTTTTATTTGGTTGGGATCTCAAAAAAAGTACAAAGAAATTTGTCAAGCATTTTAAGAGTAATGACAAGCCAAGTAAGGAAAAAAAAAAAAGTTAATTTTAAAAGAAAGAAGAAAAAAAGGGTTGTTAATAAACAAGAACAAAAGAAAAATTTTACATTCATGTGAATAATCAATTGGACAGATCATTGGCTCGTTATTATTTTGTGGTATTGGTTCAACACCTTTCCATTCTGGTCTTTTTGAAAAAGGTGTCCAATCGTCATCAGAATCACTGGAAAGATCTTCAAAGTAATTTTCTTCTTCGTCTTCATCTGTGTTTGTCTTTTTCTCAATTTTTTCTTCTTTTTCTTCTTTTTCTTCTTTTTCTTCTTTTTTTTCTTTTTCTTCCTTTTTTTTTGGAAGAACTTCACTTTTAGTTTGGTTGCTCATTTAAAATTAAAACAGTTTTGAGAAAAATATTGTAAAACAATAATTTAACAATTGGGAAAAAATGAAATGTTTTTTCGACAAAAAATAAGTCAATATAATGTTTACACTATTACTTATTTACAATTAATTGTAAATTGTTTGGATTATTTTCAAGACTTCCTTCATCTTTCTTGGAGAATTTCAATTATAAATCATCATTTATATTTTTTTCTTAGAAGAATACTTTAAGGTTTACAATCCCTGAAATTTGTTAAAAGATTATCTTGAGTAAGGTGTAGTAACTTGTTAATTTGGTTCTTATCTGATCGATCTTGTACTTGGTATGGGTTTTAATAGTGAATTCAAAATGGCAATTTTTGACAATTTTTTTTTTTTTTTTCCAAAATCCGTATTGAAGAATGCAAGACTAAGAGCTTGGTAGGTTTTGAAGAATAAATTTAGATTTTTAGGTTGTTGAAAAGAATCTTGATTGAGTTTTTTGTCAATTAACTAAATGAAAAAATTTGTTTTTTAAAAGCTACCAAATAAAACCAAACTTAATTAAAAATTTCCATCAACAATCCATAAAAAACTTTTTTTTCTTAAACATAACTTCCAATATTTTATTCTTACACTCTTCATTTCGAATTTAGGAAAGATAAAAATAAATTGATAAAAATTTATATTTTTGAACTACTATTAAAACCGATACCAAGGACAAGATCGATCAGATAAGAACCAAATTAACAAGTTACTACACCTTACCCAAGATAATCTTTTTTCAAATTTCAGGGATTGTAAAACTCAGCTGGGATAGTTTCTTTAAGTGAAAAGACGAAATTATATATAAAGTCACTCTTGAAAGAATTCCATAATCTCAATTAAATAAAGACACTGAGAATTCCTCTTGAAAAAAAATTATTAATTTTTTACAATCCCATTAATTTTTATAATTTTGTTACCTTTAGAGTAAACCAAGTTTTGATTTTAATATTTTATTAATTCCCTTTCAAATCAATAAACTCAAAAAAATTCTCCAAATATGTTCTAAATATTTTTATAGTAACTTATCCGAGTTTGAAATTTGTTACAATTGCATTTTATTTGAAAAACCCTAAAAGTATATATTTTTTTATCGATCATTCAACCAAAAATCTGTTAACAAATTTTTTATTGTTTTTTTTCTATATATAACTTTGAAATTAAATAATTTTTTGTCCAATAACTTCAGAATGAAAATTCTTTTTGGGTAGTCAAAGTAAAAAAAAAATAACATAACATAACATACTGCAAGGCCGATATAAATCCCATAATTGAAGCTTTAACATACCCATTTTTTTTTTTTTTTTGATTTAGTAAATAGAATAACTATGTAGACTCTTTACTTATTTAAAAGATTTTTAAATTCGAGTGAAAAAAAAATATCAATTTATCCAAGATTCTGAAATTAAAGAACTTTCACTTTATTTTATAATTTAATATTTTGAAAATAACGCCATTTTGACTTGGTAAAAAAGTATATTTCTTTCTTTCTAGATTGATGAGAATTAACTTTTCAAAATAATTACATCAAGAATTAAGTAAATCTAATCTAGCCTTCTCAAGTAGAACAATTACAAAAAAGAAATTCTTAAAATGTAGGATCAAATACAGAATATTAAAAAATAGAAATAATTTTTTATAAATAATTTTTCTGAAATAAAAAAAGAAAGAAATTTCTAAAAATAACAACAATTATGAAAAATTTTATACACATCTAATTATTAATAAAATATTTACTAAAAATCAACGAGTTTATCGACAAAATTCAATTAATATTAAATATATTATTGAAAATGACTTTAATATTGCATTGAAACAATATGACAAAAAAAGTAATAGATTTGGTTTTGAAACACATATTATAAACTTTTTTAAAAATTTACTTTTGATCGCTATTTATATCTATATATTATTTATCAAGTCAAAAATATATTAAACAAATTATTACTACAAATAAACATTTTGAAATTCAATCAATCTACTTTAAAACTGTTTTTTTTTCAAAGAATATTTCAGATATAAATAAAATTTATAAAGTTGATTCAAATATGAATGAAAAAATAATATTAACTTAAACTTAAGTAACAAAATTATTAAAAAGAAAATGCAAAAAAAGCATTACCTATATTATTTTTATAATTTTAGAAGTGTAAATTACACTCTAGAAATACTTTTATTTCATTTTCCTTTAAGAAAATTAAGAATAAACCCAGGAAACTTATGTTTATTTGAGTAGAGAAAGATAATTTACAAATTATATTTATTTTTTATACTCAAAAAGTAAAAAAAAAAAAAACAAAAAGAATAAACCCAAATAAATTAAATTAAAATTTAAAAAAGGTTTTTATATAAGTATTTGTTAAAAAAATATAAAAAAATACAACACTATCTTTAATTGTATATACCCGAAATTACAACCAAAATACCTTTAGTTAATTTAATTTCATTTGATAATTAATCCTGAGTGATTATTTTAGAGATAATTATTTAATCTTTATAATTTATTTTTTCCTATTTAAATGATTTTGTTTAAATCATTTTATTTTTTGCCTTTGCTTTTGAGTTTTTTATTTTCAAGTTTTTTATATTTTAATTATTCAGTATTCCCAGTATTAGTAAGTAACTGCTTGGTCTTTTCCTATATAACTTTTCTTTACAATAAAAAATAAAATATTTTAGGAATAAATTGAAAAAAATAAAATATAATAACATTGATTTTTATTAATGAGTATCATATTGATGTTAAAAATAAAATATTAAATACACTTTTTATTGATTTAAGAATTCTAGTGGTGTTTTCTGATCATCTTTAATTCTTGTAAAGATCTCAATAATCCAAAAAAAAAAAAAAAATAGTCGGAAAGAAAAGATTTAAAAGTAAGAAATAACTTACATGAATTGATGTAATATTCTTTTAATGAAGGTTATCAGAAATCTGTAGATTATACTATTTATTAAATCAAAATTTTTCACCAATTGTATAATTTTTTTTTTTTTTTTTATTTGCTAATTGTTTTAATTTCGTTTTTTTTTCAAATATTTTGAGTATTTCCAAATGATGATCTTAAAAGGGAAAAAAAAGTTAAAATCTATAAATTAACAATTAAATCAAGAAGAAGAAACCCATATTAATTATATACAATTTTCTAGTAGTCTTTTAAACAAATTTGAGAACTAGTTAAATCAAAGAGATAGAAAATGGTAAAATATTCTCACAAAAAAATATAAAATGTTTTTGAATTGCAAATCAAAAAAAAAATGCAAATAAAAAATATATTTTAATTAAAAGAAGAAACTAATTAAATCCATACAACATTTAATTTATTTTGTTCCGAACACCATTTCGCAAATTTGGACACACCCAAAATCAAAAAATAATCCAAAAAAAAACCAAAATTTATTGTATTTTTCCAAACTCAATATTTAACCACATTTAAGTTACCCAGTATTAACATTTATATATATATTCATTTTTCATCCAAATAAAAGAAAAAAATATAAAAAGAAAAAATTCAAATTGGATTATAAAAAATGATAAAACAAGTCGTACAATAAATTTTATTGTTAAAGTTCTTGAAATATTCACAAACAATTATTGATCGATCAAATGATTAGATACCATGGACCAAACGTATGTGATTTTTCAATATAACAAACTCAACACCAACCTTTTATCAACTACTCGAAAAAAAATTTCAGATCTAACGAAACAGAATTACTAACTTTAAAAAAGAAAAAAAAAAAAAACCCACAAAAGACAAAAAATGAAACAGATAGTATCCAAAAATCAAAATTATTTCCAAATTGGATGTAAAATTAGTATTGCTATTCTTTCAACTGTTTAAAATGTGTTCAAATTTTTGGAATTTAGTTTATTTCATGATTTTACACAATTGTGATTTAAAAGCGATTATTGGCACTTGTTTTAATTTTCTTTTAGAATTATTCTAAACTGGTCTGATTAAAACAATTTTTGTTATTTATTTTTAAAAATTTGAAAAAATGTATTAATAAAAAATAAAAATGAAAAAAAAAAAAAAAATGAAAAAATAAAATAAAAAAAAATTTAATTAATAATTATTTTTTGGAAGCTTTAATTATTCCTGTTGACATTGTTTTAAAATCTGCCACTACTTTTGAATAAGCTTTAGATTTCTTGAATTCTTTTAACATTTTGGAACAAACACTTGTAGTATTCATTAAATGATAAATCTTGGATATGGAAACGAAGGTTCCACCTTGATATCCTTTCATAAATTTCTTTGAACCCATATCTAGTTTGATGTGCATATTTTTTTTAATAAAGGCATCCACGATAATTTCAATATCCTTTTTCATACTTTTTACAGGGTCTTTGGTATAGGGCCTCGCTGAAGGCTTATTTTGACTTAACCTTTTCGCTTCAACATTCGACATTTCCAAAATTTTGGCAAAATAACGATAGCGATTTGAGCTTGAAAAAAACAGATGCTTGTCTTTATCCTTTGTTGAAATCGCAAGGAAAACTTCTAATAAATTACCTAATTTCTCTTTTTTAGCTAAAAATGAACAGAAACCTTCTTGGTATTTGATTAATTGGAAAATGGCTTTCCATATGTTTTTATTATATTGTATATCCGAATCTTGATGACTACACTCCAAAATCTTTTCAAAAAATTTTTTCGATTCAATAAATAATGGATACAAATCCCTAATTTTAAGAAAGTTTCTCAAACAATCGATCATTAATTTTTTAAATTGATAACTGTCATTCCTAGCGTTTAGGGTAATATCAAGGATTTTCATTATGTCATCTAATGAAAAGGATATTTTTGGTATTTTTTCAGGTGTTATTAATGAGATTTCATTTTCCGTATTTGAAATAGTCCGAACTAAATCCATCCCCTTTTTATTCTTGGAGGGTTTTTTATTTTTATTTTTGTTTGGTAATTGTGATGTTATTATGCCTAATTTTTTTAAACCGTTTGTATATTCTGCTAAAAATTTTGCCACTTGATTTAACATCGGATCATATAAATTTTTGGCCTGCTTTGTATGAATTATATTGAGAATTTCTAAAAATAAAGATTTTGAAAACAAGACTGTTTGATTATAATTAAATGGAATATTTGGCTGCTTTGATAATTTTTGATATAAAAATGTACAAAATTCCGTTGCTATTAAGGTTATATGTGATGTTATTGGTATTAAATTTTCTTTAGTAATTAAAATCTTTCTTTTTTTAAGATCAAGGTTCTCGTTTTTCTTTTTCTTTTGATATTCACTTTTCCTTTCATTATTTTCTTCTTGTCTATCGATTTTTGCTTTTTTATTTTCATTATCCTTTTCATCATCGTTTTCTACCCCCTTTCCTTTCACATGTTCTTGTCCTTGTACTTTATCTTTATCATTTTTATTTTCAATTTTAATTTCCTTTTCCTTTTCCATTTCCATTTTATCAACATCCTCAGAATTTTCGTCTTGATTAAGATAAATATTTTTATTTTTTTCAAGATCAATAAACAAATCATCAAGAATATTCTGAGTGGCACCAGCATAATTTTTTGAAAAATAAAATAAAAAATCAGAATCAAACATTTTTTTCCAAATAATTTTTGATGCATTTTGTACATGAGTAAATCTTGAATTGGTTAATAACCTCATCCTAAATACAAAATCCACTTTTATGGAAAATAAAATATTTAATAGTTCCTTGCCTTTAATATTTAATAATTGAATAAATAAAAATAAATAAAACGATGAAATTGATGAAGATTTATTTGCAATGCCTTTGAAAATATCATTTTCAAAAATATTTATATTTTCACTTAAAAAATTGACCATTTTGACATAAATTTTTTGGATTTCTTTTTTTAAAAATGTTTTAAATGACTCATGATTATTAAAATTAAATCGTGTTAATAGTGTATTTAAATAGTAGAATAAATAAATTGTGTTGATAAATTCCAAAATAATATGATTTTTTCCATATTTCTATAAAATTAATTTTATTAAGTTTAATTTTTTTTTTTAAATTAAAAATGTAAAGTAAAATAATTTTTTTTTTTTAATATATAACGGAAAATAAAGTAATGCTAAAATAAGAAAGAAGTTAAGTGAAGATAGGAAAAAATAAGAGAAGGGGAAAAAGAAATGGAAAGGGAAAGATATAGAGAAATAGAAAATGATAACAGACAAATCAGAGAAATAAAAAGAGAAAGAGAAAGGGATTGCGAAAGAGAAAGAGAAAGAGAAAGAGAAAAAAGAAAGAGAAAGGAGAAAGATAAAGAAGAAAGGGAAAGGAGAAAGAACATATAAGAATAGAAAGAGAAAGAAAAAGAGAAAGAGAAAGGGATTGCAAAAGAAAAAGAAAATGATAATATACAAAGAGAAAGAGAAATTAAAAGGGAAAGACATAGAGAAAGATAAGAAGAAAGACATATAAAAATAGAAAGACAAAGAGAAAGAGAAAGAAGAAAGAGAAAGATCAAAAAAGATAAAAATTAAATTTACTTCAATCAAAAGAATAATTATTTCGTCTTTATAAGTATAAATATTATAATTTTGTTTATTAAAAAAACAAAAACCATAAGTAAACCAATAAATTTCTTTTAATAACTGTTTTTCAATAATGTTTCCAAAAATATTTAATCCTTTTGTTGTAATAATTAAATTAGAAAGTATAAATGATAATTTCCCATGAACAATTGTTGAATTTGATTGTTGGTAAATGTTTAATAATCGTTTTAAATTTTTTTGATTTATAATCGATAAAAACTCATCTAAATAAGTCAATTCTTTTTCTTTTTCCTTTTCTTTTTTGTTTTCGTTTTCTTTTCCTTTCTTGCCCCGTTTACTTTTCTTTCTTTTATTCTTGCCTCTTTTCTTTCTTTCTTTTTTGTTGATTTCAATTTCATTTTCTTTCTTTTTTGTTGTTTTCAATAATAAAGTTTTAAATTTATCCAAATATTGAAATTTATTTATAAATCTGATCAAATAATTTATATTGTAGTTATTTTTTTTTTTTAGATCATTCACTAATTTTAATTTGATTTTTTTATTATTCTATTCAAAAAAAAATAAAAGTTTTTTTTTTGTGTGTGTGTTTTTTGTATAAATATAGTAAATAAAAAATTAATTAATAAAAAAAAATTAATTAATAAAAAAAATTAATGTGTTTAATAATTGAAATTATCATTTCTATTGTAAAAATTTTTGGATTTTCTTTTTGAAATTAACAAGGATCATAAATAATATTCTACTGTTTGTTAATAATCCCAATACATAAAAAGGTAAATAGAATAGATTTTTTTTTTTTTTTAAAATAATAGTATAAATTATATTTAATTCAATCCACAAATTGAAATTTTCTTTGTATTTACAAAATTAATTTGAACTGCATTATTTAATCATTTTGTATTAACTTCTTGTTTGAACAAAAGTAATTCTGTAATTACAAAAAAAAATAATATAATGTAAAAAAGAATTAAAAAATGAAAATTCTTTTGAAAAAAAATAATTTGGTATCGATTTGTTTGAAAAGGGTATTAATTTATGGGGTTGTTTGAATTTGCTGTTAAGGGTTAACTGTTGAAAACATTTAATCTGGTAAGGAGAGAAATATGAGGTGACTAAATTCGAGACTTCTTTCGTGACTAAATTTGGATCATCCAATTCAAAGAGTGTAATTAAAGTGTCTAGGCAGAGTCATTAGAAGTATTTGAAACTTTATTTAGTTTTCAACAAAAAAATACAATTTCTGGAATTGTGAAAAATATAGTTTTTGAATATTTTTGAAATTAGGTTTAAAATAAAAAAAATGAAATAATAAAATAGAAAATGTTACCTTATAGGTTATTTCTTTAGGGTTATACCAAGAATTTAAATAATCAAGTCTTGAAAAAAAATGCAAATTAATAACTTTTTGTTCACAAGAATATAAATATTGCTCATCGTATTGAATTTTATTCCAATATACTTTTTCTTGAAGCTCATATTCAGCTACGGAAAATTCAACTGTTTTGTTGCCAAATCTTTGAAGACAATCCAATCTTTGAGACTCTAGTGATAATTCCACATCGTTTCTCATCAAAGCTTTATAAGATAATTCGTTTGAACCTTTGGAAATGGGCCCAAATCCTTCTAAAACACCATGGTATTTTCCTAAAATAGCTTTTGATTGGTTTTTAAATTTTTTTAAATTTTTTTGAATTTTTTGTGATAATTTGTTAATAAAATCTGTTACTAGGCCCTATAATGTTAATATGTATGTGAGTAAATATATAAAAAGAAAGAAATGAAAACGTGTTTAGATTATAAATTTGTAACATAAATAAATATAATTTCTTTTGTGAATAATTGTGTATCAAAAAACAAAGTTGAGAAAATTTCAAACTTGATCTTGTCCTTTCATTTTATTCCAATAATCTATTTTTTTGACTTTTCCTGCTAATTTTGAATCAATCACTGATAAATTTAATAATTGTTTTCGAATATCAAATCGTTCATTAAGTTTTATAATTTTTTGATACCAAGAATAATAATGGATGAATGAATTTCGTTTTGATTTTATTATCTTGCTTTTTTTATCAATAACCTAAAGAAAATATAAAAAAAAAAATAATAATAAAAAAAAAATAAAAACAGTGATTAATTTATGGATAATAATTACTGATTTAATAGATACTTATATAATAATAATAATAATAATAATATATAATATATAAATTACTTTAGTCGATTTAAGACCAACTTGTTGATCAAACTGGGTAGCATGAAGTGGAATTATTTGTAATGTTTTTAAACATAATTGAACCCATCTTTCATAAGCCCTTAAATATTCTCCGAATGTTGGATAGTATTCCGGTACAGGCTCAGAAGGAATAGTTAATGAATGCCATGGTTCTTCTTTTTGCAAGTGCAAGATCTAAATTAAAATTTAAATATTTTTCTGGATTTTGGTTTCTGAAAAAAAAAAAAAAAAAAAAAAGAATAAAAGAAAGTAACAGAAGAAGAAGTAATATTTAAGTGAGATTAAATATTCATAATAAAATATTATACTTTGTTTGAATGATTTTTTTTTACTTTTAACTTTTTTCACTTTTGAAATAATTTATCAAATTTTCAAATAAAATATATGATTTCTTTTTCTTTTTACAGTATTTTTTTGTTTTGAAAGCAAAAATTTTTTGAGAGTATTTGAAATTGAAATTCTTTCAAATATTTTGAAAGAAAGGGTGATTTTTAGTTATTCGCTTATAACCCGAAAGAAAATCATTTTGGAGCAATCACATAACGTTGTTTATTGGTTCAATTTGGAAACAATCTCCTTGTTAGAATGATGAGTTTGGCCTGGAAGAACGAAAAATATGGTATTGTTCGAATTGATATAAGGTGATATTGAGGAGTTCGAAGAACTACGATTAATATCCTATTAGCCCCAGAACAATATCATATTTTGAGTCTGGAAGGAGATCCAAAACGAAGAAAAATAATAACTTGTGATTTTTGAATAAATGAAACAATATGAGATGCTATTTATTTTTTGAACTCGGGATCTAACAATAAACAAACAAACTAAAATAAACAAACAAAAACAAGTAAAAACTTATTTTTCTATTTTTATTAATACTTTGAATAACTTGTTCTTCAAAGGATCTTATTCCCCTTATGGGGTTATCGGAAACATTGAAGTTAAATTTTACATTTTCTCCATTTGAGATAAAACTTTGTTTAAAATCCCACAGAGACAAACTAGATCGATCTTCCAACTTTCCAATGAGTCTCTATCCCCCCTTTTATTTCATGCTTGTTTAGGAAAATAAGAAGGCAATCAAACTACAAAATCTGCTTTCATATAAATAGTGTTTTTAACAGTGACTGATTTTAGAATTTTCCTCTCCAAAATTTCTTGACTTGACGTAGTAAAATAAAATACTTTTTTTTTTTTTTCTAATTTCAAAATTTTGTAAATGTGTTTTTTTCTCATTTTGAAATTCTTTATAAATGGTCTCTTCTCTGTTTTTTTTGAAGAAAAAAAAAAACCAAACGAAATTTTTTTTTGAAAAATTATATTGATTTCTTTTGATCCAAAACCAAAAAAGCTGTTTGATTTTCGACATTGTTTTTTTACAAAGAAAAAGAATATATTCAATTTCCAACCGTTATGAGAATTAAAGTAGTTTTTTCTTTGTCGTCTATTGATCAAATAATTGGGCTACTTGAACCAAATTAATTTTCCAATGTCATAAATACTTGAGCGTGGCGATCTTTTGGGATTTATGAGATTAACAAACATGGTCACAAAAAAAATGGTTTAAATTCTTCGAAAATAACTTTAAATAACATTTTTAAAGTCCAATTTACGAGTAAAATACTTCTTATTTTACCTAAATTCAATTCCAAATTCGAAAATCAGAAAATTTCCAAACTTTGCCTAATTCAACTAAAGGATTTCCCAAAATCTTTACACAGTGACAACAATACTATCCAAAACTTTTTAGTGAAACTGTCACTTTCTTATCAGTAGTTGTCTAGAATTATATACTTGTAATTTTTTCAAATAAAAAAGTTTGAGTTAAATATATATATTTATCATCTTTTTAACAAATCTATTTTTATCTTTTGATTTTTTAATAAAAATAAAAATAATAATAAAGTTTTTATAACATGTGATAATTTGTAATTATTTTAAAATATTTCAAATTTTATTTATTTATTGGGAAAAAGGAGTAATTAAAGTAAATTTTATAAAAAACTAAAAATGAAAGAAAGTAAAATAATTAAAATAAAAAAATAATAATATAATTTACAAAACCAAATTAAAAACTTATTTACTGTCGTTGGGTTTTTAATGATTTTATTTGTGAAGTGTTCGAGGTTTTTTGGGGGTTTTCTATTTTATTTGTGTAGTGTTCTAGGTTTTTTTTACTTTTTGAAATAAACAGAAAATTTTAATAAATTTTCTGTTTATTTCAAAAAGTCAAAAAAACCTAACGAAAATCTATTGATTTTTCAAATAAATAGAAAACTCAAAAAAACATAACGAAAACCTATGATTTTACTAAATTCTTTTAAATTATGTAAAAACCACCGTTAGCGTTTTTTTTTAACTTTTGAAATATATAGATAATTTCATAAATTTTCTTTTAATTTCTAAAATTAAAAAAAAACTGCCGTTAGGTCTTCTTGTTTTTTCTGTTTATTCCGAAAATCAATAAACTTTCAGCATAAAACAGAACACCCAAGAAAACCATCGTTATCTTTTCTATAATTCAAAAGAATCGAGTTAAAATTCATGATTTTACTCTCGATTCTTTTAAATTCTGGAAAAGCTAACAGCGGTTATTTGTCATTTTAGAATTTAAAAGAAAATTTCAGAAATTTTCTTTTTATTTTTATAATTAAAAATAACCGAACAGCTCCTTTGCATAATTTAAAAGAATCGTGAGTAAAATCATGAATTTTAACTCGATTCTTTTGAATTATGGAAAAGTTAGGCACGTGACAGCACTTGACAGAATTCACAGGATAAATATTTCAACTTTTTAAATAAATTTTTTCTTTTTATAAAATCTTGAAAAAAAGAATAAAATTGGAAAATATTATTATTCCAATTCGTTTAAAAAAATGTTAAATGTAACCTTTTTCAATTTAAAATAGCTTTTCTACCATAATTTTTAATTGTGGAACAATTTTAACCAGATGAATTATGTATTTTTTATTATTGTTTTGTTTTTTTATAGCATCCAAAATTTATAACACATTCTATAACATATTTTATCTTTTATGACACGTATTTAACATGTTCCAAAATTTTATAATTCCTTTTCATAAAAAAAAAAAAAAAATGTACTAAATTTGTTCATTTTTTTATATAGCATGTTATAGATGATGCTATTAATATTTTAATGAGTTTCTTTCAAAATTTATAGCACTTATACAACACACATGATCACATTTTATAAAAATAATTGATTTATTAATGTTGTTGATAAAAAAAAAGAAAAGGAAAATTGACTTACAACATTTCTGGATATTCAGATAGCTTAAATAATTGATATTCTTGTTGAGGATCTAATGAAAATTGTTCTTCAACATCCACTTCTATTTCTTTAATTAGTTTTTTTTCTGATTCATTTCCTTTATCACTTTTCTCAGATTTTTCACTTGTTTCAGTGGTCAATTTCCTTTTTTCAGATGGTGAATTTTTTGTTGAATCTTTTATTTCTGATTTTTCAGAATTGTCTGTATTGTCAACATTTTTTTGAAGTGATTCTTGTAAATTCTCATCTATTTCTTTTTTTTTTTTTTTATTTTGAATGTTATTCCGATCAATCATTACCCAATCATCATCATTTGAATCAAATTCAATTTCTTGTTCTTTTTCAATTGATAATTTCTTTTCGTCTTCTTTTTCTTTTGTTTTCTCATTTTCATTTTCATTTTCATGATCTTGTTCTTTTACCTTTCCCTTTTCTTGTTCTTTTTCTTTTTCCGTTTTCGTTTCCATTTCCGTTTCCGTTTCTTGTTCTTTCTCTTTCTCTTTTTCTTTTTCTTTTTTTTTTTCCATTTTCGTTTCTGTTTCTGTTCCTTTCCCGGTTTCTTTTTCTTTTTCAATTGTTAGTTTTTTATTACTATTATTTTTATCAGATTCCCCATCCATACTTTTTAATTTTTCTTCATCTGATCCAAATTCGCTTACTTCACTTTGAGTATCTTGATCCGTTCCAGTATCCATCTCAGTAACGTCAATTTCAGTTATATCTTCAGTTGTACCAATTCCTCCCAACATATCACCTCCAGAAATATCAATTGGTCTATGATAAGAAGCCCCGATTGTTTGTGGAAGTTGTAAATATCCCATATATTTTTCTACTTTATCATGCCATTTTAAGATTGCCAATTCATACTGATAATTTATTCGTTATAGATACAGATAATAATTTTGATAGATAAACAAACTCATGTAAATTTTAACCCTGAAAAAGTGAAAGCCAATTCCAAAAAATTAATCAATATTTTTTCAAAAAAAAAATTGTTTCTCATGGATTAAAAATTAGATTTTTTGTTTTTTTATTTTGAAGGAGGAAATTAATTTCCTCTTATTTACTGTTGTTAGTTTTTTTTTAATTTGAGAAATAAAACGGAAATTTATTTAAAGCACCTGTGTCGGCATAAAAACAAAAACTCCGGAGTTTTACATTTTTTTTATTTTCACTTTTTTGAAAAGTTCTTTTCCAATTTTTTTCTAAAAAAATTAGGAAAAAAATGGGTGTTTGAAATATTCCAGAAAATTGAAAATACCCGAAAATTTTGTAAACCACATAAAAACACATTATGTACAACTCCGAAGAAACCCTAGTGTCAATATACTCAGTTTAACAGGGAAATAACAATTTTACTTTCAGACAAAATATTTTTTTTTGAATTTTCTACTTTAAACTACTCTAAAGAGGTTTTGGTTGCTTTTGAGTATATTTGAGTAATTGTTAGTACTTATTAGGGCAAGGGTATATGTGTGTCAGGGTATTGGTATGGGTTGTGTTAGGTTTGGTATGGTGTGTGTTTGTATGTTTTGGTTAAACCAGCCCCTTTTATGGAATGGGAAGTTAAATAAAGTTTGGCTTGGGTCACCTTGTGTAGGGTATGGGTATGTATTGTATGATTAGATATTACTCGGTTATTTTTGGATTGTCTTCCAGGTTACAAAATTATGGGTAGTGATACACAATTAGAAATTTTCTTTACAAGTACATTTTCTCTCATTTTTTTAATACCATTTCGAAATGATCAGTAATGTTATTCACCCAAGATACCAATCCCTTTCACACAAAATGGGTTGAATACCATTCCCTAAAATTTAAATTTTTTGAATTTTGATATTTTCAGAAAAAAATTTTTTTTCTAAAATAAAATTCCAAATTTACCTTTAAACTGAGTATATTGACACTAGAGTTTCTTAGAAGTTGTTTAAAAAGTGTTTTTTCGTGGTTCAAAAATTTTAGGATATTTTCAATTTTTGAGTATTTTCGGGAATATTTGATAGATTCAAAAAAATCAAAACAAATGTAGAAAAAAATTTCATTGAAAGATCTCAATGACAAAACAAACGTTACTTGGAATGGAATAATAAACACTTGGAATTCCAAGTGAATTAGATCTTGTGCCAGACAATAAAAAATATTATTTTTCCAAACTTTTGTTCTTTTATTTTTTTCGATTTATTTTTGATACGTAATTGTTTTGATATTTTTTTTTATTGCAAGGCCTATAGTTGCTAAACACATTCGTGTCATTCAATTCAGTTGCCAAAAAAAAATTTGTTCTTTAATTTTGCATTTATGAACAAAAATAAAATTTCTTTCTTCATTTTTTTTTCTTTTTGAAAAAAATACAACAACTTGTGTTTTATTGTGTTTGAAATATTCTTTCATTAGTAAATCTTGCAATGATGAATTGTTTCCCATTGATAATACCCCTTTTTAATTTTCTGAGTGTTTGAAACATTTGCTTCGTAACATAGATTACCGTTTTTTCATGATTGAAAAAAGACTTTTAAAAAAATGATTTTGAAAATCCAGATTTTTTCTTTTATACTTAAAATACTCCTTTAATTTTCGGTTTATTTCAAAAATTAAAAAAAACCGCCGTTAGCTTTTCATTAGGTTTTTTTTTAATTTGAAAAAATTGAGTAAAATCTTTAATTTTTCTCTAATCTTTTAAATTCAAAAAAAAAACTCAGTTAGGTTTTCTTGAATTTAATGTTTTTTCCGAAAATCAATAGCTTTTCAAGAAACAAAAACAAGTTTTAAGTAAAACTGCCTTTAGCTTTTCCAACATTTAAGAGAATTGATTAAAATCTTTGATTTTACACTATTCTCTTAAATTAAAAAAAATCGTCGTTAGGTTTTCTTGAGTTTTCTGTTTATTTGGAAAATCATTAGATTTTCGTTAGGTTTTTTTGAGTTTTCTATTTTATTTGTGAAGTGTTCTAGGTTTTTTTGAGTTTTCTATTTATTTGGAAAATCAAATAGATTTTCGTTAGGTTTTTTTTATTTGAAAATCAATAGATTTTCCAAATAAATAGAAAACTCAAAAAACCTAGAACACTTCACAAATAAAATAGAAAACCTCAAAAAAACCTAGAACACTTAATAAATAAAACAGAAAACCTCAAAAAAACCTAGGCACTCTACGGCACTTTACATCACTCTACGACACTTGATGTAACTCTATGGCACTTGGTGCACTTTCCCTAATTTCTAAATTTTTATTTAAAAATTTTTTTAAAAGATTTCCATCTTTTTTTATTATTCACTTACTAGGAATAATAAAGTTGATGGAATCTTTTTGTTGTAATAACATTAGAAATATTATTCTTTTTTGAAAGATTTGATATATTAATTTTTTTTAATTCAGATATCCAGATTTTACGATTATTTTCATCGGCTTGACAGTTACAGAAAAAAAATAAACAACTATTGTTTTTATACAATAAAAATATCAGATTCTTGGTTTTTGAAAAGGTTTCTTTATAAATTACTATTCTTTTATAAATTAGTTGGTGTTCTTATTAAATAATTATTGTGTGAACTAATTTTGAAATTAGCCAATTAGAAACTGGCATTCTTTTTTTTATATTTGTTTATGCAATTAATTAGATGGGGGATGATTTTTTTTATTTTTTTTTTTCTCTGTTTAAACATTTTTTTGAGTTTCTTATTATTAATTGGAGTTGACGAGAAATTTTAATGATGGTTCAATTTAGATTGTTTCAGTTTTACTAAAGTGAGATCGAATTATAATTTTATTTTGTTTATTGGGATTTCAGCCCCAGAAAAAGAAGACAAAAGAGTTTTGTCTGAATTTGTTTAATATTGAACTTTTTGTTAATTAACTTTTCTCGAACAAACATGTTTTTATACGATCTTGGACAAGTTTTTAGCTTGTTTTGAAAAAATAATAAAAAATATAAAAGAAAAAAGAAGGAAATAAAGGAGTACATCTTTAAAAAATTCAAAATCTTCGTCATTTGGAAATTCTGGTAAAAATTCTGGATTTTTTGGTGCGTTTGATTTTAAAAGTGTGTTCTGTGTTTCCCAAACATCTTTTTTTGTTTTGAAATATTTGAGATCAACTTTTGGAAATTATTTAGGCAATTTTAAGACAAAAAAATTATTGAAAATTAAGGTTTGAGGATCTTGAAAATTGTTGTAATCTCAAAAAGAGTTTTCACACAAAAAAGGAAAACACAATTATCAAAAAAGTTTTTCAAAAAAAAACAAAAAAAAAAAAACAAAAAACAAAAAACAAACACTCATCATCTTCATCCTCAAAGTCGTCAATTTCTTGATCATCAATTTCTTCGTCACGGAAATAAACCTCACTTTTTTCAATCGGAAAATAATGGATGTCATAAAAGTTTCCTTCGTTATCAACAAAGACAGGAAATTTTGTTGTTTGTCTTTTTTCGCTTCTCGTTTGTGGGATTTCTTTCTCTTTGATATTTGGTCCTTGGTATTTCCCACCTATTTTGTTGTAAGGATTACCATTTGATTGCATTAGATAGGGTAAGGAATTCAGTCTTTTGTTCATGGTAATACTTTATATTTCTAATCTTGGAAAAAGAAAAAAACAACAACAAAAAAAAAAAAAAAAAAAAACACAAACCGATCCCTTGGAAAATTCTTATTCCACTTTCTTTTATTGTGGTAGTAGAAACTTCATTTTTTTTGTTGCTCTTGAGTTCTCTTTCATTAGTATCCTTTAATTTCTCCTTCGACGTTTTGATTTCTTGCTTAAGTGAACTCATTTCAAAATATAAAGAAGAGAAAAAATGAAGAAAAAATTATATAGGTTGTGTGAAAATATCACATTTTTTCGAAAGTTTATCAGCAATTTCAAACCTTTTAGTGTCTGGATTTAAATAATATTTTGATATTTTTTTTCAACTATAGGTATTAAGGACTAATATTTCAGTCTCGGAATGTGTTATTTACTTTCAATATCCAAAAAGATTTTTCATTATGAAGAAATTGGAAAAACTATAAATTTAAAAGTAAAATGTTTATTGTTTAACATTAGTTTAGATTCCTGGGGAATTGGAGTGTGCTGTAATAGGGTGTAAATGGTAACAGTGCGTCAGGGTTCAAAAAGTTATCAATGACACTTAAAAATCTATTTGGAAAAATTGATTCTTACATTTTGTACTAAATGATCACAAAAAAAAAGTCATTTTGAATTTTTTATAAATCCCATTCAAATCTAAAAATAGAAACCCAAATAATAGTATTCTGGTCTTTAATAATTCATATTTAAAACTTCCAATAGAGATAACTATTTTTTTATTTTTTTAATTTCAATGACTAATTCAATAAAAACCACATAGACACATAAAGAATGATTATTTAATATTCTCTTTTTATAAAAGTAATTGTACCAACATTATATTCCCAATTTATTAATCAATTTGTAAAAAATAATCACTGATTAAATAGTTATTTTTTTCCAAAAATTGAATTTTTTCGAGACTAATATACACATCCCGACTAATTTAAGAAAGATATCATGCAGCTTTAAAGTCTATTTGTTTTTATGTCTCAAGTTTTTAAAATTGTCTCAAAAGATCGATTTTTTTCTGAGTTTCTTGGGTTTTATACTAATACAATGATGATTTTTAATTGATAAGAACAACATATAGTACTACTTGACTCATCGATTTTTTTGAGGCATTTAAACCATTGCACATTAATATGATTTACACTCGATTATAACATATATTAATTTTGGGTTTCTCCTTGTTCATACCAACACCATAAAAAAACAAAAATAAATAAATAAGTTATTAAAACAGATTCTTGTATAAAAATTTACAAAATTCATTACAAAAAGGGATTTACAAGTAAAAGTACATATTTTTCAAGATTTCAAACGAGTATAACAACTGTTAAAAGATGCCGAGACTAGTCATGGTATTTTTTTTTGTCATTTTTAATTGAAAATGAGAAACAATAATGTCTAATATGGAGTGTATTGTCAGGTTATTTTGCGTATTAGTTGATATATTATCCACATTAATTGCCTTTTCATGATAGTTCAAAAAAAGGATATTTTAAAAATATTTACCAAAATATAGATTTAACCATAAAAATTGTTATTCAGAGATATTAAATAATAAATAATATGTATTTATCTTGATCTCTTGTAATTCATATTTATAAATTAATTTTAGTGGCTTTTTCACAAAAAAAATCAAAAATAACGTTTCCAGTTTTCGTCAAAGTGTAACAAACCAATGTACATCATCTAGTTTTTAGACGAATTCAGGATTTTGAATCTACAATTTTAAACCATGATATTAGTTTTTTTTTTTCTTAATTATAATTTTTCAATATGCGAATTTAACAACTTATTCCTATATTTTTTGGGTGAAATAATTGATGTTTTTTTTTCAAGATATTCTCAATGTTTAAAACATTTGATTCTAAATAACACAATTAAATATAATTAGATTTGATTTTTTACTAGGCTATAATTTTTCATAAATTTATTCTGTTCAATTATAAACTCTTAAATTTGTAATATTTTCATTTTTTAGATGATTTTTCTCTTTAGAAATTAAAACTAATAATAAAAAATATGCAGTAAAATAGAAAAATTTGTAATTATATTTTATTTCTGAAAAAAAAGTTAAAAAAACATCAAATAAAATTTTAATATTTAAAAACAGACAAAAATAATTATTTTTTAAAAAATATCTTATTTTTTTTTTTTTTTCAAGATAAAGGAAGCTTAGGTAAAATTAATTTCAAAATTTGAATTTGGAATATAACCAAAATAACCCTAAACAAGTTAAATTACATTGACAAACTAAAATTCGAATTTTTCCACATAGTTAAAATGTTCCAAAGAATCTCAATAATACAATTTCATTCAAATAGGAAATAATTTTGATTTTTTAAAAATATGATAATCATTTTTTCACATTTTAGTTTTTTGTTTTCATTTCCTTCATTTTTTGAATTACCTAACTTGTTTCTTTCGATCAAAATTATTTTTTTTTTAACTTTGATATTAAGTTAAAGTTGAGCCTCCAAAATATAGGAACTCAAGTAAAATTAGTCATTTTTTTAACAATTTGATAGATCAATATTCTTAATGGAATTTAAACAAATTTAACACTGTATTTTTTTGTTTTTACTCTATCAAAAATCATTAACACATTGATAATTTATTAGTATTGATAATTATTTATTTTTTTTATTTTGTGAGTATTTTAATTTATATATAATCATTCAAATTTCAATCAGTGAATGGTTCTAATTTGGTATTTTTTCTAGAATTGAATTAATCAGATTTTTTTTTACAAAAAAAAAAATTTGAATTGGCATTTATATTGGTTGAATTCACTTAAATGTTTTACAAAATTTGGATTTATATTTTCATAATTAAAAAAAAAATAATTAAAAATATATTGGAGTTTTATATTTACTCTTGGGTTCCATCAGTTACTTTTTTAATTATAATGAATTTATATTTTTTGATTTCTATATTTGTCAAAAAGTTAAAATCAATGTAATACAATAAATTAATATATCAATTAAAAGATAACTTAATAGTTTAAATATTAATATAAATAAATAAACACGTTTTCATTCAAAGGGTGGTGGTTTTATTGTGGAATAAGAACATATTATCTGAGTTTAATTCCGATTCTTCTCAAAATAAATTAACAATTTTTAAATCTGATCATTTTTTCTAATTTAATTTAGTCAAAATTCTTATTTTACTAATTTAGTCTTTTTTTTTTTTTTTGATTTTTGCTTTCTTTTTGCTTATTTTTTTTATCCGTTTTTTTTTTAATAAAAACCTTTAGAACACCCATTAACAATAATAAAATTGAGCCTTTGTAATTTATTTAAAAATACTACATTTATTATAAAAAAATCGTATTGTCAACAATTATAATTTTTGTAAGAAATTGAGAAAATTTACATGAGATGTTCAAATAAATGTGCCTAAAATTTTTTTAACATTTTTTTTTTTATGAAAATTTATTGTTAGATCAAGTTGAACCTTTATGAATCTCAATCATAATCCAAAGTTTCTGATTTCTCTTATTTCTAAATAATCGAAGTTTTTTTTGCTACTAAGAAATAAGTGAATTTTTCATTTTTGGTATGGCACCTTTGACTAAAATATGGTATAGAGATTAATATATATTCATATATTTATATATATATATATATATTTGTGGGTATGTGTGTGCGTTTTTGTCTCTGTAACTATCTATTCTGGATTTTTTTTTAGAAAAAAATATAACAACTTTATTTATGGTATAATTCAAATTAATAAAAGAAAAAGAAAAAAGAATCAAGTGAAAAGAGAGTATATATTCGAAAAATATGGAAAAAAAATAAATTTATTGATAAATTTATTCATAAAAGTATTCCAAAAAAAAAATAGTTGTAACAACAATTAAATTATTTGAGCAATTTAAAAATGGATTTGAATTCATTTGAGAATAACTGTTTTAAACAATTTTTTTTAAAAAAACAATTATATTTTTCCAATCTAAGACTATTATAATTGTCATAACTAAGTATCAAATTCTTGTGAATTAAAAAAAATATCATTGATACTTCTGAGTTCTAAATATTTTGGTTCAAGATTTGGTACAATCTATTTTAAGGTCTAAGATTTCCTTTGAAAAGGTTTAACAGTAATCATTGTAAAAGAGTACTTTGTTTTTTAGATAAGTATTTTCTCTATAAAAAAGGTCAGTTTCAAAGTCAAATATCTATTACACTAAATTGTTAATTCAAGATCAGAGTTGTATCTAATTATTTTTACAAAAAAATATTTTTTTTTCAAATAAACTCTATTTCCAAATCATTTTCCCATTGTAAATCAAAATTTAAAAATAAATATTTTGATAAATTGAAGTTATCAATAATAAAAAAAAAAAAATACTTTTACAATAGTCAGTTCTATACACTCGAAATATTTTTTTTTCATCTAAAAATAAAATAAAAAAAATAAAATAAAAAATGGGCCATTTATTATGAAAATTAGTGGACAGGATTTCTTATCAAAAACGTAAAATCGAAATTAAAAATTTTATATTATTAAATGATATAAATTGAATAAATTTTTCATAAAAGACTATTTCATTAAAACACATCTATCCCCATTTCTGAGAAATTTTCACAGTCAGGTTGGAAGTTCCTATTAACCCCATTTATTAAAAAAAAAAAAAAAAATAGAGCTTGTGGAAGGCAAAAAAATAAAAAAAAATCAATAATGTTAGAAGCATGAAGTGTAGCAAAAATGGGGCGATTTACCTACTTTTTTAAAAAAGTGAAAAAAATAATTTATTTTCCAAAAATTTACAAATAGATACTTAGAAATATGGATATTTATTTTTTTGAATAGTTCTTTAATTACTTTTTATTGCAATTTGTGATCATTTTTCGAAAATAAAAAATGAAAAAAAAATAATTGGATCTAAAAAAAAAAACCGAAATAAAAATCAATTAAAAAAATTTTATTCTCTTCAAATATATTGATTTTATCAACAGTAACTTTTTGTTTTATGCCAAAATAAAATCCATTAAAAATTAACTTTTAATTAATTTTAATAAACTCGAATGAGGTAAATAAAAATATAATTATGAATTTTAACAATACTTTGGTAGAAAGTAATAGCGTTCACATTTGACTCCTATCAAAAAAAAAAAAGCGAGAGAAAGAAACAAATTTTTGATTTTCTTCTCAAAAAAAAAAACAAATTATCATCCAAAATGACTAAACTCCTTTTTTATCTCGTTATTGGTTGTATTTGGAATTTGGTTCCAAATTGTAAGAAAAATTAATTTCTATTTTATTGAAAAGAAAACGAAAATTTGGTCAAATAATTTCTCTACTAATTGTAAAATGGTTGTGTGGGAAACTGTTTTCTTATTTTACCAAACCAAAAAAACTATTATTTTATCTAATCAATTAAAAACAAATCAAAATTTGGAAATCACTATACACTATAAGAATTAATGATTTCAAAAGCTAAAAAAAAATCTTTCTCTTGGAAAACTTTGTAATGAATTTTTTTTTTTTAATTAACATAAAGAGATGGAGTGTAATTGACAAATATCTATATTTTGCCATACATTTGAGTTCTTACTGACTGATCAGTTAATCATTGGTAAATTTCATTTTTTCACTCATTTGGAATAAATCATTAAGAATTTACAATGATCGAAAAAATAAAATGTGATAAATTATTCCAAAAAAATGTTCTTATATTTTCAAAGAATGTTTCTCAATGTTATTTCTATTCATTTTAGGTCAAACGAAAAAAAATTGTAAATTATTTATTTCAAAAAGGAGAATGAAATTTGTTTACTTAAAAAACGCTCAATATTAAAGGAAATTTCATTTTTAACATGAGAAAGTCGGTTCTCCTAGTACTTTCTAATTATTCCTATCCTAAAAAAACGGTATTACCTGACTGATAAAAAGTAAAAGTCCTTTCTGTCAAAATAAATATTTTTCGTAAAAGTTATGTTACATTTTTGGAATAAATCTTAGATGGGAAAAATTCAAAATTATAACACTTTTAGAATTAAAAATCTGAATAAGATACTTTAAGACACAAAAAACTCTGGGATGGTGGCATTTCCATTTCCTGTGTGATCAAATATAACTTAATAAAAATAAACGAAAATTTCAATTAAAATGAAAGCTTTTGAAAAATTATTCAATTTATTTGAAATAAATAGGAAATTTAGAAGTTTTTTTTACCTTACCCTTTTTTTGGCAAGTACTTTCAAGAAACTGGTTTGTAACTAATTGTAAATTTTAACTATTTTTTTTCGAAATGATCAAAGATCAAAAAATTAAAAATCAACAAGATATTTAATTAGGTTCATGAAGGAAAAATAGGATTATATGATTTTTAAGTGTTTAAAAAAAACGGAAAATTATTTCTCCAAATCAATTTGAATTGATAAGGATTTATGTCTCACTCCTTACACTAGACGTGGTGCAATCTTTGAGTTCGTAACTATTCCAAATATTTGCTTGCAAATCGAAATTTATTTGGGAAAAAATTAAAATTAAAATTTGCAATTTGCAAAAAAATGTTCTATTTTAAATGAAATGATCGACAAAATCAAATTAAATGTTTTATAAATGGAAATTAATGAAATTTGAAAATGGTTTTAAGTTAAGAATGCATAGATCAATTTTCATTTTTTTATAAAAATTAATTTTTTGTTACTCACTAATCTCAAAATTCTAATTGTTTATGCTTTCCCTCAAATCTAATTTGGAACTAAAATTTATAAAAGAATGTTCTTGTTCTAAAAAAGAAGCACAGCTCTTTTTGAATGCAGCCAAAGATGATTTTATGGTTTGTTTTTTAAATTTATTTATTTTTTTCAAAAGAACAAAAAAAAATGAAAAAACTAAAAACGAAAAATTTGTACTCAATACCAAAACAATTACTCTTTATAGTCTGGTTTAGGTTTGTATGTTCTTACAAGGCTGATCTCAAAATCGAATTTGAAAACCAACAACACTTATTTAATTAAAATGCAAAACACCTTGATCCAAGAGGAGAAGAAAATAAGAAATTACGAAAGTAGGCAAGTGGGCAAAATTGACCAAAGAGAATTAATGTGCGTCAGCAGCCCCAGGTACGAAGAAGAACAAGTTCAAGAACAAGAAGAAGAACTCAAACAACAAACAAATATGATCATCAACGAAACGGGCAAGTTGTACTATAAGGGGCTTGTCAGATTCTTAAACCAAAAGCCCACCCCACCCTGGAGAGAGAGACTTCGAGCCTTCAAATCTTACGATCCTGAATTGGTCCAGGGCTATCCTCGAGCTATGTTTACCCGTGAAAAAATTACAATCAACAAAAGTTTGTTCAAATTGTATTTACAAATCAATAAAGGTGAGGTTTCTTCAAAAAATTTGCAGAGAGGAGTGATCGCTTTTTTTGAAAGAAATGGCTTCCAAAAGGTGGACGATAGAAGTAGAACGAAAATGGTTTTTCTTTGGAAAAAATATTAGGTACATTACAACTAGACCGATGAAAAATCCTTTGTTTTTGTTTGTTTTTTTATATAAAAAAAAAAAATCACATTATATTTTATTTGTTTATTAGATCTAAATCTTTATCTTCAAAATATTAAAGTATTTATTTCTAATCATAAAATGCCCCCTTTTGTATTAAACAAGGATATATATGGACATTTTTTTGTTTAAAGAAACATTTAAAATTTAATTTATGTTTTTTTTTTTTTTTTTGTTTTTATAATGTTTTAAAATTGTTTTTAATTAAAAAAAAAAATTATATATTAAATGATTTATTCGAAATTTTGTGTAAGATTTCAAAATTGTAATATTCTTAAATAATTATATCCTAAAATATAAAACCATTTTTGATTATTTTGTTTTTTTTTTTTTTTTTTTTTTTTTGTTTTTTCTTGTTTGCTGATACAGAATCTTTTTCTTAAGGGTGGTGCTATTTTGGTATTAAATAATTTTCTGAAATAGAAAAAAAAAAATTTAAAATTTTTATGAGTACCTGATATGAATCAAAAACTAATCAATATGTGAGGTGCAATTGATCTCAAAGTAATCAATTATCGTAAAAGAGGATATTTTTAGAAAAAAAAAACAAAGAGCGGGCACCCAATTTCTGATTTCAATTGTTAGAATATATAATTTTGAAAACAACTGGATTGTTAGGTTTGGAATTGTAGCTGTTTTGTGATTTTTGAAATGGTGAAGAGTTTTTTTTTTCCTTTTTTTTTTTTCATCTCTCAAATGAGTTTTATTTTACTCAAGAATGGCACAAAATCCTTACTTTATAAAAAGTAGAGGGTTAGAAAATTTCCACAAATTAAATTAAATAGAATAATAATGCTGAATAAAATCAAATTTATTTCAAATTGAAGAAATTTAAAAATTTGGAAATTTTATAATAAAGTAAAGATAGGGATTTTTATAATTTGGATTTTTGAAAATTGATATATGCTTTCATTCTTTTTTTTTTTTTAAATTTTTTGCATTGAGAATTGCTATTCAAACTTTATTTTTTAAATTGAATTTTTTTCCCAAGAGATCCTAATACATTCTTTATATTTTAATCTAAAGATTTTGTCAATCAAAAGATGGGCAATTTCACAAAACTCTTTTTTTTTTTTTTTCAAGTCACCCCCGCCTTTGGTATAGACTAAATTCACGACAAATGAAGAGAGCCTTTAATATGAAAAAAATTATATATGAATGGTATAAAGCAAAGTTGAATTTTTTTTAAATCCAAAAATCACTATATCTTAGTTAATGGTATTAAACGAGATGATTGCTTAAATATTTTTTTGTGAAATTTAAACAAATTAAGAGGAGTTGACATAACATGTGAAAAATTGCAAATTTGTTTTTAATAATATTCTAAAGATTGTGTGTGAATTGAATTGGTATCTCAGAGTCTTGTAGTGTTCTTTTTTATAGCTACACAATGATTTTAAAACGTTAGTCAATGCCATTATAATAACAATTTTTAAATGTGTAACATTAGTAAATGACATTTTTATGCCAATTTTTAATTGTGTAACATTTGCGAAAATGCCATTAGTCCAAAATATTCTTAACTCTGGCTTTTTTTTAGATGATATATTTATATATTATAGGTTTAGAGTAGGTAAGACCGAATCAATGCACTTTGGTTTTTGATACAGAGAAAAATCACTGATTTGTATTGGGTAAGGTATTGGTGAGTATTACTTGTTATTTTCTGGATTTTTCCGAAATGTCATAATTATGACAATTTTGGACTAATGAAATTTTCACAAATGTTACACAATTAAAAATTGGCATAAAAATGTCATTTACTAATGTTACACATTTAAAAATTGTCATTACTACGACATTTACTAACATTTTAAAAACTACGTGACATATTAAAATGCTACCAGCCTCTGATATACCAATTAAATTCACCCACAATCTTTTGAATGGTATTAATAAAATTTTGCAAATTTTCGTATGTTATACTTACAGCAAAATCAAGTAATTGAATTTTTTGTTCTCACTTATTCCAAACTTTTGGAAATATTGATTTTAATTTTTATGTTTTATATTTTATTTCAGTAAAAAAAAATGATTAACCAGAAAAAAATTAATACTTTACAACTTGAAATTTCTTTTAATATAAGATTTGAAAAATATAAAATGACTATCTTCATACAACCCAAAAAAAAAAACTAAAAATGGAAAACTTAACAAATACCTCCCATTAAAAAAATTAAAAAAACTAAATAAAAAAATAAAAATAAATAAAGTTTCCAGTTTAAATTTTTCTTGAAAACATTTTTTGCCAAAATAATTGAATTCATACTTGTAATTATGTATATTTTTAGATTCGCTATCTTGTTTTAACTCATTTACTAAAATAAATTCTAAATTATGGGAATGTTATTTTCCCAAAAGCGACTAATTGGGGCTTCAAATGTTTTTTTATTTTTAAATGATAAAATAAAAAAAAAGTTATTTAAAAAAGATAAACTCTCTGATAAAAATAACCTAATTTAATATATTAACTTATTCTTTGATTTCAAAAGTTATCAACCCCAATTTTCCAAAAAAAAATTAAAAAGTGCACACTAATTTCAAAAAATATTTTTGATATTCAAACATTGAGAGTGTTTTTATTATAAAAAAAGTTTATCATAGTGGTTAATGAAATTAAATTGTCAGTTAGATTTCGAAAAATATTAATCAGAAAAAATTAGTGTTTTTTAAAATTAGGACATATATATATAAAGATGTTAAATTACCAAAATATAATTTGTCGAAAACAAAAAGTTTAATATTGTTTTTTTTTTTATTATTTAATAGTGAGGAAATTCATTTCAATTTTTGGACCTAAAAAACTCTATATTTTATTTACTACCAACCAGCCTACCTAATAATCTTCAACTTTTCAATTTGGATTCAAGAAAAGAAAAAGAAAAAATTTATTTTTTTATCATATCATTAAAATTCTAACCAAGTCGAAGATCGATCAGCTAAGAACCAAAATAACATCTCATTACTCCCTAATACAAGATTCCCTTTTTTTTTGGGTGGTAACATAAACCTTAAAAAGTATAATTGTTAGCCGGGTAATAAATAATTTAAACTGGACTAAAAAATTTTACAAAAGTAACCAATACATTTCAAACAAAATTCATTTCATTTTATAAATCTTTCAATAAAAACATTACAAAAACAATAAAAGAAAAAGAAAAGTCAACAGTTTCTAAATTAGATTGTTCTGAAACTTACGAAATACAATTCAATTTCAATCAGAAATTTCATTTTTTAGAAATTTTTAGTAATAAGTTTTTGTTGTTGCTTTCTTTTTTAATGAATCTTTTAAACCAGTATTCCGACTCTGACGAAGAAAACGAACAACTTCAACCCAAAGATGTCACGAAATTATTTGAATCAACACACCCTTTGTCAATACAGATGTGTGATTATGTAATTTCCAAAGATGTGAAACGTACAGCATTTCTGGATCAAGAGAAATTAATAAGGTTAGACCAAATTGTCAAGCGTTTTCTTCAATCGGGTAAAAGTTACAACGAGTCACTAAGAAGTAACAAATTTTTTAACAACCCTTGTGTGTCTGAAAAGCTGATTCAAAATTTAGGTATTCGTGAGAATGGAACGAATCTTGGCAATAACTGTCTGGATCCAGATTTTTGGAAAAAACAAACAAGCTATAAAGATTTGGAAAAACAACAAAACGATCATATTAAGCAAATTGAAAAGGAAAAAAGACAACGCCAAAAGGAATTACAACAGTTAGATCGCAACAAACAAAATTCAAAATATGGTTTATCAAAATCACAAAGAAAAAGACAAATGAAAAAACAAAAATATTCAAAAAGAAACCACGCCTCAAAAGAAAAAAGCCAAAAAAATAATTAAAAAACAAAAAAAAAATTATGCTATTTTCATAAATACGATGAGCCTAATCATTCGTTAAATTTTCTGTTTTGTTTGTTTCGGTTATTTGACATCTTTAAAGTTTAAACAGAATTGCTGGTTTCTGAAACTTAAATTAACAATTTTTTTTCACTCGCTTGATTTAATTAGAATCGAGGAAATATATTTAAAAAACTCTTGGTATTTTAGTCAAGCTGCTTTTCTCAAAGAAAAATGGACTTTGTTAAAGAGGTGAAAAAGAATTGCCAAATTGTTTTGAATCTATCATTAATATGAAGTTTTTGGGATTGACATAATCAGAAATTGTTTTTTTGGTTTTTGGTTTATACAAAAAAGAATTCTAATATTTTCATAAAGGCGATTGATGTGGATTTGGATTTCTTTCCAAATAATAGAATATATTAATTATAATAAAATAAATTAATTGTCATTGAGCATTTCATCTTTATTAATTGTGGATATTTTAACTGGTTTTTCATAAAATTGATAAGAACTTGATTTTTTATTTTAGAGAACTGGTATGGGCAAGTGGCAACACAACCCAGTGTACAATCTGAAGGCCGGGGTTCTATTCCCTTAACAATTATTTCTTATTGTTTACCATTTTCTCAAATAGCCACCACGGTGTAATTTTAATTAAAAATCGGGTTTATGCTTCTTAGAACCACTAATTCTTTGATGAAATCGTTTGACCGAATTGAATCTTTTTGACTATTATAAAACTGAACGGAATTGGAACAAAATCCCTCTCAATTTTTGGAGCGGATCCGATTTTTGGGAGAAATGACCAGCTCTCACTTGGTTCAACAATATCTCTAATTCAAATTAGGGATTCGGGCAAACAGGTGGACTTTTAGTACCCACTCTTTAATGGAAAAAAAAAAAAAAAAGAACTTGATTTTTTTTTATATTAATGAAAAACAAGATTCAATGGATTTAATAGTTCTAGTGGATAATAAAGATGTGATCGAATCTTTTAAAACATTTTTAAATAAAAGTTTAGTCATTTGGGGAGTGCCATCAAGTGCCTAGGTTTTCTTGAGGTTTTCAATTTGCCGTTAAGTGTTAAAGGTTTTTTTGAGGTTTTCTATTTTATTTGTGTAGTGTTCTAGGTTTTTTTGAGTTTTCTATTTATTCAGAAAATCTATTTATTTGGAAAATAAATAGAAAACTCAAAAAAACCTAACGAAAATCTATTGATTTTCTAAATAAACTGAAAACATAAAAAAACCTAGAGATACTTTTCCAAATTGAAAAAAAAAAGAGACAAATCTTTGATTTTACTCAATTCTTTTAAATTCTGGGAAAGCTAAAGAAAGTTTTTATTAATTTCTCAAATTAAAAAAAAACCTATCAGCAAATATGAGGAGTTCAAAAAGTCCTTTTTTCCAAGTATAATAAAAATGGGAAAAAAAATTTTAAAATTATCAGTTTTTTGATAAAAATGGGGGGGGGGGGGTTGAACAGGGTTTAGTAACCAATTGAAAATAATGAGTTTTTTATATATTTATTTTCATTTTCCAAGAGATAAGACATCTTATATCAATAATAAGGGTTACAAAGGAAAAGGAAAATGTATTCACATGTGAATACTAAGAAAATGAAACATAAAAGTTAATGAAACTTAAAAAGAAAGAAGAGGGGGTAAAGATTAAAAATGACCAAAGGTTTAAAGAAATCAAAAAGAAAAAATGAAATGATAATAATTAAACAACTATCATCAAATGAACATTTATGATCAACTATTAAATGTAAGGAATTTACCAAAATTCTAAAAAAATGAATATTATTTTTTATTTCATTGATGGATAATAAAATTGGATTTTTGTTATTTATCTACAAATTGTTGATTATAAACTACTCTTAACCTCAATTTTTCATTTTTTTTTTTGTTTTGTTTTATGATTCGTTTTTCGGTTTTGTTTTTGTGTTACTATTATTATTATTATTCTCTTAATTTCAATTTTTGCCTTTAAATTGATTTATTTGTTTTTTTTTTATTTTTTTATGGTATTCTCTATTTATCTTTTTAATGATTTCAAAAATAAGATATTCTTTGATCCCCAATACTGTCAAGGTTATAATAATTTTAAAAAATTACTAGATGATTTAGCGGTTATAATGAATTTGAATTTATAATTTTTTATTAGCTCCTTTTCAGTTATAATAAAATGTTTTTTTTTTCTTTTCAATTATTGTTTATTTAAAATTATAAAGAATCTATTATTGGTATATACTAACCATCAATTACCAAAATCTCAAAAAAAAAAAAAAAATAAATAAATAAATTAAAATATCAGTTATACAGTAATTGTATTTGTCAAATCTAAAATATTTTAATATAATCGCCCTTGATAAATTTAAATTGATTGAGATCAAAAAATCAACC
Organism: Anaeramoeba flamelloides; assembly: GCA_027625915.1. Taxonomy (NCBI): domain Eukaryota; family Anaeramoebidae; genus Anaeramoeba; species Anaeramoeba flamelloides. The sequence goes on from JANTQA010000036.1 coordinate 12,194,215, forward strand.
AACTGAAATCACTTTTTAACTTATTTTTTTTTCTATTTATATAAATATTTTTATTATTTAGCTTTGATTTACAATAAATAATATCAGAATAAAAAAGGGTTTATTTAATTATAATAAAAGGTGAGAGTAGGGGTAAAATAGAATGTATATAATTATTTCTTCTTAAAAAGAAATATAAACTATTTCCAAAAAAGAGCGACAAATTTATTTTATAAATATATTTATTCAAATAAATTCACAAAAAAAAAATATTGAAATATATAAAATCATAAACTATTTATCGATTCTTAATGAAAATCCAATTTATTAGTTAGTCTTGTATTGTATAAAAAAATGATATTAAATTTTCGGATCCCATTTATTTCTTGTATTTTTTATGGGTGAAAATTAGAGCTAAATTATTTTCATCTTTTTAATAGAAAAATCATTTTCACAACTTGTTTAATCTTATAAATTTTCTAATGGAATTGAAAACATATTTTTATATTTTATTGTTATTCAATACCGTTTGTAAATCTTCCATGTTTTCAATTTTTTATTAAAATTGTCAGTACATTTTTTATCAAAAAAAAAAGTATTTTTTTTTTTTTTCCATTTTTTGGAAATATTTCATCAAATATATATTGAAAAAAATACCATAGTCATTGACAGAATTGGTATTAATATTAAACTTCATTTGGAATTGTTAATTAACAAATCATTTTACTAACAAAAATATTTTTTATTTTTCACAAAAAAATAGTCCCCACATTTTTGGAAATAACTTATCCTAAGGAATTTTGGATTTTCTATTAATTTGTTATATATATATATATATATATATAGTGGGTAATTAAAGTAATTTTATCAAAAATTTTAAATAATTATGAATTTTCCTTTTATTTTTTAAATTTTTTTCTTTTTCTTTCAACTTAATAATTTGTAGTGAATAATTTATTTTGATATTTAATGCATTTTACTTTACTGTTATTAAAGTTATTCTTTGTTATTAGTTGCTTTTGATAAACTATTTAAAAATGAGTTTTATAACCAATTTATAAAAAAAATATTTCAGTTTAAGAAAAAAAAAATTAATCAATGGGGATAAGAACTGTTTTTCCAAGTAAAAAACTTATTTTACCATGCAAAATCAAGATCTAAAGCTGAAAAAAATTTTTTTTCAACTATTTTTTAATTTGAGAATTTTTTTGTACTTGATTTTAGGATTTTAATTTGGAAGTGTGTTAGTTTTTATTTGAAATCCAAATGGGAAAATTTTGTGTAAATATAGATCTTCTTGTTTCTTTTTTAATAATTTTTTCTAATTTAGTTAATATCGAACATTAATCTGAAAAAAAATCACAATTCTAAACAGTATTTTTTAAAACCAAAAATTTTTGAAAATATAACTTTTGATAAAAATTAAAATTGAAAGGTTCAATTTTGGTTTTCTTATATTCATTTGAGAATTAGAGAAAGGAATGATATTTTAATTCGGAAACTAAACTATCTTACAATAGTCAAAAAAAAATATGGTAATACTTCCTAATCAGAATTCCCAAAAATTAGTAAATAAAATTATTCGTTTAAATTTAAAAACAGAAAGACCAATGTCTCTTTTTATAATTAATTATAAAAAATAAAAAAAGAAGAATAAATTTTATTTAAGAATGTTACATTTTAAAAATTCTAATTTAAGGATTTTTTAGATTCAATAATAAGAGATGAATGGGAAAGTGCAATCTTTTTTTAAAGAGGTGGTAAAAAATTTGTCAAATATAAAGGGGTTAATATCAGAATATGTATATATATATATAATTTTATTAAATTTCCCACAATTTAAAAGTTAATTAATATTTTTTAATTGACAAAGTATAAAAAACAACAATTAATAATTAAGTTAAGTGAAAGGTGATAAAATTATTATTAGTATTGTATTTTATTATTAATTGCGGTTATTTTTATTTCTTAAGAAATGTTTTAATAGTTGGAAAATAGTAATAAAACCTATTAGTTTTTTTAATTGTTTTATTACTAATCTATTGAAATAATTCAGAGTGTATCGTTAATTTGTAATTAAAAAATCAAATTAAATATATTTCTTGATGTTATTTCTTTGTGATATAAGTTATAAAAAAAGTAATTTTGGGTTATGATAATTTTTATGTTTTGATGATTTTTTTCATATATTTTTGTTAAATAGAAAGATATAAAAAATGATTCAAAATCTACGTTCCATAAAGAAATTATATTTTTTAATAATTTAAAATAATTATTGTTTTTTTAAAAAAATAAAGTAAATTTTTTATATTGATTCATTCCAAAACTTGGTGTTATAATTTTTAAAGTGTTTTGTTGTACTTCATTCAATCATCAAATTCAATTCTTCTTCAAAGAAAATAGGTTTTTGTTGATAATTTATTAAGAAGAATGTTGAATTTGGGTACTTTTCTAAAATGAGAAAAAGGTGGATCAAACTTTTTAAAACAAATTATTCATTTCTGAAAAAAAATTTTAAAAATATGTTTGGTGATCAAATAATCATATTGATACTTCACTTTACAATACCATCATGTTTAAAATTTTTATTAATTTCATATTAAATTTACTCCAAGTTTTTGTTTCTGGTTACTGTTACCTTAATCAAAATATTTACTTATTCAGAACCAAACCTTATAGATCATATCCCAAAAGAAAAGTGTTGTAGATCAAGATCCAAAAAAAAAATTAAATCACAAAAAAAGTCTATTTTCCAAGATATTTTGTTTTAATCCTCTTAATTTTAATGGGGTGAATCAAAAAATTTCCTTGTAGTTCTTTAAATATAGTATTTATTATTTTTGAAAAAAATACATATTTTTACAAATTTGAAACAAAAATTCTTTTTTCATATATTTTTGTTAAATTCTCAACATGTCCAAAAATTTATTGATCAAGTTCATTTTTTAAATTGGATACCATAACTTTAAAAACATCACCCGATTCAAAGAATAATTCAAAAAGAGTCTAGTCCATCACCTCTCTATAAATATATTCCTTGTAAATTTTTATTCAAAACAAAGTGTAAAAAGTATAAAAAATTTGAAATTGAATATAAATTTTCAAAACATTTATTTGAATTTATCAGAATTATTAAAATAACCAAAACAAATAATAGTGATTTAAAAAATCAAGAAAAGGGTTGAATTATTGAAATAAAAAAATACAAAGTAAAAGATTCAATACAAAAAAATAAAAAATTAGATAAAAAATTTCAATATTCAGAATTATTTTTATTTCTCCTTTTAATCTAAAATAAACAATTATAAAATTCGAACAAAAAAACACAATAAATCTTTGACTTCTGGAGAGGTAATCTAGAGGTATCCTAGTTTTCTGAACCAAAACGAGAATTAGAAGAATTAAATCCAAATAGGATTTTTAAATTCATTTTGGAAATTCTTGAAAAATAAAGAGTAATTTGTATATCAAAATTATAACAATTTAAGTATACTCCATAAAGAATTAAAAACAAAACCAAGTAAATAAGAAGTAATTGAATTATTTTTACAGATAAGATCAAGTAATAAATGATTTTTTTTTATTTTTTCTTGATCATTTTTTTCATTTTCATTTTTTCATTAATAGGTCTAAATATACTCTCCAAGTTGATCTTATTTCTCTAATATTTATTAAAGTATTCACATAATTGTTTCCAGAAATGATTTGAGTCATTGGTTTTTGAATAAACTATCTCACTTAATATTTGTACAATGTCCCAATCTCATTAATAGAAAAAAGAATCAAATAATTTGCCCAAGAATTAATAACAAATACAATGAAAGGAAAGAGGTCAATTTTCAATCCCTCATAGTCGGTTGTGAGACGAATCAACCAATCTATTTCATGAACAAAAATGATATTTATTTTGATACAAAATTACTCTTTTGAAAAATCAAAAAATTAGAAAACTTACTCTATTTTTACGAAAAAAAAGGAAATTAATACCACCAAAAATGAACTTACAGTCAAACAAACTAAAATTTAATCAGAAACATAAAAGAAGAAACTGTATGCCTCAAACCAATTTTTGAAAATAAATTTTTCTTAAATTTGTTTTTTAGAGGAAAATGGAAAAATCAGTCGAAAAATTAAATTTGAGAATACTGTTGCGTATTTTGATTATTTTTAGATTTGTTTCCCTAACTACCTATCAAACAAATCCCTTAGTGATTGAAAAAAGATGGAGTTGAATTATTTATTCGATATTTAAATTCACAGATCAGACTTTTTCTTCGAAGGAAAAAAATCAAAACTAACATTTACTATCTTCCTATGTTTCTCAAATGGGTTTTTTTAAAAAGGTCTGTTTTTATGAAATAAATCGTTAATTTTTTTTAAAAAAGAAAAAAGAACCTGAAAAAAATTTCAAAAATGTCAAACCAATCTTCTTAAAATGTTAACTTTGGAATTTCATTTTTTATTTTTATTTACAATAAAATATGGGAAACCGAAAGTCTTCAAAAAAGAATACATCAAAAAACAAAACGCGTATGAAGTCAAAATCGGAACGGGATAAAAGAAGTAAAAAAATCGATCGAAAAATCGCAAATGAACGAGAAAACTATAAAAATCTCGTGAAAATTCTAGTGTTAGGTTTGATCTTTCTCAATTCTTGAAATACTTTACTCTTGTTCTTTCTTTGGCAACATTTTTAACATAATTTTCTTTATTTTTCTTTTTGATTTTGGCACACATAAAATCACCTTTCTTAGGCACCGGTGAATCTGGTAAATCAACCTTTGTGAAGCAAATTCAAATTATATATAAATCTGGCTTTGAAACAGAATTTCGACGTAAGTTAACCACTTTGTTCAAGATTGATTTATCATAAATTTTTTTTTATTTCAGATCCTACTTGTTTTTCTGGTTTGTAATTCTGAGGTTTGGTGTTGGTTGTTTATTTGAAAAATTTTGTTTACAAGGCTTTTCAAAAGACATCCTTTTTTCGGATCAATAAAAAAAAACAAAAAATTTCATTTGGTTCAAATTTGCTAATGAAAACAACAAAACAACAAAACAAAATAACAACAAAACAAAAAAACAATTTTTTTTTGAATTTGGGCTTCATTGTCAATTTACCAAACCAACCTTAACAACAATTGCCCCCATAATTTATGATTTACAGAGATGTATAAAACCAAAGTACAAAGAAATATCATTCATTATACAAAACAATTAATAAATAGTTTACCTTCAGTTGGCCTTCAACTCAAATCACATGAAAGGGTATCACTACTTTTCTTTTTTTATTTTCTTTTTTTTCGTTTGTTCGGCCTTTTATTTTTACCAACAAAATCAAAACAAATTTTTTATTCTTCTGAAATTTTTTAATTCGGATTTTGAATTACCATGTGCGAATAAGGTTAATACAAAAAATTTCAACACTGGCATTTGAATAATAAGTGGGGAAACAATTTTCATTTTCCTCTTTTTCTTTTACAATTATTTTTCAAAATTAATGATTGTAATTTGTACTTTCGATTTTTTTTGCATGCCTTTTTTTGTATAATCTACTCTTGGGTGATCTAAGAATTCGTATTGAAAGAAAGAATTGAAAATCATAACCAGTTGAAATTTTACCCCATTTATTATTCAAATAACAGTCGTACATTTTAAAAAACTGTTACACAAAAGTTTTCAAAAATATCAATAAAATATTCAACCAACTACAGTGGACCATTAATGATTACAATCCCTGAAATTTGAAAAAAGATTATCTTGTGTCGTTTGTGACCACTGGTTAATTTGATTCTTAGCTGATCGATCTTGTGCTTGGTATGGATTTTAATAGTGGTTCAAAATGGCAATTTTTGACAATAAATTTTTTTATCTTTCCGAAATCCAAACTGAAGAGTATAAGATTAATAGATTGGTAGGTGTTCAAGAATAAATATAAATTTTTGGGTTGTAGAAAAAAATTTGTGATTTACTTTTTTGTCAATTAACTTAATGAAAAAATAAAATTTTTTAAAACCTCCCAATAAAACCAAACTTAATTAAAAATTTCAATCAACAACCTACAAACCACATTTTTTTCTAACTTAAGTTCCATCCAATTAATCTTAAACTCTTCAATTCGGTTTTCGGAAAGATAAAAAAATAAATTGTCAAAAATTGCCATTTTGAACCACTATTAAAATCCATACCAAGCACAAGATCGATCAGCTAAGAATCAAATTAACCAGTGGTCACTACTCGACACAAGATAATCTTTTTTCAAATTATAGGGATTGTAAACCTTAAGGGAGTAAGTACATTTTTAAAAATTTGAGTGCCACAGTTTATGTGAAACTGAATTATCAAATCATTTCTTTAACCAAATATATTGATATTTTAATAATCACGAGAGTGGAATATATTAGAGGTTTTGATGATAACATATATTATCATGATATTAACAATAAAATCGCAATAATATATAAAAAAATCGCGATTAGTCCAACTTTATCGCGAAAAATCATAAAATCGCGATAAACAACATTATCGCGATATTCACATTATCGCGAAAAAATGAAAAATTATTATTTTCATTTTTAAAAAAAATCTCTTGACTTTTACAAAGCCTTGAGATTTTTACAACACTTTCCCCTTTAATAATGTCAGAAAGTTTTTGCAAAGGTTATGAACTGTCTTCAAGTGTTTGAAAGTTTTGAAAGATAGAAAACTTTTATAAAGGGAATGAGTTTGGTTTGTTGTGGAAAAAAATTTTATTCTTTTCATTTTTTTTTTAACAAAATATAAAATCTCAAACAAATTTTATGATCAAACTAATAATTACCAATCTCGTCAATACACTTGAATATAAATTATGTGTGTTTTCTTAAAATGGAGTTGTTACCTTCACAATTTTAAATAGCCAAAAAGAATAAGGAATAATTTGACTTCTTATTGGTGATCGATCAAACAAAAACCTCTATTATTCTAATTGTGTTTTCTGTCCAATACAAAGATATGAGTAGAAAAAGAAGAAGAAGACAAGAATTGTATAAAAAATCTCAATAATTGGTGATCATCTTGCAAGGATGTTGTGAAATCTTTTGAAGAGTTATCCAACTCCTTTTATCTTTCTGAGAAAAAATGAAAATATTGTAACCCAAGAAAACATTCTTTAAAGAACAGATTAAGGGTTGGTTGTTTTAGAAGCTAATTATTCAAAGCAATTTCCAGCACCACCATTAACTGAAAAAATATTTATTTCTCTTTAGTTCTTATTGTTGTTGATCTAAAAGGATCGATCGGTTTGTCAACCAAATAAAATGAAAACACAACAAAACTCTTGGATCTGATCCTTGATTGGATCAAGTATCTTTTTTGTTGTTTTTTCAAAAGAATAACTTTTTGTCACCTAATCTATTTTTTGATCAAAAAAAATTTTTTATGCAAAATATTTCTCAATTAGCCCAAAAACCCATCAACTATTATATCGCGATTAAAAAGTAATCGCGATATTTTGGCATTTATCACGATTTTTTAATAATTATCGCGATTTTATAGAATATCGCGATTTGTTATATTATCACGATAATATTGAATTATCGCGATTTTAAGATATATCGCGATTTGATGGAAATTATCGCGAATTTTGTAACTTTATCGTGAATTATAGCATGTTATCATCAAAACCTCTATTAACTAGTGGAATATAGATTTTCATACCAACTAAAAAATGGAGATTCAAAAAAATGAAAAATTTGAGCCTGAAAAAATAAAATAAAAATCATTTATTTCTTGATATTATCTGTAACATTTTACACAATTACTTAATCTCAATTTGGTTTTATTTTTAATTCTTCATGGAAATACTTTTGTTTGTAAAATTTTTTTGTAACAAATTACTTTTTATTTCTAAAGAATTTCCAAAATGAATTTAAAAATCTTGTTTCCATTTAATTCATCTAATTCTTGATTGATTTTCAGAAAATCATATATTTATTAAATTCCTGTTAAGAATAAAGATTTATTGGACAAATTCGTTTTCATTTGATTTTATAATTATTTATTTTCCATTCAAACGAGAACGAAAAATAATTATGAATAATGATTGGCTTTTTATCACATTTTTTCTTTTTATATGTGTTAAATCTTTTTATAGTTGTTTTTCTGACATCGAGAATTCAATAGCTTTTACTTAAATTTTTAATCTTTGTAGCAGTATTCTTTGTTTTTAGCTTATTTTGATTGATAAAAATATTTGAAATTAGAATTTTGAAAATATATTTGTAAAAGAATTTTTTTTTTAGAAATAATAATAAATATGAATGGGGTAACAAATCCAATGTAATTAATTGTTTGTATTCATACAAATTAAGAAGATAAAGAAAAGAAATCTTCAAAAATATGCTTTGATTGATTTTTTTTTTTTCATTTTTGATTTTAACAAATTTATTTGGAAAGGTGATCTTTTGTATTTGGTCTTCTAAAAGAAAATATAAGTTTCAAATACATACCTTTTTGGGTCTAATTTTCTGGTTTACTCTTTGATTAATTTTACTCATTCGTAAAAACATATTTCTAGATCCAAAACCTAATTTAATAAAACTCAAAAATTTAATCAAAAAAAAATGTTCAAAAAATCGAAAAATGAAAGACTCAACTCTGAATTACTTTGGGCTTAGTTCTTTTCACAAATAGAGCAGCGAATGATGATTTGGTTTCAAAGTTTCAATATCTGGTGTCACTCAAAAAATATTTTTCAGTAATGTTCACACAATTACAATTTTTCAAAATGGTAAAAAGTATTTACTTCCTTAAAAGGATTTTATTGAAAATTTTTTTAAAGGTACCACACTTTTTTGAATCAACTTTACTTGATTAAAAATTTTTATCGAATTCAAAACTTCACAACACAATTATAGTTATTATAAAAAAGTGAGTAATTTTTTTTTTTTTGATTTCTTGAATTAAAACTTTTATTTACTATTTTTTTTTTTGATTTTGTGAGAATTAAAACTTTTTTTTAAAAAAGTAATTTTCTTCCTACTTCAACCTCTACACCACCTCTAAAGGTTGAGAGACTCACTTTATTAAAATATAAAACTAAACAAAAATTTTTAATTCTCAAAAAAGTTTTTACTTTATTAAAATAGAAAATTTGAAAAAAGTTTTAATTCTGAAAAAGTTTTCACTTTTTTAAAATAGAAAACTTCAAAAATGTTTCAATTCTGAAAAAGTTTTCACTATTTTAAAATACAAAACTACAAAAGTTTTAAAAAAGTCCTCACCTTTTGAAAATGGAGGTAAAAAAAACCACAAATTTATCAAAAAACGTTGAAAATCAAAACATAATTATTTGTTCAGATACTGCAAAAAAGTGAAATGGAAAATTAAAAAGTTAAAAAAAATATATATTTTGGTGAATTTTACAGATATTTTAAAAAAGTATGGTTTATAATTCAAATTGAAAAAGTTTTAAAAAAGAGTAACAAAATAATTAAAAAAAGAGATCAGTCTTTCACAACAACAGGAAAATATTTTAAAATATGTAATTGGTGATATTCTCTACTTACAAATTTTTGTATATGCCAAGTGTCAAAAAAATTATGATCAACTCTAAAAACCCAAAAAATAAAATTTTTAAGTTGAGATCAATTTTTTTTTTCCCATTTTTTATTAAAAAAGAAAATTGTTTATTTCATTTTATTTCCTCATCTATATAAAAATTTTTTACCCTGTTTATTGCCATTTTCATCATTATTATTCAACAACGAATAGTCTTTATTGTAATGAATATTAATGTAAAGATTTATTTTTATTGAGATAATTCTTTTGATTAACCCAAAAATTGATTTATGGGGCATATTGGAAAATATTCCTATTTTTTTCAGAAGGGTAGTTATAACTAACAAAGTTTTCAAGTCATTTACAAATTTTTCTGATAAACTGTGTTTTTGTTATAATATGAAATTTGATTTTTCAAAATAAATTTTTCTTAAGGGAGTGGCAACACCATAACAACCCACTAAAATTGCAATATGTGATAGTTTATTAAAAATTATTTAAATTGGAGCTCTTTAGTTCTAGATTCTCCAAAATTTAAAAAAAAAAAATATAAAACTTTTCTTTTACTAATATCTACAATTAAAATTTCAGAGAAAATAATATTAAAAAAAAAAAAAAAATTAAAAGTATTTTTGAGAAATATATTTAATTTTTTATGGAGATTTGGTTACTTTTAGAGATCAAATACTAAATCCATTCACTTTTTATTTACAGATTTTATTAATATTTTATTTAGTAATTATTTGAATATAATTTTCTAGACAAATGTTATCCAAATCCAACTATTTTAGAGATCTCAAAAAAAAAAAAAATTAAATAATAAATTTTTTATCAAAATTCGATTTTGGAAAAGAGATATATTCACATTTCATTCGTATTTCTAATATATCTTTAATTATTTCATGTCTTTTAAAAAGTAATTTATTTTATTTGATAATATAATTTCAATATTATTAAACAAATTTTTGGTTAATTAATTAAATTCTCTTTTTTTTTATCTTTCTTGAAATGTTTGAGTAACTTATTAACTATTAATAAAATAATAAACCACTTTTTGTTTTTATCTTATAAAAATATCAAATATATTTTCACGATAATTCTTTTGAATTTTCATAAATAAATATATCTCATTTTTTTTGAACTTTTAAACTATAATTGGATTTATTAAAAAATTTTTTGAAATTATTTCCCGACTTTAACTCAAAAATGCAACAAAATATATCAGAACAATAAAATCAAAAAATAACTTTCTAATAGTTTCCCAATCTATAAATTTGATTATTTTGTGAATTTTTAAAAATCTTGAAAATTCATAATAATTATTCTTTTCAACACACAGGAGTAATTTATCATTTTTATTTCAATCCCTAATCAATGTTAGAAAAATGTGTAATTATTTGAAATTGTAGGGTTCTATAAGTAGGAATTAAATTACAAAACACGATATTGGTCTTCATACCAGTATTAAAAATTAATTTGTATTTAATACTTTATAAAATTTCAACTTATTTTAGAATTAGAAAAATAATAATTTTGATAAATCCAAAAGATCTTCAAAAAAAACAATAAATTTTGAAAACTGAAAAAAAAAGAAAGAAAATAAACCAGTGATCAGATCCAAAAATAATTTATTTTTGTTTTTAATTTGATTGATGGATTGAATGGGCATTTACAACAAAAATAATTACTGATTAAGGAATAATCATATGAATCGTAACTTATTATCGCATTGGGCATAACTAAGAATAAAAATAACCCAAGACAATACAAATTCTTATACACATTCTACACTTTTAATTCTCCCGGGTTAAATCATTTTCTTGTCCCAAATCCAACTTAAAAATTAACATTTTCAATTTAAAATATTCCACAAAAAGGTTAAACATAGAATGATAGATCTGAGGACTCTTTATCGTCTCTCGTTAGGATCTCTCTCTCTCTCTCTCTCTCTCTTTTTATTTATCTAATCATATATTGTTCCTTTTAAATTTTAGAAGTTCAATTAGAGTAAGAGTATAATACTACATAAAGTCAACAATTTCACTTTTTTCTTAATTTTAAATTGGAACCAAAAACTGAATTGTTTATTTAGTTGTGGCTTTTTTTGATTTTTGCCATTCAGATTAACCCCTTTTTAAAACAAATTATTACATTTTTTTTCAAACATGAAATAAAATGCCACAATAGAATGTTGAGATAGGAACAAAAGATAAACCATTTAATATTTCCCAAAACAAGAAAAGACAAATCAAATTAACATTCTATTGTGGCAGTTTATTTTATGTTTGAAAAAAAATGTAATAAATTATTTTTCAAAAAGTACTTTGAATACTAATAATCAACGAGACACATCAAAAGCAAAAAATATTCTTTTATGATACTCTTTGGAAAATGTCAAAAAATGTGAAAATTTTGACTTTCTGGTGGCTACTCCCTGAACAACTTTTCCTTCTAAACACCCTTACCAAAAACTAACAAGAAAAAAAAGAATAAAAAAATAAGAAAAAAGTGATTTGTTCTTCTCTTTTTAATAACAAAATCAATATTTTTTTGCATCATCTCTGCTTCAACAAACAACCAATTGAATAAATTAATTTCACACCCTTATCTTTTTTTCAAATCGATTGCTCCTAAATGTAAAAAAAAAACAAACAAACTGTATTTCATAAAAAAAGGGAACAATATTCAGATGGTTTTGTCAGAAGAATGTTTAACGATTTGATTAATAGTTTCTATAGCCATTGAAAAAATTATTTTCAAATTGTATTTTGAAACATTTTATTAAAAACCTTTTCAATTAAAAAAAGTTTTGATTAATTCAATTATTTTGTTACTCTGTTTTTAAACAACTGTACCGCTTGATTATACAATGATTATTATTGACAAAATAATTACAAAACAATAACAAATAGATCATGTATCTATTATAAACCAAGTTGATATAAAGACACCTATTTTAGTAAAAATTTCAACTTTTCCAAAAAAATAAAAAATCAGGAAATATTTTGAAGAAGAATTTTCATTTACATTTAACATTTATATGTAAAATACCTTTTACTATAAAAACACGATTTCAAATGACAAAGAACAATCATACCAAAACTCAAACACAAAAAAATTTGATTTGATTTAAAAATACAAAAATCATCTTTTGACTACAGTCAGTTCCACTTTTAAGACACAAACTAACAACGAAATTTAAGGAACAAAAAAAACCTCAAATTAAAGCACATTTTTTGTAATTTTTTTTTATACAAATTATTTTACTAGAATTTGAATTTTGTGCCTTAATTTGAGTTTTTTTTTTTTGCCTTAAATTTCGTTAAAACTTTGTGTCGTAAAAGTGGAACTGACTGTATAATTTGATTGATAATAAATTTATCAAATTTTTCATTTCACTTTCCAAAAAAATCTTGAAAAGAACAAATTCAAAATTCAACTATTTAATCCTGCAAATCTTGTTTTAGATTGAGATTTATCCATTTAGAATTGGGGACTTTGATGATTTATTTCAATCTTTGGAATTTTTTTCTTATTTGAATTCTTCTTTTTTCGCAAATCCCAATGAAAATTTTTTTCAATTTATTTTCCTATTAAGGCAAAGAAAAATAAAAAAAAAAGGAAATTTTTACCATTAAAATCACATAAACCTTTAAGTAACCCCTAAATCCCATTTTATGGAGTTTTCTCAATTAACAACATGAAATATGGATATATTAAAATCCACTTTTTCATATGTAATAATGTTTATTCTAAATGTGTCTATGAAAAACTTCAAAATGCAAGACTTAATTTTGAAACAATCAAAAATATTTTCTAACCTCGTTAACTCTCTTCCACATTTTAAGAACTTTTAAATTATTCAGCTTTTTGTAGTTTATAAAAAAAAAAAAATTCCAAAAAGTTATTAATCTAATAATTTTGCTAATAATAATACATAATAAAGAAAAATTACAAATGAAAATTTTCTGTTATTTGATTTTCTTACAAATAGTAAATTAATTCAAGATTTCAAATCAATACTAATCAAATATAAAAATTTAAACAAAAAAAAAAAATATTTATAGGATGTAGCAATAAGATTTCTTAAGGATAAAAAGCCAATACTGCGATCATACAACAATAGAATTAAAAGAAATGATAGAGACACTTTGGAAATCAAAGGCACTTAAACGGGCATTTTCATTACGCTCATCACTTCAAATTCCAGACACACACTCATAGTAATACTTTCTTCTCATTAATTTTATTAACTATTTTTTTTTTTTACTTGCCTTTTCTCATAACATTAATCATATTTAATTTTACAATCAATTGATTTTTTTTAGTAATGATAAATTCAAAAAAATTTAACAAAAACTTTACTTGAATTTCAATTTTTTTTTTATCCTCAAAACTCTATTTTAAATAATATTGAATTGACAAAAAAGATTTCCAAAATCAACTTATTTCCAAAAGTTTCTTTGCATTTAAACCAATGAAATTCTTTATTATTAAAAATGAAGACATGAGTATAAAAAAAAATGGAAATTGAACCAAAGAATAAAAAATATTTTTTTGAATTTATCAGTAAACAAAACATTGACTTGTTATCCATTTCTAAAATTGTAAATTTTGGGTTGATAACAAATAATGAAGAATTTATATTGATATATACTTTATCATAAACATTAATACAATAATCAATATAAACAATTTTTTTGAAAAACTAATAAAGAAATCCCCAAAAATATTTAACACCTGAAATAGCTATAATGATCACTTAATTTTACTTTTATTCTAATAAGATCAATTTCCTCAAAAAAGATAATCATATTCCAATTTTTTTCTATTTTTTAATTTAAATCCAAAGATAATCAGCACAAACATTAACTAAAACATCTCAATTACACCAAACAGAAATGTGGAAAAGAAAAGGATAAATGAAAATTAAAAAAAAAAAATTTACTATTTATTGAATGAAAAAGAGGTAACAGAAAAAGATAGAAGCCCCTGTTTGTTAGAACCACTGAACTTTATTTAGTGATTTTTATCCTCATTATAACTTTGATAACATTAAAAATCAAAGGATATCTTTTCTTTAAATAATTGCGAAAGACACATAGAGAAGACTCAAAGAAAAGAAATAAATTATTTCTCTGGGTTCAAAAAGCAAAAACATAAATTGATAAAAAAATAACGATAAAAAAACAAAAAAAACTATTTTCGTGGAATATAATTTAATAAAAAAATTTAAATTTATTCAAATGATTTTTTTCATAATTACAAAATTGAGATAATTAATAAACCCAAAAAAATGAAATATGAACGACAAATATTTAATTTTTCACATCTATTTTTAACTTATTTTTTTTATCCTTTATTTTGAGAATTTTTTTAGATCTCTTTATTTCAACCAAATATTTTAGAAAACTAAATTAAATACAAAATGATTTTAATGACTGTGCTTATTTATTCTTTGGATTATAATTTACAAATTTAGTCACTTCAAAATTCTCTCTTTAACAGTAAAGTATTTTTTATAACACTTAATCCTTAAAAATAAACCATAAACTCTAATTTTGTGAGGTCAAAGATCAGAAAAAAATGATTTTTTCTTTATTTACAAAATTGTGATTATTAATAAATCCAAAAAAATGAAATATGAAAGACAAATATTTAATTTTTCACATCTATTTTTAAATTATTTATTTTATCCTTTATTTTGAGAATTTTTTTAGATCTCTTTATTTCAATCAAATATTTTAGAAAACTAAATTAAATTTAAAATGATTTTAATGACTGTGTTTATTTATTCTTTGGATTCAAATTTACAAATTTAGTCACTTCAAAATTCTCTCTTTAACAAATAAAGCATTTTTTTATAACACTTAATCCATAACAATAAATCAAATGAACTTTAAATATTGTTTACATTCTATCTTGAATTTATTAGTAATTAAAAATATTAAATCTTTAAATAATGATCCCTTCAGATTTACAAACTAAATTGTAATCTTTATTCCCCAAGAGAAGCAGTTGTATATGTTTTGTTATATATACTTGGAATATTTTCCATTTTTCATAAAAATGTTCAATTAATAAATCTCAAAATCTTTAAAAACAAACCATTTCATTTTTATTTTACTTTTTAAAATCAAAAAATAAAATTTTCAAATTCAACTTTTTCTTTTCTGTTTGATCTTTATTATTTGCAAAAAAACTTTATATTTTGTTTAACAGTATTAAACTACTTTCAGAATTTATTTCTATTTTGATAAAAAAATATTTTCTTTTCTATTATTAATTAATTTTAACATAAAATAATTTATCTATTTCATAAAATTCTATTCTATATTCTATATTATTATTATTAATCTACATATTTCTGTTAAAATTAATATCTAAAAGTTATTTAAATGATCTTGATCGGTTAACAGAAGAAGAGTATTTACCAAATGATCAAGATATTTTAAATTGTAGAATACCAACAACAGGTGTAAGTTCTGTAGAATTCGAAGTAAATAATTTACCATGGTATGTTGTGGATGTTGGGGGACAAAGAAGTGAAAGAAGAAAATGGATACATCAATTTGACGATGTCAACTTAGTTATTTATGTTACTGCAATCAGTGAATTTGATCAAAAATTATATGAGGATGAAGAAGTAAATAGAATGCGTGAATCTTTAGAATTATTTGACTCAACAATTAATAACGATTATTTTTTCCATAAAAGTTGTGTTTTGCTTTTTAATAAAATTGATCTTTTTGAAAATAAAATTAAAGAAACAAATTTATCTGAGAGTTTCATTGACTACGAAGGAGATAATTCCTATGATGACTGTCTTTCTTATTTAACAAATTTATTTCTCAAAATTGGTAATAATAAAAAAAGAAAAGTAACACATTTATATACTTGTGCAAATAACACTGGAAAGATTAAAGAAGCTTTCGTAAGTTATTTTTATTGTCTTTTTCTTTCCTTATTTCTCCTTTCCTTTTTCTTTTTACTTTTCTTTTTTGAACTTTTGATCTATGTGCTATTCCTTTTATGTTATTATAAATCCCTAACATTGTATCCCCATCATTTTTGGTCTGCGAAAGTAGATTCAAAATTAAAATTAAAAATATTTTCAGACTCTATACAACTTGTTTAGAATCATGATATTTTTCAGTTTTTTTTAATTACTATTATGTAATTATTAAAATTTATCAAATGTTTCCAAAAAAAAAAAGTAAAAAAACTGATGAATAGAAATTAAATTTATTTTAAATCTGAGAAAAAAGTGATTTTTAGAAGTAAATCCAATTAAAATGAACACAAGAATTGAAATTAAACTATTTTAGATTTTTTTTTTTTTAAATGAAAATACATGCTGAACTTTGTTAATTTTGGTTTGAAAAGAATTTTTTGTGAGACAATTTTAGTGTTTTGTTTTTTTGAAGGGTACCTAACTCTTATTTTTTCACCCTTCTTTTGCCAAATATTATGTAGAACTTGTTTTCCCAATAATTCAATTCAACTTTATAACCAAACCCTTTTGTCGAATTTATGAAATGAAATCTTATTTTTAAAATAGTTCTATTTTTTACAATTATTTTTCAGTATTAAGATACTGATCCTTTTTTGAATTTTTACCAATCATAAATCAGTTAGAACATTTCATAAAATACTTTTCATTTTCTGAAACCCCCTTTTAAGCAATTTCTTGGCTGATGACAATTTTTGTAGATATTTGTAGATTCTCAATATTTGTAGATTTTTTCAGCGCGGTAATTTGACTTGTCTAAAATACCTGGCCTAAGTTGGATTCCCACCAAGTCTAATTTATTTTTTGAGAAAATGAATTGAAAATTAAAAATAATATACATTTGCTTCGCAAATATCAGCCATTTTAAATCACCATTAAAAATAAGCCATAATAAATGGGTATATCGCTTCGGTCAAACAATTTTTTCATTTTTAAGCTAATTGTGGAAAAAAAAAATATTGTTTAAAATATTTCGAGAATCTACAAATATCTACATTTTACAAAAATTCCCAATTTCTTCAAGTTTGTAATAACAAATAAACTTAGTTAATTACCTCCTGACAATTCTTTGATTACAATGAAAATAAAAAAACTTTCTTTTTGGGCTGTAAGAGGAAATTAATTTCCTCCCTTCAAAAAATAATAAAAAAAAAAAAAACTTTCTTTTTAAATTACAAAATTTGTTTCAAGATTTTAGAAATTTTTAAATTTAAAATCAGATCAATCTAAAATATACAAAACAAATTCAACTAGTTTCTGTATTTTTTTTTTTTTTTTTGAATACAACCAATTTATTATTTTTTTGGGTTTACTTTTCTTCAGAATCATTTTTTGATTACAGATAGGCAGTAATTTTGTGAAATGAAAACTAAACTCTTTTCAAATAATTACAACCCACTTAAAAAATGAGGAGTTGAAATAACAAGCGAAAAATTGCAACTTTTTATAAATACTATTCTAACGATTTTATTTGAAAAGAATTGGTATATTAGATGTCTGTAAATTTTCAGTAATGCTATACCATTAAAAATTGTTTTGGGCTTTTTTCCTCATTTCTTAATATCGTCTATTGGTGATTAGAAATGTTACAGACATCCAACATACCAATTCTTTTCAAATAAAATCGTTAGAATAGTATTTATAAAAATTTGTAATTTTTCAAATCTTGTACTTACATTACTACCGTTAAAAGGAGAAAACATAATATTTTTAAAAATATAATTCTTTCAGAATGTTTTAAAATTAATAAAATATTTTAGTTTGAGTTTAATTTATCTCTTTTGATAATTTGTAATACTATTTTTGATATAAAAAAAATAAAATTAAAACCTAAAAAAAAGTGATTCACAATTCTTGAAATAAGCATTAATTATTTTTTATTACCAAAACTATAATAAAAAAAAAAGGTTAAGTACACGTTCCCACCCTGGGGAGTGTTTAATTATTATGTTATTTTTACATTACTTTCTCAAAAAGAATTTTTATTCTAAAGAAATAGGATAAAAAATGAATTTTTTTTAAAATTAAACTCAAAAAAAACAAAAAAAATATTTTCAAATTAGAATTTTTGAATGAAAATTTTTTAAAAAAATGACTTTAAGGGATTTTCAAGTACAAATTCAAATTTGAAAACATTTCAAACTTATAAAAATAACTAAAAACAATATTTATAACAGCATGAGTAATTGTTTTGTCATTCTAGATTTGAATAAAAATTATTAAATTATTAAAATCAAATTTTGGCAAAAGCAAAAAAAGTGTGAAAATTGTTGGAATTGTGAAAATGTCCCATTTTTTGTAGAAAGAAATTCTTAGTGGGTAAATTTAACTGAGATTATGGAACTCTTTCAAGAGAGTGGTTTTTATCAACAATTTCACCTTTTTCACCTGAAAACATTGTACTCAACACGAAGATTTTTTGTTAACAATATATTCACTTTTAAAAGACATTGTATAGCCTCAATTTTTTGAATGGTTTATTGACATTTTCAAAGATCTTTATTTTTTTTTTTTCAATTGATCATTTGCGAAAAATCAAGAAAAAAAAAAATCGAAAAGAAAAACAAAATAAATAAAAAAAAAGAAAAGAAATGATTACCACAATTTGTTTTCTTTTTATTATTATTCTTTTTAATTTTATCTTCATTACTAATTTTATTTCTTTATTAATTTTCATTCTCATTCCTTAATTTCTATATTTTCATTATTTAAATAGGAGGTAATTCAACAATCAGTACTTGAAAAAGTATCAAAAGATCTTGGAAAAATTGAAAAACTTTAAAAAAACCCGAAATATTAATTTTTTTTTATCTTGATAACATTTCTTTTTCATTAATTACAAATAAATTTTTATTAACAATATATTTATATTGATAACATTTTTGTTTTTTTTTTAATTTGTTTCTCATTCCTATTCTAAAGATCTTAACATTAAAATACAACTTTAAAATAAACAATTGTTTACAATATAAATCGGGTAATTCAAGTTTTAAATTTAGAACTTTTGAAAATGGATTAAATAAATATGATAGGCCTTAAAAAAAAAATCCGAATGCGGCACATTAAGAAAAGGAAAAATGTAAAAAATGTGATTATTTTACTACAGTAATTATGAAAAGACAAATCACTTCTATTTGGTATTGTGAAAGATATAAATTTTATAAAATCAAATCAAAAAAAAATGGGAAAAATATTAAATTTCAAATTTGGTCAAATTCTCATTATTAATCAAAATAGTCAATTACATTGAAATTTATTGGCTGTAGGTATTTAAAAACCCCTTTACGGGTAGGTTAAAGTATGTTGGGGTTAGGTATGAGTGGTTTGAATGGTATGCTTGGAATTTTTGCAAGAATTTTGAAAAAAAAATAATTATGAGACAAATTAGACTTATGCAACTTGTTTTAAGGTAAAAAAAATTCCACTTAGGTTTGGTGGTTAAAATTGGTTTCCAACACATTTTTAAAAATATTTAGTATTGATGATTTCAAAATACAGGTTTTTCTACAATTTAAGTAATAAAATACCACCAATCGCTTAATAACCTTTTTGCTTATTCCTCCCACAATTATAAAAAACCATTAAAAACTTTTGTAACAATGATAATAATCAAGAAAATCTTCAAAAATACAAACAAATTCAATTTTAACAATTTTGAAATTTAATCATATACCTAAAAAAAATTATCAATATTTTGAGTAAAATCTAATAAAAAAGTAATTCTTAGAAAAAAACACACAGATACTCTAGAATCTTACTAATCAAAATTAGAAAACTTATTTTTGATTTTAGGAATTTTTCATTAAAGTTTGTATGAGTTAAAAATTTAAGGTAATGAAGAAAAACAAAGAATAAAAAAATTGAAAATGAAAAAGACCCAAAATAGGAAAAATATAAATTAATTCGGTTACCTTGTTCCTCTACCTATTGACGTAATGTGGTAGAATGAATACATCACATATGATTTTCATTTTATTTAAGAATTCCATAGAAAAATTATAATTATTTTCATTTAATTTCTATAATTAAAAAAAAACATAAGGATTATTCTCCAGAAATTAATAAAATCAAGTAAAATCTTTAACTTTCCACCATTCTTTTAATTTTTTAGAGAACATAACTAAAGTAGTTTTTTTCTTTTTGAGCTAATATCTAATGATATTGGATATTTTTTTTTAATATATCAATTCTCTTTGTTCTTATCTTTTTTTTTTTTTTATTTAACTAAATTTTCTTTAATTAGCCTTTCTCCCAATATATAAATAGATGGAAAATAGTTTATTACGTATATTAAAAAAAATAATAAATTAATAAAATAAATTTATCTTAATAATGTAAAACATTAGGAGATTTTATTTTTTTTTTTTGGATGATCACTTTTTGAAATTAGTTTATTTATATTTTATTAATTAGTTTCTGAACATTAATTTTTACAAAATTAATTAATTAGAAATTCTTTCAAAATCTTTTTTATTTAAATTTTATCTTTGATTCCTTATGATTTTTTAAAAACTTTGAATTGAAAAAATATTTTTTAAAAAAATACATACTATTTTTTTCATACAGATTTTAAATAAAGATTGATTTACTCCAAATTCTTCTTGATTTTTTCTAGTCTAATGATATTTTTCTCATTTACCATTTGAAAATTTATAATAGACCTTTTTTAGAAATAATATTTCATTATATTAAGAAAATACATTTTTCTTTTTTTTTAAATAATAAAAAAAATACACTATTTAGCAAACCAAAACTATTTAAACTGAAACCTTAATGAAAAAAAAAGATGATTTTTTTTTCTTTTTAACGAAATAAATTTTATAATTCGAAAAAATATCAAAAAAAAAAATAATTGTTTATTTTATTTTTAAGCCTTTTAATTTGACATTTGTATTCAATATATCAACATTTGATGAGATAAAAATTGAAAATAAAATATATTTTCTAAAACAAACATCTTTAGCAAATAATTTATTATATTTTAATGAATTGAAAAATTTTTTCAATTTCATTTTTCATTTTTTACTTTTATCTGATCAAAGAGGAAAATTGAGATAATTTGAATTTATAAATAATTCATCAAAAACAATTTATAAAAGTTTTACAAAAAAATTACAAATATATTAAGTGGTGTAGATCTGTAAAATATATCATCATTTTTTAACTTTTTTTAATATTTTAGCTTGAGAAAAATAACTAAAGTTCTTTTAGAAAATTTGTAAAAATATACTGATTATATTTCTTGGTAATTGATATTTTTAATATATAATAAAGAGAATTATAATAACTTATTTTTCGGGAAATGAATAAAATTACAAGAGTTATTATTTGAAATATGTTTTTTAATACCAATAATTAAAATAACATTAAAACAAAAAAAAAACAAAAAATATATTTCCAATTTTATTCAAAAAAATAAAATTACAAAAATTCTACCAATTATTTTAATAATTTTGAAAAATTTTCACTAATATAGTTTTTCCAAAAATCATATTTAAATTACCAGACTCAAATAAATTGATAAATTTGATCTATAAATTTTCAAATATTCTTTTATTATTATTAGTAGTAGTATTAGTATTATTATTATTATTTGTATAAATCATTCAAATTGGATGAACCGGATGATTAAAAGACTCTTTTAATTTTCACTTTTTTTGAAAATGCGTATAAGCCACTATACTTGATCTACATCAAATTTACTAATTATATTTATCCCACAACCTTTGTAATTTTAATAATTCGAAATTCTCTCACCCCACAAATTATTTCGAATAACATATAATAACAATTCCATATTAGAAAAAAATACAAAATAGAAAGAGTATGAAAGTGGGAAGAAGTTGATCTAAAGATAAGCTAATTAAATAATCTACCATCAGTTCCACTTTTAAGACTAAACTTTGAAGGAAATTTAATACACAAAACGGGGATTGATTGTATGTAGATATGTTATTTATAGTAATTATTTAGCCTAGCTTATAAGAAAATGATAACAATAGTATTATAATGGGCTTTTCACTCAGTAATTTATTTACGTTTTTTTTTTTTTACGAAAATTTTACCTTTGAAATCACTAATAAAGAATCTCCAAATTCAATTATTATTTTTGATCTTTTAAAAATTCAACTTTTAATCAATAAAACTAAAAAATATTTTATATTTTTGGAACAGTAATTCAACTGAAAAAAAAAATCATAATAACATGAAATGTTTTTTTTTAGTTACCTCTCAAAATTAAATTTGAAAATATTTTGTAATTTAAAATTGGAAAAATATTAATTAGGAAGTTTCCAAAATCCTTTTTTTGAGTTCTGAAATTATCAAATTTCTTTTTTCATTTAATTATTATAATTTTAATAAAATTATTTTTATTTTTTATTTTTACTTTTAGCGAAAAATCTTAAAATATCAATAAACAATCATTTATTTAAACATTCAATAATAATTATTTATATTTTCTTTAAAAAAAAATGCAATTAAAATTATTATTATTCTCTTTTTTATAATTTATTTTAATCAAATTAACACAAATAAAAACTTTTGACACGATAAAATTTGAATTAAAACTAACTGCAAAATTATTTAAATTTTTATATTTGTTATTATTTAGAAATAATTAAAATATATTCCCTCTCTTTTTCCCTTTTTCATATTTCAAAATTCAGTAAAAAGACAATCTCAAATAATATTTTAACAAGCTTTTTATTTAATTTTTTTTTTATATTTATATATATTTAATTTGTAAAAAATAAAAAAAATAATTTTCAAGGTCAAATAAAATAATAACCTCATAATCTTTTTTACAACATTAAAATAATTCTTTAACTGTTTGTAATTAAGTAAAATTTTTTTATCAATAGTTGATTTAAAACTTATGGACTCTATTTTGGTTTTAATTCATAACGATAAATATCCGATACAAGATAATCAGATTTCTAACCCGGAAAAAATATTTTTATTGAAATAATTCGAAAAAATGTTAAAAATTTGAACTATTCAAAAGGGAGAAAAATCCTTATTTCTTTAAAAACTATTTTTATATTCATAAAAATAACATTTTAGGTCATTTTTACTTTGTATTAATCATATTTTAATTTTACTTTTTGAATTTTAACACATATGATTAATTATTTTACATTTATAAAAATTTTAAACATGTTCAAATTAATGACCAAATTATGTTATCAATCAATTTATTTGGGATAAATAAATTAAAAGAGTAAATCTTTTATACTTTCAATGTTACCTTTCTATTTTTTAATAGTATTAAAAATCCCGTTACTTTTAGGATTTTATTTTATTAAAAGTTATATACATTTAGATAAATTTTTGAAATCATTCGAAAAATGGCAATTTAGGCTTTCAAAAACTTTTTTATAACAAAAAATTTTTTGATAACTATCAAATTAGATTATTGTAATAAAATAGAGAGGATTTGTAAATTTTAATCTCTGAAATTTTCGATTGTTTCAAGTAGAAAAAAACTGATCATTTTTTTTTTTTTTGAGTTTATGTGATTTTTTTTAAAGATTGCCTTAATTTTCTGGAAAAAATGATGGGTATGATTCGATTTTTTGTGTCATTTTTTTCTGAGAAAATTATTTTCCATTTTAATTCTTTTGTAATAATCTTTTTTTATGTACCAAATAATAATAATAATGACAACCTTTGGGAATATAGACTCGTAAGAGTTATTGATCAAATGGAAAGAAACTAATTATTATAACATCTTTCAACATTGAAAAGTAATAAAAAATTATTATCATTATTATTATATATCTATTTATCGCTCTATATATATAACTAAGTTTTGGTTTGAAAAAGTATTCTTTAAAAAATTGAAAAACAATTTTTGGTAAAAAGGCAATGAGATATTAAATACAACTTTTCAATAATTGTAATAGTTCATGTTTTAATAAATCAATTTTTTTTAACATGTTTTTGATTTTTTATGATAAAAGTAATAAAATTCTCAAAATTTATTTTTCTTTTAGTATTATTTTATTTTTAATTTTTCTTTCGGAATTTAAATTGTGGTGCAGTTTTTGTAAAAGGTAAAAAAAATGAAAAACTTTTAAAAAAATATGATTTTATAGTTCAAAATTTCCAAAAGAATTCTGAAAAAACATCTCAAAAACTTCATTTAAATTGGTATGTTTCGAATTGATTTTTCAAACAAACTAATAATACAAACTATTTTCAAAAAAGGATGTTTTATTTGTGGTTTTTTAATTTATGTTCTATCTGAAAACCTTATTGACCATTCAATAAAAATACACCTAAAAAGATATTTATTCTATTTCATTTTAATTACTGTTTTTTATTTGATATTTTCGTACTCAATACTGAAAAATTTTACCCTTAGTCTATACGACTCTTCATTTCTACTTTGTGTGTGCTGATTTTTTTCAGTGGAACAAAAAATAAAAAACCACAAATAAAACATCCTTTTTCGAAAATAGTTTGTATTATTAGTTTGTTTGAAAAACCAATTCGAAACATACCAATTTAAAGAAGGTTTTGTGATGTTTTTTCAGAATTCTTTTGGAAATTTTGAACTATAAAATCATATTTTTTTAAAAGTTTTTCATTTTTTTTTCCTTTTACAAAAACCTCAACACAATTTGTAACATTCCCAAATATTTTGCATTGGTATCAATGATCAAAAACCTTCAGCAATATTTACAAGATAATTACACAGACTTTGTCGATCTAAATTCTATTACAAACCTTTTTACCAAATCCCATAAAAACCAAATTTTAGAAGAATACCGACAAGATCTTTCAAGTTATAAGTACCTTTTAAAAAGTAATTTTTTAAAAACCTTCTTTAAGAAACCTTTTTGTATTATCACTCTTTTTTTTTTCCTTTTTTTTTTCAAGTCTTCAATATTGCTCTTCGGATCGAGAACAATTACAAAAATATCAATAAAAGAGCCATAAGAAATAAAAACTACAAACAGATCTCTCTTTTTATTTCCGATCTACAACAACGACATTCCAATCTCCTTGTAAAACAGAAAATGTTAATTGTCAATAAAAAATTGTTTTTTTTTTGGTGAAAGACGGAACACAAAAAGAGCTTTTTTTTGTCTACTACAGAAAGATCTGTACAAATCTTTGAAAATATTGGTTTTTACCTTTATTCAAACTTACCTAGAAACAACTATAAGAATTTTGTTCTTTTTTTTTGACAGTTTATTTGGTTCACTTTAATAAATATTAAAAAACCAAATTCATAGAATACTGACAATAAAAGTTTGATTTCGATCAAGTGGTTGATCACCAAACTAGTTGTTTCTATGAGCATAACTATTTGAAACCAAAAAGTGAAATACCTTTTTAGATTGTAGACTTTCAAAGAAATCTAAAAATGAAAAATAATTTCAATGAAAAGAAGAAACAAATTAACTTCATAGAATAGTTCGTCCTTATATTACTGATAAATTTAAACCCTTGAAATAAACTTTTTATTCAATTTCCATTTTTATCAACCCAACTTTTCAAACAGTTCTTTAGGCAGAGTATTGAAAAAACAACTAATTTTTAGTTCAATTTCCCATTATGTAATTTCATCTCTCAACTTTTAAAACAACTCAAGTGAAAGAACCTTTTGAAACACAACCAATTTAACAAAATTACTTAAGATTTAAAGCAATAAAATACTTTCTTCAAATCTAAAAGAAAAAAATTTGTAAAATGGAAAGCGAAATAAAAATTTTCAGACACCTATTTGAATTCATCAGTATTACCAATTGAACCAATAAAAACAATTTAGATCTTTCTTTTATATCGAAACCCAATGTGTGGTTTTTGAGATCTAAAAAATATTTAAACGGTATTTCAATAAATATTTCATCCTTTCATTAACTTAAATTTTTTTTTAGATGAATTATAATCACAATACGATTTTTCAATTCATTTTGGGAATTCTTTCGAATTAAAAAGTAATTTGTTAATCAAAAATTTTCCATGAAAAAGTTTTTCCATTCAGAATGAAAAATCAAACCAAGTAAAGAAGAAGTAATTGTATCAAATATTACAGATAAGATCAAAGAAATAAAGGATTTTTATTTATTGTTGAGAGAAAAATGTTGGACAGAGAAAAATGGTTGGACAGCATTTTTAATTGGGAACCTTACTGAAAATGATTTTTAAATTCGGTCGTTTGTGAAATAACTAAAGAAAATAACAATAATCTACTTTTTAGAATAACAATCAATGTAATTCTACTTTTTCAAAACCTTATCTATTATAATCTAAATCAAGTTTAAAAATTACCATTTTCAGAATTAATATTAAACTTTACTAGAACTTGGTTTTTTGTTCAAATAGCTTGATCTACTTTAGTTGTCAACCATTCAAATGAGTATTCTACACAAACCACAGATTAACGAACTTGTAACACCTTTAAACCTGTATTTATATAAAATTCACCTAGTTATAAATAGGATTTGATTTTCAATTTTACTAATGTTCCCAATTAAAAATTGTGTCCAATCATTTTTCTGTGTCCAACATTTTTCTCTCAACAGTTACAATTTTCTTGATCAAACTTTTCATTTTTTTGATTTTCATTTTTTAGTTGGTATGAAAATATATTGTTACTGGGATATATTAACTATCATCTTTATTAAAATATTAATGTATTTGATTAAAGTAATCATTTGAATGATTAGGTTTCACATAAACTGTGGTACTCAAAATTTGTAAAATGCACTTATCCCCTTAATTTGGTACTTTGTATTAATAATTGAAACAAAAATACAAAATAAATCACTATATACTGTTTTTTTTTTAATTTACTAACCATTAAAATAAAAAAAAACTAAGTTTTATTAAAGTTATTTATTTTAATTTGTAACACAGATTTAATTTGAAAGGAAAATTAAATTTTAGTAACAGAGTATATCAAATATTAGGTTTTTTCTCTCGATATATATATATATATATATATATCACAGGTATGATGTTTTTATTTGATTTTATTAAACATGTTTGCGCACGCGTGAGCGACACGTAAAGTTCGTTTATCTGAAATATATGTAATCAAAACACAAAAAAATTAGGTAAGCTGATCTAATTTGGAATTGGTAAAAAAGTCAAATTTTGGCCATTTTTCTTCCCCAACTAGTAATTTTTTTAAAAAAATAATTATTTTTCCCAGTGTTTAAAGAGTTTATAATTCTCAAGAGTTTTAAACCGAACCCCTACTTTGTATTGTTTTGGTTTTTTTCTTTGATTACTCCTTTCTCACAATAAATAAACTGTTTTGGTGTTTTCAAAATATAAACTCAAGTATTTCCATGGTTTAAAATACAAACTCTCTCAGTTAAATGAGAAATTACTAATACCCATTGTTTTTCAATTCTTTTTAGGCAATTGCGTCCTATCTGTATATAATTGTTTTTGTTTTTTTTTCGTTGTTTTTAAGTTTTTTCGTTTGCATTTTTTCACATCTCAGAAACGAAAAGTATGATTTCAAAAGAATTTGAGGACTTTTACAAAAAAAAAAAAAACTAAAACAACGAATGAAATGAAAAAAACATTGAACAAAAAACTCGATTTTATAAGTCTTTCGTGATTTTAAAACGAAAAAATGTAATGCATATGATATATCTATCTATCTATCTATCTATATATATATATATATATATATATATATATATTCTCTGAATATCAAATAAATATATAAAGAAATAATAATAATAACCCTTTATAATTTTCTCCATCTAATTCTCGGTCCATTCCACTTCTTTCCTTTTAATTATAGAATATGTTGATACTAAAACCCTTGATGAAAAAATGAAAGAA
The DNA here is from genome assembly GCA_027625915.1 of Anaeramoeba flamelloides. Taxonomy (NCBI): domain Eukaryota; family Anaeramoebidae; genus Anaeramoeba; species Anaeramoeba flamelloides. The sequence goes on from JANTQA010000036.1 coordinate 12,222,563, forward strand.
ATATATAACAGTATTCTTTGCCAAATAAAGATTTCAAAAATCAAAACAAATATAAAAGATATTAAGGTTGATTGTAGAAATATTTCAAATTTAGTCAGTATTTTTCTTTTTAATAATAGAAACCAAATATTTCAGACTGAAGATAAATATGAGCTATTGCATCAATGTTACAATATAAGTTATTATAAATATATAACTTTGGATTCTTTAAAAATAATTTTTGAAGGTGTATTATCAAGAGAAAATGAAAAAAACACATCTTTATTTTCACAAATTCCAAATATATTAAAAAAAAAATTCACAAAATATGACCAAGACTTTTTATTAATTTTTCAATACTGCTACACTTTTCAAGATAAATTCCAAAATCAACAATTTGTAAAACTAACATCCATACAACAAGAAATTATTCAAAATTCATTAAAATACATTTTGGAACTCTGCGATACACTCTGGAAGAAAAAATATTTTGAATTCTTGGAAAAACCAAATCTATTTCAAGGGATTGAACTTGAAAATATTCTTCATTTTTATAATATTCTTCAAAAAAAGAATGAAGATTGTATAGAATTATGGTATCAACAGATTATTGATTGGGTTTTTTATACATCAAAAAAAAACGTTTTAAATCTATACCAAAACGGTAATTTAGCAAAGGAAAATATAAAAAATAAACAAACAGAGGAGATTGAAACACTTTTAGCGAAATTTCAAGAAATTTTAAAAGCATATTATTTTTCAATTGAAAAACAATCATCTGAACAATCACTTGTTTCTCCAACCAAATCAAATAATCAAAAAATAAAATTAAAAAAATCTACAAGTATTTCCATTAAAGAATCAATATCGGATAGTATCAATGAAATTACAAGACTGAAAAACAAAAAACAACAATTTGATACATTGCTAGTTGAAAAAGTTGAAAAATATTTAAATGATCCAAAAAAAGCCATTAAAAAAATTAACTTAAAAATAAAAAATTTGGAAAAAATAAAAATTGTGAGGTCAGATATCGATAAAGAAGATAATGATTTCTTAAACAATGAATTACATGAAATTAACACTAAAAAAATTAAAAAATTAACTGCTATTAAGACAGAATTAGAAAGAAATTTAAAGTATTGATTAATAAACTTAAACTTGAAATAAAAAAAAAATTACGATCAAAAATAATCAAATTTAATTAGATTTATAAGTGATAGAAATCAAAAAAAAAAAAAGAAAAAATAATTAAAGGTATATCAATTTAATAACTTTCAAATAATTTTAATTGATAACTTAACCTAACTAATAAAACTTTGATTTATTATTATCTAATAAAAATTTTAGGATTTTTATTCATTTTTTTTTTTTTTATTATTAAATTTTCGTTATTTTTTTAAACTTTCTTGAGAATTGAAAAAAATTTAGTATGATTTATTCAAATAATATTTTTTTTAAAAAAAATTTCATCTAAATTGGATAAGATATACCCAAATCTTCTATTTATTATAAAAATTTCAATGAATTTGAGTACAGAAAAAAAAAAAATTTAAAAATATTGATTGTGAAGAAATTATAATTTAAAACCAGACCTATTTTATTTTATTACTTATTTAATTTTCAAGAAAATTTGTTACAGTTGTTATTGGATTTTAAAAAAATTCAAGTTTGTAGTATTTAATTAGTACAGACAAAACAATCTATCAAAAAAAAATTGACTTTATTTAACTAATTACAATTCAGAAAATATTTAATAATTAGTTAATTAACATTAATCATTAAAATATTATTGAATATATTAAAAAATTATCAGCAGTTATTTGGTTTTTTGGGATCAAAATATTTGTAATATTTTTTTTTGAATATGATTTTAATCACATGAAGAAAATATATTGAAGATATTTTGATCCAAACAAAAAACCAAATGGCTATTTTTATTATTTGAAAATTTAAAAAAAACAAAATAAAAAAAAATAAAATGTTCTCTTTGAGATTTCTTTTTGTTTCCCTTTCAATCCCTTTTCTTTTTATTTTTTCTTCCTTTATCTTTTTCTTTTTTTTTGTTTACTTTCTTTTTTCTCTTCTTTCTGTTCTTTCTTTTTGTTTGCTTTCTTTTTCTTTTCTTTCTGTTCTTTCTTTTTCTTCTTTTCTTTCTTTTTATTACTATTTCTTTTCTTTCTTTTATTACATTTTCTTTTTTTCTTTCTTTTTCTTTTTCTGTTTTTTTTGAATTTTTGTTAAATTTTTATTTTTCTTGTGGATCAAAATATTGTACCAGTGTTTCGTCTGAGACTACTTCTTCATCTAGTCTTCATTTCCTTCCTTAAAATGATCAAATTCATAGAAGGTCTTTTCGTTCCATTTGTACCATTCAAAAAAAATGGAAAATGAAGAAAATTGATATTTTTATTAAAAAAAAAACTCGACAGAAAAATTCGAAGATATTTTCGAAAAGTGGTAAATAGAATTATTTACTATGTTTCTATTTACACTCTAAACAAACAAAAAAAATAAAAATTTGATAAAATGTCTCTAATTTAAAACTTCAAAAAAACTCTATTTCAAATAACTCATACTATCCACCGAACTCTATTTGAAAGGTTATTTTAAAAAAATTTTTAAGTAAAAAAAATAACTTTATATTTTCAACTTACAAGAAATTCCAAATCTTGTATTTCAAGTTTTGTCACTCTAAAGTCTTTGAATTATTGAAAATTTATAGAAAATTCAAAGATCTAAATGAAAAAAATAAAATTAATGATAAATTTTCACTCAGCAATTAAATGTTCAAAATGGCTAGTACTAACCATAACAAACAATCTTTCAAAAAGTTATCCTTAATATCCCGTAATGCTGATCCAAAAAATATTGCAACATTTTATTCATTTTTTCACATTTTTTTAAACGAAGATAATAACAAAATTATTCATTTAAAACTCAAAAATATTTAATTTATCCATCAAGCTTAACAATTCTAAAATTTAGAACATTTACTAATTGCCTAAATAGATATTACTATGTAATCAATAAAAACGCAAATAAATTTTGTCTTTTATGTTTTAAAATAAGAAGTAAATGGTGATGATAGAAAGTATTTGTTATTAGATATGGATATATAAACCCCAATTCAAAATTTTTAACACACCAAAATTAAATTTGTTAAAAAAAAAAACTTATTTAATCAATTAAAGAAGATTTGCCAAATCAGGACCATTCACTAATTTAAATGTTAACACATTATTTAAAAATTAAAATACTCACAAAACAATAAATAAATAATTATCAATACAAATAAATCAAGGGTGTGTTAAAAATTTTGGAGAGAGCAAAACAAAAAAATACATTGGTAAATTTGTTTAAATTCTATTAGGAATATTGATCGATCAAATGGTTATATACTACCAACAAATTTTATTTGAGTTCTTCTATTTGGAACAACTCAACTTTAACCTAAAATCAATGGTTAAAAAAAATTGATCAAACTAAACATATTACGTAACTGGAAAAAAGGGAAAGTTAACAAAACAAAAAAAGACAAAAAATGACCATCATATTTTATAAAAATCAAAATTATTTCCAAATTGAATATAATTGTTGTATCATTATTCTTTCAACTGTTTAAACTGTGTCGGAATTTTTCGAAAGGAATTTACAGTGGTGTAAATAACCCATGTTTTTTATTTTAACCCATTAGTAAAATTTAATTCATGCAAAAAATATTAGCTGACTTTAGAAATAAAAGAAAGAAATCAATGAGATGACAACAGTTTATAAATAAGAAATTGGGTTCTTTAAATAAATTTTAAAAAAGAATTATGAAGATATGGAAAGATTAAAAAGCAATTTTTTGACAAAAAAATGAGCAAAATTTCATTTTTTGAATTTTTATAAAAAAATCATTTAATCTCACAAATTTTGTAAATATGATGAATTTTTTGAAACAAAAGTTTTTAATATAATTGAGCTATTTTGATTAATCAAAGATCTAACATCTAAAGTCAATTTGAATCTATACCTAGAATATATAAGTGTCTTCTGGTCTTCCAATACCCAAGTCTGAAAAAAAAACACGAGTTAAACTTTAGTAATGGGTTAAAGGTTGTCTGAACGAGTTATTTACACCACTGTAGTTTTGATTAAAATGCTTATTATTTTATTTTATCATTAATACAGAAAGGTTTTTTTAGAATTGAGGTGACAATTCAAATCTTGGGAACAAAGAAAAGTAAATTGAAGAAAATCAATTGTTTCGCAATATCACCTTAAAAAATAACTTTCAAAATTCTCTTTACAAATTGGGAATATTTTTCAAAGAGAAAGCTGGGATTGGAACCAAAAATAAAAATAACTCGAGTCTTTTGAATATCTAACGAAACTCTCCCAAAAGCCAAGACAAAAATGAAACAAATTCTCAAAATCAGAAATCATTAACATTTTTCTCAACTTGTTCTTTGATCCAAATTTCTTTTGATAATCTCTCCAAACAAAATTCTCCAAAAATTTTGTTTTGTAAGTTTTCCTTTTCAAAACTTACAAACGAATGTTGTATTTTTTTGTTGATTTTCTTTTAAGCCTGGTGCTCTTTGTTTTGTGTTTTTTAGCGTTCTCATTTATAACCCTAAGACTGCTGCTCTGGGGCGGGCATACAAAAAGGGAGCTGGTGACTGTCTCTGATCAGCCTATTCAAATGGATCCCGTAATTGCTGTGTTAATTATCACACACCCCGACGAAGAGTGCATGTTTTTTACTCCGACAATCACGTCCTTTTTGTCCTGCGGGATCAAGGTGTATGTCGTTTGCCTAAGCACTGGCAATGCTTATGGGCAAGGAGAAACAAGGAAAAGGGAATTGATACTGAGCTGCAACTCCCTCGGTGTCCCCGCTTCAAGAGTCTACATAGAGGACTCGCCAAAGCTACAAGACGGTGCAGAATGGATCCCCTCTGATTGTGTAATTGCGATCAGAAAGGCATTCAGAGCCTTTGGCGCCATACCAGATTTCCTTCTAACACTCGACGGCGTTGGTGTCTCGGGCAACATGAACCACAAGTCGACCTATCTAGCAGTGCAACAATTGATTTCCCAGCAAAAGGAAAGGACAGAAAAATTCATTAGGGGCTTTAAGCTCTGCACCGTGGGGGCCATTCGCAAGCACATCACAATCGTGGATCTGTGGTTTGCCTTGATTGAGCGCCTATTTGACCATGTTGATCTTTTGATTGTTGGTAAATGGGAAAACTCTTGGACGGCATTGAGACAACACAAATCACAACTCGTTTGGTTTAGGTGGATATATATTTTTGTTTCAAGATACGCAATGGTTAACACACTGAAGGAACTGTAAAGATTTTTTAGAATAGTTTTTTTTTTTTTTCCTTTCTTCCATTCTTGATTTTGAATTATTAATCGAGTTTTTGCTTTATTTTTTATTTAACTTGTCAATAAAAATTGTTTTTAAACACTGATTTGTTTTTGTTGTATACACTAGAAATTTAAATTGCAAATTTATTTCCAATTGGCCAAAAGATGAATTTTTTTTATTTTTCTCGTTTTCTAATTTTGAGGATTTGTTGAATAATCAAAAAGTCTTCAGAAAATTTGAACAAAACAAACAAAAATGTACTGAAAAAAGTTTATAATCCTAAAGGGCCTCTGTTTTCTGAGAAACTTTTTGAGACTTTATCAAATATAGAGATACTTTTTTTTTCTTGATTTTATATTTTTTGACTTTTGCCTTTTTTTTCGTTTTTATTATCCAATTTATAACAAATCATTTCAATGGTTGGCACTAAATTGAATTTAGAATTGCCGTGAAACAGATCAACCGATTTAAAAAAAAAGATAAATAATTTACAGTAGTCCAAAATACGAGTGGACAGAGAATAGAACCTGTAGGCCAAATTAAACTCTTACTTACTTTTTTCTGATTGTACTTTTACATCTCCTAATTCAATATTCAATTACATACCAAAGACCAAATCTATTTTAAAGGTCAAGACATTGAGGTTTTGGTGAAAAAAGTGGCTTAAAATTCTTACAAAGGAGAATGAAGAGTAAATTACACTCTAAACTCCTCTTTTACTGAAATAACCTTTCAGAAATTTAAGAATAAAATCATTGATTTAAAGCTTTTTCATCAAAGAAAATAATCAGAAAAGATCAAAGTTTAAAATTCATTCAATGCGATGTATTTCTTTTAATTTGTATTGAAATATTGGTTGATAATTTTGGTATGTTTTTGGTTGCAAATCCCATATTTTTGAAAACAAAAAGATTTTTTCTCAAAATTATTAATTGCAGCTCTGATCTTAATCCAAATCTTGTGAAATGGGTCTTTTACTTTTAAAATGTGTTTCTTTTTTATCACTGCTGTTCCTATGTAAAATATCGAAGAATTTAGATGAAAGAATTAAGATAGATAAACAAAAATAATAAACAATAAAAGAAAAATATCAAATATATTATTTAAAACAAAGAGTACATTATTTATCATATCATTGGTTAATGATAAGGATCGTTATGATTCTTTATTGGAATTTCTAAACAAAAAATTAGAAATTAGGGAAGTTCGGTAGAGTTACTTAGAGTACCTATATTTTCTTGAGGTTTTCTGTTTTATTTCCAAAATTAAAAAAAAGCGAACCGCAGTTTTATAGAATTTAAAAGAATAAAGAAAACTCAAAGATTTAACTCAATTCTTTTAAATTTTGGAAAATCTATGGATTTTCGTTAGGTTTTTTTGAGTTTTCTATTTTATTATGAAGTGTTCTAGGTTTTTTTGGAGGTTTCTGTATTTATTTTGAAAATAAATAGAACTTCCACAATTCATTCAAAATGTTGTAAATGTTAACGAAAAGTATCAACCAAGTGCCGACGAATACCTAGTTTTTTTATTTTTTTTATTGAAATGAAAAGAAAATTTATTGAACTTCTCTTTTTATATCTTAAAATAACAAAAAAACTAATGAAAGTGCCCAAGTTTTCCAAAATTCAAAAGAATAGAGTAAAATCAAAGGATTTTATTCTATTCTGTCAAATTCGAGAAAATCTAGGCACTTGGCGACACTATCCAATTTCTAAATTTTTTATTTAGAAATTTTAATAAAGAACTATTTTTTTCGTTATCATTAACCCATAAAAAGATAAATTATGGACTCTTTATTTTAAATAATTTCAAAGATATTGTTTCTTATTGTTTTTGTTAATTTGAATTAATTCTTTAATCCAAATTCTTCGGATTTTCAATTTTTTTCATAGAATGCGCAAGTCCAATAAAAAATGACCTATATTTTCAATAATTTCTACGTTTAAATATTTTTTGTATAAATTACAGAATTTTTTTCGGATTTTTTCTTATCATACTAAAAATAAGTATATCAATGAAGGTAATTTGTATAATTTCTTAGTTTTAGTAGCGATATCCTACCCTTCCATTTTAAATATTTTTTGTTGTTCATTATTATTGTTATTATAAAACATAATAATTTTTAAATATTCCTGGCCTATCCATCCAGAACTATTTATTATCAAGCTTTCTCTAAATTGATTTATATTTAGATTTAATAATTTAAATTTTCCTTTTCCCTAAAGTTGATATTTTCATTATCTTTTTTGAAACTTTTATTTTTTTTTATAGATGTGTTCAAAGCTAAGAATTTCTAATTTCTTTTTGAGTTTAAAAAAAATTGAATTGTTATCAAATTTTTTTGAAGTTAGTTAGTCAAAAAGGTTTGAGTATCTTGAAATTAAAAAAAAAACAAATTATTTTTGAAAATTTAAAAAACTAAAATTTTACACAAAAATGAAAAACTTTTTTTTAAAAACCATTTGAATAATCAAAAAAAAAAAAAAAATTATGGAAACAAAACCATGGATTCTAGTTCCTTTTTTCTTGAAAAATTTAATTTTTTACAATTCAAATGAAAAAAATCTCTATCCAAAATACATAAAATTGTAATTTTACAAATCACAATTCCTCTTACTGTCTACTTCATATGGAAATCTGATACGGTTTAGGGTTTGTTATAATTATACTTTTAAAAGAAAATGAAGTGTGTTATACAGAATGGGTCAACAAAATCAATTTAATCGGACCTAAAAATCTTGGAATATTTAGTTCCTATTTTGATCAATAATTATGATAAAAGAAAGTTAGCAAAAATCAGAAATTGTTATTTTATCATATTTTGACTTTTTGTGAATCCTTAATTTATTAACTAATAATTTTTTGTGTTATGGTATTGTATTTCAATAGTTTCTCTACCTTCAATTTTGATTGTCCTTAATTTTGGTTAAAATTCATTGGATCGACCTCGATTTTTTTGGAAATTCTTTAATAAACGGATTACAATTTTGAAAAAATTTTATATTTGATTTTATTATCCCAAATACTACTTGAATTATAAGAATAAAAATGTTAGGACTATCGGTTCTTCAAAATATTAAATAAAGGGTTTTATTGTAATAAAAATCATCCCATTCTACATTCTCCAAAAAAGATCCAATAATTTGTATTCTTAGATATCTGAAATAATACTTATTTTAGAAACTAATTCAATTTCATCTCATTAGAATTCATTTTGAGTCTTTTATTTAACTAAAATTCAATTTTGAATTTATTTTTCAAATTTAAAAACTTTTTAAAAATCAAATGTAAATTTTGACAAATAAAAAAATCCAAAGAAACAAAATTTTCAAAGAGCGACAATAAAAATTATCTCCACAACTGACAATTTACAACAACTATTACAGCACATCTCGTTAAATCTTGTTTTAGTTTTTCTATATTTCCAAGATAAGATAAATTCTTACCTAATGAAGAAACACCAAAAATTTAAAATCGCAGAATAACTTAAATTTTGAGGTTTAAAAAAACTTTCCATACTTTCAAGATCACAACTTTAAAATAAAGAAACTCACCCAAACATTCTTCTCTTTTTAAAAATAACAAATTAATTCCAAATAGAGGAAAAATAAACAAGAAATTTTTAATCTAGTTCGTTTCATTTTTTTTACTTTTTAGCTCCTTTTCGAGATCAATCTCAGAAATTAGAAAAAATTTCAAAAAGTATGAGTATTAAATATGATGCTCTCTATTCTTTTCAAAGTAAAGACGAGTCAGAGTTAAATTTTTGTAAAGGCGATCAGCTTACCATGATTAAAAATTATCAGAATGGATGGCTTTTGTGCTCAAAAAATGGCCAAGTAGGTATTGTAAATCTTGATTTACTACAACCTTCCATTCCTCAATATGATCACTCACAAACAAAGAAAACAATTGACGAACTGTCTGAAAAACTTTTAAAGGTTTCTTCAATTTTTGATCAAGTACAAACGCAATTTGGCAAGCTCACAGAAACGATCAAAATTAAAAAACAAGAACTACAAGAGTTACGTTCGGAAAATCAAAAACTCGTTCAAAAGCAACAAAACCAATTCAAAGAAACTAAAATCCCAATTTGTATTAGTTGCCAAAAGGAATCTTCTTTTCTTGTATTAAATTGGTACCTATTTTTTTTTATTACTATTTCTTGCAAAACGAAACCAGAATAATCTTGTTTAGAATTAATCTTTTTCATTTTTTTTTTTATCCATATTCTTTCATTATTTTTTCTTCTTCTTAATTTTATTTTAATCATTATAGTGGCCATTTGTGCTTTTGCAAAAAATGCTCAAAATTCTACCAAAAAGGTGATCTGTGTCCTATTTGTAAAAAAAGAATTTCTGTTATTATACCAATCTATTATTAAAAAAGATTTTTTTTTTGTAAAAATATATTTTTATTGTTATTTTTTCGTTCGTTTTCACATTATTTACCAGAAAAAAAATAAAAGAAAAGAAACAACAAAACAATTAATTATCCAACACCCACCACAAAATTTGAACAAACCTAAAATTTTAGAATAACAAGAACTGATTAAAATTCAATTTAAAATTATTGTTATCACTAAAATCCAATTTTTGAATTCTCTTTTTTTTTTTATTTTGAAGAGGAAATTAATTTCCTCTTACAGTCATTAGGTTTTCCAGGATTCAAAAGAATAGGGTAAAATCAAAGCATTTAACTCAATTCTTTTAAATTCTGGAAAAGCTAGGCACTCGGCGCAACTGCCCTAATTTCTAAATTTTTGCTTTAGAAATTTCAATAAAGAACCATAATTTTCTTTATCATTAACCAATAATAGAATAAACAATGAGTCTTTTATTTTGAATAATATCAAAGATATTATTCTTGTTATTTTTGTTTATTTGGATTAATTATTTAATCCAAATTTTTCCATTTTCTTTTTTTTCATAGTATGGGAAGTCCCAAAGAAAATGATCGATATCTTCACCTGTTTCTGAGTTATGGTATTTTTTGCATAAGTTGCAAGATTTTGTTTTTATTTTCTTGATATCATTAACATAAGAGTATCTATTTAAATAATTTCTTAAGTTTCTTAGTTTTAGTATGGAAGCTGAGCCCTTTCATTATAAATATTTTTGTCGTTAGGTTTTTTTTAATTTTAGAAATAAATTGAATTTCTTAAAAATTTTCTTATTATTTCTCAGATCAAAAAAATGCCTTTAGGTTTTCCATAATTACATGAATTGAGTAACTTCTAAGATTTTACTCTATTCTTTTGAACTGTGGAAAAGTGCCGTTAGGTTTTCCATAACTTAAAAGAATTGAGTTAAATCTTTGATTTTACTCTATTCTTTTGAATTCTGGAAAACCTAGGCACTTGACAGCACTCTACGAAACTTTTCGACAAGACTGTTTGTTTATATCGCTAATAAACCTTATAATTATTAAATCTTCTTGACCTTTCCATCACGAACAATTTATTACCAAGTATTCTCTAAATTGATTAAGATTTATATTTAATAATTAAAATTTTCTTCTTCCCAATTAATATTTTCATTATCTTTTTTTTAAAATTTTACATTTTTGGATATATACCAAAAAATGAAAATTTCTAGTTTTTTTTTTTTGAGTTTATATCTTCTTTTGTATATTTGAATTCTGACTTGATCGATTTTAACTTCAATTTTGTAAATTATTCTTGTGGAAAGTGGATTTATTTTTAAAAATTTTGTTACTTTTTTATTTATCCAAACAACAATGCAGTCAAAATATTTTTGGGTTAGATTAATTATTGCTAATTCAAAAAATAACTACCTACAAACAGAGTAAATATGAATGTTGTAAACAATTGAGTTTTTACACTTTTCAAGATAAATAAAGATTTCCATTCATCTATCCAAATTTTGATAATAATAAATATAATATCTGATTATATTAATAGAAAAATAATAATTTCAATCAAAAAATTGTTTGGTATATACCAATCTTTCAAATTTAAAAAAGCAATTCTTAATATTTATCAAACGATTTTATATTGAAAATTCATTCAAGCTCATAAATCAAAATAGACTTTTTGTTTACTATACCAAAATTTCGATAAATGAATGGAACTCTTTTTTTTCTCGGTAAAATTGTTAAAACTCTATTTTTTACAAAATTCCTGATTTACACTTGTGTAATACACTAATCAAAAAAAAAAATGTTCAAAGTATTGGTATACTGTTTTTATAACAAAATTTCCTTTTATATGATGATTTTTTCAACTTTTTTTGTAAAAAAATAGTCTTATAACAGAATTTTCTCAGGCTAAAAATATTATAACACATTTTATAACGAACATTTATGTTATAAAAGTTGTTATTATAAAATTTTACTACATTTTAAACTTTTATAACGCCGTTATAATACGTTTATAACATGTTATAAAAAATTTTTTTTATTAGGATAAATACTGATTTGACCATTTGTAGTTTAACTCCTTTTGCAAATTTTCGTTGGTAAAACAACATTTTGATTTGTTTTAAACTATTTTTAACTTTTAGGGAGTTTTTTTGTAATTATTATTTTTTTTTTCAATACAAATTCCTAAATATTTTATTTCAGATAATTGGTTTATTTTTAAGGTTTTATCAATATTTGTTCTCATTCCAAATTCTTAGATAATTTTATAAATTATTTCATATTTTTGATTAATTTCGTATATTTATGCTTCCATTATTAAAATTAAGTCATCTGCAAACATTGATACATGGTGAACTAAATCTTTTCTTTCTTCAATTAAAATACTTTGATAAACCCAAACATTCAAGGGCAGGGGGTCTACTTGATAAACTTCAATCCCTTCTTTTTTATAATAATATTGTAACTAAAATTGAATTTTTTCATTATTAATATATTCATTGAGTAGGTAATGTACGTATATATGAATAATTTTATCAAAACATTTTTTTATATCAATCCTTACTATAAAAAATTCTTTATTTTTATATTTCTTTTTGAGTTTATGAGTTCAAATAATAAATTTATAACGACTATTCTTGTATCTAATTTTTTTATAAAACCTAACTAAGAATCTGAAACTAGATTACAAAAGTATTCTATTTCTTTATAAATGAGTTTAAAAAAAAATCAAGCTATAGTATTATTAATTGATATTGGTTTATAATTTGAAGGAATTCCTTGGTCCCCAGTTTGTGAATAAATAAAATATTTCTTTCTTTAATAAAATTTATTATTTCTTCACTTGGGTTATCAATCCACTTTAAAATTATTTTTTGAGAATTTTTTATAAGAAGATTTCTTTTTCATTCTTTTTTTTTTTGGTCTAATTTATAGGATTGTATTTTATCAAAAACTTTAACTGATATATTTTTTTAATATTTTATTAACATGTAAATATTTTTTAATAAAAAAATTTTCTTAATATCCATTTGCCATAAGTCTTTAATTTTTTAAAAATAATGTTCTTTAATTAATTTAATTTTTTTTATTTCGAGTTTTTTACTAATTTCTTTACAATAATAAAAATAAGACTTTCTAAATTTGTTTATTAATTTCAAATATTTTTGATTATATTTAAATTCGATATTTATTTGATTTATTAGATTGTATCCATTTTTTTGAATTAATTTTTTTTTAAATTTTGATTTTTGAAATTAACAATTCCTTTTAAACTTTTTTTTTTTTTTTTTTCTATCTTCGAATGGTAAATACTTTATAAAAATTTTTCCTTTGTATTTTTTGTTCATCAAATCAGCAATATTTTTTTTGTTGTTGATTTTTGTCAAAGAGATCATACGAAATTATTTTTTATGTTATTGGAATGTTTTGTCTCGAGATCCTGTGAATTATTTTTACTTTTTTTATTCTTATTACCAAAGTTTGAATTTTTTTAAATTAAAAACCTTTTAAATTTTATTTGGTTAATTGGATTGTTTAAATTTTTTTTTATTTTTTGAATTTTTCTCATTAGAGCTCCTCATTAAACTTTTTTTTTTTTGCTGAAGTTTGATAATTGAGATCCTTTTAAATTTTATTTTGTTAATTGGATTGTTTTTATTTTTTTTTCCAAATATGAATTTTGTTTATTAAAGAGGTATAATTTCAACAATACCATTTTTTGTGGCAAGTGACTTCTTGTATAAGGAGTAAAATTGGCGGTAACTATCCAGACTCGTAAGTAAAATATTTAAAAAAAAAAAAAAAAACAGAAGCAAAATAAATAATAAAAACAAAACCACTTTGTAAAAAAAAAAGATATTATTTATTAACAAATTGAATTGAATTGAATTGAATTGAATTGAATTGAATTCAATTTAAATGGTTCCTTTTTTTTAATGATTTTTCTTGCATTTTAAATTTTTTAATAATTCTTTGGAAATATTTCAATTCCAAGACTGAACTTTCTGAAGAAAAAATATTTGAATAATAATCTTTAAAGGGTTTTTCGATTTTGTAATTGGAAATAATTTCAGAAATTAAATTGGCTCTATTTTGATAGGGATGTTTAAAATTGCCGATATAATAATTATAAATGTATGTGTTTGTTAATATAACAGATGTTCTTAGCATATAAGGTAAAATCGAAAAATTTAAGATCATTCCATCCATTATTGGACCCATGATTTCAATTTCTGGTTTTGAATGGATTTTAATTTGAAATAAATTATTAGGCAAGGGATGAATAATAAAATAAACAAAGCTAAATTTGTATTTAAATAAAGAAACTGGGTTAAAATCTTTATCTTTGCTTTCACACCAAATAATTTTGATAAAGTCATTTTTAATATAATCCAAAAATTTGTTTTGGTTGTTACCGCCGCCACTCTCATTGTTATGGTTATCTTCATTCTCGAACTCGTTGTGATTATCACGCGCGTTCTTGTTCCCCTCGACATTCCCCTTCTCTTGGATACTAGCATTATTTTCCTTATTACCTGTCTTATTATTATTAACCTTTTCGTTTCTGCTGCTGCTGATAATATTATCATCCTTCTCAATAATTTTCTTCTTTTTCTCATCAATTTTTTTTTTAAATAGCCTTGTTGAAATATAAAAAATTATTTCGTTCTCGGAATCTGCAAAATAGGTAGCATTTTTCGCAATATAATTATTTTTATGTAAACCATCAGAAGAATCATTCACATTAATATCACCTTTAAAGCCTAAATGATTATTCAGGTTGATGTTCCAACCTAGCCCATTAATAAATTCTTCAAAGTTACTACTTCCTTTAGTATTTTTGAAAATGGATTTTAATTTTTTTTGATCTTCCCCAATGTAAAAAATTGTTATGTTATGTAATAGCCTCGTTGGCTTTTGATCTAGTTCCTTTAACAAAATATGAATTGATGAGTTCCATTCGAGTAAAAACCAATCTTCTTGGTTTTTATGAAGAAATCCTAATTGTGATAATAATAATCTACAATAATGAGAAAAATGAATTGGTTGTTTTCTTTTTTGAATTTTGAAAAGTTTATTTTTTTTTAAATCTTGTTTTTTTAAATCGATCTCTATATCGATGACATTTTGCTGGTTTGGTTGCGATTTTTCTATATTTTTAGTTAATTCCAAAAATTTGATTTGTTTAAAAATATTTTCTCTTGAATTATTTTGATAAAGGTTTGTTTGTAATAAATTATTAATCACCTTGTTATTTCTTGTTTTATCTTTGATTTTTTTTTTTCTTAATAATCCTAATTTACCTTTTTTAAATATTTTTGTTGGTGAAGATTTTTCATTATCAAAGTCTTTACTTTTGCTTTTGCTTTTATAAGAATAATTATTTTTATTTTTATTTTTATCATTATCATTATCATCATCATCGTTATCATTATCATCATTATTGTTGTTGTTCTTGTTGTTGTTGTTGTTATCATTTCCTTTTTCTTTCCCTTCTTCCATTTCTTTTCTCTTTTGTTTTTGGCTTTCCTTTCCTTTCTTTTTAGTTTTACTTTTGTCTTTGTCTCTTTCCTTTTTCTTTTTATTTTCAATTAATTTTTGATTTTTATTTTCTTTTATATTATCATGATTAAATTCAATATTTTCATTTTCAATATCTGAAGAATTTAATTCATCAAGGGTTGTTAAATCATCAGATTCAAGTTTTTCACTAAGAGTATAATCTTCCATTCCACTGGCGGTTGAATTATCTGTTATTGATTGTTTTGTTTGGTGTAATTTATTATTTTCATTTAAATAATTTAGCATTTCTTCTAATAAATCTTTATTTGAATTTTTTCTCATTAATTTAAATTTTGGTAATTCAATATTTTTTTTATTATTAATTGGATTTTCTTCCACTTCATTAAAATCAACACCATCGTTATTATTATTATTATTATTATTATTATTATTATTATTATTATTATTATTTTCTTTTTTTTGATTATTATCATTTTCCTCGTTGTTCATGTTATCGCCATCATTTTCATTTCTATCGTTTTTTTCTTTTAAAATAACATTCTCCCTTTGATTCATAATTGATGATTGATCATTTTCTTGGTTCAAATTACTATTATTTACTTTATTTGGATAAAATTGTGAATCCCAAACATATTTTCCAGTGGGATTTCTCATGATTAATCGGACATATCGTTGATCATTTTTTAAGGGCAATTCTTGAAAAATAAAAATTGAATCCAAATTAGCGTAAATATTAGAATATTTGTAATAATCCATGGACGTGGGTTTATTATGTTCTTTATTAAAGCGTTTAACTGATGGTGATTTTCTATTTTTATCCTTTTCTTTTGTAAATTTGATATTATTAAGAAAATCATCTTGATCATTAATCTTGGAATTTATTAATTCATAACCCTGGCACATTGGGCAAACATTCCATTGATTTAAAATATAGTTAATAATATTTAAGAATTCTAAAAAATGGTTTGGGTGATAATTGGAATTTTTCATTTTTTTTTCAAACGACATTTTTGTAAATTTTGAAAATCTATTGAATTTATTTTTTTTAAAATTTTTATAATTTGAAAAATTATCATTATCAAAATTTAAATTATCAAATCCTTGATGAATTTGATTACTAACACTATTATTAGTATTGCTAATTGTGCTATTGTTTTCATCATTTTTTTGATTAATTTTCTCATTATTATTAAAAAGAAAATTAATGTTCGACTGTATTTCTGTTGTTGAAGTGCTTCTTGATAATTGTATTTTATTTTTAATTGAATTCGAATTTGGATTACCAATTTGATTATATTTATTGAAATTCAATTCGTTAATATTATCTAAATAACTATTAGATTTAAATAAATTATATTCTGAGCTCATCCTGGGTGTATTTGGTTGACTATTATTGTCATTGTCGTTGTCGTTATTTGCATTGTTATTATTCTTCTTATGCCTCTTATTTGGATTGTTTGGCTGTTGCAAATTTATAATAAAATCAAACAATTTGAAGGTTTTTCTTATTGTTGCAAAAATTGGATTAATAGTTTTTTTATTGATAAAAAATTCTTGATTATGATTTATTAAAGACAATATCGTTTTTAAAATAAAAATAAGGAAATTTGGAAATTCAAACAATGTATTAATATTAATTGGGCTTTTCATTTTTTTAATTTTATACGATTTACAAATTTTTTGAATGTTATTTTTTATTAATTTTAGATAAAAATTAACCTTATTAGATATTTTTATTAATAATTTTATTAAAAATTCCTTTTCAATTTTTTCATTAATTATTTTGGAAAAGGCAATTATTTGTTGTAAATATTGATTTGCAACTAAAGATATTTTTTCAATATGATAATCAAGAAACGTTAGAAATGTCCGAATACAATTTGAAAAAATTTCAATATTCGGGTTTTGGCATTTCAATTCTGAGATGCAAATTGTAAATAAAATGTTTAAAGCTAAATTTGTTGCTTCTTCTCCGTATTTTAATTTTTTTTTAATTGGTAAAACATTATTTATTTTTTTAGTATAAAAATTCCTTTTTGAGATATTATTAGCAAAAGTTTTTTGATTTTTGTAAAGAATTATTCGATTTTTGAAGGATATTATTTAAAATTTTTATAATTTTTTCTTTATAGACAATTTTTTGAAATAAATTGCTATTGATTTCTTTACAATAGTTTAATTCTTTATTAATGACTTGTTCCTTATTTTGATTAATATCTGCTTTTATTTTTTTGTTCTTATTGTTATTGTTATTGTTTTCATTATTGTTGTTATTATTGCTGTTTTCATTGTTGTTGGTGGTGGTAGTGGTGGTGATATTTTTCTTTTTGTTCTTCCTGTTCTTCCTATATTTTTTATTCTTTCTCTTCTGTATCATTTTATTTTTTTTATAATTTAATTTCTGATTATCATTATTAGCAAATATTTTTTCTTTGATTAAATTATTAATTAAATTTAAATTATTTTCTTTATTTATGTTAAAATTATTTAAATTATTTTCTTTTGTTTTTATAATTGTTTGAATTTTTTCCATTATTATTTTGTCTCTGTTTTTTTTGTTCAAAATATTATTATAATTAAAAATTGGTAATTTGTAATTATTTTCATTAATTTGAATAATAGTACTTAGAAAAAAAGTTGTTTGAATTGCTATTTGATTATTGATTTTAATTTCTGGTGAAAGTGAAAATAGGAAATCTATTGCGTCAAGAAATGGAATTATTAGACCATTTATTCCAGGGAAGCTTAATCCAAAAATTTCACTTGAAAAATATAATATTGATTTCGTAATATTTGGGTCTTCTAACAAAAGGCCATATATTAAAATATTATAAAATTTTGATATATTCTCAAAATTAATCATTTTTTTATTGATACAATATAAATAGCATAATGAACCAAATGACAATGATCTTTCTTTCAAATCTTTTTGATTCCTAAAGCATCCCTTTTCAAATATTGGTGAAAATAATTTCAAATATGGTAACTTTCTAGTTTTTTCATTCCTTGGAATTAATGATTCTATTTCATTTAAATAATTAAACATTTGTAAATAAATACTAATTCTTTGTGAATGCATCTTTGTCTCTTCATTAATATTTTCAAAATCATAAAGATCTATGAATTGTATTTATAAAATAGAAATATATATATATATTATAATTAATAAGATTAATAAAGATTGTTAATTTTTTCAAAACAATTTTTTTTTGTACAAATTTTGAAAATTAAATATTTTTTCCTTCTATTTGGGGATTGAAATAAAAAGAAAGGTCAAAGTATAACTTTTAAAGATTTCAGAAAATCAGCTTAAGGTAAATATATTGGATCTAACATTATTTTAATTTTGCTAAGAATAAATTTAAAATATGTTACTTTTCAATTTGTGAAACTGTATTTTTTCAAATAGTAGTGTTGAAATTAAATCTCAACAACATTTTTTTTCAATAGATTCACAATCTTTGCAGTTAATATCATAAGATGATGAATCATAGGTTAATTTTCCAAAAGGTTTTTTTTGATAAAAAAAAGATGAGAAAACTCAATGAAGAATTTTCTTAGATCTTCAAAAATAAAATAGCTAAAGTAAAAAGTCTAGAATCCTTTTTTTTTTTTTCACTCATCTCAAATTATCATATTTTCCATGTTTCAAAATCAAAGTGAATTGTATTGTGAATTTTTAATTAACTTTTCCGATGAAATTCAACAAAATATCCTTTCTTAAATTAACTTGAAGACAGAAACTGAAATTTGAAAAGTATTTAAGATCTACAAAAATTAATCTTTGAAAAAAAGATAAAAAAAAATAATTTTTAGAAACAAAAATTTTTTTTCATACTTTTAGATTTCTAATCAAATTTAGCTTACCTTTACAAACCAAATTTCAAACAAAAAAAATAACAAAGAACTTTGTGGATGTACATTCTTAAAGTACAAAAGAATTCTGAATAATTTCATTAATTTTTGAAAAAGAAAATCACAGAAACTCAAATTTTTACTAAGTTTTTGATTTTTATTTCTCTAATGAGTAAATTCAGTCACTTTGATGTTTTACTAATTCTAAATTAGATTTATACAAGGTGTATTCAAAATGATAAACTTTGAAATTCCGTAAAACAGAAGATTTTTTAGTTTAAGGATGAAATTAAATTAATTTTCTAGTAAGAGTTTTAATAGGGGGTAAAATATGGCTTTTCCTACTTTATAAAATACATTTTTTTCCAAAAATTACTGTTTATTGCCAAAAAGAAATTTAATAATATTTTTTTTTTAATTTTTTTCCATTTTTCCCCTGGCTGATTCTTTTTTATATTAGGAAGAAGAGTTACAACGGAAAAAGATCAAGTGGTTACTTGCTAATACTGTGACACTGAAACACGAAAGTATGGGTAACTTGAAAATAAAAACAAAAAAGTAAAACCTAAAAATGACCAAAGGTTTAAAGCAAATAAGATCAAAAAAGAAAAAAGAAATAAACAACAACTTAAACAACGATCCCCAAATGAACATTCATGATCAACTATCAAATTAAATGAAACCAAACGTATTGTGGTTGTGGTTTTGGGAGTCCTTAATTAAAGATAGCATTGGTTTTTTTTTTTTTTTTGATTTTTTACCAATTGCTTCTTATAAACCCTTTTTTCAATTTCTTTTTTCTTTTTTTTTTTTTCTTCCTTTTTCCTTTTCAATTTTTTGCCTTTTGCTTTTTAAAACATAATAAATTTTGGATATTTCTTCCCCTTGGGCAATAGTGAAATCTAGTATTTTAAACTTAAAATTACCTTTGAGGAAATTTAAGTAAAAGGACATTTAGAGTGTAATTTACACTTCTTCCATCATTAAATATAAATATTAAAAATTTTTTCTAAATTTTCAAAATATTCATTTTGAAACTATGATATTCGATTTTCTTCGGCTGCCTTTCTTCTTAGGAAGCCAAGTTTTGGTTTTTTCTGACAATTTCTAAAGGTTTAAATTGAAACTATATTCTTTTTTAAAATTATTTAGTCAATATTTTTTTAATTAACATTTTATTAAAAAAATTGATCTCTCTAAAGAAAGAGTATATTCATTAAAAAAATACGTAAGTGTATTTGTAATCATTTATATTTGCTCTCGAATTTTTATTACCAAAATTTAGAAATTATTATGAAAGAACAAAAAAAAATTTTTGAAATAGCTTGTTCATTTAAATAATTTAATGTAAATGATTATCAAAACGAAAAAATAAATTATTTCAGATGGCTTGTTCAATAATGTGGAAATATAGTAAACTCTTTTTAAAAAAATGAAAGTCTTGTTGTAAATAAAAAATATTTTTTGTAATCATCAAGTACTCAATTCTTTCTAATTTAAATACCTATCAAGATATTTGTTTTTTTAACTTTTGGATCGATTTAAATTTTTCATATTTTTTTTGCAATTTAATATCGTCCTTAAATTTTATAGTTCTTTTTAACTTTTCGAATTATCATAATAAAAATTAATTTTTTCAAAAATTCATTATTTTTAAGAAGCCAAAAGAATTAGGAACAAATAAGAATTAGGAATAAATAAGAAATGAAAATAAAAATTACAAAACAATTCTTTCCAAAAGTACGTTGCTAGAAATTCTGGCCACTCGGAAGTAATTTCAAAGGGTCTATGATTAAAATAAGATCAATAAAAAAATATAAAATGAAAATTAAAAAGAATTGAAAAAAAAGAAAGAACAAAATAAAGAAAAAAATAGATTATTACATATATTTTAAATCATTTTCAAGATCGGTTTTGTTTGGTAAAAACAGATTTGTTTCATATTGTTTCTAATTTTTTGTTTTTCAAATATGTTAAAATGTCAAAAAAGAAATAAATAGAATAAATGATGAAAATAATTTTAGTATAAGATATTAAATTATTCTAAAACAAAAATAAAAGATAAAAAAATTACAATTTTATAATAATTGTGATTAAATTCTTCAATTTTCAATCTAAACTCAAAAGTGCTTTCTTTTTGATTTGAAGGTAATTTTAAAGCATTAATTTTAAATAAATGGTAATAAAATTTTTTAATAAATAAAAAGATTGTTCTTTTCCATTGGTATAATAAAATTGGTGAATTTTTTAATTTAAAAATCATTTGTTTTAATAATTTCCAGTTATATCTTGAAGTTGTTTGTGAGTGTATCCAAACATTAAATAAAATCTAAATTTATTTATATAATATTTAAAATATTAATAATGATAATTTTGTTTTTTTTTTTTTATTTATATTTATAAAAAAAAAAAAAATATGAAATTCACAAATTAAATGATTGAAAATAATATAAACAGATTAAAAAAAAATAATAATAATAATAATTACATTGGTAAGCATTGAAGATAATTTAAATGTTTTTTCTTTCTCTGAAGATAATGGCGAATCTGAATAATTTAATAAATATTGCTGTGTAATTGATATTATATTTTCTAATAAATAATCCCAAGTATATTTTGACAAAAATGAATTTTGTTGTTTTGATATCTCTAGAATTATTAGAAGAAAATGTTTTTGGATTTTATAAACTAATTTTGATTTTTTGTTATTATTTTCTAAAGTGAATTTTTTAACCGTCAATTTTATAAAAAATTGAATATACTTTTGTTTATTTTTAATTCTTTGTGAATAATCTTGATTCTAATTAATTTAATAATAATAAAAGAAAATAGAGAAAAGTAAATAATTAAGAAATAAAAATAAAAATTAAAGAGAATAAGAAATAAATTAGTGTGTGTGGGGTTGTTTGTTTATGGTTTTTTTCTTTTTTATTCAGAAAATATTCAAAAACGATTTATCATTAATTACTATTCAGAAATGAGGAAATTTAAATGTTTTCATTCATCTTAAGAACTGCGTTTTCAGATGAAAACTGGGAAATTGTGCGAAAAAACGCTCTTGAAAAAGTTCCAGAATCTCACTTAAATTTATCTAGTGAGAATTTCTTTTTACAAAAAATGGTGAATTTTAACAATTTTCACAATTTTTCAAAGATAGTTCCTACCAAAATTTGATTTTCAAATTTCATAATTTCCGTTTCAAATAGATAAACAAGAAACAATTCCTTTGACTGTTCTAAATATTGTTTTTACAGTTACTTTAACAAGTTTGAAATGTTTTAAAATTTGAACTTGTAATTGAAAATCCCTTAAAAGACTATTTTATTTTTAAATTTTTCATTCAAAGATCGATTTGACAAAATTATTTTTTTTTTGTAATTTTATTGAAGTTTGTAAATTATTTTGATTTTTTTGTTTGTTGTTAGTGTTGATTTTGACTTAGAAATAAGTAATTTTTTTGTCTAATTTCTTCAGAATGAAAATTCTTTTTGAGAAGTGAGTGTAAAATAACACAATAACTAAACATTCTCCCAAGGGAAAACGTAATCATAATGAGAAAATAATTTTAAGATAATATCACTTAAGTTTTTTTTATTTTAATTTTTTTTTAGGAACCAAATTATAATGTAATAGTTTTCATAAAAATAATAAAATTATCATCAAAAAATTTGATTTTACAATATAATTTAATTTTCAACTTTTGAAATTGTCCAAACATTTAATTTTGCATTTGGGTTTTGTTTACTAAAATACGAGGATCATTTTTAAAAGATGAGGATCAACTTTTTGTTAATACTATTATACTAATCAAATTTTTAGAGACATTTGAATAATGGAGAACTAATATGATTTAATACCTAATAACAACATACTTTAATTTTAGACTTCTCCTTGGTAGACTCTAATCCCTTAAAAAGGATAAAAATATTTTTTTTTTTTTTTTTTTTACTTGATTGATTTTAAAAACGGAATTTTTTCTTATCAAATTTTTTTGGGAATTTCTAAGGAGAATTGGGTTGAATGGATCAAAAAATTTTGATCTTTCAAAAAATAAATTGAAAAAAATTAAACTTGAATTATCATAAATTTGCTTCAAAAAAAAAAATTGTCCATATATTGAACAAAAATAATCTCAAAACTTATGTAATCATCCAAAATAAAAACAAAAATTTGAAAAAACTTTATAATTTTGGCATTTGTTTTTAAAATATTGAATCAAAGATTAAAATTAAAGTAATAATTTAATACAAAGAGAAAAGCTTTCTCGTTCTATGTTATTTTGGACAATTGATTTATTGTGTTGCTTAAAAATATTTTAAAAGTATTTAACTTCGATTTTAAAATTAAATTATCAAGAGAGAGGGTTTTGTTGATTATTATTAAAAGTTTTAAAAGTTGGTTTATTAATAATTGGTTTGATCAAATTAATAAATCTTTCAGAAAAAAGAAAAACTTTGTTCCTTCATAAAAAAAAAAAAAAATGAGAAATTTAAAAGTAGTATAGAAGATTATAATGAGTTCAGAAATACTTTTTTGAGCTAATGGTTTTCTCATTTTTTTATTAAACAATTTTTAAGAAAAGAAAATCATTGGTTTCCTCTAACGGCTGTATTTTCAAATTTGGGTAGATTCATAAAATTAAATAAAAAATAAGAAAATAATAATAATAATAATAATAAAAACTTACAATAAACCATAGCTTGAATTGATCAAGAACTGAAATGATCAAATGATCATATTCGACTGGTAAAAATAATGTTTGGTGAAATATTTCAAGAATTAATTCCATGTTTATAGGGTTTTTATAAATAACATCCGTAAAATTATCATCATTTAGCCATTTTAAAATGGAAATTATTATTGATTTTTGAATAGGATAAGGACAATATTCTCTAAACCCAGTTCCTATATTAGAAAGTAATAAGCATAATCAGAAGATTTAAAAAAATAATAAATTAATTTGTATAATTAAAAGGGAGGCGAAGAAGATAGGTGTTTTTTTTTTTAAGAATATATTTATATATATATGTAAGGTATTTCCAAAAAAGTGGTGTTTTTTTTTTTTACATTTCAGAAAAAATCCACTTTGTTAGTGGATCTATTCGTTAATTGGCAATATCAAATTAAGTGAAATTTGAATACTGATTGAATCAATACCTATTTGTTATTTATTTCAAAATATGTTTATTAAAATATTTCCAAAAAATGAAAAAAAAAATTGCACTTATTTTTTTTTGGAGGAAACAAAGGATGTACAGTCAATTTCAATAAAAATCTGAAAATATGATAAGGATTCAAACAATTTTTTAAACAATAAAATACAGTTATAAATTCTCTATTCTATTTGAAATTTTGTGGGGGGGTTAAATCTCTTTAGAAAAAACAATTTTTCAACAATCAAAAAGAAAAAAATAATCAACCACCAATTAAAAAATATCATATAAAGTCGAGATAAGAAAATTTAATATCTTTTATTTATTGAATACAATACTAACTAACAAACTGGATTATTATTAAGAATCAATTAATAATTGTCAATGATTTTGTATCTTTAAAAAGTTTTGTGAGGATTGAGTTTAATAAAGATATTTTAAAATAAGATTTGACACACTTTTTAGGAAATAGCGAACATCTCATAACTGTTAATTTAGTAATTAAAAAAATGTTTAAATAAAAAATTAATGCCCAAATTATATATTATAAATAGTTTCTGAAAAGGGATAATTTAATTTGGATTAAATTTCAATTTAAGAAATATCAAAAATCGTATCATCTTATTTTTTTTTTTTTTTCCTTAAAAAGTGGGTACTAAAAGTTCACCTGTTTGCCGTTAGGTTTTTTTGAGTTTTCTATTTATTTGGAAAATCATTAGATTTTCATTAGGTTTTTTTGGGTTTTCTATTTGTTTGGAAAATCATTAGATTTTCGTTAGGTTTTTTTTAATTTTTGAAATAAACCGAAAATTTCTTAAAATTTTCTGTTTATTTCAAAAAGTAAAAAAAACCTAGAACACTTCACAAATAAAATAGAAAACTTCAAAAAAACCTAGAGCACTTCACAAATAAAACTGAAAACCTCAAAAAAACCTAGAATACTTAACAAATAAAACAAGAAAACCTCAAGAAAACCGTCGTTAGGTTTTTTTTAATTTTAAAAATTAAAAGAAAATTTCAAAAATTTTCTTTTTATTTCTAAAATTCTGGAAAAGCTAGGCACCCTACGGCACTCGGCAACACTCCACGACACTCTAAGGAACTTCCCAAATTGCTAATTTGAATTAGATATATTGTTGAATCGGGTGAGAGAACGAATCTGGTCAATTATCCCAAGAATCGGAACCGTTTCAGAAATCAAGAGAGGATTTTATTCCAATTCTTTCTCAATTTTCGAATATTCCAAAATATTCAATTGGTCAGAAGACAATTTCTTAGTAAAATTAGATATTATATAAAGTATAAGCCTGATTTTTAAAAAAAGGTATAACTAGGTGGTTTTTGTAACTTTTTGAGTGAATGATAAACAGTCAAAGAATACGTGGATAAGAGGGGAGCGGACACCAGGTATTTGGATTAGAGTTGGACACTTTTCACTGGCCATTCTTGTTCCTAATAAAAAATCACATCATATTTACTTTATTATATTTTTTTTTTTTCGCTATTTATTTAAATCTTTTAAAAAAATGATTAAAGAAGTTTTAAAAAATTGTAACAAAAAATTTTTTTCGATACAGCTTATAAACTAAACTAAATTTCAAAATTTTGAACACACCAAGAAAATTTTTTTGTTCCGCTCGTTTTATCATTTTGAACTAATACGATTTTTATTTTTTTGTTTTATTTTCTTTTATTTTGTTTGGATATAAAGGTTACTATAAAAGCAATAACCTGTGTAACTGAAATGTGATTTAATATTAAGATTTGTAAAAATATAAAAAAAGTTGAGATTTTTTTTGCCGATTTTTGATTATGGGTATTACCAAATTTTTGGAATTGGGATTAGTCATATTTAAGTTTCTAAGTTTATTTACAATACTTTGGAAACTTTGTTGTGATAGTTTTTTAAAAATCACAATATTTAATATTTTGTTATTTTTTTTTTAATTTGTCTTTAATATAAATAAATTACAAACCTGAATTTTTGCTTAATAATCCTAACCTTTCAGAAACAATTGGATATAATGTTGTTAAAAAGCTTTCTTTGAAAGTTTCAAACCAAAAATTATAATTTTTTGTTTTGTTTGAAATGAAATCTAATAATAAAGAAAATATTCTTATTCTTTCTCCAGAATCAAATGGCGTTGTATCTTTTATTTTTAAACCTTCTAATTCATCTTTTATTGATAATTATTTAGATATATATATATATATATATATAGAAAATAGAAAATAGAAAATAAGATAAAATATAATAATAATGAAAAGTGATTAATATTTAAAATTGTATAGAGTTGTTTTTTTTTTTTTTTTAATTTTAATTTTGTATTCTAAATTAAACTCCTTTTCAGTCAAAGGAGGCAAGTTTAATTGGCCAAATAAAACAAATTCTATGAGTTTTGCACTATATTCTTTTCAAAATAAATTTTCAATTTTTAGATCAGATTCATTTTTTCTAATTTCGTCAATTTGATTTTTTCTTTCTTTTTTTTTATCTTTTTTTTTTCATTTTTTCTGATTGACTTAAAAATTTTCTTTCTTTTTCTTTTTTCTTTTTATTTTTAATTTCTTCTTTATTTTTTTTTTTTCATTTTTCTTTATCTTTTTCTTCCTGCAAAGGTCAATTTGAAAAAAAAAATCATATCTTCAAAAATACCCAAATAAACGTGAAGAAAATTGAGGTTATGTAATGTTTTTTAAAATGATTGTTTTGACTATTAAAAAATATTCTTGTTATTTATTTATTTATTTTTGAAGAGAAAAAATTACTTTTCTCCTGGTGTTGTTATTTTTTTTTTTTTTTTTATTTAAAAAATAGAGTAAAATCTTGGATTTTACTCTATTCTTTTGAACCAAAAAAAAAAAAAAAAAAAAAAATCTAGGCACTCTACGGCACCCCATAACTCTACACTACACTTGACGACACGACTGTTTGAAATTGCAATTTTGTTGTTTTATAATTTTTAGATATTGTTGAACTTTCCAACTAGTAGAATTGTCCAATCTGGTTAATCAAAAACCCTTTAATTCTAAATCTAATAATTTTAATTACTCGGTATACTAATTAATATTCCCATTTCCAAGTGTTCGAAAATTTATGACTGTTTTTAATTTTTTTAAATTTAAGAAATCTAATTTTTCTATTAATTTATATTTCTTCGGTATATAGAAAATATTCTTGTCAACAGTTTTAATTTTCTAAAGAAATTTTGAAATTTGGCAGGAGACGTTCCATTGATATTTGGCAAGGTTTTTTTTAATATTTTATTTTTTGGGAAAGTTTATTTTTTGTTCGGGTATTTCTTTTATGAATATCAACTCTAATCAGAAGTTTATTATTTCTCCTCTTTCTAATGCATTTTATATTGATTGGTTCTTAAAAAAAATTGCATTTTTCATTTTTTGGAAATGTTTCGATGAATATAAACTAAATTCCAAAATTTTGGGCACAGATTAAATAGTTGAAAGAATAACAATATCACACTTTACATTCAATTTGGAAATAATTTTGATTTTACTAGTTTTTCATTTTTTGTCTTTTTTGTTTTGTTTTAATTTCTATTTCCTAGTTAAGTGCGCAATCTGTTTCGTTAGATCTGGAGTTTTTTTTTAATGATTGAATAGAAGGTTAATGTCGGATTTGTTAAATAGAAAAATCAGATACAATTAGTTGATGAAGGTTAATCATTTGATTGATCAATAATTGTTGGTGAAAGTTCAACAAATTTAGCAATACAATTTTTTGTTCTCGCTCGTTTCATCATTTTGAAATTATAGATTTTTTTTTTTTTTCGTTTTATATTTTTTTATTTTTGTTGGATATAAGTAATTACATATAAAAATGTTAATACCAGGTAACTTAAATGTGGTTTAATATTAGGTTTTGGATAATACAATAAAAATTTTTTTTTCTTTTATTTATTTTTTTCCCCTTCTCTCTCTTTTTATTTTTAGACTCTTCTTTCTCTTTAATTTTGTTTGTTTCTTTTTCTCCTTCTTTTTTTTTTAGAGAAACTTTATGATATTTTAGAAAACTAAATTGAGTTTAAAATTCTTCTAATGGCTATTTTTATTTTAGACGCTGTTTGAATTAGGAGACACAAATTTAGTCACTTCAAAATTCTCTCTTTACCAGACTAAGTGTTCACCACATCGTTCTTAACAATAAATCCAAAAAATACAATAAATTGGGATTTTTTTTGCCAGTTTTTGATTTTGGTTGTGTCCAATTTTTTGGAAGGGGTTTTATTTTAAAACACACACAATAGGAACTGATTTAAGGTTTACAATCCCTGAAATTTGAAAAAAGATTATCTTGTGTCCTTTGTTATCACTGGTTAATTTGGTTCTTAGCTGATCGATCTTGTGCTTGGAATGGGCTTTAATAGTGGTTCAAAATTGCAATTTTTGACAATTTATTTTTTTTTTTTTCCGAAATCCGAATTGAAGAGTTTAAGATTAATTGGCTGTAACTTAAGTTAGAAAAAAATGTGGTTTGTAGGTTGTTGATTGAAATTTTTAATTAGGTATGGTTATATTTGGATCTTTTATAAAACAGAATTTTTTTGTTTCATTAATTGACATAAAAGTAAATCAAGATTCTTTTCTGCAACCCAAAATTCAAAAGTTATTCTTGAACACCTATCAATCTATAAATTTTAAACTCTTCAATTCGGATTTCGGAAAAAAAAAAAAATAAATTGTCAAAAATTGCAATTTTGAACCACTATTAAAGCCCATTCCAAGCACAAGATCGATCAGCTAAGAACCAAATCGACAACTCAAGACACCCTACACAAGATAATCTTTTTTCAAATTTCAGGGATTGTAATCCTTAAATAGTATTAATATTTCTCTTAATTTTATATCAACCAATCTACAACTAGAAATGCTTGTAAAGAGAATATTATTTAAAAGACAAAAAAAAATCAATTCACTACTTTTTGGAATTATCTCGTTAACTGAGAAATAAAGTAGTCTACAAAAAGATATAAAGCAATTCTTTTCACTCAATAATTCAAATTACATTTTCCACAAAGATATTGCGAGATTCAATTTTCTTTAAAGCAACTAAATAGAAGCTATTCCTGTATAGAAGTGAATTCCTTGCTATTTATACAGTCACAAGCAAAACACTGTCAATTTGAAGCAATCTTAATTTTTTTGTTAATTGAAGGCATTGTATTAAAAAACAGATAAACATAAAAATAGTCAAAATTAAATCCCTTAGCGAGATAATTTTTTGTAGTCTTAATAATACAGTGAGAAGGGCTTGTGTATGTTGTTAATGACCAAATGCGTTTAAAAGTTTGAGCAGTCTTTCGGTGATCTTGGTTGTTATTAATTTAAGTATTCTTGTTTATCGAGAATCCTTCCAAGTTTAAAATCCCTGTGTTGAAAATTCTTTTAGCAAAATCCAGATCCAAAATTCAGATTGTCTTTTTGACACAACTACACTGACTCATTAATGTAAAAGAAAAGGAAAAAATTTTCAATCAGCTTTTCAAAGAATTGTTTGCAAGATCAAATTTAAATTTAAACTATTTAATTCCGTTAATCTGTCGGGTTGTGAATTTTCCTTTGAGAGTTTAAGACTATGGTGATTTGTTTGTGTTCTTTGGATTATGTGAATTCTTCTTTTGATGAAAATTTTGTTTATTTTCTTTTGTGATTCGCATTGTATTTGTCTGTTTCGCAAACAAAGTGTAAATTTTAAGTCTCGTGCTAATTCAAAAATCTTTGTTGTTTCTTTTTCTTTCTTTTTGTTTCCAATAATTTTCCAACACACAAAATTTTGTTTTGAAACAAACAGAAAAATAAAATAAAAAAAAAAATTAAAAAAAGAAAAGTCAGAAGCACTTACAAATGTTTGGCTGTGTTTGAAAAAAAATGTGTTCTGTATTGAAACCAGAAGAAAATGTATCAAAGCAAATACTGGACCGTAATACTTGTAAAATTATATTGGTGCAATTGTCACAAAGTAGGTCAATATATTTCAAAAGGGTACTGATCCCCACAGACCGGATCGTTGGGTTGTTTCTTAAGCTACATAAAGACTCGAATAAATTTGCTATTCACGGAAATATTGAAGGGTTTTTTTTTTTTTTTTTTTAATTCAGGTTGATTATTTGGTTGTTTGGAAAATATTTTTGTTTGTCTTTCACCAGTTTGTGGGAACTACAAACAGTGGATTGACTTTGAAAAAAACAAGTCTTTTGAAAAAGAATTTCAAAAACACCATTAAACAATTGAGATACTTACAGAAACTTTTGTATTGCCATTTAGAAACGATCTTTGGAATACAAAATTCAAAAAGCTGCTCCAACAAGGAAAAAAATAAATTGTAGTCGATTAATTTGGGGATTTTTTTTTCTATTTTTCAAAAGAAAAGAAGAAGTGTTTATTGAAAACAAAAATGAGAAAGAGATCCAATATAAAAAAAAAAAAAAAAAAAAAAGGTAAGGAACATAAAGCACAACAAAGAACTCAAATCAAAAGAAAAAAATTCGAATTAAAATGCGAGAATGAAAAAAGAAAATTCAAACTCCCTTTTCGATCCAAAGTTGAATCGGGGTAACCAGAAAAGGAGTCAAGTAATAAAGAGTATAGCAAATCGTAATGTGCACGAAAAAATTGTGATTTTGCCTTGTTGTCCTGCGGAAGTAGTTGTAAGTATTCTGAAATTGCGGTGAGTCGTTTAATCGATTTTTTTTTTTTGTTGAGGAAATCTCTTTTCTTTTTGTTTTGAAGTTTCAAATTTTCATTAGACATTTGGTAGATCGATTTTTGAAGTGTCCCTCGGTTTGTTATGAAAGATTTTTTGAGTAATTTGTTTTTTAATATTTTTGTGTTGGGTGTTGTGTTGGGATTTTATTTTCTAAAAATGTTTTTACAAGTTCGAAAAATGAAAATGTTATAATTAGTAATTTTGTTTGTTGTTTTTTTCACACTAACGGAAGATATTTTAAATCTTAAATCTATGAAATTTTCTTGTAAATTTGTCGATTTTTTTCAAAATGTTAAATAATTTGTCAATCAACAGAGTACAGTTTTAAATTCATATTTTTCGAACATTGGTGTGGCAAAACCAGATTTGAAAGAGATTTAAGAACAATACTTGAAATGATAAAAGTTGGAAAATTTCCACCTTTTTTTGTTACTTACAATTTTGCTTTGGTTCTAAAACACAACAAGAATCTTAAAAAGAAGACATTTTATCTGAATTAATTAAACTGTAAGATAAAAGAGGGAATATAATAAATTATTCTTTGTATAATTAATGGGAAGAAATTTTCACTATATTTTCAGTTTTTATTGTAAAAAAAAGGGTTTTCACAAAATTAATTGGTTAAAATTTAGATCTGTGTAGAACAGGAAAAGAAAAGTGAATCGAAAATTTTAACCAATTTATTAGATAAAGAAGAGTAATCAAACAACATTTTGAAATGATGTGTTGTCAAATAACCAAGAATTGAAGAGATTAATCCGTATTTCAAAATAAAAAGCATGTTTTTTTACTCTAAAAGACCTATGAATCCAATTATCCAAGCAACTATTAATAAAACGAAAAGTTAAGACGGTTATGTTTTCTTCAATGTTCTACTCTACTAAGAATAAATTCTAAATATTTTTATGATCAAATGTTTTTAGTTTCTCAAAAAAACGACAATAAATTTTTGAAGAAAATTTTTTAAATCAAAAAAACAAAAAAAAACAAAAAGAGAAAATTATTAAAAATTTCAAAACATATTGCATTCCTAATTTAAAATTTACTCAAAATATCAAGTTGTTTACCTTCAAAATTAATTTGAACTCATGTATACTTTTTAGAAGAGAATATGATTTATCTTTGAAATAAGAAGAAAAAAAAGCCTGGGTTTTTATTTGGAAAACAATTTGAGTCTTTTTCAACGTATTATTTTGATCAAGTAATCAATGACAAAACAAAATTCCTCTTATATACGATTAAGTATCCTCACCTAGACTTCTTTTTGTCAATTGTTTTTTTTTTAAATATCATCAAGGTAAAATCATTGGTCTCATTTAATTTTATTCTCAAGATTTGGTTTTTTTTATTTTAAAATCTCAATTTGTCTTGGGTTGTATGGTCTCAAAGAATATTTGATAAATAGGAAAATACAAAAACATTTTCATTACAAATACAAAAAACCTGCTTTCACACTTTTAATCTGGTAAACTCTTAATTTAAGTTGGTAAAAATTATTCTCATACGGATATTTGAATTAGGAATGGAGAAAAAATTTCAAATCTTTTTCCATATTTTTTTTTTACTAAATTGGGTTCTCAAAGAATTAAGTGGGTTGAAATTTGGGATCTCTCTTTAAAAAGAAAATTGAAAATCAAGTGAAAATTTTTTCCCATTTCAATCCAAATACCAATATCATTTTTTTAATTATTTTGATCTGTTTTTATTCCTTCCTATCACAAAAATGAGTAAAAGAGAAATAAAACTTGTTGTAGTTGGAGACGGAGCTGTCGGAAAAACTTGTACACTTATGAGCTATTCAAAAAACGAATTTCCTAAAGAATATATCCCAACAGTCTTTGATAATTATTCAACAAATGTTTCTGTAAACGGGCAAAATGTTTTGTTGTCCTTATGGGATACAGGTAATCTTGTTAACACATTGAAAATTCTTTTTAATGTTTTGTTCTTTTTGTTTTTGGGAAGATTGAAAAAATATTTTCCTAATTCTCTTTTTACAATGAAGAGTCTTTTAAAATTTTCTTTTTTCTTTTTTCTTTCATTTTCCCCAAATTTCAAACAAACAAAAAAAAAAAAAAAAAAGCTGGTCAAGAAGATTATGATCGACTAAGGCCACTTTCTTATCCCGGATCTGATGTATTTTTGTTAATGTTTTCTGTTGTTCAACCAACTTCAATTGAAAATGTTAAGACAAAGGTAGGTTTCTCTTCTTTGTTATTTTTAGATTTTTTTTCTTCTCTTTTTTTTTTTTCTTATTTTCTTTTTGTTATTTTCTGAATTTATTTCATTCAAAAAAAAAATACCAAAAACAAATTAAATGGAAAAAAAAAAAATACCAAAAACAACTTTCTTGGAAAAAAAAAAAAATATTTGACTTAAAATGAGATTAGTGGCTTGCTGAAGTCAGGCACCATTGCCCAAGAGCACCAATTGTTCTTGTTGGTGGTAAGATCGATCTTCGCCAAGATACGGAATATTTAAAAAAAAATGGAATCACCCCAATTACCACTGAACAAGGAATCAAATTTGCATCTGAAATTGGTGCTGTTTGCTACCAAGAACTAAGCGCCCTAACACAAGAAAACCTAAAAGGAACTTTTGACGAAGCCATTGGCTGTGTACTAAAACCTAGAAAGCCATTAAAGCCTCCAGGAAAAGGTGGTTGCTCGATCCTCTAAACATAATTTTGATTTATTTCCTCGCTTATTTTCTTATTTTCTTTCTAATAAACTCAACACTCACATACAATAAATACTTTTATTGATTGTACTGCTAATTTTAAAATAAAAAGATCAAAATTTTCATTCAACTTTCCATAAAACAACAAACTTCTAAAGAATTAATACAAAGCATCAAATCCCCCCACTCTAAAAGGAAATTAATGTTTAAAGACTCTATTTTCAGAATTAAAAATTTGAAATTTTACATGATTATAAATATCTTTTTTTAGAAAGCTTAATGAAAATTTTGTTCCATTTATTTTATAACAAATAGTAATCTTTAATTTTTTACAAATACATTTCTTGATTTTATTTTTCACTTTTCATTAGAACCAAAATTGAAATCATTTAAAAGTTGTCTTTGATTGTTTTTTTTTTTACATATTTTTCTTTTAAAAAATCAGTTGATATCAAAAACATCAATTTATTCCTACTTCTTGAAATATTAATTCTTATTATTTTTTTTTTATTACTCTTATTTTGAACTGCAAAAATCAATTTCTTTTCCTGATAAATCCTTCCAAATTTAAAAATCAAATTTAATTCAGTTTCCATTTTTTTGAAATTCATTTACTCTAATTTCAAAACAACCCTTTACAATGAATATTCTGAATACGAACTAATTTTAGAAAGTTTCTTAACATTTAGACCAATAAAATCCTTTCTTCATTTTTCTTTAAACACAGAGTAAAAAAATTATCAAAAATGGAAAACAACTAAAAATTTTACAATATTTAATTTGAATTTAACAGACTAAACAAGAACAAGCAAGAGATGAAATGAAAAGAGTATAATGTATAATTATTATTATAATATATATATACATAAAAAGGTTTTTTTTTTTTTTTTTTTTTTGAAAGTGAAGCCAAAAAATATTAAAAAATAACCTTCTTTCCCATGGAATAATTAAATTGGTTTTATCTAGAAAAAAGATCTTTGTTAGATAATACTCTACTAATTATGAGTATTATTGGTTTTTTCTCTTTTTTTTTTTTTGTTTTTTTTTTGAGAAATAAACGGTTCAGTTTTTTGTTGAAGTCATATAATATAAAAAAAATAGAAGCAAAAGATGGATAGAAGAAATGTGAATTTTCTCGAGATCTTAATTAACGAGTTAAGTTTTTTATTAAAATAAAAAATAGAATTCAAAAGGTGTTGATATTAATGAGTGTTAGCTATTTTGGGAGTTTAAAGGGTCCGAGAAAATAACTTTCTAAAAATGTTGTAATTTAGATAAAGTTAATTATTTAGTTGAGAGTAAGATCGTTTAATACTTTTATTATAATTTTAAAATTCGCCTAGCTTTTATGATCTAAATATTCATTGTTAATCAATTTTTTTTCTTTAAAGATCCTCATCTCTTCAACGTTTAATAACTCACAGGATTTAACCCATTTTTACCACAATAAACAAAATATTTTTCTTTCTGTGAGATATAAACATCAGGCTATCAAGAAAAATATCTTTCTTATTTTCTCAACTTCATATTATTAATGATAGTTATTTCAAAAAAAATTGGAGATTTTTTTTTTTAAATTTTACTAAATATACTTCTTGTTAATGGGTCTATTTATAAACTGCCAGTACCGAATTAAGTGAAATCTTATTACTAGTTGAATCGGTACTAATTTATTTATTTCAAAATATATTCCTTGTTATATTTCCAAAAAATGATAAACAAAACAAATTTTATTTATTTATTTATTTATTTATAGAAAGGAGTAATTAAAGAAAAATAATCAAATAAAAAAAAGAGAAGAAAAATAATTAAAATATTTATAAAAAATAAAATTATCATTTTCATGACCAAATAGGAACTATCAACTTCCTGAAACAAGAGGAATAAAAACCTAATAGAAATATAATCAGTAATAAATAAAGATTCCACAAACCGTGATTAATAAATTGGTATTGCACCTAGGTTAGGTTTTTTTTTTAATTTCAGAGATCATATGAAATTTTAAGAAAATTTTTTTTGATATTTCTCAAATTAAAAAAAATTCTAAGACAAAAAATAGTTTAAAATGGAAAGACTCCACTTCCACATTAAAACCAAGAGATTTCATAAAAGGAATATATAGATATTATTGCGTTTAAGATAAGAATAGAATTAAAACAAAAATTTGTAATTTATGAACAAAACATTTCATTTAAGAATTAATACAAAATATTGATCATTTTTTATGGGACTGTACAATTTATAAAGAAAATCTAATAATTTTTTATTAAAGAATTAATTCAAATTAGCTAAAATAATTAAAATAACATCTTTGATATTATTCAGAATAAATACACATTATTTATTTTGTCATTAGTTAATGATAGAGATAATTATAATTCTTTAATAAAAATACATAAACAAAACTTTAGAAATTAGGACAATACTGTACAGTGACGTATATTGCAGTCAAGTAACTATTTTTTCCAGAATTCAAAAGAATTGAGTAAAATCTTCTATTTAACTCAATTCTTTTAAATCATGTAAAATCTAATCGCTGTTTTTTTTTAATTTTTGAAATGTAAAGAAAATTTAATAAATTTTCTTTACATTTCAAAAAAAAAAAAAAAAAAACCTAAAGGCACTTTTCCAGAAGTTAAAAGAATAAAGGTAAAATATTTGATTTTTATCATATTATTTTGAATTCTGGAAAATATTATGGATTTTTTTTATTTTAAGAAATAAAAAGAAAATTAAATAAACTTATGGTTTATTTCAAAAATTCAAAAAATCCTCACAGCTGTATCAGGAAATACATTTTCTCCATCCTAAACAAAAAAAAATGTACCTTTTTTGTTGAAAATTTCTTTTCAAATTAAAACATAAACCTTTTGAGATAAGTCCATTTAGAATTTTTTTAAAAGAAAAACCCAATTATTAAATTAGATGATACTAAATCCCGGGTCAAAATAACTAGAACATTTGAATATAAGGATAGATATTTTAATTTTAGCGATTTTCGAAAATTAGTTATTGTAATTTTAAGAGAATTATGAATTCTTTATAAAACTTTTCATCGACACTTTTTGAAAAGAACTGTATCCTTTTTTCCTTTTTTTACAATATACACTTTATCAACGAATTCCAATATCCAAAATTTCTATTTTTTTTCCATTTGATTAGAGTTTTTTGATTCTTTATTAATAAATAATCCAATAAGCTAAATTCTTATAATTTTTAATTTTTAAAAATCAAATTTATTTTTGAAAAATTTAATACTTTGAAATTATTTGTTTATTTAGATCAATATGAAACGAAATTTAAAAAAATATTATACTATTTAAACTGTTTAATGAATAAAAACACTACATTTTTTTTCAATTTTGAAACTCTATAGATATTTTAATCTTTTGGGTATCAAAAAAATTTTCCAAATACAAGTATTCCTATTTAAGAAAGAAAAATAAAAACCAAGGAAAGACATAGATATTATACCAAATGTTTTGGATAAGATTAATGAATAAATAATCATTTATTTATTATTTCAAGATCAATTTTTCCATTATTAGGATTTTCTTTTTTTAATTGGTATTTATTATCTTATACTAGGATATATTGGAACTCTTGTTTATATTTAAAATATTGAATAAATCAGTTTAAGAAATGATTTGGATAGTTCAGTTTGAAATAAAACCCGTTCAATTCAAAATTACAAAAATCTACCACTACTTCGAGATTATTTAATTTTAATCTTTGGTGAGAACAGGACCGAATGTTGTAAATAGAAAAATATGGTTTGATAGAATTTCCATTTAAAGGGAAGTCAAAATATTACAACTCTTGTAGTTTTTATATGATTTAGTTCTTGAAAATTCAAAAATAATATCTATTGATCCATAAATAGCTTTTCAATATACTCCAAAAAACAAGTTAAATTTTAAAGAAAAATATTTTTAATAATTGAAGTTATCTATTATAATATAAAAATTTAGATTTTAATATTCAATACTATACTCAAGAGATATTTATTTTTTGTCTAAAAATAAAAGAAAGAAAAATAAAAAAAACTGTTAAAAAAAATTGGGACATTTATTTTGAAAGAAGCATTACATGAAAAATAGACAATTTAAATAAGTAAAAAAACCCATTTATCGATTCTCCTTCCATTTGAATAACTAAATCTAATCTCTTTTTCATATTTGAACTAAATTTTTCATTAATTCATCTGTTACTTGTTTCAAATTTTTCATTTTCATTTTCCATTTTGAACCACTTTTAAAACTCATATCAAATCCAAGATCGATCAGCTATGAACCAAATTAACAAGTCACTAAACTCTACGTAATATAATCTTTTTTCAAATTTCAGGGATTGTAAACCTTAAGGTTTACAATCCCTGAAACCGGAAAAAAGATTATCTTGTATTGGGTGTGGCAACTTGTTATTTTGGTTCTTAGCTGATCGATCCACAACCAAGTTTGGATCGTATAGGTGGTTGAAAAATGCTATTTTTGTCATTTTATTTTTTTTTTTTCCGAAATCCAGATTGATGAGTCTAAGTTTAATTAATTGGAAGATATTTAATTCATAATTGAGTTTTTTGTTTTCTGTGTTGAAATTTTTATTTACGCTTTGTATTATTTGATGCTTGTAAAAAAAGTTTTTTTTATTTACTCCTAATTCTGTAAAAGGAAAATGATAATTTCAATTGACAACCCAAAAAAATCATAGTTACAAGATCGGAAAAAAAATAAAATGACAAAATACATTTTTTCAACCACCTAGATCCAAACTTAGTTGTGGATCGATCAGCTAAGAACCAAAATAACAAGTTGCCACACCCAATACAAGATAATCTTTTTTCCAGTTTCAGGGATTGTAAACCTTAATCCGTGATAAAAAAGGGAAAAAAATATAATTATTAAAAGAGAAAGATTTGGGATTTAATTGAAATTTTTAAAAGCTCTCTTAAAAAAAATATTTGTGAACTTTCAATAACCTGTAACTCTTTTTATGAAAAGTAAAAATTGGAAAGTTGTTTAAATTACATGTTTTTAAAAGTATAACTTGTAAAAACTTTTCAATTTGAAAGTTGTCGAATTTTGATCCCTTAATTCCTTTCAAAATTTGTAATAATTTCAAAAAAACAAAAGGATTGTAAATTCGAAAAAAGTGACTACAATTTTTTATCAAATCTTGTCAGGATGTAAATCAAGGGGTATCATTTTTTTCCTTTTTCTACTTTTTCAAAAAAAAAAACGATTTCTTCATGAATGTGATGAAGAAAACAACCCTAAATATACAACCTGCGTTTAAAATCAGAAACAAAATGGTAGCAGAATTACAAAAAGGAAGTCAAACTTTCAAAAAAGGAAGTGGAGGCGACGAACTTATAGCACTTATTGATGAAAAAGATCTGCTTGTCAAAAGAGAAAAAAAAAATTATACAACCTATGGGAAATTTGGAAAGGTTATTAAAGTTGCATGTGGTCATCAGCATTTCCTATTTATAACGGAAGACTTCAAAGTGTATGGTATAGGTAATTCCTCTCATACGTGTTTGGGTAACAACAAAGCCATCACCAGAAATAACCCAGGCTTGATCCAATTTTTTGACAAGAAGAAATTGAAGGTGAAAAAAGTTTCTGCTGGTGTCTACCAATCTTATTTCATTACCACCGAAGACAAATTCTATGGATGCGGAACCAATAGTAAACATGAAGTTGGTGTAATGGACCATACTCAGAGTATACGCACCCCAGTTTTAGTCACCGACAAGGCAATTAAAAAAGTGTGGAGTGGTAACTATGCCTACACTGTCTATTATCAAGAATTGGAAAGTGGGAAGGTTATTGGCTGTGGGAAAACTGCTCCAAGTTCGCCTTTCGTTTTAACTGATCATAAGAATATTAAAGATAAGGAAGTTCTTAAAATCGCTGGGGGCTTTTCGATCTTTTTGTTTTTGGTTCGAAACATTGAAGGCAAAACCCAAGTGTACGTGTGCAAAGACCAAAACCCCCCAGTTGAGCTCGAGGGCCTCTCCGCTTATCAAATAACCAATTTGGGGATGTCCTGCCATAAGGCAATTTTTACCACACAGGACAACCAGGTGATTTGGTTCAACCCGCCAAATAATAACGTTGATGTTATCGAATGGGTGCTCCCGGAAATTAGCCCCCAGCAGCGCTGGTATATTGTTAGCCTAGCCAGATATTTTGTGATCTTCGCAACCGACCGGAAAAACAATACTTCCGTTTATCAAGATTTACGTGATATTTATGAAAACAAGATCTTGGTCGATTGCCAATTTTCAGACACATCCCTCAATGCGCATAAAACTTGGGTAGAGTGCCGTTTTAAAAACCCCTTCCTAAAAATTGATCAGTTGTTCCAAGAATTAGAGCATGTGGATCGCGAAGAGTTGCTTTTATGGTGTTACGGAATCAAATTGGATTTATCAGCCAAGAATGAAAAATTTTTAAATTCAATCCAAGTCGATCCTAAAACTTCCGTCTATGATGATTTAATTGCCTTATTTAAGGACAACGAAACCAAAAATTTTAATATCCTTGTTAAAAACACTGAAATGGATGACGATTACAACCAAGGTGAAGGCGAAGATGAAGACGAAGAATATTTTGAAGAAATTCCTGTTCATAAATTTATTTTAATTTTAAAATCGGGTTTGTTTCGAGAAATGTTTAACAATGTAAAAGACCAATCACAACATGTTACAGATTACTCTGGGAAAACAGTGGAAAGCCTTGAAGTTTTTATTCAATATTTATACATTGATCAGATCGTATTAACAGCCGACGACGACCCACAATTAGTTTTTGAAGAATTAGCAGATTCGAAAGAATATTATAAACTAAATAAATTTTCTAATTTTGATAAAGAATTGGAGAAAATTAAAAATATGAAGGTTTTATAAAAAATTAAAAAAAATTCTAAAAAATAAATTCATTACAGAATATTATTGTTAGATAAGCTATTTCCAAAAAAGAGGGATAAATTTATTTTAAAATATCTTTATTAATTTCAATTTTAATTTTGCTATTTAATATATCCAAAATTCCGATTCACAATCATTTATTGATTCTTAAGAATTAATCTAATTTGTTTTTCCTATTGGTACGACATTAATTCAATTACACATAAGATCTGGATTTCTGATCTCAATTTTATCTGATATTTTTTCAAGAGTGGAAATTGGTGATTATTTTTTTCAATTTTGATAATAAAAGGTGTTTTCCATAAGAGGTCAAAGTACCATTCATATTTTATACTCTACAGGAATTGAAATACATCACCTTAACCAATAAAAATGGTTTAAAAGAAGGTCAATTAAAGTAAAGTTAGGTTATTCCAAAATTTCTGATTGTTTGTAGCTTTTTCATTTTAACAGTTATTGATCAAAAAGATTTTCGAATTTTTCGAACAAAACACGGCAAATCGAGTATCGATTTTTTTTGATTTTTTTTGATTTTTTTCTATTTTTTCTCAGAGTAAATTTTCTTCTTATTGGGATGAAGAGTTACAAAGGAAAAAGATCAAGTGGATACCTGTTAATACTGGAATAATTAATAACAAAAGTATGGGCAACATGAAAATAAAAACAAAAAAGCCAAAGACAAAAAAATGTCCAAAAGTTAAAAAAATAAACAAGATCAAAAAAGAAATTAAAAATTTCAAGAATTAAACAAATAACTCCCCAATTAACATTCGTGATCAATTATCAAAGGAAATTAAATTAACCAAAAGAATTTTTATTATGATTTTGGATTTTCTTAATTTAAGATCACATTTGTTTTTATTTTTTTGATTTTAGAACAATTGCTTCTTATAAACACATTTTAAATTATACTTTTTTAAATCTTCTTTTTATTTTTTCTTTGTTTTTTTGAATTGTTTATTGTTGTTTTTTGTCATCATAAAGATAATTTGAGCATTTCTTTATCAGAATAACCATGAAACGGATTTTTTTTCACTTGAATTTTCTTTGAGTATAGAAAAGTAACCGAATATTTAGAGTGTAATTTACACTTCTTCAATAATAATAATACTAATGAAATCAATTTTTATTTATTTTTATTTTTAATATTGTTTTCGTTTCTATCTTAATTTATATAAAAGTATATTGTTTCAATTGGAGTAAAGGATATTGGAATTGTGAATAATATATAAGAGACATTTAAATAAGAAAGTAAAAATAAACCCCTTTTCAGTAAAATGGGCCCAGTTTTATTGAATAAATAAAACATATAATATGATTTTAATCTATTTTTCTTCTCAAAATAAGTTTTCAATTTTTAAATCAGTATCATTTTTTCTCATTTTGTAATTTTTTTTTTTTTTTTTATTTTCTTTTTTTTTTATTTTTTTTGAAAAGTCAATTGAAAAAAAAAAAAAAAAATTGGAACTACAAATTAACATACAGAAAAGTGAAAATTTGTATGTTCTTTTAAAATTCACAAATTTACAATTCAAAAAACTTATTGTCAACAAATTTAATGTTCCAAAGAAATTGAGAAATTTTGTACCAGTCATTCTAATCAAATTGCCCCAAAAAAAATTAATAGTCATTCGGGTATTTCTTTGATGAATACCGGTCATAGTCTGAAGTTTATTATTACTCAACTTTCTCAACAATCTTAGTTTGGTGGATTCTTATCTAAAAAAGTGAATTTTTGATTTTTGGCAGGGCCACTTTGAGTGAAATGGAGTTTATTTTTTGTAAGGACAAAATTTCAAAAAAAAAAAATAAATTTTAACCATGGAAAAAAACTCTTATCTCTGAATTTTTTTCATTCAAAAAAAAAGGTTGTTGGTCCTAAAAATAATAAATATCAATCATAAAATATAGATACCCCTTAATTTGGTAGAATTTCAAAAATAAAAGAAAGCAAATAACACCTTTTTATGGTTTGAAAAATTCTTTTGAAATTTTGTTATTATGAAATTATTATTGTCTTAAATTTTTAAAAAATTGTGAATTTATTATTATTAATAATAATAGAGGCTATCCAATAAAATTATCTAATTTGTGCTATAAAAAACCATTTATTTTATACCCGTTTATAAGAAACAAGAAAAAATATCGATGCAATTTAATAGCTAAAATGAAGTAAATAAGAAATTATTATCATAAATTCAGTTTTTCATATTAAACCAATAATTAATAAAAAATGAATAACAAAGTATTTTTTTAAAGGGGATTTACTTGGAAAAAAAATAGTTTTTTACAATTTTTGTAAATCAAAATGCAACGACAAATTAACCTTGAAAACCAACCACAAAAATCAACTATACTATTTATTGTTCAACAAATTTTCACTCTGCACATGTGCACAAAGGATTTCTTATTTTTCAAGTTTTTTTGCAAAAATAATAGATTTTTTCATCGATGGTGATACTTTTCTAGTATAAACACAAGAGAGAAGAAACTGGTTAGTAATTAAGATCTTTTACATCACAATTAATGCCACTTAATAAACCAATTAGTGATTTGTGTTTATTTTTTTTTTTTGATTGTGAAATTTCTGTAACTTCCTAAAACTACTTCATTTCTTTTTTAAATGGAATAAAATGCTACAAGATACATCAATTATATGATCAAGTTTCCTGACTATTGATAACATACTGGAAAAGTCTCGCCAATAATGAAAAAATCTATTAGTTTTATAAAAAAACTTTGAAAATTAAGAAATCATTTTTTTCACTTGTTCAAAAGAATTTTGAAAATTTTTGAAAAAAATCAAAGAATTTGGCACTCTTCAAAGATAAAAATGAAATTATTTTTTTTATTAATTTTGAAAAACTCAAAAAAAAATCTTTTAAATGCTACGAATATTTTTTTAATTACAATTTGTGTCAATAATACAAAGTGTGCTTTTTTAATCTTTTTTTTTTTTTTTTTTACCATCTTTCCTCTGATTCTTCTGTAGATTGTGACTGTGAAAGCGACTGCTTATTTTGGAGATTATTTTTGTTTTTGTTTTCTAAAGAAAGAATCAAATGATAGATCTCCTTGGGTTTGTCATTATTTAGTTTTAGGATATTTTTTTTGGATGTTGATGTGCTATCACTCTGGACATCATCCCCGTAATCATTATAAATTTGTTTATTATTTGGCTGTACTTGGCTTTTGTTCGTGTTGGTTTCTAGATAGTTGAGATCAATATCTTCTAATTCGTTGGTTTTACAAAAATATAGATTCTCAATTACTTCCTTTTTTTGTTTTTTTTTTTTCTTTTTCTTAATCCAGATCAGGATAAGAACAATGATGATCAAAAAAAGAAGAACAGAGAAAATAATTAAGAAGATCGTTTGATTTGAGAGAGTTTGTTCTGGTGCTTTAATTAATGGGCTTGTCGAATTTGTTGATTTTAAACCATTTGGTTCTAACATTGTTGGTTTTTTTTTTTGGTGGTTTTCTTTTCAGGTTTTTGTTTTTAGTTTTTGAAGAATTTTGAAATTTTTTCAGTTAAAGAAAAAGGATTAAAAAATGAATTCTTGTCCTTCGTTTCATGTCAAGACAAACTAACCTATGAAAATTGGTTTGTTAGATCTTCCAAACATTGTTTGTGAATTCTTTTTGTATTTAACAATATGAATGAAAACTTGAAAACTCACTTGATTCTTGACATTTGATACACAAGTAATCAGATATTTGTAAGTTAAAGTTACAATATTGTTCAATCTACACTGGTTACTACATTTTATTAAAGGAAAGTTAAGACTTATTCTTCTTGTCAACATCTTTAGTGTCCTATTTTCTCATATTATTGTGGAAAAAAGTTCAAAAGATTTTTATCTTTGGAAAATTCAAACAACCAAGAAAGAATAAGTTTCGATTAATGAGTCAATAATATACCTTTTTGGGGATAGTGTCTTCCATCAAAATGTCTATAATTAAAGTTATCTGCAATTGAAGGTAAATTAGATGGATTACGAGAGCTCAAAAGCCTGAAAAATCCAATTAAATAAAAAAAACATAAAGTTGATCTTTATCATTTAATAATAATCCTTAGATAAGTAAAAAAACCCAGTAATTTTTGAAAATATGACCTCTTCACCACAAATTTTGCAGGCTTGGTCATCAATATTCAGAATTGAAGGTTGGAAAATATCTTTCTCAAATTTGTCTCAAAAAC
This sequence comes from Anaeramoeba flamelloides, assembly GCA_027625915.1. Taxonomy (NCBI): domain Eukaryota; family Anaeramoebidae; genus Anaeramoeba; species Anaeramoeba flamelloides. The sequence goes on from JANTQA010000036.1 coordinate 12,267,365, forward strand.
TAGATTATAGTTTTTAGAATAACCAATTCAGAATTGTTACAATCATTGTAACATAATAAAAAGCTGTGTTTATTTGGGCTATAGGAACTATAACAAATCAAATAATTAAAGAAACCAACAATAAACAAGAATATAATACTGTATGGGTTACTTAAAGTTCTATTATTAAAAAAAAAAACTCTCTACAATAAAGGATCGAAGGTAAAATAAATATCAAAAAATAGAGTGAATTTTCAAGCAAATCTTCTCTTCTACAAATCCAAACATATCAAAAAAACATAAAAATTTTAAAAAAATTCAGAATATTAAAAAAAATTTTATACAAATTCAATTCCTAATTTAAATTTTACAGAAAATATCAAAGGGTTTACTTTCAAAATTGATTTGAACTTAATTCCAATATAGGGTAGTAAATTAGACGTTGTGTTTGAACAATAAGAAAAGAAAAAAGATAATTTTTATTTTGAAATTTGTGTGTAATACTATGAGTACTGGGTATGGGTTTTATTAAGAATGTTATTATACCAAAGATTTTTTAAAAACTCCTAACCTGAGACATTCAGATATATTCATTATTAAATTTTGATCATCATTCTGATATTCGGTATCTTTCAATTTTAAGTTGTTTATATTCTTAATTCACATTTTCATTTTCTTATTTTAATAAATTTTAATTTTTATGATATGTTTTCAAATCAAACGATTTCAAATTGTTTTTTTGAGTTTATATCTACTTTTATTTATCAAAATTTTGGCTTGATCTATTTTTTCTTCAGTTTTATAAATTATTCTAGTGGGTGAATGTGAATGAATTTTTTAAAAATTTTGAGACTTTTTTATTAATCACAACATCAATTGTGTTGAAATCTTTCTGGGTTAGTTTTAAGATAATGAGTGTATAAAATAATTGGAAGGTGAATATTTTTTTCAACATTTTTAGCTTTATTCCATTTTTTAATTTTTGCCAATTAAAAATCATTTTAATTTTTTTTAAATTAATTTTTATTTGTATTCCAAATTTTTTTAACTAAGTTTTAACTTTTAGGGTTTTTTTTTGTAAATGTTTTTTTCTTTTTCAATTCAAATTCCTACATCGTTTATTTGGGATAATTTATTTGATTTTAAATTTTTATCAATATTTGGATTTATTCCTATTTCTACGATATTTTTATAAATTATTAATAATTTTTTGTCAATCTCTTGAATAAGCACTTTAATTTATAAAAATAAGTTATCTACATACATTTGAGCAAGATATATTTACTATTTTTTTTTTAAATTTAGAAATGTCCGATAATTCAAAATATTAAAGGAGAAAGATGGTCTCATTGATAAACTCCTATTCCTTCTTTTTTGTAATAATTTTGTCGCCAAATTTTAAGTTTTTTTCATTTTTAAAATATTTATTGAGAGCATAGTGAATTATTATATGGTTAATTTTGTTAAATCTTTTTTTAATTTTGCTTACAACTATAAAATATTCTTCATTTTTATATTATTATTTATTTTTTTAGATCAAATAATCAATTTAACATTTCTCTCTATATCTAATTCTAAAAAAAATATGTCTAAGAACCTGAAACTGAAATTTTCAAGAGTCTGCTATTCAGAGGTAAATTTGTGTTTCTAAAAATAATATTGCCAAAGTATTATTAATTATTCTTGTTTTCGAATTTATTTATTCATACATAGATTTATATATAAACAAAACGATTATTTCTTTTGTACTTTTATTTATCTTTTCACTTTCAAATCAATAAAATGAAAAAAGTTCCTTTGATCATTTTTTTGGAAAATGATATATTCGTCTTCATTCTATTTTTATGGACCCATTTGTGGAATTAATTTTTATAAAATTCACTATATGTATTTTTTTTTTTTATTTTCTTAATTCTTAACTATTTTCAAAAGAAAGTAAATTATTACACTAATAATGTTTTTATATATTCAATCTTTTTAAAAATCATTTCTATTTATTTAATTTATTATGTTTATTTCAGATTTTTTTTACAATTTTTTTTACAAGAACCAAAATCAGAATTTTCGAAATTTTTTTTATTTAAAATAATCTTTTTTGAATACTTTCTAATTTTATTAAACACTTCTCATTATTTGTGATTGAGTCAGTTCCACTTTTAGGCAAAACCCTTCAAAAAATATTAGTATACAAAAAATCTCAAATAGAGGCACTTTTTTAGTAATTTTTTGAAAAATGATTTTGTGAGAATTTAACTTTTGCGTTTTAAATTAAAATAATTGTTTACCCTAATTTACATTGAAATTTTATGCGTAAAAGGTGAAACTGTCTGTAAAATTAATGTTCAATATTTATAAAATTTAATAATTTATAACTTTTTTTTGGGATTTATTATTTTAATTTTATCAATTAATTTTTTATTGATAATATTTAAATTAAATAATATAATTGTTTTTTTTTAGTAATTTTGTAGATTATTCTTTCTTTTTTTTTCAAAATAATTAATGTATTAACTTTTTAATATAATTATTTTAACCAATATTGAATTAAAAAAGGTTTCATTAAATTTTAAGCGAAATAAAAAAGTAATTGTTATGATATAAATAGATAATTTGGTGATCTATATACTTAATTCACGACAAAGTTACAAAAATATCAATAATTTGCATCAAATAGTGATATTTTTTATTTTTGTAATAATATAACAAATCAAGATATTCTATAAAATCTCGATAATAATTTAAAAATCGTGATAAATACCAAATTATTAAGATTAAAAAGTAATCGCGATATAATAGTTGATGGGTTTTGGTGCTAATTCAGCAATATTTTTATAAATAATTTTTTTTTGATTAAATTAAAGAAATATAGGATTAAAACGTTAATTCTTTTTAATAATATATACTCGATTCAGTCAAATAATATATCAAAGAGTTTTATTGTATTGGATTTTAATTTGGTTACCAAACCTATTTATCATTTAGATCAACAACAATAAATAAAAAAAGATAAATAGATATATTCTCATTCAAGATGATGTTTTAAATTTTGTTGAATAAAAACGCTTCTATAAAAACAACCGTTCATTCCTTCTTGAAAGAATATCTTCTTGAATTAAAATATTTTCGATATTCTATGAAAGTGGTAAGGAGTTGGATATATTTTCAAAGGCTTTCACAGCAACCTAGCCATATTATGAACAATTGTTTCTATTTTTTTGGACATTAAATTCTTTTTCTTTTTCTTCTTTTTCTTTATATTTAGTATTGGGCTGAAAATACAACTCTAGCTTTTTAGTTTTTGTTTAATTGATCACTAATAAGAAGTAAATTTTTTATATCTTCTTTATGGTTATTTATCTTGTCAAATTAATAACTCCATTTTTAAAAAATAAATCTATTGTATAACAAAGTAGATTGTTGGAATGTGTTATAATTTGTTTGATCATAAAATTTGTTTAAGATTTTAAATTTTGTTAAAAAAATTAAACGAAACAAAAAATTTTTTATACTAAAAACTGTTTAATTCAGTTTATAAAGTTTTATGTCTTTCAAAACTATAAAACACTTTAAGACAATTTACCACTATTAAAAACACTTTCTAATATTTTTAAATAGGGAAAGTGTTGTAAAGGTCTCAAGATTGTTTAGTAAATGTCAATAATTTTTTTTAACATTGATTTCAAAGAACAATTTTTCATTTTTTCACGATTTTTAATTTATTGTGATAATGTTGGTTATTGTGGTTTTATGATTTTTTGTTATAAATTTGGACTAATCAAGATTTTTTTTTAGTGATGATTGCATATTGATTATAAATATCGTGATAATATATGTAATAATCAAAACATATGATATATATATATATATATATATATATATATAATTTCCAAAATGAAACTTATAAATATTTTTATTTACATTTATGCTACTTAATTTTTTTTATATGATTTCTGATTTTTTAATTTAATTAAATTTTATTATTTATAATTCACAAAATCAATATTTTTAATACCAATTTCATTATTTTTCTCAATTATTAAAAGCAAGAAATCAATTTGTTTGGCCAATTATTACTATTACTAATGATAAAATAATATTTTTACATTTTTAAAAATAAACATGTATATATAAGTAATCATTACCTTTCCTATTTGGAATTTTGATTAAATATTCTAAATCTATCAATTTAAATTCTTGTTAAATGTTGAAATCAAATAAATTACAATAATCTCCCAATATTCAAAATAAATAGTGAAAATGACTAAAAACAAAAATCTTTGTAATTTAATCTTAAATTTTGAAACTTTAATCATTTTTATCAATTAAAAATATTTGAATGTATTTTTATTTTGAGAAAGGTAATTTATTAATTGAAATTTAAAATAAACTCAGATAAACTCTTATATACCAATAAAATCTTCCTCAGATTTACCCTATCTACTTGTAAATTTTGAAAAAATATTAAAGAAAATATTGAAAGAACAAAAAAATCTTATTTTACAAAAGAGAAAACAAAATAATCATCACAATATATATATATATATTTAATCAATTTATCATTTATCTTATAAAATAATTAGAATAAAAAAGATTTTATCTTTTGAGACAGTTAGATCCTCTAATTAATATTGGATATTTCTAATTTTTTTTTTGATTTGATTTCAACATTTATCATTGGTTTGAAAATTGATAGATTAAGAATATTTAATCAAATCATTGAATAGAAAAGATAATGATTACTTGGTAATTTATATATTTTCCTTTAAAAATGTTAATATATTTTTTTTATTTTAAGTAATATTTTTAATTCATAAAAAAAAAATTGATCTTCCGAGTTTTTTTGAAATTTTTATGATTTAGGTTTGAGACCTATATTATTCAATTCTGAATATAAAAGTATTATCTTTTAAAATTATCCACTATTTATCACAACAACTTATAAATGGTTTGCTTTTTTTTTTTCTTTAAAGTTTTGTTATGTATTATAAATAAGGATTAAATAAGATTTAGCATTCCAACCCTGAAATATTAACTTTTGGAACACAAATTCTTTTTTTTGTTAAAAAAAAATTCAAATTTGGTCTTATTTATACTGAGATCAATCTTTAAAATTCTAAGTGTTAAACTAAGGTAGAATAAAAACAAAACAAAAGTATTATTATTAATTTATTGTATTTTTGGATTTATTGTATTTTTGGATTTATTGTTAAGAACTAAGTTGTGAGCACTTAGTCTGGTAAAGAGAGAATTTTGAAGTGACTAAATTTGTGTCTCCTAATTCAAACAGTATCTAAAAGAGAAACAGTCATTAGAAGAATTTTAAACTCAATTTAGTTTTCAAAAATTTATTATATTTTTTTATGTGTATTAGTATAAAGTATATTGGTTATTTTTGGTCCGTTTTTTTTGGTTCTTTTTTTTTTTGAACTGGCCCTTTTTGCGAGCCAAGATCGATTCCCGCTTTTTGAAGATTTTTAATGTGCTCAATTATTTGCTTTGCGGGGTTAAATATCCCGTGCGTGGATTTTTTACAAATGAAGCAGCTATTGGATTTTTTAAAACGCTTTAAGGCACATACTTGACAAAAATAATGGTGGCAATTTGTAACGATTGGGTTTTTAAAGATTTTTTTACATATGGGGCATTTAAAGGGCATTATATTACCGTACCGATCTTTGGCGCTTAAAAGATCGTTTTTTTCTTTCTCTTTCTCCGACGTTGTATTATTCGAAAGGTTTAGTGCCTCCCTGAGTTTTTTTTTTTTTTTTCTTTTTTTTCCATTCACGATCTAATTGTGGTGTGGATTTAAATTGCTCCCTCATGTGTAAAAATTTACAGGACTCTCCAAATCCACAAAACCCATTTAAGTACCAATCCTTGCAAAGATCTGGCATATAGTCCATCAAGGAGATTTCTCTGATATGCTTTGTTGCGCGAATGGGGCCAGCTGTCATTGAATTTGAGGACTTTTTGTATTTTTGATTGCTTTCGTTATGCAATTTCCAATATCCTTTTTGTCCTCGGTATTGCCGATACACTTCGCCCTTGTTGTTTTTTTGATTGGAATTATCTTTGGGATCCATTTGCCGTTGCTTTTCTTCTTCTTCTAAAAGTTTTTGGATTTCTTGTGATTTTTCAAAGATCGTTCTTGCATCTTTTTCAATTTCGGTATCAACATCAATTTTCCTTGTGGCACCCTGATCCCGTGAACCAAACGAATTCTTTTCTAAATTTGATTTGTATGAGAATGTGTTTACAACGGTCCTTCGTTTCTTTGTTGTTTCAGTTAATAGATTGGTAGAAAATTCTTTTTTTTTAGTATTAACACCCTTAAGCGTTTCGTTCATGTTCTTTGTGTTTCCAGTGTTCCCATCTGTTTCTTTTGTTTCGTTCAAGAGATCAAAGCTAATGGTTTGTCTTTTTCGAGTCTTGGATTTGCGTTTTCGAAAGCTCATAAAGAGAATTTTTTGTTTATTAAAGACTTTACAAAAAATGATCAAGCCAATCAAGATTGTCTTTCATTAATTTCGAAATTGGCTTGGGTATCTTCTTAAAATAAAATAACCACAAAAATAGTCTGTTAAGATTTCCTTTGTCCTTGCTGTTTTGTTCTCTATCCAATTTTTGAAATTTCTCCAAAGAAAATTATACAAAGATTGTTTGGCGATTTTTATCAATTGTATGATTATTTTAACTCTAAAAACGAGTCAAGAGATTAGTATCCTTCACCTTAACTTGATATTTGATTTTCTTAAAACCATATAACCAATCTTTCTTATCTCAATTAAACACAAAAATTCATTAGTTACATTTGAGATTTTTCAGAAAGTTATTTCTCACAATTACCACAAAGAAGATTATCAATGAAACTTTGAGAGGAACAAAAGCCAGATCGGGATCGTTTAGATAAATTTATTAGTTTTCTGAGACTGGTTACAAAAAATTTAAAAAATTTTTAGGATTATTTTTAAGGACTATTCATATTTGATGTTTGGTGGTGGCTGAATACCAATAAAATTTATTTAAAAGAATTGTGATCCAAGGACAGTCTTGATGTTGCGGATTTTAGCATTTTTTGAGTTTTTTAGCTCTAATAATAAAAAGCATCTAATCATCACTAACTTTACAAAATTTTTTAACAAAACAAGGCAAATTTCAAATCACTTTTATTATTTTTGATATCACTAGCAGTTCTATTCATGGGAGGTATTGAAATGGGGGATAGTGGTAATTTAATATAGTTTCGAGATAAATATATTGCAGTTGTATTAATCCCAAATGTTTAAAAGATCTATTACTGTTAAGAACTTAATCCAAGTATGATATTTTCTGGGTACTCGAGAATCAATGTGCTGGTTTCGAATTTTTAGGTAGAATTAGAAAAAAAAGTAAACCACATACAACTGGTTTAACAACCATGGTAAAAAATATTTTTTTGATCAAAATTTATCCTTTTAATAAAGGCTTTTTAATATCTTTTTTTTCAAGCTTTATTTTCACTTTTTCTTATCTTGGTTTTAAAATATTTTTTTTTTCTTTTCTTTTTTTAAAGAAAAGCTTTCATGTTAGTTAACTCTATTGTATTATTACTTGATTAAAATAATCGAAATAATTTTAGAAATTTCTAGTAAATAGGTGGTGGTTTTATTGAATTTACAATCTTTAAAATAACATTTATAATATGATTTTTTAAATTTTTACAAGTTTACATTTACCAAATAAGTTAAATTTTACAATTGTTAAAAAAAGTATTTTGAGAGAATTTTTAATGAGATGTGATTGATTTTATATTTTGATGGTTTTTCTCTGATTTTTTATTATTCAATAAAAAGAAAAAATTAATATGAAATTTTCTTTAAATAAAGAAAAAGTATTTTTTTTTTCAAGATTAAAATAATTATTGGAATTACAGTCAGTTTCAAATTTAAGGCAAAAACTTCAACAAAATTTAAGGCACAATAAAAATCTCAAATTAAGGCACAAAATTCAGATTTTAGTAAAATAATTTGTAAAAAAAAAAATTCCAAATTTTGTGTTTTAATTTGTGATTTTTTTGTTCCTTAAATTTCCCTCAAAGTTTGTGCCTTAAATTTGAAACTGACTGTATTTAAATAGATTTTTTTTATATACAAAGTTATTTGAAAACTTAAAAGTTGTGTTTTGAAAGTAAAATCGTATACACTCTGATTATACAGGTAAACTAAATTCCAATCTATTATACCAATTTTTTTTTTCCAAATAGAAATTATTTTTTAGAATTAAGCTTTGAAGAGTAAAAAAAATCAGTAGAATAATACACATTAGAAAATAACTACTATTCGTATGAAAATAAAAATAATAAAAAAATAAATTTAATTTAAAATTATAAAGGTAAATTTCTTAGAGTAAATTTAGAAAAATAAGAATTCTCATTTTGAACTCCAATTGGAGATCTAATAAATTTCGAAATAATAATCAATATCAATATATGGCGTTATTTTAACTGTTTAAATACCATTAGAATGGCATTTTTTATGAATTGGTTATCAATATTGGAATAAAAAAAAATAGTAAAAGAATTTTGTATCAAAAAAAACTGAAAAAAAAATGGAAAATGTTAATAAATTATTTCAATTTTGAAATTTCCAAGTTAAATTTTTATTCTTCTAATATTCATTCAAAGACAATAAAAATATATAATTCTCTCTCTGTAAATGGGTTAGTTTGACTAGAAATGGTTTTTAATAAGTTTTATTTCTTCAAATTATAATAAGTTCAACTTTTCAGGCACAAAAATGATCAAATTTAAAGAGCATTATATCTCAAATTAAAGTACAAAATTTAAATTCTAGTAAAATAATTTGTGAAAAAAAAAAAATTCAAAAAATATTCTTTAATTTGATATTTTTTTTCTGATTTAAATTTCCTTGAAAGTTTGTGTCTTAAAAGTGGATCTAGTGGTAAATAAGTATTTTAAAAAAATAATTTGTGAATGTTTGAAAATTAAACTTTTCTAAAATATGGGAAAAGTGACCAAACTTTTAAAAATATTAATTCAAATCTGAAAATAGTATTTAAAAATAGGTTCAATATTTCGGCAAATCAGATTTTGATTTCGTTTTTTTAAGTGTAAGATATGGTAATAGTTTTTTGAATTTGTTATCGAATTTATGAAAGGATTTTTTTTTTTTTCACTTGTTCCCTATTGTGTTTGATTCCATTGATAATTTTTTGTTCAAGTTCTATCAAATTTATTTTTACTCTACTGTTACAAAATTAATATATAATATTAAGTTGGAGTTCGAATTGAATTATTTTTAATTAAAAATTCAATAAAAAATATTTGCAAAACAATATTTTTTCAAAATTAAACTAAAACTAAATTAGATGATTTTAAGTATTAACTTAATTAAAAGAAAAATAATTTATTACTTTTGTTGAATTTTTGATTTGAAACTCTAGAATTTTTGATTTCTAAAAATAGACTATCATTAATAAATTATTTAAATTGGAAGTGACCTACCATTTTCAACAGTCAAAACAAAAATTAGAAAAAAAAAATTTAATCCACAAGATTTCATTTTATTTTTAAAAAAATATATCTCATAAAAAATATGCCATGTTCAAATAATTGAAAAAAATTTATAAAATCGTTTTTTCCTGAAATTTTTACTTTATAAAACATACTAATTAATATTAACATAGATATTCTATTCATTTCCTTTCTTTTCTTTTCTTTTCTTTTTTTTTGTTTTTTCTTTTTTTTATTTTGACTTTAAAATTCGCATATTATTTTAATTTACTTTTTATCTACTTAATCAAAAAAATAAAAAAATATAATTTTTTATTATTATTCTAAAGTGTAAATTAAACTATAAATGTTCTTTTACTTAACTTTATAAAAGAAAATATTAAATTAAAAATTATATATCTCGCTTTTAAATATATTCTGGGTGCAAACAATTTTTTTTTTATGTTTAAAAAGCAAAACAAAGAAAAGTAAATCAAAACATAAATTTAATAAAAATATCAAAATTTCAAGAGGCATTTATAATAAGCCATAGGTAATATTTATATGTATTTAAAGTTTCATGGGATTGATAAGATTTTTACAGGGTGGTAATTTGACTTGTCGAAAATACCTGGCCGACCAAGGTGTGGCTACCACCAAAGCTATCTAATTTTTGAAATAATTAATTGAAAATTCAAAATAATATCCACTTGCTTTACAAATATCAGTTATTTTAGATCAAGATTAAAACTACGTCAGAATAAATGAAGTTGGGTATATCGCCTTATTCGTGCAATATTTATCATTTTCAAGCAGAAGAGTGAAAAAAAAATTGTCTCCAAATGTCGAGAATCTACGGATATCTACATTTTACAAAAATCCCCTTATCGTAAGCAATTGTCAAAAATCAAAAAGCAAAAATGTAAAAATAATAACTTGCGAAAAAGGAGAAAGAATAAAAAAGACAAAATTCAAAATTTAAAAATGTAAATTTTTATTTAATTCTAAGAAAAAATGAGAGAATTTAAGTTCAACTACATGGAAAAAAAATAATAATTATTCGATCAAAAATATGATATTAAAAAAATATTAATGAAACATCAAATATTCTTCCTATTTCTATATATATTCAAAAAAAGAATGGTAATAGTAAGAAATTATATATTTTTTTGATGATCAATTAAATATTAATCAGAATAATATTCATTAATTTTGGATAAAAGTAATTTTGATTATTTTTTTTTTTCTATATAAAAATGTAATTAAACAAAGAAATCTCTTTCAAAATAAAAAAAATAAATCTATAAATATATATAAAGTTAAATTAAGAAATCTAAAAATTATTTTCATTGGCTCATTAATGAGAAGAAATTTAGCAAAAAAATAAAAAATAATAATAATAATAATACTTTTAAGTAAGTTGGCCTATGTTGTTATTTTTCAAAAGCGAAAGCATTGAGTTAATAAGAAGTGGTCTAATTATATCTATTTATCTATCTGTATACATGCATACATATATCATATACCACCTCCCCATTAATAAACTCGTTTATTAAAGTTTCCACTTTCTGAAAAATAGCGTTATGTGATTATTATATTTTTTTTTTTTTTTCATTTTTTGATGGCAAAAGAAAGCATTTGATTAATTTTGAACATTTTTTAAATTAAGAAGCAAGGAGAGCAATTCATCTTCTAATTCATTTTCTGTTTTATTTTTAAGTTCTTCAAAGTAAATATTTTCATTTTCTGTCAACATGCTTTGTGATCCTAATAAATTACTTTGAAAGTTGTTTCGATGTTTGGTAAGAATGATTTTTCTAATTTTGCGTTTCCCACCCTTCTGGTGATGATTATTTTTTGTATTGGAATAAATTTGGTAATCTTCTCGTTCCATTTCTTCGCCAGAACTTGTGCTTGAGTTAAGGACTAAGAGTGCTTGGTTTTTACGTTTTTTTATTTTATTGATTGTTTCAAAATGTAATTTGTCACCCGATTTCTCTTTGTCTTGCTTCTCGAAAAAATCGAAGCCATTAGAATGATCATATTTGTCGACGGAAGATTTGTAAATGTGCTTTCCTGAATGCGAATGACAATGCCTGCTTTTTCTGGATTTATGTGAACTTTTTTTTCTATTTTTTTTACTGCTTGACTTGCTGTGTCTTCTTTTTCTTGAAGAAGAATGTTTTTGCTTTTTGACTTGAAATCTTTTTTTTGTTCTTTTTGAAGAAATTAATCTTGTAAAATTGGAAAGTACCATTATTGTTTCTTTTTCTTTTTTTTCTTGCTCTCGTTCTTGTTCTTGTTGTTTCTCTTGCTTTTCTCCTGTTATTATCTTTTTATTCATTATTTGCTTTTCGTGGTGATCAAGATCAATAATTCCAAAATTCGCAATATTCGAATTGCCAAAGCCAGATTTGTAATTTCTCCCAAATTTCATTTCCGTGCGGCTTTTATTTGAGGTATTAATACAATTGTACCTTGCACTAAAAAAGAAAGAAAATGCTCGGTATAACTTTTTGATTTCTGAAGATTGGGACGAGTTCTTGTTATTGTTATTGTTCTTGTTCTTGCCTTTGCCTTTGCCTTTGCTTTTTGGTGACTCATTGCAAAATTGTTTCAAGACGGTTTTTTCAATATTTACTTTATGTGGTGGTTGAAACCATCCTTGAAAATGCTCATTTTCTAAACCAACAAAGGCTAAGTGATCACTTTGTTTCCACCAATACAACTTCTTTGTGATTTTTGGTAGCTGCTTTTTTTCATATTTTTTGGAGTTCACGATCTTGAGAAGAGAATCAACACCAGACGCTTGGTAATTTCGAAATGTTAAATAAGAAGAGCCAGATTTGTTTGCATTTGGATCATAAAATAAGTTAAATTTCTTAATCATAAAAAGAATGAGCTCTTTTTTGGTTACAGTTTTTTCTCTATTATTGTTGTTTGTTTCAGAACCACAACGTAAGACTTTTGTCGAGATCTTGACTTCCTTTGGGCAATTTGGCAATTTTAGCATTAGTTGTGTAAGCCCGCTTATTGACCTTGGGGAATTTTGCATCAGTGACTCGATCCTTTTTTGGTTTTTTGTTCTTGTTCTTGTTGGAATTGAGATGCTTCTGTCATCGTTTTTTGTTTTTGTTGTTTTTGAGATCATTTTGGTTTCTGTGTTTATTTAATAATTAAAAGAAGAAAAAAGATTAAAGTAAAGAAGAAAAATCTATGTAAAAAAAAAAAAAATCTAAGAAAAATTTGTCTAATAAAAAAAAGAAAGAAAAAAGTAAGAAATCTAAGTGGGAAAAAATGAAAAAAAAAAAAATAAAATGATCAAATATTGTTCTTATTTTTTCTTGTTTTATTAAAACCAACGTCACGGAATCATGCCCGAAACTCTACATTTTGTCAAAGTGATATTCTTTTTTAGTTGATAATCTTTTTGATTTACAAATTTTATTTCGAAAACTTTAAACTCCATAGAACGAAGAGATATTTGTTTCAAAACTCTTGTCTTTGGAAAAGAATAGAAATTTTTTTGTTTTTGTTCCAACTTATTACGTAACTTGATTTTTTGGTTTTTTATTTCAACTTTTTGTTAGTGTTCTTTTTTTTTTTTGATTTGTAACAATTTTTACTGGTCAAGATTACAAATTCATGATATGTGTAATTACAATTTTTTTTCAAACACTGTCGTCATGATTCAAAGCAAGAATTTTTTTCATTTCGAAAAAAAAAAAACTAGGAATAATTTTGGTCTTGACGAAAAAAAGTAAAACAAACAACCCTTTCATTTTGAGAATTAACTTTTAAATTAAAATAAATTTCTTTTTCCCAAAGTATCAAAATTTTACTTAATGTTTTGATGTCTCTTGAAAAATCCCTTTTAAAAAAATCCCTTCCATAATCTAATATAAATCTTGTGTTGCTTTTTAAAAAATAAAATATTTTTGTAAAATTGATGGTAAAAAAGTGTTATTTTAAGGGAATGGATAAGTTGATAAATAATTGAAATACAGTGTAAGTACTTTCAAAAATGCTCATTTAAATGTTGGTGAATTCACGAAGAGTTAAAATATTACGATTTTTATTGGTAGGAGAATAGAACGGCAACTGTGATCCATCCAAATCTTTTAAAATTCTCAATAAAAAAACAAGTTAAAATCACAATCTATTTTTTTTACCCATTATGAAAAGGAAATTCGACTTTACCTTGAAGTATATTTATAGACCCACCACAAACTATAGAATTCTTGAAAAAGAAGTAGAGTGACATTTTTATTATGGAATTAAGATTGTTTCAAAATTTGAGTATAAATTGTCTTTTTTTCAAGGATCAAGAAGTGGAAGTCTTATTTTAATGAAAGAATTTAGACTTGTGGTTCAAATTTTTTTTTAAAAAAATGTTATTTTAAACAAGTTTCGGACTTTAAGGGATCGTAAATTAAAAAAAATCTTGACCAAATTTAATAGGAAATCCAAAAAAAATTTACATTATCTTGAAATTGAAATATGATGTAAAATCTGATTATGACAAATACTTGACTCACTTTAACTGTTTTTTTCAGAAATGAATTAGAGTGTAGTTAAGGGTCAAGTCACTTGTGATGTATTTGTCACATACTCAAAGGATGGATTGATACAAGATAGGTTAAGAAATTTCCGAGCTTTTCATTAAAAGAATTGAAATTACAAAAAACAATTGAATAGTATTGAATTGAAAAAAAAATTTAATAAAAAAAAAAAAGTTTATAAGGATTCTTAGTTCAAAAAGTATTGTAAATAACAAAAAAAAAAAAATTAGAAAGTAACTCATTTAAAAAAAAAAAATTAAAAAAAAAAAGAGTTTTTACAGATCTCAAATTAAAAAATTCCAATAATAGAACAAAAAACAGCAGAGGACTTTATTTTCCAAAAAATAAAATTAACAAAAAAAAAAACAAAGATCTCAATTTTATAAAATTATAAATAAGTAAAAAAAAAATTCATTGTATCGAAATTAATAAAGAAATCTAAATAACAAAAAAAAATCCATCTCAATTAAAAATATTGTTATTTGTAAAATAAAAGTATCAAAATTTTCAGTCATTTTTCCAAAAAAATCTATCAAATATAACAATTCAGCCATCAAAATACCCAATTCTATAAGGGTAATTAATAATTTAAAATGATTTTCTCAATCATAAATTGAAATATTATATAATTGATAAAAAGCTTACTTTGAGGAAAGCTGAATAAAAATTTTGTTAGAATTATTTTGCAACAAATAGTAACACAAAAAAAATTCGACAAGTATTCAACTTCAAAAAATCTAGTCATTTCTTATTTTCTATTTCCCAATTGGTTCAAATTCTTTAATATAAAACATATTGTTAATTTAATAACAGTTTGTTGAATCTTATTTATTAACAATCTTTCTATCTGGTTTTTACTCCCCATGTTTCAGGACGTGGATAATTTTTAATTTGACCATGTAAATGATAAAATAGTTTTTTACTTTAATATTTTAATTAATTTTCTTCTTTTCTTGTTTATTTGGTAAATTTTCTTTGATTACTCCTTTCTCACAATAAATAAATAAATAAATAAATTGTTAATTTTAGTGCATTATAAATTCAATTTGATTTAATATGATTAATGGTTATTAAGTTAACCCTCTAAATTTGACATGGTAAGTATTTTATCTTATTCTTGGGAAAAAAAAAATTCAGTGAAGAAATAGAAAAAAAAAATATTCAAGATCTCAATAAGCACTAACTGGTAACACTTCGAAATGTACAAAATTATATTCTAAATTATATATACAAACAATTTTAATTAGTAATTAACCCTCAATCTTCGTGGCACTTTTCAAAAAAGTTCATTTTTTTTTTTTTTTTCATTACAAATTTTCAGTTAATGATTATAAATCACAAATGGTTGATTTTTTATTATTATTACAAACATAGAAAAATACGAATTTTTTTTTTGATTTCAAAAAATAGTTTTCGAACGCATTAACCCAACCATTGGATTATTATTATTTTTTTTTTGAATAATTATTGATAAAAATACCTTTTTTAACTAATAATATTGAAAATACAAAACTTTTTTTCAAACATACTTTAAAAAAGTTGAATAGTAATTTATTTTTTGAGATTATCCAGTTGAAATTGTAATGAAAAAAAAAAAAAAATTAGGCGTTTTACTAATTTGAATTACAAATTTTTTTCCATCCAAAACCTTTATATATGAATAATCTAACAACAACCACAATTTAAAATCAACTACCCCAAAAGAAATATAAAATTATATTGTTTAGAAGTTTATTAGAAAAAACTAATAATAATATTCAAAATTATAATCAGATCGGAATAGCTGTCAAATAAGACAAACAACAAAAAAATGAAGGAAATACAATAATCCAAATTTTAAATCTTCTAACAAATCTTAACAGAATTACAATAATAATTACAACCTAAAAAAATAAAAAAAATTAAATAAAAAATTCCTAAATTTATCAGCCTGTAAAAAAAAAAAAGAAAAGAACAAGAAAAAAAATCAAAATAAAAGAAATTTAAAAAGATTTTTTTTGATAAATTGTGATTTTTTTTTTCTTTTAGTATTCTTATATATATATCTTACAGTATTTTAGTGAATTGGAAAAAATATACTGATTAAAATTCTTTTTAGGTGATATTTTAAATATCACCAAGAGAAAAATATAATTTATATATTTTGGAGAGATGGACAAAATTGTAAGAATTATTCATAAAAACAGGATAAATAATGCTAAAATTAAAATTAAAATCAAATTATATATATATTCAATTTTTCTTTTATAAAATAAATATAAAAAAATGTAAAAAAATGTCAAAAAATCTATCACTTTTTTTAATAATTTTGAAAAATTTTCACTAATATAAAATTTCCCCAAATCATATTTTAGGTACCAGACTCAAACAAATTGAACTATTTGATCTAGAAATTTTCAACTATAAATTTATTATTATTATTTTTTGATAAAAAACATTCAAGTTATATGAGTCGGATTATTGAAAAGATTATTTTAATTTTCACTTTTTTTGAAAATTAGTTAACGCTTCTATTCTTGATCTACATGAATATTTTCAAATTTTATTTATATCTCAAATCTTCTTATTTAAATAATTAGAAACCCCCAGTTCCATCTTAAAAAGTTATTTTGAATTATAAAAAGTAAAACAATTCTTTATTTGAAAATAGCAAAAATATCAAAGAGTAATCAATTTTTGAGAAGTTACATGAAGTATTAGCTAATTAAATATACTTTTTTCGGATATATTTTTTTGTAATTTCTTTAGCCTCAAGAGTTTAAAAATGATAACTTATTTATTTGTTTCTATAAAATAATGGTCTTTCATTACTACCCAGATAAACAAAAAAAAACCTGAATAAGCCCTTATAGAACTCCCGAGAAACAAATTTTTGTTTTAAAAATATTATATAAATGAAATATTCAGGAAAAGATCTTGTAAACTTTTTATTTGATTTTTTTTGAAAATTCAAAATTAAAGACTAAAAATTTTTCTATTAAAATAAAATTTTAATTTTTGTGATTTCTGATACTTTTTAGGGATAATTAAATTACAAACATTTTTCAACATTAAAAATACAATCATAATATACCAAATATTAATTAGAAAACTAAATTAAGTTTAAAATACCCCTTTTCATTTAATTGATTCAATTTAGAGTTTTAATTTATCCAATTCGAAATTTATGTTTTAAAAGATTAATTATTTTTATGATACTTGCCCCTTAACAAAAAACAATTATAAATTATTTGGGGATATAAAAAAATGTTAATTTATTTCATTCCCAATGATTTATTCCATAAATTGATATTGAAATTGTTTAACAAGATTTTTTTTCAATTATTTGGAATTAGTATTAATTATTATTATTAAAAGTAGTTATTTGATACTAAAATAAAATTTAAACATTTCCCACACAGTAAAAACAATCCAAACAATCACAATAATCATTTTTCAGTCAAATTAGAAATAAATTTGATTTTTGAAAAATATGAAAATCATTTTTTTATCTTTTCTGTTTTTGCTTTCACTATATTAGTTTGAATTCCATAACTTTTTTCGTTCAATCAAAATTTTTTTCAACCATTGATATTATGTTAAAGTTGAGTTTTTCCAAATAGAAGAACTCAAATAAAATTAATTCATAGTCTCTAAACATTTTGATTGATCAATATTCTTAATAGAATTTAAACAAATTTAATAATAGTAATTTTTTTGTTTCATCCCTCTTCAAATTTTCTAAAGCACCAATAATTGAATGGTATTGATTATTATTTATTTTTTGTATTGTGGATATTGTAATATTAAACTAGCGTTAACATTTCAATTGGCATCTGGTTATAATTTGGTATTTTTTATTGTATTGATTAAATAAGATTCTGTTTTTACTAATCTAATTCTGGTCTGTTTGAAATTTTGAATTGGAGTTAATTTATTATTTTATTTTTATATTAATTAGAAATGTTTTTTTTTGTTTGGAAATAGTTAAAATTTTGATAAAAAATAGTAAAATCTATTAATTTTTTGAACATTTGTATTTCCTGAAATATCTTGGAATTATTAAGGTTGAGTTATTTGCTATTATTTAGAAATCACCAAATGGAAAAATATTTCTTTAATTCTATATTGATTTTTACCTTTATTAATTGATTAGTGTAGAGCAAATACAAATCTTAAATTAAAGTATACTTGTTATTAAATCAGAAATATTTTAATAATCCAATGTTCAAATATTTCCATATTTTGATTTATAATATAGTGTATAATTATTGATATATATCAATTAAAACTGATCCTTGTATTAGTAAAAAAAATCAACAATTTTAGAAAAAATCTTCATTAGAACGAATTTTTAAGGTTAATATAATAACATTGTGACTTCAAATAGGAAAAATGCCTTTCTTACATTTGTATCTAAGATTAATCTATAATAGTATCTAAAAAATTCTTTTTTTTTTTCCCAAAAATAAAAAAATAACTAATAGATTATTTTGACAAAATATTTTCATAAATATTGGAAATGTATTGGTATTACAAATAGTTAATAAAAACGGAAAAAAATATACAATCTTTAATTTTCTAATTAATATTACAATGATTAAAAAAAAATTACCTAAAAGCATAAAGCTCTTGCTTCAAAATAAAACCCTTTTTTTTTTTTTTTTCTTATTTCTATACAAAATATAAATTACTACATAATCATATATCTAAATTAAAATCAATTTTGAAGATAAAATAATTGTTCCTTTAGGTAAAATTGAAAATAAATATTCAAAAATTTCAAATATATCAAGAACTTTTTCTCAATTTTTATAGAATTTATTGTTTTTTTTTCTTTTGAAATTTAATTATTTTTACTATATTTTTTGAGAAAAATTTTCCAATCTGATCTCTTATTTTAAGAATCTGTATTTAAATAATAGAACATTAAAATGTCAAAAAAATATTTACCTAATGTTTAGAATCAGATTATTTAATCAGTTATTATATACACATTTTCCAAAAAAAAAAATGTTATGAACATTTTTGATTTGAAACAAGGATTTACCAAGTTGAGAGGGGTATTTTAACAATTAAATTATGGAAATATATTGTCCAAACTATCCTTTTAAATGGTGATCTTTTTGTAAAAAATCTTAATTATTTATTGTTCAACAATATTTATAATAGATTTTTTTGGGTAATTTGAATACATAATCACTGATATCATTTATTTTCCTTTGTAACTAATTCTGATTTTTGAACCTTCTTGCGTAACATTATTACGAGATTGATTATCTAAAATATTCTGCCACATGTGCCTGTGTGTGTGTTTGTGTGTGTGTGTGTTTAGTTCAAAAAATTCTGGAATCGAGTTCTTTCTTTCTTGAGATCAGGTAGAACTATTAATTTTTAATTGTTTAGGAATTTGAAATATCTGTCCTAATCGATCATTAATAATTATAATTTTGTACTGAAAACAATTCCCCAAGATTTTTTATATGAATTGATTTTTTCAAAGTTTTATTAATTGGAAACTAGATAATAGTTGTCTTAAAAGAAAAATAGGTTGAGATCAAAAATTACCAGCTTTCAATAGACTGTAAACAATATAATTTGATAATAATTTCAAATTTCAAGAGAATTAGATCTCAAGAGACAACAAAAATAAAATTATGATATTTTGAACAACATGTCCCTGATAGGGACTTTTTTTTTGATAGTACTTAAAATAAGATATTTATTTTGATAATAATTACATTGTAGGTTCTGGTGTAATTGAAAATACCAGAAACTACTGTTGTCAAAATGGCGAGTTCGGATAAGTTTAATCCATGTTATCAAAATAAAAGAGTTTTTTTTTTGTTAAAAACAAGTGCAAATATGAATGTTGTAAAAAATAGAGTTTTTACAATTTTCATGTTTTTTTACTATAGAAGACATATACACTAATGGGACAAAGAAACCGACTCTAAGGCCTAAATAAAAATGGTACTGCTTTCTTAAAGTTCGATTATTTAAAAAGAAAGTTAAAAAATTAGGGTTCAAATTAGAAAATTTATCCCAAAAAATAGAGTAAATTTTTGAAAATAATTTTATAAAATATTATAAAAAACACACAAAAAGAAAATTATTAAAAATTTCTTAAAAAATTAGATAAATATCCTTTCCTAATTTAAAATTTACTTAAAATATCAATGAATTTACCTTCAAAATTGACTTGAGCTTAGGTACCCTACTATGTAGTGATTTAATTTTCCGCTTAGAATAAAAAGAAATAAAAGCACATTGATTGTATTTTGAAACATATATTATAGTATTTATGTAGGTATTATTGTAATAACTGTAAATAAGAGAGTTTATGTATTTATTCCTTTCGACCCTGGTTATATTCTGACAAATTTCAAAAACTATTAGTGAATTTGATCGTTTTTGCTGATGCATACTGATAAATTCAAATACATTTAATAAAATTTTTAGTTCAATTTCCCATTTTGTAATCTCATATCTGAATTTTTAGAAAAACTCAAATGAAAGAACTTTTTTCAAGTACAACCAATTTTACAAAGTTATTTAACATTTAAAAGAATAAAATACTTTCTATAAAGCTTGTGTAAAAAAATTGGAAAAATGGAAAATGAAGTGAAAATTTTCAGATATTTATTGGAATTTATCAGTATATAGAAATAATCCTGAATATCTCATTTTTTAGTTAGCTTACTCGAAAATTCAATCATGATAGGATATTCACTTCTTGATCACTCTTGTGTATTTTCAAAATCCATATCCTATGGCTAAAAACAAGTTTTTTCATTGAAGAAGAAGAGAAGAATTTGAAACCAGATGATTTTTTTGTCCCATCAATATATCTCTCTATTAAGAGACAAAAATTGATATAAATCAAATATCCCCTTTTTTTTTTAGTCAGAAGTGATGAAAAATTTAGACCATTTTTTCTTTCAAAATAAGTTTTCACTCAAAAAACAAAGAGAAAAAAAAAATAACACTCCTCTCAAAAAGATCAAAAACAATCAGTACCTAAGTTTTTCTCTTGTAAATAAAATAATTTAGTGGAAAAGAAATATTTTTTTTTTGTAAAAACTTTTAATTTTTATATACAATTAAAAAAGAAATAAAAGGTTTTTGTAAAATTTACATACTGTTGCAAATTAAAAAAACACAAACTCAATAATATTTTCAGCTTGTGTTGAAAAATAAAAAAAAAATCTGTTTACAAAGTGTCGTAAAAAATTTTTTCATTCAAAAAATTCCAAAAGTTTTCAAATATTTTTTATTTATTGTTTATTTTCCAAACAGTTCTTTTAAAAACAGGTTTTTCAACCACAAACGAATTTTACAAAGTTTTGTATTCTTTCAACTCAAAATATTTCGGTAAGAAAGTTAAAAAAAACTACAAAAATTGCTTCCAAACTAAAAATGGTTTTGCCTTTAATGGTCTCAACCAATCCTTCAAAAACAAAAAAGTTGATAGATACAAAGAATATTTCTCATCAAAGACAACGATCCAAAATCAACTCAATTTTTACAAATTTAATTTCTAAATAATCATGCAAAATGTTAAGGCTATTTTGTAGTTGTAAGTTGGGATAATTTAAAAAAAACAGGGATTTCCAGAGTAACTCAAGCAATAGTAATAAGTCTTATGATGGTCATCGATAATAAGAAATAGTTTTTTCTAATTTAACCAACAAAATTATCTTTAACTTTAGAAATTAAATAAGAAAGTCATAAGTCGAGAAAAAAAAATTGATAGAATTGAGTTGCAATCGGATCTTTTCCAATTTAAATTTCAATAGAATGCCTTTTCTTCTCTAATTTTTTATTTTTCGAAAATTTTGTTTTTTTTTATTTTTTTGAGATGAAAGCAAAAAATCACAAACGACAAGAACACTAATATGAGTTCACTGCTAGACTGTTTCTTACCATTTGAACCAAATATTTGAATTTAGACAAAAAGTAACTCAAAGGTGTAATTAAACTGTTCCCACAGAACTTAGGAATTTAAAATAAATCAAAAAGGCTATTCCGAACAAATTCCGAGTTAATTTTAAAAATATAGATTAAATTTTTTACGAAAAAGTAAAAGTTGAGAATGTGTTGTCAAGATAAAATAACCGGAAATAAATTCAACAAATTCTTGACAAAGGTATTTTTAAGAAAAGATTTGGAAACTCCAATAAAGAAAGATAGCTTTCAGACATTTGTATTCAAAAAAAAAAAATTAGTTTGGAAATCACATTTTTTTCTTTTAGTACAATATAAAACCCTTTTGGGATCAAAAAAAAAAAACAAACTCTTTTTACAAAAAACAAAATGAATCTCGTCTATTCACGCAAAATGGAAAACTTAGTGGAATCACAATTTTCAAAAAAAAAATGCCTCACACTGATGAAAACGCAAAAAAAGAAACAAACTGCGGGGCTTGACTTTATGAAAGTTTTGCCCGAAGAAATCAGTTTAAAGGTCTTTAGCTACTTGGATCCCAAGACGCTTGGGATGTGTAACTCAGTTTCTCAAGAGTGGAACCGAATCACTAATGATGATTTGCTGTGGCACGAGAAGAGCAGCAAGGTTTCGAAGACCTTCACAAGGTACCGCTCTGGTTGGAAGGCCCTCTATTTCGCCAAGCAAAAAAAAGAAGAGCTCAACGAAAACTCCCAAATCTTCATGGACGTGAATGCCATTGATAGCTTCAAGTATTTCAGTGGCAACTCGTGCTCGTCGCATAACCACCCTTCAATTTTTGCACACCACGGCTGCCTGAACATTTCTGGGAAAGGAATTTATCTTGAAATCCCCACAGAAAGATCTGTTGAAGCGCTTAACCTTTATGCAATGCTACTCAAGAAAAGAAAATACCACCCAAAGTTCCGAATCGGACAAAATAACAATTATGACTTTAGTTTTGATCGAAAGGAACGAATGATCAAAATCATTCGATCCAACTAAGAAATGCGCTCTGGGTTTGAAGGTGTTGATTAGATCCTACTCATCAATCATTCAAAACCTTGATGCCACATACCACTTTTTAGGGTTTTTCTTCAACACACAGCCTTTCAAAGCTAGAACACACAACACACTTGATAAAATTTGGGAACAGAAGTGAATTTTCTAATTTAAAATCATAATTTCTGATCCCGACATTTTTAGCCACCAATAGAATCTTAATCAATTTATTGATTTAATTTATAGAATGCTATTTTTATTTTTTAAACTTCTTTTTTTCAGTTAGCACGATTGAAAGAAGCCTTTTTTTAGATTTGTTTATTAATTTTTTTGCTTTTAAAATTTTGAATTAAATTTTTTTTTTTAGAATGAAATAAAATTATTAGATTATTTTTTGTTATCCCCTTTTTGGTTTTTGTCTTTTTTTTAAGGGACATTGTAACTCTTATTTGTTTTCTTTTCCCCAAAGGAAATAGAGTAATCGTTTACACAAGGATACATTTAAATCCGTGAGGCAACTTCGTTTGTCAACTTTAGAGAAATGAGTTATCATTTTTAAAAAAATTTCATTTTTTCCTATTAAATTTTCAGTCAAAAAGATCTAGATCATATTTATATTGGATTTTTGGATCAAATATCAAAAAGAAAAATGTACAATAGATTTTTATTTTCCAAGAAATCTCACTTTTAGTAATTTCAGAGAGTCTGTATGAACAAATAATCTTGAAACTTCAATCTTATTTGAAAAATACAATAAAAATAAATAAAATATTGAATCCTTGAAGATCTAAACAAATTGATCATTTATTTTATTGACAAATATTCATTCAATTCCTTGAAATTTAAAAAAATTAGGCAATATTCTTTTTTAAATATTAAGAGTTTAAACAACTAAATTTTCGTATTAAAATCAGTTATTTGATAATAGAGGTTTTGATGAGAACAGGCTTAATTCACAATAAAGTTACAAAATTCACGAAAATTTTTATCAAATCGTGATATATCAGAAAATCACGATATTAGAGATTTTACGTAATACAGGTGTGTAAAATGTATTACATAAAAACTATTTCATAATAGACATTCCAGAATATATATTCCAGATTTTGAATTCCAAAACCTGTATTCCAAAATATATATTACGGAACAGGAGTTCCATAAAAAAATGAAAAAAAAAAAAATAAAAAATAAAAAGAAATTATCCTGTGAAAGCTTTTTTATTTTAACTTTTGTTATTTTGGAAGAAGCAGATCAAATTTTTAAAAAAAAGAATTAATTATTTTCGGGTTCAATTTTAATTTCAATTTCTTTATGTGGTTTTCTTAGTGGACGTAAACTAATATCCGCAGTTATTGATTTTTAAAAAAAAAATATTGAATATATTTATTTGAGATGCGAATGCATTGAGATAAAAATTTTATGATCATTTTTTTTTGAACTAAATTTTGTTCAAACTAACGAACCATAAATTTCGTAATTTATGTTTTCGTACTATAATTTACGAAAAAAGTGTAACGAAACATAAATTACGAAATTGATATTTCGGAACACCAATTACGGAATACAAGTTCCGTATTATAAATAACTAAACAAAAAATAAAAGAGAAAAAACTTTTCAATTTCTAAACAACCTTTTTCAAAACTAGAGGGCAAATAATTAGAATCCAACCCTAAAAAAATTTTCCAAAAAAAGTTATTCCGTAATACATATTACGGAATATCTCTATTCTATAAAATCTCGATAATAATTATAAAATCGTGATAAATGCCAAAATATTGCGATGAAAAAGTAATCACGAATTAATAGTTGATGTATTTTCAGGCTAATTGAGAATTATTTTTTACAAAAAATTTTTTTTGATCAAAAAACAGTTTATGTTAAAAAGAGTTAATCTTTGAAAAAACAACAAAAAAGATACTTGATCCAATCAAGGATCAGATCAAAGAGTTTTATTGTGTTTTCATTTGAGTTTGGTTATCAAATCTATCGATCCTTTTAGATCAGCAACAATAAGAACTAAAGAGAAATAAATATTATCTCAGTTAATCGTAGTGTTGGATTTGCCTCGTTGAATAAAAGACCTTCTAAAACAACGAACCCTTTATCTGCTCTTTAAAGAATGGGTTCTTGGGTTGAGTAATTTTCAATATTCTCAGAAAGCTGAAAGGAATTGGATAACTTTTCAAAAGCTTTGACGACATCCTTACCAGATGATCAACAATTATTAAGGTTTTTTATATAATTGCCCTCTTCTTCTTCTTATTATTCTCCTTTGAATATCTTTGTATTGGACAGAAAAAACAATTAGATCTTAGAGGTCTTTGTTTGATCGATCACCATAAGAAGGAAAATTATTCTTTATTCTATTTGATTATTGAAATTGTGAAGGTAAAACTCCATTTTAAGAAAGTACATATATTTTATATTCAAGTGTATTGTTGAAATGGGTAATTATTAGTTTGATCATAAAATTTGTTTGAGATTTTATATTTTGTTAAAAAAAAAAATGAAAAGAATAAAATTTTTTTCTACAACAAACCAAACTCATTCCTTAATAAAAGTTTTCTGTCTTTCAAAACTTTCAAACACTCGAAGACAATTCACAGCCCTTACGAACCCTTTCTAACATTTTTAAACGGGAAAGGCGTTGTAAAAGTCTCAAGATATTTTTTACAAGATTTCAAAAAAATAATTTTTCATTTTTTCGCGATTTTATGATTTTTCGCGATAAAGTTGGAATAATTGCGATTTTTTAATATTATCATGATTTTATTGTTAATATCATGATATTATAGATTATCAGCAAAACCTCTATTAATTTGAATTAGTTTTATTTATTTAAAAATATCTTAAAAAATTGTGAAATAATAATAATGTCTATTGATACTTATAATCTTTGGATTTTTACACACTAACTAAAAGAATTAAGATTGGGTTATTAATTACCGACGATAAATAATCAAATTAAAAAGTATTTTTTAGTTTATAAGTCGATTTTTCCAGGTTTTAAAAAAGTATTTTGGGAGAATTTTTAATTTGAAGATTTGGTTTTTTTTCTCTGATTTTTTGTTAAAAAGGTAGAAAAACTTGAATTAAAAACAAACCCAAGAAAGAAATTAATTAGTTTTTTGAAGTTAAAAATAATTAATATACTTTTATTGAAATTTTATCGCTTTTTTTTTTTATTGAATATATTTCAAAAGTTAGAGATTTTATTTAACACTTAGATTTTTGAATTTTTTTTCATTAGATAATAAGATTTATTTCTAACTTCAAAGAAAATAATAATTTTTGTAATCATCAGAAATATGTTGGATTTTGAACTTACAAATTTTCAAAAAATGTGAACAAATTTGTAAAAACAATAATTCATATCTGAAAATAAAATTTAATCTTTAAAATCCCTGAAATGGGAATATATGTTAACTTATAATAGCTATATTTAATTGTTATTTTTGTTCTTAGATGGTCGGTCGTGGACTTAGTATGAATTTTAATATTGTATAAAAAGGGGAATTTTTTTTTTTTTTTTGATTTCTTAAAAAAGAATTTATGAGTTTAAGACTAAAAAAATGAAAGATAAGTAAATAAAAAATCATGTTATTTAATTTTCCAATTTTAAGATTCATTTCTCTTTTCCTTGGTTCCCTAGAACAATAATAAAATTTTACAAGCTCGAAATAAAACCAAACCGAAAGAAAAATTTCAATATATAACTTTTAAATGACAATTTTATTTTGTTTATCTCCCAACTTATTAGACTAACACTTACGAAATTTGATTCTGGAAAAAAAAAAAAATTGCTATAAAATCAACAACCTTAAACTTACTATTAAAACTAATATCATGTTGTAGATCGATCAGCTAGAACAAAAATTACAATTAAACATAGCTATTATTAGACTTCCCTTCCCCCCATTTCAGCTCATTGTAAACCTAAAAATGGGTATGTTATCAAGGCAATCGGATTGTTCATTGTCTTGCAGTTTCAGAACTAATTAAATTTTTTTTTTTTTAAATTTTATTATTATATTGGCGAAAAGTATTCTTTTATCGTCACTAGTCCCTTAAATATATTGATAAATTCAAAGAAATATCTGAAAATTTTTAATTGATTTTCCATTTTAAAAATATGTTTACACAAGCTTTGATTAAAGCATTATATACTTTTAAATATGAAGAAACTTTGAAAAATTAACTTGACTTTCAAAAGATTCTTTCTCTAGAGTTGTTTTATTAGTTGAGTTCAATTGATTTAAAAAATCGAAATTGAACTAAAAATTTAATAAAATAAATATGAATTTATCAGTATTACTCGGGATTTTTTTCAATTGAGATATAAGGGTTGGGAAATAGTTTTCTATTCCCAGTTGGTTTTTAAAAAGTATCATTTAGATGAATATACATTCATTCATATAAACAATTTTTTATTTTATATCATTTTTTTTTTATTAAAAATTTGTTTTAATGGTAGAAATTTTGGAAGAACGTGTTAATAACTTAGAAAATTTTTTAGATAGAGAACTAAAGTTAATTGAAAAGCTTTCAGCTGAAATACCAAATTTCAGTGAAGTAAAGGAAAAAGAAAAACAGAATGAAATTCAAAAAGAAATGAAAAAGAAAAAGAACAAGAAAAAGAACAATGAAAAAGAAAAAGACATCGAGATCGAGATCGAAATTGAAATAGAAAAAGAAAAAAACAAAGAAAAAGAAAAAGAAAAAGGAACCTCAAAAAAGAAAAGCCCCAATTCCACTGTTCTTGAGGAAATCAAGAAATTAGAAGAAAGTGTTTTTAATATTGAAGACCAGTATAAAAATTATCTCGATCCTTTCAATACAAAATATTCCAATTTCAAGAACGTCCTAAAAAAGGATGAGGATTCATTATTCCAAGATTTTTCGACAAAAACAAAACTTATTATCCAAAATAAGGAAAACTTAGATGAGATATGTAACGATCTGGAAGAAGTTAAGAAACTCAAGGAGATGATCGACAAATCATCAGAAGAAGGTAAAAATTTTTTTCTTTTTTTTTTTTTCCTTTGTTTCAAAATTTCCCTTTTTGCCTTTATTTTGTTTTTACATTTTCTTTTTGCTTATGTTGGTAATTCTTGAAAAACAATTTCTAAATAGTTGTTGGGGATCACTTTCAAAAATTACACAAATTAGACTTGTCATATTATAACCAAAGTGAAGAAGTTAATTCTCAAAGCCTTCAAATTGATACGCTTGTAAGCTCATATAATCGTATTGTTGGGATGATTTCTCAAAAATTTATTCAAATGGATTCAATTCTTACAGAATATGAAAGGAAATAATCAAAAGTTTGGTTGTTGTAAGATTCATCGGATCCACACACATGTCGAATTTCTTTTTGTTTTTTTTAATTTTTCTTCTTTTTGTCTCCTCAGAATTTAAAATAACCAAAAGGTAATTTTATCCTCAAGAATTATTATTCACCTCTCTTTGCATTAATTTAAATTACAATTTAGATTATATCTTCTTGGGTTCGAATAAAAATCTTCAGAAAATTATTTTCAAAAATCTCTTTTTGAAATACACTTTTTGTCTTGGATACTTTTTTATTCAAATTTTCCTTTTTAGTTTTATTAACAACAAGTTGTCTATTTTTAATTCTGTGAAACTTGTGACAGAATATGCTTTTAATATATGGGAATAGTATTCACCAAAGAGAAAAAGAACCAAATCTTAAATTAATAAAATTTAGTAATTGATTTCTGAAAATCATTTTTGTGAGAGAATTTTAACTTATGGCTTCGTGTTTACTGTAACTTTCAGGCTAAAAAAAAGAAATAATTAATTTCAATTTCTCAATAAATCAATAATGATGTTCGTTTAAAACCATAAATTTTTAATTGTATTTCTATTTGGAAAATTTTCAATCTTTTGTCAAAGTTAATCAAAATATTCAAAAAACATATGAATTTTCAGCAAAAAAAAAAACTTGGTTTTATAATTTTGAAATAAAATTTTCAATTTTTAGATTTTTCGGATAAAACTTCATTTTTTTCAAGAAACCTCTTAAAATGGTTTTATTCATTGAGAAATATATAACAAATAATTAAAAAATAATGTATTTCCAAAAAAGTGAGATATTTTTTTTTGATATGTTAAATACTCTTCTTTTGGAAAGTATTTATCTTTCTAAATTAGTAATATAACATTAAGAATGGTATTAATATTGATTGAATAATTCCTATTTGTTTATAAGGTTACTCCGAAAAAGTGGGGCATTTTTTTTTTTTTTGAGTTTCAGAAAAAAACATCTTTGTTAGTTAAGATATTCGTTAATTGACATAGAAAATTATGTTAAATATTAAAACTGATTGAATCACCGACTAAGGTATTTATTTTAAAATATCCTAGTTGATTTATTTCCCAAAAATGAAAAAAAAAAAAATAACACTTTTTTTGGACTAAACAATGAACGACCAATTTCAATAAAAAACTGGAAATATGGAAAGGGTACAAATGGTTTTTTAAATAATAAAATACAGTTATATGTTTTTCATTCTATTGAAAAGTTTACTGAGATTAAAGAATTTATGAAAATGATTTTTTAATCAAAAAGAAAATAATAAACAATAATTTTAACGCCTATATAATATCAGATAAAATCGAAATCAGAAAATTTATTATCTTTTTATTTTTCTAATAACATACGAAAAAACAAATTGAATTATTATCAAGAATCAATAAAAGGTTGTCTATGATTTTACCGATTTAAATATTTTTGTGAAGATTGAGTTTAATAAAGATATTTTAAAATAAATTTTCCCCACTTTTTTGGAAATATCTTATTTCAAAATATATGTATTAAAAGATTTCTATAAAATGAAAAATTAAAAAACAAACTTTTTTTTTCAGTAAACAGAGAAACAACACAGTTCAATAAGAAATGGATAATTGATAAGGACAGAAACGATTTTTTAACCAATAATACAAAGTTGGGGAATTTTTATTCTCTTGGAAAATTTTATCAAGATTAATCACTCTCAGTAAAAAAAATTATTTATGATCAAAAAGAAAATAAAATAAACTACTAATTTTCACACTTAAAAATTTATCATATAAAATTTTCATAAGAAAATTTCATATTTTTGTTGGAATAGTACCTCCCCAATAAACAAATTATATTATTGTGAATAATCAATTATCGATAAATAACAGTTTTTTTTTCATTTTAATAATAGAGGTTTTGATGATAACACACCCAATTCACGATAAAGCTACAATAATCGCGATTATTTCTATCAAATCACGATATTTCAGAAAATCGCGATATTCAATATTATCGTGATAATATAACAAATCGGGTTAATTCTATAAAATCGTGATGTATTCCAAAATACCGCGATTAAAAAGTAATCGTTATATATATAGTTGATGGGTTTTTGGGCTAATTGAGTCATATTTTTACAAAAAATATTTTTTTGATCAAAAAATATAATTTCATTTTGAGAAATGGTAATTTATTTTTTTTCTTTTTACAACTTTAGGTCAGATTCTTTTTTTAAAAACAAAGAAAAAAAAAAAGAAAATTATGTTTGTGTCAGACCACAAAAATTTCACCAAAAGCTGGTTTAAATATGATCAAAAAATAAATCAACATTGAAACGAAAAAAAAGGATTATTTTGTGCATATACCAATTGTGAAAGGAGTAAATTCCATTTGGGAATTTTTTTTTATTTTGGAGAAGTTTTACTAGAGTTGGAAGAGTTACCACTTTATTTTGGTTTAATAAACCACTTTTTTTTGAAATTTGAAACAACATAAATTATGTAAATTAATATTTTTGATTTATTTTTGTGAATTGGTCATTTTGAAATTAAAAAAAATTGCAGTTTTTAAAAAAAAAAAAAATTTCAAAAGATCTAATATTGTACTTGAAAGATATAATGTTATTAGATTATCAGGTCTGTTGTTGGTAAATAATTCCTCGAAAAAAGATAACCAATTTACAATTGGTCATCTTCTCGCAAAAACAGCTTTATTTTTATTTTTATTATTTTTATTACATTGCATTTAAGTAGTAAAAAAGAATTTTTCTTAATTCTTAAAATCTTTTACTTTTCAATTTTCAAGAACACTGAATATATATATATATATATTATTATTATTATTATTTAACGGCATGTTTTTTTAATTTCCCGTGTTTTCTGTTAGGTTTTTTTTTAATTTGAGAAATAAAACGAAAATTTAAGAAATTTTTGGTTTATTTCTTAAATTTAAAAAAAAAGATTCTTTGTTTTCCTGAATTTAAAAGAATGAGGTAAAAAAGATGAATTTTCTCCATTTCGTTGATTTCTAAAAAATTACCTTTAGGGTTTCTTGAGTTTTCTTGTTTATTTAGAAAATCAATAGATTTTACAAATCAAACAGTAAAATTCAAGATATGTGCCGCTAGGTTTTTTTTAATTTTTGATATAAACCGAAAAATTATTTAATTTCCAATTTATTTCAAAAATTAAAAAAAAAACATAGGTACTCTAAGGTACTCAACGGTACTCCCAGGCACTACCCGAATTCATCAATTTTTATTAGAAAAAATCTATTTTTTATTATTTATTGGTAATTATATTTTTGAAAAAATCAATAAATACAAAAGTTTATTTTCAGCATTTTGAGGTTAAATATCTACTCTTTGAGTTTTTTATATAAATGTGTTTAATGGTTAAATATATAAAGATGGAACTTTTTTTTTTGAACTTAAAAAAAATTTTTTACTCTTATATCTTAGAACCTAATTTTGGTTAACAACAATTTTCTGAAGTGTAGAACGATTTATAAAAGCCAACAATGATAAATAATGATATTTTTAAGAAACTCTGAAAGAGAATGAGACTCAATTTCCCATTTGAATGGTTATGAATTATAATTTTGAAAACTGTTGTGTTATTTTTGAAGTGTTGCTCTTTGGCGATTATTGTGATCACTAAGATTTTTTTTTTTACATTTTTAACAATTCTTGATATAGGTTATTATTTTCTCCAGAATGTAACAAAACACTTACTTTGTCAAATATATAGGGTTACAATCTAACCACAAATTAGATTAAATCAAATTAAATTTATTGTATTACTTCAAGAAAACAATTTATTTTATATTAAAGAAATTTGACCCTTTAGTTTAAGAAAAATAAGAAAAGATTAATTTTTTTTTTCAATTTTGATTTTTTTTAAATTGATAACTCTTTTAAACTTATTTTTTTAAAATTTGATTTTTTGAAATTGTTTTTATACCCTTTAATTTAATTTTTCCCAATTAACCTTACAGAAGTTGTTTGGGTTCCTTTTGAACTTTTTTACATCAAAAGAAGGGCAATTGAACAATATCCTTTTTGGGTTTCAAGTCACCCCTTGAGTATTTAACAAATCCACAGTAAATGACTTGACCCTGAACTTTTTTTTGACACTTTTGATTTTTTTCGTACCATTTGGGAAAATTACTCAAATAAATTTAAATTCTAACAAAATAATAAATTAATGAGAAAGTACCTCATATAAAGTTTGAATTCAAATTGAAAAATTATTTTCAACATTTCGTCACTTTTTCTTCATTTATTTTAATTTCTATCTTATTTTTAACTTTTTAATTTTACCCCCAATAAATCCAAACTCATCTTTAAAATGAACAAATCCAAGAACTCTAAAAAGAAACAAAAGACAAAAAAAAGATTGAAAGGCAAACATGAAAAACCCAAAAGAAGAAAGAAAAAGAAAAAACAAAAAAATAAAGATCCTTAAGGGCTGGGAGAAATTCAAATTCCTTTTGAACTACAAATTCCCCAATGCCAAGTTTGTGAAGAAAAAAAAGCAGACTTTTATTGCAAGGAATGTAAAGTTCATTGTTGCAAAAATTGTGAATCACAAGTACACACTCCTTTTCTGAGAGAAAAGCATTACAAGTCCACTTTCAAAGAACCTTACATTCAACGCCAAGGTAATTTCTTTTTTATTTTTCAAAAATTTTCTCCTTTTTTATTTTTTTTTTTTTTTTGGAGATTTGAGCAAAAGGCTTTAAATGAAAAAAAAAAGAAGACTATTTTGTTGTTTTGCTAATCTTATTTATTCTGGGTGATCAAACACTCTAGAAACTTTTTTCAAAGGTTTCTTTTCTTTTTGAGATTTTTAGCTCTTGTAAGAAGTCAAGTTCTAATCATTTATGAACTCAAAATTTTTGGGGTGTTGTAAAAGAAGACAAATTGTTTTAAGTGATCTCTGGATTAAAATACACTTTTTTAGAGTCGAAAGACCTGAATAAAAAAAATTTTTTTTTTTATGATTTTTGTCTTCCAATTAAAAACCAACAAGCAAACCGATTAGGAATGATTTCAGAAATCAACAATTGAAAAAAAAGAGTACATTTTTGAGAATAAAGCCATCCCAGAGACAGTCAAATTTCAAGTTAAAATTAGTGAAATTTAGAAATGACAATCCAAGTCTATTACAGCTTTAAAGAGTCTTGCTCCTGGGCATTTTTTAGAGATCCTCTTTTTTTTCTTTTGATTTTTTTTGTTTAAATTTGGGATGAGTCTAATTAATCAAAAGACTCTCACCAAATCATTACTTTGCAAATCTAGTGGGTTACAGGACAACCACAAATTGAATAAAATTGAATAAAATAAATTTTACACTGAATGATTAGGATTTGCACCAAATTGAATAATATTAAGTGTGTAGAAATATAAAAAATGAAAAGATTAGATTTTTTTTATTTTACCAAACTTTTGATTTTTCAGAAATTGAAATCTTAAAAATTTACACTTTGAATATTTTGTTTTTATTTTTTAACAACCCAAAATAAAAATACCTTTACAATCTCATTTTTAGTGAGTAATCCACTCCTTGGTTATCAAGGAAAAACTTTACAGTGACTAGAACCTTGACTAATTAACTTCGATCATGTAGGAAGATGACGAAAATTAAAGTATATTGTAAATTAAGAGAAATTATATTGGTTCACTATAGTTCCAATTACCAAAACAATAAATTTTGTAGAAAGTAAAAAAAGTTACTCTTAGAAATAAAAAAAAGATTCCTGTATTTAATATTAAAACTAAAAGAATTTATGATATTACATTTTTTTTGCTGTCTGTGTCTCTTTTTATCGAGAAGAAGAGTTACTAAGGGAAAAGATTAAGTGATTACTTGCTAATACTGAGATACTGAAATACGATATTGCGAATATCATGAAAATAAAAAGGCAAAGTCAAAGACAAACAATATCAAGTGTAAAAAAAACAAATGAGATCAAAAAAAAAAAAAAAAAATGACAACAATTACACGACTAACCCAAATGAAAATTCATTACTAAATTTCGAAATTAAATTATGAAAAATTGTTCCAGTTGGCTTGATTTGCTTGCATCAGTTTGGTTTGATGTAGATCTAATCAGAACAAGTTTACCAATTTCTGTAATGATTTTTTATCCCTTTGAGCCTCTCCTAAAACTTTAAACATGAAGAGGAGCAATCCAAACAACTTAAATTGAAATTTGGAAAAGGTAAAAAATATTAAAAAATAAAAAGTTCCTATTTTGAATTATATGTCTTAGTATACGGGGACAATGTTTTTTTAAAGAATTTGTTTTAATGAATATAGACAGCTAAATTCGATTAGAATATTGTTAAAACCAACCCTGATTCACTATTTGAGTTCGACAAACCCCCATAATCTTTTTACTTAAAATCGAAAAAAATAAAAAAATTTTCAACGTTTTCTTATTTTGTAGTTACTAAAATCAAAAACCATTTCAAGATCTGTCAATAAGGGTTTGAGTTTGCTGGTTTTTCTTCCAAAATTTGAATAAATAACGAAAACAATTTTATTTCTTTTTAAAAATTGAAATTTCATTAAAATTTTTTTCTTGAAAAAATACAACTCCTGTTTTTTTGTATCGAGTGGAAAACACTCCACCAAAACAAAACAATTTTTAAACCAAAATTGAAATTAAACTATTCTTTCCATGTGTTGAGAAAATAAATTGCTCTTTTTTTGATCTTTTCTTCAACTAAAAAAAAGATAAAATATAATTACTACCAAACATTCAAGCTACAAACAGTTTTATTCCTGATGTGTATTTGTAATTTTTGAAATCCATTTTGTAATAAATAATCTCAAAAAGTAAATCTCATGAATGAAAATGAGTACCAAATCCCAGATGTCTATTATGGATTTAATTTTTGAATAAAAAATTTCACTTCAAAAAAAGGAATTAAACACGATTTTCCAGTCTTACTCTTCCCTGAATTCCATTTTATACTTTAAAATTCGAAATTGAAATGGTTGTTTTCCAAAAAATTATTCCATAAAAATAAAATACCTTCTAATTTTTCGAACAATTGTAGTATTTCAAGACATTTAGTTTTTTATTACAAATCTATTTTGTATCAATCTCTTATGATCAAAAAACCGAGTATCTAAACTTTTTTAACCATTTTAAATTCACCTTTCAATAAGTAACTCTTCATTCAATTCCAAATTAATAGATTTTTAATTATGTTTCCAAAATAACAAAAAATGTTTCAGTTTTTTCTCTTTGAATTTTTTTCTTTATTAGTTTATTGATCAACAATGCTCATTTAATTTTGAATAATAATATAAGAGAGAATATTATTTTTGGGACCCATTACTGGAAATTAGAAAAAATAAAAAATACCGAAATTGTAGCGAAAGACATATGAAGAAAAAAAACTATATTTCACAAAATATTTAATCATGACGAAATTTGATGATACAAAAGCAGTTAATCTTTTATAACCTTTTACATTAATCCAAGAAATAACCACAAAAGTCAATTTAAATCTAAACCATGTGTATATACGTGTTGATTACTATCTTCAAATACACACAGCCTGGAAAAAAAAATGCATGAGTTAAATATTTTGGTAATGAGTTAAAGGTTTTTAACACATGTGTTATTTACACCAATTGTACATATTACTGCGAATGGCCAAATAAAAGGAATAAAATTGTAATTCATCTTTCCAAAAAAAAAAAAATCAATAAAAAAACAGAATAATTAAAATAAATCATCAAAAGACACACAATTCTTGAAGTAAAAACCCACATACAATAAATTTTACAAAATTGAACAATTTAAATTTGAGTTTGATCTTCAAAACTTTTTTTGAGAAAGATTAAATAAATTTGTGTTCCCTTTATTTTCCATAAATAGTTAAACTTGATGTTAATAATCAAATCTATAGGTTTAATGTAACAAATTTTAAAAAAAATTCTTTAAAACAAAAAGATATTTCTTTACTTCTTTAAAATTAAATCATTAAATCTTTAATTATGAAAAAAAAAAAGGTTTTTAAATTTCAAAAAAGTTTATAAAAACATTTATAGACCTTTTTATTCACAAAAATTTTTTTAATTGATTTTTACATTTAGAATATTTTAGAAAAAAAATCATGAAATACAAGTTTTTTTCCTTCTTTAAAATCGAAAAATGAAAAAAGATAAAAGAAAAAGAAAATATTTTATTAATTAAAGCAAAAAAAAAATTTAAAAAATGATTTTGAGTTGAATAAATGAAAAAATTTTTTGATAAGAATATGAAACCAAAACTAAAAATACCACTTCAGATAACATTATAAAGTGAGTTAGCATTTTTGAAAAATATTTTGAGTTAAATTTTAGATATCAAATATAGAAAATAAAAAATAGATATATATATATATATATATATATATATAAATTTCAAAAAAAAAAAAACATTTAAAAAATAGATTAAATATTAAACATATTAACCTTTCACTTACATTTGAAATTAAAATAAAAATAAGATCATAAAATAAACAATTTTCTTCTTTCATATGAGAAAGAAGACTAATATTTCAAAACAGATCAGAGAAATAAATCTTAATGAATTAATTTTAAACCAAGATGATTTGAAATTATTTTCATTAATTAATAATAGTGAAATCTAGCATTTTAAGCTTAAATTACCTTTCATGAAATTAAAGTCTAAGGTGCAACTAGAGTTTAATTTACGCTTCTTCAATAATAAAAAAAAAAATAATTAAATAAAAATTTCTTTGAATTTCTAATAGTTTTTACAGAATAATCCCTTCTTATAATCGAAAAGAAAAATCTAAAATATTTCTTCTGTTCTTTTTATTTCTATATATTATTTTTTCTATTTGTTTATTAAATTTACTTATTTATTATTTTTATTTCATTGTTTATTTCAAAAAATTTATCCAAAAAGAAATCAATCATAATATTTGTAACAAACATCAGAAAGAATTATGTTTGTATTGTATAGATGAAAATGAATTAATTTGTAGTGTATGTTATGGAACCTGTATAAAAAATAATCATTCGATATTAAGCCTAAATGATTATTCAAATGAAATTTCAGAAAAAATCAAAATATTGTTAAATAAAATCAAAAAAGAAGTGACCCAAAACAATGAAACAATAGAATACACACGTGCAAAACAAAACAAATTAAAACAAAAAATCAAAGATCTTGCAAATTATATCAAAAATGAATCGGATTTATTGATCCAAAAAATCCAAAATTCAAAAATAAATTCTCTAAATTTATTAAATAAAGTTGAAATAATATCTAATACGAAATTTACTAAAATTTTGAACCAAAAAGAGGAAAAACAGAAAAAGCTAAATAAAAATAAAAACAAAATAAAAAAGATGGAAAAATTGGAAAAAGATGAAAAAAACATAATCAAATTAATTCAGGAATCAAAGAAAATACTCTCAAAAGAAGTAGAAGGTGTAGACGAAAGAGAAGAAAGAGTACTGATAAAAAAAGAAAATGGAAAGAGAAAAATAGATATAGAAAGAGAAGAATTTGATCCAGACACGAACTGGGAAAATAAAATAAAATTGAAAACCAATAATAAACTGCTATTAAAAATCAATTGACAACACATTGATCTGTGGAAAAAATATATATTCTAGCGGAAAACACAAAATAAAAATCAAAATAGACCAATTCCCAAACCCAGAAGAGGGGTTTAACACAATTAGTTTGGGAGTAATCAAAACCGAAAATAAGGAAAATTTAGTCGCAATGTGGAAAAATAAAGGATCATATTATTTTAAAACATGGTGGAGTGACTATAAACTCAAATGCACAAAACGGAAAAAAGATATCGGAAAAACAATCACAAAAATTTACCCAAAAAATATAAAATTAGAAGAAGATGATATTTTCGAAATTTCTCTGGATATGGATCTTAGAAAAATTTCTTTCAAAATTAATGAAAAAAATCTGGGTGGATGGGATAATTTACCTGAAAAAATCAATTTTTTTGCATTTTTATCGGACCAATATGGAGAAGAAAAAAATAAAATCACATTAATTTGAGAAAAATAAATAATATTTCTTTATTTTTGTTTTGTTAGAAAAGTATACGCACGCGAATCCCCAAATGTCTGGTTTTTGATCAAAGATCCTTGTAGTCCAAATAACTGGAGTTCTATTATTAGAATTAAGGCCATTCCACATGAGAATATAGTTCCTTTTTCCAATATAATCTCCTACTCATTTTTATCCATAGATAAAAATTAACAAATGATTCAAAAAAAAACACAAATGAAGATGATCCACTCAATCCACATCAGATACATTACAGAGGATTCTTTTTGATCAAAAATTTAGAAATGAAGGGGGAAGCATATCAATTGGTTCAAAAAAAGAAAAAAAAAAGAAAAAGAATTAAAACTTTTAGTTAAAAATCATATTTTTTTATTATTATTATTTTATGGATCTTTTTTTTTAAAAAAAAAAAAAAAAAAAAATAAAAATAAAAATAAAGAATGTTACTGAGCTATTTTTTATTTTTAAATTTAATATTAAATGAAAAGAGAGAAAGAAATAAGTGTGATTAAGATACAGATAAAGGTGTACTAGTATATCAGAGTGTGACACAGCTTTTTTACTCTATCTTTTTTATTAGGAAATAGAATTAAAAGTGTTTTTGATTTGAATTCTTGATCAAATAATTTAAAAATCTATGATCATGTTAACACACTTTTAATTCAATCAAAATTACATTAACAAATTAATTTTTATTTCATTAAAGACAAGGTGTTTCTTTTTTGTATCTAAAATGAAATATTTCACAAAAAAAAAATGTAATATCTCCCATTTTGAAAAAAAAGTGTCTTTTTCCAATTTTTTAAATTTCGAAAGACGCAAATCAAATCAATCGATATAATTACAATTTAATATTTAAATCCTTAATAAATAAAAAAAAAAAAAGAAAAAAAAAAATTTCATTAGATTTAAAGAGTATTGCTAATTTCGAAATTAACATCCCTTTTATTTATTTCTTTTTTCTGTTTTTTCAATTTGTATTTAATCATTATATTATTCACCTTCTTTTCAATTTATTCAATTTTGATTTTGTTATTTTTTTTTTGGCTTTGCTGGCTCGTTTTTTGATTTTTTGAAATTATCTAAATTCATTCCAAGAATTTGATTAAAAAAAATTGAAATGAAATATTATAATATTTTATTGACGTTAATTTCTGTATTATTTGTTTGTTAATAAATTGTGATGATGGTGTTCAGTTTTTTTTTTTTTTCCAGTTCTATTTAATCTCATGAAAACGAAGTAAAATGAAAAAAATAAATCTCAAGTTTTCATTATTTAAACATTGAGTTATGTATTTTTCTTTTTATAACCCAATATTAATTATGATTTTGAAAATCATAATTATCACATTTTCATCATTATTTTCACTGTGATCATTTCTATATTTTTTGTTCTTCCCCTTATTATTATTTTCTCACATAATTAAAAGAATGGTTCATATTTGTAGATCTTTTTGTGAATTTGCTGTTGTGCTTCCCGGCCTTTATTATTTTTATTTTAATCTTTTTGTTCCGTTTCATTATTAAACCCATTGTTATTGTTGAATTGTAAATCGGAATAAAAAGTTGAAGTATTAGGATTTGAATTTAATTTTCGGAATTGGTTTAAATTTGTGAATGTTTGTTGCTGTGTTTGTTGCTGCTGCTGCTGATGCAAAAGCTGCTGTTGTTGATACTTATGCAATTGTTGTAAATGGTAGAATTGTTGTAAATGTTGCTGTTGTAACTGTTGTTGATGTAATTGTTGTTGCTGTGATCGGTATAAATTTGGATCTATCGTAATATTTTGATTATTTCCATTATTATAAAAATTGGAAAATTCTTGTTGAAGGTTCGGATTAAATCCAAGTTGATTTTGAAAGTGGTTTACATTTTCATTTTCATTTACATTTACATCCAAATTCTCATTTTGATTTTGAAATTGATTTTCATTTATATTTACATTTCGATTTGCATTTTCATTTACATTTTCGTTTTCGTTTTCACCAAAGTATTGATATTGTGTTGAATTGGAATTAGAATTGGTATTGGAATTGGAATTGTCGTTGCTTTCTTCTGATTGATCTGAACTAGACTCATTAAATTCTGGTATCAAATCTGAAGAATTTGAAAAGTCACCATTTGTTTCATTATCACTTTCTGTTTCTTCTGATGACGGCCAAGCAAAATCATTAAAAGATATTTTTTCTTGATTATTCTTTCCATTTCCATTTTCATTTTCATTTTCATTTTCATTTTCATTCCGATCTTCATTTCCGTTTCCATTTTCATTCATAACAGAACGAATATTCTCTTGCGGCTGCTTCTGCTGTGGTTTTTGGTTATATTGTAATTCTTGTTGCAATTGCTGCAATTTTAGTAATTGCTGGGTATATATTTGTTGTTGGTGGAATTGCACGATTTGATCTAAATGGATTTCATTTGTAAAGACGTTGAATTGGTTTTGGAATAAAGCCTTTTGGTTTTGAAATAATGTTTGGTTGTTGTTGCCATTTTCATTTTGTTGTTGGCTGTGGTTGTAACTAATGCCCTCAGAATATTGAGAATTTGGACTTTCAATTTGAATGTCTTCCGAATTGGAAAGATCGCTGCTATAGTCCGAGGAATCGCTTAAACAGCCGGTATTGCGATTGTTGTAGCTATTGGCAAGACTAGTACTTGAATTATTGCTAATCTCGTTTTTGTCCATCGAAAAATTGATTTCTGTATATTCCTCATCACTAAAGCTTTTGTCCTCA
The DNA here is from genome assembly GCA_027625915.1 of Anaeramoeba flamelloides. Lineage (NCBI taxonomy): Eukaryota > Anaeramoebidae > Anaeramoeba > Anaeramoeba flamelloides. Next base: position 12,308,439 of record JANTQA010000036.1, read on the forward strand.
CTATAAGACAAATTAGAATCTGAAGACCCGATGAAGTGCGGATTTAAAAAATTTGTGTCTAGATTGTGTATTGCTGTCAGTGTCCGATTATAATCAACAATATTCACATTTAAAGAAAAGTCTATTAAAAAAATAAATTCAATTTCAAGTGCATTCACCTCTTGAATTTCGAGACCACCAACTTTCCCCCAAGCCTTGTTGTTATAATAAAGATCGTCACAAAATTTTGAAGAGATCAGAACACTTTAAAGATTTGGTTTTTTTTGTAAAATTTTGATTTGTGGACCCAACCAAAAAAAGAAAAACAAAAATTAGTTATTTTTTTTGTGAAGACAAGCAAAACGAAAAATAAATTGTAACAGAAAAAATTTCGATCAAACAAAAAAAATTTTAAAATTTTCAATTTGTTTTGTTTGATTTTGTTATTTTTTTTGTTTTGTTGTGTGATTGTTTTATTATTTTGTTTGGTTGTTTGTATGTTTTTCGTTTGTTTGTATGTTTTTAGGTTTTTTTTGCGATTTTGTATGTTAGTTTGATTGTGAAATAAAAATTAAAATTTTAAATTAAAAAGTTGTTTGTTTTTTTTCTTTTTTTTTATGAAGGAGAAATCGAAAGAGAAAATATACGCTGTAAAATAGATCCTATGGATGTTATTACTATTAAGTTTAATTTCGGGGTGTGCGAGTAGAATGCGTTGTATGTATTCAATTGCGTAAACAAAGCATTGCTTTGTGCACGGACACCAGCTAACTAAACGTTTTACATAATCCTTTATTGCAATTGGAGGGATCTCGTGGGAGTAAAAAAAAAATTCTGTGCTCTTGGCATTTTTTTTGAATGAGCTTGCTAATTCTAAAAATTCACCAACAACTTCAAACAACTCAGTTCCTTTGTTCATTTAAAATCAAAAAAGAAATCGAAGAGCAAGTTCTAAATTGCGCCTTTTGTTTTGAACAAAAATTTCAATTCGTTTGAAAAAGTGTTCGTAAATTGTGGTTTGCAGGACTCAATTGTTTTTTAATGATTTAATTAAGAATTGAAATCTTACGAAGGGAAAAATGAAAGAAAATAAATTTTTAATTTTTGATAAAACAGCTATTGATATGTTAAATTCCTCAAAATTCATAAAAGTGAAAAACAAAAGACTAGAGTTTTCGCCTATTGATTTTTTTGAACAATAATAACAAACAACAAAAGTCACCTATTTTGTTGATTTGACTTCTTAAAATGAAAAAACTGAAAACAATTCACTTTTGCCTCTTGTCAAAATGTTGTGAATCATTTCCAAAACAGATCCCATTTCACAAGTACACGGGTAATAATTCGAGAATACAAACGGAGCATTTACCTGACTTACAAAATGATTAATTTAAGCCAGTAAAAAAAATTAGATTATCCCAAATTCAGATCTCGATTTTGACTGGGGTTATTGAGGTAGCCATTTACCGGTTTGAAGCCAATTTCTTAAGTTAACATGCCTATTTATTTGGATAATAATTCTTTTAAATTAAGAGTCAAGTTAAATCGTATTTATTTTTTTTCCCAAAGGTTAATAGAGCAAGTATTTCAATAAGAGAACATATAAACCTGATAAAAAAACTGCCAATATCAACTTGCGAGAGATGAGTTATCAATTTTAAAAGAGTTCCTTTTTTCGCAATTATCGTTAAAGTCAAAAGATCTGATCATTTTGGTTTAGTTTTTTGGATCAAAATTAAATCAAAAAGAAAAATTGGAAAAACATTTTTATTTTGATGAAATCTCTCTTTTGGAAAATTTCTGAGAGCTTGTATAAACAAAATAACACTGAAACTTTTCAAATTGTAATCTTATTTTAAAAATGCAATCATAATAAATCAAAAAATAGAATCTCTGAAGATCAGAAAAAAATTGATCTATTTTTTTAATTTTCAAATAATTAGCAAATTTCTTGAAAATTAAAAGTTTTGGTTATATTTCTTTACCAAATTTTAAGAGTACAAACAACCAACTGTTATTTTAATGATGAAGTTGTTTGTGAATATCTCTTAATTTATTTTTATTAATGGAATTATTCATTTGAATTCGTTTTGTTTGTTTGAAAAACTTTAAAAAATTGAGAAAAAAAAAATCCAAGTCTTTTGCTGTTTAATCATTACCCTGTAAATAACCCATTGGAATAAATAGGAGTGGGGTTTTAATTATTGATTAAAAATAATCCAATTAAAAAGATTTCTTTTGGTGTATAAGTTGAATTTCCTAGCTTTTAAAAAAGTATATTAGAGGAATTATTAACTTTATAATTAGGGTTTGTTTTTCTCAGATTTTTTTTGTTCAAAAAAAAAAGAAAAAAATTAACAGTTCAGAGAAAAATAGTTGGACAGCAATTTTAATTGGAAACATTATTGAAAATGATTTTTAATTTCTTTCGTTTGTGAAATAACTAAAGAAAATAACAATAATCTACTTATTAGAATAAGGATTAATGCAATTCTACCTTTTCAAAACCTTATCTCTTAAAATCTAAAGCAAGTTTAAAATTTACCATTTTCAGAATTAATAGAAAACTTTACTAAAACTTGGATTTTTATTAAAATAGCATGATCTATTTAGTTATCACCATTCAAATGAGTATTCTACACACACCACAGATTTATGAACTTACAACACATTTAAACCTGGATTTATATAAAATTTACCTAGTTATAAATAGGATTTGATTTTCAATTTTACTAAGGTTCCTTTTAAAAATGGTGTCGAACCATTTTTCTGTGTCCAACATTTTCCTATCAACAGTGATTTACAATGTTCTTTGAATAAAGAAATTATTTCAATTTAAATTAATTATTGATTTTTTTTGAAAAAAAAGTCTGTTTTTTTATATTTATTTTTTCAAAATCTTTGTAGTTTTATTTTTAAAGTGCATTTTTGTGCACTTCCTTCAAAGGTAATAAGATTTCTTTCATCTGTTAAGAAATTAGTCTTTTAAAAATTTCAAAAAAGTAAAAATCAACTTTACAAAAATCAAAATGATTTTTAAACAACAAAATTTAGCTAATGGAGTAAAATTACAAATGTTTAAATCAATATGCATTAGTCAACTATCTTATGGCCTAGTTATATTTAATCTTAATCAAAAAGATTTCAACCCGATAGACGTTTGGACAATAAAAAAGTCACAAAATTTTTAAAAATAAATCCACACTCTCCAAGAATAATTTATAAAACTGAAGCAAAAATAGATCAAGTAAGAATTTCAATCTACAAAAGAAGATTTAAACTTAAAAATAAATTAGAAATTCTTGGTCTCAAACATATATCAAAAAAGCTAAAATTCATTAAAAAAGAGGACGAAAATATCAATTGGAAAACAGAAAATTTAAAATTACTAAATATGAACCTTAACCAATTTAGAGTAAACTTAATAATAAACTGTTCTGGATGGAAAGGTCAAGAATATTTAAAAATTATTAGGTATAATAATAATATCAATAAACAACAAAAATATTTAAAATGGAAGGGCTCAACTTCCATCTTAAAACTAAGAAATTTCACAAATTATCTAAATAGATATTCTTATGTTTATGATAAGAATAAAACAAAAACAAAATCTTGCCACTTATGCAAAAAATATAAAAACCTAGATACAGATGAAGATATCGATCATTTTTTATGGGACTGCCCATTCTATAAAGAAAATCGAATAATTTGGATTAAAAACTAATTCAAATCAACAAGAATAATAAGAATAATATCTTTGATATTATTCGAAACAAAGATTCATTATTTATCTTGTAATTAGTTAATGAAAAAGATAATTATGATTCTTTATTGAAATTTCTAAACAAAAATTTAGAAATTAGGGCTGTAAGAGGAAATTAATTTCCTCCCTTCAAAAAATAAAAAAAAAAAAAAAAAGAAATTAGTCTTTTGGAAATAATTATGAAACATGTTGAATTTTGGACTTTGTAAAATTTGAAAAAAAAAATCAAAAAAGCTTTTTTAAAAAAAATAATTAATTCTGAAAAAAGATATCTAAAAGTAAAATTGATTTTGTTGTAAGGAGATTTTTTCTCTGTTTTTTTATTCGAAGATTCAGTGATTTTTTTATGAATTTGGTATTAAATTTATGAGAAGATGTATTTGTTTACAACTTTATTAAACTCAAAACAAAATGTACCTCGAGTGTTAACGAGTAAGAATGTTTGTCACTCTTTTAATAATTTTGTTTATCTAATTAAACACGAGGGGTTATCTGATGAGAATTCTTCAACAAGATTAAATATCGAACTTTGCTGGAAAAAGAACCAAATTTCCTGTCTTAATAATTATTGTATGAAATACTCTTTTTCACGTCCATGGAAAGTTTTCTTATTTTGAGTTCTCTGATATCCGAAATCTAATGTATGAAATATAAAAACATGTTTACAAGATTTTGTTTTAAAGAATCTTTAAAAATTGATATTTTTGGTTATTAAGAACTAGTTTTTCAACATGAAAACAGGCAAAATTGTTAATAAAAAATAATCATAAAAGAGTTAGATAATCCCAGTAAAATTTAAATACTTGAATCGTTTTTCAAAAAATAAAAAGGGGGAAATATTCCGAAATCCCAATAATTTTCATAATTTACTCTTCGAAGATCAGACCAAAATTTTATTTTAAATTTTCATAATTTCTATTTCAAATATTTAAATCCAAAAAAAAATCCACCCCAAGCTGTTCGAAAAATTTTTAACAGCTACTTTTACAAGTTTGAAAAGTGTTTATATTTGAACTTTTACTTGAAAATCCCTAAAAACAATATTTTTCAAATTTTTCATTTAAGGGATCAATATTTTACAACAACAAGAACAAAATTTTATACTATTTTATTAATACTATTCTATACTTATAAATTTTGTAGAAGCCAGAGTGTTAAAAAATTCTAATCCATTAAGAAACCCAGAAAAGAATATTTTTTTTGTGAGATCAAATTTTTTTTTCCATTTTTTCTGAAAAAGAAAATTAATTTCATTTTATTTCTCACATTATAAAATTATTTTGCTAAGTTTATTAACATTTCGTCCATTATTATACAATGAAAAGTCTTTTTTATCTGGAATATTAATGTAAATAGTATTTATCTTTTTTAGATAACTTTAGTTTGGCTTTTAAGATACAAACTTTGGAAGGAATTTAAGGCATAAAAAATCTCAAATTAAGGCACAGAATTCAAATTCTAGTAAAATAATTTGAGTTAAAAAAAATCCAAAAAATTTTGTGCCTTACTTTGTGATTTTTTTATTCCTTAAATTTCGTTGAAAGTTTGTGAATTTCAAGTGGGGCTGACCGTAATTATTTTGGTTATGACAAAAATTGGATTTAAACAAGTTGTTGAAAATCTTTGTAATGATCTCAAAAGAATAGTTATAACTATCAAAATTTAAAGTCATTTACATATTTTACTTTGAACTTTATTTTGTTCTAACATAAAATTCGATTTTAGAAAATAAAATTTTCTTAAAGATATTTGGGAATTGAATAATTTTATCCTCAAAATTCAAAATCAATTTTTTTCTTCTAAAATCGATTTGAATTGTTAGAATTGATTCTTGTGAAGTCAGGCTAAAAAATCTTTTTAAAAAAAATTTTTCAAAATTGAAAATTCTTTTTTCTATTTTTTTTTTCAATTTTTGGAAAAAAGACAAAATAACTTTTTTTAAAACATTAAAGAAAAAAATTTTTAAATAATAAACTCCATTTCACTCAAAGATGCCCAGCCAAAAATGAAAAAGTCACTTTATTTTTAAGAATCAACCAAACTTAGATTGTTTAGAAATACGAGAAATAATAAACTTCTTATAAGAGTCCATAATTATAAAAGAAACCCCTGAACAAATCATAAATTTCAAAAAAAAAAAATTACTAAAAAATTTTTTGGGCACCTTTCATTGGAACGTCTCGTGCAAAATTATCAATTTCTTTAGGAGATTAAAATCGTTGATAATAAGATTTTTTACTTGTAAATGTATGAATTTTAAAAGAACATACAAAGCTTAACTTTTCTTAATGTTTATTTCGTTTTTCAAACATTTTTTTTTTCAAATTTAATTTAAAAAAAAAAAAAAAAAAAAAAAAAAAAAAAAAAGCAAAAAGCTAAAAACAAAAAAAACAAAATTTTACAAAATGAGAAAAAATGATTTTGATCTAAAAATTGAAAATTTTAGTTTGATAAAAGTAATGAATTAAACTCATAGAATGTCTTCCATTTCTTCAATAAAACTGGGCCCCTTTGACTGAAAAAGAGTTTAGTTGTCAATTTAATTGATAAACTTTTGTAAAACTTCTATCAAATATTCATTTATTAAATCACCTATACACCAATTAGTTTTATTGATTTAGATTTAAATTGTAAGATTAATAAATACAAAAAAAAGAAAGAAATACAAAATAAAAAAGTTTATTATAAAATCATTACTTTCCAACATAAAACGAAAAATACTTTAAAGCATTTTCAAGAATAAACTTAACAGCTAATAGAAATTATAGGCTACTTTTTTAAGTTTTTTAATTGGAAATATATGAATTTTGGATTACAAAAAAGAGAAATAAGATGATAAATTGTTTAAGTGAGGTTAACTCACCCATTCCATAAACCAAAATATACATTAAAAATAATATTTCTAAAGGACTTGACAAGATGGGTATATTATTAAATTTCAAAATTGGTCAAATTGAATTTTTTTATATTTTTGAAGATTTTCTTGATTATTATTATTGGTTTGATGATTTTTAATGTTTTTTTATAATTTTGGGTGGAAAAATCTAAAAGAATATTTTGCAATTGTTAATATTTTATTCATAAAAATTGTAGAATATCCAAAATCTTGAAATCATCAATACTAAATATTTTCATAAATTTTTTCTAAAATCAATTTTAACACAAAAAGTTAAGTGGAAATTTTTCCCTCTTAAAACAAGTTATAAAAATCTCTAATTGGTCTCTTAATTATTTTTTTTTTTATTTTCAAAATCCTTACCAAAATTTTCTAGTATACTATCCAAACTACCCATGCATACTCTAACATACTCTAACCTACCCTAACCTACCAGTAAAGGATGTTTTAAATACCTACAGTCAATATATTTCAATGGAATTGACTATTTTGAAAAAAATGAGAATTTCGCCAAAATTGAAGTTTAATAATTTTCCCGACAAGATTTCATTTTATTTTTATAAAAGGCTACTTCCTTTAAGATCATTTTTGTAAAAAAAAGAATTTGTAAATCTTTTTGATAAAATCAAGCTCTAATATTTATTCAAATAATTTAACCAAGAATTTTGTTTTAATTAATTTTTTCAAAGTATTCTTTAATAGTTGACTTCAATATTTCAAAATTCAAATAACAATATCTGAATCCAAAATCAATTTCCCTATTTCAAAGTTCTTAAAAATGTAATTTATAATATGTTTACTCAATTTTGATCTATTTTTCCTTTTTTCTTTTACTTTCTTTTTTTTCTTTTATCCTATAAAAAAGAAAATAATTGTAAATGAATCCAGAAATTTTTCAACAAAAACAAATTAAATCAGGCACTAGGAAAGATAAATTAACCTATCATATTCATAAAGTAGTTTTCACCAAACAGATTATGTTAATTTTTTTTTTCAAAAAATTTAAACTTGTAAATTGCAATAAAAAAAAACTTCATTTTCATCGATTATTTTTGATCAATTGAAAATCAACTTTAAAATGATAAAATTGAAAAATTAAAACAATTTTTTTGAACGTAACCCAATTTTAAAAATAAATCGAAAAGATCACAAAAAATTAATTCTTAATTTTCTTTCAAAAATAAAAAAATTCTTTCAGAAAAGTTCTTGCAGCTGAAAAAATGATAAAAAAAATAAGTTGATTAAATACTATTATTTGAGTTCTGAATTCGCCAAATTTCTTTTTGAATTTGATTTGAAATTCCAATTATTATTATTTTTTTTTTTTACTTTTTGACGAAAATCTTGTAGGGTATACAGAAACTCCAATTCAAAATTTTTGATACACCAAAATTCATTTTTGCCTAAAATCCCCTAATGTATTCCAAAAAAGAAAAAAAATTCAATACTTTTATGAAGTATTCACAAAATTAAACAGAGTATATATATATATATGTATATATATAATAATCAAAATGTATCTCATGGATAAGATGTATCTAACCAATAAAATAAAACAAATAAAATTCATTGATTCAAAAATTTTTTTAATAACGGAAAAATTTTCATTAATTTTTTTCTGTTAAATTATAATAATCTCCAATTTTAGTAAAAATAGCCATGATCTGTTTTCTCACATTTAAATCTTGGGAAATTGTTAAAGAAATGATAGATTTAAATATTTTTTTTAAGTTTTGTTTCAAATCATTTTGATTAAAATTAAATATTTCTTGTATAGCTAAATTGACTAAAGAATCAAAAAACGAAATTTCTTTTGAAATTGAATTTCTAATTTCATTTTGCTTTTGTTCTGAATTCCAATCTTTGGAAATGATTATTAATGGGTGTTTACCAGTTTTGGCATCTTCAATTCTTTTTTTATGGGTTACGAAAATATCTGATAAAATTTTTAAAATAAATTGGTTAGTTTTTTTTCTTTCTTCTTCGTTATCTTGTTGTTTGTTATATAAGGCAAAGATGATTTTTAAATAACAGCTGGTTGCTAATGCTTCATGAGAATATCTATTTGGGATATTATTGATCAAGTTTTCATCTTGTAAAAATATTTTTAATCTATAATTATAGTCTAAATTGAATCTTCGATAAATTCTAATACAATCAACCAAATCCTGTGAGATTAAGGTGAGTTCATTAAAATGTAAATTTTCGATCATGGTTTCCTTTAACCAAATATCGATTGTTTCAAGTAATTTTAATTGCAAAATTTCTAATTTTTTAATAGATTTATATTTTTTGATTAAAAAATTTATTTCCTTATCCTTAAAATAACTGTTTTTTAAGTTATTTTGAATTGAATTATTTATAATATTTGTGATCAAATAATTTGAATAATTATCGATATTTCCATCCCCCTTCAAATTCTCTATTTCCATCTCCACTTCCACCGTTTTATCGTTCTCATCACCCACTTCCGTTTCCGTTCCCGTTTCTGTTTCTTTTTCCTTTTCAATTTCAATTTCTTTTTCCTCCCCCCTCCCATCTTCTGATTCCTTCTCAATTTCAATTTCAATTTCAATTCCATTCTCTTCTTCTTTCTCGATCTCCATTCCCACTCGCATTTCTATTTCTTTTTCTATGATACTTGCATTCTTTTTTCCAATATCTGCTATTTTTTCAATTTTCTTATTCTCACGTTGCTTTTTTTTGACATTAATTAAAAATTTAGTAAATTCAGGTTGCTTTTCTTTATATAAATAGTCGTTAAAATAAATTTGTAATAATTTAAAAGTAAAATTGGAAAATGATTTTATGAGATCGGAATTAAATTCTTCGCCTCTTTCTTTAAAAATTTGTATTATTGAATTTAATATCATTTGGGAAATTATTTGCTTATTAATTAAAATTAACTTGTAAAATAAATTTAACAAATGAGGAAATAAGGGTGAGATTTTTTCAAATAAAACTACAAAAAGTAATATTATTTTTTTTAAATGTATCATTCCAGCATTTTTCATCCAATTGTTTTGAATTGTATTTAATTTATTAAATTTAAAAATCTTGTTATTATTATAATTTTTTTTATCATTTAAAAGATTAAATTTTTTTTTATTGCTTGGTGAAATAATATAATCAAAAACTGGTATTAATAATTCTTTAAAAATAAAAATCCAACTATTTTTTTGAAACGAATTAATATTTTCATTCAGAATAGTATAAAAAATATTTAAAGAAAGTTTTCTAATTTTTTCATTTTTATGCCGAGTAATTTTTGAAATCCCTCTTAATAAGGGCTTCCAATAAGTTAACATGATTCCTTCGTTTATTATATCATTATCACTATTATCCTGATTCTTATCAAAATTTTTATCATGATCATCATCAATAATATAAATATTATCATCATCATCATTATTATTATTATTAATATTATTATTATCATTATTTACTAAAATCTTAAACTTTTGTGTTGATCGATGAATTTTTTTAGCATCATAGTTAATTTCCTTATTTTTTAATTTATTATACCAATATTGGATGAATTTTATTGATTGCATAGAAATTTCTAAAGAAGTTTTATTTTCAGCAAACGAAGATAAAGTTTTGATACATTCTACAAACCAATTGGAGACGATATTTTCGTGATTCGTAATGATGAATGACAACACTTTAAAGCCATATTCAACGACTTTTTTATTATCGTCTCTCGATGAGGTGTATAAGAGTAAGAAAATGGCTCTCCAACCAGATTTGATGTTTTGTAATTTTGATTGGATGAGCAACTCAATAGACTGTATTGCAAAGATTTTGATTTCGGGATCACTTTGGTGGGCAATTACATAATCAAAGGGAAGCAAAAAGTCACGTTGGTATTGGTATCCCTCCAGCTCTATTCGGTTAAAAAATTTCATACTTAATTGCTTGTGGCAATTTACTGAAAAAAGTGCGACGTTTTTATCGTCGAGGCAACCGACATGATAAAAATATGCCGAAAATACACCCCATATATTGGACCAGATGATTCTCATTCTAGACATATTAAAAAATGCAACATCAACCAACTTTTTTAAGCTAAATAATCGAGGGTTTGGCTTTGAAGCCAATTCCTTTTGACTGACAAGGCACAAATGCTGAACAAAAATTATAATAGATTTATGGCTTAGCTTTGTTGAGGAATAAAAAATGTTATCAATTGAAGTTTGTGTAATTTTCTCAACAATATTTTGAGAATTAATTTTTTCCAAAATTAATAATTTTTTTTTCCTATTTTTTTTTTTTTTATTTTTCTTTTTATTATTATTGCCGTTCTCTTGATCTTTATTTTGGCTTCGCAGCATTAAATTGGTACTTAATTTTTCATTATTATTTTGTAACTTTGATCCAAATAAATGCAATTTTTCTAATTCAGAAATACACGTCAGGACGTCGATCCAACTATTTTCCAAAATCTCTCCATCGCAGGTGGCAATGGTGATCAGGGTCTTTATTGCTTCAATTTGCTTGGACTTGATCTGCCCAGTATTGGACAAAAAGGTAAATTTTGTTAATCCTGATACAAACGCGTCTCTGATTAGATGCATTGAAAAGATCCCAGCAATGTTGATTGAAGCCCTAAACCCCTGTAGGCAGACCCTGATGGTTTTTATTTGCTTAGATTCCTTAAACACGGACGACAAGGAGGCCAATATGGAACCCCACACAATTTCAAACATTTCCTTGGAATGGATAGTAAATGAGCCAGAATAGAATTGATTGTGTTTGCCCTCCCTTAACTGCTGCTTAAACAACTTTGTAGTCCGTTCAACCATATCCTGAAACTGCTTTTGATATAATTGATTTCTTTGCTTATTACTTAAGTTCGGCAAGACAATTTTTCGATTCATTTGTGTTAAAAAGTCATCATCTTTTAATTTCATTTCATTATTCAAGACATCGTGATACAGCTTAGTTAAATACTCCTCGGGCAAATTCTTTCCAGAATCGATCCCTCTATTATTCGAGAGAAATTCTTCTTTGCTCATCTTGTTTTTGATCTGCTTGCTATGCGCATCCGTGTGTAGCATAATCACAGAATACGCCAAGACGTATGCCGTGTCTGCAGATGAAAAAACGGAATGTGGGTTATTGTTGCAATATCTTTCGGCAAATTTTTCCATCATCCGATCAATTTTTTGTGATTCGCCGGGCAATCTAAAGCCAGCTAAAAATAATCTCAACGCAGAATAAAAATCTAAATTACTAAAATCCATTTGATCAACCCAATGATGCAGCACCCTTGTATTAAATGGTTTGTCGCTTCCCAAATATTCGCCAATCATTGTTTTACTTAGTCCCTCAACAGTTTTGAAAAATTTGGTAATCGATTCTACAGTTAATTCAACTCTTTTTAATTTTAAAAAATAATCTAGCCCCCTTTTTGGGTTTCTATTAAAAATTTCGACACCTTTTTCTATTTGGATCTTTAATTTTTTATTTTTTTCTATTTGTTCTAATTTTTTTAATTTTTTTTCCTCATCATCATCATCATCATCATCATCATCATCATTTCGATCTTGATCTTCTTCTTTGTTGTCATCGTTGTCGCCGCCACCATCATCACTTTTGCTCTTAATTTCATTTTCATTTTTATCCGCCTGTGAAATATTCTTTTTTGCTTTTTTATTTATTTTTTGATGATAAATTGATATTGTTCGATTTAATACATAATTATTATTAATACTATTCTTTTTTTTTTCAATTTTTTTTTTTTTGTTTTTTTTTGTTCTTTTTTTTGCAACAACCAGTTCCATATCACTAGACTCAATTTGTTGATTTTTTTCTTGATTCTCATTTTGTGCTTGCTGTTGCTCTTCACCATCAGAACTAGAAGTATTAAATTGGTATCCTTCTTCAGGAATAGACAAATCCAATGTTTTAATTTTATGATCAGCATTTTCTGGTAAGCACCATAATAATAATGAGCGAGTGATCTTTACAACATTTTTTATCGCAAATTGCCTTAATCTTGTATGATCTGATTTGCTTAACCAGCCATCAAATTGTGATGAATAGTGCTCCTGAGATAAATGAGTCAAAGTGTTTACCAATGACTCAAATATATTTGAATGCGACGATTTTAGATCACAATCATAATTCACAAATAGATCAACAAGATTCTGTGGACCACTGCATAAGTTTAAAAATACCTTTAAGACTCCCCATTTCTGCTTGCCAGTGCTATGCTTATTTGACAAAACTTCCAAAAAGATTGAATTTAAAAATACTCCTATTTGGGGCTTTAAATCTGTTTTAAAATTTTTAAATAATTCTAAAAAAATTGTGTGACTAAGTTGAAATATTGGGACTATTGGTGAAACTCCATTTTCTAAAAGTGATGGGCATAAATAATGTCTAATAGCTGAAATAAATCTTGTTGAAGAGCGAAAAATTGGCCCTGAATTTTCTAACATTACCTTCAATAATAATAGTGATAGAATTTTTTTTCTCATAGGAATAGATTGCAAATTTGTGTTTTCTGGTTGTTTTCTATTCAATTCAATCTTTTCATTTGATTGCTTACAAAATGTTAAAAAAACTTGCCAGGCATCTTTTTCATATTCTGAACGAAATGACTTTCTACTTTTCGTTTTGGATTCATTGCTTTGTTTTTCTTCTTCTGCCTTTTTCTTTTCCCTTTCCTTTTCCTTTTCTTTTTCTTTTTCTTTTTCCTTTTCCTTTTCTTTTTCTTTTTTGTTTTTGCTCTCTGTTCCTGTTTCCTTTTCTTTTTCAATTCCTTTTTCATTCTCTATTTCCTTTTCCTTTTCTTTTTCCTTTTCATTAACATTTTCATTTTCTTTTTTATTTTCTTTTTCTTTTAGATTTTCTTTTTCATTTTCATTTTTTTTTTCATCTTTTTTGTCCTCTTCTCCCTCAAATTCACTTACACTTGAGGAAGTATTATCTTGTTTTTCATAAATATTTTTGAAAATCGAAGAAATTATAAAATGAGCATAACTTTTTTCCAAATTAACTGGCGAATAAAAATCTACTCTTTGGGTGGCCAATGAGACAATCTCTGTTAATTTTTCCTTTGCAAAACTTCTGATATCCTCTTTTTTTGAATATAAATAAATATTAAAAACAGTTTGAATAGCTTTTCTAAAGTTTTGATCATGGATATTAACAGTTTGACTTCGTGTTGTTGCATAAATTAATTTAATAATTGGTATTTGAAATTTTTCTGTTTTATAATTCAAAGTAATTGTAATATCTTGAATAATCCTATCAAGTAAATTTTTATTTGGGTTCTCTAATTCAGTGACTTCCAGATCAAGGTATCCATAATTTATTAATTCCTATAATCAAATATTAAAAATTTTTCCAAAAAAAAAAACAAAAAAAAAAAAGAAAAAGCAATTAGTATTAAAATTTTCAGTGTTTTTGGAGAAAAAAGAATATTTTTTTTAGTGTTTTAGGCAAACAGGTGGTAATTTTGTTGAACCACCTCTCTTCAATAATAATAAAAAAAAAAAAAAGAATATTTTTCTTTAAAATAATTATTTTCAGTTGTTGGTGAAATGATTTAAAACTTTGAAAAATTATTTTGAATTGAAAAATCGTTCAGTTTGTAAAATAGCACTACAAAGCTATTTCTTTTGAAATTGGTTTTGAATTTGATAAAAAAAATTTGTGGTTTATTGTTGAAGAACAGGTGTAAAATACATCCTGGTTATACTTGAACTTAAATGTTTTACAAAGAGATTTACGCGATAAATCATCGATTTTGCTATTTCAAGGATGTTTACCAGAAACGAATTCTAAACATACATTAGAGTTTTCCAGCCAAATATAACAAATTCGTGGATATTGTTAATTGTTCCCAAAATAGAGTAGTGAAAAAAATACCGGACATGAAAAAAATCCCGGACAAGATTTTTAATTGTGAATATTAGTAAAATTATTGTGTAATTTCATTTATTTACAATCAAATTCCTTTTTTTAAGAATCGAACTTTTTCAATTATAACTCCCCCACTTATTAGAATGATGATTGATGAAATCACACTTGTTCAAAACACCATTCAATCAATCAAAAAACAAGAAGAAAAATTATTATTTTCCAAACTCTAGTAAACCTCAATAAAACTGGATTATTTTTCAAAAAAAGTTGATCAACATATGGCTATCAAGCAATTACCCGAGTATTCTAGAGACACCTTACTTTGGTGGACTTTAGGTAGGTTTATTACTAATCTCATAAAAAAATTGGTTATTTATAATAAGGATTTCATTGAAATTAGACAAAAATTTTACTAATACCCACAATTAAAAATCTTGTCCGGGATTTTTTTCATGTCCGGTATTTTTTTCCCTACTATACTCATTTTTTGGTTAATAAATACTTTTTCGCTAATAAATAATGTTTTATCAAAAAGTGTTTTTTTTTTCTCGAAAAAGGTTAGTTCTTCACGGAAAAGTAGGGTTTATGAAGAAAGGTACTGTTTTTCACGAATAAAACCAATCTAATAATAGGTTTGTTTGAAAAATACTAAATCAATTTGAAGATCTTTTTGTTTCCGATCTTCCATTAAAAATATATATATTTTTTGTGAAATAAAACCAAAACAAAAGATTCCAAACTATTAATTGCATCTTTATTATATCGTTCAGTAAAAATAATCAAAAGAAAAAGAAAAATCATTTTTTGAAAATATAATTAAAATTCCAAGTTTAGAAACAAACAAAAAGTTAACAGTCAACTGAGAAAAAAGGTACTTTTCCCAATAAAAAAATTTTTTTAAAACAATCATTTAATATCTTTCGAACAAAAATCTTGTTTATATTGTGATTTTTTGAAGAAAAAAATTATAAAAACGTTTTTAAAACATGTTATAATTTTTTATTATTTTAAAATTTTTATATAAATTGTTTATTTTTAAAAAATCGTAAAAAAAAAAATATTATTGGGAAGATTTAATTATAATTTGTTTAAAAAAAAATGTTTTTTAATGACAATTCAAAACAGTTTTCTACCAGATTTTTTAACTACGAAACATTTTTAACCAGATGTATTATGTATTTTTTTAGTTGTATTATTGTTTTTTTTATAGAATATCCTTAATTTTTAACACATTTTATAAAATTCTTTATCTTTTATAATATCAATATAACATATTACAAACTTTTATAACGCCTTTAATAACAAAAAAAAATGTTATAAAATCTGTTCATTTTTTTATAACATGTTATAGATGTTGTTATTAATATTCTAATGTACTTCTTTTGAATTTTATAACAACTTCAACATTTATAACACTGATATATCACATAAGCTATTTCCAAAAAAGTGGGGTAAATTTATTTACAAATATATTTATTAAATCCAATCTTCAAAAAAGTATTTAAATATACAAAATCATTAAATACCGTTTCTAGATTCCTGAGAATAATTCAATTTGTTTCTTAGTATTGTATTACATAAAGAAAAGATATTAAATTTTTTGATCTCGATTTTATCTGATATTTTTTATGGGTGAAAATTGGTGTTTATTATTTTCTTTTTGATCGAAAAAATCGTTTCCATAACTTGTTTAATCTCAGACAATTTTTTCAAATAGAATTGAAAACATATAACTGTGTTTGATTGTTTAAAAAATCAATTGTACCCTTTCCACATTTTCAGTGTTTTATTAAAATTGGTCGTACATTGTTTTCACCAAAAAAAGTGTTATTTTTTTTATTCATTTTTTTGGAAATATTTCAACCAAACATATTTAGAAATAAATACCTTAGTCATTGGATCAATCGGTATTAATATTAAACTTAATTTGGTATTGCCAATTAACGAATATCTCCACTAACAAAGATGATTTTTTATGAAATGTAAAAAAAAATTCCCCACTTTTTTGGAAATTGCTTATATAGCATGTTATATAATTATTTTTTTATTAGGGTTGGAATCTAGAATAGAAGAATTTTTTAAAAATAAGAATTTTACTTTCAAAAGTTAAATTCTCAACATAGAAAGATAAATTTCTCTTAGATCAAAGTGATTGAGGAAAAAAAAACATTTGGACTTTTTTTTGCTGAAATTTCCCTGAAATTTCCCTAAAATTTAAATTTAAGAAAAGAAGAAAAACAAAAAGAGGATAACAGGCTTTTTCAATATCAGAACCATACAAATTGCGAATTGATAAAGATTGTTTTATTTGAAAAACTATTTAAAAAATTGAAATGTTTCCTGTAGTATTACAGATACCTTAGAAAATTGATTAACTGAGTGACAACTAAATATAGAATCTCAATATAATTGATTGTGTGAAAAGTATTGCATTTCCATAGAGCTGATAGTATCCAAAGTTTTTTATTTACCTAACACATAATACTACCGATAGATTGAGAAATGATAATTTACATCAAGTTGTTACTTGAGTTGATGAAAGGGATTGATAAAAAATGCCAATCAAATCAATACAAAATTCAATAATTGTTTCGATCTGATCATTGATGTATTTTTATTTGATTTTTTAAAAATAATTTCTTTTGAAGATTAGTTTGTTGATCAATAAAAATTTACCAACAGATAAAAAATTACATATTCAATAAAACTCTATTGATATAATGATTTGGCAATTATGAAAATTTTAGAAAGATTTAAAAAATAATTGTGTTGATAAAAAAATTATCATTTTTTTTTCACAAAATTGGTTAACTTCAAAATACTTTTTCAGGAGAATTGGCTTTTTCGCGATAAAATATCTTTTCACGAAAAAGTTAGTTATTCACAAAATAAATTACATTTACTCGGAAGAATTACATTGCCGTGTATTCTAGGCTTTTAGATGGAAAAATCTATTGAATTTCTTGGAATTGTTATTTGTAAAAGAGAAAAGCAAAAGAAAATGAAGATTTTTTTCCCTTATATTATGCAAATACCAGTATTAATTTTTTTATTTTTAAGGGATGTTTCAAATGAATCCTTCAGATACTATACAAAAATCATATTTTTATAGATAGTTAAGGTTCAAACGATCTTGGATCTAAAGATTAAAAATAATTATTTTTTTTTTGTGAAAAATGGTGATTATTGAATGTGTTTTTTTCGATTTTATTTTTTGTTCTACTTTAAAATCCCACTAACAAAGCCCTTAAAAATACACCTAACGATCATGAAAAAAATTTTTCAAAAAAAAATGAAAACATTTGGTAATTTTTCACTTTTTAATAACTTCAATTATAATAAAAATGATTGGTTAATAAGAGATCTTTGATCAAAAAATTTGTTTTTAAAAGATGATTTATAATTTTAGTTGAAAAATCTAATTTTCCAGGTTCTATTAAGATTGTTTTTCAAATTTAATAGTAAAAAAATTTTAAAAGTTTTTTCTTTCGGTTAAGAGGTTATTTGATTATGTCTTTCAAAAGTAATTTAAATAAAAGAAATATCAATCAAATGGAGAATCAATTATTTTGACTTTGAAGAATTATTTTTTTAAATTGAAAAAAATAATTTTTTTTTGATTTTACCGTTAGGTTTTTTTTACTTTTTGTAATAAACAGAAAATTGATATAAATTTTCGGTTTATTTCAAAAAGTAAAAAAAACCACCGTTAGCTTTTCAAGAAATTTTCTTTTCATTTCAAAAATTAAAAAAAAACACCGTTAGCTTTTCTTGAGTTTTCTGTTTATTTGTAAAATCAATAGATTTTCGTTAGGTTTTTTTGCGTTTTCTATTTATTTGTGAAGTGTTCTAGGTTTTTTTTACTTTAGAAATAAACCGAAAATTTATTAAAATTTTCCGTTTATTTCTAAAGTAAAAAAAACCTAACGAAAATCAATAGATTTTCTAAATAAAAAAAAAAGCCTCAAAAAAACCTAGAACACTTTACAGATAAAACAGAAAACCTCAAGAAAACTGCGGTTAGCTTTTCCAGAATTCAAAAGAATAGAGTGAAATCTTTGGTTTTCCACAATTCTTTTGAATTTTAAAAAATCGCCGTTATGTTTTTTTCATATTCTCTAAAATAAAAAAAAAGCTAAGCACTCTACAGCACTCTACGGACACTTCCATAATTATCATTTCTATTTTTTTTCTTTTTTATTAGATGAGTACAACATTTTTAAAACGGTTAGTTATTATCTATCCAAGTAAATATCACAAAGCTGAATTAAACCAAAATTCATTTGTCAATTCATTTAAAATTTTTTAGTCCTAAAAACCACCTTTTTTTCTCAATTAGAGAATATTAAAAAACCGTGTTACTACTAAAAACAATAGATCCAATAGCCTCAAGAATTGTTTTGAAGTTCTGGAATGTTGGTTCTTTTGTGAATAAACATTATTAATAATAATGAAACGCTAATTCAACTATTAGTTTTATCTAACTTGAAATTATCAATTTTATTTTGTTATAAGAGTGCTAGAAGTTATTTATTCAATTAGTTTTTCATTAAAGTCGGTTATTCGTGCTTGGGTACTAATAACCAAGTAAAATCCAATGATTTCCACCTAAATCAATAATACTCTTAATTACTACTTTGTGGTTTGCGGGTTTTTATAAAGTAGAACAGAAAATAACCCAACGAAAAAAACTACATTTTTTGGAAAAAAAAATTTATTAAAATCTTTGGAGAAAAGATCGTGTTCTCTTTTAAAAAACAAAAGCATGGCATTTGTAATGTTTCTTCAGATTCCATTCGGAACTTGCCTCCTTCATAAAGAGAACTAAATATTTGGTCAATAAAAAAATTTGTGGTTTTGTTTGTTGGTTTAATGTCCAACTTTGGTGGATATTAAATTTAAATCAAGAATCACCAAAAGTAAATAATTTCTTTGTGTTGTTCTTTTGGTGGTGGAGTGGGTTGGGGGGTATTTGGTTTTCCACCCTTTTGAAAAAATCACTTTGTTTTTTTTGGTTGAGTTAAGTTAACAGAACAGAAAGGAAAAAAAGAAAAAAAAAAAAAAAAATTGAAATGATTACGGTTATGGAATTCAAACAAGCAATTACAATTTTTGTGTGATCAATAGTTAAACCAAGACAAAGAGGTAATAAAATTAATGAACCAATTTGTTTTTTTAAATCTGATTTTGATATTGAATATTTAAATTTGGTTTTATGTTTACTTTTTTTTTCTTGTTTTCTTTTTTGTCTGTTTTTGATTATTGTTTTTGTTTTTGCGAAATATTAAAAAAATGAATTTATCAGGTTTATGAGAAGAGAAAAAAAAAATTGTAGGTTCAGTCTTACACTTGAAGTTCATTAATTGTTCCTATTTTAATATTTAAAAAAGAAGATTGTATTTTTTTTTTGTTTTGAAAAAAAGAAAAGTAAAAAAAACAAAATGCTCGATAAATACACAACGAAAAAACAAAGTAAGATTTCAAACTAATTGATATTTCGACGTAACGCTTAAATTTAGTATATTTTTTTTTGGATTTACATTGTTTTTGAAGAAATTGGTATGTTGTTTGAAGAAGTGTATATACTTTAAGATCGTTGGTTGGCATAAACCAATTTCAAAAAAAAAAGAAATAATCAAAACAAAAAAAATGAAAAAATGATCTAAATCATTTGAATACTAAAATAGCTTTCAAAATTTTGTTTGGAAACCGAACTTTAAATTTAAAGTATTTAAATTATTAAGCTATTAAAAGAAAACTGTCAAAAAAGAATAAATTGGTTTTTGAAACTCGACAAGTTTGTGGTTTTAGTGGGTTTGTGAATTTTTGAAAGTACAAACTTTCTAATAAATAGTTTACTAGATTTAAGGACTAAGTTCCCACCCAGAGAGGGTGTTTACTTCTTGGGTTATTTTACCTTCACCTCTCAAAATGAATTTTCAGACTGAAGTAATTGTACAAAAAAAATTAATAAATTCAAAGTTAAAAAAGTACAAAACAATAAAAGAATTTTCAAATTAGATATTTGAATTAAAAGTTTTGAATAATTGATTTTTAGGGATTTTGAAGTACATATTCAAATTTGAAAACCTTTCAAATTTGTAAAGGGAAATAATAACTCTTAGTACAGTCAAATATATTGTTTTGTGTTTAGAGTTTTGAAAAGGGAATTATTAAATTATTAAAATCAAATTTTTGACACAAGTAAGAGAGGTTAAAATTGTGAAAATTGTTGAAATTCTGAAATTTTCTTACTTTGTAAGAGAAATCCACAGTGGGTATATTTAAGTGAGATTGCGGAATTCTTTTGAGAGTGGTTTTTATCAACAATTTCACTTTTTTCATCCACATAACCAAGACTTAAGTCTCTATTTTTTACAATAATTATTCTAGACAATCTATGGATCTATATAAAATTTTACTTTAGGTTCTCTTTTTAATAAAGGGGGTGTTTTTGATGATTCATATTGAAACAAAATTGAGCTATTATATTGATCAAAATAATGCTTACCCAACAACTATAATCCTGTTTTAAAATTAATTTGTGTAATTTATTTTCTTGTTCCAATCGATCATCCAAGTTACTCAATTGAAGTATGCTAAGTTAAACTCAATTTTAATAATAAAATATCTAGATATTTTCAGTATATTTTATATTAGGAATGAAAATAATTCAAAATTTTTGATAATATTCTCAGTTTTTTGGAATTTTTAGGTTGTTTTGATTGTAAAATTTCCAAAGAAAAATTTGGATCTATTTTTTCAGATAAATTGTCCAATTTATCTTTTATTTTTAGAATTTCTTTTTAAATGATCGAACTTTAAGAAATATGTACTATATTTACTGAGTTTTTATTGTTGGTTTCTATGGTTATTTCGTATTTGGATCTTTTAGAGCAAATATACATACATTTTATTTATTAATCTTTTAGGGTAGTATTATTTTGACAACATTAAAATATTTTCAACTTATAGAAGATTTAATAAACTTGCTGATATTGAAACTAAATTCCAAAAATTGGGGCACAGCTTCAAAATCAATTTAATTACAAGAAAAGTGATATTTGACTCTTTAATATTAACATTAGAAATTAACAACCAATGAGATAATTTTAAAGTTAATTCTGAATCATTTTTTGTTAATTATTTTTTGATTTTTGATTTTCAAAAATTTTTTTGATTTTTTTTTGTATTCTTTTTTTTAAAACTTTTCCAAAATCTCAAAATCACTTTAAAATGAAATTTAAAGGTTTTGATTCTGATCACAAAAAAAAAATTTTTTTTTTTCTCTCAACAAGAAAAATTTTTTTTTATCAAGAAAAAAAAAATTTGAAAAAAAAATCAGATATGGGGTGCTATAACACATGATCTACAAACAGACCTTATTATCATTAATATAAGAGTGAATATTGAATTTATTATTAATGATATTATCAAAAAAACTAATGTATTTCAATTCGTTTAATTCAGAATATGGTGAGTTGAAATGGATTTTCCAAAAGGATGGGGCTTGTCCACATATTTCAAAAAAAAAAAAAAGCCAAACTTACTTAAAACGGGGATATAATGTCCTGAGCCCTTGACCCCGAATTCCCGGATTTAAACCCAATTGGGACTTTATCGTCAATTATGGATACTAAACTGGAAAATTGAAATCCAAAAAACAAAGGAGAATTTATCAAAATTTTCACTAATGTCTGGAATACTTTGAGTTGGGAAAGATTAGAAAATTAGTAAATTCTATATATAAAAGGATAGATTTTGTTATCATAAGACAAGTAGAATCTATTAATAGTTTTTATTAATTTTTCTTTCAATAAAAATGAATTTTTTAGTAACTGTGTTCCAAAAATAGGGGCATATTTTTTTTATTTTTTCTTTTTTATTTTTTTAGATTTGAATTTTAAATTTACTATAGAATATATAAATAGTATTAATTAAATATTTTTGAAAATTTATTATTTTAATGTTCAAGTATTACATATTTAGGAGTATATTTTTATTAATGTGATTTTTTTTTTTGTGTACGATTTTTTGGAATTGAGTTTATAACAAAATACCCTAAGTGTAATTTCGAGAGTGTTTATGCCCCCATTTGTTGTGGTTCTGGAAATATTTTTTTAATATTAAGTATTTTCTGTTGAAGGGACTGGTCTATATTATTTTTTTTTAAAACCAATTTCTAAATAATGATTCCTAATATAGAAAAGGTTTTAATATTGAAAATAAACAGAGTTTTCTAATCTAAATAATGGGCAAGAAATTTTCCCAATCTCTATTATATGTAGATTAACAAAATTTAATAGAGATTATTCCCTAAAAACATGCTCAATTCCAATAACCAAATAATTTTCAAAAAAAAATTTCTTTTCTTGTCATATATTTTTCAAAAGATTTAAATTACTACAATTAGGAACAAATTGTTTTCTAAAAGTACACAATCAATTTAATTCGATTTAATATAATTTTTGGTTATTCTAATACACCATATATTTGATAAATTAAGGGTTAAGTACCATCCTTGAAGATAAAAATAACTCATTTGATTCAATCAAAAAAATGAAAAAAAAAAGCAAAAAAAACTTTGAGATCTCAAAAAGTGTCGAATTGGGGAACTTTATAAGTAAAATAAAATTGTTTTCAAATTTATATTTTCGAACCAATTCAAATTGGAAATTAAGTTTCTCTCTTTGCATATATTTTTCTCAAAATTCCCATTTTTTTGATTGTTGATTTTTGGAGATCATTCTTATACCATATACTTGTTAGTTGTTGATTGGTATTGGGCACTCATAAAATTACTTAATTTGTCTTCCATTTCTGAAAATTATATGTCAAGGTTATGACTCGGTCCTGAAAACCTCTTACAAATCCAAAATTTAGCCCTGTAAATTTTACCAAATGTGAAATTCAATTGTCATCTTTAGTAAAACTGGATTATTTGGGATTTTTTGATGCTATGCTTTTTCTATTCATATAAAAACTGACTTTAATGTTATAGTAATCGATAATAATTCAGTTTGGGGAATTTAAGTTTCAAAGATCTTGATTGATCATTCAAAAACAATGAGTAAAAAAATAATTTAAAAATTTTCCTTTTCACCACAATTTTACAATTAGATTGGGATTTAACAATTTTTAATCCAGATGAGTTAGACTCAATAAAAACAATAGTATGCTATGGAACTTTGATAGTTTGTTTATAATAGGTTATACCTTGAACTATTCCCAAACGTACTTGAGATCAAAGTAAAAAAATATTTTTAATGTGCCAATGTTGGATCTTGTTAAAAAGTGTTACCATATTATTTTGAACAATTATTGATAAAACAATTGACAGACTTCAGTAGCGATATTTTATGTCCAAATATTCAAAATTTTTTATGTCACACAATTTCAAAATGACTGTTCATTTCTTCTTTTGAATTCTTTAAATTGAAAACTTTTTTGGGGTTAATTAATTTCTTATTTCAGTAATTTGAAAATAAAAGAACTATTATTGGTCACTCTTTTAGTATTTACGATTCAAAAGGTGTTTTGCTTTTCTTCTCCAAAAATATTTTCAGTTTTGGTTTTAACTATTTCATAAAATTTTAATTAATACGATTTTTCTGAATAACTTTTGGTGTTGAAGTTCTTCAAAGGAATTATCGGTCAAACACAGAGTCTCAAAAAAGAAAAAGTGTCGAAATATGAATTTGAAATACAAATAAGTGAACAAGATCGATAAAGTAATTCTTATTACAGTTTTGCTTTTGATTAGAAGTGTATTCACAGACCAATGGGAAAGTATTGTTGTCTAGACTTGGCAGGACTTAAATCAAGTTCTTCGAAGAAATCAGATAGAGATTTCATTTTTCGTTAGAAAAAAAACAAATCTTGAGTTGAATTAAATATTCTTATAACAGCCACTACCTGAAGAAACTAAAATCTTTCTTGCAACTATGAAAATATTATAGGAAAAAACAAAATTTCCAAGATCATTTGAAAAGGAAAAATTTTGACGAATAATTCCTTTCAAATTGTGTCCACACTTTGGGTTAATTAAAAACTTTTTGATTTCGATTTTACATCATCAGATAATTTTTCCAAAATAAAAATTTGAAACGGTTTTGTATTATATCAATCCCAAATTCTTGTAGTGGTATTTATAGAGTCCTTTTAAGGTTTTTGTCTCTTGGAATGAAAGCACATATCAAAATGAAATTTATTTTAGGAAAATCGAGTAAATTAAAAAAAAATTCCGATTTTCTTGTTGAATTCTTTTATTTTGAAAAACCCTTGTTAAAATCCAAATGTGTGTTAAGTGTTTGTTTCGTTTTAGAGATAGTTAACGATTTTGAATCAAAATAAAAATAGTACTAATTGGAGATTATCAAACCATAATAAATGATATCACAAATATAATTCCTTATAATGTTTTATATTCTCAAACACGACTCTAAAATAATTTTAAAAGAGAATATCAAGTTTCAAGAATCATATTTTTTTGTTTGTTTATTATTTTGTGTTTAAAATGTCAAAAAAGAAAATTCAGAAGAAATTTTTTCAAAACTCTGATGGGTTAAACCCAATCCCTGTTTTCATTGTAAAACATCCCTGGGTGACAATATGTATTAGTTTAGGCATTGCGTTAGCAATGACCTTTGGCTGTCTTGGATTCAAATTTAAATATGATGAAACTGTAAGTTTTTAATCCATTTAACTCTTTTTTTTTTTTTTTTCAGAAAATCTTTTCATAATCTTTGAAAAAAACCTTTTTAAATTAGATTTAAAAATGTCAAAAATTCTAATAGAACTGTTTACAACTTTTTTTTTTTGGAATGTTGTGAAAATAATTTGAATTTTTACTGATTTTACAGTTTTTCTCTTGATTATTCAATAATAATGTTCAAAAATAATAATCTTATTAATTATTATTCCAGTTTTGTCTGGTGTTAGTCTTCAATTCTTTCATCTTTGTATTTTGAAGAAGAAAAAAAAAAGGTGAAAAAATGAAATTAAATTCATTTTTTCCCTTTTTTACCAAATCCATTTTCATTACAAATAATACCGAAAATGAAAAATAAAATTCACCAACTTTTCAAATGAAAAAGACTTGAATTCTTTTTAAAAAGTAACAACTCCAAAAATTCACGAAAAACAAATTTAATCCTTTGAATATGTAATCTAAAAACAAAAAAACAAAAATCAAAAATCAAAAAACAAAAACAACAAATTCAAAAAATAAAAAGATGACCAATTTTGTTGTTCGGAAAGGAAAAACAGCAGATCAAATCGAAGGTGTGATGATGGTCTTTCGAGAAGAGACCTTTTTCGATTCCGGCACATATGAGTATATGAGCAGTGAACATCAGCAGCAAACGCAAGTTGTCGGAGGAATAGGCTTTTATTATGAGTGCACTGATTGTGACAATTTGATCACTGAGGAGCATTTGGAGCGGATCTACAAATTCGAGCAAAAGATCTTAAATAACAAGGAGTACCCAAAGTATTGTCTGAGGATGCTTAACTCAGAAGAGTGTATCCCACGAACGAGCTTTCTGGATTACTTCTATGAAGACGGCGAGCAAATTGCCGATTTGCAAGCGGGCGCACGTAATTTATATAACAATGAGCAGGACAGAAGAGAATACTGCGACAAGAATTTTAATGCCGAGACCCTCAAGTGCAAATTTATGTCGAGTGGGTTTGGATTTGGCGGTCCGTTGGAGGGTTACAAAAACAAAGACGATCGAACGAGCGAACAAGAAAAAAAATTTGAGGATTGGATCATCAACTTTCTCCCCGACTTGGCGGAGGAAACAAACACAGACAATTTTGAAATTCTCTACTTGGGGAACGGAATCACGATGAAGGCCATTAACGACCTAATTCTGCACGACACGTTGCTGATCAACATTTCGCTTGTCCTGGTATACATTTATACCTTTATCCATACCAAGACCATCGTTTTGACTCTGCTGGGGATCTTCCACGTCATGCTGTCGTTGCCGATGTCCTATTTTTTTTACACTGCGATCCTCGGTGTCGAATGGTTTTCGATGCTAAACTTTTTGTCCTTGTTTGTCGTGCTTGGTATTGGCTGTGATGATCTATTTATTATGCTTGATGCCTGGAGACAATCCAAGCACCAAAGCCAGGAGGTTTCCAAAAACAAATTCACAAGGATGAATTGGGCATACAACAGGGCTTCCATCACCATGCTGATCACCACGATCACTTCCACGGGGGCATTTTTCGGGAACATTGCTTCAACAATACCCCCAATCCGATACTTTGGCATCTTTACGGGGATGGCGATTGTGTTTAATTATTTGCTGGTCATTACTTGGTTCCCCGCTGTTATTGTCATTTGGAGCCGAAATGGCGAAGGACAGTGTTGCTGTGGTGGTTGTATGAAGAAGAGCAAGAACAAGAGCAAGAACAAGGGCAAGGGCAAGACGATGGAAAAAGATCATGGGGAGGACCCTGATTATGATCCTAATAATAGTGATGTTGAACTCGAAACAAAGAATAGCAAGAAAGATCAGGTCAGCACAGATCGGAGAGATGAAAGTTTGGATACAATGAGTTCTGAAACAGACTCCGATGCGTCAACAAAATCTAACCATTCGCAAGAGTCCTTAAAGCTAGGTTTTGATATCGAAAAATTGAGGATTTTGGAAAAATACTTTTATAAATATCACGTAACATTTTTGAAAAAATATCGGTGGGCCATAGTAATTGTTTTCATCGGCATCTTTGCTGCGTTTACTGTTCAAACGGCCAAATTAAGGCCAGCCGAGGAGGCAACCGAATTTTTACCTAACGATCATTTTTTGAAAAGAGCCATTGACGCGGATGCCGAGGAGTTTTCTAAAAGCGGGATTGTTAAAACGGCATACATCCAATGGGGGGTGAAGGGGATTGATCGTGAGGGGGTTGACCCCTTAGAGGTCGACGATCTGGGAGAGCCGATTTATGACAAGGATTGGCAGCCCCATTTGAAGTCCTCGCAAGAATGGGTAATCGAGGTGTGCAGAAGGCTAAGAGAGGAATACGAGGGAAGCCTTTACAGAAATGGCCAGTTGATCTGCTTCATGGAAGACTTTCGAGCATGGGTCACCAACGAAACATTGGCCGGCGGCTCCTACACGTTCCCCGTCGAGGAAGACCGGTTTGAGGGCCTGCTGTATGATTTCACCAATTATGCGCGGCGCGAGATTATGGACAACGAATTGCAGCCCGAGGTTATGCTCATACCTTACACTTATGAAAACACGATTGCGTTTGATAAAAAGACGAAAGAGTTGAGAATGTATGACATCCAGTTTAATTTAGTCATCAACGGGTATGCAACAGCCACCAAGACAAGACCGGTTTTTGACAAAGTTGAAGACTTTGTTGACCAAATAAATAAGGATGCGCCCAGCGGGATGCGCATGGCCGGCAATGTTGGATGGAGTTGGATGGAAATGCTCACCGAGGAGATCCTTGTCAAGGTCGCCATCACCACCATTATTGTTTCGCTCGCTATTGCCTACATAATCATTTTGGTGTCGACCGACAACCTCATAATCAGTCTGCTTGCCATCATCTCGATTGGCGGGATTGTCGTCACAATCATCGGCATGATGGTGTCACTGGGCTGGGAATTGGGCGTGATTGAATCAGTGTCGATGACGATCATTGTCGGTATATGTGTGGACTACATTGTACATTTCTGCCATGCATACAACATTGCGCCTTACCAATCGTCATTCAATAAATTGAGAGTCGCGATCACAAACCTGGGTATTTCCGTTGTCTCGGCTGCCATTACAACCCTATTCGCCTCCTTTGTAATGATACTCACATATTTCACAATGTTTAAAAGATTCGGTATCTTCATTTGGATGACCATTTTTTCGAGCGTTCTTTGGTCGTTTATCTTTTTTTTCTGTCTTTTAATTTTCTTTGGCCCAACCGGTGATAAGGGTAAACTTAGTCTCATCATGAAAAAAATATTTTGCAAACAAAAATACAAAGAGTATCTTGAATCGAAAGCCGAAAAAGAAAACGTCGCAAAGGACCGCGAGAATTCAAAAAAGCATCAGGGAACACCCTTAGATGATCAAAACTTTGTAGAAATTGAATCGCCTTTTGATCACCAAGAGCATACAATAGATACAAAGAAACAGAAGCAAAGCCAGAAACAGAAACACAATTCCAGTTCTGATTCGTACAATAGTTCAAGTGATACCAGTTCTTCAAGTGATTCGACAAATAGATAAATTGGTCTCGTAATTGATAAATATATGATTATTTATTATGAATAATCAAGTTTTAATTTTTTTTCAAATCAACTATGTTTTTAAAAAAAATATATTGAATATATTTAGAAATTTTAGTAATACATTCATTTGTCTTTGTTTATCAATACTTGGAATTTTCCAAGAAATAGAGTGATTTTTTATCTTTTAAAATATTTATATTTTTTTTCTTAGTATTCTTAACACATAATTACTAAATTTTCCAATCTATGTTTATTCCAATCAATAAAAATAAATTTTAATTTTAAAAAGAATTAACTAAACACATTTTTTATTTTTGAAAAAATAATATATATATATATATTATGTGCGAAATAATTTAGAGATGATTCTGGTTGTTCTTCTAGTTGTTTTGGCTCTTTTTGGAAAAAAATGCAATTTTCAAGTTACTTGAAATATTTTAATCATGAAATCGATCCAAATAAATGGTTTTTTAACTTGCAGAGAATCTATTGGATTTAGAGCCTTAATTTTATGGTGTTTTTTTCAAGTGTTTTTCTTTGAATAAAAAATAGTATATATATATATATATATATATAAAGAGATGATGATTGGTTGACTTATTTCGATTTGACAAGTGAATCATGTTTATTGTTATCAAAGTAAAGGGGTGATTATTTATACAATGGCATGATTGAATCCAATAATTCAACTCATTTTTCAAATCTTGAAAAATCGGTTATCATTTTATAATGAGTTTATTTTTTCTAATTAGTTTTTGGTAAAATGGTCTGATCCTTGTTTTTAGCCTTTAAAATCTAAAAAAAAAAGAAAAAATATTTGTTAAATAATTTTAAATATTTGAAATTTTTACCTTTAGTCAATTTTAACAGTTTATAGGGACAATTAAAAATTGGAATTCTAAATATAATTTTAAAAATATAAGAGTGATATACCAAATAATGAATCTCATAGAAATCTCAACAATAAAAAAAAAAAATGGATACTTTATTTTATTTATAAATATATAATAAATTTTTTGAAAATAAAAAAATTAGATAATATTTTCTAAAAAAAAAAATAAGAGTAAAAACAAAGAAATTTTAATATTAATATTGGAAATTTGAATATATTTTTTATTTTTTTATTATTATAATTGTTAATTCATATTCGTTTTATTTGTTGGAAAATATTATAAAAAAAAGAACCATTTTGATATGTATTTCCGTTTTAGTTATTATTTACTATTTCAAAGAATTGGGTTTTGTTTATTAAGTCTTGAATCAAATTATGAAATTAAAAAATATTTTTTTTAGATTATAGTTCGATTTTACCAAATAGTAAAAAACATTTTTTGTTTAATTTTTTAATTAAAAGGTGCCATTTCCTTTCTCTTATTATTTTTTAAAACTTAGAAGTCGATGGATTCTTAATTTGTGTTAGATGGTATAATTTTGTGGTTTTTTGCATGTTTGAGTTCAAATTTTCAAGGTGTTTATGGCCTGAAAATTCAAAAATTGCGACATTTTTATACTTATTTTTTTTACATAAATTATAATATAATAATCCAAAATTTGTTCTTAATTTGAATTTTTTTAATGTGCCTTAATTTCAGTTCAAAAAATATGATATAAATATTGAAATGGTTGATTTATTTACAATTTCAAAACGGTTATTGTAATTTTTTGTAATTAAGTGGAATTATTTATACTTTTATTTTGAAACTTTTTGGTTTTAAAGTTGAAATATATTTTTTACATAGTATATGCAAGCAATAATTAATCTTGCTTCTTTAGACAAACTATTATTTTTTTGTAATAATTAGGGGTGTTTTTTGGGTTATGAATTTTTTTAAAAATGGAAAAAATGTATCAACTGTAAAAAACCACAATAATTCATTTTGGAAAATTGTTTCTAGAAATAGGATAAATATTGTAATAAATTAGTTTTTACTTTATTTTATAATTACATATTATCGTAAAACATTATTTTGAATTTGTTAGTAATTTTCCTTTAAGATTTTATTTACATTACCGGTTCCTTAATTATTATTTTTTTTTCGTGCTCTTTATTTGAGATCTATTTTTAAAAACTGGATTAAGACACAAATGTTATAGATGATTCTGTTTATTCCCATTCTTAATTGGAAGAAGAAAAATCCATTCACTTCAATTTTTTATCAATGGTATATGAAATTGCGTATATTACAGACTTTCTCTAATAAACCAAAGAAGTCAAAATATTATTAATTTCTTTTAATGTTTAAATTGGTTAAAATTTGGAGTGGTCATCTTTTATAAATTCTTATTTATTATAGCTAATCTTTTTATCTCAATTTTTTCCCTTCTTTAATTCTACAGTGTGTTGAAAAGTTTCACAGAGTCTATAACTTTTGAAAAAACCAATATAATTTAGTGAAATAAAAAAGTTTACTAAATTGTTCCCAGTTGTGAATAGGTTAAAAGAAGTTTTCTTTGGGGTTATTGTTCAATTCTGAAAAGCAAATATTTTACTTAATTTGTTCAAACTCTCGAAACCCCAATATTCGTGTATATGGTTTATATTTAACCATGTAAATGAAATTACTTTTTTTATATTGATCCTTTCAATATTTTTTGTTTTCTCTTTTTTATCTTTGGGGTAATTATTTCTATTATTATAAACTAGATTTCAAAAATTTTGATTTACTTTTCATTGTGAATGGGAGTTTTTTTGAGGGTTTATTCCAGATTTTTATCAAAAAAATATATTTTCAAATTTTTGGGAGAGAATCATTTTTTAAATTTTGCAAATTTTAGTTTTGCTATTTTAAATTTATCTCTTTCTTTTTCTTTTTCTTTTTCTTTTTTTTTTTGAATTTTTCTTTTAAACTTTTTTTTTTTTTTTTTTTTTAAATTTTTTCTTTTGGTAAAGATCAAATGAAAAAAAAAAGATCCTCAAAAAGATCGATAATCACTATAAAAATTGAGACTATTTATTTTTTTTTAAAATGGATTTAATTATTAATAAAAAATCTTGTTGTAACTTTTTTTCAGTGAAAGTTCAATAATAAAAATCTATAATGCTCATTTCTAAAATTTTGACTCACATTTTTGTTAGTTTTTAGTTCTATTTGTTTTTTTTTTTAATATCGGGCTTTTATATATTTTGAATAACTTAAAAGTGAATTACCAATCAGATTTAGTTATTTATTTTACTTGAACACTAAAGGATATTTTTTTTTTTTTTTCAATTTATTATTTCAGGTGAGTCACAATGTTTGAAATTGGATTTAGCAGTGAAAAAAATACTGGAAATGAAAAAAAGTCTCAAAAGGATTTTTTATTGTGAATATTAGGGAAAGTGTTGTGTAATTTGTGATATTTAAAATCAAGTCCTTTTTTTTTTTTTTTTTTTTACGAATCAAATTTTTAAAATTAAAACTCAATCAATTATTCAAATGTTGATTAATGAAATTAAACTTATTCAAAACACCCTTCAATCAATCAAAAAACGAGAGAAACAATTATCATTTTCCAAACTCTAATAAACCCTGCTAAAACTTGATTGTTTTTCCAAAAAGGTAGATCTACTTATGTGATCAAACAATTACTTGAGTATTTATTAGAAACCTTACTTTAATGAACTTTGGGTGGGTATATTATTAAGTTATCAAAAATTTGGTTATTTATAAAAGGGGTTTGATTTTGAAGGTTTGCAATTACATAACGATTTTCCTAAAATTCATAATTAAAAAAAAATTACATGTATTTTTTTCTTGCCGTGGAACGTTTCCATGATTATACTCTTTTTTCTCAATCCTAATAATGATGATGATGATGATTATCTATTTTTCAATTCTGAAATAATTGTTATATATGTGATTCTTTATTCCCTATTTAGAAACTGGGATATACATATAAAAAATTAAATATTAATAAAGGGGTATATCATATTTGAATCTATTCCTAGAAAACTGTTTTTGTAAACTCAAAAGAAAAAGGAAAACCATTACAATATTAACTAAAAAAACTCTTCATTTTTTTTTCATAGCGATTTTTTTGAAATTATTTCAAATTTTGAATATAATTTAAACAATAAAAATCCAATAACTTTCAATTTAAATACTCTGTTTCGGTTGGTGGTGGAGAAATTGTTGACAAATCCTCTTTTGTGTGGGTTCTGTAATATTGTTTAAATTTGTCCCTCTGAGAATTTCTTTTGAAAAAAAAAGAGAAATTTCCACAATTCAGAACAATTGTCACCTTTTTAAACTATCTAACTTGATTAGATCTTTCCAAAATTTTTCTTTAAACTTTCACAACTCCACAATTTTCATTTCAAAACAATAAACACAAAACTATTAGAGGTATTTTCTAAAATTTTTACAAATACATTTTACCAACACTTTTAAAAGTTGGAAATGTTTTCAAATTTGAACTTGTGTTTGAAAATCCCTTTATGGACTAATCTCTATTAATTTTTTTTACCAAAATTTATTAGATTTGAGAAAATTTTTAGCCAATTACTTAGATTGTTAACCCTGTTTATTTCCATATTAAAACGTATTTCTAGATAAGAAATCCTTTTTTAGAAATTTTTCATCAAAAACAATAATAGAGACTAGTCCCTTAAAGTTATTTTTTAAAAAATTTTCATTCAAAAATCCCATTAAATTCTAATTTTATTGTTTGATTTTTGGCTTTGAAATTTGTGATTTTTTTGTTTATTTTCTTTCGATGAAAATTTCCTTAAATTCTGATTGTGAAATAACACAAGAACAAAACTCTTTCTGGGGAGAAAATTTCGTCCTTAATAGTTTATTAGATTACTAACTTTGAAAAACTTCTCAATCGATTTATCATAAAGTGTGGAAGATAATATTTGTAAAAGGGAGAATTAAAAAGATTAAAATTGGTGAATAAAAGAGTTACAAGTACCACTGGGAAAACTTTGAGTTTTCGATTTTTGAAATTTGTGTCTGCCTAACAATTTAAGACTTTTCTCGAAGACTGATAAATTCAAAAAAAAGTTTTTACTTTGTGGTTCAATTTCCATTTTTTATAGAGAGAAGGTAAACCAGTTTTTTCAAAACATTTTATTTCAGGCTACAGTCTTGTTTCCTACTAATGTACAAGTTCTCTTTGTATTTGGAACCTACAAAATTCATTCTTCAATTCTTATAAAAACACTTTCAAAAATAACACTTGAACTAAAAAGTGAAGAACCTTTTTGTGAATTTGTCAGTAGTGGTTGTGGTTTTTGAAAGTTTACAAATATTTTTCTTTGAAGGAACTTTGGAACATTTTCAATTAAATTTCAAAAGGCTATCTTTTTTGAAATCAATTTTTTTTACCCTTTTTTTTCTTTCAAAAATTTGTCCAAAAGTAATTGAAACATTTGTATAAAATTTGAAAGAATAAAGAAAACTGAAATCTTGTAAACTGTCTGTCTGAAAGTTCCAAAAATCTTGAAAGTATTTTTATGTATCGCAATGTTCTCGAAGCAAAGAGGTGAAAATTTTTTTCGACTCAAAATCCAAATACCAATGCCTGTTCTTGTGTTTTGTTAAATTGTCTTGGTTTATCAATTGATTGTGATTTTTCAAAAGCGGAACTAATAATCAACACAGGGTTTGTGAGTTAAAAAGCCCATGTGAAATAACAATGAACAATTCAGAGATAAACTGTTCGTGAAAAGAAAAAGAAGATCCTGTTCAGAGAGATGTAAAAATGTTCTTTTAGGTTTTCTTGCTTTTCCAATTTTCAAAAAGTATTTCTCTCGAGAGAAAGACAATGAGTGGTTTTTCTTTTTCTCAGAAACAACAACACTCTTAAATTTATTTGTGGTAAATTTTCAAAAAAATATGAAGAAAACCTTACAATGGATCACAAAAGATTCTTGACTAATTCCCAGACACCCACCATTTCAAACTTTAGAAAAATTGTAATATTTCTCGGTAAAAAAAAAACAATTTAAGAAATGCAAGTCTCGAATTTCGTTAAAGATTAAAAAAGTTTCTTATAAAATGAACCACAATGTGGAAAGTAATCTATCTTTTCATTCAAAATAAAAAGATTTCAAAAAAACAAAAATCCCAAACAGTTAAAACCAATCTAAAATTTTTAGAGGTGAAAACCAGATCTGAGAAAGAGTCAACATTTCATTTTGAAAGCTACTTATAGTTGCTTTAAATAATTTTATTCAGTTTTGGTTTTGTTGAGACAAACAAAATAATAAAAAAAAAAAAAAAAAAGAAAAAAATTTAAAAATGGTTTGGTTGAAATAAGATGAAATTCAACCGACAATCCAAATAAGATTCCAACAAAACACCTATTGTCCACAAATATGTTTGAGAAAAATCATTAGAAAAGACGTGGCATGAATAGAAAAATGAAAATTAGTGAAAAGGATTGAAAAGTAAAGAAAGTAAAACCAAAGAAAAAAATAATAACAAACACATAAAGGAAATAATTTTCTCACTTCCATATAATTCTGTGAACCACAAACCCGAAAACACACTCACAACAACGAAATACCAAAAATATAAATCCCCAAGTATAGATTTTTTCTCCTTTCTAATATCATTTTTTTCTTTTTCTTTTTCTTGAAAAAATATTTATCTTCTTTTTTTTTTTTTTACTTTTTTAACAAAAAAAAACTTTTCCAAATTACAAATAAATAAAATTAATTAATTTTAAAAATCATTTCAAATGAAACAAATCTTTACATGGGTAAAAAACTACGATCGAGTTGTTAATGCTTTTGGTGTCTTTATCGATACCATTGTTGATCCTGAAAAGGCAACACAAAACAAGGAAGAGATACCAAAGGTTCTTGAGTGTCTCAAGAAATTGGACATCTTAGGCTTTTTGAGGGCAGTTGGGAAGGCCGCCAACATCGAGAGCGAGATCGTTGAAGAAATCATTACGATCGGCAAGGAAATATACAACAAGGTTGACCAGCTCTCGATTGAAATCATTGAAGAAGTCAGTGGCAAATTGTACCCCATCATCACTGGCCTCTCCTCGTTGTTTTTCAACATCAGCGCAGGTCAAATCGTGCAGATCTTAGAGAACTCCATTGGCGCATTAAATGTCAAGGTACCACAGCTTCTCAAGGTCTTTGAGAAGGTTGAAAAGGGCGAAACACACAACATCATGGAGGATCTTGTTCAGGTTTTCTTGAACCAGGGGCAAATGCAAAGGCTTGAGGGCTTTGATGAGGTTGAGCGCTGGTTCCGTTATAACGACTGGTTCAAAATCCTTGAATTCGCCATCAAGGTTCTTGAGGTCCAAGAATCCAGAATCGAGGAAATTAAAGAATTGGGCATGCAGTTTGCCGAAAAGTTTGAAAATTCAGGGTGCCCACAAAAGATCGAACAAATGATTGGGCCACTCTTAGATGTCGACAACAACACACGAGACAACGCTATCAAAACACTCATCGAGACTGTCAAGCTCACAGCCCATAGCGACCTTTGGAGATTCTTGGGCGGAAGATCTGTTTTGAAGCAAAACTGGAAGGGCGTCTCACAGTGCTATGAACGAGTAATGCTCCACGAGAAGGAAGACTCCGAAATCGCCTGCGATCTCGCACACTCCTATTTCAAAATGGGCGACTTTGAAAAGGCCAAAAAATGGGTCAACCGCTCCATCGAGATCAAAGGCGACGTCGCAAAGTATTGGTCAATGAAATCTGTGATCGAACTTGCCACCGGCAACGAAGACGCCAGCAAGAAGGACTGGGAGAGAGCAGTCGAATTGGACCCCAAAGACGCCATGATCTATGTCACCCACGGGTACTACTACATCGAGATGAACCAATTAGACGAAGCCGAAAAGACCTGGAAAAAGATCGTCGAATTGAGCCCAAAAAAGACTTGGTTCCTCTGCGAATACGCTACAACACTCTTCCTTCAGGGCGACGACGAAGAATCCATCGCAAACTTTGAATTGGCAATGGACAACATCGATTTAGAGCAAGACGATTCTCAAATCTATTATTACTACATCTCGGGTGCACTCTCATTAGCCAAGGGATATAACAAACGCGCCATCTTTGAATTCACAGAATTCTTGAAATTGCTACCTGGTACATCCATCGCAGGCGAAGAACACAGAGCTCTCTTATTAAGAGGAAACGCCTACGAAAATATCAGAAACATGAAACTTGCCAGAAAAGATTATGGCGAAGCTTTAAAATTAAAACCTAAAAATATACTCATCCAAAAAACTGTGCAAAAAATCGGTACAGAAAATGCTGATGAATACGATTAAATTTATTTTGGTTTTTTTTTTTATCGATTTTATTCCATATTATTATTTCGTTTATTTTTTTATTTTATTTTTTCTTTTTTAAAGTAAATTTCAAGTAATATTTCTTTATTACCCTTCGATCAGATCTTTTGAAAAATTTTTTTTTTTTTTTCTTTCTCAAAACTAAACTTTTTTTTTTTTCGAAAAAAAAAAGCTAAAAAATCTAATAAATAGGAAATAACACTTTTTCGACAGTTTGTTTTTTCTTTTATTTCTTTTTTTATTAATTTATTTTTTAATTTTTTTTATTTTTGTTTAGTGAACAACTTGTGGAATTATGAATTTTACTGTTTATTGCAAAATAAAACGATCAAAATTTTCATTTAGTTTTCCAAAAAAATAACATCTTGATAATACGAATATAAAACATCAAATTCCACAATTTTAAAAAGTAAAATAAATAATTTAAGCTAATTTTAAGAATTCAAACTTTGAAATTTTCGCCGATTTGTAAAAAACTTTTTTTGAAAAGCTAAATGAAAATTTTCTTCTTTTTATTTTGAAACAAATAGTATTCAACATTTTTTTTTAAAAATTAAATTAGTGAAATTTTTTTTACATTTTGTTAATTTATTGAGAGGAAAAAGTGATAAACGAAAAATTTATCAAAAAAAAAAAATAAAAATGTGTCAAAGAGAAATAATAAAAATAATAAATAAAAAAAAATAACAATATTATTTTTTTTGAATAACTTAATAAATGTCTTACTTTATTTAATTTTGGCTTATTATTTTTTTTTTTCAACTAGGAAGATACAAGAAAAATAAATAAAATTCTTTTTTTTTAATCTTAAATTTTGAAAAACCATTTATAGAGTTTCAACAATTTAAGGGAATAGAGTAAAACGCAAAATTTTTTACTAGACCATTTTTACAAATAAAATAATAAAAAAAACTAAGATATAATATTAAACAAATGATTATTTGGTGGATTTATTCACCCAATTCATGGAATTAGTATAATTTTATTATAACCAATATTCGCGTAAATGATTTTCAGAAATACCCACCCAATTTTAAAAAAGATATAGTAATAAAAAAAAAATATTTTTAGGCTTTTGTTATTATTATACAAAAATGTAATTTAAAAATTCGTATATAAACAAAAATTATTCAAATCACGCTTTTAATAATTTTAAATAAAAAAAAAACTAAAGAAATTTCAATTAATAAACTATTTTTTTCTCTTGTAAATTCCATTCAAATGTTGTAAATTAAAAGATGGAATAACTGTATAAAAAAAAGAAAAATTCAACAATTATTAAAATAAAACCTATAGAATTTGCAACACCCAATTTACTAAAACCTACCTGATGAAAATAATATTTTGTTATAAATTGTAGATATAAAAGTGAAAGGAGTATAAAAAATAATCGAATTAAAAAAAAAAATATTTAGATTTCAAACACAATTTCTTGACAATTATATTAAAATTTTAATAAATACAGTCAGTTCCACTTTTAAGGTACAAACTTTCAACGAAATTTAAGGCACAAAAAATCTCAAATTAATGCACAAAATTTGTAATTTTTTTTTTTTACAATTTATTTTACTAGAATCTAAATAATGTGCCTTAATTTGAGATTTTTATTGTGCCTTAAATTTCGTTGAAAGTTTGTGCCTTAAAAGTGGAACTTACTATACAACAAAAGTTAAGAAGATTTCCGAAGATTTGAAAATAATTTAAAAACAACCAGAACAAAACGAGTTTAAGCAATAAAATGTGTTTTGATCAAAAATTCACTTGATTATCCCAAAATTTAGATCCTTTCTTAATCTTGTACATAGGTATTCATATTTTCTAAATGAAAATAACTATAAATTCTATTTTTGTTATTAACAAACTTAAAAAAACCTAAAAATCTTCAATACATTTAAAACATATCTTATATATACATATATAAATATATTCCTATAGAATGAAAACACATGAACTCAAGTTTCATACCATCTCAAAAAGTATATTAGTAGTGGGAAAAAGGCGTAGTTTTGATAAAATGACTTGACACTTTATTAAAACAGAAACTTTTAAAAAAAATCTTTAATTAGATTTCACAATTGAAAAAAAAAAAAACCTTTCTCTTATTTAAAACCTTTTATAAAAGTATTTCATTATTCTCTTGAAAAATTTATTTTTGAGAGGCTAAATATGATATTAGTAAAATACTAAAATGATTATTAATTACAATCACAAGGTGTTTTATTCTATATTCAGCCCAATTTCTTTATATCTTAAGATCATAAAGAATTCAAATCATTACCTGATTATAAACAGTAATTTTATGCCAAAATCATTTTCTATTCTTTAACTTAAGAATAAAATTTCTTTTTATTGTCTTGATAAATTTTATAAATTGAACAACATAAGAATATGATTTTTGCTACTCTGTGTGTATCTTTTAAATCGATTAAACACAGATTTAATTTTCAAATTCTCTTTAAATAATCGTCTTCATTTAATGATGTGCTCCTATGGATCCCTTCTCTTTCGTTTTGAAAGATGAAATTTGGACTCTCGAAGTAACTTTGTTGATAAAAAAAAAAATAGTAAATAAATATTTTTCCACCATTTAAAAGTGAAATACTGGTATTGTGATTCGAAAAAAAAGAGAGTAAATATAAAAAAAAAGCTTTTATTAATATTGTCTTTATTTTGTCCTTAAAAATAAACTTAAAAGATCAATAAAACGCTTCAGATCAAGTCATTTAAATTTTATTTTAAAAAATGATTTTTATGGTGAAATTAAAGGCGAAATTTGAACCAAAATCAATTTCTAAAGTTAAAAATTTTCCTCATAATAATACTAGTAAATGATTTTCAACAAAATTTGAGTCAATTTTCATGTCAAAAGCCTTATTTTTCAGATTTTTCTCGATTTTTTTGCCTTTCCTTGAGGAGTTTTCTAGAATATGGAAGTAAACCACCTGCCTCTCTAATTGCTAAAATTTCTTTTGGAAGCTTAGGGAACTCAAATTCTTTTTCACCAACCTTGATGACACTCCTTTCAAGATCAATTTCAACGTGGTCTCCTTCTTGGAAGGCGTCGATTGCCTTGGGGCATTCAATTAGGATTAGGCCTTGGTTGATTGAGGCGCGGTAAAAGATTCTTGCAAAGGACTTTGCAACAATGGCTTGGATCCCGACGCCTTTTAACCCTAAGGCGGGCTGTTCCCTTGATGATCCACATCCAAAGTTCTTGCCTGCAAAGAGGAAATCTCCTTCTGAAACGTTTTCTGCAAAGTCTTGATCAAGATCTTCTAAAAGGTGTGGCTTAATTTCTTCAAGTGTCGAGCACGTGTATGTGTATTTGCCGGGAAATAATTGATCAGTGTTAATGTCATTACCATATTTCCAGACTTTTGTTTCGGTCTGTTTGGTGTGAAACAATCGATTATTTTAAAAATTAACAAACGAACCGAGAAGAGATTTTGATTGTTAATGAGCAAATTAAAAAAGAAAAAAAAAAATAAATAATCCAATCAAAGAAAGAAAGAAAAAAAAACAAACAGATCTTTTTTTCTTAGTTGGCTTATTAAAACTGTAAACTGCCAGGGAACCAACACCAACTGCAGCTAAAGCAAGACCACCATAAAGAATTTTTTTTTTGGACATTATAAAAAATTTGTAAAAAAAGCAATTAATAAAAGAAAAAAATGTGAAAATTCACAATTTGGAAAACCATTTTGATTCAGAAAATTGTTGATTTCTAAAAAGTTATTTGGGTAATTCATCATAAAAATAGTTTAAATAAATTAAGAACAGAGAGGGTATAATTAACCAAAACAGATATTCCCAAGCTTCAGTCATTTTAACTTTTAGGCTTTACTTTGTGTTAAATTTACTCAAACCAAAAACTACATAGAATTGTAATCACAAATAATAAATTTAGTAACTATAATTACCCCAGAAAGGTTGAAATTAAAGTGTGTATATAAAAATGCTAATTCGTTTTGTTTCTAAGCCCCCAAATATTAGTCTTGATCCCAGAAATTGTTTTATGTTCAAACTAAAAGAAATTTTTTCGTTTGGAAAAAAGATTTTTAGAAATATCCTCAAATATTTTAGACTTAAGACCTTGCATAATTGTCTTGATTTTGGAACAGTATTCACAACAACATACTTTACCCTTTTCTTTGTATCGTTTAAAACAATACAAGTTGCTAAAATAAATTAAGTTCGATTTTTGAAATTTTTTTTTGGCTTTGAAGAAAAAATGTAGTATGTATTTTTATATTTTTCAAAACCAAAAACCATTCAGTTACTTTTATTGTTCATAAAAATCATTTTTTTACAAAACAAATTTACAATTTTTACCCCTTTGGAGATACCAAATACTTTAATAACAAACCAAGAAAACAATAACAAACCAAACATTTTCTTTATCTAAATTCCAATTCCCAGGCACAATATTATATCAAAGGATTACTACACTGAGGTAACAAATACAATATGATCCAGGAACACAAAGTAAAAAACAAACCAAAAAAATGAAACCCCAAACAATATAAACTAGATAATAAATGCCAAATAGAACAAAAAGATAAAAAAATTCAAATTTCCAAATACACTAAACAAACACAAACCAACACCCATAAGAGACTTTAAAAAAAAAAAAATATCAAAAACAAAAAAACCCAGTATCTATACTTTTTAATTCACACCCTAATTAACCAAAAGAAGATATAATTAGAAAAACATATTTTTAAGAGTAATTCTTGAAATACGGCCACAGGTTTTTTTTATCTAATTATTTGAGTTAAAACAAACAGATTATATTATTCTGCACCCCCCCCCCACTTTTGGCTATTTTGTATCTTAAGTATGATCTTTGTGTCTACACCAAAGAATTCTTGGACTGGAAAAAACCATAAAAAAATAAAATTTATTAGAAACTGTTTGATAAAAAGAAGTTTAATCAAAAAAAACAATATAATAATAGAAAAAAACAAATTTTTATTCGTTTATAAGTTCATTTCTCTTTATCATTTGTTGTTATATGTTATTTGTCATTTCTGAATAATAAACACTAATTTTTCATTACTGAATATAAATAAAACTTGAATAATAAAAAAAAATAATTACTACTTTATTTGATTTTTTTTTATTTCTTGTGAGTTGCTGAGTGTTTTTTTTTTTAATTTTATTTTTAAAAAGGCACCAATAATAGTAATACAGCCAATTCCATTTTTAAGACACAAACTTCAACGGAATTTAATGTACAAGAAAAATCTCAAATTAATTATAAAATTCAGATTCTAGTAAAATAAATTGTAAAAAAAAAAAAAATCCAAATTTTGTGCCTTAATTTCAGATTTTTTTCAACCTTAAATTTTTTTGAAAGTTTGTGTCTTAAAAGTGGAACTGATTGTATGAAAAAGAGAGAGTAGAATATTTAACACCATAAATTTGTTTTTTTTTTGAAAAAAAAAAATATAATATCAAAGTGAAACAAAAATTCGACCATTAATTGGTCAAAAAATTTAACAAAATCTGAAAATATCAAAAAAATCTTTCAGAATTGAAAAGTTGGGGGTTTTGAAAAGTTATAGAAGAAATGTTTTTAAACAATCTTTAACTTTTATAAAACAAAACTTTTTTTATTCTTAATTCAAATTTAAAAGAAAAAAACCATTGGTATTTTCACAAATTTTGAAGAAAACACAATTGTTTCAAAAAATGCAACATATCAAGATTAAACATGCTATTAAGGATATTATATATATTTTAAAGGGTTAAAAATTTATAAATACTTGATATACATATTGTTTTCAAAGTATTGAATTAGCAGAAATACAATGATTACGAATTATTTTCTTCTTGATTTTTCTTATTTTGGGCTGTTTTGTAAATTGAAAAAAGGAAAAAAAATGAAAGTTCCAAAATAAAAACATCACACAAAGTTTTTTTCCAATAAATTGTATTCTGGAAGGTATCAAATGAGTAACAATTAATAAAGAAAGAATATTTGACAATTTTAATCCATAAATTGTTTAGGTCAATCAGAAAAAAAGTCACAAAAATTACCAAAACTAAAGTACACCAATTTTTTTGAGTTTTTATTTTTTTACCATTAGTATAATTTTCTGAAAAAAATAATTTGTTTTATTTCTTTTTTTCTGATCTCTATAGTTGTGGTGATTTTTTTGACTCTTTTTTTAAAATTTTATTTATCATATATATTGTAATCGAAAACTTGTTTTAGGTTTTATTATAAGAAAAAATAAATAAGTTTATTGACAACTTAGGACGAATTTTGGATCAAATTAAAATAAAGCAATTATCACAACATGTTACGAATTGAAGTTGAAAAAAAAATTTTTTTTATTTGAAAAAATTATTATTTTGTTTAATAAAAAATTATCTTTATCAAAAATTGAAGATTTTTATATTAGGTAAATGAAAAACACGACAAAAAAAATCTTTTAGAAAATTGTAAATTTAAATACGACAAAAAAAAGGAAAAGGAAGACCTTGGAAAAAAATAAAATTTTATCATTTTAAATAACATAAAAAATTTTTGGGTTTTAATCTAGAGAAAATGAATCACCATTTACCCGATTTTCTTGACCAATTAAAATCAAACATAATGTTTGTTCAGAAATTTTGGTCAAGTGATATCTATATGAGGGAATAAATTTGAAAAAATATTAATCAAATCTCTTAAAAGATAAAGTTACTACCATCATAAGGTTTATAAATAATATCCACAACAGTAAAATTTCTTTAGATATATCTTAATAAATAACATTTTTTATCACAAGTACAAAAATATTATACAAATATTAGCTGAAAAAAAAAACACAAAATATTCACAAAAGCTATTAAAAATAATAAATTGTAAAAAATAAGTAATTTTCCTTATTGATCTTTGAGACAGAATATAAATTCGGATAATTTGATTTTATACTATTTTTCAGTCAAAGAGGCCCAGTTGTAATGGATAAAATACATGTGTTTAAAGGGTTTGCATGGATATTAGAAGAAAAAAATTTATTTTGGAAATTTTCA
Source organism: Anaeramoeba flamelloides (assembly GCA_027625915.1). Lineage (NCBI taxonomy): Eukaryota > Anaeramoebidae > Anaeramoeba > Anaeramoeba flamelloides. The sequence goes on from JANTQA010000036.1 coordinate 12,352,491, forward strand.
AAATTTAAATTATTTTTTCACATTTTTGTTTTTTTTTTCGATTTTTTTTTTAAAACATCATTCAGTTGCAACAATTTGTTTTTATTACAAGATCAATAGTCACTTGGTAATAATGTGTTATTCTAAGGTTATTGGAACCATGGAAATTATTGAGAAATATGGTGATTTCTATGGCAATTCTATTCGATCTTTGATCTTGATATTCGAATAATAAATGTGAAACATTTCCACTTCATTTTCTTTTACTTTTTCAAACAGAGACCACAAATACCAATACATTTCGTTTGGAGAATTGATTTTCAAAAGAAAAGTATGAAAAATGAAGTGAAAAATGTTTCTTATTTATTATACAAAAGCCAGTAGAAGTTCAAAACGAACATTGTTGTTTTTTTCAATAGGGCCCTAAGAATTTGAGTTTTTCAATTTTTAACAAAATTTATTGATTAATTAGTTTTCTTTCAGAGATATATCAACTATTCTTTGTGGTATATTATACTTTTTATTTCTTATTTCTTCTTCAAAGGTCAATTATATAAAAAAATTTGATATATGAAAAAAATGTTGGGTCCCTTTGACTGAAACAAAGTTTACATTAACGCGAGTTCCACTTTTAATAAATAAACTTTCAACAAAATTTAAGACACAAATAAAACTCAAATCAAAGTGAGTCCATATTTTTGGATTTTTTTTTACACAAATTATTATACTGGAATTCAAATTTTAAGCCATAATTTGATAATTTTTTACTGTGCCTTTTATTTTGTTAAAAGTTGGGTCTTAAAAATAGAATTGACTTTTATTAATACGATCAAATTCATGAAATAATACTTTTGATATCAAGTACCAAAATTTTTTTAGTTATTACTCTATAAAATAACATCAAAATTTTCTTAAAATAAATTATCAATGATAGTTTTAGAGATTTGGTTTGTCTTCCTTATTGGGAATTGAGATAAAATTTTAATTTTGATAATCTATTTTCATATAAAATAAGAATTGCTATCCCGTATAAATACATTCAATTTTCCTGAGAATTTACAGCGCAATAATCCGAAAGATTTAAGTTTCCAATATTTTTTCATATTTTTTCGAATTTCAGATACTTGATGATAGTTTCTTAAAGTAAAAAAAGGGAAAAAACTTTTGTGAAAAAAAAAAAAAATAACCTTTTTGAACTTGTTTGAAATGTTTAAAAGTTCTCCAAAATTAAAAATATTTATTAACTTTCAAAAACCTTGAACTATTTTTACGAAAAGTTAAAAAAAAAAAAGTATTTATCATAGAATTTTTTTAATGTTTTAATCCGAAAAACTTTTAAATTGAAAGTTATTGAATTTTTGTATCCTAATTACACTTCTCTAAATTTGAAAATAATTTCTTTAAACAAAAGTGTTTTATATTAAAAAAAATGTAACCAAAATTTTTGTAATATACTTTTCATACACAATCAATATAGTATAAATCCTTCAAGATTTATAAAATATTTAAACTTATTTTTTTGTTATTATCTATTTTTTTGAGTTTTAAAATTGGATCATATTATTAAATTTATTTATTTTATAATAATTTTGTTTCTTTAACCTCTTTAACGGTAATTTAAAATATTTTACTATTTTATTTCATTTTTTTTTTGTAATCTTAGTATTCAAAATTTTTTAAAAATATGATGTTTATTAAAAATGTATTTAATTATTTTTATAATGTTCCAACTTAAAACTGCTTTTAAATCAGTATTTATCATGTCACAAATTCCCTTTTAAATTTATTTTTGAAAACAAATTTTTCAAAAATTCAATGATCTTTATTATAAAATCAACGAGAACTAAGATTAAACGAAGTAATCAATCCCAGTCTTTTTGGATTTAAATGGCAATAAAGTATTGTATGGGTTCTTTTGGAAGATTTAAGAGTTATTATGTAATTTTATATTTATAATGTTTTGGAAATATTTTAGAAAAAACTTTTCAAAATTAATTCAGAATTTATTAAATATTGGAAATTACAAGAATTTTAACAACTAAAAATACAACAATTATACTATTTTTAATAATGTGTGCAATTTCCTTTGATGATTTTGGTAAAAGTTATCATTTTTTTCAGTTTTTTCTCTTAAAGTTTCTAATATTTTACAAGGTAAATTTATTTTGACACACACCCACTTATTTTTTGACACGATTTTAGATTTTTGTTTTCCATTTATTCTCAAAACGGCCTCTTTTTCAATAAATTTGCTTTCTTTTTAATTTTTTAAACAAACACCTTTCGGACCTAACAAACCAACAAAACTTGAAAATCTTAAATCAAACAAACAACAATTAAAGAAAACATTTCCAATATGCAAAACGATCAAGGCAAAGTTGTAGAAAGATTCATCCCACGTAAATGTTCAGCTACACAAAGTATCATTCAACCAAAAGACCATGCTAGTGTTCAAATTAACATTAAAAAAGTAAATGGTAAAGGAGACCTTATTGATCAAGAATTTGACTCTTTTATTTTCTGTGGTAATTAATTCTCTCCTTTCTTTTTTTTTGATTTTTTCTGTTTGTTTTTTTTCCTTTTTCTTTGATTTTTTTTTAAAAACCAACTTGCCATAAACCTTACATTATTTTTTTTCCTTGTTATTTTAATCAAACCAAAAGGAAAATTAAGAGCAGGTGGAAAATCTGATCGTGCGATGAACAGACTTGCTTGTGAAATGGGGCTTATGAAAGGTGTTTATAAATTTTAAATTTACAAAGAATTATTATCCCTTACCACATGAAAAACACAAAAAGCAAAAAACAGTATAAAAGAATCGATCGCAATATTTTACAAACCACACTTTTGAAAACACAAGACCAAAAAGAATTAATGTAGGTTTTATCTCATAAGAATAAAACTATTTTTTTTTTTTATTTGTTTTTTTTTGAAATTTTATTTCACTCTTTTTTTGAAGAAGCAGAACCAAAACCATTATTTTTCTCAATATTAAAAATACTCAGACATTGACTTGGGATAACTCTAATTTAATTACTCTGAATTGTGAAGAATTAAATTAACTCTTTTATCGATTTATTTTTTTAAAATACTGTAACTTTCAGATTAATACAGAAAAATTTTTATTTCAAGTCTCAAAATTTTAAGGACTACCTTTCGATCTAAGAGAGTATTTAGTTCTTGTGTTATTTTACTTTCACTTCTCAAAAATAATTTTCATTATGTTGAAATCGAACTAAAAAAATTTACTTGTTTGGAAGTTAAATATACAAAAAAAAATGTCAAATAGATTTTTGAATGAAAATTTTTAAAAAATTAAAAAGCCTTTAAGGGATCAGTCTTCTACGATAACAAGGCAAAATTTTAGAATATGTTATTGGTGGTATTCTCTACTTTCAAATTTTGTAGATCCCAAGTGTCAAAAAATTCTGATCGACTAAGAAAGCCATAAAAGAAAATTATATTGGTAAGATCAATTTTTTTTTTTCCATTTTTTCTGAAAAAGAAAACTATTAAATTCATTTTATTTCTCACAATTTAACAAGTTTTTACCCCTTTTATTGTCATTTTGATCATTATTAGACTATAACATTTCTTTGTTACCAGTAATATCAATATATAGATTTTTTTCTTTTTTGAGATAAAACTTTTGGTTAACCTAAAAAATTGATATATTCAACTGATTGAAAAATAATTGTATTTTCTTAAGAATGATAGCTATAATAATCAAATTTTTGTGGTAATTTAAAAATTTTACCACGAAATTTTGTTTTTGTATTAAGATAAAATTACATTTTTCAAAAAAAAATTTTCTTGAAGATATTTGGGAATTAGTTAATTTTATCCTCAAAATTCAAAATCATTTTTTTTCTACCAAAAATGAATTGAATTGTTATCAGAATTCTTGTGAATAAGACTAAACAATTTGTTAAAAAAATTAATCACAATTAAAAATTTTTTTGCAATTTATTTCTTCATTTTTTGAAAACCAGAAAACAACTTTTTCAAAACCTTAAAGAAAAAAATTTTTTGCATAATAGATCTCAATTTAATTGAGAAAATGAAGTTAAGCTTCTACCAAATATTCATTTATTGAATCTCTTATACCACAATTAGTTTTATTGGCTATGATTTAAATTGAAATATTAATCAAAGAAAAAAAACCCAATAAAAAATTTGCTTTCGAAATCAATACTTTCCAACATAAAACGAAAAATATGTTATCCCATTTTCAAGAATTAACTTTATTCTTAAACAAAATAATAGGTTACTTTTTTTCGTTTTATATTGGAAACATGCAAATTTTGAATTTCAAAAAAGAGACTAAAATCAATAAATTGTTTAAATAATGTTTACTCATCCATTTCATGAGTCGAAACACAAATAACAAAAAAAAAAATTTGAAGATCTTGAGAATATTTCATTTTATTTTCAAAAATGACTACTCCCTTAAGGGGTTTTCAAGTACAAGTTCAAATTTTATAGAATTTCAAACTTATAAAAGTAACTGTAAAAAAAATTGAGAAGAGCCTGAGGAAATTTTTTTCTGTTTATAGATTTGAAATGGAAATTATATAATATTAAAATCAAATTTTGGGCTAGATGAAAAAAAGGTGAAAATTGTGAAAAGTTTTGTATTTTTATTGTAAAAGAAATTATCGGTATGTAAATTTAACCTTGTATATAGAACTCTTTCAAGAGCGTTTTTGTACACATTTTCTCAGTATTCACCTGAAAACGTAGTCTTTAAATAGATTATTAGTTGAAAAAAACACAAGATCTTAACAAAGAAAATTGAAAATGAACATTTATTTTCTTCATAAAGAAAGTCCTTATTGATAATTGATCAAATAATTTTTTATTATAGTTTTAACAGTATACAAGCACAAATAAAACTTTGAAATTGTAGAAAACTAAATAAAGTTTAAAATACTTCTAGTATATGTATCATAAGACTCTAATAGAAGTCTTGGCAGTCATCTATTTGAATTAGAAGTCATAAATATATCCATTCTAAAATTCTCTTTTTAATAGATTAAATTTTTCTTTATAAAATTTAACACTAAACAATAAATCCCAAATTCCAAACTTTCGAAATTAAAGCTACATTTTTTATACATCATGATTCTCAAAACAATTGTATCAAAAAAAAAAAAATAAAATATTTATTAATTTTTTACTTTATAATAACTTCAATTATAATAAACACCATTGGTTAATAAGAAATTTTTGATCAAGAATTATTTTTAAAAGATTTTTAACAATTTAAGTTAGAAAATCTAATTTTCTACAGTCAGTTCCAGTAAGATTTTTTCAAATTTAAAAGTAAAAAAATGAATTTTTTACTTGGTCAGCAAAAAGTTCAATTAAGTATCTTTCAAAGAATTTCAAATTTAATAAATATATTTCAAATAGGGAATCAGTTATTTTGATTTTTAAGAGATTATTTATTGAAAATAAATTGAAAAAAATATTTTTTTCATGATTTTTACCTTTTTTTTTTTGAATTTTTGAAATAAACTGAAAAATTATTTATTTTTTGGTTAATTTGATAGATTAAGAAAAAAAAACACCTTTAACTTTTCCATAACATAAAAGAATAAGTTAAAATTTTCTATTATAATCGGATTTTTTAAATCAAGAAAATCAAAAACATTTTTTTGTTAAGTTTACAGGAATTTGAAACGGTGAAGTAAAAAAGAAGATATTTTACGATATTCTTTTGAATTCTCGAAAACTTGGGACATATTTCATTAGTTTTTATAGAATTCAAAAAATAGAGAAAAATCTATAGATTTTATATTATTTTTTAAATTCTGAAAAACATCCAACCTAAAAAATAATTATCTTCATTATTTTTTTATGTATTTAAGTTTTTTTTAGATCAAAAGTTTTTTTTCTAAACTATTAGTTATTATCCATCAAAAAAATTTTTCAATTTGAATGAATCAAAATTCATTTATCACATTTATTTCAAAAATTTGAACCCCAAAAAGTACCCATTTTTCTCAAATAGAGACTTATAATTTTTTTAATACTACTAAAAACAATAAATACAATTGTCTAAGATTTTTAAGAATGTGGGTGTTGGTTATATTACTAATAAACTTTATTAACAGGGATGAAATGTTAAGTAAAGTAATACTCTTGTATAACTTGGGAAATTGCAATTTTTTTCATACATATTCTGGTACTATTACAGCCAGTTCCACTTTTAAGGCAAAAAATTCAACGAAAATTAAAGCATAATAAAAATCCCAAATTAAAGCACAAAATTCATATTTTGGTAAAATAATTTGTAAAATAAAAAATTACAAATTTTGTGCCTTAATTTGAAATTTTTTTTTTTCTTAAATTTCGTTGAAAGTCTGTGCCTTAAATTTGAAAACGACGGTAATTCTGAATTAATAAAAAAGGATTTTTATTTAAAATTCTTAGATCATAATTCATTTTATATGTAGAAAAAACCAAAAATAGCTTTAACAGAATTTTCATTTTAATTGTTCACAAAACAAATATTTTTTCACAAAAATAAAAAAATTAATAAAAAAAAAAAGTGATATTTTATAAATCAATAAAAAAATAATTTTACCCACTTTCAACCATTTATCTATTTTATTTTCATTTTCTTTACATATTCACAAATTATCCAGCCAGTTCCACTCTGAAGGTACAAACTTCAACGGAATTTAAGGCACAAAAAAAATCTCAAATTAAGGCATAAAATTTATATTTTGGTAAAATAATTTGTAAAATAAAAAAGTACAAATTTTGTGCCTTAATTTGGGATTTTTTTTGTGCCTTAAATTCCGTTGAAGTTTGTGCCTTAAAAGTGGAACTGATTGTAAATTTTAAATTATGAATGCAATTTGTTCATAATTTTTCGAATTTTTATCCAATTTTTCTGAAATTAAATATTTTTTTAAAACAAAATTTTACCAAAAATGAACTTACTTTTGTGAAACAAAATATACCATTTGCACCCCCAATTTTACTTTCTTTTTTAATTATCGAAATTTAATAGTCAATAAATTATTTATTTATTGTTGGTTTTTTGTATTAGTTATTTTATGTATCAACGATAAAAAAACACATCTTTTTATTTTGAAACTTGGATTTAACTTTTCTCCACCAATTATTTTGACAAAAGTAATAAAATGAAAAAATAGTTTGTTTTGAAGTTTCTAAAAGAGAATTATTAAATACTGTAACATGATTATTTTGGTTTCTTTCTTTGGATTTGGAAAAGTAATTATATAAAAAAATCTTTAAAGTGATCATTTTTACTGGTGATCCTGATTAAAAAATATAATACTTTATTGTTCAATACTGTTATTTTCCAACTAATAAATGAAAATTTTTATTTCAATTTCCAAAATGTATATTAATTATTACTTCAACAACCAAATTAACAGAGTAAAAGTTTTTCTTTGATTTACCTAAGGAAGTTTGATTAAATGTCTAATAATATCATTTCTAAAAGATGTTGTAAAGATCTTGGGATTTTTTCAACAACTTATAAACTTGAATAATATTTTGGAATGTGAACGAAAAATTGTCATTTATTAATTGGAAAATAAGAGTATAATAGTCCATATAGATTTTTTACAGTGTTTGGGATCATGTGGAATCAATTCCATTTACCCAATTTATACACTCTTTATTTATGATCTTTTATATGGAAGACTTGAATCCCTTAAGGTACTAGTCTCTATTATTTTTTTTTTTTGACCATTTACTTAATAAGGGTTCCTTATCAAAAACATATTTTTAATATTGAAAATACACAGGGGGTTTCGAATCTAAGTAATTGGCAAAAAATTTTCTAGATCTCCATATCATTTTGGTAAAAAATTTATAAGAGATTGATCCCTTAAAAAATAATTGATAAAAATTTACTATTCCTTTTTTGAAGCCAAACTAGAACAATTAAAGATCAAATCATTCATTTTTGGTTAAGAATAAGTCTTCAATTCGACTTGCTTTTGGAAAATTTTTTTTTTGGAAAAATTTGTAATCAAGTTTTTGACAAAATAACTCAAATAAAACAGTTTCATTTACAAGTTCGGAATTTTACAAATTTTTTTTATTTTTTGCCCTTTCCTCTTATTCAAGATAAAAAAAACAATTTTTGACTTATTAAATTATTTATTCATAAAGAGTCTCCTTCAACTCAATATTAATCCCCAGAGTGATATTGTTTGTAAATACTTTTTGTTAATTTGGAATTGTCTGATTTAAAACCTTTGTATTAAAAAACCAAAAACGTTATACGCACCTCACCGGAAAAGTAAAAAATTAAAAACGTCACATCATTTTTTAAAAATTTACTTCACAACCCAAAATTTTCACAAAAAGTTTTTTATTTCTTCAACAAATGAGTTCGAAAGAAAAACTAAACAACGAAAGAAAAAGAAAGAAAGAGGATCTAATAAAAAATGAAGAAAATGAGAAAGATACAAACAAAAAAGAACAAAAACAAATGGAAATCGAAATCGAAAAAGGAAACGGTAAAGAAAAAGAAAAAACCAACCAAAATAAAAAGCTGAAACAAAACAAAAAACGAAAAAGAAAGAACCAAAAACAACAAAAGCAATTTAATTGGAACCTGTATAATAGAAGAAGAATTGCTCTTCAAGTGAGTTATGACGGGACACAATTCAGTGGCTTTGCGTCCCAATCATATTCACATAAAAAAACTGTCCAGGGCAACCTTTTGAGCGCACTAAAAACCACCAAATTGATTAAGGACGAAGAATCAGCAAATTTCCAGTGTTCAGGGCGTACTGACAAAGGCGTCTCTGCTTTGGGACAAATTGTTTCTGTCACTGTCCGGACAAATCTTGCAGAAGGAGTTGGTATAATCAAATCTGATTGCGAGGAAAAGTTATTTCGAACAAAAGATCAAGAGATCGATTACACATATATCCTAAATCAACTACTGCCAGAGGGAATTCTTCTTTTGTCATGGTCGCCTGTCCCTGAAAAATTTAACGCAAGATTCGATTGCATTAGCAGAACCTACAAATATTTTTTCGAGCCGGATTTGTATGATATAGAAAAAATGAAAATAGCTGCCGCAAAGCTGGTTGGCGAGCACGACTTCCGTAATTTTTGTAAGATTTCACCCGAAAAAACGTCACTAGTCCGAAAAATTATGTCAATTTCCATCGACAAGATTTATTCAATAAACTCAAATGACGAATCCTTGATCCGCTCAAAAGAAGTTTGGGCCTTTACTGTGAAGGGCCAAGGATTTTTATGGCACCAAGTCAGAGCAATGGTTGCCATTCTATTTTTAATTGGACAAAACAAAGAAGAACCAGAATTAGTCGACACCCTGCTTGATATTGAAAAAGTTCCCTCAAGACCAATCTATATAATCGCTCCAGAAGGGCCCCTTCTATTTTATTTTTGCGAATATGAGCAAGATTTTGATTGGCAATATTCGATTAAAAATCAAATGAAAATTTATGATCTCTTTCAAAATAGAATTCAAAATAACACTTGGAAATCAATCCTTGGTGGGATAGCCTTTTCAGCTATCGAAGAACAATCATTCCCCTTCAAAGAAATTGAAAGATATTGTTTGAACCCCTTAGAGGAAAGTGAGAATTATAAATTTGGTGAAGTTCAACAATTTTTAATGAGAGGGAATATAAATAAAAAAAAATCAGGTTACATACCAGTTATGAATTTAATAAGATGTAGTAAGTGATTAAGCAATTTCTTTTTAATTTTTAAGTAATTTCAAATATGTCGAGAAAACTTTAAGATATATTTATTTATATTATTTATTTATTGATCGATTGATCGATCTATCGATCGATCGAAGGGAGTAATTAAAACTTTTTTATCTAAAATTCAAAAAAAGATTTTTATAAAAAGTATCAACTGAATGATAGAAATAACCAAAGGAACCAAAGGAACCAAAGGAACCAAAGGAACCAAAGGAACCAAAGGAACCAAAGGAACCAAAGGAACCAAAGGAACCAAAGGAACCAAAGGAACCAAAGGAACCAAAGGAACCAAAGGAACCAAAGGAACCAAAGGAACCAAAGGAACCAAAGGAACCAAAGGAACCAAAGGAACCAAAGGAACCAAAGGAACCAAAGGAACCAAAGTAACCAAAGTAAACAAAGGAACCAAAGTAATCATTTTTAAAAAAAAGTAAAACTAAAGAGTACACTTTTAAAAAATTTTCTCCCAAAAAATATTTCAAACTTTTTGAAAGTGGTTAAAAATGATTTTAATTTGTTTATTATTGTTTTAGATTCATATTTTACCACAAATTTAAATTTTGAAAGAATTAAACAATTGTTGTTATGATGAGGAAAATAAGAATAAGAATCCTTTTAAAAACATTATTTATAATTTCTTATTTGAAATAGCCTCATTTTTTTTTTTTTTTTTGTCAATACCAGAGAAAAATAGAAATTTAAAGACACTTTCTAATAAATACTACCCCTTTTCGGCTTTTTTGAAAGTCGATAAATAACGATTCACTAATAATATTCTTTCATTTCTTCAAAAATTTTATTTTGAAAAATTTATAGTCAAAGTAAAAACTAGAAAAATATTAGAAAATAAATTATACGTCTGTTGGAAAAAAAGTGATTACTACAAGTTTTAAAAAGTTGAGACTCAAATTGATTAAAACAAATTAATCAAACAGCATGAACAACTTTTTGTGAAAATTTTCTTCATCACTTTTTTTTAAATAGTTGTACATAACTGTTATTAAGAAATATTCAGAAACCAAGAAACCACTTAACATTAATAGCTGATATGATATCTACTCCATAAAAATCAATCAAAAATTACAAATAATATTTTAGTTTTTGGAATATTAACTAAACGTTTTTCCAGATTTATTTTTTAATTTAAAAGTAATTTAAATTTGTGATATAAACAGATTTAGTTGAGAAATTACCAGGATTAAAAAGAAAAAAAAAAAATTAAAAAATATTTATTATGAATTTTTCGGATAAATTTGATTTAACAATGATATAATAAACGAAAATATAAATTTTAAGAACTAATTTTCTGAAAACATTTTGTTAGAAAAGGCTTTTTAATTAATTTTGTAAATTATAAAATTGATAAAAATCACCTTTTAGAAAATATGATTATTTGAATCCCAAAAGTTATTATTTGGGTTTTGTGATTTCCACAATTTTCTCAATTTCTACAATTTCGACAATTTCTGTGATTTTGGTGATTTGTTCTTAAAAAAAAAAATTTCGAATAAATATTCAAAAATTTTTTCCTCATATTTTTAATTGAGCAAAAAAATTGAAAATTCTGGGATTTAGATTTGACAGTTAAACACAATTAATGTATGAAGTATTTTTTTATTATCAATATTAATCATAAAAGCAAATCAAAAAAATAAAATTTTCTTTCACAAAACTGTATAATTTCATTCAAAAATATGGGCTTATTATTAATTGTAAAAATTTGTCATATTTTAAAATTGGTCAAATTTTATTTTTTGGTTCTTTTTGAAGAGGATCTTGATTATTTTCATCGGAATTAGATTTTTTTAAGTAGTTTTTAATGATTCTGAGAGAAAAATCAAAAAGATTATTTTGTTATTTGTAGTATTTTATTCCTTCAACTATCAGAAAGTCCAAAATTGTTGAAATCATCAATACTCAATCTTTTTAAAAAATTTTTCAAAACCCAATTTTAACCACCAAGTTTCAGTGACATACACTCCGAGCAAAAATTATGATCTTTTCAATTTGATCAATAAAAAACAAAAACTATTTCCTCAAATTAATTAATGAACACTATGATAATTAGTGTTCATGTTGGATCAGTATGGTGTAATATATTACAGTTAAAAATTTAAAAAAAAACAGAAAAACAAACAACAAGAATTTTCATTTTTTCAAACTTTCTCTTCATTTTTTCAAGTGAAACATTTAAACTATTACCACTTTAATTAGAAAACTATAATTTCGAGAATCCAGCGAACAAAATGAATTTGCTGAAAGAAGTATAGAAGATAAAATCAAAAATTGTAATTTCAGTTGTTCCAAATTTTCTTTGGGAAGGTGGAACAAAATTGGAAAAACTGGCAAAAAATGAGAAAATTTCGTAGAGATCCTGAAAAAAATTGGATTTTTTAGCTAAATATTGGTTTTTGGGGTCAATTGAAATTAAAGACTAAATTGAAATTGTTATGTCACATCTGATCTCTCATCCACTTAAATTAACCTAGGCATTGGCGAATACCATCTATCTGGCACACAAAATAATTTTTTTTTTTTGAAAATTAAAAAAAAAAAAAAGATAATTAAAAAAAAATAAGAAAATTAAAAAAAAAAAAAAATTAAAAAAAAAAAATAATAAATTTTAATAATTTTCCCATTATAGGAAACCAATTTCAAATTACCCTTAACAGAAAAATTAAATTTGATGCTGAAAAATCCAATAAAAGGAAAAACACAAAAAAATCAAAACAATTAAAAAACACTAATCTTTTCCGAAACAATGAAACTAAACCACAATGACAGCAAAATAAATAATACTAAAACACCCAAGATTGAAAACAAAAACAAAGATCAAACACCAATAAGAAAAAATTTTATTTCTTTTTATCGTATTAGAAAAATAAAAATAGTAAAAAAATTAAAGTCAAAAAAAAAGTAAAGATTAAAAGTCAATAGTTGCGAATTAAAATGTGGTGTTTTTACTACCAGGTCTTTTTAACTAACAATAATTTCTCATACAATTACTTGAATCAATTTCCAGATTGATCATAATAGTGTCTTTGAATGAACCGAAAATACTTCAACCAAGTCATCTTCAAATTGAAAATACACAACACTTTTTTCATTTATCAAAAAGGTTTCTCAACTAAAGAAATATTTTTACTGTATTCAATAACTGATTTCAAATATTAATTTTTTACAGAGTTTAATTGATAATCTTTCCAATAAAATAATTTAAACTCGTTAAAAAATTTGAAGAAAATTCAATTTATTAAAGGAAAAAACAATAAAAAATGATATTACCAAAATCATAAATCCCAAAGTAATCCTTTTCCAATAAGAAATTCAAGTACCCCTACTAAAACTTAAAGTACTTTTTAAATGTAATGCTTCAAATAACCATTGAAAATTCAAAAAAAATTCATTTTCCAATTTTCTCTGTTAACTAAGTGATCAATATTAATTTGAAGTTTAAATTAATTCAAAACTTATTTTTTTTTAATAAAACAATTTTTCCAAACAAAATGATAAACTACCCAACTGTAAACACGGTGTCTATATTTTTAAAAGTTTTTTTTTGATAAAAATTGATTTGTAGAAGAAATTACTAATTTTGTATCCTTGTATGTGGCATAATACCAAAGCTCAATTAAGAACTGGTATTTTGAGTGTTTCTTGTTAGATTTTTAAAGAATAACTATAAACGAATATAAAATAAATTCCGAAAAAAATGATAAAAATGAAATTTAAAAAAATGTTCAGGCAAAATTATTCTCCCATTAAATATGATCAAAATCACTCAAAATACCAAATCTTAATTGGACTTTGGTATTATACCACATACACGTATACAAATAAGTACTTTCTTCTACAAATCAATTTTTATTGAAAAAAACCTCTATAAATAGAGGACTCATGCTTCCAATTGTATAATTCTAATAAAAATTTACCCACAAAATACTGATCAAGATTTATCCTTAATCCGTCAGAAATTAATTGTGTTATTTGAATTTTAAAAAGTAAATATAATTCAATTTTTATAAAATTATTTGAACTTGAAAAAAATTTTTTTTCAAAAAAGTATTTATTTTAATTTCAAATGTCTGTGGAAAGGTAGTTTGATTACAATTAATCCTTTTCTTAAATATTTTTTTTAAACTGGTATTTGAAAGGAGGAAAAATTTTCAAATTATCATTGATCTTATTTACTTAATAGAGAAACTGAAGACTTATTTTGTATGTCCTGTTTAAAACCAAAGATAATCTCTTAGTAATGAACTTTACATAAGAAAAATCAGGAATTGGAAATAGAGTTAAAATAGAATTTTTATTTATTGCTTTTTCCAGGTTATCCCAATTTATACCAGCCAACTTTCTCTCAAAAATTACCTGAAACAATTTGGATAACCTGCGAAGGTTCCTGGGAAAAATATTTTTATAACTTTTTTTTTTTTTAATAGCTGTTGCACATGACTATCAATCCTATGTTGCATCATAACTTTCTCTTAATTATAAGTTTTAAAACTTAACTGAACTCAATGCTTGTGTGCCATTTTGGGTTCTTGAAAAATGTTCGAAAATTCCAAATGAAAAGAAAAATTGCACAATTCTTGTTGCTTGACCAAGATCATTCCTGGAAGATATTTTTTAACCATATTCCTAATTGATTTCAGTTAATAAACAACCTGATATCACATTACCTTTCAAACACATTGGTTGTGCCTATTCAGGATGTGCATTTTTATATGGTTTCTTAACAATGTAATTTTCCCAAAAATATTTCTGTATGATCTAAAACATTTTTCACTTTTCAAAAAGAAATATATTTCTAAACCTAGATAAAGAACGAATTTTAATAAAAACTTTTCTTAATTATTATTTTCCGTTTTTTTTTTTTTTGCTAACCCATTAAACATTTTTTTTTTTTTTATAAATATTATTTACTTTCATTTTTAACAATAGAAAAATTTGAAGAAGTAAGAGAAAGATGGTTAAAAAAACATCAAAATAATTCTGGAGAAACAAATAAAAAAAGAGCCAAGGAAAATTAACGAAATCAATTATTTAACACCAATGAAAATTCAGTTTTTTTTAAAGAAAAAATAATTAATTACCTTTTTTAGAGAAACAAATTCAGATTTCAATAGAAAAATAATAAATATAATTAATATTTTTTAATAAATAAAAACACCCAATTGATATTTTAAAATATTCCTTTTTTTTTTTTTTATTCATTTTTTTCAAAATATGTGAAAAGTATCTGAATTAATTTTCAGAGAAAGCAAATAATGTTAATAATTCATAATTATAATACGTTTTAATTAAAAAGTCTTTATTCTGACCCATTTTCATAAAATTGAAGTTTCCAAAAATGAAAAGCAAAACTTGTCAGGTTCAATTTTTTTTACCTAACGTAATTTTTTTTTCTTAAGGGTTTTGTAGGAATTTATTTTTATAATTTATTTTTCCTTTTTTGATTTTTTACTGATTATCTAAAATAAAGTCATCATGGGTGTCTTGCGAATTAAAACATCAATGAATTCGACTCTTTATTTCTTGAGATCCGAAGAACTATAAAATTTCGAACTTTTATGAATAGTTATTCTAGCAAGATCAGACGTTTAATTCGAAGATGGTAGTAAAACCACAACCCAACCATGTTTCTTCTAATTCCATTTATTCAGAGGTTTTTATTGGAAACTAGACAATACTCCAATTTGATCAGGCCAAATTATCTATTCCTAAATTTTTGAAATTTTATAGTTCTTCGGATCTCAAGAAATAAAGAGTCTAATTCATTGATGTTTTAATTTGTAAGATACCCACGATGGCTTTATTTTAGATAGTCCTTAAAGAGGAATCTGGAAATAAATTTTTATAAATATATTAGTTTCAATAATCATACAGTTTGAATAAATAACAATAACCAGCTAATTATTAATAGTTGATTTTTCTCAAAACAGAATTAAAATAATTTATGTGATAAAATTTGTTTTTGTTTTCAAAGTTTAAAGTTTAATTTGAATAGTTAATGTTTGTGTAGTGTACAAAATAATATCTATATATATATATATATATTATGATTTGAACAAAATTTAATTATTCGTTAGTCAAATTAGCGAATGACGTTATTCTTAATAATTGGGTGTACAGAAGGTAACATGTAAAATTTATAAAAATTATTCAAAAAAATTTTTTAAATAATAATTTTAAGAAAATTATTTTTTTTTAAATATTCTTACACGAAATTGAAATACCCTTTTCAGAGTATTATTAATCGAATTTAAATATTTTCAATCAAAAAAAAGATTTTCAAAGGAATTTTTTGATTAGAAAAATAAAATTGATAATATTGAATGAATTTATTAAAAAAAAAATAAATTTGGACGAATTCGTTTATTGGATTGAAAAAATTTTTCAGCTTTACAGATTAATAATCGTTTTATGAATATAATTCCATAAATAATTAAAAATATAATTCTATATTAAATCAATAAAATTTTTTATGATTAATTTTGAAAATTTTTATCACTTAAAAATCACAAATCTTAAAGCAATGAATAACAATCATCCACATAGAAAACATTGTAAAAAATCATTAAATAATAAAAAATAGGATTTTGAAATCAATTATTTTTTCAATAAAAAATTCAAATTATATTTAAATATTTAAAAAACAATCAGTTATTTTGGATTTTAAAACAAAACGAATCTAAGATTAATTATTACTGATATAAATACCAGTTTTGAATTGATTAATCACCAAAACTGAGACTTTATCAGTTTATTTAATATTATTATTGATAGCAGTAATTGACTTTATTAAAATATATTTTGAACTGTAATTTTAAACTTTTATAATTTTTTTTGTTTCATAAAAAATGAAAATGGATGGGTAGTTTTAAATTATCAGAAAATATCAATTAATCAAATTTTATCAAGATTATTTCTAAAAATGTTATACCAATGAATTGAATTTGTTGCAAATTAATTAATAAATCACAAGTTTATTTTGGAAAAGAATGAAAAATGTGATGATATATTAATTTACTTAAATACTTTTAATACAATAAAATTTTATAACGAAAACGATAAAAAAATCTATCACAATACAATTAATAGAAAAAAAATTTTGAATAAATTAGTTTAAAAAGAATTAGAAAAGTAATGAAAAATTTCAATTATTCATAAAATTATTAAACTTTTTTTTTTAAATTAAATATTATGAAGGTGAATGACTTGGTATATTTTTCAAGGTGATCCATTATTATCTATTTTATTCGCTCGAATTTTACATTTTCTTCTATTGTAAATAATACCATTAACAGATCATTGTCAAATGCCTGCAGATGATTGAATTTTGATTATAAATGGAAATAAAAATAATTTAAATCAAAAATATTAAATTCTATATAAGAAATTATTATTCAATTTGGATTATATCCAAATAAAGATAAAAGATTTTATCAAGATTTATCAAAATATTAAAGATTTTAGTATTTATTCAGACTAAAATTCCAAAATTAGTTAATATTTTAAAAAAATCATAAGAAACTAATAACTATTAAAATAAAAAATTTTATAATAATTTATGAATCATTAATTTGAAAATTAGATTATTCAAATCTTTTAATATGTAATCACATAACATATGAATTAAAAATTGATAATTATACAATATCATCTTTTAAATTATTTAAATTCTTGGATTAATATTAATATCAGACTAAAATTTTCAAAATAAATAGAAAAACACCAATTCTTATTTTTAAAACAGAATTTAAATTAGAAAATATAGTAATTTCAATAAATTAAAAAAATATAATTCAAAAATAAATTAAAATAATTATATCTTCCTTATTGGAAAAAATAATAAAATTAAACCCAAAAACTAAAAAAGAAAATGAATAGGAATTCTAAAAATTTAAAACTTTTTTAATTATAGAAATTTATGATTAAATGCGTTTGTGAATTCGATTAGATGGAAATGTTGTTAGTTTTTTTTTTAAGAATGGAGAAAAATCAAATATATTAATCAATTCTTTTGAACTTGGAAATGCCGTTAGGTTTTTTTAATTTTTCTGTTTATTTGGAAAATCAATTTATTTTAGAATTAAAACAGATAACGTCAAGAAAACCGAGGAACTAGATAAAAATTTTTGTTAAACTATCCAGACTTTGAAGGAATTGAGCGAAATCAGAGTTTTTTTTTTTTTTGATATTCTTAAAAATTCGGGAAAATCACATTTAGGAACTTGTAGGCACTTGGGGACGATCTCTGACACTCCGTAAGAATATTCCACGATTATTGAAAAAATCAAAAATATTCCTTTATTAATTAACAATATATAAAAAATCCATCAAGTTCAACAATTTCAAAATTAAGTATATTTACTCTTTACTTAAATAAACTATTTTTCAAAAATTTTGACTCGCTTTATAATTTTAATGGGAGTTGTTTTGAGGGTTTATTCCAGTATTCTTTTCAAAAAATATTTTCAAATTTTTCGATCAGAATCATTTTTTTTAATTTTGCAAATTTTAGTTTTGCTTTTTCAATTTCTTTTTTTTTTTTTATTTTTTTTTTTTTTTTTTTTTTTTTTTTTCTTTTTCTTTTTCTTTTTTAAAAACATCATGTGAAAAAAAGAGATCTTCGAAAAGTACAAATAATCACGAAGAAAATTGAGACTATATAATGTCTTTGAAAATGAATTTAAATATTCATGTAAAAATCTTGTTGTTCAACTTTTTTTCAGTGAAAGTTCACTAATAAAAAATCCGTAATGTTCATTTCAAAAATTGTGACTCACTTTTTTTTAGTTTTTGGTTTTATTTTTTTTAATTTTAAATATATCAGGCTTTTATCGATTTAGAATGACTTAAAAGTGAATTACAAATCATATTTAATTATTAATTGTTCTTGAATACTAAAGGATATTTATTTTTTTTTTCAATTATTTATTTCAGGTGAGTCACAATTTTTGAAAAAGAGTTTAGATATAATTATATAATAAATAATAATTCTAAATATATTTTCTAATTTGTGTTTCAAATCGGAACAGAAGAAATAATAGAAAATATTTATTGATTTTTTTGATATTTTCTTTATATGTAAGATAATATTTTCATATTGTCTAACAAATTCCAAGATTTTAACTATAATAAAATAATTTTAAAATGTGATAATTTACTATTATTCCCCTTATTTAATAATTGTGAAATATAGAATTTTTGGCTTATATTTCTGAATAAGGCAAGTCTAGCACAAGGTAATCTGGTTGCAATTTATACCTTTTTTTCAATAATAATTATAATATAATCTTTTTTTCATATTATAAGTAACATATACCCTAATATAGGATACTCTTCTATGATAAATAACTACAGGAGATTCCCCTTACATCTTTAATAGTAATAAATCAACAAAAGAAAAAAAAAAAAAAAAATAGAAAAACATTCAGAAAATATATCAAGATAATTAAAAAAAACATATATTGTTCTTATTTTTATTTATTTTTAACTATAAAATATTTTCATTGAAAATATTTAATTTGGACTTTATGGGCACTTTCGGATTCTTTGACTAGATTCAAAATTGATTGTTTTATCCGTAAGCATTTTGGAAATTTAAATGTAAAATGCAATGATTGGAGCTAGAAGCCAAAAAGAAATTGACATAATCATTATCAAATTTTTGATCGTTTTTGCGCTTGTAAGTAATGAAATGGTAATTGTAATTGTTAGGATCTAAATTGCCATTATTACCAAATTAAAGATCATCTTCACACAGTTTTAAAAATAAGGTTTTAAATTACATCAAAGGGGAAGTTTTCAAATTATTTTAAAGGATGTAGATAAAAATTATCATCAAAAGGAGCGTTTTTGAACAAATTTAAGAAAATAACCCTTTTTGTTCAAATATTATTGGGAGAAATCCCCCCCAGATAAAACTATTCAGAAAAAAATAATTAATCCCTCATTTGTTTATATTACTGGTATTTGAATAATAAATGGGAAAAAATTTTCACTCAGTTTTCTTTTTTTTTTTTCTTCCTCGCTTTCGGTCTTTTGTTGCTTTTTGAAATTGAAATTGAAATTGGATAAAATTTCAACTGATTGTCTTTTTTTCAATTCTGAAAACCGGATTTCATTTTGGATTCTTAGTTCACCCAATGTATATCATTGAACACAACACAAAAGACTGAAACAAATAAATAGAAAGTAAATTGGAATTTACTTCTTGGAAAACAATCTTTATAAAATTCAAATAAGGAAAAAGAAGTGAATTTTTTTCCCCATTTATTATTCGAATACCAGCATTTATTGCTGTATATATGTCAGTAAAAAGGGCTTTTTTGAGCCTTTTTTTTTTATGGGTAATAATTATTTTCACTCTCTAGTGAGTATATTATTCATGTGGGGCAAAAAAACAAATAAATGGGAAAGTTCTTTCAACAAGATATAGAAATACTCAATAGATTTAAAAAGTATGAATTTTTTATCTGCAAATTAGAGATAATCGTTGCATTTAATATGAACAAAAGAAGATCCATTTTCATTATATTCCTCCTTTGTCATCCATTTGTTTTTCATTGATTTCAGAGAAGCAAAAATTGAACCACCAATCCAAGTGGCATATTTTCTTTCTGGAATAGCATGAACCTTTACCTCTGGTGCATTTTCAACCCAAAACGATTTTACTTCTTTTTGTAATCTTTCTTGCAACCCCTCAAACAATGAAGATCCACCTGAAATTACAATATTTTGGAACATTTGTTTTTGTTTCTCTTCTGGGATGCTTATTATGCTTTGATAAATCATTTTGGGTAAGGTTGAATAACTTTTGATTCGAGTATTTTTTTCTATTTCTTTTTCATTTTCATTTTCATTTTCATTTTCATTTTCTTTTTCTTTTTCTTTTTCTTTTTCTTTTTCTTTCTCTTTCTCTTTCTCTTTCTCTTTTTCTTTTTCTCTTTCCATCTCTTGAAAATTGGAATTTATTCCTTTGCAATTGTTTGTTAACAAATTACTCATTTCCAATATTTGTTTTCGAGATCTAAAAAATAATTCAGGGGCCAAAAACCTTTCTTTTCCAAATCTTACACAACCTCCATTAAACATTTCATATTCTCTGATTTGGCTTTTGTTTTCGATCGCACTGATCGTTTCAGGAATATTGTTCGTTAAGCAATAGCTGTACTTTTCTTTCAGATCTTTCAAATAATCTAATTCAAGCCTAGTTGTAAATTGGTAACCCCTCATTGCAAGAAGTTCTTTCAAGAGTTCTGTAATACCACCCGCTTCGACACTGCATCTCAAACAAGAATTTTTCATTATTTTTGAATCAAGAATACAGCAGCAATTTGAAGTGATTCCCAAATTGATCAAACAACCACTGGTCATACCATAGGTGCACAATTGAAGAACCTGTTGGGGTACTAAATAAAATGATGGTACCTTAAAAGTTTCAAACAGAATTTGACAAGTTTTTTCCCGATTCGCTTTTGGGTTGTCAAGCGATTCAGTCATTAAAATTGGATGCTCCGACGGGTACACCCTTATTTCGTTCTTAAAAGAGTGTTCCCACACTTCAACCATGTTGTCCCATTCCTCAATAATCCCCCTTTTAATGGGACAATAGATCGTCCTTCTCCCTTTTTTGGACAAAGCATCTTCCCCCACAAAAAGCGTTTTTGGCTGCAATTCTAAAAGAAAACGAGTTAAATTCTCTACCCTTCCTACAACGGTTGGGAAAACACATCTTGGTGCATCGTCACCAACAAATCCCAGTTTCATCGTGTCTGTACCATTGTCAATAACTATTCCGGGTGTTTCATCCGAGTCTTCATTACTAAATTCAAAAATGTCCATTAAGGGAGTAATGTTATTGTTTATTTTGACAAACTTGAAATTTTTTTTGATTTAAAAAAATGAAATAATATTTCCAAAAATGAATGTCTGTTGTTAAGAAAGACAATTCTTATTCAGTAAGTTTCAAACTATTCTCAAAAAATTATATTTAAGGGTGTATCTACATTTTACCTATTTTCAGTAAAACTAGTTTATGCAGTGATCAAAATAATGCGTGCACAACAACTATAATCCGTGTTTCAAAATATTATCCATGCTTTTTTTTATTCTTGTTCCAAGGCAACATCCAATCTACTACCAAATAGTATACCTGAGCCCAAATCAATTTTGAAAGTAAATGTCTGGTTATTTTCAGTAAAATTTAAATTATTCATGCAAATAGTTGTAAATTTTCATAGTATTCTGGATTTTTTTGAATCGTTTTGTTTTTTTGATTTGGTTAAAATTTTCAAAAAAATTAACTCTATTTTTTGAGATAAATTTTGCAATTTGATCCTTTTATTTTTAGAATTTATTTTTAAATAATAGAACGTTAAGAAACCAATACCATATTTTTTTCGGGTTTATTATTGGTTTCTTTGATTGGTTAATGTATAGGTTTTCTCTAACAAAAAAACACGCTTTTTATTTTAACACACACATTAAATTTTTTTGCACTCTTTATTTTGACAACAGTACAAAATTGAATTGTTAGCATCATTTCTTTAACTAAATACAGCTGTTCCAAGGTTACCATGAATTTTTATATGAATCAAATTTTGATGCTGATATAGATTTTTCAAAAGTTGGATATGAGGATAAGAAAGCTCATATTGAAAAATCTATATCAGCATCAAAATTTGATTCATATAAAAATTCATGGTAGCCTTGGAAAGACTGTACATACTATTTTAATCAACATGAGAGTGGGATATATCCTAGAACACTATATTTAATGATGTATTAAAAAATGGAATTCAAAAAAAATGAAAAAATTGATATACAAAAAAAAATCAAAAATTAATAATTTATTTATTGATCTTATCTTTAAAATTTGATCCAATTACTTCTTCTTTACTTGATTTTATTTTTAATTCTTTAATCGAAAAAAATTTTTTACTATAACAATTTTTCGTTTAATTAATTTATTCCTATTTCTAAAGAATTTTATGAAACTGATTTCGAAAAACCTATTTTTATTTAATTCATCTTATTCCAGTTTTGGTTCAGAAAATCAGGATTTTTTTAATAAATTTCTCGAGAAAAATAGATTTATTAGATGTATTTGTTTGATTTTAAAAAAAATTATTTTTGATTAAATGGAAAACTCAAAATAATTCTGAATTCCATTTAAAAATTTCTCATATTTTTCTTTTTCTTTGGATACAATCTTTTGTTATAGATTTTTGATTTCAGTATTTTAATTCTTTTCTTTAATATTTTATACATTTTTCTTTGTTTTGTCTTTGTTTGATAAAAATATTGGAAATAAAAATTTTGAACTCAAATTTGGAAAAAAGGGTTTTGTTAAATAATAACAAATAGTAATGGGACGAAGATATTTTCGTAAAAAAATAGTTTCATTTCCTTAAATCAAGAATAAAAAAAAATGAAATTAATTGGTGAAAACATAATTTGATTGTGTTTTTTTTTTTTTCATTCTTGATTTTACCAAAGTTAATCGAAAAGGTGATCAATCTTGTTTGACTCTTGGAATAAAAGAGACTGTTTAAAACATAATACCTTCTCAAGTATATTTTATTGGATCATTTTATTTATTAATTTCAACAATTCATCATTACACATTTCTAGATTAAAAACCAAATTTAATAAAACTCAAAATGTTAATCAATCAAAAAAAAGTTCATTAAAATCGAAAAATTAAAGACTAAACTCTGAATTTATTTTAGTTCTTTTCATCAATAAAGCAGTGGATAACATTTTAGTTTCCAAGTTTCATTATCTCATGGCACTCAAAATATTTTTTTCAGTTCCTTTGTTGCAATTAAAAATGTTAAAATATGTGAAAATGTAGATACTTTCTAAAAAATTAGAAAAAAATACGTTTAATTTGAAAATTTCAAAAATAGTCTCATAATATTATTTCAAACTCAGTCTATTGGTTTTAGAGTCAAAAGATATGATAATTTTGAAAAAAAAATATTATCATTTAAAAATGACGATTGAAAAGAAAATCCCCCCATCATGAAAAAATGAAATGAAGTTTTAGAAAAAAAATAAAGAAAGCTGAATTTAATTTTAATTATCAATTCTCTTGAAAGCGGGATAGTGTTCTTAAAGATTGAGCCTTTTTAACCACTCAAATCGTAAATATCCAATAATTGTTATTTTTTATTTTGGCTTATTCACATCATTGGTATTATTATTACAATTAGATAATATATTTTAAACCTTCAACACCTGGTTCCACCAAATAGCCATACACAACCCACCCATATTATTTCTTTACAATTTGAATAAAATACATACGTTTAATTATAAAAGGAGGTTTTCTTCAATTATTTTATTCAAAAAATTTCAGATTTTATGATCAATGTATAATTAGTTTGTTAATATTGATGAGTTCGATTTATTTTTTCTGAAGAAAACGTTTTTTTCAAAAAGTTTATTTCAATTTATGAGCTTTTATCTCAAATAAAAACCTATAGATTGAAATATTTTTACATTAATTCTTTAAAGATTAAGTTTATTAACATACTTATTTTTATAAAAAATTGGAAAATGGGAGGTGGGAGCTGAATAATTACAAATATGTGATTTTTTTTTTCTTTTGCAATTGTTTATGGTAAAATAAAAGAAATTAAATATCCAAAAGTACTTTTTATTATCATTTTTTTAAAAAATTTTTTTCTTTTGGGGTAATTGTTTCTTTTTGAAAAAATTTTAAAAAAAGTGAGAGATAAATAGGAAAAAATTGATACTTTTATCCTTTGTTCTGCTATTAACCTACCGAAAAAATAAGATTGAGTATTTAATTATTGATTATAAACAATCATATTAATAATTATTTTTTTAGATTATAAGATGAATTTTCCAGGTTTTATATATTTATTTATTTATTGTGAGAACGGAATAATCAAATAAAATTTATGAAAAAAAAAAGAGAAGAAAAATAATTAAAAGGATAAAGTAAAAAAAATATTATATCATTTACATGACCAAATTAAAGATTATCGACGTCCTAAAACAGGACGAGTAAAAACACGATAGAAAGATTATTAGCAATAAACAAGATCCATAAACCATGTTTAATTAATTGGTATTTCATGAATCCAAAATGTGGGGTACTATATACCTGAATTTGTATATTTTTTTACTATTTTAGGAATTTTTTATTTTCAATTTTTTTATTTTCATTTTTTCTTTAATACTCTAAGTAATTTTCCTGGTTTTATAAAAGTATTTTAGGGGAATTTTATATGTGTTTTTTTGTGTTTTTTTTTTCTCATATTTTTTTCTCCTATAAGAAGAAAAAAATGTCTTGTAATGTTCTTTGAATCACTAAATATATCTTTAAAATTCCAAAATAATTATTTTAATTTTTTTGAAACTAAATAGATTTTTTATGATATAAAGTTATTTTAATACTTTGTGGTTTTATTTTTCAAGTGTGTTTTTGTAAAATTCGATTAGGTACAATGATATTTCTGTATTCTCTAAACGAGAATATTATTTTCGAAATAAAATCTCTTCCAGATAAAATGAACCAGTTTTATTGAAGAAATAGAACAAATTCAATGAGTTTAATTCATTATTCTTATCAAAATAAATATTAAAATTTTTAGATCAAAATCTTTTTTTTCCCATTTTCAGAATTTCTTTTTTGTTTTATTGATTTTTTTTTTTTTTTCTTAAAAAAGTCAATCTGAAAAAAAAAAAAAATGTTTGAAAACTCCAAAACAACTGAAAGAAAATCATGACTTGTATATTCTTTTACATTTATAAATTTACAAGTAAAAAATCTTATTACCAACAATTTTAATTTCCCAAAGAAATTGAGAACTTTTGCACAAGACATTGCAATGAATGGGGCCCAAAAAATTTTTTTACAATTTTTTATTTTTTTTGAAATTTTATTCTTTGTTCAAGTATTTTGTTTTATGATTACCAACTCTAATCCGAAATTTATTATTTATTTTATTTCTAAACTATCGTAGTTTGGTTTATATTTAAAAAAAAAATTGAATTTTTGATTTTGGGATAGACTCATTTGGGTGAAATAGGTTTTTAATTAGGAAATATGACTTTTGAACTTTTTTAAAAATCTGAAAAATGGGCCAAACTTTTAAAAACAATAATTCATTATATTAAATAATATACAAGTAATTTTGGTTTATATCAATCAGATTTTTACTTCGGTTATAATTTTTAAGATACTGTATAATTTTTTCTTATCAGATCCATAATTGTAAGATGGTATGTCAAAACCACAACACGACCATTACCAACAAGACTTGATTTTTCAGAGGTTTTTATTGTAAACTAGACAAACTTGTCTTTGAACAAAAATGGTTTGGTTCAGGTTTTCGCTACCAATTTACAATTATGGATCTGATCAGAAAAAATTACCAATTCTAAAAATTTTCGACATTTTATAGTTCTTCTTAGATCTAAATCGATAAAGAGTCTATTTCATCAATGTTTTAATTTGTAAAACCCCCAAAGTGGCTTTCTTTTAGATAACCCTTAAAGGGGATGAATAATTTCACAAATGCTTTCTTATTCCCAAGCGATGTTATCACTAATTATAAAGATTGATTGGGAAAATTTGTTTGGTTCTTTTTATTCTTCTTTTTCTCAGACTTTGGTATGTTTAGAAAACACAACTTGAGTTTAAAGAGTTTTTGTTGAATCGATAATCAATAAGAAGGAAAATTCATCAACCTTTTTTTCGTTTATTGAACTTGAAAGGTAATAACCCCATTTTTAAAAAACACACCTATTATAGATTCAAGTACAATTTTTTGAAAAGGTTGCCATTTGTTTGATCACTTATTCGTAGGGAATTTTCATTTTGTATCAAAAGAAAAAATAAAATTATAATTTGCTTTAATTTATAATTCAAATTCAGTAATTATTTTGGAATAATAAGTTCTTCCCTCATAAAGATCTTTAATTCTCTGTCGAGTTTTGATTTCATCAAAATTTACCACTGAAAGATTGGGGGGGTTGCCAAAGAATTAAAGAGTATCTCTTCTTCAAAACAATCTTGAGATCTGAAAAAGTTGAATAAAGAGAACAAATTTCATAGCGCAACATCGAAAAAAACTTGTTAAAAAAATTCACCAAGAAAAAACAAAAAAGAAAAGAGCAAAAAGAGCAAAAATGATGTTAACATGAGTTTTGTGAAATCTCAAAGACTTGTTTTATTTTTAATTTCAATGAACGAATTCTTCTTCAAATTCTTCATCTGTTTCAATTTCTGTTCCAATTTCTTTTTGTGATATTGAATTGTCGTTTGAATTATTTGAAAAGGGAAGATTATTATCTGGATCGTCTATGAAGTTTGAGTCAGAGATATTTGTCAAGTCTGTGATTTCTTGTTCAGAATTTGAAGGATCAATGGTTTGATTTAATTTCTTTTTTTCTTTCCTTTGTTTTTGGTTTTTTTTTTTACAACAAGACACAAAAATTCCCATCAAAAAAGATCAAAAGAAACAAATTATTAAAAAATGATTTGTAAGTATCAGTTTTGAGGAATTGATTATTTAGGTCAAATACTGTTCTCTTTAGGATTTCTTATTAGGAATAATACTTGAATAATTTTGGTTTCTTTATGTTATTTTAAGGACTCCCAAAAATAAACCACTTTGTGAGGTGTATAGTTCAAAACATTAGAGAAAAAGACTTGTTTGTCTCTTGGGATCTAAGAAGAAAAATTAAATTTCAAGGTCTTGTTTATTTTGAATTTTGTTCATCAAAAATCTTAATCGTTAACTGGCCACGAAAACATTAACTAAATGATTTTTTTTTCTAAGGCAAGTATTATCTAAATTATTTTTTCAAAAATTCGACTAATATGTCCTTACGAACCAAAAAACACTCAAAATGAAAAACTGATCAAATACTTTCCATTAATACAATTAAAAAAACAAAATGATAAAATAAAAATAAATAAAGTTTCAATTTAGCTTTTTCTTGAAAACATTTTTGGCCAAAATCCTTGATTTCAACCTTGAAATTATGTATATTTTTAGATACACTATCTTGTTTTAACTCATTTACAAAAACAAATTCTAAATTATGGGAATTTTCTTTTCACAAAAGGCACTAATTTGGTCCTCAAATGTTTTTTTTAGTTTTAAATGGTAAAATAAAAAAAAAGTTAAACTAAAAGGATAAACTTTCTGGAAAAGCATTCTAATTTAATATATTAACTTATTCTTTTATTTAAAACTTTTTTCAACCCAAATTTTTCAAAAAAAAATAAAAAAGTGCACACTAATTCCAAAAAATATTTTCGATATTCAAAAGTTGAGAGTGTTTTTATTCTAAAAAAAATTATCACCGTGGTTAATTGAATTAAGTTATGAACTTAATTTCGAAAAATATTAATCAGAAAAAAATAGTGCTTAATTTTATTAAGGACATATTATAAATATTAATGGAGTCGTTTTTTCTGGTTTTATCCCAAATTTGTATAAAACAATAGAGGTTTTGATGATAACATATATTATCATGATATTAGCAATAAACCCGCGAAATGTGAATATCGCGATTAGTTCAACTTTATCGCGATGTTCAACATTATTGCGATATTCAACATTATCGCGAAAAAATAAAAAATTATTATTTTCATTTTTAAAAAAAATCTCTAGTCTTTTACAAGACATTCCCCTTTAATAAATTGTTGAAAGTGTTTATAAGGGTTCTGAACTGTCTTCAAGTGTTTGAAAGTTTTGAAAAACAGAAAACTTTTATAAAGAGAATAAGTTTGGTTTGTTGTGGAAATGCAAAATTTTTTTCTTTTCATTTTTTTTTAACAAAATATAAAATCTCGTAAACAAATTTTATGAGCAAACTAATAATTATCCATTCCAACAATACGCTTGAATATAAGACAGATGTGTTATCTTACAATAGAGTTGTTACCTTCACAATTTCAATAACCAAATAGAATAAAGAAATATTTTCCTTCTTATTGGTGATCGGTCAAACAATAAACTCTAAGTTCTCATTGTGTTTTCTGTCCAATATAAAGATGCCCAAAGAAGAAAAAGAACAAGAAGACAAGTCTTGTATAAAAAATCTTAATAATTGGTGATAATCTGGCAAAGGTGTTGTGAAAGCTTTTGAAAAGTTAACCAACCCCTTTTAGCTTTCTGAGAATAATGAAAATGTTGTAACACAAGAACACATTCTTTAAAGAACAGATGAAGGGTTGGTTGTTTTAGAATCTCTTTTTATTCAAGGCAATTTACAACACCATGGTTAACTGAAAAAAATATTTATTTCTCTTTCGTTCTTATTATTGTTGATCTAAAAGGATCGATAGGTTTAATAACTTAATAAAATGAAAGCACAATAAAAATCTTGAACTAATCCTTGATCAATTCAAGTATCTCATTTGTTGTTTTTCCAAAGAATAACTTTTTTTCACCGAATCTATTTTTTGATCAAAAAAATTTTTTGTTTAAATATTTCTCAATTAGCCCAAAATCCCATCAACTGTTATATCATTATTTCCATCAAATCGCGATATTTTGGCATTTATTGTAATTTTATTGAATATCTTAATTTGTTATATTATTGCCATTTGATGGAAATTATCGCGATTTTTGTAACTTTATCGTGAATTATAGCATGTTATCATCAAAACCTCTAATAATATCATAAGTATAAATTTTTTTTTTGTTTTCATTACAACACATTTTACTAGTGTGAGTAACGTGTTAAATCCATTTGTCTGATATACATACATACCCCCCCCCCCCCCCCCCACACACACACACACCCCATATATATATATATATATATATAAATATAAATATAAACACAAAAAAATAGATAAGCTTATCTAATTCGGAATTGGTAAAAAGTTAAATTTTGACCACTTTTCAAGCCCAAACAGTAATTTTTTGGAAAAAAATTAATTCTTTTTCTCAGTGTTTAAAGAGTTTACAATTTTCAAGAGTTTTAAACAGAAAACTTACTTTTTATTGTTTTGGTGATTTCAAAATAGAAAATCAAACTATTTTCATGGTTTAAATACAAACCCTCCCAATGAAATGGGAAATCACATATTTCCCATTTTTTTACAAGTTTTTTTAGACAATTACTTCCTACCTGTATATAATTATTTATTTTTTTTTTTCAGTTGTTTTTATTTTTTTTTTGAATTTTTACCGATCCCTCAGAAACATAAAGTATGATTTCAAAAGAATTCAGGGACTTTTTCAATAAATAATCAACAAAAAACAACGAATGAAATCTTAGAAACCTGCAAAATATTCATAAATATGGGTTTTTAAGTGTCTTTCGTCAGAAAAAAACGAAAAATTAGACTACTTATGATAAATATATAGATAATTAATATAAAAGCATCTCTTCAGTTAATTACTTTATTTTTTAGGTTGTTGCAACCATTATAAATGTATTTTTAGTATTTTATTTTTGGTAGATATTATTTTAAAATCTACAGAGTGAATTATTGGTTATAAAGAATAATAAGTTAATATCTCCTGCCTTAATTTAATGTTTGGTGGGTTTCGAAAATTTTTTTAATGTATATAAACTTTTTTACCTTCCAAATTCAAGATTTAACTTGAAAATATCAATAATAAAACTGAGTGATCTTCAATTTTATCTACAAGTATTACCATATAAAAGATAATAAAATAATGATAGTTTAAAAATTTTCTCGAAACAAATTAAAACAAGAGCCAAACAAAATACTTTCAAATTATACATGAAAGTGTCTAAATTTTATCAATTATGTTTATAACAGATGTAAGAAAGTCAAAATTTCAGTATTTTGAAATTTCTTCAATTTGTTATCAATTAAATCGATTTTGTATCTTGTTACCTTGGTATTCCAACTCTTGTATATCATATAAGAGGTAAAGTGAATAAAATTATTTTTTGAGAAAATAAAATATTGATTAGAACACAAAATGTAAGACTTAAGATATTAACCCCACCATCGGTTTCTCTATAATAAAAGTATTTCGTAATTGAATATAAATTATATTAGTGTATAATGACTTAAATAGCTCTAAAAAATTATTTTAAATCTTATTACACAATTAATTCTTACATTTTTTACTAATGGTTTTTATTAAAAATTTTCATTTTGGAAATTTTTTGAATTTTAATTCTCTATACCAAATCTAAAAATCAGACACCCAAATAATAGTTTTCCGATCTTTAATAATTCATATTCAGAACTTCCAAAAGTAAATATTTTTTCAATTTTTTAATTTCAAAGATTTACTCAATAATCATGAACATAAAAGCACAAAGACTGATTATTTTTGTTTGCTTTTGATAAAGTTTCTTGTCTCATCAATATATTTGTATGATTTCAGAAATAATTTGTCAAAAAAATCTATTCGTTAATTATTTAATTTTTTAAAAAAAAAGGAATTTTTTAGTAACTAATCTACATTTCGCCACAAATTTAAGAAAGATATACTCGCAACTTTCGATTCTGAATGGATTGATCAGCCTTTAAATTTTTATCGAAATACATATTTTTTTATGAAATTGTTGGTTTTTTTACTAATATATGGATCATTATTAATTGATGAGAACAACCACCAAATAGTTCGACTTTACTAATCAATCCTTTGAGTCATATGAAGCATGGGGCTGACTGTGGTTTACATTCAAACTCAACGTACATTGATCTTAGGTTTCTTCTTTGTAGGCGCTAATCCCTTAAATTGAAAAGTGAGAAAAAATAAAAAACAATGAAAGCAGAAACAACAACTAAAAAAATCAAGAAAAGAACAAACCATTTTTTTGCTCTTTTTGTTTTAATTAAACTTTTTTTCTTATTATGGAACAAGCCTATGAATTTATTCCAACTTTTGATAATCCAAAATACTACATCGACGGTTATAATGTAAACGATTTTATGAGGGGTGTTAGAGAATTGCTTGCTCCTAAATCACAACTCTACATTTCGACGCTTGAGGCTATGGGCTATGGCGAAACATGGGAAGCTCTGATCCCAAAGTCGCTTGAGTTTGTGAATTACGGACGAAGGCAATTGATCTTTCGGGTAATTTTGGCAACCAAAGACAGCGAGAGGGTGACCTTTATTGCCTCTATTGGCCAGAAACCTGAATTTGCTGAACTCGTCAAGGAAGAGTATGAGAATTTAACCAAACTGTATTCAAATTTCCCCAAACTTACGTTAAAGATGTATTCCTTTAACGAAATAGAGGTTAGTGGCATTGGTAAATTTTCAGCATTCACGGTTGAAGATCAAAATATGTGTAGATGCATCTACCGTGATCGACGAAGAAGCGATTCAAAATGGGGAATCTATAACCCAGAGCCTTACTACCATCTGGAAGAATTCCCAGAGTATTTACAAAGGGAAACAATGCTTTTGTGTATCGCAAACCTGGTTGCCTGCTATCTTCATAATGAGGGGTTAGGAATTGGACACACAAGGATCAGTGGATCTGATTATATTCTGTTGAAGGAATTTCGTTACAAAAATAAGCAACCAAAAGAGGCAACAAAATCACTCAGAGAAAATTGGAGGCTTTCTGCTGCAAGAAAATTAATCAAAATACCCTTTGAAGAATATTTGGATTTGATTCGATCAGAATTTTTAATCAAAACAACACTAAAGTCTGAATCGGTATTGAACGGAAAAATCAAAATCAACCACAAATCAACAATGGCCTTTGATAGTCAAATAATTGAAGAAGGAATTAAGCTGGGTTTAAATGGTTGGAAATAATTTCAAGTTTTTTAAAAATTTGATTCTTCACAGTTTTCTTTTTTTTAAAAAGTTTTTTATTTACGAGACTCATCAAAGTAAAGTGAAAATCCTCGAAAAAATAATCTTTTTTTTTTTTTTTTTGATTTAGAAGGAAGGGAATAAATTTCCTCTTACAGTCTTTAGGTTTATTTTGGTTTGAAAGAATTAAGTAAAATCGATTTGATTTTTGATAAATTCTTTTAAGGGAGTAATATTGTTTAAAAATAAAATGAGATCTTGTTCCGATCTTCAAAATTTTTTTTTTTGTAATTTGTGTTTTGACTTATAAAATGGATGAGTTAACATATTTAAACATTTTATTAATTTGAGTCTATTGTTTGAAATCACAAAATTTGTATCTTTTTCAATCTAAAACTAAAAAAAAGTAACCTATGATTTTTTTTAACATTTAAGTGTCGAGTCATTACGGTTAAAAATAATTTTCTGAAATAGAGAAAAAAAAATTTGAAATTTTTATGAGTGCCTAATACCAATCAAAAACCAACTAACCTATGGTGGTGTACGATCTCCATAAAATCAACAATCAAAAATGAGGATATTTTTAGAACAAAGCCTCCAAAGAGCAATGCTCAATTTCCAATTAGAATGGCTAGAATATATAATTTTGAAAACAACTGTGATAGTTTTGAATTGTTGCTCATTTGTAGCTTTTTGAGATCTGGAAGATTTTTTTTTTTTTTTATCATCTCTCGAATTATTTTTTTTCACCTCTCAAGAATTGCATAATCCTTACTTTGTCAAATTTAGAGGGTTACACAAGAATGACAATTTGGATTAAATCGAATTGAATCGATTTTGTACTTTTAGAAAACAATTAGTTTTAAATTGAAGAAATTTAATCATTTTGAAAAATAAAAAAATTGATTTTTTTAATAAAATTTGGATTTTTTGAAATTGGGAATTCCTTCCAACTTTTTTTTTTTGAAAATGATTTTTTATAATTTGATTTTTTTTAAAATTGAGAAGGCTTGCAAAAATTTTTTTTTTGTTATTAAATTTTTTTGACAATTAGTGATCTGATTTAAAATTTTTTTTTTTGTTATTTGAATATTTTCAATCAAAAGAAGGGTAATTTCACAATACTATTTTTGGGTTTCAAGTGACCTCTTCAGTATTGGTGCAATATACGGTAAATAACTAAACCCTAAATTTAATTGAGAAAATTTTCAAAACAGTTTATAGTTTTATGTTGTAAAGTAATAATTTTATAAAGATAATTTTCTATTGTATTATTATTTTCAAAAATTAATATTTCAATCCAAGTCTCAGCCAATAAAAATAATCGAAATTTAGGTAATTTAATAAATGAAATTTTGGTAGAAGTTTTATCTATTAAATTAATATCTATTTAGTAAAAACAATTATTCTTTAAGGTTTTGAAAAGTTTTTTTCTGGTTTTCTTGTTTTCCTAAAATGAAAAAAAATTGCAAAATAATTTTCAATTTTTAAAAAATTTTTTATTTTCAAAAAATTGTTTGGTCTTATTCTCTAGAATCGTCAAAAGAATTGAAATTAATTTTTGTCATGAAAAAATTGATTTTGGGATTTTAGGGATACAATTACAAATTTTCCAAATGTCTTGTAGAATTTTTTAAAAAAAAATGTATTTAATCTTAGAATATAAACACAATTTCAAAGTATGATTTCAAATGACTTTAAAAATTTAATGGTAATAACTATCCTTCTTATAACAATATAAATATTTTTCAATTGGTTGAATAAATCATTCTTTTGGTTAACCAAAAGAATTAACGAAAAAATAATAATAATAATAAATATTAATATTTTTGAAAAAAAAAGACTTTTTATATATATATAATTATGATAAAAATCAATTAAAGAGGGTAAAAACCATCTAGAATATAAGAAATTAAATAAATCCAATGTTTTTTTGTTTCTTCGAAAATGGAAAAAAAATTGAAGTAACTAAAAAAGGTATTCTTTTTTTATGTTTCTTAGTCGATCAGAATTTTTTCACTGTGGTATCTTTATAAATTTGTAAGTAGAGAATATGACCAATAATATATTTTAAAATTTTTTCTGGTTGTTTTAGTTTACTGATCGGTTATTTAAATTAAATAAAACAGAATAAACTTCTTTTGTGTTATCTATTGATTTATAAAAGCCATTAATTTTATCGAAAAAACAGAAAACATCAAGAAAACCTCAGAAATTGATGAAAATTGATGAAAATATACAATAATTTACTTCAATTTTCTCATTTCTAAATAAAAAAAAACAATAAATAATCATATTTTTTCTTAATAATTAATCAGTGAATAGATAAATAAAGAGTTTTTATTTTGAATAAAATCAAAGGGGTTATTTTATATTAATTTTATAAATTTAACTTAGTTATAGAATTCAAATTTCCCAATTTTCTTTCTAAATTACAAGTTCAATAAAAAGTAAACATACCTTCAATCATTCCAAAATTGAAATATTTTTTTGCATAAATTGTAAACCTCTGCATATTTCATATTGTTATCATAAATCTATGAAATCTGATTTCTAAAATTTGTAAATTTTGGAAGTTCTAATATGAAAATTCAACCTTTTCATTTTAAATATTTTTTTCATTTAATTGTTTTAAATTTTCAAAATAAAAAAACAATTTTTAGATATATTATTTCTATTTATCAAATTATAAAAAAAACTACTTTTAGATTTTCTTGTATTTTCTTATTATTCTGAAAATCAATAAATTTTTAGAATAGTAAGGTAAACAGGAAGAAAAGCAATATAAACTTTTTTATGGTTTTAGCTTTTTAATTAAAAAATCGATTTATTTTCAGATCAAAATACAAAATTGTGTGAAAAACTTTTAGTTTGTTTTAATATTTGTTTTGAAACAAAAATCAATAGATTCTCAAAATAAAACCAAGCTTTAAAATTAATAATACAAAAAAAGAGTCATTTCTGGGATTATGAAAAGTATTGGGTAGACTAATATATTTTTTTCTTTTTTTTGAATTCTTGAAAAAATTTGTTAAGTGTTATTTTAATTTTTGAAAATAAAATAAATTTTCT
This sequence comes from Anaeramoeba flamelloides, assembly GCA_027625915.1. NCBI lineage: Eukaryota > Anaeramoebidae > Anaeramoeba > Anaeramoeba flamelloides. The sequence goes on from JANTQA010000036.1 coordinate 12,388,053, forward strand.
TGCCTTTTCTTTTCATTATTCAAAAAAAAAAAAAAAAAAAAAAAACAAATACTCTATGGCACTCTACAAAACTTGAAAAAACTCAAATGTTTATTGATAGTATTATTAAACCTGTAAATTTTATAAAAATTCCAAAACGTTCCACACAGAAATATTTATTATTTATTTTTTGTACAATTTTTTTAGATCTATATACAGTCAGTTCCACTTTAAGACACAAACTTTCAACGAAATTTAAGGTACAAAAAAATTCAAATTATGGCACAAAATTTGGTATTCTATTTTTTTTACAATTGGTTTTACTATAATTTGAATTTTATGCCTTAATTTAAGATTTTTTTTGTGCCTTAAATTTCGTTGAAAGTTTGTGCATTAAAAGTGGAACTTACTGTATAAAAATTGTTTTTTTATATTCCCCAATTAAAAATATGTTTTTTTTTTTGTAGAGAATTACATTTTTTTCAATTATAATATATTTATCAAGGGTATAGTTTACTAAAATGGTATTTATCATAACATAACATTTTTTAATATCAATTTTAGAGACAAAAAATTCTTTCTTGTAAATTTATTTTGAATTTTTTCTTCTTCAAATAGTAAATTTAGCACATGGGATATTGTTTATATTTTTTTTTTACTTTTTCCTCTTTTTTCCTTTCAATTTTTTGTTTTTGCTTTTTAGCCATCAAGAAAAGTTGGGTGAATTTCAATTAATAACGATTTAATACATGATGTTATGCTTGGATTATCTTTCAGACTTTTTAAAAAAAAATGACATTAAGATTGTAATTTACACATACTCAATAATAATAAATTCAGAATATTTTACAAATTCAGAATTATGATAATTTAAAACATGCAAAGGAACTTCAAGATAAAAACATATTTATTTTTGAAAAAAAAAAATTTATTCCATTTGTTTCAAAAAGAGATAACATGGAATAATTTTTAAAGATAAAAAATAAAAAAAATTCATATGTGGAAGAAAAAGAAAATTATAAAAATATTAGATTGTTCTAAAAATGATTAACAAATTGATTAACTTGGCAATTATATATATATATATATATATATATATATATCTGAGAAAGAATGGGATCATGTATAATTAAAAAGAATAATGGATTATAAAGAATTCTAATATGAAACCAAGTCAAGTGAAAACTAACAAGGAAAAAAAAATGAATAATTAAATCGTATCGATTAATGTAATGCCACGTATGCCACAGCATTAGAAATTAGCTCTCTTTCGTTGCCTGTTTCCAAAAATCCATCAACAAAAACTTTTTGTGATACGGGAAACAGATTTAAAACGACTGCTATTCCAAAGTCCTCATTTTTTCTTTTTTCTGCAGCAAAAATCGAGTCGCCGTCCCATTTAGCGATGATATTTGAGTCTTCTGTTGCCTTGGATGTTCTTGAATGGAAGGAGTTCCTGCCGCCCGAGAAGGATGATATTCCTTTCATCATGTAATGTTTTGAATCGTCTTTCTTCATTTTTCTAGCGCCGCGTGTGTTGAGTGTTTTTTCTTCAAATTTGTCCATTGGCAGGAAATTTTCTTCAATGATCCTCCCCATGAGCGAGCCAGAATACTTTTCAACTAACGAGTTAATTGAACACACAACGAGCCCACCACCAAATTCAAGATAAAGCGCCAACAGATCGCCGATTTCTGTTTGGCTGACGAGGGCCGAATTTGAAACAAAGAAAACGGCGTCGTAATGCTTCACTTCGTCTAGATGGGGGATGCGGCCTTCTCCCTTCCCGACGTTGATACAGTCAACAAACTTGATCCCGTTTGTGGAAATCGAGCGAACCATATCGGGGATCCAGCTTTGCTGCTTCTCGGCAAACATCAGCAAGACATGCACGCTGCTGAGTTTCGTTTTCCTGATCTTTTTTCTTGAGCGCCCGACTTGAAAGACTTCCTTCGAGCGATTCACAAATATTTCCATCACCTCTTGGTGATTATATAGCCCGTCCTTGTCAACAAGCTGTAGTTCTTCGCTGCTCATTAAGTGTAATTTGATCAAAGGCAAGACGTTTTTCAAAAGTTCTTTAATGTTTTCAATTTCTAAATCTTCTTCATTCTTTTGACACAGCCATCTCCCATACTCCAGAACTCGTTGGTAAAGTTCAAACTCGGACGTTCCAAAATTGCCAGTTTTGATGAGCTCAATTAAATGATCGATGAAAATGCCATCTAAACAATTCTTTTGCTGGAGCAGTCTTGGATTTTTTTCAATCCAGGCAAAGCATATGTTTGTTAGCGATACGATCTGATAAATTAAAGAGCTTGAAAAGTGTTGAAAGATGTTACCTTCTTTCAACGTTATTTCTTGAGTGTAGCAATATTGTAACAATTCGAGAAATGGTTCTGGTTCAATGTTGTCAACACGAACAGTCGTCACGTTTTCTCTTTCTTGTTCATCCCAAGACTCGGGATAAAATTCGTTTCGCCAGATCGGGGAGACTAAAGATAATAATAAACGGTGTGCATAGATTTCAGTTGACTCCTTCCCAACAACAAATTTCACATCTGCTAATTCCTTTTTGTTGACAGTTTCAAGCAATAATTTTAGTTGTGGTTGTTCAGTCATTTTGTTTTGTTTTGATTTGGTTTGTTTTTCGGTATTGTGTCAAATTTTAAAAAAAATGATTCGCAAACCAATGATTATTTCTCAATCAAGTTCATATTTAAATTTGATTTATAAAATCATCTAACGAGAGGTTTATGAAAAGTAAATTGTCCTTTCGTTAACAACTACAATTTTCACGTTTTTTTTTATTTTTAGTTTTTTTTAAGGTTTATCATACCTGAAGAATGAAAAAAGGTTGTCTTATGTTAGGTGTTCAGACTTTTTATTTTTGTTGTCTTCTTAATGGTTTTAAACTGAATGAGAATTTTAAGCTTTTTAAAACAATGAAATTTTGCTATTTTTTATTTCAAAAATTCGAATTTATGATTGTAAGATTACTGGGTTGAAGGTATTGATATATTCTAAAAAATTTCAAAAAATTTTTAGTTCAATTTCTATTTTAACCAATTAGAACCCTACTTTTCAAAACAGTTTTTGAAAAAGAATATTTTGAAGATCAACTAATTTTTCAAAGTTTCTGAACATTTTAACAAATTAAATGAAATACTTTCAGCAAAGGATTAAAAATTTCCTAAAATAGAAATTGAAGTAAAAATTTTTAAATATATATTTGAATTTAACAATAAGTTATAAAAACAAATTTATTTGTCAAAAGAAATATTCATTTCCCTTAATCTTGATGACATAAAATAATATAAAATAAATGTTTTAAAAGTTTAACCTAATAATACTAAACTAAATCAAATAATTCAAAAATAAAACAAAAATTCATATTTTTAGATTAAATATTTACCTAGGTATTTGTCTCACACTCTTCAATTTGGATATGGAGAAAAAAAGAGTGGACTTACATTGTTTAACAAAACTAAAAATCCTTACTTGGTTTGAGGCCGATCAGACAATGACCAAAATAAAATGCCTTTATATCTATTTTTTAGTCAAATTTTTTTGAAATATCAGATATAAACCTCAAGTATAAAAATAAGAAAATTTAAACTTTCTGTACAAAAAAAAATAATAAACAGAATTTATTACAGTATATTTACACAATAACTTAGAATATTATCAATATTTAGTGAGAATATATATATATAAGAGAATAAAAAAAGAAACATCAAACATATTCTAAAAACAAATTTTTAAATGGATAATAAAATTCTTTGAAATTTTTCATTAAGATACTTTTGAAATTAAATTCAAAGTTGGAAAACTTCCTAATATTTTTTGATAATCCAAAAAAGTCAGGATATAATAGATTGAAATCCAAAAGTATCTAAATGAAAAATATACAGCATTATTCTCAAAATTAAATATTTTATCTAATATAAGTACTCATCTTTTCTAAATGAAAGTGATTGTAATTTTCTTCCTTATTGTTTTAATATACAAAAAAAAATAAAAATAAAAACCTGGATGGTTTGTTATAACATCAATGAAAAGATAAAATATTTTTCTTTATTGTTTTAATATTTTTCTTCATTTGGATTAATTCTTTAAACCAAATTTTTAGAGTTTTTTCACATTATTAATATTTATATAAATACTATTCATTTAGAGTATGATTAATAATAATAATAAAAAAAAGTTGTTTACTTCTCTAAAAGTAAAATCAATCAATAGATTATATCAAATTTGAAATTTTTAATTTTTTGTGTGATAGTTTTCTCATTTTGGTTTTTAACTGGGCATCCTTGTATTACAGTCAGTTTCACTTTTAAGGCACAAACTTTCAACGAAATTTAAGGTGCAAAAAAATCTCAAATTAAGGCACAAAATTTGGAATTTTTTTTTTTTTATAATTTATTTTTCCTAGAATTTGAATTTTGTGCCTTAATTTGAGATTTTTATTGTGCCTTAAATTTCGTTGAAAGTTTGTGCCTTAAAAGTGAAACTGACTGTAGGATAAAAGAATAAAAAAAAATTAATAGGAGTTAATTTACCTTTGATCTTTTTACTTTTTTCTAGTTAAGTTAAGAGGATTATTAACAATCTAGACACTCAGGGAATTACATGCGTCAAATAATTATTAAACTCTTTGAGATATTCCTAAAAACTATTATTTATCGAACTTATAAAAACCAATGTTCGAGGTACAAATAGAGATCTATTTATTTTTTTTTATATTAAAATGAAAATAATTATTGAATAATTAAAATGTTAAAGAAAAAATTTATATTAATTAAAAAGGATATCAAATTTCCGAATGTGTTACACCATTGTTAGAATAATATATTCTGAATTGATAATCAAGTGTTTCAAAATAAAATATGTGTTTCTTTTTAATAGACTACCTATACAACAAAAATAATCAAAGAAAAAACATTCAACCCTAAAAAAATATGGTATTGGTTTCAAAAAGTTCTATTATTTAAAAAAGACATTCAAACAATGAAGGATCAAATATAAAATTAAACTCAAAATATTGCAACAATTTTTGAAAAATAAATTCCTTATTAAAAATCAAAAATTATGAAAAATTTTGAACATATTTAAAAGATTTTCAATATATTTGTTTACTGTTTTAAAAAGTACAGTGATCAAATTAAAGCGTGCACAACGACTATTATCCGTGTTTCAAAATATTATCCATGTTTTTTTTTATTCTTGTACCAATGCAACATCCAATCTACTAACAAAGAGTATACCTAAGTTCAAATCAATTTTGAAAGTAAATGTGTGGTTATTTTCAGTATAATTTAAATTATTCATGTAAATAGTTGAAAATTTTCCATAATATTCTCAATTTTTTTGAAATTTTTTGTTTTTTTTGTTTGTTTTTTGGATAATAAAATTTTCTGAAAAATTTACTCTATTTTTTGAGATAAATTTTGCAATTTGATCCCTTCATTTTTAGAATTTCTTTTTAAATAATAGAACTTTAATAAGCCAATACCATATTTTTTTCGGGTTTATTATTGGTTTCTTTGATTGGTTAATGTATTGGTCAACTATAACAAAAAAACAAGCTTTTTATTTTGAAACACGCATTATATTTTTTTGCACCGGTTATTTTGACTACAGTACTTAAAAAATCAAGGACTATACTTTTACAATTTATTTGAACTTTGACCTACTATTGGATGTTCTATTGAATCGACCTCGATTAAAAATTTGCGGTTTATTTTTCCTCTATTTTGAATTAATTTGGTATATTTATAAAGAGAAGAGTGGATGTGTGAGTTTCTTCTATTTAAAGTTCTGATCATTAAAGTATGGAAAGTTTTTTTTTTACCTCAAAATGTTCTACTGCAATTTTCAATTTTTAGTGTTTCTTCATTAGGTAATATATCCTCTTATCTTTGAACTAATAAAAAACTAAAGCAATATTTAAAGAGGTGTGTTGTTATAGCTGTTGTTGGGTGTGAGTTTTGGAGATCATTTGTATTTTCTCTCTTTGAAAATTTTGTTTCTTTGGATTTTTTTATTTGTCAAAAATTACTTTTGATTTTTAAAAAGTTTTTAATTTGACAAATAAATTTAAAAATTGAATTTTAGTCATATAAAATACTCAAAATGAATTCTACCTTGATGAAATTGAATTAGTATATAAAAAAGAATTCTTTCAGAGATCTAATAATACGTATTATTCAATATTTTTTGAGATTGTACTGTAGTCAAAATAAAGCGTGCAAAAAAATATAATGCGTGTTTCAAAATAAAAAGCTTGTTTTTTTGTTAGAGAAAACCTATACATTAACCAATCAAAGAAACCAATAATAAACCCGAAAAAAATATGGTATTGGTTTCTTAACGTTCTATTATTTAAAAAGAAATTCTAAAAATAAAAGGATCAAATTGCAAAATTTATCTCAAAAAATAGAGTTAATTTTTTTGAAAATTTTAACCAAATCAAAAAAACAAACGATTCTAAAAAATTGAGAATATTATGGAAAATTTTCAACTATTTGCATTAATAATTTAAATTTTTACTGAAAATAACCAGTACTTTACTTTCAAAATTGATTTGAGTTCAGGTATACTATTTGGTAGTAGATTGGATGTTGCCTTGGTACAAGAATAAAAAAAATCACGGATTTTATTTTGAAACACAGATTATAGTTGTTGTGCACGCATTATTTTGATCACTGTAGTATGGTATTATTTTTACAATAAAACACCTTTATTTAATATTTAGAAGAGCTGATAGATCTTACATTTTTCTTCTTATAATTCGAGTAGTATTTGGGATAACAAAATCAATTATAGAATTATATCGAAATTGGTTCATTATTAAAAAATTGACAAAAAAAATCGAGGTCGATTCATTAGAACAAAAAGAAAAAATATAGGATTTTTTATTTTCAAAGACAAATTATAAGCTTTGGTCAGACATTATTTTGGTCACTGGAATTGAGGTGGAATAAAATTGGAAAGTGTTTGGAATCAAATTTTTTTTTTTAGACTAATATTTCGATAACAAATAAATATCACAAATTTAGAAATTTTCCTAAAAAAAAATATAGACGTTAAAATTTAAAATATAAAAATAATTTCTCTTTCAAAGCAAATCAGAAAGAAAACTTCTTCCTGTTGAAAAATCAAGACTCTAAAGAATTTTTGTTTATTCAAATTGTAATTCTACTTGGCTACATTATTTTAATCATCCTAAAATGATACATTTTTTTAAAACTTTTTGAAATGAACAAAATTAATTTACAAACCTTTTCACTCTTAGTTTTAATAAACGATCACGTCAATGGAGATTCCAAGAAAATTGAAAAAAAATCAAAAGAAACTCTTTTTTATCTCGAAGAGCTGAATAAAAGAGCCAAAAAAGGACAAAATTACAAAATATTAAGTCGATTAAAAAAAACAAACAAAGAGCACTTTAAAACCCTTAAGTCCTTTTTCAAGCAAGCAGACACACCAGATTTTTTATTTGAATTTTTTGATCTCATTAAAAAAGAATCCTTTCCAAAAGTAGGGACGACAACACCAATTGGAATCTTTTTCAGAGAATGTTTGTTGTCATGGAATTTTTTTATGTTTGAGGGAGCATCTGAATTATTGGTTTCAATTGAAAATACCCTTTTACAATACAAACAAGAAAAAAAGGACAATTTCAACAAAAAAAAACAAAAACAAAAAGAACAAGAACAAGAAAACCACAAACAAAAACAAAAGGAACAAAAAGAACAAAAGCTTGTTTCAAATTCAGAAAAGATCTTTTCAAAATTTGAGAATTCACTTTTAGAAAGATCGTTTGATAATGTGCAAGAATATTTGCATTACTACTTTGACAATAACATTTCAAAGCAAACAACCTTATCCTTTGCTACGCTAAATTTGGCAAGAATATATTTAGAATTTGGGTGTGTCTCTTTAGGCTTGCAGGCACTGCAAGAGTCGCTTAAAGTTGCGCAGTCACAGAAGGATCTCAAGGCCTTAATCCAGTCGCTCTTAATGCTGGCACATATCCAAACGGAGCAAAGACAGTTCCAAAGAGCAAAGCAAACACTCGAGAGGTGTTTAACAAGAGCAAGGGAATGCAACGAGCCCGAACTTGAGCAACTTGCGCTGCTTGCCAGCGCCCGTACCGAGTTGATCCTAAATAATTCCAATTCTTCGAATCCAAATTCAAATTCCAATTCCATCGAAACACATAACCGTGGCCGTCTCAACAAATCAAATAAGGACTCAAATTTAGAAAAATATCAGTTAGATCAAAAAAGCAACCAAATTATCGAATTACCACAAAACTATTTCTCAATTCAAAGGCTCTGGCAGGCACTTGAGAGATATTACAAATCTGCCCAATTTTCAAACCTGCAAAGCCAAAATAACCAAGTCTCTTCCTTTTTAGTTGGCGCAGCAGCTTGGAAAATGCTAGGAAATATTTCCTTACAACAATTAAGCTTATCATCTGCCTTGGAAAAAATAAACAAAAAAAAGAAAAAAAAAAACGCAAATTTCAAAATTTCGTCAAAGAAGAACACAAACAGTACTCTCAAAATCCAAGACAAAGAATCGCTCAACGAGAACCAGTATGTAACGAAATTAAAAACAAACAAAACCCGATTATTAAATTTCAGTATTGAGCACATCTTAGCACATTCGCAATTAGCATTCCACAAAATGATCAAGGGCAAAATTGAAAGCTCTTTCAAGCTCATCAAAGAATTAAGCCAATTATTAAAACTTGAAAGCAATTTCATAATTCCGAAAGTGGCCTTTCAGTTCCTTGATCTTGTCAAGTTAATTTTATTAATGAAATACTCAATTCTCAGTGGCAATTATAAATTTGCCAAGATCTTAATTTCTCGTTTTTTGGAAAATTCGTCCATAATAAATCAGACCAATAATACCAACCTCAATAATTTCCAATATAGATCAAACTCTTTAACCATTGGATCAGAATTAAGATTCGAAATAATGGTTCTGTCTGTAAACGTGTTCATATCCGAAAGCCAGTTCCAATTAGCCCAAAACAGATTGGAGCAGATCAAATTGATATTCCAGATCAACCCAAAAATAATCTCGATATACTCCACATATTACCATTTCATGATGGCCAAAATACTCGAAAAAAGTTTCCCCTTAAACGCCTTGACACATTTAATACAATCAAAGCAGTTTTCTCAGCATTTGGGGTTGCAAATTTTATTGCCTCAGATCATTTTGCTTTCCGCGAAAATTAAACTCGCCCTTGGTAAAACGCTGAGCGCAATAAAAATCTTTCAAAGCAATTGGCATAGATTGACAAACTCCAACGATATTCTCCTGGCAGCGAACGCAATGTGCGAATACGTTTATTGCCTGATACAAACAAACGCCATCAACAACAAGAAAAATCAAACCACAGCACTAAACTGTTTGAAAAATGCCATTAACTGCTATACAAAAATACAAAACTTCAATTTGGTAGCTAAATCGGCGTCTTTATTAAGCGCACTCTATCACAAATTTAACCAAACACAAAAAAGAGATTTTTGGGCAAAGGAATGGAAAGCCGCCAATAATAGGTTACAAAATAGAAACCATCCATTCGTTTATAACCTACAACAAAGCACCTATAGTTTAGAAAAATTATTTCAAATTGTTTGTCACAATCTGAATATTTAACTTTTTTTTTTTTTTTTCTTTTTCTTTTTTTTTTTTACTTTCATTTATTACTACACGAACAGAAAAAGCAATATATAAAACATTCTATATACATATTTTATGATATTAAAAACACAAAAAATCTGTTATATATAGATCACATATTTATTAAAAAAAATATGTGATATAGTTATAAAAAAGAAGATAAAACATGTTATAAAATTGACAATGTTTGTTGAATTAATTTTCTTCAGTAAAAATTCTTTTTTTTATCTTTGATAAAAATAAGTGTTTCTTTTTTTTTTTTTTTTTGTTATAAAACTATTTTTTTCTTTCCTAAAATTATCTTTGCACATTTATTTAAATTTATACTTTTATTAGATTTTTAAAATTGTCAATGAGGCACATTCTAAATGAATTATTTATATACACTACAAGTACCATACTTTTATTGTTATTAATGGGTTTAGTACATTTTGTACATATTTTTTTTTTTTTTTATTAGTAATATAGTAGGGAAAAAAATACTGTACATGAAAAAAATCCCGGGCAAGATTTTTAATTGTGAGTATTAGTAAAATTTTTGTCTAATTTCAATGAAATCCTTTTTATAAATAACCAATTTTTTTATGAGATTAGTAATAAACCTACCTAAAGTTCATCAAAGTAAGGTGTCTCTAGAATACTCGAGTAATTGTTTGATAGCCGAAAGTTGATTAACTTTTTTGGAAAAATAATCGAGTTTTATTGAGGTTTACTTGAGTTTGGAAAATGATAATTTTTTTTCTTGTTTTTTGATTGATTGAATGGTGTTTTGAACAAGTGTGATTTCATTAATCATCATTCTAATAAGTGGGGGGGGGGGGGGGTTATAATTGAAAAAGTCGATTCTTAAAAAAAGGAATTTGATTATAAATAAATGAAATTACAGAATAATTTTACAAATACTCATAATTAAAAATCTTGTCCGGAATTATTTTCATGTCCGGTATTTTTTTCACTGCTTTAATATATAAAATTATTCTGAAATTTTGAATGAATCCAAATATTAACAAAATACTAAAATCAAACAAATTATCAGAAATAAAATATTTAGGAATTTGGTTCAAAAAAAAAATATCTACAAAAAAACTTCAAAAAAGTAAAAAACAATTTTACAAAAATACAACTTATTTTGAGTCAACAAAAAATTTGTAAATAGGAGTAAAATTGCAAATGTTCAAATCAAGATACATTTGCCAAATATTTTATGAATTATTCATTTTTAATTTATATCAAAAAGATTTTGACTCGATAGATGTTTGGATAAATAAAAAAGTAACAAATTTTTTAAAAATAAATCCACACTCTTCAAGAATAATTTATAAAATCAAGAAAAAAGTGATCAAGTCAAAAATTCAATCATTAAAAGAAGATTTATAGTCAAATAAAAATTAGAACTTCTCGGTTTTGAAAACATATACTCAAAAATCTAAAATTTTCAAAAAAAGACTATGATATTATTAACTAGGAAACAGGAAACTTAAAATTATAAAATAAAAATTTAATTAATTTTAGACAAAACTTGATAATCAATTTTTCTGGATGAAAAGTTCAAGAATATTTAAAAATTATTAGGTATAATAACAATATCAAGAAAAAGTTATCTCAACAAGTGTCATGATTAATAAAGATTTTTTACATATCAAATTATTTAATTTAATATAAGATTTTACTCGATTACTTTCAATTCAAGAAAATTTTAAAGATTCTTTTTTTTAATTCATGTTTTTTTTATAGAAAAATAATTATTTTTCAATTTATAATCATAATAATCAGGGTAAAAAATATTTTTAAAAACAGAAAGATATAATTTTCATTTAAATTAAGATATTTTACAAAAATTCTTGGTAGATATGTTTATATCAAAGATAAAAATTAACAAAATCAATATTTATTCTTCTCTGCGAAAAGATATTTCAATTTACAAATTATTGAAGTTAAAAGTGCTATTTTTTATTAGGACTGTAAAAGGAAATGAGCCCCCCCTCAAAATAATATAAAAAAAAAACAGTGCTATTTTTTGTTGAGTATTGTCCATTCTAAAAACGAAATCTAAAATTTTGAATTATTGAATCTAATTAAAATTAATAAAAAAACCCAAAGAATTACCTATTAGGTTAGGTTAAATTAAGGACAAATTATTCATCTTGTCATTAGTCAAAAGTAAACAAAAATGCGATTCTTTATTAAAATTTGGAAACAAAAATTTAGAAATTTGGCAAGTGCTTAGGTTACCTAAAATTCAAAATGATCAAGTAAAATCCAGTATTTTACTCAATTCTTTTAAATTCTCAAAAAATTAATCTTTTAAAAGGAAATTAAACCCCGTCCTTCAAAATATAAAAAAAAATTACTCTAAATTTAAATTCATTATACAAACTCATATTTCATTTCGAATGAATTCCGAATATAAAAATATTTTGTAATTCTAAATAAAGAATTTTATGAATCTATTTATTGTTCGCCTTTCATTGTTTAAAAACAAAATATCAAGGAAAATATGAATATATATAATCTCTAATTTAAATTTAACTATCGATGTGCTATTGTCTTCCTTTTTATTTCTATGTATTTAAAATCAAATTCTAATTAAAATAATTTTGAAAAGTTCCCTTTGAACAAGCATAGATAAAAATACTAATGATAAAACGTTTTCCCATGTTTATAAGATGGTTAAAGTTCATTTTATTTAACAGAATATATATATATATATATATATTCCATTATTTACCCCCCCCCCCACACACACACACACCTTTTAGATTCAGATTTTGAGGGGAAAGATCACTCCTTATTTCCCATTTTGATTTTTGGAAATAAAAAAAATAAAATTATTTGGAATTATTATTTTAAAAGATTGTATTTTCTTTTATTATTTAATAAATTTTTTAATTTTATTTTTTTACTTTTTTTTCACTAAATATATTTTCTTTATATTGGGGAGAAGAAGAATTAAAAAGAAAAAAAAAAAACAAGTGTTTTGTTTTTAATACTGTGATTATTGAAACACACAAGTATAAGTAACTTGAAAATCAATAATCAAAGTCAAAGATCAAAATAAAAACGGATCCTAATAAATCTGAAAAAAAAAGAAGAAAAAAAAATTCAACAATGAAATCACAATCCCCAAAACAACCTTCATAATGAATTATTAAATTAAAAAAAAAAAAATATTGGTCTGGATGGGATTTTTGGTGTTCTTTATTAAAGACAACATTTAACTTTTTTTTTAATTTTTTAACCATTTCTTCTTATAAATTCTGTTTAAAATTTCTTTACTTATTCTTTTTTAAGGTCTTATCTTCAATTTAATGTTAATTTACTTTATAATCATAATATTACAATCATTTCTACTTTTATGAAACAAACTTTCAATGAAATTTAACAGACAATAAAAATCAAATTCTAGTAAAATTATTTATATATAAAAAAAATTCCAAAAAATGTGCTTTAATTTGAGATTCTCCGGTTTCGTAAATTTCATTAAATTTTTATGTATTAAAAGTGGAACTGGTTATATTTAAATGTGTATTTCTAATATATAATTATGGAATATGCGATGATTCTATTTAAAAAACCTATGCAAAATTTGAAATGAATATTATAACCTTTGTAGAATTATAATACCAAATTTAGATATTAGAAATTTCAATTTCCTTAATATTGTTTCATATATATTATTGTAAAACAAAAAACTGAATTTTAAAATAAACACCAATTCAAAATTTTTACCATACACCAAAATTTGATTTGTGATAAAAAAAAATCATATTTAATCAATTCTAGAAGAAATACCCAATTAATACCCCCACACTAATTGAAATCCTAACAAATGTTAATAAATTACAATTCCCACAAACCAAAAAATATATAATTATCAATATAAATAAATAATCGGTGTGTTAAACATTTTGGAGAGAGCAAAAAAAAAAAAAAATACCTAGCTGAATTTGTTTAAATTTTATTAGGAATATTGATCGATCAATTGTTAGATACTACCAACTAATTTTGTTTGAGTTTTTCTATTTGGAACAATACAACTTTAACATAATATCAATAGTTGAAAAAAAATTTGATCGAATGAAACAAGTTACTAAATTCAAGAAATTAAATGAAAACAAAAAATCAAAGTCGAAAAAATGACTATCATGTTTTACAAAAAACAAAATTTATTTCCAATTTGAACGAAATTGTATTATTGTGATTATTTGGACTGTTTTAGCCGTATGGAAAATTTTGGAATTTTTTTTTATTTTCAAACCTTTTAAAAATTATAATCGATGTATTTTTATTTAAAATTTTACCTAGTTTTTTTAAATCTAAATCTTGAATATTCCAGGATTATCCATTTAAAGACTCATTTAAATAATCTTTATGAAAAAAAAAATTAATACAAGATTGAAAATAAAGTTAAAAAAAATTTTTATAAAAAATCACAAAAAAATAAAAACTAAAAAAAATTTTTAATTAAGAACAACCAAAAACACATTCCCAATATTTTTTTTTGGTTTTTTTAATTTGATAAAAAATCATGAAGGTTATTTGGGATGTCTAGTTTTTAAAAGTTACATTTCCTTTTTTTCATTTTTAATCTCTTTTCTTAAACCATTAGTATAGTTGGATAATTTTTTATACTGATAATAAAAAATTTTTCATTTTTTTAAAATTTATCATTTTAATCGAAATTTTTAAAAAAAAATATAAAATTTTGTTGTTTTGAAAATTGAAAATTTCATTTATAATGTGCGCTTTTAGTCTTTAACCTTTATATTTTATGATATTTTCAAAAAAAATATTTTTTTCAAGAAGATTTGTATTAAAAAACCAAAAATGTCAAAAAAAGATAATTGTCACAATTGGCTTATCTTAATAAGAATAGAATTTTTAACTCAATAATTTATAAAATCTTTCTAAACAATATTAAGATTTTTTTATAAAAGTTGTAATTTATGAGATATGAGTTGCCGTAAAAATGGACTTTTTTTCATTTTTATAGCTATTTATAATTAAAAATACACTATTTCAGTTTTAAAGATAATTCGAAATTCAGAGAATTGATACTAGATTTTTTAATTAGTGATAAGAATTTAATTATCATTTGAATTCTTATTATATTTAAAAACATATTGATGATTTTATGAAGATTCTAATTAAATTTTTTTAAATTTAAAAAAAAAATTACCCCTTTTTTTTATTTCTCACTTTTTTTTAGAATAGGTTGAATTTTAAACACCAAACTCCAATGTTTTACCAAAAACCACATCCTAAAGCTATTTGTATTCAAATAAATGGAACCAAATTTTCAATTAGCTTTCCATAAAAAGATTTGTTAAATCATAGAATATTTCAACTTTTTAATACTTGAATAAACTAAAATTATTAATTTCCTTTGAGAATTCGGGACTTTGGTGATTTATTTTATTTCTTGAAATGTGATTAAGGCCATGACTAAGGAAAGTTGAATGTAAATTTGTATCTTTTTCTTTTCCAATTAACATTCTACATATTCCCAATTACCCATTTTCATTTTTTGATTAAGAAAAATCTTTTCGCTTACTTTTTCAATTGTTCAAATATGAATCAAAATTCAGATAAACAAATAAACACCAATACCTTTTCAAAAAAAGAATCAATACAGCCAGTATTAACTTTAAACAGTCCAAAGGAAATCAACCATACAAAGAAACAACCACAAACAATTACCACATCACAAATACAAATTGTAAGATCTCGTCATATTATGAAGCAAATTAAAACCCTTATTACAAAACAACATGATCAGTCTCAAAAAAAGCAACAGATCTTACAAATTTTCGACTCACGACAAAAAGAAGTCGAAAAAAAAGATCAGGAAGGAACAAACAAAGAAACAGAAAAAGTGTTTCATAAAGAAAAAGAATTTCAAAAAGAAATTCAAAAACAAAAAGAAAAAAGAAAAGGAAAAGAGGAACTTAAAAAGAAAATTAAAATTGAGGTTCTTAAAAAAAAAGAAGAAATAGAGACAGACAAAGAAAAAGAAAAAGAAAAAGAAAAACAAATTTTAAAAAAATTCTCAACAATCCAAGTCTTCCCTCGCAAAACAAAAAAAATTATTGGAATTGAAAAGAATAAATTCTTTTTTCCAATTGAAACACGTAAAAGAAAAAAACCACTTGTAAAGATCTCGAAATTTATTCCTGTGAAAAATATTATCCAAATTTCACCAAAGAAAAAGACCCTTAGTGTTCCCTTTGGTTGGGAAAAAATACCAAGAATGGGAAAATTAATTCCCAACACAAAAATAATTCCTCTAAAAACGCCGCTATCAAAAAAGTATTCTATTTTTTCTTATTCTTGTACCTTTTCCAATTTCTTTTTCTTTTCATTTTCCTTTTTGTTTTTTAATATCAAGTCATGAAATTTTGGGCTTTAATAAGCATAAATACAGTCCAATGACTTTTTATAGCACACTAAAAGCTCACAGATAAGGCATAAAATAACCAAAATAAGACACAAAAAAAAAAACTAATAACAAGGCACAAAAAAAGGATTGGGAATAATAACGCACAATTTTTTTTTTATTCAACTCAAACAAAAATCCAAAAAAAAATTATGTGCCCTATTTTCGATAGAATTGTATATTTAAAAAAAATTTTTTTGTGCCTTATTTAATTAATTCCAGTAAAGTAGTGAAAAAAATATCATACATGAAAAAAATCCCAGACAAGATTTTTAATTGTGAATATTAGGAAAATTTTTGTCTATTTTCAATCAAATCCTTTTTATAAATAACCAATTTTTTTATAAGCTCAAGTAATAAACATACTTAAAGTTCATTAAAGTGGGGTGTCTATAGAGTACTCAAGTATTTGTTTAATAAAAAAAGTAGATCTACGTTTTTTATAAAAAACAATCCAGTTTTATAGAGATTTTACTTGAGTTTGGAAAATGAAATTTTTTTTCTTGTTTTTTGATTGATTGATTGAATGGTGTTTTGAACAAGTGTAATTTCATTAATCATAATTCTAATTGGTGGATGTGTTATAATTATAAAAGTTTCTTAAAAAAAAGGATTTGATTTTAAATAAAAGAAATGGCACATCAATTTTCCCTAATATTCACAATTAAAAATCTTTTTTGGGATTTTTTTCATGGACGATATTTTTTTCACTCATATACTTTAAATAGCGCATGAAATGTAATAGAACATTTACTAACCAGTATTCGAAAAATTAAAGAGTTAGGTTTCGCTTCAAAAATACCACTGTAATTTTCCAATTCATTAAAGAGAGTTTTGATTCCAAATTCTCAAAATATTTTGCTAATTATAATCAAGAAAAAACTTTAAACTTTCATAAAATCAATTAAAAATGAAAAGCACACCTAATCTGGTTTTTCCTTTTTGAACTTTGAACAAAATTTAAACTTTTTTTTCTTTGAATTTATCAGTCCAAAGCAATAATAACTATTTTTAACAAAAACATCACCTGAAAAATAAATTGGAGAAAATTTCTATTCTACCTTCTAAAAAATAGAACAAAGATCTTTGGAAAGGTATAAATTTTAACAGCTTGCTGTCAAACCTAAAACCCTGGAATTTTCAAAAAACTCCGAAAATTCTATTTTTCTGATCAATTGAAAATATTAGTAAAAAGTCAATTTTTTTTTTTTTATTTTGAAGGGAGGAAATCAATTTCCTCTTACAGCCATTAGGTTTTTTTTAATTTAAGAAATAAACTGAAAATTAAATAAATTTTCGGTTTATTTCAAAAATTAAAAAAAACCGCCGTTAGCTTTTCAAAAATTTATAAGAATCGGGTAAACATTAAAGATTGTTATCTATTCTTTTGAATTAAAAAACCCTAGGCACTTGACGGCACTCTACGGCACTTTCCCTAATTTCTAAATTTTTGTTTAGAAATTTCAATAAAGAATCATAAAAAAGTCAATTTTTTTTTTCCTATTTGAAAGATAAATATCTAAATTATCATGCAACGACCAACCATTCGAATTGAGGCATTGATTAAATATTCAAAATCCATCAATTTTAACTATTTGATAAATATAAAAATTAAAAAAAAATCCCAAATTTTCAAAATTAATTGAGAATGTGACTGAAAACGAAAATCTTATTAATTTTGAAATTCAAATTTTACCAAAATAATCATTTCTATCAATTTAAAAACATTTGAATTTTTGCAAATTTGAGAAAGGTGTTTGATTATCGTGAACTTACATTAAATTAAGAAAACCATTTTGTGAAAAAAAAATAAATCCACAAAGTTTCCCAATTGAAATTTAAAATTTTGAAAAATTATTAAAAAAAAAGATCTAAAGAAAATAAAACTCTTATTTCATAAATGTAAAAACAAAAATAATTCTCATAATAGATGTTTTCCAAACAAATTTAGAAATTTATAAAAGGAATAATCACAATGAATTAAATTTTCAATTTTTAGTCATTTTCTCAATAAATTTTGAAAATTTGGAGTTTCTTTTTTTTATCTCTATATTTATCAAAGGGTTAAAATTGATGGATTTTGAATATTTAATCAATGCCTCAATTCGAACGGTTGATTGTTGCATGATAATTTAGATATTTATCTTTCAAATAGGAAAAAAAAATTGATTTTTTACTAATATTTTCAATTGATCAGAAAAATGGAATTTTCGGAGTTTTTTGAAAATTCAAGGATTTTAGGTTTTATAGTTAGTTACATTTTATAACTTTTTTTTTCTCTTCTTCTTCTTTATTAAAGGAATTAAAATGATTATCCAAATGTCTATCCTATTATTTTTCGTAAAAAATATCATTGTTTCAACAAAATAATTTATTTCTTTTTTTATTTATGTCTACAAATATATGCAAAAACACTTACATCTAATACTAATAGATATGGATCAATAGTTAGACAAGAAAATTTATTTACACCAGAGATGTTTATTGATTTCCAAATTGGAAGAAAGCAACCTATTGGATTAATTATTGATTTAACATCTGGTAGAAAATTGTATAATTCGAAAACATTTACTGATAAAGGAATTGAATATATAAAAATTCCATGTAGCAAGAAAACTTCAATAATTCCGACGTATAATTTAGTTTACCGATTTAATCAGACTATTCAAAAATTTATTAATCAAAAGAAAAATGGAAATAAATATATTGCGTGTCATTGCAGGGATGGATATAATATAACAGGTTATATGATTGTCAATTATCTAATTAAGATACTGGATTATAATTTGGTTGACTCATTGAAGTTATTTAAAAAAATAAGACATCCTGGGGTTTATAAAAAGGATTATCTAACAAGATTATTTCGAACATTTTCAAAAGAAATTTTTATTCCTAATAATTTTTTAAATATTCCACTTCCAGAATGGGAAAAAAAAAAAAAGGAATCCAATCACGAAAAGGAAAAAGAAAAAAAAAAGAAAAAAAAAAGTGAAGGTAAAAATGTGAGAAAGGATGAAAGGAAAGAAATTGAAATGGGAAATGAAAAGAAACTTGGGAATGAATTAATAGCAAAAAGTATTCATGAAAAGAAAAATAACCTAAATTTTGAAACCAATAGAGAAAACAAAAAAATATTACCAAAAAAGAATATTTTCAAAATTATTGGTGAAACCATTCCACAAGAAAAAGAAAATGAATTAATAGAAATAATTTCAATGTGGCTAGAAAATAAACTAAAAAAATCTTTAAATAGAACCAAAATAGATTCATTAAATAAAACAAATTTAAAATATTTATTATTAAATTCGTATTTTGTTGCTTGTAAAGCGAAAGGTGAAAAATGTATGCTATTGATCTATGAAAATAATTGCTATTTGATTGATAAGAAATTAAAATTTTATAAAGTTTATTTAACTTTTCCAAATATTGGAACTGCTTTAATTGACGGTCAAATAGTAGAAGAAAATTTACAGTTATCTCTTCAGACTAGTGGAAATGAAAATGAAAATGAAAATGAAACAAAAACTAATGTTAGTTATAATAAAGAGGATGATCAAATTCCAATTGAAAACTTTAATAATGAAATTCTAATTGAAAAATTTAAAGTTAACAATGGAGAAATGGAAAATGGAAATGAAAGGGCGAAAGGAGAAATAGAAAAGGAAGGGAAAAAAGAAAATGGTGTCAAAATGAAGTTAGAATTAGTCTCAAAAACTGAACCAAAGAACATTACAATAAGATATGTTTATTTAGTCACTGATTTAATGCATATCCAAGGAAAATCTTATATTCAAAGAATTTTACCTGATAGATTAGGAGCGGCAAAACATTTTGTTGAATTTCGAAAAGAAAATTTATCAGAGGACGAAATTAACGCAGAGCCCTTTGAAATCCGATTCCAAGATATGTATAATTTAAAACATACAAAAACAATCTTTGAAGAAATAAGAAACAAATTAAAATATCAAACAGTTGGTTTAATTTTTACACCCGTTGAGCAATTATATTTCCCAATTAAAAACATTCCCATATTGAAATGGAGATCGTCCAATTTTATAACAATAAATTTTTTTGTGCACGAATTGCTGACAACATTTGATTTATCATCTGCTGCCTTATCCGTAATATCTTATGATCAAGAAAAAAAAATTGTTGATAAAATAAAATTTAATAGTAAATTTGAAAAAGAAAAATTTTCTAATAAAATTATTCAATGCTATTTTGATTTGCAGTCTCAGAGCTGGAAGGTTCTTAGAATCAGAACCGATAAAAAGTTTCCTTGCACGTTCTTAAAATATCAATCAAAAATGAAAGCAATTATTGAAAATGTTCCTATCCATGATTTGTTAAATTATATCTCTTTAATTATCAATAAAAATAATCACAGTAAACAAAATTAATTTAATAGAAATTAAATTTTGATTTTTTAAAATTATATTTTTATTTGATTTAATCAAAATTTAAATTGAAAATAAATTAGATTTGATTTTTTTTTGCATATTTTTCCAATAAAAATTTCAATCAAAATTATATTTTTTGTTTGTTTACATTTTATTAATCTTATTCTTTTTTTCTTTGGAATACAACAAGTTTTTAATGATTTTAAAATTGTTGAGATAGTTGTAAACCTCAAAAAAAAAAAAAACCTTTGAGTTTCTATTTAAAAATTGAAAAATAAATATTTAATTGCTCAAATATTGAATGGCAAATCATTACAAAGTAAATATTGTCAACAAAAGTCCAATCAACATTGGTGTGCAATTGATCTCGATAAAATCAACTATGAAAAATAGGTCATTTTTAGAAGAAAGCGATGAGGGACTACACTCAATTTACTATTTTAATGGTTGTGAATTAGAATAATGAAAACAATGTGCTAGTTTCAAAATGAGGATCTTTGAGGCTTTTTGAGATTATTATGATATTTTTCCTTTTTCAAATTTCTGAAAGTAGTTATTGTTATCAAAAGGGGGTTAAAAAATGCTGACTTTCTTTTGATTATAGATAAGTTACTAAATAACCAAAAAGTAGATTAGATTAAATTGATTTTGTTCTAAAAGAAAACAATTTATTTTAAATTATAGAAATTGAATCAAAAGGAAATATAAAAAAAAAAGATTTCATTTTTTTTTTAAATTGTAAATCTTTTGAAATTGCAAAGAAGGAAGTGGATTTTTTTTCTAAAATTTGTATATTTTTGAAATTGGAAATTGGGAAATGTTATTTTTTTTATTTGTATTTTGTATTATTTAAAATTCCTTTATAACTTTTTTTTTATTTTTACTTTGTCTTTTTTTTATTGATAACAGAATAATTTTTTTTTTTTATGAAGTTTTATTTTTAGAGTAATTTCTTATGTTTTTTTTTTTTTTTCAACCAAAAAAGGGACTTCTTTATGAATTTTGGGGTGCTAAATCATACCTTGGGTGGTAATTAATGCACGGGATGTGAATAGATGCTTAAGGGGGTAGTTACCATAAAGTCAAAGTTTTCATTTTATACTATTTTTAAAGAAGATTAGAACACCATTTTATATTTTGGATATTTCTAGTTAGTTTTTAATATTTAGGGTAATTGTTAAAAAAAATTCTTTAATAATAATTTCAAAAAGAAAATATAAAGCCAAAATAAAATGTTACATTGATTTGTTTAATGTACTGAGGAGAATGTTAAATTGTTTAACAATTGTGTCTTATCTCAACATTCTATTGTGGAATTTTATTTAATGTTGGAAAAAAAATCTAATAAATTCTAATTAAACAAAGTATTTTAAATACTCAAAATTAAAGGAAACCACAACTAAATAAATAGGAAAGTTTTCAGATCCAATTTTAAATTAAAAAAAAAGTGAACGGGTTGATTTCTTGTATAAGACTCTTATTTTTATTGCACTTTCCCTGCAAAATTAAAAGGAGCAATATGGACTTTATCAAAAAAAAAAAAAAAAAAAAAAACGAAATGGAAAACAATCTTAAGAGATTTCATTTTAGATTAAATCTTTTTATGAAATATTATAAATTTAAACTGCTTTTTCGAAAAAATAATTCTGTTAAACAATTTTTTTAACTAAAGTGTATAAATAATGATAGAATGTACTTAATGATTTTCATTATACTTAGAATTTGTATTGCTCATACATCTAATATGATAATAAGTTGGGATTCAAGGATTATTCTAAAAATATGAAGTATTGTAGATGTAAATTTTCAATCAACTAACCAACCAGGTAGAAAATCACAAACAAAATATCTTTCGATCTGATGACTTGTTTTATTTCTTTCTTTGAGTTTATTTTTCAAAATTGGTTGTTTCTTTGAAGGTCTTTGTAAGATCAAAATATTATTTTTCTATATCTAAAATATATTAAAATTACTTGAAAAGTTTGAAATTCATATTTTTTTTAATCTGGGTATGAAGACCAATTTCATGATTTGGAATTTACTCGTATCTTATATAATCTCACAATTCCAAATAATTATACGTTTTACTATAACTGGTGCTGAATTAAAATAAAAATGATAAATTAATCTTGTATTTGGAAAAGAATAATTATTATGAATTTATAAATTTTTAAAAAAATACAGAATAACGAATTTTAAAGATTGAAAAGGGAATAGAAATATTTTTTTTGATTTTATTGTGATGATATATTTTTTAAAAATTGATTAGTTAAAATTGAGTAAATATTGTAAAAAATGTTTGAAATAAATCCTAGTTTATTAGTTTTACAATAGGGATATATTTGTATTTATTAAATTTAAATGAATTATCTAGAAAATATTATGGAACTTTTATAAGAAAAAATGGTTAGTGGTTTATAATTTTTACAATAATTTAATATATTCCCAAAACATTTCAAGTAAGGTTAAAGAACCAATTTAATTAATTAACATAAAATTGTTTAATAATATAAAAGTAATATTATCTAATAAAATTAATTACCTTTTAAAAATATTGACACTACTAAATAAAAATTTATATAAGAAATACCAATAAAATCTGAAATTCTCTTTTCTAAAATAAAATTTTGAAAAAACATAATTATTATTATAATTATTTTTTGAGATCTTTAGAAAATTGAGATTTGGGAAATATTGCAGATAAGGTTATTATTAAATAATTACTATAAGTATTATGTAAGTATGATATGAAAATGTAAAGTGTGGGATTTAGTCTTATATCTCAAAAAAGAATATCTAAAAAAAAAAATAAATAAATTTCTTAAAATTTAATATTTTTTTTTCTTTTTGTTTTTACTTTCTCGGAAATTTTAATTGTTGATATTCGAAAAATTAAAGTGTTAGATTTTTTTTTTTTTTAATTTTTTGGGAATCTAACTGAAACAGTAACAATATAATTTTTAATAAAATATCACATATTTCAATTTCAGTTATTCTTTTATGATGTTGCTACTTACTTTATAAATATTAGTATTGAAAAAAAGGAAATGGAAATTCACACGAACATGATTTATTATTTGTTAAGATACGGAAATTTTATAATCAAACACTTTTTATAACCAATTAATTTTTTTCTGAACCCAAAAAGAAACCTACCCAAAGTTTCATTAAATTATTTATCTCTAGAATACTAGTTTAATGGTTTGATAATCTAAATGGATAATTTTTTTTTTTTAAAAAAGTTAAAAAGAAAGTAATAGAATTTTTTGGATGTTTACTCTAAATTTGGAAAATGATATTTCTATTCTTGTTTTAAGTTAAAAGAATTTTTATTTGAACCACTAATATTGAATTAATTTTCATTCTAAGAAATTGATAGCAAGAATTTTCAGAGTTTAGTTCTTAGATAAAAGAAATTATTAATCAATAACAAAATAATTTCACTAATAACAATAATTGAAAATCTTGAAAGGGATTATTTTTGTACCCAGTATTTTTTTTCAATAATAAAATCTTCAATATGGTTTTATTGGAATTTTTGAGAACAGTTTTAATTATAATCCTGTTTCTCATAAAAATAGTATCTAACATCGTAAAAAAAAATTTTTTTAATGACATTCTCAAATAACAAAAAAAAAAGCTATTTAAAGAAATTAGTTTTGTTTACTAAAGAAATAATTAATTCAAAATTTTAATCTATTTGCTAAAATTCGATTTTGATTGTTATTTTAATATTTGAATAAAGATTTTTTATTATATGATTTGGTCTAAATGAGGAAACTTTTTTTTGTTCCAAATATTCGATTTTTGCAATTTATAATTTTGATTTGAACAAATTATATTGTGTTAATTTAAATTTTTATAAGGATTTTAATTCGAAAAGAAAAACACTGGTTTATTTATAAAAAATTTTTTATAAAATTTAATTTCAAAAGATAAACATAAAAAAAAAAAAAAAAACTAATTAGTTTGTTGATCTTTAAAAAATTATTTCTGGTTTTTGATTTTTTCTTCGTTTTGTATTCTCATTTTTTCTTGTTCCCATAAAAGATCTTCTTTTTTCTTTATTTCGTCAGAAAAGGAAAGTATAGATCCAAAATAAAAATGTTGAACAATTGGGTATTTTAAAAGCACGTCTGACAAAAACATATCTAAAAAATAAAAATGCACCTCGTCCCAATCTTCCATTCTGCTAACTTTTTCCAGTTTGGGGCTATGTACCTTAAAAGAACCTGTTTTTCGTTTACGGATATATAGTATAGCATCTGCTAGTAAATAGTGCCCTCCCATGGTCTTTAAAATTTCAGGATCCATGATCAAGGAAGGTGAATATTCAGAAGTTTTTTCATTTTCATTTTCATTTTCATTTTCATTTTCATTTTCATTTTCATTTTCATTTTCATTTTCTTTCCTTAGATAGAACTGGCAACTTCCAAAATAAAAAGGAAGTGATTGGAAGTCGTCCAACCCCCAAACACCATGAGTACCTGCTGCTTCCAAAGTATAAGTTTGTTGAAGTTTTCGAACCAGCAACAAATATCTGTGAAAGACCCCATAGATTAAGCCAACAAGATCGTTTTCTTCGATCAAACCCAATTGATATAAGCAACACAAAAAGGCTAAAAACGCTAACTCATGGCCAGTACCGTAATCTATTCTCTCATAATTTCCAAACGAATCAGACAAGTATGTGGATAATTCAATACAACTGTCTTGAAGTTTTTCTGGGAGAAAGGCTTTTACTTTGTCGTTCAAGTTCTTTTGTTTAAAAGTTCGACAAAAAAAATTGTTTTTTTGTTATTTTTGGTTTTTTGAAAAGAGAAAAGGATCAAAAAAAAAGTGATAAAATTGTTTAATTAATCCAAGTTCGAAGAAAACTCAAAAAAAAATTGGAAGTAGAACAAAGGTGAGGATTAAAATCTTCAAGTAGATACGAAAGAAATGGAATTATTTTGTTTTTTGTTTTTTTGTTATTTATTTTTGTTTTTTGTTTTTTCATTAGTGCTTAAATTTTTTTTAGTAGTGCTTACTGAATTGAATTTAAGAAACCAAGTACGATAAGAAGTATTTCCATAGCGCCTTGGGAGATTGTTTGGTGGTGTTTTGTCAATTAAATCTGATAATTCATCTAAATATTCAATTAAAGCTTTGCATAATTTGCTAATTTTGCAATTATCTGTTGTTTTGTATCCTTTAATTTTTTTGCCAATAAGCTGAACAAATTTGGTAATTAAAATAAAGGCGTTCGTTGTTTTCCAATGTTGTATTTGGTTTGGGTTTTTTATCAATTTAATTGGTTGCACAAATTTGTTCATTTGTTCAAAAAAAAGGCTTGTGAATTTCAAAAAATAAATAATAAATTTAACAAAAAATGAAATTAGATCATATTTATTTTTAATTTCATTTACAGTGTTAAACATATCAATGTTCTTTTTTCCTCGGTAAAATTGTTCTAATACTGGTGACTTTAATCATTTTTTTATAATTATACTTTAAATTGTTCAAGTATCAGAATAATAACATTTAAAAGATAGAAATACACCTTGTTTTTGTGATTTAAAAAACATTTAGTGAACGAAAATTTTACAAATTAAAAAGTAAATGAAGAAATCAAAGTTTTTCAAGAATTATTTTGTTTTTTTTTTATCAAATTTCCGATTTGTGACAAATCATTTTAACAAGTTAAATCAAAATTTATTTTACTATAAGACTAAATACTAATAAAATCTCTCTGAAAAATTATTTCAAAAACATTTTAATATAATTTTTTGATCTTTCATGACTCAATATATTTGATGATTTGCCTTACGCAAAATATATTGTAAACGAAAACTGGAATTTGGTGATCCATTGTTCAAATGACCAAAAAAATTATTTTGAATTGGACTGACTGTAGAGAGAAAAATGTTGGACACAGAAAAATAGTTGGACAGCATTTTTAATTGGGAACATTACTGAAAATGATTTTTAATTTCAATCGTTAGTGAAATAACTAAAGAAAATAACAATAATCTACTTATTCGAATAACGATTAATGTAATTCTACTTTTTCAAAAGCTTATCTCTTATAATCTAAAGCAAGTTTAAAAATTACCATTTTCGGAATTAATAGTAATTTTAACTAAAACTTGGATTTTTGGTAAAATAGCATGATCTACTTTAGTTATCAACCATTCAAATGAGTATTCTACACAAATCACAGATTAATGAACTTGTAACACATTTAAACCTGGATTTATATAAAATTCACCTTGTTATCAATAGGATTTGATTTTCAATTTTACTAATGTTCCCAATTAAAAAAGGTGTCCAATCATTTTTCTGTGTCCAACATTTTTCTCTCTACAGTGATCAATTAACCAATTTTATTTTTATTAGGCAAGATATTAAAAATTCTATTCAAATTTATACTTACATATTTTTGATGTTATTTTGAAAATTAGCTTTGAATAAATCATCCTGTTAGTTTTAATTTAAAGAAACTTTGTAAAATTGGTTCATTTTCTATATATTTTGAATCACAAACAATATTTATTGATTCAATTAGTAGAAAAAATTTTCTTAATTTTAGATTACCAATTTACAAACGGTAATATTTATAAAGAAAATATTTTATTTTAAGTATATAAAAAAAAATGTAACTGTTTTTACTGGAAATACCTTTATATACATGTGTGTTTTGAAAGTCGTATTATCCTATTTTGAAAAATCTAAATCCGACCTAAAATATTGTTATTCCTTTTATTTCATTATTAAAAATCAAAATTAAATTATTCAAGCATTTTTTTTTTATTTTGAGGCCAGGAAATTATGTTTATCTTGAAGCGATTGTTTTTTTTGAAAAAAAATTAAATCAATCGAGTAAATTTTTTTGATTTTTAAAAAAATTCTTTTAAATTAGTAAAAAAACTCTAAATCTTTTTTTGAGTTTTCGGTTTATTACATAATTTATCAATTTTCTAAATAAAACAGAAAACATCAAGAAAACCACTATTTGCTTTTCCATGATTTAAAAGAATAGAGTAAAAATCAACGATTTTACCCAATTCTTTTAAATTTTGGAAAGGCTGGGCAACTAACAACACTTGGTGGTACTTCCCTAATTTCTAATTTTTTATATATAAAATTCAAAAAATAATTATATTGTCAATATCATTAACCAATGTCAAAATAAATAATTATTCTTTATTTTGAATAATATTAAAGATACCTAATTTGATATTATTTTTGTCAATTAGATTTTCTTTTTAAATCCAAATTATTCAATTTTTCTTTATTGTATGTGAAGTGTATAAAAAATGATTTGTTTCTTCATCTATTTCTAAATTAAAATATTTTTTTGTTCATAAATTCTAAGATTGTGTTTTTATTTTCTATTCTTATCATTCACATAAGAGGATCTGTTTAGATAATTTATAATTTTTCAAAGTTTTAATATAGGTGTAGAACATTTTTCATTTTTAATAATTTTTTCAAACAAGTTTTTATTTTTTTGATTTGCTAAAGCAACTTTGAAACTTTTTTCAAAAAAAAAATATCTAAAATTTTGTATATTTGAAATACATTCACATAATAAAAATTATTATACAGAATATTTTTGAAAATTTTTGATACCTTTATCGTATATTAATTGGGATTGGAAAAAAAATGAGGGTTTTTGGTAATATTTTTTTCGTTTTTAAATTTTTGAAATTTTTATTTGACTTAGTGGAGAGATTATTTTAAATCATTTTTTTAATAGTCTAATAATAATCATATTTTTCAATTTTAAAATAAAATATTTATTTCAAAATATATCGCTAAATTAAATTGAAAAAAAAAATTATATTTATATGGGGAGGGGGGTTAAATAAAGATTTATCAAATAAAAAAAGAGAGAAGAAGAAAAATAATTAAAATATGGATAAAAAATAATAATAGCATTTACATGACCAAATTAAAAACTATACAGGTCCTTAATTCATGCGGGAAGTAAAAATTCTGATAGCAAGAGTATCGATTATAAATAAAAAAAAATCACATTCGGTGATTAATAATTATTATTACAGATCTTTGGTATTTTTTTTTTTTTTTCAACAAGTCAAAAGAATATTTGGAAAATCAAAATTTTTACTCAATTCTTTTAAATTATTTAAAAAAATTATATATTACTCCTCGGGGGGGGGGTACATTGAGTACCTGGGTTTATATATATATATATATATATATATATATATTCTTTCTGTTAAATAACTTGTGGTATTTTTTTTATAAGGTTTTCTTTTTTTTTTTAGCTGTGGTTATTGATTTTTATTTTGTTTTATTGAAAAATACAGTCCAAAATAACAATAAATTCAAATAAAAAAATATTTACAATATAAAATTATCAAATTTTTTTTTCTACAACCTTCAAGACCTATCTTCTCATAAAAGAGATTTAATTCAAATAAATTTAAACAAATAAATTACAAAATATACTTCGACCATATCTATCAATTTGACTAAATGTATGAAAAAAAAATAAAAAGGATAAAAAGAGTTTCTTAAAAAAAAAACACTATTATCTCCATATGATGAGAAAAAATGATATAATAATTTTTCAACATTTTTTGAAATTGAAATAAAAAAATAATATATTTCATTTTTACTTTTTTCACTTAACCTATCTAATAATTCATAAATAATATCTTGTAATTGGCTGACTTTATTCATCTATTTAGTTCTTTTTTTTGCTGATATTGGATGATCTAAGAATCATCAATGAAAAACTATTTCATATTGAATCCAAAAGTTAAATTGTAAATATTTTATCTGACTAAAATTCCACAATGCACATACTAAATGACGAAAATATTTAAAAAATAATTTCTTTTTCAATAATTTCCATACTATGAGTAAATTAAATTTCTAAAAAGATATATTTTCATTGATTCGAATTGAAAAAAAAACGTTATATTCTTGTATAAAGAATAAAATTTCTGAAAATTTAAAAAAAAAAATTAATTGTGACTTTGAAATAAGGACAATATTGCTGTCAAGGTATACCTCCTTTTTAAAAATAAACATCCTCTCTTGAAAAATTTTCATTTCTGTAGCAATTAAAGAAAAAAAATATCAAAAAAGTTTGAAAAAATACCTTATATACACTTTTTTGAAAAAATAACAGTAAACTTTGTAAAAAAAAACATTTATTTAAGCCAACAGGGGTTATTTAACAAACTGTACAATATCTTTGACTTGAGGGAAAATAAAAATGGATAAAAAAATCAAATTGAATTTCCGAATTACTTTGAGTTTCGAAATTGATAGAAAATATAATAATAGAATCAAAAAAAATAGATCCAATAAATCAATATTACCAAAGAAAAAATAAAAAAAAATATCCAATTTTCTTAATTAAATCTGAATTAGTTAATTAAATGAAAATTGGAATTAAAATTCATAATTGGGAACCCTTTTGAAATAGAAATGTAATTTATTAATCCAAAATTGTGAGGAACAAAAAACTTCTTACATTAAGAATTAAAAAGATAAATGATCAATAAAGAAGTTTGAATTGTTGTACAATAATTCCTGTTTTTGTATTTGATTATTATTCATAAAAAGAAATGTTGTTTTTTTTTTTTTTTTTTTTTGAAGGGAGGAAACTAGTTTCCTCTTACAGCCCTGATTTCTAAATTTTTGTTTAGAAATTTTAATAAAGAGCCATAATTTTCTTTATCATTAACCAATGATAAAATAAATAATGAGTCTTTATTTCGAATAATATCAAGAATATTATTCTTTAATTGCTTATTATTTTTATTTATTTGGATTAATTCATTTATCCAAATTTTTCGATTTTTTCCATAGAATGCGCAGTACCATAAAAAGAAATGTTGTTATACTAATTGTTGTTTTTGTGATCTTGTTTTCTGTGTGTTTGAAATAATTGTGTTTTTTTTATTAAAATTTTGAAGTCAGTCCTTACTTCTAGGGTAGTGTTTGAATTTTTCATTTACTTGGATGTTTTATCTTGTCAAAGGGAAATATTCTTTTTTAAAAGTTGGTTTTTAGTGTTAATTGAAAGGAAATTGTACCAAAAAATTAAATTTTACATTTCGATAAAACCCATTGTTTTTAGATTTTTTTAAAAAAGTTCCTATATATGTAAATAAAGGTACCATTGCAGCTTTAATCAATTTAATAAAATTAATATTTAATAAAACATCAAATACAGCCGTTTCAACTCAGGTGTGAATCGCACTCATTCGTTGAATGGTCGGGAAACATTTTAAATTGACTTGGAAGGTTTCCCAACCATTCAACGAATGAGTGTGATTCATACCTGAGTTGAAACAGCTGTATATAATTATTAGAATACTTTATAAAAAATAAACACATGTTCACAAAAAAAAAAACAATAATTATTGATTACAACAACATTTCTTTTATTTAAAAAAGAAATAGATCAATAAGCACGAGACAACGAACATATTGTTCACCAAATATTCGATTAAACCAATGGGGAAAAAAGTTCTACCTGATTTTTACATTGAAACATTACGTGAAAAGGAAAAATAAAATTAATAAAAAGAAGTAAAAATAAATGTTTAAAGAGAAAATGGAGGGTTTAAAACACAACATAGATTTTTCATAAAATGTCTTATGATCAAGGTTTTTCTTTAAGAATAAATTTTTTCTTAAAAATTTATTAAAAAATGAACTATTTTTGAGATCTCCAAAAATATTATCCCCTTTTGATAATTATCGAGATTTAAATTGTTTTTGTTGGTTCGATTAAAATATATCTAATGAATTACCCTTTGGAGTTGCTTTGTTTCTTCTTTTAATTGATTTTAATTTTCTTTTTTAAGTTCTCTTAAGGATTACAATTAAAAATTGAGTTCCACTTTTTTTACTGTTTTACTTTTTTTTCCAAACTGTACCCTTCTTTTGTTTTGAGAGAAAATGAATTTTTTTTTTTTTTTTTTTAATAATTCAGAATAAAAGGATTCAAGTCAACTTAATAAAGCCCGCTTATGATCATTTTTTTTCAATTTTCAACTCATTAAAAGTAATTTTTTTTTCAAAGAAGAAGTAATTGTACCAAATGTTCTAAGGTAAGATCAAGAAATATAAAAAATTTTATTTTTCTTGATCAATTTTTAAATTATTTGAATTGGGTTGTAAATTTAATATATTAGGCTACCTAACATTCTACTATTAATTAAAATCCTCGTTTGTTTAGTTCAAGAAATGACTCTGATGATTTGGTTGCATATCCACTGAGACACGAAGAAATTGGAAAAATGAGCCTTCACATCGAATGTAAGACATGTATTTTTTATTAAACTGAAACATATTTCAATTTGAGTGGGTGTTGTGGCTGTTCGAAACCTTTTAGAAGGAAAAAATATTTTGTAAAAATTGAAAGAAATGATTGTAACTTTATTTTCTTTGTTTGAAACAAATCAAAAAAAAATAATAAATAAAAATGTAGATTTAAAAATTTGGGACCAAAAGGTATTTTCAATGAATCCCTGGTAATCGTTCTATTTAAGTGTGTAATTTGTTTCAGAGACAATTTAAAAACCTGATTTGTTACAAATTTCAAAAATTACTCAAATAAAAAATAAGAAAGAAAGAAGTAAGTTACACATTTGCGAATTAAAACAAATTTGTTAGAAAAAAAAAACGAATAATCTGATTTAAATTACTGATCTGTGGTGTTAATTACAGACAAGAGAAAACACATAACAAATTTCAACCTTCTATTCATTTTTTTGAGCAATAGAAAAAACAAAAAGAAATTTTTTGTTATTATATGTTTTTTTTTTTTTTTTTTTGATTAATATTCATCCTCAAAGCGGTCCAGTGTTTTTTGTGAAAAAGACGTTCTTGTTGAATTTCTTCTTCTACACCTTTTTAAAGAAGACGAGTTTGAAGTTTTGATTGAGGAAAGCTTTGTGTTGTTTGTCTTGAATAAATCATTAAATTTGTCATTTAAGAAGGTATGGTCGTCAAGAGACAAAAACATTTTCTTATTTGGATTGGGAATAATGCTCTTTTGGAGTTTCGACTGCGGGATTTTCCTCGGGATTGGTAATTGTTGAGATGTTTTTGTATTGTAATTGAGATCCAAATTGTTTTTGTTTTTGCTTCCTTTCTGTTGATCTTTTCTTTGTGAGGAGACAAAGATTTGTTCGTTTATAAAATCTAATTTCCGAAATTGGATGCCAGTGTCGAGAGACTTGACAGTTATTTTCAAATCTTGCAGAGATCCTTCGTGCGTTCTAGCTTTTTGAATCCTTTTGTTTTGGGTTGGTTTTTGTTGCAAATCGTTCATCAAGCTGAAAATTTGCTCTGTTTTGTTTTTTTGGGCTTTGTGTTGGGCTTTTGTGAAATCAGCTGCTATTTTAAAAGAGGTTTTGGTTGGGTTGTTGGTTGGGGTATTGAAAAATGTTACTATTTAATAAAAATAATAAATAAAATTTGGAACAAATTTTTCGTTTTTGTAATTAATTTTTCGGATTAAAAACCAGTCCAGAATTCACTTCAGTGAGAAACCTATTTGAAATTTTGAGAAAATTTTTTTTTTCTGATTTCGAATTACTTTTTTTTTTTATAAAGACTCGAAATAGTTACTGCTATTTAAACACAATAATACGACTTTCTTAAAAAAATAAATGTTAAAATTTTCCAATGTGCAACTGTAAAAATAAAAAGGTTGAATTATGTGAGGATTTTTGAGAAATTAGGTTTTGCCCTTTTAGTTTCACAAGCACAATTACAGAAAGAAATACATCACTTTCGACTTATTTAGTCAATAAATTGTTATTATTAAGATTAGTCTTCACCTAAAAGAGTTAAAATATCAATTTTTTTTGAAACACCTTCTTATTCTTACCATTAATTCAGTTTCAAGATTTGTTAATTTCAAAAAATTTAGAATTAAAATTTTATTTTCTAAAGAGATGTTCTAAGGAATTAGAATTTCAGAAAATACAAAAGTTTGGAAAAGGGAAAACAAAAAAATGTAAAAAGCTTTTAATAGTTTCATTTAAGAGTATAGGAGCTCTTTTTACGAAAATTTTTTTTTTCACTTTCGAATTTTGATAAATTTACAGAAATATAACAAATAATATTCATATATGAAATTCGAAAACAAACTGAATTAGAGCTAACTTACGATAAGAACTACAAATTGAATATATTTTGATTCGAGATTTCTATAATTTGAAATTCCAACTGGCAAATAATTTACGAATCCTCAAATTTCTTTTGATAAAAAATTGTCCTTTATATGGAATTTATGGAGACCAAACAATCAAGAAAAACTTTTAAAGAAAAAGTAATAAGCAATACACTTTTCGGGTTTTGTCGTTTGGGCTTTGTACATTCAAAAAATGTTTCCTATTTGACAAAAATGGTAAAATGGAAAAAATTTTCTTATATTTTTTTTACTTCTTATTCACAAATCATAAAAACAGACAGGAGTAAATAACTTTCACCAAATACACAACCCTTTGTGGAAATCTTTAAGTCAATTTCACATCCATAGTAAAATATTGCAAAAAAAAATCCATAAAGTAAATTGTAATCATGTCACCAATTAAATCGGAAAATATAGATAAATTCTACATCTTTAAATTTTGGTTTGATGTTCTGTTTTGAATTTTCTTTTGATTCCAATAATCAAACTAAGTTTTTTGATTTGCTTTTTGATTTTGGTAGGAACAAAAAAAACCGAAAAAAATATTTGAAAATGCGACCTTTAATACTATTTTACTTTCAAGTACGATCTAAAATAAACACATTAAACATTCTGAATATGCCAAACTATTGTAGAACTATTCTCTTTATTGCTTGAGATCCAGAAGACTTAATAAGGGAGTAGTATTTGTTTAAAAATAAAACGAAATGTTGTCAGGATCTTGAAAAATTTTTTTTTGTAATTTGTGTTTTGACTTATGAAATGGACGGGTTAACCTTATTTAAACAATTTATTCATTTGAATCTAATTTTTGAAATCCAAAATTTATATGTTTCCAATCTAAAACAAACAAAAATAACCTATTATTTTTATTAACAATTATGTTAATTCTTGAAAATGGGAAGACGTATTTTTGGTTTTATGTTGAAAATTTTTTTTTTGGTAAATTATTCTTTTTGATAAATATTACAAAACAAAATCTCAGCCAATAAAATTAATTGGAGTAAAAGTGGTTTAATAAATGATTACTTGATAGAAGTTTAATTAAAGGTTCAAGCAATGAAATTTAGGTTTATCAAGTGATATCTTTTTTCTTTAAAGTTGGAAAAAAATTGGTTACTGGTTTTCAAATAATAGAAAAAAAACGATCCGAAAAATTTTTTTTTGAAAAATTTTTAAAATAAAAAATTGTAGAAACTTGTTCACAAGAATTTTTATAAAAATTTAAATCATTTTTATCAGTAAAAAATCCGAAATTTTGGAAAAAGTGTGTAAAATTACAAATAAATTTAATCATAATTTAAATTTTCCTTTAAAAAAATTGAATTTCATCTTAAAACAAAAACAAAATTTCTTGGTTTAATTTTTAAATGACTTTAAAACTTTAATTATTATAACTACTCTTCTCAAAAAAATACAATTATTTTTCAATCCGTTGAATAAATTTATTTTTTGTATAACCAAGAGAATTATCTAAAAAAAGAAGAAATTTCGGTCAATTACTATTTCTGATAAAAAAGATATTATATTATGGAGTAATGATGGAAACAGCAATAAACAGGGTAAAAACTTTTTCAATTGTAACAAAGAAAATGAATTTAAAGAATTCTTTTTCAGAAAAAATGGAAAAAAAAAATTGATCTCACTAAACTAATTTTCTTTTATGGCTTTCTAAGTGCATTAGAATTTTTTGACACTTTGTATCGATAAAATTTTTAAGTCGAGAATATCACCAATAAATTATTTTCTAATGATACCCTATTGTCGAATAGTACTGATCCCTTTCATAAATTATTTTTTGAAATTTAAAATTTTGCCAGAAGTGATTCTTTATATTATGCTGGTAGTATTTTCGACAAGTTAACAACGATGGCAAGACCTGAATTTTTCATCAGTTTTTATTGAAAAAATATACTATTTTCCATTCAAATAGAGGAGACTGTAATGACAGAATATCATATGTCTCAAGAATTTGAATGTATACTAGAAGAAAAATTTTTTTTTTGAAAATTTCCATATTGATATCGTATTTTCACTTTTTCTTTTTATACATTATTTTTTTTTTTTTAAATTTTTTTAAACAATTTTTTTTTTTTATTTCAAGATCAATAAGTATAGGTAAAATATGTTATTCTAACGTTATTGAAAAAGTGGAAATGATGGTTGAAAAACCCTGTTGATTTCTATTAGAATTTATCTTGATCTTGAATCAAACATAAAAATGAACATAACTTTTTTTTTAAATATTTTCCTTAATGCTAAGTTTTCTGGCGAAAAGGGTGAAATTTTTGATAAAAAAGCTCTTGAAAGAGTCTCTTAATCTTAGTTAAATTTTCCCACTGAGAATTTCTTCTTCTAAAAAAGGTAAATTTTCTTACTTTGAACAATTTTCAAAATTTTACATTTCTTGTTCGAATAACCATTTCGTCTTCTATAAACACAAATTTTTTTTTTGATGCCGCTCTACTCTAATTTTACAGTTATTTTTTATAAGATTGAAAAATTTTCAAATTTGGATTGGTGCTTAAAAACCATTTAAAGTCATTTTTTAAAATAAAAATTGAAACAATAACCTATTTGACAATTTTGTTTTATTTGTTATAGAGGCTCTAAATTTTAAATTAGTTATTTTTTTGTCCAATTACTTCATAACAAAAATTCTTTTTGAGAAACCAAAGTAAAATAGCACAATAACTAAAGACTCTAACCTGTGGGAATATAGTCCTTCATAATTAAAGTTTTTTAAATTTTTAAGAAAATATAATGTTTTATAGATTTGCTTTATATATGATAACAAACATTCTCTCATTTATTATATTCTTCTTATTTCTTCTTCAAAGGTTAATTAGATAAAAAATTGAGTTTTAAAAAAAATTTTGGGATCTAAACTCTTTTTCAAAAATTGTGACTCACCTGAAATAATAAATTGAAAAAAAAAATTTATCCTTTAGTATTCAAGAACAATTAATAACTAAATATGATTTGTAATTCACTTTTAAGTCATTCTAAATCTATAAAATCCTGATCTATTAAAAATTAAAAAAAAATAAAACCAAAAACTAAAAAAAAGTGAGTCACAATTTTTGAAATGAGCATTACAGATTTTTATTACTGAACTTTCACTGAAAAAAAGTTGAACAACAATATTTTTTATCAATAATTAAATCCATTTTCAAAGACATTACATTCTCAATTTTTTTAGTGATTATTTGTCTTTTTCGAAGATCTCTTTTTTTTTTCCACATGATCTTTTAAAAAAAAAAAAAGAAAAAAAAAAAAAGAAAAATTTTACAAAAAAAAAGAAAAAGAAAAACAAAAGAAAAACAAAAGAAAAAAAAATTTGAAAAAGCAAAACTAACATTTGAAAAAGCAAAACTAAAATTTGAAAAATTAGAAAAAATGATTCTGATCCAAAAATCTGAAAATATTTTTTGTTAAGAATACTGGAATAAACCCTCAAAACAACTCCCATTAACATTATAAAGTGAGTCAAAATTTATGAAAAATAGTTTATAACAAAATAAAATTTTCGTTAATATTTGATAGGGAACAAAAAAGGTTTGGCTTTCGTTTACAGAATCTAGTTACAATCAAAAAACTCTTCTTTCTAAAGTTCAAATTCCATAAAACTTTGACATTTAATCATTCTTCTGAGACCCCACGAAACAAATAGTTTTAATTCAACAATGGTATGACTGATATCCCACAGGCCAATGGATTTATTTTCGATGGTTCATAAAATAAATTTGATAATTGTTATCCTGAAAGATTACATTTTGGGGATCGACATATATTGTGAATTTTGTGTTCCTTAGTTTATAGATAATTACATTAATAGTATTTAAAAATTAAAACATAATAGTCCCCTCTGATTATCTTTCTAAATTCAAAATCCAACTTTCATTTTTGTTTCATAGTTTACAAAAAAAAATATACTAAGTAAAGATTTCATAATATTTCTGTTAAATTAAGATAAAGTTATCAAAAATTAAGATAATTTTTTCAGAAATCGCAATTATCTTTATCAAATAGGGATATTCAATATTATCGCGATAAACAAGATAATCGTGATATTTTTATATAAACAAGATAAATGTCAAAATAACATTTTAAAAGATTAAATCACACAATTAAAAAGAAATCTAGATCTAATAGTTGATGGTTTTTAGTGGTTATTCAATATATTTCTAAAAAGAAAAATATGGGCTGATTAAAAAAAAACAAAGATCTTGAAAAAAAAAATATTAAAGATAAATAATTAAATAAATGATCAGTTCAAGAGTTTTCATATTTATTTATTTTGGTTTGGTTGGCATTTGGATCGATCCTTTTTATTAAGTAAATAAAAAAAAAGAGAATAAATAGTATCACTGTCAATAGTGGTGTTAATAATTGTCTTGAATAAATAAGGATATTGTAAAATAGTCAATCCTTCACACTTTTCTAAAAGAATTTTGATTAGGTTTGAACACATTCAATATTCTATGAAAGTTTAAAGGAGGTGGGTAACTTTTCTAAAGAGCCAAACCACCTAGCTACACTACTGCCGATTGTTTCGATTATTTGGAATTTTGTTTTCTTGTTTTTATTCATCTTTTTCTCAAATCTTGGTATTGTACAGAAAACACAACTAGAACTTGAAGGTTTTTGATTAATCGATCACCAATAAGAAGGAAAATTACTCTTTATTCTTTTTGGTAATTTAACTTGTGAAGGTAATTTCCTAATTTTAAAAAACCACATCTTTTTTGTATACAAATACTTTTTGAAATGAGTGGCTATTTATTTGATCATAGAATTCATTATGATTTAATATTTTGTTAAAAAAAAAAACGAAAATAAAAATTTTTTATTACTTGAAAAAAGCACAAACCTTCTATAATACTTTTCTGTCTCTGGGAATTTCCAAACACTTGAAGAAATTTTACAAAACTTTCAAATATTTTTAAATACTTTAATGATAAAAACCGTTATAAAAGTCTCAATGTACTGTAAAAGTTATTAGATTTTTAATAAGCAGATTAAATAAAAATAATTTTTCAATTTTTCGCTGTTTTTTATTTTATCGGGAATTATTATTATATAATAGAGTAGTTTCGTAAAAGTATAATTGGTTTGTGTTAAAGAAACAGTGGTTGCGTAATAAAAAATTAATATTGTGTAATATATATTCTTTTGCGAAATAAAAATAATTTACACAATTGATTGTTTTATTTACAATCATTCTATAAACTGAACAATTCAGACAATTATTGAGCAATTAATAAATCATTTGTTTAATAGAAAGAACATATTTCAAAAAATTGTACTTATTACCCATAAATTCAATTTTATTCAAGATTTTATTTTTAAATTTAAGATTTATTAATAATTTTTAGTTAAAAAAAATTTTTTTTTCTTTTATAAGTTCTCAATTTTATTGGATTATTTGCCAATTTTTTCTTTTTTTGAATTTTACTGCAAATCAAAACTTTTAATAATAAAGGAGCTAAAGGATAAGATAGCCTTTCATTCGCTTTATTCATCGTAATAAAAATTTTTAAAATTTATTAAATGTGTATTTTACTAAAATCATTTTTTTATAAAACATTAATTTATGTTTTGGGTGTTTTTTTTTTTTTTTTTTTTTTTTTTTTGTTATTTTGTTATTTTGTTGTTTAACTTTTTTATTTAAGTATTTTGTAATTATTCCAAAAAAATTAATAATAGTTATAATTGAAAAATAAATAAATCTTATATGAGAGATATAAATTTAATATCTATTGGATATTGTTTTATCAATGAAAAATTAAAATTTGGAATATTGATCAAAAAAATTTTTTATTTGAAATGTTTAACATTTTAGAGTACATAATAGTAAATTATTATTTTTTGAATTTTTTAAAATGATTCTTTTATGATCAATTTTTGGATATTTGTTATTTTACAAAACAAGTTCGTTTTATAAATATATTTTTCTATTGTTTACAATAGTTTCAATCCTTTTTGCTTACATAACATATTATTGTTTAAAATATTACAAATTGGGCAATAGATATTATTGCCTAAAAATATTTTTTTTTAAACAATACATATTTTAAATTAAGCAATTGTTTGTATTTTTAAACAATGTTTGGTATAAATTACAGAAATACTCTAATGTTTTGATGATTTTTTATTATAAAGTAATCAAAATTGCGATTTTTAAATATTAGAACAAATTTATGACTAATATTGTGATAATTCCTTTATTATCATACCTCTAATATATAAAGTATTTTATTTATTAACATTCATATTAAAAATTGTTCTTAAACTTTGTTGGAATTTTTGACTTTAAAAAATGAAAAAACAGAGTATCGTATATAACTAAATTTCATAATAAATGGCCCAATTTTTTTTTTTATTTATTTTTGCTTTTTTTTTATTTAATTTTTAGATAAAAAACAAATATCTCTTGAGTTAAGAACTGAATGTTAAAATGGTAATTTTATTATTATAATATATAAATTCAATTTATAAAAATTTTTATTTTCAAAATTTGATTTTTATGGGCCAATGATTTTGAAATATAGTTTATTTATATATAGATAGATAGATTGAGATTATTACTTTTTAATAATGGTTATCGTTGTGAAAAAAAAGTGAAACACAATTTTTAATAAGAAATCTTAATAGAGCCTGAAAACTAAAAGTTAAACCAATTAAAAGAAGAAACCAATTAACTACTAAGAATAATCCATTATATTATTTTCAATCAAACCAAGAAATAGAATTTAAATCTACTTTTCTTATTGAAATTGTTGTAGTTTTGGGGATCCACAAAAATAGTCAATTTTTTCATCAAAAATTAAATAATGGATCAAACAAAGAAAAACCCCATACCAAAAGATAGTATTAAAAAACCTGTTATTGTGTTGAGTACTTCATTTTCTCCTTGTTTATTTATTTATTCTTTTAATAAGTTATCTTACTTTGAATTTTCAGGTTTGTTCCCAATTAAAAACCAAGTTTCACTTTTTTTCCATGTTTTACTTTTTTTCAAGAATGGTAATTTACTTAAACAAAATTTGAATTAACTCAAAAAAAAACAAACTATTGTAGATTCAAAAAAGTGTCTTCAATTTTTTTGTGATATCCTTAAAAAATTGATCCTGGAAAAAAATCATTTTTTCTTTTTGTTTATCAAATTATTAATTTTAAATGAGTAATTCCAAGGCAACAGTCTTATTAGGAACCCACTTCTCTGGAAAATCAACCTTCTTTAAACATATCAAATTTCTCAGGCTAAATCAAAACATTGAAGACAAAGAATTGCTATCCAATCAAATTAAGGACAAT
This sequence comes from Anaeramoeba flamelloides, assembly GCA_027625915.1. Classification (NCBI taxonomy): domain Eukaryota; family Anaeramoebidae; genus Anaeramoeba; species Anaeramoeba flamelloides. Next base: position 12,429,070 of record JANTQA010000036.1, read on the forward strand.
TGTAAACACAAAATTGAAGGCTTTTTGTTATTTATCAAAGAAAAAGGCAATGAGCTTAACTTAACTACTGACATTGAAGTACGATCTTCTTTCTTTCAAAAATAAAAAAACTTATATTCTTTCCAATTTATGAATTTAGATTTTGTTTGTAAAATCATTTTGGCTTTGTTGTAGGTGTTTATCTTTTTGGGATAAATTAAAAAAAAAAAAAAAAAAAAAAAGAAAAAAAATTTGTGCATCAAAATTAGGGTTATTTTTGAATCGAAATTGGAATACAACCTTTAATTTAAATTTTTTAAATAAAAAAGGAAGAATCAAATTTACTAAACTGAAATTTACAAACCCTTCTATTTTTGACTCTCATAATAAAAACAGATCCTGCTGGTATTCGAAATTTAAAAGGGATCAAATTTTAGCTCGTTTATCTTTTTTTTTATTCTGAAAAATTCCTTTTATTTTGGATTCAAAGCCCAACCAACGTTTGGCATAAAAAAGCATACAACAAATAAATATAGATCACAAATTTCGATCAATTTCTTTCAAAACGCTATTTATAAAAGAAAAATAGGAAAATAAAGTGAAAATTATTTCCCATTTATGATTCAAACACAGCAAATGTTCATCTCATTCTTTTTTTTTAATTCGTCATGCTTACTTTCCTTTAAAATTGTCAATTAATCCAAAACATCCCTATATACCAGTATTCGAATTATAAATGGGAAAATTTTCACTTCATTTTCATTCATCTTTTTCAAACAAAGACAGGAACTACAACCCCTATTTCAATTTATGAAAACTCTATGTGTAAAAGAAAAATAGGAAAATAAAGTGAAAATATTTTCCCATTGACTATTTGTTGCAAAATAAATGCAACAAAATTTTCATTCAGCTTTCCAAAAAAAGTTTTAGCCAAATTAACATTGGGTAACATTTCAATTTTTTAATTCCATAAATCAGTTTTTACGATTAATTTTCTCAATAGGAATTAGAGACTTTTGGAGGATTTATTTTAATTCTTTGGTATGTGATTATTTTGAAAAGCTGAATGAAAATTTTGATCTTTGTATTTTACAATTCATAGTAAATTAACCAATACAAAAGCAAAAAAAAAGAGATAACTCAGTGAAAAAGAAAACACAAATTCCTTTTGATGACTTGAAATCTAAGATAAATAAAACAAAAAAAAAATAAAATGAAGGAAATAGCTTTTTCAAGTAAAATTCAAATACCAGCATGATCGTTTTTTTTGTTAGTAGAGCCAAAAATAGAAGGGTTTGTAAGTTTCAGTTTAGTAAATTTGATTCTTTATCTTTCTTTGAATTCCAATTAAGTACCAGCACTCATATGAGTTAAGATCGGTTCCAAGTACGACATTTAAAAATTTTCTTTGTTAAGGGACTAGTCTCTATTATTTTTTTTTTAACCAATTTCTAAATAAGGATTCCTTATCTAGAAATAAGTTTAATATTGAAAATAAATCTGGTTTTCAAATCTAAGTAAGTGTCAAAAAATTTTCCCAATCTCTATAAAATTTAGGGGAAAAAATTTAATAGAGTTTAGACCCTTAAAGTGTGCTTCTTAAAAAACTATTCACCTCAAAATTGTTTTAATAAAGATGGTAGATCCATTATTTTTTTCAAAGATAGAACTTTTCTTTCGAATTACATAGTTTTATCCAGTTTATCAAAATACTTATCTATTTTTAAAGGATAGAATCTTTTTAATACCAAGCTTCAATAAAAATATAATTGTTTTTGATGTTCCGGATTATTGGGTTTGAAAAACAAAAGATAACAAAATTTGACAAAAACTATGAAGGAATAAAGTTTATTTCAATATTTTTTCAATTTTAATTGTTAGGGCATTACTGAAAAAACATTTTTTTGTGTGTCACATGATATTACACCTTGCAATCACAATACCATAGATTCTCTTATTGTGAAATAAACAAAAAAAAACTGAGTTGAATCTATAATTTTTCAATTTTTTAAAACAATTTTTTTCATTACATATTTTGTTTTGGCACTCTAATAAAAAAATTGTCAAATCCGAAAAAAAATGTAAAATCGATTTTAAACTCCATTTCACTCAAAGGGGTCCAAGCCAAAAATGAAAAAGTAATTTTATTTTTAAGAAATAACTACACTTAAATTGTCTAAAAATAAGAGCACTAATAAACTTCAGATCAGAGTTGAGAATCATAAAAGAAATAACTTTAACAAACGTTAAATTTAGAGAACCGGTATGGGCAAGTGGCAACACAACCCAGTGTACAATCTGAAGGCCGGGGTTCTATTCCCTTAACCATTATTTCTTATTGTTTACCATTTTCTCAAATAGCCACCACGGTGTAATTTTAATTAAAAATCGGGCTTATGCTTCTTAGAACCACTAATTCTTTGAGGAAATCGTTTGACCGAATTGAATCTTTTTGACTATTATAAAACTGAACGGAATTGGAACAAAATCCCTCTCAATTTATGGAGCGGATCCGATTTTTGGGAGAAATGACCAGCTCTCACTTGGTTCAACAATATCTCTAATTCAAATTAGGGATTCGGGCAAACAGGTGGACTTTTAGTACCCACTCTTTAATGGAAAAAAAAAAAAAAAACAAACGTTAAATTTTCAAAAAAAAACTAATGTTAAAAAAAATTTGTAACTGCTTCCATTGAATCTATTTTAATGCCAAATTTCTTATTTTTTTTTCGGAAAAATAAAATTGTTGAAAATAAGATTTTTTAATTGTAAATGTATGAATTTTAAAAGAAATCACCAAGAGTCAATTTTCTGTAATGTTAATTTGGAGTTACAAACATTTTTTTTTTTTCAAATTGGCTTTTAAAAAAAAAATAAAAAAGAAAGAAGAAAAAAGTAAAAAAAAAAAAAAAAAAAATTGTACAAAGAGAGAAAAAATGATTTTGGTCTAAAAATTGAAAATTTTTTTTTGAGAAGAATAATTAATTAAACTCATAGGACATGTTATCTTTCTTCAAAAAAACTGGTCCCCTTTGACTGAAAAAGAGTTTATTTTTAAAATGGTGATGAAATGTAAAAATTTTCAAATAATTTTCTTATTATTTTTCACTGATCAATAAAGATATATAAAACTGAAATTTTCCAAACTTGATTTATACCTATTATTAAACTAATAAAAAGCCAATTTCACATGGATGGGAAAACCACGCAGTGGAAAAATCCGAAAAAAGTGATTTTTACTAATTGTTTACAATTAAATCCCAAATTTAGAAAATTGCAAGTGCTTAAATTTTGATTCATTTTGGTGTTTTTGATTCTTATTTTAATTTAAATAATCAATCTAATTTTTAGATTTGGTTTTTGTTTTATAACGGAAGGAAAAATAAGGAAAATAATATTTGAAAAGGATAACCTTTACCGATATTTTACAATTAAAATTGATTTAACAATTTTTTTTTTATTTGTAACTTTTTTTTGCGGGAATGATGATTGAATTGTGTTTTTGAAAATTGAAAATGTACTGAGAGGTATGCTTGAAATTAATTAAAAAGTAAATCAATAAAAAAATAGAAATGGTATACTTTTCATTTCAAACAAATCATTTCTTTATTTATAACCAAACAAGAAATATCACTATCCCAAATAAACAATGTAAAAATTAGGCTGAAAAAAAAAATTATCAACCAAATAAAATTTAGCCGATTTGTTTCTTCTTTATCGGCATTAAATCGGAAGAGTTTAAACATAATATTACTTTCAATTTTTTCCACTTGTATGATTTATTATTTTTTTAACTGAAATCTTTGGTAAAAATTAGTTTTCCAAATTTAATCTTCAAATATTTTTATAAAAAAAGACCAAAATAAAGAATACTATTTCAAAAATTAAAATAAAGGGTTGAATTCTCGGAATCAAAAAAAAGTTACAAAAGATTCAACTCAAAATAAAAGAAAAATAGAGAAAAAAATTTCAATCAGAATTCAGAATTATTTTTAATTCTCATTTTAATGGAAGATAAATAATTATAAAATCAAACGAATTTGTCCAATAAATCTTTATTTTTGAAGAGGAATTCAAAAAAAGATCCTATTTTCGGAACTAAAACTACAATTAGATGAATTAAATAAAAATAGGATTTTTAAATTCATTTTATAAATTTTTTACAAATAAAAAGTAATTTGTTAATTAAAAATCTCACAAAAAAAAAGTATTTCCATGAAGAATTAAAAATAAAACCAAATTTTGAATAAGTAATTGTATCAAATGTTACAGATAAGATCAAGAAATAAATGATTTGTTTATTTTTTCAAGATCAATCTTTTCATTTTTTTGAATTCCATTTTTTAGTTGATACGAAAATATATTATCCTAGGATATCTCACACTCTGATATTTATTAAAATATCAATATATTTGGTTAAAGAAATGATTTGAAGAATTCAGTTTTACATAAATGGTGGCACTCAAAATTTGAAAAATGTACTTACTTCCTTAAACCAACTTTTTGTGAAAATTTTCATTGCCTGACTTACACAATTTTATTTTTTTCTTATTTTAAAATTTTATCTGAAATATTCCTTATACTTTTCAAATAAAAAAATAAAATCAACTTTTTTTAAATGATAAAATTGTATTTTTTGTTCAAATTTCTTATACACATTTTTTAATTTTTTTTTTTATTTTAAATATGTCAATTCATGTTAAAACGCTCATTAAATTATTATTTTTAGGAGAATAAGACTGGTTCAAAATTGAAACCTTCTCGTGAAAATGGTGAATAGGGTTTACATTTTAACCTTATTTATTATCAAATGAGTTTAAAAAATGACAAATTTGCCCCAAAAAAGTAAAATTCATGTATGAATTAAAATATATGTACAACAAAACAAAATAATAAACATAATAATTTCTTTTAAAATAATTCTGGAAAAAAAAAAAACAATTAAATACATTTTTCCAGCTTGTCTCTATACAGAATTAACTTTTTTTTTTTTTGAATTAGAAAAATTCAATACAGTTATCAAAAAAAATAAATACCTTCTTCTTTTTCTTAAATTGTATTATTTCATTACCTTTCTTTTTTCAATCCAAATATATTTTTGATAAATCTATTATGAGTAAAAAATAGATTTACTATACCTGGTAAAAAAAATTATTTTCCAATTTCTATGAGTACTTTTAATTCAAATCCCAAATTTATAAGTTTTTATTTACGTTTCTAAAATCGAAATGCTTTTGATTTATTATATTTGTGATTTTTTTTTCTTTATACTTTATTGTTCAACATTTCTCAACCGTTTTTTTTTTATTTAGAGAAGGGTTAATATTATTTGATTGGGTCGTTCAATTTAAATAATAAATAATAAAATAATAAAAAAACACAGAAACCGTTGCAAAATATTTATAAAATGAACTTTCAAATCAAATAAATTCAGAAAAACGATTTGTTGAAAAGTTATTTTTGAAAAATAGTTGAAATATTTTTTTTTTTATTATGATAGGATCTTATTGAATTTTAATAGTATGAACGAAAAAGTTCTCAAAAATTTATCCAGAAAATCAATTAATTATTTGATAATATTTTTGTACTTAAAATATAAATAATTTCAATAGAGACTAATTTTTAAATTTCGTAGATTTGAAAAATTAATCCAAGAATTGCTTATTTTTTTTTTATTCAAGCCTTTAGAAAAAAGGGAAATTTTTTTTTTCTAACCTAATTTTACAAAAATGATGAGCCCAATTAATGTATTTTTTCTTTTATTTATATATATAAATATATTATTTCTATTAAAAATTCACATTTTAATAATTAACACACCAAACCATAAGGATACCATCAATCATATAATAGAAAAACAAGATTATGCACAAAAACTTTTTGAACTTATAAACAAATCTGAATTTCAAAAGATATATAAGCAATTACCAAATTATTATCTAGATAACAACAAATAGTAATTATTACAATCCCCTTCTATATATATTTGCTGTATTTTTTTCCTTATATTTACTAAATTTATATCAAATTCCAATGAAATGAAGAGACCTAATATACATTTATAAGATTATCAAAATAACTAAAGATTGTCATTCTATTCTATTTTATTTCAATTCAATTTTTTTTTGAAAAATAAGTTGCATAACAGAAGAAAAAATCTTCATTTTTTAAGAAAATATATTTTATTATTTAAAATTTTCTTAATGTTAAAAAAAAAGTAAAGTCTTGAATGTCTAATTATTTTAATTGGTTTATAAAACAAACTCTTTAAATAAAATTTATTGTTTTCTACATATTTTTTCCAAATATTTCAGTAATCTAACAATAAAAAAAAAGAAAAGTAAAAAAGAAAATAAAATTAATTATATTTAATATTTGTTATTCCCTTTACCCCCTTTCGATATTATCTTGGCACTTATACCACCCACTACATAATACATAAATATACGATATCTATTCACCTTTAAGGGTCTAGTCATTTACCGTGGATTTTTTCCCATACCCAAGGAATAACCTGAAATCGAAAAAGGGCTTTGTGAAATTGCCCCTCTTTTGGATGCAAAAGTCATATAACAAAAAAAAAAATTGAGAGGATCTCATTGGCAAAAAATTCAATTCACAAAAGAAAATTTGAAAAACAATTCTCAATTCAAAAAATTCAAAAAAAAAAAAGTTTCAAGGCATTCTCAATTTTAAAAAAATTCAATTCACAAAAAAAAATAAGATTCAAAAGAATTTTCAATTCCAAAAAATCAAATTTAAAAAAAATTCAATTTCTTTTTTTAAATTTCCAAAGGCTTAAATTTCTTCAATTTAAAACAAATTGTTTTATTTAAATATACAATCAATTAAATTCGATTTAATCGTATTTGTGATTAGATTGTTACTCTCTACCTTTGGCAGAAGGAAGGATTTTGTAAGATTCTTGAGAAAATAATGAGAATAGTTAAAAATGAAAAAAAAAATCTTCCAGATCTCAAAAAGTACCAAAGATCGACACCCCAAAACAAGTACAGTTGTTTTCAAAATTATATATTCTAACCATTCTAATTTGAAATTAAGTGCCACTCTTTGGTGCTTTTTTCTAAAAAAGCTCTCATCTTTGCTTGTTGATTTTTGGGGATTGATCGAGATTTCATACGTTGGTTAGTTTTTGATTGTTATTAGGCACTTATAAAAAATTTCAAATTTTTTTCGATCCATTTTAGAAAATTATTTTTAACCGTAATGACTAGACCCTGAAGTAAAATATTTAAAAAAAAAAAATAAATAAAAAAAAAAAAAGAAAAAAGCAAAAAAACAAAAAAGTTGATTAAATAAGAAAAAATGATCCAGATCTAAAAATTGAAAATTTATTTTGTGAAGAATACTGGATTAACTTATAGAATTTGTTCAATTTATCCAATTAAACCAGGCCACTTTGAAAAAGATTTTTGATGTTTTTTTTAAAAATTTTCAATGTCAATATCATTTTTTGTTAATTTCTTTGCTAAAATGAATAATTGAACAGAAATTACAAAATATGAATTAAGGGACAGAAATTTGAAATAGATTTTATTGTTTAACTTTTAAAAATCAGTGGTCTTTTTACGAAATATTTTTGCTAAAATGAATATTTAAACAGAAATTACAAAAAAAAAAAAAGAATTACGGAACAGAAATTACAAAATAGATAATTTTACAAATTAAAAGATCAAAAAATCAAATAAAATATTTAAATTTAGAAAATGGAAACAAAAGAACCAAATAATAGTTTTGGATTTCATTATTTCTTTCTCTAGGTATAACTTATTATTATGCCTGCAATTTATCCATACATAACAAAAATTTCAGATTTTATAATTTTCAATAATATTTATTTTGATGGGGAGATATGATAAGTTATTAATTCACTTTTCAATCTAATATAACAACATTCAAATAATATATTATATCTTGAAACTCTTTTTTATTTAAATCCATTTCTTCTAATCAGGTTACATATTTCTGTTTTTTTTTTTTTTATTGTTGTTGTGATAATTATTATTATAAATTTTAATTATTTCAAATTTCCATCTACTCTTGTAATTTTATATTTGTAAAAAAAAAAAATTATTAAAAAATTGTATATAAAAACAGAAATTACTAAAGATCTTTTTTGTACATAAAAGGAATTCTGTAAAATATATTCCATAAAATAAATTTTGTAAAATAAATTACTCGAAGAAATTACAAAACAAAAAATGATCTCAAAAAAGAACAATATCTTCTGATTTTTTCACATCTTTTTCCTCTTTTTTTAATGTATTGAATCAAAATAAGGGTCTTTATTTTTTTTTTTTTTTTTTTTTGTTACGTAATTTTTATTACGGAAAACAACTATTGATAATTATTTAAATGATTTTTTCTTTTTACAAATATATTATGATGTAAATTTAATTGTAAATCTTCTCATTAATCATTATTCGGTTAAACTCAAAATAATTTTAATTCTATTTTTTTTATGTTAAAATAATAGTTTTTTAGATAATGCTTCAAGAATTTTAGATAAATCATTTATAGCAGAATATTCTGATTTTTTGGGGAACAATGAAATGACGAGTGGAGTATCAGAATTACAAATAGAAGATTCGGAGATGAACTTAACGTAAATAATTTACCCTTCTTTTCCTTTTATTTTCCTTTTCACTTTTTTATACATTAGGAGATTTTTGACAAAAATAATTTTTTCCTCAAAATTATCATTTTTTGAGAATAAGATTATTATTTTTTTAATTAGTTTCTGAATAACCCCTTTTTTACAAAATTAGTTATTTAGATATTCTTTCAAAAATATTTATCTTTATACTTAACCCCTTATGATTTCTACTAATAATTGCAAAATTTTAAGATCAAAATTTTCATTCAACTTTCCAAAAAAAACATCTCTTCAATAATTAATAGATAATAAAAATCCCCCATTCTTAAAAGAGGTTAATTAATAATTCAAGCTTCTTTTCAAATTTAAAAAAATTGATATGTTAGATGATTAATAAAATCTTATTTTGGAAAGCTGAATGGCAATTTTGCTCCATTTATTTTGCGAAAAATAGTATAAAAGCATTTCAAGAATAAGATATACTTTTTTTAAAAAAAATTTGTAAAATAATTCATAAAACTTTTAATTATAGATTTATTTGTCTATAATTATTCTGGATTTTTTCCTAAATATAAACAAGATTTTTCTCCTTTTTCATTTGTAAATTATCATTATGTCCATTTCAATAATGTTTCTTTAAAGTAAATAACATCAATTTTTTTATGAATTCAATTGCATAATATAATATTTATAAATTCATTGATTCATAAAATCATAATCATTAAAAATGAATTTTTGGATGTAAAAAAAAAAGTTTATAATATGAATCTTTCTGATAAAAATTGAATTATTTATTAAACTATTTTAATGAAGAATTTTGTTTCAATTTATTTTTTGAAAGTTTTTCTTTGATAACTGGGGTCAATATATCGACATTATTATTTGATGAGATAGCATAAAATAATTTAAAAACAATTTCCCTATTTCCAACTTCTTAAACTGTAATCTTAATAGATTTTTAATCAATTGAAATTGTTTTTAATTTTTTCTTTTTCTTTTTTTTTCAATTTTCTTTTCTCATATCTAAAAGAAAATGATAGTAATTGGGCTCATAAATTATTCAATTAAAAACATGTTAAAACTTGTTATATATATATATATGGGCATGAAATTTTTGTAAGAACTTTTTATCAAATAAATTGTTTTCTTTTTTTTTTTTGGTAAAATTTACTCTTTAAATTTCAACCAAAATATCTTCAACTTCTTTAATTGTGTTAGATCAGCTGAAAATTCAATTTTAAATTGATAAAATTGAAAATTTAAAACGATTTTATGGAATAGTAACCCAATTTTAAAAAAAATTCGAAAGATCACAAAATATTATTATTTTATTTTTTTTAATTTTTTTTGATTTTTTATTTTTAAAAGTTTTTTTTACACTCAGTAACCAATGAACAACGATAAAATACAAAAAATTTTTCTCAAAAACTTACCAAGTAAATACTCAATTGATAAGCTAGTTGCATTAATTGAAGATAAGACAAATTGTTCCCCAAATATTGGAATTATCAAAAAACAAAAAAAATCCGAACAACGGATTAGTTATTATAACGTCATTATCGAAAGAAAATGAAGCAATAATAAAACAAAACTTATGTGATAATTTCTATTTTGAACAACGACAAATACTAGTATCAGAATACGATAAAGAATACAAAAATAAAAAAAAAAAAAAATTATTTACAAAAAAAAAAAGAAAAAAAAACAAAAACAAAAAAACAACACAATTAATAACGAAAACCAAAGGGAATCAAAATTTCAGGAAAATGAAAATAATTCCCAAAACAGACACTTTGAAAGCTCTCAAACCCACCATCAAAAAAAAAAAAGATGAAGAAGAAAAAAAAAAAAAAAAAAACATAAATCAAAAAAAAAAAAAATTATTACAATACTAAAAATGCAAAAAACGTACCAAAACCACAAAAAAAATCGAGATACAATATGGAAATTGACCCCCCAAAGTTTCAAAAACTAAATTGCCAAAACAATACTAAAAATGAAAAAAAAGATCATAAACGATCAAAAATTTCGACACATAGTGGATCTTCAATAAACTATGAATTTTTGCCAAATACCATTTTTATGCATAATATCCCCTACCATGCAAATTATTATGATATTGAAAGTTTAATGAAGCCATATATTAAAATCAAAGAATTAATATTGTTTTTGGACAGGTTTAATCGATTTAAAGGAAGTGCAAAGATTATTTTAAGAAAAGAAGAGGAGTATGAAAAAATCTTGAATTATTCGGGAAAATTAAGTATTTTTAATAGACTGATATTTTTAAACAAATTCAGAATTAAAAAGAATAATACATCACAAAAAAAGATTAATAATAATGAAAATTTTAAACGAAACCAATTTGAATCAAGTAATCAACATGAAGAAAAAAATATCAAAGATATAAAAAATAAAGAATGGTTTGAAAAGAATTTTCTAAACAAAAATAATGATAAAAAAAACGACAATAAAAATACTAAAAAAAAGCAGAACAGAGAATTTTCTACTAACCAAATTGTAATTTTTAATTTACCAAATAATATTCTAAAAGAAACGTTGCTAAAAGTTTTAAAAATTATAATCCTGAAAACATTATAATTTTGAATAATAAAAAAAATAATATAAAATATTCATTCATTACATTTCCAAATCAAAAAATGAGAGATGGTGCTTTGAGTTTCAATGGGGTTAGAATTAACAAAAAAAAATTATTATCAAGAAAGCTTTTTTGAAAAAAAATATTAAAGAAATAAATAATATTTTAGAAAAAAATAATATTTTAGAAAAAAAACAAAAATATCTCCAAATTCAATAGATTTTCTAGAAAAAAAGAATTATAAATTTAGAAAATGAAATTGATAAATTAAAATTAATTATCAAAGATAACAATACCCACCTTTTTAATAAACCCTCTGGGAATAAAAATGATAATATTTTTAATCAAAAAAACTCCAGATATTTTGACAAAATCAAATAACGATAATAAATTAAAAAAAAATAACAAAAAAAATAAATTAAGTGAAATTGAAATACAAAAAAGAAGACAATAATAACAACAAATCAAATTGTGAAATCATTTTTAATCAAAAGATTAATAAACCTTCTTTAGAGGATTTTTATATATCAATTGGTCAAACTGTCACAAAACAAAAACCGATTCTCAGATCATTTTCTTTTACTAATAATAATTTAAAAATGTTAACCAACTGGAATTTACCAAAAATGAATTTTTTCGAAACAAATTCAAACAATATTTTTAAGTTGAGTATAGAAACTGAGAGAGAAATATTCGATTTTTTAAAAAAATTTCGAGAGAAAAAGAATCAATAAAAATAGATACCAAAAAAACAATGATATTTTTTTCAATCGATTAATTGAACATAAAAATAATATTATAAATCAAAATTTTGATATTAACAATAATTGTAAAGATCTTATTTTGATAAATGAAAATAATGAGAATAATCTAATTCAAAAAAACATAGATTATTTTTTCTCTCAAAAAAAATCAATTAATGAAGTAAATATCCTAAAGGAAAATAACAATTCAAAAAAAAACTAGCCGAAATATTGACCTAATCAGAAAAAAAAAAGAAAACTATTTTATGTAAAGCAATTTCCAAAAAAAAAAACTAATAAAAGGTGTAAAAAAAGAACAACAAATTTAGAAGGTTATTGTAATTGTCATATCAATCAACTTGATGATTGAATTTATGAAACAAACTTAACAATTAAAAAATATGAAATTTTTAAAATATTACAGTCAGTTTCACTTTTAAGGCACAAACTTTCAACGAAATTTAAGGCACAAAAAAATCTCAAATTAAGGCACAAATTTTGGAATTTTTTTTTTTACAATTTATTTTTACTAGAATTTGAATTTTGTGCTTTAATTTGAGATTTTTATTGTGCCTTAAATTTCGTTGAAAGTTTGTGCCTTAAAAGTGAAACTGACTGTAATAAAAATTATTATTTTTATCGATAAATTCAAAACTCAAAACAACTTAAAAAAAATTAAATGGGGTTATACAAATCCCAAAAAAACCATTTGATTACCCATTAATAATAAATTTAAAATTTCATCACATTGAATTCAAATTATTAAAAAATAAAATTTTATATTTTTATATACAAATTTTACATTCAAATACCAATTTTTTCAAAAAAGAAATAAATCAAAAAAATATATTTAAAGAAATTATTTTTTTATTACATAAAAAATACACAAATTATGAAAATTTTATTTATTTAAATTATTTTTTAATAAAAAATATTATTTTATATGAATTTGAAAAATGGGAATTATCTAATTTAAAATTGATTCAAATAAAATATTGGATAAAAAAAATCTTTCAATTATTCATTTATTTCGCTATATGGGGATTATAATATTTATAATACAAATCTTCAATTTTCTAAGTTATATATCCTTATAATAAAATTAATAAATACAAAAATGAAATTTAGAAATTTCAAAGAATTAAATTTTAATTTCAAAGAATTAAATTTTAATTTCAAATTTGAATTTAATAAAAATTCATATAATAACAAAAATGTAATTCATTTTTCAAATATGGACAAATGTAAAATTATTAAAAAATTACAAAATGTCCCGAAAGATAATAAATTAATTTTTATTCAAAAAAACATTTCAACTTTAGAAGTTTTTAATTTCTTAATGAATAGACCAGTGATACGATATCAAAGAAAAGGGGATAATGGTATAGAAATATGGGATTTAAAATATAATATAAATTATTTTATAAAACAATTATTAACAAAAACCCATTTATTACCCAGAAATTTATACATTTTCCATTTCCAAAACAATCAAAAATCATTATTATTAAAAGGAAAAAAGAGAGAATATAACAATAAATTTATTAATATAAAAATTTTATCATTTAATGTCAGAGGGTTAAATGAAAAGAATAAAATTTCTATTTTAGAATCTTTTTTATTAAAATTAAATATTGATATATGTCTTATACAAGAATCAAAAGTTACAAAAAATCCACGATTTATGAATTATTTTTCAATTAATAAAAAATATTATGGTAAGAAAAATAGAAATGGTGGTTTATTAATTATAATAAAAAAATATTTTTAAAAGATTTTACAAGAGAAATATTATTTCCAGATCTTGATATTATGGGAATTCAATTCACTGATTTTATCATTATTAACTTATATAAGAGACATGACAGGAATAAAGAAATAAATGAAAAAAATCCTTGGTTTTATTACAAAAATATCAAAACCATAATACAATTATGGGGGAGATTTTTAATTTAAATGAAAATCAAATAAATTATTTTTCAAAATTCAACTTTAAAATTATTTTAAATACTAAGCCAAGTAGAAAAAATAATAACATTGATTATTTTATAACTAACTTTAATAACTTAAAATTTATCAAATCAAAAACCATAAAAAAATAAAATTAGTGATCATAATGCAATATTAAATAAATTTAACATTAATAAAAACTGGGAAATTAAAAATGTCTACAAAATTAAAGATATTGCAAAGTTTCATGTTGTCTTTATAAATTTTTATAAAAATAAAAATTATCAATTAAATGGAAAGAATTTTTAAAATCTTTAAAAAAACAATTTAAAGTAAAAGAGAGAATTATCTTAAATATACCAAAAAAAGATTTAAAATTATATAATTTAATTAATAAATTATTTGAAAATAATGAATTAATTAAAGAAATTAAAGATAGGAATAGTAAACAATATTTTAAATTAATAAACCAGATTAATATGGAATTTGAAGAAAATCAAAACTTTTGGAAAAAGCTAAATAGATTAAGAGAAACTTCGAGTAAAATGATTCTTAATAATGAAAATATGGAAACTTCATATTTCGGGTTTGTTAAATCTATTAGTAAAAAAAACCAAAAAAATATATTCTTAATTTTATTAAAAATTTCACATTAGATAAAAATAATTTATTAAATATTAAAATAGAAGAAATATCTCAATTACTAAAATCAAAGAAATTATCAAATATCAAAAAAAATAAATCTCAAAGAATTTGATAAAATTAAACAATATAAAACAATAAAAAAATCAAAGTAGTGAATTTTATATAAATTATGAAAACTTTATAAAAAACAGTCCAAAAAATATTTTTTAATTGGATTAATGATATTTCTCAAAAAAATATTAAATTTATTAAAAAAAGAAATTTATTATTCATTCATAAATCTGGCGATGAAGGTATTCCACTTAATTATAGACCAATTTCAATTAATCAAACTCTCCCAAGATTTTTTCTTAAATTGTTATATGCCGGAATTCAAGATTCTTGGGAGTTAGTTTCAAAAAACCAATTTGGATTTAAAAAAAAAATTAGATACTAGAATTGCAGTTTTAAACTTATTGAATGAATATCAAAAAATAAAAAATAAATTTAAAAAAGAAAATATTTATATTGTTACAATAGATATACAAAAATGTTTTGACTCTATTCATCATTCACTTATTTATTATTCAATTAAAAAAATTTATAAAAAATGAAATTATTGTAGAATATCTACTTGCTTATTACTCAAAAGAAGGAATTGGTGTTTACCAAGGAGATCCATTATCTCCTTTATTATTTGGATTTATTACTCATTTCTCTTAGAAAAAATTAAATCACTAGCGTTACATATTCAAATGTTTGCAGATGATCTGATTTTTACGGATGAAAGGATCATTAATAGAAATAAATTTTCAATTACAAAAATCTTTAAAATAATAAAAGATTTTGGAATGAATCCTAATGATGATAAAACTAAAAAAACTTTAATTCCAAAAGAAATATTATATCTTGGTATTTGGCTAGATAAAAAAACCCATTTAAAATTCAACCTTGATAAAGTTAATGCCAATTTTAAAAATTTATCAATATCTTACAACAAAAAATTTTTCTAATGGATTAAAAATTCAATTTTTTAAAGCTGTATTACATAGCCAATTATTATATGGTTTAGAAATATTTGATTTAACAAAAACAGATTTTCAAGATATTGATACTTTGATTAATAAAAAAAATTACAAAATTTTTATTAATCAACCCACACTCACCAAGGCTTATTTATAAAACTGAAGCAAAAATTGATCCCGTAAGGATAACGATATATAAAAGAAGATTTAAGTTAATTCAAAAATTAAAAATCCTCCATTATGATGAATTAATTAATTATCTTCCTTTTAGAAAAAAAGAATCAGAAAATATAAATTGGTACTCCAAAAATTTAAAACAATTGGAAAATGAACTAGAAAATTTTAGAATTAAAAACTTAGAAAATAGTCCAAGTTGGAAAGTTCAAGAATATCTAAAAATAGTAAAAATCAATAATACTATAAATAAGCAGTAAAGATATTTAAAATGGAAGGGCTCAACTTCAATTTTAAAACTCAGAAATTTTACAAATTACCTTAACAGGTACTCTTATGTTATGAATAAAAACAAATCAAAACTATGTGAATTATGTAAAAAAAATAAACAATTTAGATATTATTGAAGATTTAGACCATTTTCTATGGAACTGCTCAGCCTATGAAAATAATCGCAAAATCTGGATATCTGAATTAAAAAAAAATTAATATATCTAATATATTAAATAATAATAATATTTCTAATATTATTATAAAAAAGGATTCAAACTCTTTATTAGCCTTAGTGGGTAATAAACTTATTTTTGAGTCTTTAATTAAATTCCTAAATAAAAATTTAGGAATTCGAGAAAATCAGAGGGGTCAATAACTCCTCCCTTAAATAATAATAAAAAAAAAAAAAATATTATTATTTTTTGGATACAGTGTAAAATATAAATCAAATAAAATTTTAAAAAGAAAGTTTTTTTTATAGTGAAAAAATGAAAAAATAAAAAAAAAAAAAGTTACTTAAATATGATTATTTGAGTTCTCAATTAATTAAAATTTTTTTTTAAAATCAGTTTGATCTTTCAAGATTTTTTTATTTTTTTTTCACAAAAATCTTGTAATTATAACTCCATTTCACTCAAAGTCTACCAAATCAAAAATGAAAAATTCACTTTTTTTTATTAATCAGCCAAAATAATATTGTTTAGAAATAAGAGAAATAATAAACTTCAGATTAGAGCCGAAATTCTAAAAGAAGGATCTGAACAAAACTATAAATTTTCCCAAAAAATAAAATGTTAAAAAAAATTTTGGGGACATTTCATTGGAACGTCTCATTTAAAAATTTTTCAATTTCTTGAGAAAATTAAAATTGTTTACAATAAGATTTTTTATATAGTAAATGTATTAATTTTAAAAGAAACTACATAATCTTAATTTCCTTAAAGTTAATTTGGATTTTCCAACATTTTTTCTATTTCGAATTGACTTTCAAAAAAGAAACAAGAAAAAAAAAAGACAATTATTTGACTAAAATTAGAAAAAACGATCAGATCTACATATTGAAAATTTGTTTTATGAAAAATATTGAATTAAACTCAAAGAGTATATTCTGTTTATTTAATAAAACGGTATTATTTGACTGAAAGAGAGTTTACTTTTAAAAAAATCACATATACTTCAATCAAATCTGGATTAAATGAATTTGATGAAAATTGGATTTTTAAATTCATTTTGGAAATTCTTTAGAAATAAAAAGTAATTTGTTTCTCAAAATTTTTTCAAATAGAAGTTTTTTCAATTAAGAATTAAAAATAAAACTAAATAAAGAAACAAATAATTTTATCAAATTTCATAGATAAGATCAAGAGTCAAATAAAGGTTTTTTTTCTCTTGATCAATTTTTTCATTTTTTATTTGATTTCCATTTTTTTAATTGGTATGCAAATATCTTATACTAACTAGAAAATTTCCTCATATTTACTAAAATATCAATTTATTTAGTTAATGTAATGATTTGATTTAATTCAGTTTCTAATAAACTGAGGGTACTTAACATTGGTATAATGTAACCGGATACTTCAAAAGAAAAAAAACAAAATTGATGAAAAAAAAAAAAAAAACTTTAATAGCATCTAATGTTTTAAATATAACATAAACCATCATATATTTTTTAATTTTTTTAATTTTTGGAAAAGGAAAATCAAATTTTCTTTCATGAAAAAGTAATGATTATTCGTTACCCATAAAAATAAAATAACATTTAATTATTTATATGATATATTTACTAATTGTATAACTTTAAAAGATTATTTGATGTGGGTGGGAGACGCCAATATAGACGCTCATGGATCACTTGCTTTATGGATCTAGACTGTGTTCTTTTTTTTGTTAATTTAACTGAATATGCACAAACGCTATACGAGGATAACGAAGTAAATAGAATGAGGGAATCACTCACATTATTTGAAAATGTTTCTAGTAACAATTTTCTTCAAAGCGCCACTTTAATCTTAGTATTAACACATTATGATATATTTGAAGAGTTGCTATCGATTTATCCATTATCAAAAACCTTTGATGATTACATCGAAAGTAATGAAAAGGACTGCGCCTTAAACTTTATCCAGGATAAATTCAAATCCATTGCTAAAAAAGATATAACTATAGTAACTACAAATTTACTCGATAGGCAAGGCGCATTGAAAGTTTTTGATTTAATGAAGTCATAATTTAACTAAACCTTTCTTTTTTCATTGGGACCACTGCTAACAATAAAATGTTATTATTTTCAAATTGTTCCTTAATTGAAATTTATTATTATTATTTAAAATTTTTAGAAATATTGAACAAAAAATAATTTCTGAAAATCTTATTATAGGTAAATTTTTATTTCTTAATTATTTTATTTAAATTCAATTTTAAAAATTCGCCAACAGGAAAAATATTGATAAAAAAATAATATTAGGCTAATATTACTTTTATTTTCTCTAAGTCGTAATATATTTTTTATTTGTTTTGATTTTTTTTTTTTTTTACAGAATGAAATTCAATTTTTGAGAGCTTTTTTTTTACTTTGTTTTCTTTAAAAAATTGAATCCAACATAGCTCCTACTAAATTTATTTAAGAATAAATAATAATCTACTTTTTGAAATTGTACTTGATTTATTTTGGTTTTTTTTTTTGTTGATTTTTATTTGTTTCAGTATGAAAATTCAACAATATTATTATTATTAGAACTGGTAATGGGCCAGTAACAAAGTATTCAGCTTATGATCAGAATACTTGTGTTCAATTCCTCTTAAGGGGTTAGTTTCATCATATATTCTTCCCAATTTAAAGTAAATTGTGATGGAAAGGTAACTATGGTAGTGTTCTCTCGTTTCCCATAGTTTCTAAAAATCTATTCTAAAAGTTATTCAACAATAAATTATTGGATTTTTTACAAATGGACACAATTATATTTGGAGATCTTTGGAAATTTTTTTTTTTAATTATCTATTCCCAATATAAAAGCAAGAAAATAAAATAAAAATTATTCAAGTGATCTTTAAAAAATTCATATTTACAACTTGCAAAAGTAATTATTTTTTTCAATATTTTAAATTAAAAAGATTTACTCAATAATTATTAGTATAAGCCTGAAATATAATTCTTTTGTTTCAATTTTTCTATGGAAACTTGTTATGTTTTCAATATCTTTTAAATATTAAATATAATTTGTAAAAATAATCAGAACGAAAATTCCACCCGAAAAAATAGATTTCATTTTTGAACTAAAAAATTGATAATTTTGGTTTCTCGTCTATGAATTCATAGGAGTAACATCAAGATATTTCCAATAAAAAACAATTATTTGATCAAAATAAACTATTTTGTTAATTATTTAAATTATTAAAAATTGAGTATTTTTATTAACTAATCTTCATTACAAGTAAATTGAATCTAGTTATTTTTTGAAACCCCGATTAAAAAAATGACAAAAAATAACCTTTTTCTTGGAATATTTATATTGGTTATTTCCCAAAATAAAGATCTTTTTCCAATTATACCCTACTGATATATTTTTTTTATTGAAATTTTCCAATTTGTTTTTATTTTTTTTTTTTGAGAAATTATATTATTTTACTTGTAATTAAAATCAAAATATTTGATTTATTATTAATAATCATTAAATACTTTTTTAAAATTTTATGATAAACATAATGTATTAATAAATAATCAATAATGACATATTTTCCCTTTTTTTATTCTTATAAAAGCTCAATGTTTATTGAATTCCGAGAAAAATTATATTTATTTGTTGTTTTAAAAGTAGATACATTTAAATTCCAGTCAAAGAGACTAAAAGATAATGTATTATTTAAATACATTTAAAATTTTTGATAGGATTTTAGTAAAAATATTAATTTTGGAAATTTTAAAATTGAAATCATTTTTTCACTTTTTTTAATTTTGATTTTTTTTTTTTCAATTTTTTTTTGATTTCAAATATTTCAAATTTTTTTTTATTACAAGATCTTAAGTCACAAAGGCAAAAAAATGATATTTTATTGTTAGTTAATGTGAAAATGATTCTAGAAAATGATATATTGATTTGTATTGGAATTTTTCTTAATTTCCAATTGAAGATCAAAATGAACATTTTTTTTTTTCTTATTTTAAATAGTTAACTTAAGATTTAGATTTTTTCTAAGTTTTAAGAAAAATTATTGATTTGTGATATTTACTTCATAAGGGTTCCAACTGTTCTCTGGTATGTATTATTCTACCTATTACTGATTTATTTTCAAATGTCATTTATAAAAAATATTTGATATTTGAAAAAAATTTGATACCCTTTTACTTAAACAAAGTTTAGATCCTTTTCTCAAACACTCCCCCTTGATGTAATGTTAGGTAAAAAAAAAAAAAAATAAGATTATGTTTCATAAAAGGACTATTTTTATGTAACATCATCTGACAAATTTAAATCCTTATTTTAATCATCCAAAATTTTGAACTTGGAAAAAAAAAACGATCATTAAAAAAAAAAAAAAAAAAAAAAAATTTCTTTACGAATTTATCATTAAGCAATTTTTTATAAATAAAAAATAAAAAGATTTTAATTTAAAGAGATTTTTAAATTTTTTGAAAAATCAAATTGATCGGATTTTTTTTTAAATCCGATAAAAAATTGTCTATTTATTTCGATTTTTTCAACAATTTCGATCCAATAATATTTTCTAGATTTGCGTTCTTCATTATTTAATGTAGTTTCCATTGATATTTCAATTGCAAACAGTGGTCTTTCTTGCAGTGTTTCATCATTATTGTTATTCACGTTCTCTTGATTATTTTGAAAGATTGCCAACAAATTTTTTTTTAAAATGATGTATCCGATATTTTTTTTTGATTTATGTTTTCCTTGTACAAAAGCAATTCCGCTTTTTTTGATGGGCGATTGGTGCTTTAATAATAGCCAATTATTGATACATTTATCATTTCTTAATTTTTGTAATTCAATTTCCCTTTTTTTAATTACTTTATTTTGTTTCCATTTTAAAATTTTTCTTGTTCTTGGAGTTAAAACTTCTTCGTTTTGGGTGATTTTTTTTATTGTTGGTTGGAATGAGATTTGTAAATTTAGATTCTTTTTTTTTTGTTGTAGAGTTTTCTCGTCGATAAAGAATTTGTATAAGGGATTACAAGCTATTATTATTTTGGAAATTTTTTGATAAATATTGTTTTCGTTGTGACAAAATTTTACAAGTTCAATTAATATGTTTTGTAATAATATTTTACCAATGGGTGTATAAAACATTTTATTTGAATTTGTTCGGAATTCTTGGATTGTTATTATTAATCCTGTTGAAATCAAAGGTAATTTCGGTTTGAGATTTTGATTTCCGTTTTCATTTTCATTTTCATTTTCATTTTCATTTTCATTTCTCTTTAATATTTGATTATAATCATCATCATCATCATTATCATTTTTTTCCACATTATTCCCATCTTGATTATTTTGATCATTAAATTCATTATTATTAAAAGACGTAATATCGCTGGTGGAAGAAATAGTATTTAAAAAATTGGTTGTTGAATCAATTTTTTCCAAAATGGAACCATTTATTGGTTGCATATATTTTCTATTTTCTCCAAAGGTTTTTTTCACTGCCAAATTTTGAATAATTGAAGATAATAATACTAATCCACGACGGGCCTTGTTTGAAGGCTGAAAGTCTATGATTTTTAAATTCTGGGGAGAAACGATCATTGGGCAGACAAATCTTAAGAAAATAAAAACGCCAATGACTTCAATTTCTGAACCTGGGAATCTTTTACTTACTTCTTTTTTAATATGGATACATAATTGCTTTACCCCCAAGGGGAATAGTTTTATATTAGTGAAAAGAGAATCCAAAATTTTGAAAAAATAATATTTCAAATTCTTCAAATTATCCTCAACATTTTCGTTTTCATTTTCCTTAATATTGAAAGGATCAACTTCAAAGGAATGGTCCGATTGGCAAATCTCCAGAATTATTTTTGATAATGATTGGTTTAAATAATCTTTCCCATAGGCATTGATATATTTGGCCATTAACTTTGTAGCGATGTCTGCCGATTTAAATAGATACTTTGCGCCCTTAGCCCTAACTATTGATTGCGAAATTGCTGCTTTTATTATTGGCAACGTGGTGCCGATACCTTCCGAGAAATGGTAAAATAAATTGGATAATGGTTCCAAATATTGTCTCGAGTTATTTTCATCGCAAATAACTGTAAAGAAATTGATGTCTCTTAAATTCATAAACGGGTGTAGAATGGCTTGAGAACTTTTTGAGCATTTGATAAAGAGCGCATCTTTGTCCCGTTCTAAACTTTCCTTAATACAGTTCTGTATTTGATTAGAAATTAATCTATTGACAAAAATTCTAAAGACCTTACCAATGGAATTCTTTCTGGATAATTTGATAAACCGTTTTGCCTTTTCTCTTGCGTCAATTATATTTAGCGACGTTAGAAATGAAGATAATTCCCTTTTAAGAAAGTCCATTTTGTCAATCTTTGATTCATTTATCTCCTCTTGAAAGATGGTATCGAATATTTTCCTAATCCTGCCAATCAATCGATAATTTAACTTTGGATTATTTGTTCTAATAATGATTTGCTGAGTAAATAATTCGGATAAGATATAATTACGCAAATTGATTTTGAAAAATTCCTCATAAGCAAAGATATCAAACAGAGAGCATAATCTGGAGTGCAATTTATATTCAGTTTTGGGCAAGATCTTATTCCTTACAAAATAATGAATCATGTTGGCCAATACAATAGAATAATTAAATTCTGATGAACTGTATAAGGAATAAATTTCTTCGTAAATATATTCTTTGAATTCGTTTTTTAAGGTTTGTATATTGCTAATTTTACATAATTCGTTTTCAAATTGTTTCCGAAATCTATGAACGGATAGATTTGAAGAAGAATCAATTTTTCTTGAAATTTCTGAAAATTTTGTTAATTTTGCTATTAATTTATTAAAATATATTTTATTTTTATCAATACCCCCCTTTTTTTTCATTATTTTCTTATGTTTATGTGAATTAACATTATTCTCATCATTATTTTTTGTATTATTGTTATTATTTTTTTTATCGTTATTATTATTATTGTTATTGTTATTGGTGGTGGTGGTGGTGTTATCGTCATCATCACCATCGACACTATTATCATTATCATCATCATCATCATCATTTGTTGAATTGATATTGGTTTTATTCGTGTTTTCAATATCGGTAATTGTTAAATTTGTATTTTCTTGTTCAAAGAAAATTTTATTTTCCTTTGGACTTTTTAAAGATATTGAAGGTAATTTTATTCTAAAAGTAAATTCATTAATCGCTTTTTTATCGCCAAATTTTTCAATTTTTTTCACAAAATGCTTATAAATGTTTTGTAATGATGCTTGTAATTGTTCAAAACCTACAATACATTTGATATGATAATCGAAATATCTTTTTAATTTTTTCATAGACTTTGTTGGTGTGCTTTCAAAAATTTTAAACATTGGTATTTGAAAAATTAATTGATTATCATTTTCATTATTATTCTTATTCTGATTCTGATTCTTATTTTTTATTTTTTTTTTCGTTTTTATTCTTCTTATCTTTTTTATTTTTATTCTTTTTTTCTTTTTTATTATCATTTTTATTTTTATTTTTATTCTTATTCTTATTTTTTTTTTTTTCGTTTTTTATTCTTCTTATCATTTTTATAATTACTCTTATTTTCTTTTTTATTATCATTTTTATTCTTATTCTTATTCTTAATCTTATTTTTCTTTTTATTTCCATTTTTGTTATTATTTACATTTTTATTATTATTATTATTTTTTTCAACCAAAAATTTTTTTTTCTCCCTTAATCCAAATAATTGAAATTTTAATGTTTCTGTTTCAATATCTTTTAATGATATTTCCTTGTCAATTTTTTTTATTTTATTTTGGATATTTTGAATTTTTTTATTCATAAATCTCTTTAAATAATTTTTTTTATCTGGAATTGATTTACTCAAATCATGACTTGACGAATGAGATCTTGTTAATTTATATAATGTTGGATCGAGATACCTTTTTCCAGAAAACCCGTTTTTTCTGTTTTGTACATTGTTCGTGTTCGTTATTGGGGTGCCAAATCCTTCAATTTCACGAATTGATAAAAGATCGAGCCAATTATTTATTATTGGATTACTTTTTCTGTATTCACTATTTTTAATCTCGTCGATCTTACTTGAAGAAAAATTATTTTCTACCAAAATTAATCTTGGGGTTAATAAAACCTTTCGTTTTTCTTTCTTCTTTTGATTAATTATATTATTGGATGACTGATTGATCTTTAGGCTTAAATGAAATTTATTTTTTTTGATTTTTGGTAATTCTTTAAAGTTTATTTTATTATTTAGGTTGCTGTCTTTTAAAAAAATTGGCAAATCTTCTTTATCTTGCTTTCCAATTCTTCGGTAATCTATTAAACTTTGAATTCTATTGTTTGGAACATCGGTATTTAAAGGATCAAAATAACTTTCGTCAATTTTTGCTCTATATTTAAAGTTTTTTTTAAATTTCTCAAACTCTATATCTTTAAAATTCTCATTCTCATTCTCATTCTCATTCTCATTCTCATTTCCGGTATCAGTATCGTAGTCGTCGGTTCTGTTATTGGTATTTACATTTGATTGTGGTATTTGAATTTTTAAATTTCCTTTAAATTTTGGATTAACATTCTTTTGTTTTTTGATTTTACTCTTTTTTTTTTTTTTCCTTTCCTTTTTCTCTTCCTTTTCTTCATCCTCATTCTTTCTATTTTTCTTCTTTTTCTTCTTCTTCTTTTTCTTCTTTTTCTTTTGATTTGGATTTTTATTTTTATTCTTTTTTTTTGTGTGTTTGCTTTTCTTCTTCTCCTTTCTTTGTTCTGATTCTTCTCCAGTTTTTATTTTTTCTTGAATTGAATTCTCGATAAATTTACTTTTTGAAGACTCTGAAATTATTAAATAAAAATTTAATAATTCAATTACTTCGGCAGTATTTGTATTAATTTCAGACTCGTTTTCTATTTCAAGATCTAAGCACAAACCTAAATTGTATGTTAAAGATAATAAATTTTGATAAAGCTTTGAGGACTCACCACTTAAATTGTTTTCTTCTAGTCTTTTTCTTTCCGTTTCATAGATTTGTGATAATAAAAATTCATAATCTTGTAAATCTTCCTCGCACAATTCTATCAAATTTTCCAATTCTTCTTCACACCTTTCTAAATAAATTTGAGTTGCCTCTTCGTTGGTTTTATTCTTCACCTTGTTTTGATTGATTATTTCTCCAATTTTTATGGAATAATATTCCTCAAATATTTTCAAATTTGATTCACCATAATCCTTCTCGATCAGCCATCTTAAATATTTTTTCAGCTCAGCAAAGGATCGTGATTTGTATTTCTTTTTTATGATTTTATTTATTTTGTTTTGGTATTGTAATTTTTTAAATTGAAATTCTTTTGATTCAGATTTGGGGATAAATATTTCTGGTTGATATATTTCATCATCAGAGATTTCATAGTTAGAGATTGTTTCAGATTTTTCTAACTTTTCATTCTTTTTTTCATTAATTGTGGTTGGAACCCACTCCTCAAAGTTTTCACTATTTTCGAGCGTGGTTTCTGTTTCTGTTTCTTTTTCTTTTTCTTTGTTTTTATTTTTAGTTTCTCTCTTAATACTGTTCCTTTTTTTTTTTTTAATTTCTCTCTTAATACTGTTCCTTTTTTTCTTAATTTCTAGACTACACTCTTCCCATTCGATGTCTTCTTCATCAGTATTCTCATCTTTTTTGTTTTTGTTTTCGTTTTCTTTTTCTTTTTCTTTTTCTTTTTCTTTTTCTTTTTCTTTTTCTTTTTCTTTTTCTTTTTCTTTAGAGCTGTATCGATCTTCGGTGGTGTTCTCATACAAGATCCCATTTTTCAGAACTGGGCACCACAAACACAAATTACAAACAAATTGAATTATTTTTGTTTTGTTCCCTTCCAATAATTCACTTAAAGTTGGCTTTGACAAATTGTAATCGGTTTCATTCAATAAGCCTAAAAATTTCTCTGCAACCGAACGATTATCTTTTAGTCCAAGAATCGAGATAAAATCAAAAGACGTGCATAGTTTATCAACAAGCTGAACTATGAATTCCAATGTCTTTTTAAAATAGAACAAAAAAATTATAAAAATTGTTGTTTTGTTTTTTTGTTTATTTGTTTTTTTTGTTAGGATCACCAACGAAAAAAGGAAAGTGTGAACAAGTAAATTTTTTTTACATGAAGTTTCACGGTATAGTCCTCGAACGCTGTTTCGAAAATTGAATTTAACCAAAGATTCAAAAAATATAATTGATCCGTTTGTGATTCAAGGTATTTGATTTCCTTTAAAAAAGTTAATTTTGGATGTGATTTAATAATTGATAACAACGAAAGACTTTCTTCAGACAAGTCAAGACTCATAATGAAATAATTATTTTTGTTGAAAAATTAATTCATTAAAAAATGATAAGTTAAATGGAAATATTTAACACTTAAAAATTATTCAAGAAAAATTAA
Organism: Anaeramoeba flamelloides; assembly: GCA_027625915.1. Lineage (NCBI taxonomy): Eukaryota > Anaeramoebidae > Anaeramoeba > Anaeramoeba flamelloides. The sequence goes on from JANTQA010000036.1 coordinate 12,455,668, forward strand.
CTTTTTGACAAACTTTTTGCTTTTGGAAACAACCACCAAAATTAACCAGTTTTCTTTAGTCTGGGTTTGGGTGTTTTGTTTCACAAAATGTCAAAAAAAAATTTGTTTTTGTTTTACAAATAGTAAAAACAAAAAAAGCAATTTCGATCTGAAATTGTATTTCAGGAGGGTAACAATTCCTTATAAAATGGTGTGGATCAAAATAGCTTTATTTTCTCTGAGAAAATATTTGGATCTTGAATTGACAGTCAAAAAGAATAAACAAAAATAATTTTGCAAATTTTTGTATTGAAGACAGTTGTGAATTTACAAGGTTTGTTTCTGGTTTATTTATTTTGCTTTGTTTAGTACAAAAAAAATTTGTGTTTTATTAAATTATTTCCACTTAAAATTTTTGTCTAACTTAATTAAGTTTCTTTTTAAAACAGAAATAAACGAGCAAAAAGAGAAAAGAAAATATTTTCGGAAAACTTCAACTCTGGGAAAAAATTTTTTTTACTTGTACAATCAATCAATTCTTCACAGAGATAAAAACAAAAGGGATTAATTTTTCTGTTTTCTGAAAAAATTCTGAAAACATAATATCCCTCAACGCTAATTTTTACAAAAGACGAACAAGAAAATGAAAAGAAAAAATCAAAATTTGTCAATTTTTTTATTTTTTGGCATTAGCATTATTCACGATTCTATAAATAAGACAGAGACAATAAATATTAAACAAAAAAAGTAAATATAGTTGTATAGTGATGTTTTGAAATGTAAAACGGTCTTCTAAAAGCGAGAATTTATTAATTTGTTTTCATATTTTCCACTGTCTCGAAAATATATGATACAGTGCTGGTAGAACACAAGTTTCAAAATTCAAGCTGTACTTCTTTTTTATAGAAGGTTATACTTCAACCGATCATAGAAACCGACAATAAAGAAATAACTAAATATCATAGTGGTTTTTTAAAGTAATACCATTAAAAAGGAAATTCTAAAAATAAAGGATCAAATTGGAAAATTTTTCTCAAAAAGGAGTTAAATTTTTGAGAAAATTTGAAAATTATAAAAAAATTAAAAATTTTACCTTAAAAACGAGATAATTTGAAAAATTTTAAACAAATTACATTCGTAATGAGAAATTTACTTAAAATACCATGGGGGTTGCCCTTCAAAATTTGATTTAGGCTTATGGTATACTTTTGGGCAGTAAATTGGATATATATTGTGACAAGAAGTAAAAAAAAAAAAGGTTGGATCAAAAAAGCAGGTTGTTTATATATCTTGCTACATATGATTAAATAATTGTAATACATCTAATAAAAATTAACTTTGAAATTTGTGAAAACGATATTTACACTATTACAAGAACTAAACCAGAAATTTGTATATCACCCCATAGAACCAAGTATAATAATTGTTCTAAATTTCTTGTTATAAAAATCATCTTTGTCAAAATTCGAAACTAACAAAAAATTAGTGATAAAAATTATTTCTTTCATTTATAAATTATATGTTAAATATGCCTCATATGAGAAATTTCATTTGAATATTTATTCTAAATTTATGAAGTTTCTATAAATAAATATGTATTTATAAACTAAATTCCAAAAAGTTGGAATTGGTTTGAAATATTGGAAGAATGACAATACTACACTTTACATTAAATTTGGAAATAATTTTGATTTTCCAAAATATTAATTCATTTTTTGTCTTTTTTATTTTGTTTTGGTTTTATTTCTTTTACTCCGGTTTAGTACTCTGTTTTGTGAGATCTAAAAAAATTTTTTCAATGATTGATAGTAAGTTAATGGCTGTATTGTTAAATAGAAAAATCACAGACAATTAATTGATGGTCTCTCATTATATGATTTATCAATAATTTGAAATGAAATTTCAACATATAAACTTTTATATTATTTTTGTTCTGGGTGTTTCATCATTTTGGACGTATATATTTTCCCTTTTTCCTTTAATTTTTATTTTTTTTTTTATTTCAGGATAAATTGATTACTTATTAAAACATTAATAACCTCTAAATTAAATGTGGTTTTGTATTAGGTTTAGAATAGGATAATAAATTGGGTTTTTTTTTTTTGCATATGTTTGATTTTGGGTAATCAAAATTTTTGGAATGGGTTGTAAATATATAAAAATATTATATCTATATCTAAAAACGGTAAAATTTTTCTTGTCCCCCCTCCACCCCCGATCCACATAAATTCTACAGACATTAAAATATAAATAATACTTAAAACAGCAAATTTTAAAAAAGCTTAAATTACTTCAATAATGCAAAATATATATACTTGAAATAAATTGCCTCTAAATCATAATTTTTCGCTTTGTATTTATATTTATGAGAAAGGAAAGTTTTTATAGCAAGAATGATAGATATATATCTTTTCTAGTCCTTGTTATTAATATTATCAATTATCTAGATATTATTTTTTCAAAAGTTTCAATTTTTTTTTACATTGGTCTAATAAAAAGTTTGTTTGAAAAATAATATGTTATCTGATTACCACTTACCTATATTTGCGAGAAAACGAATATATGAAGTGATTTAATAGAAAACTTATATGTACCCGATTGTCCCAACGCCTTTGAAAAATATTGTAAAAATATTATTGAAAAATAAATTATTATATTTTTTTGCAATTGATAACAAAAAAAATAAATTATTTTTTGAATTTTTTTTTAATTACTTTTCGAAATTCAAATATAGATCACAAATAATAGTATTTTAGTCTCTAATAATTCTATTTATAAATTTAAAAAGTGACTATTTTTTCAATTTTTTGAATTAAGAATTGTAACAATAATTATTAAATAATTATACAAAATGATATTAACTCTTGATTATTATTCTTTTCAACGGTTTTTTTTGTATTTTTTTTCATATTTATTCTATTTCGTGGAAATAATTTATCTAAAAAATCTTTGAGTTAATTATTCTGTTTTTTAAAGAATTTAAATTTTTAATAACATATTCACATTCTAAAATACATTGAATTTTTATATTTCCAGAATTCCAAAGTATAAATATTTTAAAACCAAACTTTAAATCTATTTTAAAAAACTGCTATTTTTTCAAATTTTCTCTGGGTTTTTACTATGAATATATTGATTATATTTTAAATAAGTTAAACTTTTCTAATTATTTTATTTATTCAATTTTTTGAAACATTTAAATAAAATAAATTAGATTCAATATATATATATATATATATATTGGTGGTATATTTAATTGTTTGATTTATTTTTGATAAAAATCAACAATTTAAAGTAATTTTAAATAAATTGGTTATTTTTTAATTTTTTTCTTTTTTTTTGGGGGGGGTTATAAATAGAAAAAATAATCTATTTATTTATCAATAATTTAAAAATAAATTATTAATTGTTGTTAAAAGAACTATAAAAAAATCATTAAAGTGGTTTCTCAACCACTTTGTTTTAAAAATACTTTTTTGTAAAATATGTTTTGATGAAGTTACCTTATTTAATGAAATAATATATTCTTGTTTTTAAAAACATTTAAATGTTTATTAGCAATTTGGGGAAAAATCGAGCAGGGATAATTAATTTGGTGCTGTTTTTGTGTGGAAAAATTATCAAAAATGAAGAATAACATCAACAGATCAATGAATAAAATAAAAATTATTAAGGATAAAATGGGGTGTCTGTGTTACTAATATTTTAAAAAAAAATAATATCTTTTATATAGGGTTATTCTTTGATTGGACAATTATTAAAATTTTATTGAAAATTTTTAAACTATTTTTTACGATCCTCAAAATTCACATGAAAAATTTAGATCAAGATGGGGATCTAAATTTATTTTGCTAATTTGATTGTTTATAATATAATAAATCCTTCTTACAGGTTAATATCTTGATTCTAAAAATTGGTTTTACTTTTTTTTTTCAGGTTCTATTAATGTTACTAATTAAAAATTGCATTTCACCTTTTTTTCAATTTCATTTTTTACGAATGGTATGTTATATATATTCAATTATCTCTTGGTTCAAGGCTGTCCAAAAAAATCGTTTCAAATACAAATAATCATGCCTCATTCTTCTTTATCATTGTTAATATTCAAGATCAAAATAGAAAAAAAAAATTCAACAATGGTAGTTCTATGATTTTGTAACCACATATTACTTGAAATTTTTAACACTAGATTATAACTTTTGATGGAATTGTTTTTAAAAAAATTTGTATAAAGTCTAAATTCAAAAAAATATTTGAAATTTTGGTTATAAAATTTTCAAAAATAATTGAATTGGTATAATTTTTGAAGATTTAATATTAGATAAATAATTCCTAATTATCGTCTGAATCACTCTTAAAATATAATTTCAATTAATTTGTAATTAGATCTCATAAAAATAATGCTGATAATAAATTACAAATAAATTCTCCAAATTACTTTTATGTTTTTAAATATAAACTAAATTCAAAAAATAGGGGCCCAAATTTCGAGATCTCGTTCTAGAATCATTGGATTTCAATATGATGTTGGGCAGTTGATTAATGATGTAATTTAAATAAAATTTTCTACTTCATAATTTACTAACCAAACTTTTGACTGAAAAATTGGAAGAAAATAAAAAAAATTTTCAAACAATCAGATGACAATTTGATTTTTTTTTGTTTGTTAGTTTCTTCAATCAAATAGTTTCAGATGTTAATTTTTCTTCACTGATTTACATTTAATATTTTTACATGATGAAAAATTTCAATTTAATTCTCAATCAAATTACTCTTACAACCGAAAAAAAATTCGATAATATCCAGATGTTGTAAAATTTTGGATGATTTTTTTAGCCAAATTTTTGTACAAAAAATGAAATAGATTTTTTTCAACGTATAAAAGTTTTTAAAGAAGACACCTTGTTAGTATTTAATCTTCTGATGATTATCCATCAACTTCTAGTTTATTGATGATTATTTACAGGGTTCCTCATATAATTAGTTTAGTGAGTATAATTTGAAAAACTGGGCCCTTATTTTTCGAAAGTAGTTTATATATTCTCTGGATTTTTAATTGCAAATATTAGTAAATACACTACACTACACTACACTACACTACAAGGAAAATTTTTTCAAAAAAAAATCTCTAAATTTTGTATTTTTGAAATACACTCATATAATAAACATTATTATACATAACAATTTTCAATGAGTTTTACAACTTTAATAGATATTAATAGGAATTGAAAAAAAAATGAAATTTTTCAGTAATATTTTTTTCATTTTTAATTGTAAAATTTCTTGAATTTTTTAACTGACTTAGTAGAGAGATAATTTTCAAGTATTTTTTTAATAGTATAAAAGGAAACATATTTTTGAATTTGAAAATAGCACAAAATATTCCAATCAAAAGATATCGCTAAATTAAATTGAAAATCTGATTTTTTATCTGTTTTTGGAATATTTTTTATCATTTATTTTTTTTCCATGTTTGAGTTTTTTATATACGTTCCCGGTTTTTTTCTGTAAATTACTTTAACATTTATTTGTTTTTCAATCTTAATGTTCAATCAAAAATTAATTCATTTCAACTTTTTCCAATAAAAAAATACCCTGAAAATAGGTGTTTTTTTCAAAAGTCGGTATTTTTGAAAAGGGGGGGTATTCAGATTTTCAAGAGTTTAAAAGCTATCCTATTTTTATTACATAAAATTATGATAACTTTGAAAAAATAATTTATAAAAGAAGTATAACTGAAATCCAATGTATAGTTTTGGCTAACTTTAATTTTTGGTATTTAAATTTTCCTTGTAGTGTAATAGTTTTATTTTTATTCGTAAAATTTTCTGAGAGTCTGGAACTTCAGATTACCAATAGAATTTATTAACAAACTACCACGTCTTTCAATTCCAGTGTATCTTAATGTGTTAATACTCCCCTTAATAAATTCATTTATGTAAAAAATTTATATTTTCGAAATTTCCTCAAAAGAGTAATTAGAGTTCTTTATTTCAAAAATAAAATAAAATTTGTATCTGAAAAAACGAAATAGTTTCCTATTTTTTCGTAACAAGTTTAATTTTAAATCAAATCAAAAAACTTTTCATTTGATTGAAACCTTTTACTAATTTAACCAACAAAAATTGAATGGACACCAATAAAAACACAAATGAACATGAATAAAAAAACATCAAAAACTCAAGTAACGAGATCAAATATATTAATCTGACAAAAATAGTAATATAAAAATTGAAGGGACAAAATTACTAATCTAACCACACAAAAACATAACTACAGAGAGAAACTTTTGTTGAAATTTGGCAAATAAATGAACATAAAACCAAATCTAAATAAAATTCTTCTAAATTCATTTTCTCTCTTTTTTTGAAATCATCAACAAAAATGTCACTTTCACAACAAATTGAAGAAAAAAAAAACGAACTCAAACTTCTAAAAGAAGAGCTTTCAAATAAAAGATCTGGTGGAAACTCGCTAATTTTAAAAACAACATCTTCGGATGTTCAGTCTTTCAATTCTTCGCCTTTAAAAATTCGAAGAAACCTTACAGGACATCTTGGTAAAATCTATGGGATGCACTGGGCACAAGACTCTACTAGACTCGTTTCCGCGTCTCAAGACGGTCGTCTTATTGTTTGGAATGCAAAATCTACAAACAAAGTAATTATTCTTAATTTTTTTTTGTTGTTTTTTTCATTTATTTTTTTTATTGATTTAAAAAAAAAAAATTTGTCTTCTTTTCTTCTTTCAAAGTTGACCAATAAAACAAATTTAGACAACAAACAAATTCGAAATCAAAATTGAATCAATTTACAATTCAATTACTTGTTTTTTGTTTTTTTATTTATAATTTTTTTTTTTTTGATTTGATATTTGTTTCTTGAATTTATATTTCTTCTGAATTTTAAAAATGAAAACAAATCTTACACATCACAATTTCTCTTGTTTTTTTTCCTATGTTTATTTTTAAAAATTATTTTTGTTATGGCCTTAGTTACTTGCAATTACCTTAAGATCAAATTGGGTAATGACCACAGGCTTTGCACCATCTGGAAAAATGGTTGCGTCAGGTGGTCTTGATAATGTTTGTTCTGTTTTTGATATTACAGATCCGGAAGATGAAAATTTATCGTAATTTTTTTAATTTCTTTTTTAATTCTTTTTTTTTCTCTCAAATAAATTTTAATTTCTTTTTTTGTTCTTTTTCTTTTGATTGTTTTTAATTTCATAACTTCTTTTTGTTTAATACATTGTAAATTTCCTCAAACACTACCCAACGAAAACACTTCATAATTTAAAGAGCCTTCCGTGAGTTAAATGGACACACAGGCTATATTTCATGTACAAGATTTTTAGATGATCAACAAATCCTTACTTCCTCTGGCGATATGAGTTGTATTCTTTGGGACATTAACTCTGGTTCAAAAATTACAGAATTTTTAGATCATAATGGAGATGTTATGTTGTAAGTTGAATTTCTTTTTGCTTTTTCTTTTTTTTCTTTTTTTTTTTTTCATTTTTCTCTCTTATTTTGTGTTTTTTTATTTCAAAAAATACTTTTAAGTTTCAACTTTGACCACGTTTTCAAATTATAATAATTGATCTTTCGATAATTCGAACATTTTTACAATATTTAAATTTGCTACCCGAACAGACAATAAACAATATCTCTAAAAAAATTTATCCAATTTATTGAGTTGTATCTTAAAGAAAAAGGAAATAGATTAATTTTAACACAAAATAATTAAAGCTTTGTTTAAATATTCTGAATTTCGTCGATCATTAATATTATTGAATTAACAAAAACATAAAATTACTTGAGAACACGCCAAAACAAAAATCCATAAACCAAAAGAATGATTTTCAAAATAAAATATTAAATATTTTTCAAAAGCAACGCCTTAAAAATTTATACAAATATAATAAATGACAATTGTGAGTTTATAACTTCAGAATTTGAATTTTAAAAACAACCAAATTGAATTAAACTTTTACAAATTTGCAAGTTCTCTTTTAAATTTTTTATTTTAATTTTTGATAGAGAAACAAATAAAAATTTGAATTACAGCCCACAAAGCAATATAGTTAAAATAAAGTACTAATTGAAAAATAAAATTTTACGACACAAAAACTTTTTTCTAATAAATTACTTTAAGAAAATCAAATTACAGAAAAGTATGGATATGCCTATTTTTATACTTTAAGCGATTCTTTTTCGAAAATTAAAGTTATTATTTAGATAAATTATTAAGAACGAAATATTTTGTTGTGTTAATATAAGAGTTAATATTGGATTTCAATGAACATTTGGAAGGTAGTGTTTAGAAAAAGGGGAATAGTCAAAAAGTATTTAAATAATAACTCCAATTTTTTTATTTTTATACTTTTAAAGATGTATTTTAAAACCCTTACAAAGATTTAAAAACAAATTTTTCTATTTTTTTCATTCTTTTATAAATTGAAAAAATAAAAATATAGAAATAAATCAAATTTTATTATAGATCACTTTAATTTTCTTTAAGGGATAACTTTATCATAGATTCGTCTATAATTAAAACACGTTATAATTAAAAGCAAAACATAAGAGTGATTCATCGTTCAAATGGTCTTAAAAAAATCTATTACAAATATTATTGAACAATAAATTATTTGATTTTTTAATTAAAAAGGATCACAATCAAAAAATTTTCAATTTTTGGAATTTTTTATTTTTTAATTACTTTTCCAAATCTAAAAATAGAAACTCCAAATAATACAATATTTTGGTATTTAAAAATTAACATTTAGAAATATTCAAAAGTAACTATTTTTTCAATTTTTTAAATTTCAAAGATTAACTCAATAATAATCAGCATAAAACCCCAAAAACTTGATTAGTTTTGTTTCCTTTTGATAAAGCTAATTGTAACATCAATATATTTCCAAGATTTCAGAAATAATTAGTCAAAAAAATCTATTCATTAATTATTTAATTTTTTAACAGTATTGAAATTTTTTGGCAACTAGTCTACATTTCGAGACAAATTTAAAAAAGATATTTTTTCATCTTTGGAGTCTGAATATTGATGGCCCAACCGTTAAATTTGTCTTGAAATGCGGATTTTTTTTCTGAAATTGTTGGTTTTTTTACTCATACAAAGATCATTTTCAATTGATAGGATCTACTTTTTGTACTATTTAACTAATCGAATTTTTTAGAGACATTTGAACCATGCACCACTAATCTGATTTACTTTCAATAACATCATACTTTGATTTTAGACTTATCTTTGTGGTATTATGCTAACACCTTTAATAAAAGACAGGAATGTCAAAATACTTTTTATTAACAAAATATAGATCTGATAAAATAAACCGTTTTTTTTTTTTTATTTTATAAAACATCATTTTTTTATTTGATTAGATCAAAAATTCTCTTTTCTGATCATTTTTTATGTTAGTGTTCTCAATATGAAAGATATATAAATGATTGGAAAGAATCAATCAAAACAAATTCAAGCAAAGAAACCAAAAAAGCAATAATAAATGTCATAAATAAAAAATACAGTCTCTTTAGAATGTCTTTTACCAACAACGATGAGTTTTATAAACCTTCAATTAATTTTTTTAATAGATCTCTTCGAATAAGATCTATATCTAAATCTTAAAATTCCATTAATACGTCTCTGTTTTTTTTTTTTTTTTCTTCTTTTATGTTTCTTAATAAACATGAATATTTTCAAGACCTAATAATCTCTTAGCTTCTTTTCAATAATAAGAAAAAATGAATTGAATATATAATAAAAAGAAAAAACCCGTTTTTTTTTCATATCTTTATTTTCAAAAAATATATATTTTGAAAAATACAATTTTTCATTGAATACTTTGTTATCTTTTATTCATTCTATTTAAAAAAATATATTGTCTTTTTTTTTTTTCTACAGATAAATTCCCAATAATATTTTGAAATTTTTAATTTAGTTTTTCAATTCAACCTAATCATTTATAGTTGATACTTTCTTTTAATCCCAGCAAAAAGCGAATCATTCTTTTGGTTGATAAAGTTTTGATTACTGTTATTTTTGTGTTACTTTTTTTTATTTTTTTAAAATTGTTTAAAAAAAACCCTAACCAATGGAAAAAAAAATTACAGCAGAAAAAAACTTATACACTAATCAGGAAAGCTATCTAAACTGCCAAAAAAAAAAAAAAAAGTCCATTTTTTCGTTCATTAAATTAATGTATTCAATTTCGTTCAGTTATTAATTTTGAATACAATCAACTTTGTTGGGTTGAATTAAATTATTTTTATCAATGAATTACTTTGGCTTAAAGTTGTTTCATTTGATTTTTTTTACTTTATTTATTTTTTGTAAAATTAAAGTATTCAAGTTCAAAAGTGAAGTGGAAACATTGTAATCAAATTTTACTTTTAACTTTTAATTTAAAGAATGAAAAAAAAAAAAAAATACAATAAATAAACAACCAACAAGCCTTATCATACTATTTAATATCTGTATAAAAATTTTTAAAAAAAAATTATTTTTTAATTTAAATAAATTTGTTGGTTTTTGAATAGAAGAGAAAAAAGGATTCAGCTTTTAATCAAATTAATAAGTTGTGCTATTATCTAATTTAAATATATTATATTATAACAATCAATAACAATTTTCTTAATTGATCAAAAATTAATAATCCTAAAAATTATTTTCTATTTTAAAAAATGATAAAACGATAAAATAAAAAATTAAATAAATAAAAAAAACAAACAAACAAACAAAAAAATATGAAAATAAAAAAACAAAAAAAATATTAAAATAAAAATACAAATATTAAAACAAAAAAACAAACAAATATTAAAATAAAAAAACAAACAAATCAAAAATCAAAAAAATATCAAAAGTCTTGCAATTAAACCAGGCGATTCTAATATCTTTCTTAGCGCCTCTTGCGACGGAACTACAAAACTTTGGGATATTAGAGCAGGAAATTGTGAATACACCTTCGAAGGACATCAATCCGATGTTAATACTGTTTCCTTCTTCCCAGATGGAAATTGCTTTGGAACTGGATCTGATGATGCAACATGTAAACTATTCGATATAAGAGTAGGCGCCGAAGTAAATAATTACACTCACGACGAAATCCTTTGCGGAATCACTTCAATTGATTTCTCGTTATCCGGTAGATTCTTATTTGCCAGTTATGATAACTTTAATTGTTATATGTGGGATGTTCTTAAGGGCAAAGAAGTGATGGTAATGGAAGGGCACAATAATAGAGTTTCCTCTTTAGGAGTTTCTCCAGATGGTTACGCTCTTTGTACTGCCAGTTGGGATAAGGATATTAAAATCTGGGCTTAAATTGCTTATTTCATATTTAAATATACTTTAATTTTAAAAATCATTTCTCTAAAATCTTTATTATTATTTTTTTTTATTGTTTGTTTTCTTTATTTTTATGATTTTTAATTTTTAATTTCTATCAAAAGACTAATAACAGATTAACATAACAAAAATTAATTAATTTTCATAAAATGTTACTTTTTTATTTTTTATTTTTTTTTTTTTTTTTTTTTTTTTTTTCATTTTTCTCAATTACAAGAATGATCGATTCAGAAAATTCCCGAAATACGAGAAAAGTATATATATTTCATAATAAAGTTGACTTTTTAAATTATGTATCAAGAAAAGAATATCAAGAGGTTTATTCTTTATCAAATTTTTGCAAGTTGATATAACATGTGAAAAATTGCAAACTTTCTTAATTTCTTTAGGAAAATTAAAATTTACATTAAGATTTTTTAATAGTCAGGTATTTCCAAAAAATGGGACATTTTTTTATCAAACATTTAATAAAAAAATCATCTTTGTTAGTAGAGATATTCGTTAATAGATGATAATAAATTGTGTGAAATATTAATATTGATTGAATCAATGGCGATTTGGTATTTGTTTCCAAAATAGATTCGTTGAAATATTTCTGAAAAAAGAAAAAAAAAATAACACTTTTTTCGTGAAAAAACAATGTAATTTCACTTTCAACAAATAACTGAAAATATGAACAGGACACAAATGATTTTCAAACAATAAAATACATTTATATACTTTCCATTCTATTAAAAATTTGTTGAGATTAATCAGTTTATGAAAATAATTTTTAGATTAAAACAAAAATAATAAATAGCAATTTTTAAACCTAAAAAATATCAGATTAATTAAGATTCAATAATTTAATCTCTTTTATTTATGTAAAAACATACCAGCAAACAAATTGAATTATTACCAAGAATCCCAAAATGATTAGTTTATAATTTTGTATATTTAAATACTTTTTTGAAGAATGGGGTTAAAAAATCTTTTTTAAAATTAATTTGCACCTCTTTTTTTGATATAACATTAATGTATTGAAAAAGAATTACAAATCAAAATTCAATTTTTGAAATAAAAAAATCAAATTTAATCATATATTGTAGAAACACTAAATTAGAAAAACAAACTAATTGAAATACAAACAATTAATACATATTATAATACTCACAAAAAAAAAGAAATAATTAATAATACAAATAAATATTTGGTGTGTTAAATATTTTGAAGAGAACAAAACAAAATAATTATTGTAGATTTTGTATAAATTCTATTTAGATTATCGATTTTTCAAATGGTAAGATACAGTAAACTAATGGTATTTGAGTTATCTTATTTTGAAGAACTAATATTTAAATTTATATGAATCAGTTCAAAAAAAAAATAATGATTGCACAAAATAGGTTACATAATTCAAAAAATGAAATGAAAATATATAACTAAAAGATGAAAAAATAATTTTCCTATTAAAATAAAAATTAAAATTATTTCCATTTCAATGAAATTGTATTATTGTGTTTTGTTTCACTTTTTTCTGAGTGCACAATTTCAGATTTTAAATTCTTTTACAGTCAAATTGGTCTAATTTTATAGAAGAAATGAAACATATTATATGAGTGCGTTCAGTAATATACTCAAAATAAAATTTTCAATTTTTCACATTAAGTCAAATCTCTAGTTTTTATATTTTAACTTTTTTCTTTTCTTTTTTTTTTTTTTTTGATCTTTTTATTTATTTTTTTACAACTAAAAATTTGAAAAAAAAAATCCTTTGAGATCCCAAATTAACATAATAAAACTGAAAGATTATATTTTAAATTAAAATTCATTCGTCTACAATAAAAAAAATCTTGATTTCAACAATTTTAATTTTACAAAGCAATTGGTAAATTTTGCAACAGAAATTCCAATAAAAGATCCCAAAAATTTTTTCAACTTTTTTTTTATTTGAAATTTATGCTGTGTTAAGGTAGATATTTTATGAATTTCAACTCTAATCTGAATTTTATTATTTTCTCTTATTTCTAAACAATCTTAATTTGGTTGGTTCTTAAAAAAAAAACAAATTAAAATTTTCATTTATGGCTGGGTACCATTTTATAAAATAGAGTAAAATTTAGGACACAAATATTACACTTTAAATTATAATATTTATTATACACTAAGTTCTCCTTCAAGTTTTGTAAATTGAAAGTAGAATTAATAGGAATTAATTATTCTTTGTAGTGAATTTTCTTTTTCATTTCATTGATTTAACTTTTCACTTTAGTAAATCTTCCAAGGAAAAACTGTATTTAGCCATACAAAACAACATAAAATAAAATGAAATCCTACAGAATAATAACCCGAAAATAAAAAAAAAAAAAAAAAAAAAAAAAAAAAAAAAACAAATAAGACCAAGAGACAAAACATTTTATATTATCATCTTTGAAAATTCAAAAATGAACCACTAAATATATTGCATTAAATTAAATAACAATGCGTAATAGCTAAGAATAATTTTAATTTATCAAAATAAATGAAAAGAAATAAATATTAATGAAATAATTATAAACGAAATTAGTTTGAATATTTTTCCATTAATTAATAATTGTGAAATCTATAATTTTATGTTCATATCTCTGCATGAAAATTTAAGTCTAAGTGTATTTAGAGTATCAATTTGCACTTCTTCAATTAAAAAAATAAAAAAAAAAAAAACATTAAAAAATTTTGTTAATACGATTATATACAAATTGTTTTCTTAATTATATGATGACAGATTTTTTAAAAAAATTTAATGAAAAAAAATATAAAAAATCATTATCAAAAGAAAAAAATTAAATTGATTTTAAGATTATGTCAAAAATTAAACAAGTTCAAAAAAAAAAAAAAAAATCTGTGAACAAGTTTTTCTTTATCAAATATTCTTTAATCTGTGATTTTTATAATTTCCCACTATTTTTGTTATACATAGAATAATATTTGAAAGCAGTAATTAAAAAAAAAAAAATATTATAAAAATTAACAAAAAAGTTGAACAAATGAAAAAAAAAAAGATAAGATTCTTATACCTCCATTAGAATATTGACAAGTTGAATATTCTTTTGAAAATTGTGTAATACAATGAAAAGGAAAAGTATCTACCCCAGTAAAAATAATAATATAATTCTGGGAATATCATTGAAATATTAATAAAAATTATGATATATTCAGGATTCTTAGAAGAAAAATACGAATAAAAAACAGAGCATTACCAATCCCAAATAAGTAGAACATACATAACCCTTTTCTTTTTTAGGATTAGCTTAGAATTCCATGCACATTTTAATTGAAGCATTTATACATATCCTACTTTCTATTTGGCTGATAGCTTAGAAAAAATAATTATATTCATAATTAAAAAGATTTAATGTTTTATGTCATATTTTGGTGTAAGATAAATTACAAGATTTAGTTTTTATAAAATTAATGATTATTCTTCTACATTTTTTCCTGATTCAAGAAATATTTTTAATGTTTTTATTTTTGTGAATATTTCTATTTGAAAATATTTTCACAATGAATTCGTGTAGAATTTATGATTAATTCAAAAAAAAATCAGTTTAACAAATCCAAACTAATACTATAATTGTTTCAATTTTATTTTTCTTTACAAATTGCAAGTAAAATCAATAATATTGATCATTAATTTCATGAATTTTTATTTCTAAAAACATTACAGATACCGGAAACAATTAATTACCAAAGAAGCCAAGAAGTACCTTTGTAAAAAGAAAAATGTTTTGTTAATGGCTTTTCACATTCAACAATATTTTTTTTTTTTGATTTTTTTCAAATCATTTCATTAATTTTTCATTTGTTAAGGGACCAATACTCAAAGATAACAGCAAAATATTTTTAAAATATTTTATTGATGATATTTTCTCTTTACAAATTGTGTATATGTGAAGTGTCATAAAATTCTGATCGACAAAAAACCCAAAATAGAATATTTTCTTTAATAAGATCAATTTTTTTTTTCAATTTATTCTGAAATTGAAAAGCTTCAAATTCATTTAATTTCTCGCATTATTTTTTTTTTCTAACCTGTTTTATTGGCATTTTAATCATTGTTAAACAATAAAAAATCCTTTTTACATTAAAATAACAAAAATATTAATATAAATTTTTTTTTACTTTTTGAAGATAAATCTCTTCATTATACAAAAAATTAATTTATTAAACCAAATTTAAAAATAATTGTATTTTTTTTGAAATGGTAGTTATAATAATTACATTTTTTAAGCCAGTTAAAAATTTTACCAAAAAATTTTGTTTTTATATATCAATAAAATTTGATTTTTCAAAATAAAATTTTATTGAAGATATTTGTGAATTTTGTAATTTTATCCTCAAAATTCGAAAATCAAAAATTTTTTTCTGAAAAAAATAGTTAAATTGTAATAAGGTTTCTAATTGAATAAGATCAAACAATTTGTTAAAAAAGTTCTTAATTTTTTATAATTGTTTTGCAATTTTTATTAATTTTTTGAAAACAAGAAAACAACTTTTTTTAAAACTTTAAATAATAAAAAAAAAATGTTTGATAGATCTAAATATCATTGATAAACCTATATTAAATTTCTATCAAATTTAGATTTATTTAATCACCTCTAGCACAATTAATTGTATTTACTGAGATTTGGATTGAAATATTAATAAGAAAAATAATTACCAAATAAAAAATTATACTTTCAAAATCAAGACTTTCCAACATAAAATCTAAAAATAATTTCCCTTTTTTCAAGAATTAAAATGTTTGCTAATAAAAAGAATATTTTAGTTTTTTTCGTTTTATATTAGAAATATAGGAATTTTGGATTTCAAAAAAGAGATTCGAATTAATAACTTGTTTAAATGAAACTAACTCGTCCATTTCATAAATCAAAAGACAATTTTAAAAAAAAAAAAGTTCAATTTTTTTAATCTTTTAAAATAATTCCTTTTTTTTTTAAAAAAATACTACTCCCTTAATTGGGAAATTACAGTACAAAAAATTATTTTGTTGCTATTTGAAAAAAAGTGTTGTTAAAAATTTTTACAAAAAAGTGAAATCAAACAATTAAGTGAGCGCTTTAAATAACTATCAGGATTCATTTTTTAAAAACGGCTTTACCAAGAGAAATGTGTGTACATATGATCGAAAAAGTTATACTATTGAGAGGTGTTTTATAAGGTACTAGTAACTATTATTTATTTTTTTTTCCCAAAGGTAATAGAGTAATTATTTAGATAAGGATCCAATTAAACCTTGATATACAACTTCATTTGTCAACTTTAGAGAAATGAATAATCATTTTTAGAAGGATTCATTTTTCCCAATGAAATTTCAGTAGAAATGATTTTAGATCCTTTTTTTTTTGGTTGAATTATTGAGAAAAAAAATTTGAAAAAAAAAAATTTGCAAAAAAATTTAATTTTGAAGAAATCTCACTTTTAGTAATTTCAGAGAGTCTTTATGAACAAGTAACGTTGTAACTTTAATCTTATTTTAAAAAATACAATAAAAATAAACCCAAATATTATATCCTTGAAGATCTAAAAAAATTGATCATTTATTGTATTCACAAATATTTATTAAATTTCTTGTAATTTAAAAGACAAGTTAATATCCTTTTTCAAATATTAAGGGTATAAACAAGGAACTGTTTGTATTAAAATCAGTTATTTGATAATATCTATTTTTTTTTTTTTTTTTAGAAATATGTATTTGAATTGTTTTATTAGTTTGAAAATCTTTAAAAAATTGAGGAATAATTGTAAAGTCTATTTGATACATTTAATAATTGGGTTGTTAATGGCTTACTGAAATAATTAAGATTGTACTTATTAATTATTGATTATAAACAATCAAATTAAAAATTATTTCTTTAGATTATAAGTTGAATTTTCCAGGTTTTAAAAAAGTATTTTGGGAGTATTTTTAATTCAATTGTTTGGTTCTTTTTCTCAGATTTTTTTATTCAATCTAGAGAAAAAATTGATTTGTGAACTGTTCTTTGAATCAAAAAATTATATTTTTTACAAGTTTAAAATAATTATTGTATTTTTTTTGAAATTAAGTAGATTTTTTAAACTGGGGTATTAGAGAACTTAGTGTTTTTTTTAAAAAGTGTATTTTTGTACACTTCCTTTACAAAAAATAAGATTTCAATCTTCTTTCAAAGAAAATAATTTTTTTTTAATAATTCAGAAATATGTTGGATTTTGAACTTTTTCAAGAATGAGAAAAATCGGATCAGACTTTTTAAAAACAATAATTCATTTTTTGAAAATAGTATTAAAAGTGGGTTTTGTCTTTGTAGTAATCATACTTTTACTTTGTTTTTCAATTTCAAGATGCGGTAAGATTTTTTTTTAATTTATTAGTAAATTTGCTTGAAGATTTTTTTTAGTTTACAAGTCCCTTAATTTAATTTTTGTGTGAATAAGGTCAAATTATTTAATCTGCGACCCTCTTTTAGAATTGACTAACGGCTTTTACAAAATTTAAACTTGTAAATAAACCTTTTGGTGGAAAAACAATGTAAAAATACATAATTTTATTAATTTTATTTTTCTCAAAAAATTTTAGTGTTACTAAAATTTGACTCCATTTTTACAATTTCTTAATTTTAAATTTGGGAATTGTTAAAAATATACCGAATCGGATTGGGGTGATTTGAAAAAATTAACAACACCCATTTTTTGTTTCAATTTTTTGTTCTTCATTTAACCTTTTTGTTTTCTTTTTTTTTAATTTTTTTTTTTTAGCCTCCAACAATTTTAAAAAGTAATCCCCAATCTGCTCCCAAAGATCACCAACCCCATCCCCCGTTTTTGATGAAAGCTCTAGCCAAAACGAGCCATGTTTTTTTGCAGCTTCCATCGCTTCTTCTTTTGTAACTTTGCGATCAGATGTTTTTTTAATCAGATCCGATTTTGTTCCCACGAGGAAGGAAAAGCAATCAGGATCAGCAAACTCGAGCTTTGTGTAAAATTTGTTAATTTCTTCAAAAGAGTCAACTGAAGTTTGATCATAAAGTATTAGCGCACACCCTGCGTCCCTCGTGTAAAAGGTTGAAAGGCTATCAAACCTTTCTTGTCCTGCTGTGTCCCATATTGCAAATTCAAAATGCGATCCTTCTTGAGATATATATTCTTTTTCTGATTAGTTATTTTGGAAAACCACCAAACAGTTTAATTGTATTCGTCGGATTTTTTCGTTGGAACAAGAAAGCTTGCCAATGAAAAACAACAAGTAAAAAGTAAAAAAAATTATGAATTAGTTCTTACTTAAAAATCCGCAGCCTATAGTTGTAGTTTCTCTTTCATTAAATGAACCATAAACTAACTTATTAACCAGACACGTTTTTCCAACACCAGATCTTCCTAAGAGTACAATTTTTAAATGTGCCATCTGTATTGGATAAAATTTTGTGATTGTCTTGAAATGTACAAAAAATGAATAAAAACCTTCGTTTTTGGATCTTCATTCTTCAGCCTGATTTGAAGATTCAAGAAGAAAAAGTAACAGTTACCTTAGTGTGGTATGTGGATAATATAACTTTATTGAATTCAATTCATATTATAAACTCGAAAAGCAATCCAGAATAATGTTCAATTGTTCTTATAAAATAATCGTCGAAGTGTCGAGTTCTTACTTTAAAAAAATCATTTGTTGAGAAATCGAAGAAAGCATTTACAGCGTATATTTAAGAAGTACCTAATACCAATTAAAAACGAATCAACATGACGTACAATCGATTTCCAAAAATCAACAACCAAAAAAGAGGATATTTTTAGAAAAAATCGTAAAAGATCTAAACTCAATTTCCAGTTTGAATGATGTTAATATACAATTTTGAAAATAATAGGGTTAGTTTCGAATAGTTATTCTTTGGCAGTTTTTGAGATCTATAAGATTTTTTCATTTTTTTCAGATTTTTCAAACGAGTTAATATATTAATCAATGAATGTTACAAAATACTTACTTTGTCACATAGTGTAGGTTACAAATTAATCCTAAATTAGATTAAATCTAATTTAATTGATTTTGTCCTTAAAGAAAACAATTGGTTTTAAATTGAAGAAATTTATCCTCTCTAGGTATATAAAAAGAGAAAAAAAGATTAAATTTTTTTTTTCTTTCAAAAAATATTTAGAATTGAGAATAACTTGGAAACTTTTTTTCAAAGTATTTTTTGCCTAGGAAATCCTTAAGATAATAAAATTGTTTTCTGTTATTTAGGTGTAGTCAATCAAAAGAAAGGCAATTCCACAATATAATTTTAAGTTTCAAGTCACTCCTTGAGTATGGAGCCAATACACAATAAGTTGCAATACAGGTAAGGTATTTTGTTAATGAATACAACTCTTATCTGAAGTTTTTTATTTCTCTAATTTTGAAATATTCTTGTTTTTATTGTTGCTTAAAGCAAAATGTATTTTTATTTTTGTCTGGTATCCTTTGGGTGAAATGTGGTTTCTTAATAACTGATCTAAATCAAAAACCCAATTGATCAAACTCATTCTTTGATTTATTTTCAAGGGTTAGATAAGTGAACTTTTAATTCAAACAAAAAAATCAAAAAACAAAAAATATTCACCAAAAACCCTCATTTTTTAAAAAAAAATAATTGATTTTAATCTTTGGATAAAAGATAATCTGAATTTTTGTCCAATATAAACAAGTATTATATATCTAGTCTTTACTCAGAATTTATTTGGAAACAATGCTCTTCATAAAAAAATAACCAAAAACAAATAAAACTTGTGTGATTATCATCTATCGTATAAAAGCCTAAAATGAAAGTATGTTCAAATTGAAGTTCAGTAATATTATTGATCTTTAGTTCAAAGGTTTATAACGGTTCTATTTATAAAAATTATACCCAAAGTTGATTATATTAGCGAAAAATTTCATTGTTTTCTAAAAAAATATATAGTATGATTTCCATACAATTACAAAAATAAAAAATTATGGAATAATTAAAAAAAGCAGATAATTCTAACAAAAATCATTAAAAGTTAAAAGTTTTCATAATGGATATCCAAAATTTTCCTATTTGTTTAAAATTAAATAATTACCAAATCAATTATTTGAAAAAATTAATTTTGACATCAGGATTATGTACTGGAAGAATAACTATCTTCATGGAAAAGTATTAAAATTAATTGTCTTTAGATTTTTACAAAGAAAATTAATAAATAAATCTTGATATTGGAATACATTGAAATTACTTTTGTCCAGATAATCTGAGACAAAAAGTTTAATTGGGATTCTAAAATTTACAAGCTTGTTTCTTTTTTTTAAAAAGAATGATACATTAACCAATCAAAGGAACCAGCAATAAACCTAAAGTAAATATCGTCTTGATTTTCACAAAGTTCTATTATATAAAAAAGAAATTCGAAAAAATGAAAGTTCAAATAGGAAAATTATTCTCAAAAAATGGATTTTATTTGATTTGAGAAATTATTGAAACAGAAAAACTAACAAAAAATGAGAAAATTATGAAAAATTTAGAACAATTTTAATGGCTAATTTAATATTTATTGAAAAAATCAAAGAATTTAATTTCAAAACTGATTTGAACTTAGGTATACTATTGAGTAGTAAAATTATATTTTACATTGAAACAAGAAGAAAAAAAATGACAGATTATTTTATGAAACAAAGATTATTTTCTTTGGGAAAGGCTAAATTATGATCACTAAATAAAGTTGAAAGATATTATGTTATTATCATTTTCCTTTTATTAAATAGAGACACAAATTACAACCAAACTTCTTTGGAAATCTCTATTTATCAAAGAAAATTAAGTTAAAAAAATTGAAAATTTGATCCTTTTTTCATTTTATTTCCATTTTTACACCTGACTGAATTTTCTAAAGAGTAGGAGGATAGTTTTACACTTTAAAAAGACCAAGTGGTTACTTACTAATATAGATCTACCAAACCACAAAAGTATTTGGAAATTGAAAATAAAAACAAAAAAGTAAAGAAAAAAAATATCCAAGTTTTAAAACAAATAATATCAAAAAGAAATCAGAAATTTCAACAATTTAACAATAATCCACTAAATGTACCATTTTTGATTAATAATCAAATTTAATTCAATTTAATTCGACCAAAAGTATCTATGTTGGAATTTTTGGTGTTCTTAAAACAAGATAGACTTGGTTTTTTATGATTTTTTACTTATTGGTCGTTTTAAACTCTTTTGAAATCTCTTACTTTTTTTTTTTTTTCTTTTTTTCGTTTTTTTGTCTAAATAAAATAATTTTTGAGGCTTTTTAACTTTAAAGAAAATTTGGAGATGTCTTTTTATGAATAATTGTGAAATCTATGATTTTATCCTTAAATTCTCTTTGCTTAAATTTTAGTTAAAGATCATTTGGAATGGAATTTACAGTTCTTGAATAAAAATATTTTTTTTCTTAATTTTATTTTTTGCAAATTTAATCAGAATCTTCAAATTTATATTTTATTTGAAAAGGTTTACTAATCAAATTCCACTTACTTTACACTGAATTTAAAAGTTTATTAGAGTTTAGGGTAGGTGTATTTCGAGGCTTGAAAATAAAGTGGAAGTAATTTTGGATATTAAAAAAAAAAAAATCTATTTTTAATTTATTTTCTTTGTACGAAAAATTTCGAAAAAGGTTTTCGAAAATTGATTCAATCCTCACTTTTCTCTTCAAACTCTCCCGAATAACCTAAAAATTGCCAGATTATGACTTTGCTTTTATTGGTTGTTCTTTAAATCATTTTTTCTATTTATGAAATCAAATTCCAATTCATATAAGTTACAAATTTGGAATACATTAGAATTGGTGAAGAAATTAATTAACAAAAATTCCAAAAAATTGTAATTTTTAAATTGCGATCTTTCTTAAAAAAAATCACTAATTTATTGTTAATTAATATTTTTATTAATTGTTTTTTTAGAGTCACTTAAAGAGTGGTACCACTAATATTATTTACTTTCAATCATAACATACTTTACTTTCCGATTTCGAACAAAAAAATAATCAAATTTTTTTTACCAATTTTTGGTTTGGAAAAACATAATTTGATCAGAAAACGAGAGTTATTGTCTTAAATAGTTTTTAGTTTTCTAACCTTCACAAAATATCAATATATTTTAAGTATAGATCAAAATAAAATATAAATCTTGAATATGTTCGAAAAAATATAAAAAATTTTTATTAACTTGAATTCAGATAAATTTGGAATATTTTCTAAAAATATATAAAAAATTTGCAAAATTTTCTCAAATAAATCAAAAATTTTTAAAGGACTAATATATATTAATTTTTTTTATCTATATTTAATAGAGATTGAGAAAATTTTTTGCAAATAGCTTAGATTTGAAAAACCCTATTTGTTTACAACATTAAGCTTATTTCTAGATAAGGAATCCTTATCTAGAAATTGGTCAAAAAAAAAAAATAATAGAGACTAGTCACTTAACTCGAATTCTGATAAATTTTTGATTTTAAAAAGCAAAATTGTCAACCTGTGAAATTGATTTGACTCTAGGTACACAATTGGAGAGTGAATTAGATCTTGTGAATAAACAAGAAAAAAAAAATATTAACTTTAAAAATAACTTTTTCTCTCTAAAAATTTGTTATTTTTGATCAAAGTAATTGTTTATAAACATAAAATCTTGTTAAATTGTTTTTCGTCAAAAGTATTTTTTTTCTTGTTATTTTTTTGTTCTGTTTGAAAAATCATTTTTTTTTTAAATATTATTTCTTATTTTTGATAATGTATGTTAAATTTTATTTTTTTTTTTTGAAAAACAATAAAAAATAACAAATAATTTTAATAAAATCTACCTTTATCTTTTTCATTTTTCAATCACTCCAATCAATTTATTTTCTCAAAATAACAATAAATCCAAAAACAAAAAACAATCTCTGAAAAGAAAATTACAAAATGAATATTACTTCATTTCTTTTGTTTATTTGTTGTATTTACAGAATTGTGAATTGTGTTGGATTACCATTAGAAATTTATTTTGAGGGTGAGACTGTTCATGCTACTGAAATTGATCCTGAATACGATGAAGCTAATCCTCAAAATATTTTTCGAAATTTACAATATGCAAACACATTTAAACCAACTATAAAAGATTCAGCACCAATAGAACTTGATTATTATAATGCTGAACTTCAAGGATCAACTAATTTACAATATGGAGGTGTAGAAAACTCAGCATCATATGATTTGAAGAATATGAATTGGAATCTTCCTAATGTAACATCATCCAATTTCCAACTTGAAAAAATGATACTGAGGGGTTCCAGGGATGCAATTTGGCATGACTACGAATGGAAAGATATTCTATTGGGCAAACCTAATTCCCAAAATAATAAACCATTAATTGATGCCTATTTAGCTCTCAAAGACGGCTATAACAAAGGTTATGAATTTATTAACAGTAGATTCCCTGACGGTTGGGCTGATCCAGATGATTTAGACGAAATAAGAACATATGTTACTTATGAAGTTCCAAAAAGTTGGTTGAGTTTTTATAATCCTCGGATGGTTTGAATATTTTTATTCTACATTTTATTACTTTTGTCTTTATTTGAAGTGCTATTCATTCTTTTATGTCCCACTCAGATTACTCTTAGGGTTAATAACATATTTATAATGAATAAAAGAATGTTTTGTGTTTTTTTTTTATTGATGAAGAAGTGTAAATTACACTCTGAGTGCTATTTAACATAAATTCCCTTTCAGGAATTCAAGCGTAAAATCATAGATTCTGCGATTATTAATTAAAGAAATAAATATCAAACTGTCTTGAATTTAAAATTATTTCTTTAAAATTTAATTCATATAATTTATTTGAAAATATCAATCTGTCTTTTGAATAGGAAGGACACACCCATAAAAAATGATCAATATTTTCTATTATTTCCTTATGTTCATATTTTAAACATCAAGGACAAAAATTTATTTGAGTTTTTATTTATTACATGATTTTATCTATTTAAGCAGGTAGTCAAAGTTCTGAATTTTAGAAATGTTAAGCTTGATGGATAACTTAAGTATTTTTGATTAATAAATAATTTTTTTTTTGGTTTTTAATTTTTCGAAAATATTCTTGTACTTTCCAATTGGTAGAATTTAATAACTCATAATACTTTCAATGATAAATTTCGTTTTTAAGAATTTTTCAATTCTTTGAATTCCAATTAATTTTATTGTTAATTCTTTGGTTAAATTTTATTAGTTTATTCAGATAAGGCAGCGATCAATATTTTGATTTATTTTTGAACTTGAATTTCTTTGTATTTATTGAAATTACCAAATTTTCGAATTTAAATTCTGTTTTATAGATAAGAATTGGCATATTTTGGATTATTTTGCATATTTCGGTAATACGAGTGTTTAATCTAAGAATTTAAATAATTTAGGGTTGCAATTTTATAGTTTTATATTTCTAAACTATATTTCAATTGACTTAATATAAAAGATTTAAATAATTCATTTTCAAATTATTTGTTAATAAAAAGAATGTTCAGTTCAATAAAATTCTAAAAATTTCAAATTTTTTTCGATTTTTATCAATAAATAATTAAGAAAATTTTATATACGTAAAAAACCATTTTTACTTTCCAAATTCAATATTTACTTTTAAAGGGTTCTAAAATCAAAATTTATCTTATTTCTGTGTCTATCTAAATTAAATTCAATTCAGAGAGAGCGTATGACTTTTGTTATAATAACCTGTGTCAAACAGATAAACCCATATTCCATAATAAAACGCTTGTTTATTTTTTGTCAAAAAACCTTCTACATTAACTGATCAAAGAAACCAACGTCATACAAAAAGACAATATTTTCATGATTTCATAAAGTTCTTAACTTGTAAAAAAAATTCTAAAAATTTTAGATCAAATTAAGATTTTTTTTTAGCCATCTAAAATTTATCTCTCAACACTCTAAATTTCTTAAAAGTTCTTTAAAAAGTGTTTAAAAAAATTAAAAAAAATTGATCAGAGAAATTGAGTAATTTTTAAAAAAAATTCCTTCCTAATTGAAAATTTACTTTAAATTTTGAACTGTTTACTTTCATAATTGATTTTAACTGAGGTATTCTATTGGATAGCGAATTGGATGTAACATTGGAATAAGAAGAGAGAAAAAAAAAAAAACAGTGATTATATTTTGAAAGAGGGATTATTGGATTTCGGAAGGATTTATTTTGATCACTATACAATATATAGTTATAATTAGAAATAATCTGGATATTTATTTATTTGTAAAAAAAATTAATATTTTTCACTTAAAAGCAAAAAAAATATATTGTAGGAAATTATCTCTGTTGAAAAATAGTACGAATAGAGTATTATCATCCTTATGGATAACAAAATAATTTTATTATAAATGTTGAAAAAAAAAAATAAGTCAACAACTTTTATGATTACTTTTTATGATTTCCTATAAAAAATATATACTCAGGCTTTACTCTCTATATGAATTCTACCCTTTTTGAATTTGATTTCATAAGATATCTTTTGAAATATATCTTGTTTCACTTTCCAATTCATTTTTTTAAAAATTATTTACACTTATTTGATTGTATTTTATTTTCAAAGATCTTGGATAACTAAATTTTTCAATATTGTCTTTGGGAAGGATCGAAAACTCGAGACATTATTTTCACAAATAATTTGATTTTTATGGTACAAATTGTTAAAAAAAATATTTTAATATTACTTATTTGTTGGTATCACCTATAAATTGTTGTTATTTTGAAAAAAAAATATAAATGTTGATTAAAATTGAAATTATTAATTTTAATTCAACTAAATTCAAAAAAGGTTTGAAACTTTTCAAAATTATAACAAAAAAAATAATAAAATTATATTATTTTTATTAATAAAAGATTTTGTAATTGAATTCATTAAACTATTAAATTACCAGAAACCCCAATTCAAAAAATTTAAATAGAGCAAAATTCGATCTGTGAAAAAAAAATATATATATTTAATCAAACTATAAGAAATACCAAATTAGAACCATTTGATAATTGGAATTTTAACACGTGTTTATAAATTACAATACCTCACAAAACAAAAAATAAATAATTATCAATACAAATAAATAAAGGGTGTGTTAAAAATATTGGAGAGGGCAAAAAAAAAATGTATTTGTAAATTGGTCGAAATTCGATTAGGAATATTGATTAATCAAAGGTTAGATACTACCAAAAAAAATTATTTGAGTTCTTCTATTTGGAAACAACTCAACTGTAACTTAATATCAATTATTAAAAAAAAAAAATGATTTAACAAAACAAATACGTAATTAAAAAAAATGAAAAAAAAACGAAAAACAAAAAGATGAAAAAATGATTTTCATATTTTATTAAAATTATAAATTATTTCCAATTTGAATAAAATTGTATTATTTTGTTTGTTTGGACCATTTTAGTTGTCTGAAAAATTTTGAATTTTTGTTTATTTTTTTAAAAATTTTCTTAACAATTTATTTTTGATCAAAAGATAAATTCAGGATTTGGTAATAAACTAAAAATGAAAAATAAACCCCAATTTATTGAATTATTTCACTTTAAATGAACAATTCTTTTTTCTTTTTTTTTTGATTTTTTGATTTTTTAAAAACAAAATTTAATATAATTTCAAATTGATTGTTATTATAATATTTTGATCAAGAAAATATATTTTGAATTTCTTCATAAATTTTTAAGCTTTTTAGTTTATTGAAAATATATATACCAAGCAGTTCCACTTTTCAGACACAAACTTTGAACAAAATTTAATGCACAACAATAATTATAATTATGGCACAAAATTTGAAATCTTTTTTGACTCAAATTATTTTACTAGAATTTGAATTTAATTCTTTAATTTGGGATTTTTGGTGTACGTTAAATTTTATTCTCTGTTTGTGTCTTAAGAGTGGAGCTGACTGTATTTGTTTTATAAAATACTTTTGAGATTTCAAAAATTATCAAATAAAAATGATATATTGAAAAGATTATATCTTTACAACCAAACAAATCAGAGAAATCATAGAAATCATAGAAAAAAAATAATCCTTGTTAAAAAATAAATCAAAAAAAAAAAAATAATAATAAATATAATCCATATGGAAAAAATAAATATAAAGTTATAAATATTAATGTGGCTATTTTTTGTAATTTCTATGATTGTATAAATTTAATAAAATAATTAACTCAATATACATGTTTAAATTTGTTTAGTGATAATTTTGCCTCAAAATATAAAAATTTAATAATTTAAACAAAAACTATTAAATGAAGAAATTGATATTTCAATTAAATTTTCATTTTTTTTTTATAAATCAATAACGATTTCTTGAAATTAATTTCTTTTTTTTCTTGACTCAATATTAAAATATATAATTATATAATACAAAACAAAATAAAAAACAAACCACTAGTTAATGGATAAAGAATTTAAAATCACTGGGCAACTTCAAGTACAATGCCCTGATGGTTCTACCTGTGGTAATATTGAAGATTACAGATATAACACAGTCCTTGGGAATTATAATTTGACTATTGATTATACTTATAGTATCGAAATTCAAAGAACAAATAAAAATTATGCATATGCTGATGAAGATATAAGAGTATATTTAGAAGAAGGTTCAGTTATTCCAAATGGTGTATATAATGGTTATTATCAAGAAAATAACGAAATTAAATGGAAATGCAAATGGTCAGGCAATGACAACATTTATGTTGATGCCAGTGAAGTTAATGTTGAAGAGTCATATATTAGCTGCCCTTTTGATTCGAGCTGTGGAAATGAATGTCAAATTGATTTAACTTTCCTTGACAGCGCAACGTCTTCAGAATATACAAACAGTGGGTGGAAAATTAAAAAAGCCACTGGTTGTCAAGATGATGGTGATTGTGGTAATGGTAACTGTCAGACCGAAACGAGTAAATGTATTTGTCATGAGGGTTCGATTGGGGAAAATTGTGATACAGAGGCCTGTCCTGATAACAAATGTGAAGGACATGGTTACTGTAATGAAACGGATGGATCTTGTGATTGTGAAGATGGTTATAGTGGTGAATTCTGTCAAATAGATCTTTGCCAGAGAGATCTTGAGGGATGTCATGAGGATGATAACCAAGGAGAATGTATTTATTATAAAACTATTGGGTATTGTGAATGTAATGAAAAAGAAGGTTTTTATGGGACAACATGTTCTCAGCAATTATGTGATCATAATATTGATTGTAATGAAGAAATGGATGGTGGAAAATGTATCAAAGATACAGGATTTTGTCACTGTAAAACAAATTTCACTGGTCCAGATTGTAAAGATATTTTGTGTCCTTATGAGACAACAAAATGTAATGGTCATGGTACATGTGATACTGATACGGGCAAGTGTGTCTGTGATAAAGGTTATTTAGGCGATTATTGTTTTGAAAATGTTTGTACAGAGAAGGATTGTAACAATGGTGAGTGTGTATTTAACAGTGAAAATGGCATAGCAAAATGTGAATGTGACAAAGGTTGGATTGGAGAGAATTGTACGGAGAACCTGTGCCCTGAAAATAAATGCAATGGGCACGGTTCTTGTGATCTAATAACAGGAAGCTGTGAATGTTTTCAAGGTTGGATTGGAGAGACTTGTGACCAAAAGGATGTTACAAATGATGTTACAAGTGATGCTTTAAATCTGTGCAGAAGTGCATTTTTAATATTATTTACACTTCTTATTTCTATTTCTTACATTTTAAGTACAAATTCTTAAGATGTCCCAAAATAATCTTGACTTTTCTTTGTTAGAAGATCTCTTTTCAACAAAATTGTTCATTTATGCGATCTCAAACACACTTGTGATTGGAGGTGGCGGACAATCAATTTCGGAACTTGAAATTAGTTCTCCAGAATTCAGAATAGTTCTTAATTAAAAATAAAAATAAAAAAAAAATTACTTTAAATTTATATTTTAATCAAAGATTTGTCAATCATTTTCTTTTATTTTTATGATGTTTTTTTATTTATTATTCATTTTTTTTATTATTATTTTCTACACAAATAATAATTCAAGACCATACAAATCGATAATTAAATTCCAAAAGATATATCCTAATTTTGTGTTATCTGTGAGTTGAAAGACAATTTATTCTTTGATAAAAAATTTTAATAAAAATTTCATCACAAAACCAAAAAAAAACAAAAATATTAAAATTTTTATTTTTTATTTTTTGAAAATTTTGAGACAAAACTTTTAATATAACATTCATTTATCGATCAAAAAAGTTTTCTAAATTCTTGAAAAAAAAACAATCTGCAAAATTGAAATTAATTTCCATAGCTTGTATTTCACTTATTGTTCACTTTTTCTGAAAATATATTTATATTATTGTACTTAACTCTTTTATGTTTCAAAATAAAGTAAAAAGTAAGTGAAACAACCAAAGTAAATGTATTATTCTTTTCCAACCTTTTCAAAGCAAATTCCTAATTTGGTAGAAAGTGAAAATGTGTTTTTATTAAGGACGATGTTTTTAGGTGAAAACAGTAAAATAATGGATAAAATCACCCTTGAATAAGTTATGTAATACAAGTAATATTTGTCCAATGAGAATTTCTTTTAGAACAAATGTTGACAATTTTCATAATTTTTACCTTTTCACAATTTTTAACTTGTTAGATCATGCAAAATTTTGATTTTAATATTTTAGAATTTCCATTTCAACTTTCGGAACTCATACTATTTTCAAGAGCTGTTCTACATCTTTTTTAAATTTACTTTTACAAGTTTGAAATGTTCCAAAATTTGAAATGCACTTGAAAATCCCCAAAAGCCATTTTTTGTAATTATTTTTTTTGTTATTTTCAATTTTCATTTTTCTTGAAAAACACAGAAAAATAGTCTCAGTGAAAAGGTAAAGATAACAAAAAATGTTTTTTTTTTTTTTCTGTCCAATTTCTTCGGTGTTAAAATTCTTTTTAAGAAGCGAAAGTGAAATAACACAATTACTCAACCCCCTCAAGGGTGGGAACGTAGTCCAAAAATCAAAAAAATATGAAAAAAAAAAAATTAATTATAATTTTTGATCAGATTTCTTGAAAACAACATTCATTCAGGTTAAATAATCTGCTATTCTTTATAAAAGTGGTATTAACTAAACACAGAAATAAGGAAAGTCCTCATGATGATTGGTTTTAATTTAAAATTTCAAATCGAAAAGTTTTAATATAACAAAAAAAAATTCTTTCAACAAAAGTTATTACAAAAGATCCCAAATTCTTTTTTCTTTGATTTTCAATTAAAAATTTTTATTTAAAGAAGAATATCATTTTTTATGACTTTGATATTTATACTTCAATAACAAGAAAAAACAAAATTGAAAATTTCAAGTTAGAGGAAACTAGTACTTTCAATTACCATTTCATATTTGTTAATAAAGTTTATCCACAATAGAATCAAAATTCCAGAACTATAATTTCATGAGGCTATTATATTTATTGTTTAAAGTTTTACGAACTTCTTTAAACTTCTCTTTATTCGACAAATAAACTTGGTTTTTTTCTCTAAAAAATCTCAAAAAATGGATCAATGAATTGTAGTTTTATTCAACTTGGAGATAAAATTTTGATAGATAACAACTAATAATTTGAAAATGTTATACTTGTTCAATTGATATGAAATATTAAAAAAGTTCCTTGAGATAAATATTCTGTGTCTTAGATTTGCCTATTTTTTCCAGAATTCAAAGAATTGAGTAAAATTCATCGATTTGACTATATTCTTTTGAATTCTTGAAAACCGAACAATAGGTACCCGTGGGGTAACATAGAGTGCCCAGCTTTTCCCTAATTTAAAATAATCGAGGAAAATCAAAGATTGTACCGAATATTTTTAAATTCTAAAAAATATAACCACAGTTTTCTTATTTTTTGAGATGTATACCTAACTGTATACGTGTATCAAATTTCTTTCATTACTCTGTTCAATGAATAATAAAAAAAAAATCACTTTTTTTTTTAAATTACCAAAGTCTAAATTTTCTTCAATTTAAAACAAATAGTTTTCTAAAAGTACCCAATCAATTTAATTTGATTTAATTTAATTTGGTGTCGTTTTGTTACCCTCAATATTTTTCAAAGTAAGGATTTTGTATCATTCTATTGATTAAAATAACTCGTTTGAGAATAGTAAAAAAAAAAAAAAATTCTTTTAGATCTCAAAAAGTGCCAAAGAATGAAAGTTCCAAAACTAACACTTCTGTTTTCAAAATTACAAATCCTATCTAATTGTAAATCGAGTTTAACTCTTTGATGATTTTTTCTAAAAATATCTTCTATTTTGATTGTTGATTGTTGGAGATCGATCGCTTTTCAGATGTTGGAAAGATTTTAATTGGGATTAGGCACTGATAAAAATTACAAATTTTTTTATTCTATTTCTTCTGAAAATTATTTTTTAAAGCTAATAACTCGGTCCTTTGAAGATTAAAAATTCTTGGGTTTTATTCAAAAAATTTCGGTGATACAAATCCATTTTTTCGACAAATTTAACATCTTTGTCCTTTTATATCCACCATTTATAGTACCATCTTATAATATATATATATATATATATATATATATATATATATATATATAAACAGTCTTTTTCAAACAAAAGGGTACATCTCTCAAATCAACAATACTATTGAATTTGATTATTAATAAGATAATTTCTTATTGATGATATTCATTTTAATTATTCATTTTTTCATTTTTTTTTTATTTGTGGATATTAAAAAGTTGGAAAATGAAAAAAAAACAATATAAGAAAAAAACATATTGGAAATAATCTAACAGTGTATAAATGGAAACGGTTTAAGTTTGATTTTGAATGAGCTAGATATTGGAATTAAGAAATACCATTATTCTATTGATACATGGAACAAAGAAAAGAGAAAATATTAAAAAAGAACAATTCGAACGAAATACCAGATGAATTACGGCTTTATCTTGAAAATAAGATTTTAGAGAACAAAAAACTGATGTGTAAAGAATTATCAATAAAAAGTAGAGAACTTTTTCTAAATTCAAATTGTTCCTCGGTTTTTATTGATTTTTATTTTTTTTTTTACAATTTACAAAATGAGATTTCTCATTTCAAAGAAAAGTGCACATCAATTTTACAAATTATTGAATTTTACTTTTTATTGTTTTGTTATAATGAGTTTCAAAGATTGAATCCAGTGTTTTTTTTTATGTTTTGAAGAGTTCAATATCATTAAGAATGATATACTAATTAATTTGATTCAATTACAGTCAGTTTCTAATCTAAGGCATAAACTTTCAACCAAATTTAAGGTACAGAAAAAATCTCAAATTACGGCACAAAATTTGGAATTTTTTTTTTTACAAATGATTTTACTAGAATCTGAATTTAATGCTTTAATTTGAGGTTATTATACTACCTTAAATTTTATTGAAGTTTATATCTTAAAAGTGGAACTGATTGTATGAAAAATTCTTGAAAATTTCTGTGCGGATTTATTTGTTTAAGAGTTTAATTAAATATAGATATTGCTATGGTACGGAAAGCTTTTGATAAAAAAATGTTCAGTATGATGTCAAAATATCTTTTATAATGAATAAATTGTTTTTTTTTAAAGTGGTTTAGGTCATTTACCATGACAATGACCTCAAATAAAATATTTTATCATTTGATCAATTTTTTTACATTAGGATTAAGTATTTTGTAATTTTAGATTCATAGTTCTAAAAACAAACAGGTATACCTTATCTTAAAAGTTATATATCTTAAAAAAAAATTATTATGTATCATTTGATTGAAAAGGATGTACATTTTAAATGGAGAAAATTTTATAATTAAAAATAGCAATATAAAAAATATTTTTAAGAATTATTTATTTATTTAATAATACTTTTTAAAATATAACTAAATTTTTTTTTTCACTTTATGTTTTATTTTAATAGAGAAATAATGATATTAAATCCAGGAGATAAATAATAAATTGTTAAATTGGTATAATAGAAACAACTCTTCAGAACATTTTATTCTATCTGATATAATTAATTTACTACTTATAAAAGAGTTTTTAAAATGTAAATTAATTGATTCAGATGAAAAAAATGAATAATTGAAACAAACTTTCTTTTATGGATCGAAAATAACATAATAATATCAAAATACAATTAATATTGAACATTATTTACGAAAAAAATCGAAATAATAAAATATTTTAATTATAAATCATGATAATTCTGAAAAAAAAAAAACTATAAAAATCCTGTTTTGAAAAAGTGAATTTGTGTTATTTTTTGATCTCTTTATTAGAAGATTATGTAGTGTGAAAAAAATGCGAGAAAAACAAAATTAATGTAATGGTTGTATCATTGTTTGAAATACAAAATACATCTCGATTTAAAATGTTTGGAAACCATATATTATTACTTAATACATCAAATAAGTATTATTAATATGTTAAAATTTTTTTTTTAAAAATTTATTAAAAATAAAAACATTCAAAAGCAAATCTCATCGTTTTATTTTATTTTGGTTATTGGATCGATTTTAAGTTTGTTCTGATCATATTAAGTTATTAACTCAATTTATATACAAAAAAAAAAAAAAAAAAATAATTTTTATTTGATTGAAATAAGATTGGTGTAATTAACAAAAATCAACTCTTACCTGAGTTAATTATTTCATTAATTTTTAAACATTATTGTGTTTGTTGCTGTTTAAAGAAAAAAAGAGTTTTCCATTTTTGACTGATATACTTTGGGTGAAATCGGGTTTACTAATAACTGACCTAAATCAAAGTGACATTTGATGAAACTTATTCTTTGATGTAAACTATATTACAAAATCAGTGTCCCATTAAAAATTAAATTTTGATAAAAAATATTTTTATAAATTCAAGTTATCCATTGTCATAAAAAAATTATTATTTTAATATTCAGTTTTATACATTAGAAATATTTGTTTTTCATCTCAATATAAAATAAAAAACGAAAAAAAATTGGGTCATTTATTTTGAAATTTAGTCAATTTTCAAAGGTTTGATAAGTGACCTTCTAATTCAAACAAAAAATAAAAAAACAAAAAATATACAACAAAAAACCCTCATTTTTTATAAAAATAATTGATTTTAATCTTTGGATACAAGATGATCTGAATCTTTGTCCAATATAAACGAGCATTGTAGGTATAGTTTTTACGAAGAATTTATTTGGAACCAAAATCCTTCATAAAAAAATAACCAAAAACAAATAAGAACTTTGGTGATAAACATCTATTGTATAAAAGCCTAAAATCAAAGTATATTCAAATTGAAGTTAATTGATCTGTGGAACGAATGTTTCTAAGAGTTTTATTTGTAAAAAATATACCCAAAGTTGATATAATCATTAAAAAATTTCATTGTTTTCTTAAAAAATAAAATAAAACAAAATAAATGGCCCACCTTATATTTCAATTTTGAATTGCTTTTGTATCTTTTTGATGTTTTTACTCTCACAATGAAAAGTTTGTAAATAAATCATTTTTTCTCTTTTTTATTTTTTCAAAAGTGTTTTGTTAAAATGGAAAATGAAAATGAAAAAGTGGAAAGAAGTAACAGATGAATTAATGGAAAAATAGGTTTCAAATATGACAAAGAGATTAGATTTAGTTATTCAAAGGGAAGGAGAATCGATAAATGGGTTTTATTAATTTTTAAAAAAAACTTTTTTTTCATGTAATGCTTCATTCAAAATAAATGGCCCAATTTTTTTTTAAATTTTTTTTTAACTTTTTTTATTTTATTTTTTGAAGAAAAACAAATACCCCTGGAGTATATTATTGAATATTAAAATAAAAATTTTGATATTATAATAGATAACTACAAGTATTAAAAATATTTTTCTTTAAATTTTGATTTTTGATGGGCCAATGATTTTGAATGATAGTTTATATAGTATGATTTCCAAACAAGTATTAAAAATAAAAAATTATGAAATAATTACGAAAAACTTCAAAAATTATTCATGTGCCCCGACAAGGGAGGTTTTTTTTAACGAATATGGGTGTTCTAAGAGCAAAAAATCCGATTTAATAATAGGATAAAAAATGTTTGGGGTAGAAACAAAAAAATCAAAAATCGATAATAATTTTCAGAAAACAAAAAAAAAACCAATCATTATTATTCTTTCATTAAATTGTTTTTTTTTGTTATGAGAAACCTCATGTTTGTTGGCAAAAAACCTCTCCTATGTGGGGGATATCGAAAAATTTTATAGTTTTTGGAAAAATTACAAATTTGGTAAAAAAAACTTTAAATATTAAGACATCAGTTTTTGAACTTGTGATTATATAGTTACTTTAGAGGTTTTTTAAGATTAATTTTTGAAATATTGTTAAACTCTTTTGGTTCCAATCAATTTAAATATCAAAGTAATTCTCTCTACCTAAAAAATTCAAAATATGATAATTTTTAATTTGTGATCTTTCTGTAAAATAAACCAAAAATTTATGGAAATCCAATTATTTTTTTAACACATTTTTAGAGTAATTTGAATCAATAGAGAACTAATAAGATTTATCTACAATAGCAACACACTTTGATTTTAAACTTTTAAATTGTAAAAGTTATTCCAAGCTTGTGCTATTTAAATCTTCTCTTCTTGTATTTTACTGTGCTTACCAAGACTTCTGTGTTTTTCAAACTGTGAACAATCAAAAATGATATTCAATAAGTTTTTTCCTGTTTCTTTTTTTTTTTAAACAATGAAAAATTGTTTAGAATGATTAATTTGATAACAAACTTATGAATTATTGATTTAAGTTAGTTTAGTACAGTCAGTTTCACTTTTAAAGCACAAACTTTCAACGAAATTTAAGGCACAAAAAAATTTCAAATTAAGGCACAAGATTTCGAATTTTAATTTTTACAATTTATTTTTACTAGAATCTGAATTTTGTGCTTTAATTTGGGATTTTTATTGTGCCTTAAATTTCGCTGAAAGTTTGTGCCTTAAAAGTGAAACTGACTGTATTTCTTTGGTGAATATTCCCGAGAATTTACTGTATTTATAGAATAAAGATGAATAAATTCCAACTCATTTTCATATCCTTTTTTTAAATAGAGACCACCCATTACAACCAAACTTCTTTGGAAATCTCTGTTTTCAAAGAAAAATAAGTAAAAAAAAATTGAAAATTTCGTACTTTTTTCTTTTTATTTCAATTTTTACCTGACTGAATTTTCTTTAGAGTTGAGAAAAGTTGGTCATTTTAAAAAGACCAAGTGGTTACTTACTAATACAGATCTACCAAACCACAAAAGTATAGGGAACTTGAAAATAAAAACTAAAAAGCAAAGAAATCAAAAATCCAAGTTTGAAAGCAAATAATATCAAAAAGAAATAAGGAAATTTCAACAATTTATCAATAATACAGCAAAATGTACCATTTTTGATCAAATATCAAATAAAATGATGTTTAATTTAACCAAAAGTATCTTGACTGTGGTTTTGGGTTTTCTTAATTCAAGATAGTCTTGGTTTTTTATGATTGTTAAAGCACCTCTATAATTATATTAGGTGGTGTGGACATACCGTTTTTCATTTTTTTTCATTTACTCAAAAAAAATTTTTTTTTTTTTTTATTTTTGCTTTTTATTTTTTAAAAAAAACACTAAAACCAAAACCAAAACCAAAACCAAAACCAAGAACAAAAACAAAACAAAAACAAAAACAGTGGATCAATAATTAAAATAAAAAAATTCTCCTTTTTATGATCAAAGCACACAGTAATTCCTATTACCAAATCACCCAACCAAAGCAACTGACCTAAATTAAAAATTTTCTTTCTTATCTCCATTCTCATTCCAATTCTCATTATGGTCCTGCCTGTCTATCATCAAAGGATCTTTTTTATTTTTGTTAAAATAGGGATGATATTGTTCGAAAGAGTTGAGTACCTGTGACTGTATTTGTTTTGAGAGCTGCTTGTTTATCATAAATTGCTTGGAGTTTTGACAAGAAATTAATTGGTAGTTCCAGTGTAATGCTGTCATATAATTACGAGCTTCATAGACATCTTTTTTGAAGTGTTTGTATTTCGGACACCAAAGATTTAAAGTGCTATTAAAAGTCTCAACAATTGAAGTTTGCCTTGTCGTTAGAAAATGATCTAAATTTTGAACAATAATTTGTTGATAAATGTTTTGGAGAAGATTGAGGCATTTAGTATAATCTGAGTGATTTTTTAGAAAAGGTTTTTTCCTTTCTCTTCTTTCTTCTTTTCTTTTTTTGATTTTTTCTAAACAATTACTATGACATAAATCGAAACAATTTTCATGATTTCCAAAATGATGATCAGCGAAGTTGAACCAAATTTTGAGAAATTCATCAGCATCCTTCGCTAAACAACAACAAACTTTAAAGTGTGCTTCTACCTTCGTTGAAAAAATTACTAGATGTTTATAAGTGTAAGAATATTTTGGTCTTTTTCTTGTTTCTCCCTTTTTGGTTAATTGGTTTGGTTCTAGAATTCTTTCTGTTGTGCATTTTTTTTCCCAAAGAGATTTGATTTTATTTCCTTTGTGTCCAATACACAAAGAAATTTCCACAGGTAAGTTTGTTTCTTTAATTCTTTTTATTAGACTTTTATTTTCATCAGAAATTATTTCATCGATCTCAAGTTCTTTGATCGGTGAAGTGGTCAAAATTTGAATTAAACATTGTTCTTCTTCATTTCCCATTCCCTCTTTCTTATCATTTTTACTTAAAGTATCTATTGCTAGTACAAACTGGGTTTTTGCATCAATAAGTACTTCCGACAAATATTCTGCTGTTCCTTTTTTTCTCTGAGGCCGAGACCATCTACCATCAACATACACTTGGAGTGGCTGTTCGATTCTTTGTTGTATTCTTTTTTGATGCTCGTTCCAGATTTTTTTGATAGTTGGAATTATGTAAGATCTTTGAAGTGCATAAAATGTGTTTGTACACATTAAAGACTTCGATTCAAAGAGGTTTGAAAAAATTCGAAGATAATCAGAAAAACCAAAACCAGCAATGAAGATCAATAAAACCATTTTCAAGTTCAACTTCGAAACACAATTATTGAACATTGTGTTTGTTGGGTTATAAACAACTTTTTGATTTTTTTCTTTATTTATTATTTCGATTTGGCAACTATGATTAACATCGATGTTGTTTGTGCTAATTTTTTTATTATTCGCTAT
Source organism: Anaeramoeba flamelloides (assembly GCA_027625915.1). Lineage (NCBI taxonomy): Eukaryota > Anaeramoebidae > Anaeramoeba > Anaeramoeba flamelloides. The sequence goes on from JANTQA010000036.1 coordinate 12,494,240, forward strand.
CTGAATCAATTCAAGTGGAAATAAAACAAACTTTGTGTTTTCATCAATTTTGATTTCTTTTCTTTTGATCTTTTTTGTATTTTTTCTTTTTGTTTTTCTTTTTAATAAATTTTGTTCATAAATATCAAGGAGTGATTCAAGAAATTGAGTGATTGATTGGTTAATTTTATTTCTTAAAGTTTGAAAACGATCTCTTGTTTTTGTTTCGAACGAGATACGTGGGTGATTACTATTAAATTTTTTTGACTTTTTTCTGTTGCGTATCTTTTTTTTTCTTTTTCTTTCCTTTTCTTTTTCACATTCGAATCTCTGCAGAAGTTCTTCTTGTTCTTCTTGCTGACAAATCTTGTCTCTTAATATCTGTGTTTCGTCAGACTCGAACACAATCTCTGCTTTCAATTTTTCTTTAGTAGACATAAAACAAAAAATTAAAAATTTTACAATTCGAATAACTAGAAAATTAGACGTTTGATCTAAAATTGAATCATTTTAAAAAATTACTCGACATAGACTCAATATACCACAACTGAACATCTCACAACTTATCTCCATTTCCCCATTACAAACAATTTACAGTCAGTTTCACTTTTAAGGCACAAACTTTCTACGAAATTTAAGGCACAATAAAAATCTCAAATTAAGGCACATAATTCAAATTCTAGTAGAAATAAATTGTAAAAAAAAAAATTCCAAATTTGGTACCTTAATTTGAGATTTTTTTTGTGCCTTAAATTTCGTTGAATGTTTGTGCCTTAAAAGTGAAACTGACTGTAGAATAAAAACATAAAGAACATTTTTTTTTGAGTAAATGGCCAGTAAATGAAAAACGGTATGTTCATACCCACTTTTTATACTTATAGAGGTGCTTTAACTTTTTGATTGTTTTAAACTCTTTTGAAATTTACTTTTTTTTTTTTTTCGTTTTTCGTTTTTTTGTCTAAATAAAATATTATTTAACATGAGTACAAATATATATGAAATCAATGGTATTTCATTGAAATTTCATACTATTTCATAAAAAAAAAGTTTGGACTATAATTTAAATAAAGATTCATTCAAAAATTCAATAAATTTTACTTTGTTGAAATTTGTATCAAAACAAATGAAATTTTCCTATTAATTTCAATAAAATTTCATCCAATTTTCATCAAACAAATTATATTGAAAAATTATTGAAATTTTGATGAAGTTATTTAATGTTTTAAAAATGTTTTTAAAGTTTTAACAATACATTTCATTATCAAAGAATAGTAAAGTTGACAATTTGGCAAATATTTTTGTTCTCATTTGTTGCTGATAAAAAAATGATTTATACTATTGAACTTAATCAAACTGAAACAATAATTATTTTTCGTGTTGAAAAAAATTTTTCAATTATATAGATTTAGATCTTTTGGTATCATTTAAAATCTTTATTACAGAATGGTAAGCCAAATAATATCATATTTCCACACAAAAAAAAGATCATTTTTTTCTAACTTTTTATTTAAAAAAAACTTTTTTTCTTTCAAAACAATAAAAACATTCTTGACTCGTATTCATTCGTGTTGTTGGGTACTCTTCTTAAAGGATAAAACAAACAAAAAACAACAACCATCATTTTTTTTGGTAAAAATAATTTTTTTCTTTTTCTTTTTCTTTTTCCTTTTCCTTTTCTTTTTCTTTTTGTTTTTCTTTTTGTTTTCTAATTTTTTTTTATATTTTTGATGATAAAAAACTGTAAGTGACAGGTTCACATGGTAAGATAACAATTTCAAAAGAAGATACTAAAAATACAATATATGGATTTCACGAATTGCAATGGTAGATTTCCCAATTAATTTGAAGTTTTATATATACATTTTTATTTTTTTCAATTAATTTTTCTCTTGTGATTTTACTTTTTTTTACTCTCACACGAAACAAACTGAATCAATAAAAACTACCAAACTAAATTCAATTAATTTTCAATTATTTTTCTTTAATTTTTCAATAATTTTTCCTATATTTCATTAAAATTTCATTTAAAAATTTCCTTTGATTTTCCTGGTAACTTCCATTGACTATTTCAAGTAATTTTCAATTATTTTCATTAAACTTTTCAATTTAATTTCAATTTTATTTCAATTCTTTTTCAAAAGAAATTCATTAAAAAATAACCTGAAATTCAACAATACTTTGTTGTCATGTGTTGTTTGCTTTTTAACTCTAAAGAGAATTTGGGAATGTCTTTTTATTGAATAATTGTGAAATACTTGATTTTATCCTTAAATTCTCTTTGTTTAAATTTTAGTTAAAGATCATTTGAAATGGAATTTACAGTTCTTGCATAAAAATATTTTTTTTCTTAATTTTATTTTTTGCAAATTTAATCAAAATCTTCAAATTTACCATTTTATTTGAAAAGGTTTACTAATCAAATTCCACTTACTTTACACTGAATTTAAAAGTTTATTAGAGTTTAGGGTAGGTGTATTACTAAGCTTCAAAATAAAGTGTAAGTAACTTTGGATATTAAAAAAAAAACATTCTATTTTTAATTTACTTTCTTTGTGGGAAAAATTTATAAAAAGTTTTTCAAAAATTGATTCAATCCTCACTTTTCTCTTTAATCTCTCGAAAAACCTAAAAATTGAAAGATTTTGACTTTGCTTTAAGGATAATCTCAAATTAAGTCATCATAAAGGTCTTATAAATCAGAAAATTTGTAAATTAGATTCTTTTTAAGATGAGATCTAGAAGAACAATCAATTTCGAAAATTTAATAATTGTTAATTGTTCCTGATAAAATAATTAATTATAAGTTGATAATTTAAAACCTGAACCCACGCCCAATCATTATTCGGCGAATTCAATTATTTTCGAGTTTCCAATTAAAAGCTTTGAAAAAATCGACTTGGAAAAAAGGGGTGGGTTCAGGTTTTATAGTAGCTTCTTACAATTAAGTATTTTTATCATGCAAAATTATAAATCAAGTGATCAAAACTCTCCGACAAAAAATCAAAATTGTAAAAATATGTTATTGGTGGTATTCTCTGTATACAAATTTTGTCAATGTACAGTACCAAAAAATTCTGATCAACTAAGAAAATAGAATATTTTATTGGTAAGATCAATGTTTTTCCTTTCTTTCCTAAAAAGAAAACATTTAAATCCCTTTTTTTTTCACATAACTGTTAGGTGAATTAGAAATGGGAAAATATTTTCACTTCAGTTTTTGCATGCTTTCGTAACAAACAGAGTTCCCAAAGAAGTAGGTTGTAAATTGGATGACTTGTTACAAAAAGGTAATTGTCAGCCAAGTGAAAAAATTTCAGAGTTGTTATTCAAATACCAGTATAATAAGTTTTGACCCTGTTTATTGTATACCCATTATTACTTTTTCAAAAAAAGTCTTGCTTACCTGTAATACTAAAATAAAGTGTATTTTTCAATTTCTAGAAAATTCAATAAGTTAAATCAAAAAAATTGGTTTATTCAACTATTCGAAATATATTTTTACTGTTAATTATCGAATAAAAAGATCAATTTTTTCATTCTGGTTTCCAAAAAAAACATACTGGTATTTGAATTCTAAATGGGAAAGAATTTTCACTTCCTTTTCCATATTTTTTTTTTATAAATATAGTTCTCAAAGAGATTAGGTTACAATTTAAGGTTCTCGATCTATGTTCTCTTAAAAAAGAGAAATTAAAAATGAAGTGAAAAAAAATCCCATTTATTATTCAAATACCAGTATTCCAAGAATCTAAACAAATTAACCAAAGTCCCTAATTCTAAAAGCTAAATTAATAATTTAACTTCTTTTAAGAATTAACAATTTGAAAGTTTAGATAATGGCAATCTTTTTTTGGAAAGCTGAATGAAAATTTTGTTGAATTTATTTTGCAACAAATAGAATTGTTTTAATAATGACAGTTATAATCATTAAATTTTTAAAGTTATTCAAAATTATCATGAAGAAATTGAGTTTTTGTTTCAAGAGAAAATTTTCTTGAAGGTATTTGGGTATTCAGATAATTTTATCCCCCAAATTCAAAATCAATTTTTCTGATTCCAAAAATGAATTGAATTGTTAAAATGAATCTTTTAAATTCGACCAAACAATTTGTGTAAAAAATTTTTTTAAATTTAAAATTTTTTTTGCAATTTATTTCTTCATTTTTTGAAAATCAGAAAACATCTTTCCTGAAGCTTAAAGATAAATAATTTTTTTCTGAATAGATCTCAATTTAATTGTGAAAAATTTGTTCAAACTTTTACCAAATTAAAATTTATTTAATTACCTCTACGTCAATTAGTTTTATTGGCTAATATTTATATTGAAATATTAATCATTAAAAATATTTACCAAATAAAAAATTTTCAACCAAAATCAATACTTTCCAACATAAAACGAAAAATATGTTTTCCCATTTTCAAGAATTAACTTAATTGTTAATCAAAATAATAGGTTACTTTTTTTGGTTTTATATTAAAAAGGTGCGAAATTTGGATTTCAGAAAGAGACTTAAATTTATAAATTGTTTTTATCCAGTTAACTCAACCAGTTCTTAAATTTAAACTCAAATTACAAGAAATAAAAAATATTGTTAAATATCATGACAAGATTTGATTTTATTTTTTAAACAAATTTATTGTATTTAAAGAAATTTTCAAAATTAATTGTTCTTCTGGATCTCAAATTATAAAGAGTCTAATTTGCGAATGTTTTGATTCGTCAAACTTCCATGGTGGGTTTTATTTTAGATAATCTTTAACTTTTTGTTATTTAAATTATTTTTTCTCTTAATGAAATCAAATTCCAATTCATATAAGTTACAAATTTGGAATACATTAGACATTAATTAAAAAAAAAAAAACACTAATAATTTTTAAAAACACAAAAAGGGACGACGACACGGGTTATTGAACAAACTCTATAATTAAGTACATCTTCAATTTATTGTTCATTAATATTTTTAAAAATTATTTTTTAGAGTCACACAAAGAGTGGTACCACTAATACTATTTACTTTCAATAACAAAATATTTTAATTTTCTTTTTTAGAACAAAAAAATAATGAAATTTTTTTTACCAATTTTTGGTTTGGAAAAACACAATTAGATCAAAAAACGAGAGTTATTGTCTTAAATAGTTTTTAGTTTTCTAACCTTCACAAAAAATCAATATATTTTAAGTTTAGATCAAAATAAAATATAAATTTTGAATATGTTCGAAAAAATATAAAAAATTTTTATTAACTTGAATTCAGATAAATTTTTGATTGAAAAAAGTAAGATTGTTTTGATTAATTATAAAACAAAAGGAACAATTTTACATCCTTTCACATTTGACAAATTTTCATTTGACCTTCTAAAAAAACATTTCTATCAAGAAATAAAAAAAACCTCAAGTCCTCAATTCAAAAAAGGAAACCAATATAACTTATTTTTATAATTAAAATTTCAAATTTGTCCTTGATCTTACAATTTTGTATTATTACTTGAAATTTAATAAGTAACTTGAATCCTGAAAAATTTTATTCAATTTATTTGAAAACAAAAAGTAACCTATAAAATTGATCTGACTCTAGGTACACAATTGGAGAGTGAATTAGATCTTGTGAATAAACAAGAAAAAAAAAATATTAACTTTAAAAATGACTTTTTCTCTCTAAAAACTTGTTATTTTTGATCAAAGTAATTGTTTATTAACATAAAATCTTGTTAAATTGTTTTTCGTCAAAAGTATTTTTTTTCTTGTTATTTTTTTGTTCTGTTTGAAAAATCATTTTTTTTTTAAATATTATTTCTTATTTTTGATAATGTATGTTAAATTTATTTTTTTTTTTTTGAAAAACAATAAAAAATAACAAATAATTTTAATAAAATCTACCTTTATCTTTTTCATTTTTCAATCACTCCAATCAATTTATTTTCTCAAAATAACAATAAATCCAAAAACAAAAAACAATCTCTGAAAAGAAAATTACAAAATGAATATTACTTCATTTCTTTTGTTTATTTGTTGTATTTACAGAATTGTGAATTGTGTTGGATTACCATTAGAAATTTATTTTGAGGGTGAGACTGTTCATGCTACTGAAATTGATCCTGAATACGATGAAGCTAATCCTCAAAATATTTTTCGAAATTTACAATATGCAAACACATTTAAACCAACTATAAAAGATTCAGCACCAATAGAACTTGATTATTATAATGCTGAACTTCAAGGATCAACTAATTTACAATATGGAGGTGTAGAAAACTCAGCATCATATGATTTGAAGAATATGGATTGGAATCTTCCAAATGTAACATCATCCAATTTCCAACTTGAAAAAATGATCCTGAGGGGTTCCAGGGATGCAATTTGGCATGACTACGAATGGAAAGATATTCTATTGGGCAAACCTAATTCCCAAAATAATAAACCATTAATTGATGTCTATTTAGCTCTCAAAGACGGCTATAACCAAGGTTATGAATTTATTACCAGTAGTGATCCTGTTAGGTGGGCTGATCCAGATGATTTAGACGAAATTATAACATATGTTACTTATGAAGTTCCAAAAAGTGAATTGGGTATTTATGATTCTTCGATGGTTTGAATATTTTTATTCTACATTTTATTACTTTTGTCTTTATTTGAAGTGCTATCCATTATTCTATGCCCCATTTAGATTACTCTTAGGGTTAATAACATATTTATTTTGATTCAAAGAATGTTTTGTTAAATAGAATTTTTAAAATTCCAAAATTTTTCCAGTTTTTTTTTAATTTAAGATAAGGATCCTTCAAATGTTCCGAAAAATACCCTTAAATCGAAAATTCAAAAAATTTTTTAACAAACTAAATAATACTTTTTGAACAACTTTTAATACACGTTAGTGCTAATATACTCAGTTTAATGGTAACATTGTAATTTTTTTGAACTCTTTTAATTTTTTTTTGCTGAATAATATACATTGCAAAAAAGTCCAAATTTTAGGGAATAGTATTCAACCCTAATTGTATGAAAACAATTGGTACCATAGATCTCTTTTCGATTTATGATCATTAATAAATGATCTGATCTAAATTGAGAGAAAATATCATTGTTATGACAATTTTAATTGTGTATCATTACTCATAATTTTGTATTCATAAAGATAATCCAAAAATAACCAAGTAATACCTAATCATACGATGAATACAAATGCTCTCCCGAATTACACGTTCTTAACATCATTTAACTATGCATTCCTTAAGAGAAATAGATTTAATCTACGCCTAAACTAACACAATCGATCCCAAACATATTCTTGAATACATGTTTACCTACGCTAACAAGCACTAACACACCCGAATATACACAAAAGATACCTAAAATTCATGAAAGGTTTTTTTAGGAAATAAATTTAAATAAAAAATTTGTCACAAATTAAAATTGTTATTTAGCCATCTAAAATTTATCTCTCAACACTCTAAATTTCTTAAAAGTTCTTTAAAAAGTGTTTCCAAAACGTTGAAAAAATTTTCGAGTATTTTCAATTTTCTGATATTTTTCGGGAATCTTTCAAATACCCATTTAAAATTTACTTAAAAGTTTAGGGTAATTTATTTTTAAGATTGATTTAAGCTTTGGTATACTATTGAGTAGTGAATTGGGTGGTAAATTGGAACAAGAAAAAAAAAAATTGATTATATTCTGACAAATCGATTATGGGATTTCGGAAAAGCTTTATTTTGATCAACATACAGTATATAGTTATAATTAGAAATAATCTGGATATTTATTTCTTTATAAAAAAATTTAATATTTTTCACTTAAAAGCAAAAAAAATATATTATAGGAATTTTTTTCTGTTGAAAACTAGTACCACGATAGTATTATCACCCTTATGGAATATAAAACAAACTTTTTTATAAAAGTTGAAAAAAAAAATAAGTCAACAACTTTTATGATTACTTTTTATGATTTCCTATAAAAAATATATACTCAGGCTTTACTCTCTATATGAATTCTACACTGTTTGAATTTGATTTCATAAGATATCTTCTGAAAATATATCTTGTTTCACTTTCCAATTCATTTTTTTAAAAATTATTTACATTTATTTGATTGTATTTTATTTTTAAAGATCTTAGAAAACTAAATTTTTCAATATTGTTTTTAGGAAGGATCGAAAACTTGAGACATTATTTTCACAAATAATTTGATTTTTATGATACAAATTGTTAAAAAAAATATTTTAATTTTACTAATTTTTTGTTATCACCTATAAATTGTTGTTATTTTGAAAAAAAAATTTAAATGTTGATTAAAATTGAATCTAATAATTTTTTTTCAACTAACTTCAAAAAAAGTTTGAAACCTTTCAAAATTATGACCAAAAAAATAATAAAATTATATTTTTTTTATTATTAAAATAATTTGTAATTGAATTCTTATAAATATTAAATTAATACGTTACCAAATCCAAAATTTATCTATTGATCAAAAATAAATTCTTTAGAAAATTTACAAAAATTTCAAAAATATTTTAAATCCCTTTTAATATTTTTATCAAAACTAAAAAAAAAAAAAAATTAAAATATTAAAAATGATAAAAATCAATTTTAAATCGAAATTTAAGCAATTTAGAATTCTAATAATAGCATTTAAGTGACTTTTTTTATTTATTTTTTTTTTCCCTTTTTTCACAGTAAAATACAAATTTCTTTTTAAAATATTTTGTTAATGAACATTTTCTCAAATACGATATTTTATAATCTTGAGAATTTTTTTTATTTAATTAGGCAACTCTACAAAAAAAAAATTATTTTAATTTCCCCATTTTATCAATTTAAAGTTGAATTTTCAATATACCGAAAACAATTGATAAAGTTGAATAATTATTTTGAGAAGGAATTAAAAAGTTGAATTTATCAAAAAAAAAAAGCAAATAATTTGTTTTGTAAAAAGTTATTGCAAAAAAATTCATGTTCATTTTATATATACATAACAAGTTTTAAATTGTTTTTAATTAACTAATTTATGGGTTCAATTACAATCATTTTATTTTAGAAAAGATTAAAAATAGAGATAAAAATGAAAAAGTTAAACAATAGAAAAAAATCCCAATTGAGGAAAAGTATATTAAATTTTCAATTTAAGATGTTGAAAAAAAAAAAAATTAAAATTGTATATATAAAAATTGTCTCGTCAAATACCAATACTTTGGTTCCAATTCTAAATAAAAAACTAAAAAAAAAATAATAAATTGCAACAAAATTCTTGTTTAAAATATTTTAAAAACTATTAAAGTATTTATCAGTAAGATTCAAAATTATCTTTTTTTTCATTTACTAAAAAAAATATTTTTTTAATGAAGATGATTTTTTGAATCAATTGATTTATAAAGAGATTATTATCGTTGAACCAAGTAAAAAATTGGTTTTATTTCCTTTAATAAAAAATTATTTAAATGAAACTATTACTTATTCCTAAAAAACGGATTGAGAACAATTATATTCAAAATTATAAAAAAATAATAAACCCAAAAAGAATTCTATACAATTAATTCAGCAATTAAAATATTTCTGAACAATTTTAAATTATTTTTTATTTACAATTATTTTTGAACCTCTAAATATTGATTAGAAACATTTATGATTAAGTATAAAGATAAATATAAATTATTTTGCAAGAAAATCGAATAATTTGATTTTATAAATAGAGGTGTGTAATGAAGATATTTAAATAAATAATTTTTTTATCTCATAATATCTTTCAAGTTAGATAAAAAAACAAATTTCATTTATATAAAATAAAATTTCAAAACTTGATAAAAAAATGAATGATTTTTTCAAAAGTAAAAATCATTAAATTTTCATCATATTGATAATTATATACTTGAATAGTTATTTAAAGAAATTGTAAAATATTCTTTTTCTTGAGCTGGAATTTTGCATAAATTATAGCTAAGATAATTAAATAAAAATATATATTCGAGTCACCAAATATTAAGGGTGTAATTTTATTGTATAGTTTTTCTTCAATAATAATAATAATAATAATAATAAATTATTTATTTCAAGTTTTTTAAAAATATTATAAATAATAATATTTTATTTAAAAAGTTAAAATATAGTATAAATCCCAAAAATATAATCACAAATAATCATATTTAACCAAATTAAGGAAGATTCATCAAATTTTGATGAAAAAATCGAATATAAATAATAATTTTTTTTTAAATATAAAAATTTGTTGTAAAAAAATTTATTATTTTTTTTATATCTGGAAAAAAATCAAATCATATTTTATACAATTTAATAAATTTCCTTAATTTTTTTTACTTTAAGATATAGTATTTCGTTTTTTGTTAATTTTAAATTCCAATTTATTTTATAATCATATCATACTCTTATTTTTTAAAGTTTTTGTTTTGTTTTTTTAATTTGGATTTTAGAAATTGATAATTTTTAATTACCATTTGAAAAGACAATTATAAATATTTTATTTATTAAATTAAAAATAATTTAATGAATTTTTTTCTTCTGAATCTTAATTAAAATATGTCCATACGACCCAAAAAACACTAAAAATGAAAAACTGATCAAATACTTTCCATTTAATATAATTAAAAAAACTAAATGATAAAATAAAAATAAATAAAGTTTCAATTTAGCTTTTTCTTGAAAACATTTTTTGCCAAAATCATTGAATTCAAACTTTAAATTATGTATATTTTTAGATAAACTATCTTGTTTAAACCCATTTACAAAAACAAATTCTAAATTATGGGGGAATTTTCTTTTCACAAAAGGAACTAATTTGGTCTTCAAATGTTTTTTTTTTTAGTTTTAAATGGTAAAATAAAAAAAAAGTTAAACGAAAAGGATAAACTCTCTGGAAAAGCATTCTAATTTAATATATTAAGTTATTCTTTGATTTCAAACTTTTCTCAACCCCATTTTTTCAAAAAAAAATAAAAAAAGTGCACACTAATTCCAAAAAATATTTTCGATATTCAAAAGTTGAGAGTGTTTTTATTCTAAAAAAAATTATCACAGTGTTTAATTGAATTAAGTTATGTTCTTAGATTTCGAAAAATATTAATCAGAAAAAAATAGTACTTAATTTTATTAAGGACATATAAACATAGAACAAAAAAAAACACTAAATCAAAAAAATAAAAAATAATTGTTGAAAAAAAAAGATTTTATTCATACTTTTATATATAATTTGAATTGATGTTTGATAAATATCCAAAGATAGAAGTTTTACTTTTAACTCTAAAAAATAATTTTTAATAAAATCTCAATTCATTATTTTTAATATATTTAAAAGTAATAAAAAAACAAAAAAAAAAGATCAAAATATAATTACGATTTTTACAAACCTTTTGAAAGTGATTTTTAGTCAAATTGTTAAAAATTACAATACCTTAAGAAATTTCATCAAATATTATTTTAATATATATCAATAAAATTTCCCCAATGATTTAATTTTTTTTTTCAGTTATTAAGAATGGTGATTTAAATTTTATTCAGAGTGTAATGTATATTTTTTTTAATGTATTTGTTTGTTAAAGTTTAATATCAAATAACTTTATAAAATTATTTCAATTTCATCTTTTGTAAATTTAACAATTAAAATTAACTAGTCTTAACTAATTCACAGTTTATCATAAATGATAAAATTTTTGAATTTGAAATCTAATTTCAATAACTATTTAATTTCCATGACAACATTGGAATCACTTTATTAAATATAAAAGTGAAATTTTGATTCATAAAAAAATTGCAAATATTTCATGATCTGAATTATATATATATATATATATATATTAATAATAAATCAACTATTAATCATTACCAAATCATTATTATTCCTTATGATGATATTTGTTTTGTTTTAATTATATATATATATATATATATATATATAATATTCCCAAATTTATTAACATTTTGTGAAACAGATAATATTTTAATTTTAAAATTCAAATTAAAAAAAATAAACAAAAAATTGAAAATAAACCTCAATTTATTGAATTATTTCACTTTAAATGATTTTTTCTTTTCTTTTTTTTTTTTTTTGATTTTTTGATTTTTTAACCTCAAAATTTAATATAATTTCAAATTGATTGTTATTGAAATATTTTTGATCAAGAAATTGTGTTTTGAATTTCTTAATAAAATTTTAAGCTTGTTGACTTTTTGAAAATTTTTATGATTTGTTTTATAAAATAAACTAAAAATAAAAATTTACCACTTAGATTAAATGTTCCAAAGAATCAAAATAATTCATTTTCATTCAAATTGGAAATAGTTTTGATTTTTGAAAGTAATGAAAATCATTTTTTCATCTTTTTGTTTTTCGTTTTCATTTCCTTTTTTGAATTACGTAACTTGTTTTGTTCGATCAAAATTTTTTTCAAGAATTGATTTTAGGTTAAAGGGTTAGTCTATATTAATTTTTTTTGACCAATTTTTAAATAAGAATTCCTATCTAGAAATATGATTAATATTGAAAATAAATAGTTTTTCAAATCCAAGTAAATGTCAAAAAAATTACTCGTTCATTATTAAATTTAGGTAAAAAAATTTAATAGAGATTAGTCCCTTAAAGTTGAGTTGTACCAAATAGAAGAACTCAAATAAAATTAATTGTTAGTATCCAACCTTTGATCGATCAATATTCCTTATAGAATTTCAACAAATTTACTAATGTATTTTTTTGTTTTGCCTCTCTCCCAAATTTTTCGCATACCCATGATTTATTTGTATTGATAATTATTTATTTTTGGTTGTGTGAGTATTGTAAAATATAAACAAGTGTCAACATTTCAATTAGTGAATGGTTCTAATTTGGTAAATCATCTTATATTGATTAATTAAGTTTTTTTTCTTCACAAATTGAATTATGATGTGTTAAAAATTTTGTATTGGGGTTTACTTTTTAGATTTTCATAAATAACAAATAAAAATGATGAATTTGAAAAGATTATATCTGTACAACCTAACAAATCAGAGAAATCATAGAAATCATAGAAAAAAATAAATCGAAGAAATCAGATAAATCAGAGAAATCAGTGAAAAAAATAATCATAGAAATCAGAGAAATCAGTGAAAAAAAATAATCCTCAAAAAAATAAATCAAAAAAAAAAAAATAATAATAAATATAATCCATATGGAAAAAATAAATATAAAGTTATAAATATTAATGTGGCTATTTTCTGTGATTTCTATGATTGTCTAAATTTAATTAAATAATTAACTCAATATACATGTTTAAATTTGTTTAGTGATAATTTTGCCTCAAAATATAAAAATTTAATAATTTAAACAAAAACTATTAAATGAAGAAATTGAAAATTCAATTAAATTTTCATTTTTTTTTTATAAATCAATAACGATTTCTTGAAATTAATTTCTTTTTTTTCTTGACTCAATATTAAAATATATAATTATATAATAAAAAACAAAATAAAAAACAAACCACTAGTTAATGGATAAAGAATTTAAAATCACTGGGCAACTTCAAGTACAATGCCCTGATGGTTCTACCTGTGGTAATATTGAAGATTACAGATATAACACAGTCCTTGGGAATTATAATTTGACTATTGATTATACTTATAGTATCGAAATTCAAAGAACAAATAAAAATTATTCATTTGAGGGTGAAGATATAAGAGTATATTTAGAAGAAGGTTCAGTTATTCCAAATGGTGTATATAATGGTTATTATCAAGAAAATAACGAAATTAAATGGAAATGCAAATGGTCAGGTACTGACAACATTTATGTTGATGCCAGTGAAGTTAATATTGAAGAGTCATATATTAGCTGCCCTTTTGATTCGAGCTGTGGAAGTGAATGTCAAATTGATGTAACTTTCCTTGCCGATGCAACGTCTTCAGAATATACAAACAGTGGGTGGAAAATTTCAAAAGTCACTGGTTGTCAAGATGATGGTGATTGTGGTAATGGTTCCTGTCAGTCAGAAACACATAAATGTATTTGTCATGAGGGTTTTATTGGGGAAAATTGTGATACAGAGGCCTGTCCTGAGAATAAATGTAATGAGGATACAAAGCAAGGAGAATGTGATAATAACGACGGATCTTGTGAATGTGAAGATGGCTATAGTGGTGAATTCTGTCAAATAGATCTTTGCCAGAGAGATCTTGAGGGTTGCCACGAGGATGATAACCAAGGAGAATGTATTTATGATAAAACTATTGGGTATTGTGAATGTAATGAAGAAGAAGGATATTTTGGCACAACATGTAGCCAGCAAATGTGTGATGATGTTGACTGTAATGAAGAAATGGATGGTGGGATATGTATCAAAGATACAGGACATTGTCACTGTAAAACAAATTTCACTGGTCCAGATTGTAAAGATATTTTGTGTCCTTATGAGACAACAAAATGTAATGGTCATGGTACATGTGATACTGATACGGGCAAGTGTGTCTGTGATAAAGGTTATTTAGGCGATTATTGTTTTGAAAATGTTTGTACAGAGAAGGATTGTAACAATGGTGAGTGTGTATTTAACAGTGAAAATGGCATAGCAAAATGTGAATGTGACAAAGGTTGGATTGGAGAGAATTGTACGGAGAACCTGTGCCCTGAAAATAAATGCAATGGGCACGGTTCTTGTGATCTAATAACAGGAAGCTGTGAATGTTTTCAAGGTTGGATTGGAGAGACTTGTGACCAAAAGGATGTTACAAATGATGTTACAAGTGATGCTTTAAATCTGTGCAGAAGTGCATTTTTAATATTATTTACACTTCTTATTTCTATTTCTTACATTTTAAGTACAAATTCTTAAGATGTCCCAAAATAATCTTGACTTTTCTTTGTTAGAAGATCTCTTTTCAACAAAATTGTTCATTTATGCGATCTCAAACACACTTGTGATTGGAGGTGGCGGACAATCAATTTCGGAACTTGAAATTAGTTCTCCAGAATTCAGAATAGTTCTTAATTAAAAATAAAAATAAAAAAAAAATTACTTTTAAATTTATATTTTAATCAAAGATTTGTCAATCATTTTCTTTTATTTTTTATGATGTTTTTTTTATTTATTATTCATTTTTTTTTATTATTATTTTCTACACAAATAATAATTCAAGACCATACAAATCGATAATTAAATTCCAAAAGATATATCCTAATTTTGTGTTATCTCTGAGTTGAAAGACAATTTATTCTTTGATAAAAAATTTTAATAAAAATTTCATCACAAAACCAAAAAAAACAAAAATATTAAAATTTTTATTTTTTATTTTTTGAAAATTTTGAGACAAAACTTTTAATATAACATTCATTTATCGATCAAAAAAGTTTTCTAAATTCTTGAAAAAAAAACAATCTGCAAAATCGAAATTAATTTCCATAGCTTGTATTTCACTTATTGTTCACTTTTTCTGAAAATATATTTATACCATTGTAAAAAATTGATGTTATTTGAACGGGGATGAAAAAATAACAAATATATCAAGTGATGCAGATTCGAAAGTAAGCAGCAGTATTTTTGATATTTTTACAAATATTTTTACGTGAGAAAAATTGCAAATATAACTTTCGAATTGCATAATATTAAAATATTATCCATCAAGCAAAATATATTGGATAATTTTAAATTCGGAATCAGATAGCACGAGTTATTGTATACTTGGAATTAAGTTACTAAGGTTAACAAAAAAAAAAAATTAAAAATTTTAAAAAAAAAATCTTTTTAGTTTTCGTTATTTTGAATCTTTATTAACAAGACAAATTTCAATGTATATTAAATTTAAAAAATAATATTGGAAGATATTAATTTATAGTGATAGATAGAAAGTTTTATCGTTATCCTTCATCAACTGATTTATGAATAAATAATAAATTTCAATTTTTAATAAATTTTATACTTTTTTCAGTTTCTTCTGTTATCTAATTTAAAAAAATATTTTTGATTCGTCTTAATAAAACAATCATAATTTAATAAATATTTTAGTGGTTAATTTTTATAAACTTATAATGATTTATTTTGTCAAATTCTTTAACTGATTTATTTTTTTGAAATTTGATAATTTCTAAAATTTTATCTTGATGAAATTTCCTAAAAGTCAATTGGAGTTTTTGAATTATTATTAATTTTAAATTGTTGAACCTAATTAATAATATTATTAGGTTTTTGACTAATTAATTTTACCATATCCTTTTATACTCTGAATATAATAGCATTATTTTTAAAAACATTTTTAGTCGTAGATTCTCTAATTTTATTTAAGTTTTCCATAAGTTGATATTTTTATTATATTCTTCATTTATTTGATATTGTATTTATCCATAATTTAATTCTTTATTTTATTTTTTTTTTATGTAATATTTCATTTTTATCAAACAATTTAGAAAGTAAAGTATTAATTTTTAATTTATCTTTTTGATAATAAAAACTATTCTTTCTTTTTATTTATACATCTTTTTTGAATAAAAACCAACAAAAAATACTTCACTAATTAATAATTAAAATATATATTTTTATTTCAATTCAAAAGGATTAAAAGCAAATTCCATTAAAAAACTGTTTCTAATATTCAAAAATATTTTTAAATTTCTCAATTTCTTTCAAAAATTATTGTTCAAGATTTTATTTTTTTTTTCTAAAAATTTAGATAATTTTGTAAACCCAATTTTTCAGGATCAGATATTTTGAATTTTGAACCATTTTTAAAATAGGTCTAAAACTTGATAACTAATAAATTTTTCTCATTTGGGCTTAAATATTGAAAAATTATTTATAAAAAAAAAAAAATCAGAATAATAATTGTTTAAAAGAGGTTATAAAATGTTAGATATTTTAAAAAACCTTTTTTCAAAGTTAAAAAGTATTATTTTTTTTCAATTTATTATAGTAAGTCATAAGAAATCTATTTATTATTTTAACCTATTTTAATTCAAATTATAAAAAAATTATAAAAATTTATTGCATAAATATAACATATTCTCACCTGCTATTAAATAATTGTTTTCTTTTCTTTTCTTTTCTTTTTTTTTTTTGAGGAAGAAGTTATATTTACACTCTAGTTGCCCTTATACTTAAATTTCCTTCTACAAAAATAAGTGTAAAATCATAGATTTCACTATTTTTAATTAATGAAAATAGTTTTGAACTACCACAGTTTATTATCATTTCATTAAAATTTATTTCTTGTAAACTATCTTTCATAATAATTGGCCCATTAAAAATCAAATTTTAAATAAAAAATATTTTTAATAATTAAAGTTATCTATTATAATATAAAAATTTCGATTTTAATATTCAATACTATACTCAAGAGATATTTATTTTTTGTCTAAAAATAAAAGAAAGAAAAATAAAAAAAACTGTTAAAAAAATTGCGCCATTTATTTTGAATGAAGCATTACATAAAAAATCGACAATTTAAAAAAGTAAAAAAAAACCCAGTTATCGATTCTCCTTCCATTTGAATAACTAAATCTAATCTCTTTTTCACATTTGAAACAAAATTTTTCATTAATTCATCTGTTACTTTTTTCAAATTTTTCATTTTCATTTTCCATTTTTACAAAACACTTTTGAAAAAATAAAAAAGAGAAAAAATGATTTATTTGCAAAATTTTCATTGTGAGAGGAAAAAATTCAAAATGATACAAAAGAAATTGATTATTCAAATGTAAGGTGGGCCATTTATTATGAAATTTAGTTTAGTTTGTTATGAAAATATTAATCGATCTTTTTTATATGAAGTATATACTGATAAAAAATGATTGATATTTTCTATCATTTCCTTTTGTTGATATTTTCAAAATAAATGGTAAAATTTATTTGATTTTTTTTTAGTATGTAGTAATATCTATTTAAGCAGTCTGTAAACGAACTAAATTTTAACTTTAAATTTGAAAAAATTTGGTTATTACATCTTTTTTAAAAAAAGAAATTGTTTTTTTTTTTTATTATTATTGAGGAAGAAGTGAAATAATTTTTTTCTAAAGGGTTTATTGAAAAAAAAATCTTTTAAAAATTAATACAGACTTTTAAAAAAAAATACTTTAGAGTAAATGATCATTTAAATTGGTATAAGATTAAATAAATATTTGAAATTAAAAATTAATAAAATTTTTTTTTTAGATGATTTAATCTTAATTATAAAAGGAAATAAAAATTATTTAAATCAAAAATTAAATTCTATATAGGAAATTATTATTATATTTGGATTGAGACCTAATAAAGATAAAACTGTTGTTTCAAAAGACTTAAAAAAAAATAAATATTTTGGTATTTATTTAGATAAAATTTCACGTAAAGTCAATAATTTTAAA
Organism: Anaeramoeba flamelloides; assembly: GCA_027625915.1. Lineage (NCBI taxonomy): Eukaryota > Anaeramoebidae > Anaeramoeba > Anaeramoeba flamelloides. The sequence continues at coordinate 12,512,523 of JANTQA010000036.1, forward strand.
AAAAATCAAAAGAGACGTTTAATAGCTGTAAATAATTATTTAACAACAATTCTCTTAACAATAACTTAAAAATAAGATTCTTTAAATCTTTTATATTAAGTCAATTAACATATTGTTTAGAAATTTTTAATTATCAAATACAAACCTCAAATTACTTAAATTCTTGGATTAATTCATGCATTACTAAATATGTAAAATAAACAGAAACACACCAATTCTGATTTACAAAACAGAATTTAAAATTGAAAATCTGGTAATTTCAGTTAATAAAAAAAAATTCAAATTCAAAAAAAATTAAAAGAATTATCTTTTCCTTATTTGTAAAAATTAATAAAATTTAATCAGGGAATCAACAATAAAATCAATTGGAATTCAAAAGATTTAATGGGATTGAAAGAAGAAATTTACAAATATACACATAATAAATTAAAAGAATTCCAAGAGCTGGAAAGTCGTTAGGTTTTTTTTAATTTGAGAAATAAAAAGAAAATTTTGGAAATTTTCGGTTTATTTCTTAAATTAAAAAAAACCGCCGTTAGCTTTTCCAGAATTTAAAAGAATTGAGCAAAATCATGGATTTTTCTCTATTCTTTTGAATTCTGGAAAAGCTAGGCACTTGACGACACTCTAAGGAAATATTTAAAAATAATAAAATATCAAAAATCTTTATTTAAAACCCAAAGATATTTAAGTTATACTTCAAGCTCAACAACACTATGACTCAGGACATTTACTAACTGCTTAAATAGATACTATTATGTAATAAATAAAAATTCAAATAAATATTGCCCTTTATGTTTAAAGTATGAACATAAGGAAATAATAGAAAATATTAATCATTATTTATGGGTATGTCCTTCTGATGAAAAAAATAGATTAATTTTTCTTAATAAATTAAAAGAAATAAATCTTAATGAATTGATTTTAAACTGTAATAGTTTGAAATTATTTTCATTAATTAATAATCGTGAAATATATGATTTTACGCTTAAATTTCTGAAAGGTAATTTAAGTCAAAGGATAATTAGAGTGTAATTTACACTTCTTCAACAATATAAAAAAAAATAAAATGTTTTTTTTTCAATTTTATTTTTATAAAAATAATTAAAAAAAATCCAAAATTTTATAATATTTACTTATACATTAGTTTTTCTTTAATACAAATAGAAAAAAAAAAAACTAAAAAAATAAGCTATAAAACATTATTTTTCAATTCATTAAAAATAATGTTACTGATTGGTTTCATAAATAATTATATAATTTGATTATTCAAATTTAAATCTCTAAAAAATCAATTAAATGTTGGTACTTAATAATAATAAATAATAATAATAACTAATTTTCAAGATATTTTATTTCATTTTATTTCTTGAAAACGATTTCAATTGATTTTAAAAAGTTAAGTATTTCTTTAGAATTATTACAATTTTTTGTAATTAATAATTTAAAATTATAATTATTATTTTTTTTAATAAATAAATTCAATTCTTGAATAAAATATGATTTGATATTTGTTATTTTGGGGAAAAAATCAATTTTGTTATATCTTTTTGAAGAAAATAGTTTACAAAATTGAAATTTAGTAAATTTAATTTCAATATTATTAAAATGCAATTCTTTTTTTTTAAAATCCAAATCACCATTCATAATCTTTGTATTCTCATTTCTATTTTTATCAGTATTTTCATTTTCATTTTCATTCTCATTTTCATTTTCATTCTTGTTCTCATTTATGCTATATTTATCATTGTTGTTGTTATTATTACTAGTATAATTTTTTAATAATTTAATTATTTCAACAAGTATTAAAGGCCATATTGACAAATAATTATTATTTGAAAATATTTTTGGATATGTTAATAATTTAACAAGGGAAATCAAAAATACTTTTTGCTTTAAGGCGTTGGGACTAATTATATTGATATTTGGAATATAAATTGATGATAATAAATTAACGAATAAATCTAATTGGACTTTATCTACCAAATTTATAAACAAATTTACGCCATATTTCGCAATAATTGCCGAAACCCAAAGATTAAAATGGTTTATGAAATATTTCGTTCTTTTATTTAAAAGTCTATAAAATAATTGCTCTAAAATTTGTGGTAAGTATGGTTGATAATATTTAATTTCAATTGCTTTGTATAAAGAGTTGATGATTTTAAATGCTTGTTTTTCATAATTTATATTTGGAATGAGATGTGAAAAAAAATGAATAATTATTTTTAAATTCTTAATAATAATTTCTTGTGGTGCTTTTAAAATAAAAGCCTTCAATAAGATAGTTATTGCAGGTATATGATTTTTTAATTTCCAAATTTTTTGATTCAAAATGTGCTTTAATAGAAAATCATAATAAAAAGTTTTTGTTTCTTGATCTGTTTTTAAATCATTGAAAGATTTTGATGATAACATTTTTGCTAAAATTTGATAAATATATGGATTTAAATAAATATTGATTTTTCTTTTCTTTTTTTCATTTTCCCTTTCCCTTTCCTTTTCCTTTTCCTTTTCCTTTTCCTTTTCCCTTTGCTTTTCATTTTCATTTTCCTTTTTCTTTTTCTTTTCATTTCCCTTTCCGTTTCCCTGTTCATTTTCATTTTCATGTATTTTTTCCCTTTCCCTTTCATTCCCGCTTTCCTTTCTCTTTTCAATTTCCTTTCCTTTCCCTTTATCCACATTAAAATTATCATTACCAACCGTTTTGTCATCATCATCACTTTTTGATAAAATTATTTTGAATAATTTTACAAGTTGTTTTTCTAAAAAAACAATTTTTGTATTGGTATTATGGGAAATTTTTAATATTTGTAAGAAGGTTTCAAATAAATAATGGTTCAATAAACTGTAAATATTATTAATGTACACATATTTCATGATTTTGATTAATTTGGTGATAATTGGAATTGATACTGGTATTATTAATTCTTGTGCGATCATTGTGATAGACATTATTGTTTTCATTATATTATAATTTTCGTTTTCGTTTTCGTATTTGAGGATTTTGAACAGGTTATTCAAAATTACTTCCAAGATATCCTTAATGTCACTTTTCATAAATTTTGGTTTTTTTGTCTTAAAATCGATTAAAGTGAAAAGCTTTTCAATTAAAATGGAAGCCAAGGTATAAATGACATATATTTCCGATTCCAATAAATTAATCAGGGGACCTAGTAATTCTAATAATAATGATCTGGATAATAACGAACGGAAAATCAGCACATATTTCAAAGAGTCTGAAATTAAAACAGGGTGGGCATTGGGGTTGATGATCTCTGTAATAATTTCATTTTTGTAAAAGGAATTGATGCCGATTAACTTGTTTATTTTAATTGCTCCATAGCTTTTGTGTTTTCTTTGCACGGTTAATGCGATAACTAAGAAAATCGCAGCGTCCTTTGATTTCCAATTGCTTCCTGGCTCAAACAAATATTCTTCTAGCATCAGGTTCACATAGGTTGAAAAGATCTCGGTAACCTTCGTTTCATGATTTTGGTTTAAGATCCTTACCAATTCTGTCGCGCTATTCCTTCTTGACTGCCCATTATAAATTTCAATTTCCTTTCGGATATATTCCTCGGGCTGAGACTCGAATAACTCTTCGGTGAATTCACGAAAGTACATGTTCGGTATAATGATGTTTTCGCAAATGTTTTTTAACGTCTCTTGATCAGAAAAAATGCCCGTGTGATCGTACTTGGCAACACTTGTCAAAAAATCGATCCCACTAATGACCAATTTATCCGATTCCTTGTCCAGGCTGGTTCTCAAGAGCAATTGGTAGACATCTTGGATGAAGACTTCGACGTATTGTGAAAAATGCGAGGAATATTTGGTCATAAATAAATTTAAAATGCGGCAAACTATTGCTTGCAATTTTTCTAAAACAAGCGTTTTTGCAAGGTTCATTTTATTGATTTTTGGGTTGAGATTTTTTGTTTCCTTACCCTGGTTCTTTTGATCCTGTTTTTGTTTCCCATGTTCCTTCTCTTGGCCTTCGCCTTCACCTTCGCCTTGGGATTGGTTTTGGTTTTGGTTTTGGTCCTTTTCACTTAAAAACATTGTGTTTGGATAGTCAATAAAATTTTTAAAAATTTTGTTCCATTCCATTAAATTCTTTTCGCAGGCTTGAGGCAATTTTTGTGAGATTAGTGAATAATAAATATTAATTATTAAATTAACAATTCTCAAATATTCAATCTCTTGATCAATTCTGTTTCCTTGGTTCTTTAATTCACCCACTAAGACACAAACTTCCATCAGCAAGTTTTCTAAAGGTTGAAATACAATTTTAATTACATAGCTAATTTCCTTTATTAGCTCTTTCGAAAATGTGAAATAGCGATAATTTTTAAATAATTCGTTCATTATCGACAAGATATTTCCAATCTTTTGCACATTCATTTCTTCCTCTTCAAATTTCGAGACTAGGAATGGCAATAAATTGTCCCATTCCTCATAGAAATCTGTTTCGGCCAAAAGAACAATAATTTCAATTAACTGGTGCAACAGCTTTGTTTGTGAATTGGTACTGGTGTTGGTATTGGTATTGGTAATGGTAATGGTTTTGTTTTTGGTTTTGGTTTTTGTTCCAGTGCCAATGCCAATCGTAATCTCGATTAGCATTTGCCTAATTTTTTCTTTTTCCTCTTCTTTAAATATCTTTGAGACCAAGAGATCGTCCTTTTCATCTTCACAATACCAGTTCCTGATTAAAAATTCTTTTAAATATTTAGTTACGATCTGCTTTTGTTCTTCAGATTCATTTGGTTCTTTGAGAAACGATAGTAGAATTAAATAACAGTCTGGGGTTTTGGAATATTTGGCTAAAGTGTTTTTGGCTTTGCAATTCGCAAGAGATCAATTTTTGTCAGAAGCGAAAAAAAAAAAAAAAAAAAGATATTTAGATCATTTATCAGGTTTTTTTTTTTTTTTTTAGTTTTTTTTTTTATTGGGAATTTTAAAAGTAAAAAATAAAAAATGAACTTCAACCCTTACCTTGTTGTGTTTGGCCCGATTTTAATTGAATTTGGTTTAGTAATTCTTTAAGAATTGTAAAGTCCTGATCCATTAATTCAATAAAGATCAATCCTTCAGGAGTTAATCAACAAAAGAAAAGAAACTATGAAAAAAAAATTCCTAAATGTTTAAAAAATGAAAAATAAGATAAAAAATATCTACTTTTCCCAAGTTTGTTGATTTTCAAATTCAGTAGAAAACTTTCAGTTTGAAGTTTAAAAAAATCGAGTTGTTATTGGGTATTTGTCAAATTTTTAAGGTAAGAATTGATTACAAATTTTTGATTTTCATTTTTAGAGAAAAGATCTTTTTTTGAAACTCCGAAATACAATTGTAGTGTGATAATTTTGTTGGTTTGAGTAGTTTGATTCTTTTCAATTAGAAGTAGCCTGAATAAGTTATTGATTTTAATTCTGAAAAGAATCACAAACCTTTTCACAACTTTTAATTTGAAAATGTTGTTGTGTATTAATTTGAATGAAAATATTCTCAGTTTTTTTTTATCTTGTTTTTGATTATTGACATTTATTGTTCTAAGAAAGTTTAAACATTTTGAAAATCCTCTCTAGTTGTGTGTGGTGTAGTAAAATTTTTGTAAATGTTCTTGTGATTTTTTTGGTGTGATCTTATATTTCAATTCATTTTAAAAAAATTAATGATCTATTCTTTTCTTATAATAACATACAAACCTTTAACAAATTGTTGTCTCAAAAAGGTTTCAAAAAGAGTTTGATTATTGTTGAATCAAAATTAGTTTTTAATTTCAAATCTTATTGATGGATTCAGGCATATTCGGAAACTACCTTAAATCTAAATTTTTGAACACAATTAAAAAAGACAAAAGAATAACATTGTGTTAATTTTATTTAAATGTGAGATTATTGACTTTTGGTACTTTTGTTTTTTTAATTTTTTAATTTCTTTTTGTTTTCAAATTATGTTAGACTTTTGGTTTGAACTGTGATATTTTTTCCAAGGATTGATATAAGACTCAAGTTTACCAATTATTAAGAGTTAGCTAAAATAAATCTATTAAAAGGACATACAAATCAGAATATTGCTGGGTTTACTAGCTTTGTCTCTTTTGATTAAAAAGAAAAATTTAATTTCGAATTTTGTAGGGTAATGTTGAATTGTTTCGTTATCAAAAGACTATTGGAAAGTTTTTACTATAACCCAACCATTTATGATAAGGAAATTCTTTTAAACATTCTTTAATTGGGAACTCGATATTGGTATTTAAATTTTAAATGGGAAAAATTTTCACTTGATTTTACATTTTTATTTTAAGGGACTAGTCTCTATTATTTTTTTTTTGACCAATTTCTAAATAAGGATTCCTATCTAGAAATATGATTAATATTGGAAATAAACAGTGTTTTCAAATCTAAGTAATTGACAAAAAATTTTCCCAATCTCTATAAAATTTAGGTAAAAAAATTTAATAGAGATTAGTCCCTTAATAAATTGAGTTTTTAAAGAAGTAGGTTAGGGGTTTGATCTCGATTTGAAAAAGGAAATTGAAAAAAAGTGTATATTCTTTCCCATTTATAATTCAAGTACCAGTAATAACAACTTTAGAAGAAAAATTTTTTCTCTTACTGTCAGTTCCACTTTTAATGCACAAACTTTCAAAGAAATTTAAGGCACAATAAAAATTCTAAATTAAGGCACAAAATTCAGATTCTAGTAAAATAAATAGTAAAAAAAAAAATTCCAAATTTTGTGCCTTAATTTGAGATTTTTTTGTGCCTTAAATTTAGTTGAAAGTTTATGTCTTAAAAGTGAAACTGACTGTATAAAAACATTACCGTCTTCATTTAAGAATAGCTTCTGATAAAATTTGAAATTTTTACTACAATTCTTAAATTACGAAACTACACGAATTATTTAAACAGATATTCTTATGTTCATGATAAGAAGAAAATAAAAACAAAATCTTGTAATTTATGTAAAAAATACCAAAACTCAGAAATAGATGAAGATATCGATCATTTTTTATGTTATTGCGCATCCATTAAAAAAATCTGATAATTTTGATTAAAGAATTAATACAAATACAGTCAGTTCCACTTTTAAGACACAACCTTCAACGAAATTTAAGGCGCAATAAAAATCTCAAATTAAGGCACAAAATTCATATTCTAATAAAATAAATTGTAAAAAAAAAATTCCAAATTTTGTACCTTAATTTGAGATTTTTTTATGCCTTAAATTTCGTTGAAAGTTTGTGTCTTAAAAGTGGAACCGACTGTAAACAAAAATAATAAGTTTATTATGTCTGATATTATACAAAATAAAACCTGTTATTTGTCCGTTCGTTGGTTAATTATAAATTAAATTATGATTCTTTATTATAATTTCTTCAGCAAAAATATTGAAATTAGGAAAGTTTCGTAGAGTGCCGTATAGTGCCTAGGTTTTCTTGAGTTGTCTGTTTTATTTGTTAATTGTTCTAGGGTTTTTTTACTTTTTGAAATAAACAGAAAATTTTAAGAAATTTTCGGTATATTTCGAAAAGTAAAAAAAAAAAACCCTATGAAAATCTATTGGTTTTTCAAATAAACAGAAAACCCAAGAAAACCTAACGGTGATTTTCCAGAATCCAAAAGAATAGAGAAAAATCAAAGATTTTACTCAATTATTTTAAATTCTTGAAAAAATAACAGAAGTTTTTTGAATTTTTAAAAGAAAATGAAAATTAAACAAATTTTCGGATTATTTTAAAAATTAAAAAAAAAACACAGATGTAAGAGCAAATTAATTTCCCTCCTTCAAGAAAAAAATAAATAAAAATTTGAAATTTTTAATTTTTGAAATACAATAGTTCTTTTTAATGGTAATGAGAGAAAGTGAATAAAAATTCAAATATTTAAAGCCGATATATTCTCCTTGGTGGCTTTTATTAAATGATCATTAAATATATTCATTAATTTCAATTTCCCTTTTGTGTAAACATTATTTTCTTTAGAGAGATCAACTCTTTACCACATACTTTGAGAATTTTTTTAAAAAAAGATTCTTTCAGGATTGTGTAATTTACCCTAAATTTGATTCATGTGATGGGTTTTTTTTTGGTAGAACCATAAATACCTAAATTTAATTCATAGTTAATACTTCTAAAAATTGTAATATAGGAAATAACCCCTATATAAACTAGATTCCAAAATTTAGGCACCGTTTAAACAGTGGAAATAACATCATTACTGCACTTGAAATTCAATTTGGAAATAATGTTGATTTTACAAACAATTATTTCATTTTTTGTCTTTTTTGTTTTGTTTTCATTTCCTTTTTTGCAGTTACGTAATCTGTTTCCTTAGATCTGAATTTTTTTTTTTTTTCAATGGTTGATAGAAGGTTAGTTTCGAGTTTGTTAAATTGGAAAATAACATAAAATTGGTAGAGGGTATCTTAAAATTTGATCGATCAACAATTGTTGGTGAAATTTCTACAAATTTACCATTACATTTTTTGTAACGCTCGTTTTATTATTACGGACACATGTTTCAATTTTTGAGTTTTGTATTTTTTTCTTTTATTTTTATTAAAATGGTTATATATTAAAACAATTGATGCCGGGTTACTTAAATTTTTTTTTAAATTAGGTTTGGAAAAATAGAATAAATTGGGTTTTTTTTGCCTATTTTTGATTTTGGGCAAGTCGAAATTTTTGGAATGAGGTTTATTTTTTAGTCTGTACTTTTAAAAAAATTTGGATTTGTCTAGAAAAATTAGAGAATAAAATGTGTTCATTATAAAATATTAGAAAGTTGGGGTACTATTTATTGTAAAATAAATGAAAGAAAATTTTCATTCTGCTTTACAAAAAAAGATTTGTAAAATCATCTAAAATATAAATTTTATAATTCAAAAAATCAGTTTAAGGGTCTAGTCATTTACCTTGAATTTACTCCATACTCAAGGGTTGGCCTGGGTACAAAATGGGTTTTACGAAATAGCCGTTCTTTTGGTTGACAAAATTCAAATAATAAAAAAAAAAATTTCATTGGATCTTTTTGACAAAATAATTAATGAAGAAAAAGAGTTATCAATTTCAAAAAATCTCAATTTTCAAAAAAAGAAATTCATCTTGTCTCATTTTATATTTCCCAATGGTTAAATTTCTTTAATTTAAAACAAATTACTTTCTTGAAGTTTGCAATCAATTTAATTCGATTTAATCTGATTTGTGGTTATTTTTAACCCTCTAAATTTGAACAAGTATAAATTATGTAATATTCTTAATATAAAAAAACTCAAGTGAAAAATGAAAAAAAAATCCATAAGATCTCAAAAAGTACTAAAGAGCGACACTTCGAAACTGACATTGTTGTTTTCAAAATTCTAATTCACAGCCATTCTAATTGGAAATTGAGGATCACTCTTTGGCGCTTTTTTCTAAAAATGTACTCATTTTTTGGTTGTTGATTTTTGGAGATGGATTGTACATCATAGGCTTGTTTTTTTGTTGGTTTTAGTTCCTCATACAAATTCCTAAAAAGTTTTTTTCCATTTCAGAAAAAAAATTTCACCGTAATGACTCGACCCTTAAATTAATAATTTCCCTTTAAAGTAATGGGAACTTTGATGATTTGTTATAATTCAAGAGAAGATGATCCTTTGGAAAGCTGAATGAAAATTTTTAATCTTTTTATTTTACAATTAACAGTGTCTATGTTTTTTTGTTTATTTCTTTTAAACTGAACCATTTTGTATAAAATATTTTTCTAAGATAAAGGAAAAATAATTTGACTTTGTACTTTCAAGAAATTTCTTTTATTGTTTGTAAACTGTTTAAAAAATGCTATAAGTAATCAAATTATTAACAAAAAATTTTTTTTTCTTTTTTTCAGGCACAACCTCCAGATATGAGGTAGATGAGTTAAATATATAAATATTTATTTGATTAAAAAAAAAAAGATTATGTGTTATTATTTCTCCTCTTTTATTTGTACAGTTGGGTTTGATTTTTTTTCATTAGATCTGAATATTCTGTACCTTTTCTGTAATCTTATCATATGCGATCAAAACCCCAAATACTATATTTTATTGATTATATATATTGAGGCATGTTACTACATTAACATTGTGATTTCTGAAAAGTTTTTATTTTTATTTTTGTTTGATATAGTATTATTTTTTTTTCTGAACACTGGTATTCAACTGGGTTTGGGGTTTAAGGGGTACTTTTGAAATTTAATTTTGAAATAGGATTTTGGATTACTTTAATAAAGTATTTTCCTATTGAAGTTAATAGGGTATGTATATTTTATTGGTGTTGAGTACATCGCCATTTTCTCGCAATTCAATTATTAATATCGTTTATTCAGTAAAATAAACGCACTGTTAATACATAAATTGTTACTAGAATATTTATATTCTAGAATAATATCTTTTCAACAAAACAAAAAATTGAAATCAAAAAAATTTTAAAATTGATTGAGATGAAAAAAATAAAAACATTTATTTCTTATTCTTATCTCTGAAATTTAATACAACATTTTCATTTTCACCAATTTAATTTAAAACGTTTTTTTAAAGATTTTTCTATTCATAGATTATTCAGAAAAAAATTATTTATCCTCTTTCTCAAGACTTTTAAAAGTAAATTTTCAAATCTTTATTTAGTTTTATGCATATATCTAGTTTTGGTTAGAGAAAATAGGATACTTTTTTTAGATTACTTATTAATAAATATAGATTTGTTGGATACTTTTTTTTGGGTTTAAAACCACTTTATTCCCAGAACAATTGTTATATTTATAATATTTATGAATAATACCTTAAATTTTATTTCCATATTTTAATTTTCTTTGATTTGAATTTTTTGAATTTTTTTCTTGATTTCAATAATTGAATTCTTTCTTGTTAATCTTTGAATTAGTATTTTTTTTTCCTCTTTCAAACTATTTTTAAGAGGAAATTTAAACAAATAATTGAAAAAAATGGATTGTTTATTTCAAAAATAAAATACGAATCGGGGTGAAAAAGGAAAGTTCTTATTTGTTTTGGTTTTTAATTGGTAAAGTTTAAAAACGAAAGAAAATTTCTTTTATAATAGACTTTTTTCATTTTTTTATGATTCTTCATTGCAACAAGTTTATTTGAAAAAGTGATTTTTTTGTTTATTTTTTATAAAAAAATCATCTTCCCTTTTCTATTTTAATGGTTTACACTTTTTTTAATTCCGCTGATTCGTTAAAAACATTTTGAAATCCAATTCCTAATAATATAAAACTAAAAATATTCATAAAACTTCTATGTTATAAAAAAAGTAAATTGTCATTATTCAATTTTGATTTTCTTTTATTTTTATAAATAGAGTAATTATTGATTTTATATTTCAAAATTTCGATATCTTTTATTACTCTTATTAATGTGCATTACTCATAGGTGAAAAAAAGTTGAAAACAATTGTTAATTTTGGACATTATGGAAAACAAAAAGTAAAATCAATTATTAGTAAAAAAAAAAATAACTTCAAAAAATAATCCATTATTTTTTTTTGTTATTTTAAGTGGGGGGGGGTTAATTTCATCTTACAACAGTTATGTTTTTTTTTTTAATTTATGAAATGAAAAAAAAAATGAAATAATTGTTTTTTTATTCTGAAATTAAAAGAAACCTATAGACACTATTGTATTATCCATATTTCCATATTTCCAAATTTTTATTTGGAAATTTTAATAAAGAATCATAATTTAATTTATCATTAACAAATGATAGGATAAATAATAGATCTTTATTTTTTTAAATCCAAGGGTAATATTGATATTATTTTTGTTAACTTGAATTAATTTTTTAATCCAAATTTTTCGATTTTAATTGGACAGGGTATAATTACATAAAAGATGATCGAAATCATCATCTATTTCTGAGTTATGATAATTTTTGTATCGATTACAAGATTTTGTTTTTATTTTATTCTTATCATAAACATAAGAATATCTATTTAAATAATTTATCTAGTTTTGAAATTTTAGAATGGGTGTTGAAAATTATTTTTTAAACTTTTTTTTTTTCGTTAGATTTTTTTTAATTTGAGAAATGAAAGGAAAATTTGGTAAATTTTATTTGATTTCTTGAATCAATTAAAAAAGTACCTTTAGCTTTTCCAGAATTCAAAATAATTGAGGGTAATCTGATATTTTACTCTATTCGTTTAAATCATGGAAAAGTGTTGTTAGTTTTCTTTTAATTTCTAAAAGTAAAAATAAACCACCATTGGATTTTCCAGATATTAAAAGAATTTATAAAAATCAATTATTTTACTCAATTCTTTTGAATTCGGTCATAGATAGGCACTATATATCACTTGGAGGTACTGGTGGTACTCTAAAACACTTATCAACACGATCTTTTGTTCATATTGGTATTATGCTTAATAATTTTTAAATGATCTTAAAATTTCCATCCAGAACTAGTTATTATCACGTTTTCTTAATTTTTTTTTTAGATTTAGTTCCAATAATTTTATTTTTTTCTATTTTCCAATTAATATTTTCTTTCTTTTTTTTTTAAAAACTTTAAATTTTTGGATATAGCCCCAATGCCCATAATTTCTGAGTTTTTTGAGTTTATATCTTCTTTATATATACAAATTCTTACTTAGTAAATTTTTGCTTCAGTTTTACAGATTATCCTTGGTGGGATGAATTTAAAAAATTGTTACTTTTTTTTATTTATGCAAACATCTATTAAGTGGAAACCATTTTGGGCTAAATTAAATATGACCAATCCAGAAAATAATGGGCTAATGTATATTGATTTAAACTTTTGTAATTTTACTCCATGATACTAACTTCATTTGGTTGAAGATCATTTTGATTGTTTTGTAATTGTCTTTTACTTTTTTAAAGTTTTTTTGTAAATTAGTTCCCTTTTCGAACCAAATTCCTAAATATTTTATTTTGGATAAAGTATTTGATTTAAAGTTTTTATCAATATTTGGCTCATTCTATTTTTTTTGAATAATTTTATTAAAGATATTAATTCTTTATCAATTTCTAATATTATTACATTATTAAAATTTCGTCATCTGATAATATTTGAACATATTGGACTAAAACTTCAATTTCTTGAATTAAAAAATAACTGATAAAGCCAAATATTAAAGGAAAATGTGTCTTCTAAATAAACACCAATTCCTTCTTTTTTATAATAATTTTGTAGCCAAATTTTAAGTTTTTTTCATTTTTAATATATTTAGAGAGTGTAGTGAACTAATATAAGACTAATTGTATCAAAAAAAATTTTAATATCAATTGTAACTATAAAAAATTCTTTTTTTTATATATATTTTTTTTGAGTTTTTCAAGTTCAAATAATATGTTTAATATTTTTATTCTTGGATACAATTGTTTTTGGATCCCAAATTGAGAATCTGAAACTATATTCCAAGAATCTTCAATTCCTTTATATATAAGTTTTAGTAAAAAAATCTCAATAAAGTATTATTAATTGAGATTGGCCTTAAATTTAAAGGAATTAAAAATAATACCATTATATTATTTTCAATCAAATCAACAAATACAATTCAAATCTACTAGATTATTGAAATTGTGTTCGTAGTTTTTTAAATCTTAAAATATTCAAATTTTGTAGAAAATTTTTTAATGATTGATCGATCAAAGAAAAACCCATACCAAAACATCTAATTATATAACCCATTCTTGTGTTGAGTCCTCCATTTTGTCTTTAATCATTTTTTTTTTCTATTATTTTAATTGATCTTACTTTTCGTTTTCAGTTTCTATTAGGTTCCAATTAAAAACCAAATTAAACTTTTTTTCCCTCTTTCCCTTTTTTTTCTCAAATGTGCAATAAATTTCTCCGAATTAAAGTTTAAAAAATATTAAAAAGTAACAATTTCGTTCAGAGAAAAAAGTTAAAATCTGAAAAATGTCATCGCATTATAGAACATACGAAAAAAAAAATTTACTCTTTGATCATAAAATCAATTTTTTTTCTAAAGAGACAAAAAACAGTAAAGAAAAAAAAAAAGTACTTTAAAAGAAAAGGGTTGGTTAAAATTTTCCAAAATTAGGTTTATTTTACTTGGTGTAACAATCAAACAATATTTCTTTCGGGTACAAAAAGAAAAAATATTCAGGATTTGAAAAATGGTTGGATTAAAAAAACAAAAAGAGTTTTGAATCTATTTTTTTTGGATTTGTAGTGGGATAAATTGAAAATAACCGAGAATTTGATTTTTAACCAAATATCTTTGAAACAGAAACAGATAACTCAAAAATATTAGAATAAGTTTTTCAACAATTATACTTTTTTCATCTTTGATCTTTACCGAAATCTGAAAAAGTTTTTTTTTCATTTCGAATTTTTCAAGACAGAAAATCATATTTTCAAGCCACATACAAATACCACAAGAAGAAACTTTCTGATATTCAACTCGAACTTGTTAAATAAAAAAAAAAAAAAAAGAAATTTTCTTATTTAATCTTTCATTGTTAATTGAACCCAAAAACTTGAAGAAAGGCAACAACTGACTTAGAAACACTCAATTTTCAGATACCCGTCGAATTAATGGTTGACTAATCTTTTATCGTCTTCAACAATCAGACACCAAAAAAAAACATTTTTTTTCATTTTTATTTGTCAACTTTTATTTAAAAAGACAAAAATGCAATCACCAACTTTAACTGTTAAAGAAGGAGAAAACAAAACCTTACTCGGGATTAGCAATGTGAAAATCTATTCCAGGGTTATGGCATCGTTTGCACAAACGACAATGGAATTGACCTTCCAAAATGATAGTGGCAAGACTTTAGAAGGCGAATTGCTTTTACCACTACCAGAAGACGCTTCAGTTTCTGGCTTTGCACTTGACATTCATGGCAAAATGGTTGATGCTGTTCCAGTTGGTAAGTTGTTTTTATTTTCTTTTATTTTAAACAACAACTGAACTTGCTGTCAAATAAATTTTTTTTCTCCTTTTCTGACAAAGAGCAAAAAAATATTTTTCCAAGTTCATACAAAAAAAGTCAAATCTTTCAAAGGATCAATTTTCCTTTTCTCCCTGTTTCAAAAAAAAACTATTTTGACAAATATTTTCCTCACCAATCAATCACTCATTAAAAAAAAATTAAAAAAAAATTCCCTTTTCCTTTTCTCCAAAACAATTAACTAATAAAAAACAAAAAACAAAAAAAAATATAATAGAAAAAGTCAAAGCGAAAGTAGTCTTTGAAAAAGAAGTCCGAAAAGGAGTTGATCCAGGGTTACTTGAGAAAGTCAAAGGCAACAATTTCAAAACGAGAGTTTATCCAATACTCCCCAACAGTTCAAGGACTGTTTCGATAACATACATCGAGCCACTAAAAAGGGCACCAAAGGAAACAAATGGAGTCTATGATCTTATGTTGCCAAAGGTGGAAAATTTAAAGAACTTTGAATTAAAAATGGAAGTTATGTGCTCTACACAACCAGAAATCGCAGAATCCGATTTACAAGATTTAAAATTCACACAAGAAGACAATGAAAGCGAACAAGGAGATGTGAATAACTTTGTATTAAAACTTCAAAAAAATGATATCACTTTAACCAAGCCCATGAAATTTGTTCTTCCAAATTTCTATCTTGACAACAAATTATATATCGAGCATGATGAAGTTGATGATCAAAACATATTTTGTATTGAAGATTTCCCCACGAACATTGAACTGGAAAATGAAGAAGAGAACGAAAAAGGCAAGGGAAAAAAAAGCATTCAAATAATTTGGGATTCATCAAGAGGCATTGCTGCGACTGATCCCAAATTTGAAATAAAATTAATTGAATTGTATTTAGACACGCTCCAAAAAGAATCAGAAATCGAAATTATAACCTATAAAGAGACGATCGATCAAAAAAAAATCTGGAAAATCGATGGAAACAACAAGGAGCAGACCATCAAGGAAATAGTTACCTATTTAAAGGAAGGGATCATATATGACGGGTGTTCAAATTTTGAATCAGTAAATTTAAATAAAAAGAATAAAAACGACAATGCTGTTGATTTAGTCTTATTGTTTACCAACGGATTTTCCAAATTAGGGAACGAAGAACCCGCTTGGTTAAAATCAAGTGCACCAATTTACACCTTTTCTGATCATGTTTCAACAAATCACTCGTATTTAAAAAAAATAGCAAACATAACTGGCGGGCAATATTTTAATTTACGAAGACTGATCAAAAATCGAAAAAAATTTAACCAAAAGGAAATCGAAAAAGAAAAACAAGAAGAAGAAGAAGAAGAATTGCAAGATTTTGATAAAATTATTGATCGAATCGGGCAATTTAGCTTTAGTTATTTGTACTGCGAAATCGAAGATGAGGAAAATAGTGGTGTATCCGAAATATACCCAAGCCAACCCAAGCCTGTGATTTTAAATGACGAGGGCAATGTTGATGGGGGCTTTACATTAACCGGTAAAATCAACAAAGAAAAGGCATCCAAAATCACAATATGCTATGGAATTGGCTCGAAGGTGGTCCATCGCTCAGAATATTTGATCGCCAAATCAGAGTCGATCAACGTCCTGTCTGAAAAGCGGATCTTATCCAAATATTGGGCGAACGAGAAGGTCAAAGCCTTGGCATTATTAGGAGACCAAATGAAAAATGAAATTTTGGACATTGGTAAAAATTATGGCATTGTGACTGAAAACACAAGTTTAATTGTTCTCGAAACCTTACAGCAATATTTGGAACATGACATTGTCCCACCAAAAAACAGCTTGCCAAAAATTTATAAGCAATTTATGGAAAGAAGAAGGTCAATTGAAGAACAAGAAAATAAAAGAGTACAAAATAAATTAAAACGAGTGAATGGGTGGTGGAACAAGAGAATGAGTTGGTATAACACGGATTATTATGGCCAATTTGAAAATAATGAAAGAATTCAAAAAAGCATTAAAGAAATTCAAACGGAAGTTGACAAAAGTGACAATTTGGTGAACGAACAATTACAAAAATTAAAGGATGTTAGAAAAATCTATGATGAAAAAGTGAAAAAAATGAAAATAGAGAAAGACGAAGAAATTGTTAGCGTTAATGTGCCATCACGAGTAAATCAAAATTTCAGTCCTGGCACTTTCCAATTAAGCACAACAGTTGAAATTCCCGATTTAAGTGATTTGCCAGAACTTGGTAAAAAGGCATGGAAGGGAATTAAAGAGAATAAGGAATTGCGCGAACGATTAAAGTTTGATCGAGAGCAATTAAGAAGCAAAATGAATTTTAATAAATCCAAAATCGAAGAAATAAAAAGAGCAATTATCAATTTCGATAAAGAACCAGAAAAACGAAAAATGGTTATTTTGAAACCATTAAAAAAACCAAAAAATATGCCCTCGAGGTCGAAAAAGAGGCGAAAAATGAAAAAAAAAGAAAAGAAGATGGATTTCAGAGAAGAAGAGGAAAGACAATGTGAATCGCTTGATCTACTAGAAGAAGAAAAAGAAATGGAAGAAGAAGAAGAAGAAGATGATGATGATGATATGGAATCATCTGACGAAGAAGAAGAAGAAGAAGAAAAAGAAAAAAAGCAAGAATCTGGTGGCAATGAACAAAAGGGGCCTTCCTTACAAATCAAAGAATGGGATCCAAATGTTCCTTATATGAATGAAATTAAAAAAGGGAAAGATAAAGAAGAAAGATACCAAATTTATTTGGAGCAGTGCAAAGAAAATGGAACAACACCAGCGTTCTATTTGGATGTTGCAACCCATTTTTTCACCCAGGGATGGAAAGAATTGGCAGTCAGAATTATCACAAACATTTTGGAATTGGGCTTGGAAAATGTGCAGCTGTTTCGAATCGTCGCGTATAAATTAGATGCAGAGGGCTTTGCCAAATATGCCTGCGACCTTTTTGAAAAGTCCCTTGTTTTAAACCCCGAAGAACCCCAGAGCTATCGCGACCTTGCCCTCGTGTATGCCAAACTCGGACAATATAACCTGGCCATTGAATACTTAATTAAAGTGCTGACGGGGAAATGGGATTCAAGGTTTGATGAAATCGAATTAACAGCACTACACGAGTTAAATGCGCTCTTGCAAAAATATAAGAGAGAAAAAATTGATTTTGATGAAAAGCAACTGCAAATTCTCCCCGAGGGGTTCATCACAAACATCGAGCTCGATCTGAGAATCGTTTTAGGCTGGGATACAGATATGGTCGATATCGATCTCTGGGTCATAGAGCCAACAGCTGAAAAGTGCTATTATGGTAATAACATGTCAGAAATTGGTGGCAAGGTTTCCAGGGATTTCACCCAGGGATACGGGCCAGAGGAATATTTGTTGAAAAAGGCACAAAAGGGGTTTTATGTTATACAAGCTAAATTTTATTCAAGCCATAATTCCAAATTGTCAGGGAAAACTTCTGCTGTTTTGACCTTTTATACCGATTATGGTAGAAAAAACGAAAAGCAGTACCAAGTTAATGTTAGACTTGAAGCTGCTAAGGATTGGATAGATGTTGCTTATGTTGAAATTTAATTTTTTTATTATTTTTATAATCAAACAACTTTTTCTTGCTCATCTTTTTTAATTCTATTAATTATTTTAATATCTTGAATTACTTGTATTGTGTGGAATTTCAGTTAAAGAAAATAAATTTATTCACAAAAAGAATAACACAAAAATTGTAGTCACTTTTTTTCCTTAGCAACACTTTGTTTTTTTGAAATTGTTCCAAATTTTGAAAGGAATTAGAAGATCACAATGCAAAAACTTTCAATTTAAAAGTTTTTACAAGTTATACTTTTAAAAACATGTATTTTAAGTAACAAATTTCCAATTTTTGGTTTTCATAAAAAGAGTTTCAGGTTATTGAAAGTTTACAAATATTTTTTTTTTTAGATAACTTTCAAAAATTTCAATTAAATTCAAAATGTTATCTTTTTTTAATTATTATTTTTATCCCTTTTTTTGGCTTACAAAAGTTTGTAACAAGTATTTGAAATTTGAAACAATATGAAAGAATATCAGAGACTGAAATTTGCAGACTGTCAGTCTGAAAGTTCCAAAAAGTATTAAAAGTATTTGTATGGATTGTGCTATTCTTGTCGTGTTATTTGTTTTTTTTTTTTGAATTTTAACTTATTTTTGATCTTTCTGTTAATATTTTTATTTATTTTAAAATGTTGTCATGGAATTAAGTATGGATATACAATGATTATCAATATAATTTTTTGTTCTTCCATCTGAATATTTCGAAAAAAATATTTTTTATTCAGCATAGTGGGTCATAAACTTATTTTTGAGGTCTTTAATCAAATTTATAAATATAAATTTAGGATTTCAACAAGTACCGTAAGGTACCGTTATTTACCTAGATTTTTTGAAGCTTTTCTGTTTTATCTGTATAATCTATGAATTTTCATTAGGTTTTTTTATTACTTTAGAAATAAACAGAAAATTTTAATAAATTTTCTATTTATTTCTAAAGTAAAAAAAACCTAGAACAATTCAAAAATAAACAGAAAACTCAAGAAATGCTAACAGAGTGTTTTTTAATTTTTGAAATCAATATAAAATTTAATAAAATTTTTTTTTGTTTCATAAAGTAAAAAAAACTTTTAAGTTTTTTTCTTTTGATTCTCTTTTTTATTCTCGAAAATATATTAATTTTTAAATATAACTTAAAAACCCAATAAAACCTAAAGAAAAGTGGGGTAAAGTGCCTATTTTTTAGAGAATTCAAAAGAATAGAGAAAAATCAAAAATTTTATCTCAATTCTTTTAAATTCTTGAAAACAAAACAACATTTTTTTTTTTTTTTAATTCAAAAGAATTTTAAAAAAAAATTAAAGATTTTTCTCAATTCTTTTCAATTAAAAAAAAAGTTAATCACGTTTTTTTAATTCCAATTTTTGTTTCGAAAATCAATTACTTTTCTAATCAAAACAAAATTAAAAAAAAAAACCTAACAACAAATATGAGACATTAGCAAACCTTCTATTAAATAACGATAAAAAAAAAAAGTATTTTATGTTTTTTTTATTAAAAACTTATCGCAGGGGTTTATGTTCTATAGTTTTGGAAATAGATGAAAAATATTATTTGTTTGGTTTATCAAATTGAAATGAAGATATATTTTTTAATATATTGGAAAACTACGTATCTATAAAAAAACAAATAAATAAGGATATTACTACTGACAATATTATGTAAATATATACATCTCTTATTTAATCTGGGATAAGATAGAGAATATTCGAAAAAAAAATTTAAAAAACAGACAGAAACAATACCAAAAAAAAAAAAACTAAAATAAAATTATGATTTTACTTCATAAAGAGTTGTAAAATAATTTTGACGAAAATGAAACAATTCAAGTATAAATACTAATTAAAACTCATCTGAAAATGAAAATTATAAGTTAGAATATTATAGTGATATTGAATAATTAAATATAATAAGATTTAAAATAATTAACTTTTTTGAAATTTTCATAATTCTTTTCATTTAGAATTCTTAGATCGGCTAAAAGATTGCAATACCAAATTGTAAAAAAAAAATTATCAAAAATTTTTTAATCTTTCTCTTTGAAAGATCTATTTGTTAAAAACAATAAAGGAAAATAAGATGCATTATTTTTCAATTTAGTCCTCAAATATCGTTTTATCTATCTAGGCAAATGATCTTAATCTTTTTAATTTGGAAAAATGTGATTATTTTTCAATATTAAGCTTATTTCTAGAAAACCAACCCTATTTAGAAATTGGTCAAAGGAAAAATGATTCGACTTGTCCCTTAAAACCATTTTGAAACAAAATTTCACAAAACAATTATTTTTTTCCAATTCACATTTTATCCATTTGTTTATAAAAAAGTAAAAGATATTGCAAAATATAAATTTTCGAAAATCTACATCAGATATTCTTGTGATTTAATTTCAAACTTACAGTTTTCTTTTAACATTTGGTGAACAAAGATTTACAAGGTAAGAGTTCATAATACCCATTTTCCTGGTCTATTAACTGTTCTTCAAATTAAACCAGTGCTTTTTTTCTTCTTCGTATTCCAAGAACACATCGGATTCAATACCAATTGTATACCAAAGTTCAAATCCGCCTCCAAGTAAAACTCCTTTACCTTTTGAGTAAATTTTAATTGATGAATCAGAATGGTGTTTTTCATTTTTCGTACTTTGTCTTGGTTTGATCACATGAATTGTTTTTTTTTAAGGTTAATAACCTCAAAAATTTACCAATTGATACTTCTTGTTACAAATTGTATTTTTTAATAATAGAGCCTCTATCAACCAAATCCGATTACTTATTGGTTATCTTTACGTCTGTTTCAACTTTTAATTCATAAACCTTTCTCCAAAAAAGAAAAACAGCTTATAATTTAATTAACTGGATTTCCAGGTCTAAATTGGTTCTTCTTGTCAAGAACAAAAAATATTTAATTATAAAATTGTTCAAGATACTAAATCAAACAGAAAACCGCTTTTAGGAAATAATTAGACACTACCATTAGGAAAAAAATCAAACAAGATAAGAATGAGAGAAATTAAATTTCAGATAATTAATCATAAAATTCATCTAAGAAATTATTTATTTTTTCACAATTTTCTTTTTCAAAATGTCTGATAATGAGATAGAAGACATTTGGTCAATATCGAACCTTCGGAACAATGCAAAAAAACGCAGAAAAAACAAAAAAAAAAAAAAAAAAAAAAAAAAAAAAAAAAACAAGCACTTTCACAACCACAACCCAAACAAGAAAAAGACGAAGAAGAAGGAGAAGAAGTCGAAGAAAAAGAAAATTTAACGAGAAAAAGGAAATCAAAAACAAAAAATGATCAAACAAAAGAAAAAACAAAAAAAAAAAAGAGTAAGACTAAGAAGAAGAAAAAGAAGAAGAAGAAGAAGAAGAAGAAAAAGAAAAGACTTGAAAAACATTCACATAAAACCCATAGCGCTAAGAATCAAAAAAAAATGAATAACGATCTTGATCTTAATACACCCATGGTACCACTCGTGCGGTCTCATACGATCAGCCTTCCTCAGATGATCTCCGAGAAAAAAAAACGAAGGGTTTTAACCGATACAGTTCGAGCAACGGCTTCAAACTCTACACAAGATCCGAATTTAGATATTTCGCTTTCTTTTGAAGAAATTATGGAAAGAAATAACTTGTTAGTTAGCGAACCAAAGAAGCCACAGGAACTGACAAGAACAAAGACATGGAGTTATAACACCCATAATCCTTATTCTTTGAACGGTGGAATCCAGACCATATCGGACGACGAAGATGATTCTGAAGATTCAGACTTTGACAAAAACGATTCGCTGACAACAAACCCAGAATTAATCACAAGCTATGCTTTATATAAAGAATCAAAAGAATCAATCGAACAAATCTTTTCTGTTCAACAGAACGATGAAGAGAGTGAAAATGAAATCATTGAGAACCAAGACAACCTCGAAGAAAAGGAAAAAGAAAAAGAAAAAGAAAAAGAAAAGGAAAAGGAAAAAGAAATTCACTTTAATCAGCAACAACCCAAACAAAATATCAACCAAAACCAATCTTTCAATTATAATAATTTTCATCAAAAATTAAACCAAAATAAAAATTCTCAACGTATTTTAATCAAATTCATCAATGAAAAAGGAAACGATTTGTTTATCCAAGCAAATACAAAATCGCCACTCTCGATAGCGTTTTCTAAATACACAAAAAAAATGGCACCAGAAGGAACACTAAAGTTTATATTTGATGGCGAACAATTGTCTGGAGAAGAAACCCCCGAAGAACTTGACATGGAGGATGAAGATCAAATTGAAGTCAGCAATGGATAAAACATTTTTTTTTTTTTTAAGAAAAATATTTTGTAAAATTGCTCCTTTATAACTGAATTTTTCATCTCGATTTTTTTTTAATAACTTTTTGGTTTTTGATAAAATCACTTTTTTTTAACAACTCTTAAGGATTGTACTAATTTTATATTTTGTGAATATTATTTTTATGACTAACAACGTGTTTATTACTTACAAAAATGTTGAGACTAGAAATCTTGTTAAAAATTAAAATTTTAGGGTTTTTTTTCCAAAATTTTTCTGATTTATAGAAAAACGTCTTTTTCCTACTGATATCTAAATCCCTAATTTAGATTAAAAAGTTTTCAATATCAAAATCCTCTTTTGTTGAAATACTTACTTTCAACTTCATTTTAAAATATAATAGAGTTGAGTGCAAGAGTATAAATATGTTTTCAGATATGATGGAAAAAGAAGTGAAATAAGAGGGAAACCAAATTGATATTTATTTTTTTTCTAGAATCAATAAAAGTTTTCTGATCTAAATATCAAGGAATATTTTCATTCAAAATAATAAATCTTAAAATTTGCTATATTTTCTCTTTACTTGGATTCATCAACTTTTAAATCATTTTTCCAGGTTTTTTACATACCCCAAACTCTAATAATCAATAACCCTGGATCGATAAACCAAGAATATTTAAAAAAAAAAAATATTGTGTATAAAAATATAATAAATAAACAGTTGTTAATACAAGTGTTGTCAAGTGCCCAGTTTTTTTTTTTAATTTTTGAAATAAAAAAAATTTGAAATTGACTTTTTTTTGATCATAAAAAACCTGACCTAATAAATATTTCAAAAGGGAAAAGTTCTATCTTCATAGAAAAATAAGAAAGTTCATATATTCCCAAAATAGATATTCTTATGTTTACGATAAGAATAAAATAAAAACATAATCTTTCAATTTATTCGAAAAATATTTTAATCCTGAATTAGATGAAAATATTGAACATTTTACATGGGCTTGTCCATTCTATAAAGTAAATCTAGAAATTTGGATCAAAGAATTAATTCAAATAAAAAATAATTAAAATAATAATATCTAAGGTATATTCGAAATAAAGATTAATTATTTATGCTATCATTGATCAACGATTTCGAAAATTATATTTCTTTATTAAAATATACAAACTTAAAAATTAGAAATTAGGTAAGTGATGTTGAGTACATAGAATGTTTTCGAGTGTCTAGGTTTTTTTTTTTTAATTTAAGAAATTAAAAGAAAATTTCACAAATTTTCTTTTTATTTTGTAAATTTTTTTAAAAAAAAACCAAAGTATGATTTTCTTGTTTTTTTTTTTCTTTTATTTTGAGAACCTATAGATTTTTGAAATAAAGAGAAAACTTGAGAAAACCTAAAAAATTTTTTAATTCCATTTTTATTCTGGATATCAATTCATTTTCAGAATAAACAGAAAATATGAGAAAGTATATAGGAACTTTTCTAATTTCCTAAAGAATTGAGAAAAATAAAACTTTGTTCAATCGTTATAATATCTGTAAAAGCCACATATGCTTTTTTAATCATTATTTATGTTTCCAAAATCAGTTTATTTGACGAATGAAAACTAAAAAAAAAAAAAACATCAAATGCCGTGAGACAAAATGAATATCATCCCTTTAAAATTATAAAAACAGAAAAAAAAGACATTCGTTCTTTAATCAGTTCTAATTTTAATTTTTATATTTTCGGATTTTGGCTCAATGATTTCATTAAATATAATGGAATTTAGATTAAAAAGACACTAATAATGATTTTACCGTAATAAAATGTTTTTTTTTAAAATTTTGAAAATTAAATGAAAGTATTAGTTAGGTTACAAAATTATGATGAATTTATTTTCAAAAAAATAAATTATATCACCATTAGAAGGTTACTTTTAAAAATTTTCTTTCTCAAATTTTATGATGGTGCAGATTCTTGAAAGTCAAATAGCGAAATAAAAAAGAACATATTGATATTGAAAAAAAAATATTAGATATTTACATAATAATGTGAAAAATTTAATGATATCGCTATTTATCACAATATACACATTTTTTTGATATAATATTTGTGAATTTATTTAGATAAATTTCAAATTTAATATATAATCTGAAAAGAAAAAAAGAAACTTATAATAATTCTAAACTATTATTTAATAATAATTTACTAACAAATAATTTGAAAATCAGATTATTTAAATATTTTATATCAAGTTAATTAACATACAGTTAGAAATATATAACTCGAAAATTGTAAACATAAATTATTTAAAATCTTAGATTCACACCTTTTTTTCGGAAATACACAAAATAAAAATAAAAATACAAAGTCTTATTTACAAAAAAGAATTTAAATTGGAAAATTTGGTAATTTCAATTAATAAAAAGAATTTTAAATTCAAAAACAAATTAAAAAATTTATCTCTATCTTATCTGGATAAACTAATAAAAATTTAACCAAAGAATTAACAAAAAAAAACACAATAAAATTAATTGGAATTCAAAGAATTTAAAACTTTTTAAAAACAAAATTCAAAATTATAATTATAAAGAGATATTAAATTCTATTAGTTGGAAATTTTGTTCAGTTTTTTAAATTCCAGAAATAAGTAAGAAAATTTCTTCAATTTTCTTTTAATATCTTAAAAAAAAAAAAAATACCTTTATCTTTTCTAGAATTCAAAAGAATTGAGTAAAATATTCCTCTATCTCATTTTTTTTTAATTCTATATAAGCACAGTTATGTTTTCTTGAGTTTTCTATTTTATTTGGCAAAACTATTGATTTTCGTTAGTTTTCTTTTGAGTTTTCTATTTATTTGCGAAGATTTCTATTTTATTTGGAAAAACTATTGATTTTGGTTAGATTTTCGAAATAAAACAGAAAACCTCAAAAAAACATCGAATTCTTCACAAATAAATAGAAAACTCAAAAGAAAACTAACGAAAATCAATAGTTTTGCCAAATAAAATAGAAAACCTCAAAAAAACGTAGAACACTTCACCAATAAAACAGAAAACTCCAAGGAAACCCATGCACCCTAAGGCACTCGAGAGCACTTACAAAACCAACAAAAATATTTTAAAATAATTTTAAATCAAAAAAATATTTCATTTATCCATCAAGCTCAACAATTCAAAAATTCAGAACATTCAATAACTGCTTAAATAGATATTACTATGAAATAAATAAAATTTCAATAAATTTTCTTCCATCTAAACTATTTTTCATAAATTTTGACTCACTTTATAATGTTAATGGAAGTTGTTTTGAAGGTTTATTCCAGTATTCTTAACAAAAATTATTTTCAAATTTTTGGATCAGAATCATTTTTTCTAATTTTGCAAATTTTAGTTTTGCTTTTTCAAATTTTTGTTTTTCTTTTGTTTTTTCTTTTTTTTTTTTTTTTT
This sequence comes from Anaeramoeba flamelloides, assembly GCA_027625915.1. Taxonomy (NCBI): domain Eukaryota; family Anaeramoebidae; genus Anaeramoeba; species Anaeramoeba flamelloides. The sequence continues at coordinate 12,538,777 of JANTQA010000036.1, forward strand.
TTTTTTTTTTTTTTTTTTTTTTTTTTTTTTTTTATACTTTTTCTTTTTTTTTTTTTTTTTTTAAAAGATCATGTGGAAAAAAAAAAGAGATCTTCGAAAAGACAAATAATCACTAAGAAAATTGAGACTATGTAATGTCTTTGAAAATGGATTTAATTATTCATAAAAAATATTGTTGTTCAACTTTTTTACAGTGAAAGTTCAGTAATAAAAAATGGGTAATGCTCATTTCAAAAATTGTGACTCACTTTTTTTTAGTTTTTGGTTTTATTTTTTTTAATTTTTAATATATCAGGCTTTTATAGATTTAGAATGACTTAAAAGAGAATTACAAATCATATGTAATTATTAATTGTTCTTGAATACTAAAGGATAATTTTTTTTTTTCAATTTATTATTTCAGGTGAGTCACAATTTTTGAAAAAGAGTTTATTTTATATATTAACATTCCGAGATTAGAGAATATTGAGATCACTTGTAATGGGTGTTTCCTTCCTATACTAATTATAGGTTGATATTTTTAAATAAATTACAGTAAGTTTCACTTTTAAGGAACAAACTTTCAACGAAAATTAAGGTAAAAAAAAAGATCTCAAATTAAAGCACAAAATTCAAATTTTAGTAAAAATAAATTGTAAAAAAAAAAATTCCAAATTTTGTGCCTTAATTTGAGATTTTTTTGTGCCTTAATTTTTGGTTGAAAGTTTGTGCCTTAAAAGTGAAACTGACTGTATTATATTTAATTATAAAGAAACAATTTTCAAAGATGACAATTTGATATTATTTTCAGAAATAGATAATTGTGAAATCTATGATTTTAAGCTTAAATTCCTGAAAGACAATTAAAGTCTAAGGACAACTAGAGTAATTTACATTCCATCTTAATAAATATAATAAAAAAAAAATAATTTTTTTTTTTTAGGAAATCGAACCAAAGGAAAATAAATATTTAAATCAACAATCCAAAAATCAAAAATTGTTAAAAAATACCTTCTTAACCCACAAAGCTTTAAAGTCTTCGATTAGGATTTCTAAAAAATAAACAAAAAAAAAGAATAAATTCATTTTTTAACTACTATTATAATTCACTACCAAGTTGAAGATCAATAATCTTAGAATAAAATAACACTTAATACAAGATAATCTTTTTTCCCCACTACAAGATTGTAAACCTTAGAAATTAAATATTTATTTTTATTTAATATTTAACGAATAATTTAGCAAAGTAAAATTTTTACTTCTATTTAATAATACGAAAGATTGTTTTCAAAATAAAATGTCATCAAGTCTGGGTTTTATTTTGAAAAAAATTGTTCACTAGGGTAGTTGTTTATATTCTTTCGATCTTGTAAAATAAATATGAGTGATTAATATTCAAAAAGAGTAATTTTTATTTTTTTCATTTTTGCTTTTTTTCTTTTTTTAAAGTGAGACAACAAACAAAAAAAAATCATAAAATGACACAACTCGAAAACCCACTTTTACAAATTAATTCCCTTATTACAACAACACTAAAAAATAAGTGCGCTTTAATCTCTCCATACACTATTACAAAAAAGCTCCAAGATCAAAACCATAATAAACCAATCCCTAATTATGACTACAGCATTTCGAATGCCAAGCAATTAAACGGATCAATTGTACGTGTTTCTGGGATGTTACAATACAATTTTGGAATTGAATTTTATCCAGGAATACAACTTTTTGAAGAAGAATTTACTGAACAAAATATTTCCTCTATTAACCAAGAAAAAGAACAAAAAAAAGAGCAAGAACAAGAACAAGAACAACAAAAAGAACAAAAAAAAGAAAATTTCACCAAAATTGTTACAGGCTGCTATCGAGAATCTTCACAACACTCAATCCTTTCAATCCCAGACAATGAAGAAAAGATTAAAAATTTTTTAAAAGATCAAAAGTTATCGGAAACTACATGGCAAAGAACACTAATTCGATCTGTGCCTTTCCCAGGATCAACTAAATGGGCCAATGAACTTTACAAAAGGGAAACTAAGAAAGAGACTGAACAAAAAAAGTTTTCAGAAATTATTATCAAAATTTATGATCAAGAAACTGATCAAGAAGAAAAAAAGAAAACAGTCGACGAAGATCTTAAATTGAATAATTTATATGAATTTTTTGGTATCCTTTCAATAATTACAGAAGAGAAAGAACCCCAAACATACCAAGAAATTATAAATACAGAACAAAATGACAGCATTTTAAATTCTTATCAATCGATCAATAATAATACAATGTCATTATTTTCTACAAGCGACAGTGACGAAGACAGTGGAAACGAAGTCAATAATAACAAAAAGGAGAACATAAACAAAAAGGAAATTGAAATTGAATTAGAAGAACAAATCCAAGAAGAAAAAAATAAAGAGAGCCAAGATTTTTCGATAGTCTTGCATTGCTTTTCATACCGTAAATTAACTGGTAACCCATTTCTTGACAAGACTCCAATAGTAATTAAAAAAAAGGAAAACGAAATAAAAACTGAAAAAAACAAAGAAGAACAAGAAGAACAAGAAGAAAACAAACAATTGGAAGACAAGAAAGAAAAGAAAGAAAATGTAGAAAAAGAAGAAAAAGATGAAAATAAATCAAACAAAAAAAAGAAAGACAAGAAAGAAAAGAAACAAAATATAGAAAAAGAAACAAAAATCTTCACTGAAAAAGAATATTGTGAATTAAGAAGTAATCTTATAAATTGGATAGCCACAAAAATCGGTCAAGATTTACTTTTAGCAGAATACATATTGCTCTGTTTAGTTTCAAAAGTGAGATCTCGACAGAATAATACAATTCTTGGAAAATTTTCTTTAAACATCTTTGGTGTTGACAATCATGAAAGTATTCAAAATTTAATTTCGGATATTGTCCCCCGTGTTGTTTATTTACCAATGGAACGAGAATCACTAAATAAGAATAAATGGATACCATGGAAAGATTACGACAAAGAAATTTTGGTACAAACACCATTGCAAGCAGCTGATGGTACAGTAATTTTGTTTGATGAGACAAAACTGACTCGGGGTAAATTAAAAGAATCTGCTGTCCAAAATTTAAAAGGGGCACAATGTATGATTAAAAACCAATATCTTGATTATGACTTTAAATGGCATTCACTGAAATTTTTGACAGATTTTCCTGTTGTTGTAATTTCCAAAAATAAAGCAATGTTAGAAACATCACTATCGATTCCTTGGCTACCCAAACAAGAAGAACTGGAAAAGGGGAAGAGAGTAGAAACAGGAAAAAAAGAAGATAATAAAACAGAAAAAGAAAAAGAAAATAATGAAAAACAAGAAAAGAAAAACGAAAAGGAAAACGAAAAGGAAAAGGAAAACGAAAAGGAAAAGGAAAAGGAAAAAGGAAAAGGAAATGAAAAGGAAAAATCAGATATTTCTTTGGATAAAATGAGGAAATATCTCCAAAATATAAGAGAGTTGCCTTTTAAGATTGGCGATTCCAAAAAAGAAACAGAAATCACAAAAAAAATTCAAGACGAATTTGTGAAAAGAAGGAAAAAAAATCATCCAAATGTTAATATAGATACCATACATCAATGGATTTTACTCATCGAATTATGCTCATTAACTTTTGGAAGATCAATAATTTCTCAAAATGTTTGGGAAAGGGTTTTAAAACTTGAAGATTCTTTATATGAAAGAATGCAAAAATTTGAATTAAAATTTAAAAAAATCGAATCAAATAAAAAACAAAAAAAAATAAATAACAATAAAAAAAAAATCCAAAATAAATAAATGAATTAAATCAGAAAATAAAAAAATACATTGAATTTTAAAGAACCGGATTTATTTTTATTTATTACAAAATTTAAAAATAAAAAATCCTTTTGTATTAATTTTTATTTGTTAAGAATTTTAATATTAGTAGCAATATCATAGAACTATCAGAATTGTTAAAACTGACAAGAAGGCTGATCGTTTTTTTAAAAAAATGAAAATAGATTATTACAATATTTTTTATTGAAGCTGTATTTCATTTATTAAACAATTCGATAAATTTAACAATCATCCCAAAATGATAGATATATATACTTTTTTTTCCTTTTTTTTTTTTTTTTCAAAGTGAGAGGAGAATTGTAAACCCAATATATATCTATCATAGAGTATTATGTAGTTGAATTGAGTTAATATTCAATTTTCTTGTTTTTAAAATTTAATCAACAAGTTGATAAGATACAAATTTCACAAATAATTGAAGAAAATAATAAAAAAAAAATAATAGAAAAAAAATTGAGAATTTTAATTTTAAAATATTACTGAAATTTTATTGTCAGATATCAGTTTTTTAGAAAAAAATAGACTTTTAATTTAAAATTTGAAGAGACTCGACAAAAACATTTGAGAATAAATATTGATAAAATTCTAGTAAAAAAAAAAAAAAATGAATATTTCAATAATAAATCTTTTAATCTTGATTGCCATTACAACAATTTTTTTTTGTATTTATTAATTTTTTCAACATAAAATATCTATATAATGGGTTTATTATTTAAAAAAAAGGGGGGGGGTTCAAAGCTTTTATTGTTTTTATTTTTCTTTTAATTATTTTTTTGATATAATTGTTATTATTATTACCATTATATTTAAGAGAATTAATTCACTATAATTACCATTAATTTTCAGGTACGCATAAATCTATTTTGATTTTTTTTTTATCCTAGCTATAATTTAGGCAAGATTATAACTCAATGGATATCTTTTCTTTTAAAAATGATAAGAAAATATTTTTTTTTAAATAAAGAAATGAAAAAGAGAAAAAAACAGAAAGAAATTAAAAAAAGAAAAAAATAGTAGAAAAAAGAAAAAACTTCAGTTAAAAGTTTTATTTATTATCTTATGAGTGTTAAACATTTTGTTTGTTATTTCCAATCATCTCGAAAATTTATTGATCGCCAACACAATGTATTTTAATATAAAGGTTTAAATATCTAGTAAACGGGAGTTCAAATGATATATATATATATATATCACAGGTATGACGATTTTTTTGATGTCATGAAACGCGTTGGCGCACGCGTGAGCGACACGTAAAATTCGTTTACCCGATATATATATATATATATATATATGATTTTTTTTTTTGAAGGAAAAATAAAAACTCAAAAATAATTCTTCATTGAAAACAAAAAAATCAATAAAAGCAATAATAAAATAATGAAAATAATTGAAAGAATAATCCATTGTATTTTATTATTTTGATTGTAAAAAAAAAAGAAATTTTGAAAAATTTTGAATTAAAATTAATTTTTATGTAATTAAATAATTTTGTAAAATAAAAATTTATGATTGATCACAAAAAAAAAAGTATAAATAAAAAAGAAAATCAATTAAATACTAATCATTTAGATATCAAATTTATGGAAACTCTAATTTAAATCTTCTCTACATCTGGACTAACTATTTTAATTTTATCTTTATTGGTTCAATACTGTTCAGTTGTTATGATAAAGGTAATAAATATTTTAGAACATGTAAATATAATAAAGAAATAATATTATAATTCTTGATAGTAATTTAAAAAGTGAAGGGGCTTATTACTTATGTTATGACATTTTTTGATTTTTTCCTTTAATTTAAATAAATGATTATTGTTTTAAAATGTAGAAAGGGGAAATTTGGGGCAAAAAGGTAAAAAAGTATTGTTTGAAAACAATTTTGTAAAAAAATAAATAATAAAAAAATGAAATTATTATTTTAACTATTGTCAATAAAGTTATTCCTAAGGAAATAATTGTGAATAAATTAGAAATACGCTAAGCTTTATGTAAAAAAATAGGAGTAAAATGGTTTTATTGTATCAAAAAAAAAAAATTAACTAATATGATTTTCTTACTCATGTGTTGAAATATAACTCAAAAGCTGAAAAAAAAACACTGATCACATTTTCCAAATTCGAAATTGTGATAAAAATTTTTTTTAAGATAATAATTTTGAATTTTTTTTTGAGATCGTAAAAAAAAATATTATGGGGTGGTGTACGTAAACACTATAAATTAGATGAACCGATCTAATTTGGACTTGATAAAAAATTCTAATTTTGACGAATTTTTGAACTCATTGTGTGAATTATTTAAAAAAGAATTATTCATTTACCCAAGGTTTAAAGTGTCTACAATTTTATGTGTTTTAAACGGGTAACCCACTTTTATTGTTATAGAATTGTGCAAATATAAAATCAAAGAACAATATATGAAATTTTAACTCAAACCCCCCACTTAAATAGAAAATCACAAACTATTATTGTTTTCCAAGGCTTTTAAGTCTATTAAATCTTATACACGTACACACACACACATATATATATATATATATATATATATATATATCGTTGTTTTTAAGTTTTTTCATTTGCGTTTTTTCACTTTCCAGAAACGAAAAGTATGATTTCAAAAGAATTCGAGTACTTTTTCAAAAAAGAAAAAACGAAAACAACGAAAGAAACGAAAAAACATTAAAAAAAAGCGAAAAAACGCGATTTTATACATCTTTTGTGTTTTTGAAACGAAAACTTGTATTACCTGTGATATATATATATATATATATATATGTCTTTATGAAGTTTAAATTAGAACTTTTTAGATCACTTGAATCTATCAAGTGCCGAGGTTTGAAAAATAAGATTTGTTTTTTGAAATTCACTAATCAGTTACTTTGCTTTTTTTTTTTTTTTTTTTATTATTCAAAAATAAAAAACATTTAATAAGGTTAAAAAAAATATTCAAATAAAACTTGTTTGATCGAAAATTAAATGAATTATTTATTGAAATCAAATAGATGTTTGTAAAATTTCTGAAAAGGCTTCAATAAAATCTAAAATAATGAGAAGAAACTAGAATTAAACAACAAAGGTTTATTAAACAACAATTTTAATAATAATTTATAGACTTTTGATCCTTTGCTTTCTTTTCAATAGATATTGTTTTTTTTCAAAGTGAAATTAATTGAAATTTTTATATATTATTGTATAAAATTAAAAAACAACAATAAATCTTTTTGAAAGTTTCAATAATATCTTATCGAAAGTTCATTAAATAATAAAAAATATTTTAATGATTTAAAAGTATCTCTCAGCACAGATTCAAAATGAAAAAAATCAAAGAAAAAGAAAATCAGCACTATAAAAAAAATGATTGTATCTTCATCTCTTTTTGAATAATAATTAATTTTATTAATGTTCATAATCATTTATTCTTAGACTCATCCAATTAAGATCTTTTTTGAAATTATAGAATTTTTTAATTATTTCTTGGTTGTTCTCTCTTCTGTTCTCTCTTTAATTTAACATTAAGGATATTTGTAACAACAATTTTTCTTATCGGAAAATAAGATTATTGGAATTTTTGTATAGAATCTCCCTAATTTCTGATTTTAACATGAATAAAAATATTTTTCAGGATTTGACAATTATTCCTGAAAATATCTTTGCCAACTCAAAAATATAAGTTTTAATTTTTGTTCTATTATAAAAAATCTAAATAATATAGAATATCCTTGCATAATTTTCCATATTGTTTAAGGGTTATGGATTTTTTCAACATTAATGAAATTGAAAATTTTTCTCAATTTATTTCAGGATTTTTTTAATTATCTCAACTATTTTTTTTAGATTATCATAAATTTGTTGGTTATCAAGAAAAAAACACAAATTCATAATCTAGATTATTGTGAAAAGATAAATTAATCACTAATTTGCCAATTTGTGATGATAATTCTAATATTGCTGATAAATCTGTATTATATTTTATATTTTTTTTACTATTTTCGGAAAAAGTTTGTGATGTATTGATATCTTTGATCAAAAAAGTAATTCGTAGACCTAAATTGATTAATTTTCCTTTAAAAGGACTTTATTTTTATTTATTTAGAGAAAAGGGTCATTAAAGATAATTTATCAAATGTAAAAAAAGAGAAGGAGAAAATTAATATATATATATAAACTATTTTTCATAAATTTTGACTCACTTTATAATGTTAATGGGAGTTGTTTTGAGGCTTTATTCCAGTATTCTTAACAAAAATTATTTTCAAATTTTTGGATCAGAATCATTTTTTCTAATTTTTCAAATTTTAGTTTTGATTTTTCAAATTTTTGTTTTTCTTTTTTTTTTTTTTTTTTTTTTTTTTTTTTTTCTTTTTCTTTTTCTTTTTTTTTTTTTTTCTTTTTCTTTTTTTTTCTTTTTCTTTTTCTTTTTTTTTCTTTTTTTTTTTAAAAAGATCATGTGGAAAAAAAAATAGATCTTCGAAAAGACAAATAATCACTAAGAAAATTGAGACTATGTAATGTCTTTGAAAATGGATTTAATTATTCATAAAAAATATTGTTGTTCAACTTTTTTTCAGTGAAAATTCAGTAATAAAAAAATGGGTAATGCTCATTTCAAAAATTGTGACTCACTTTTTTTTTAGTTTTTGGTTTTTTTTTTTTAATTTTTAATATATCAGGCTTTTATAAATTTAGAATGACTTAAAAGTGAATTAAAAATCATATTGAGTTATTAATTGTTCTTGAATACTAAAGGATATTTTTTTTTTTTCAATTTATTATTTCAGGTGAGTCACAATTTTTGAAAAAGAGTTTATATATATATATATATATAATATTATCTTTTCCATAACCAAAATAGAAACTATCCGCGTCCTCGGACAGGAGGAGTCAAAACCCTATAGAAAGGTTATCGATTACAGATAAAAATTCCACAATCTGTGATTAATAATTGATATTCCACAACTCTAATTGTGGGGCACTAGGTTCCCGAATTTATATATTTTTAACTATTTTAAGTATTTTTTGTTAAAAGTTCTTTATTTTGCGAAATAAATGTTAATATTTATATGAATTAATAACTTGAAAACTTTCATTTTTAATAGAATGGAAAATTCATTCTCTCTATTATTTATTTTTTCTTGAATGAAAAATTATTCTGTTTAAAATAATTCTCTTTTGATTAAAATCGATCAATTCATGAAATGTTTTAATTATTTTGAGTTACCAAGGGTTATAATTAAATTTTTGTTTACAATCAAAACAGAAATAAAAATAATAAAAATAATAATAATTATTTAACAAGATCTTTCTTTGTAAATTTTAGGTTTAAAACCTCCTTTAAGTGGCTAGATTAAAATTTTAAATTGAAACAAATATGGATATTTTTACTAAAATCTAAAAAAAATCAAAAAGGTAATGGATTGAAGAAACATTTATTTTTTAGTTAAATGATGAAAATCTCAAAAAAAAAATATTAATGCACCCACGTTAAGTAGATAAAAGGTATTACATTTTATTTGTTTTTCAAGAAAACAAAATTTTCGTTAAAACAAAACTCAAATACCAAACTGAGCCATATTATAAAAACAATAAATATTTGAAATAGTTTTACCAAACTTGTTATCTAATAAAATATTTCAAAAATAAAAATTAGTTTTTTTTTATGGTGTGTAAGTGCATTAAGAAGATTTTAAAAAGAAATATAAAAAAGAATTATTTTTTTTTTTTTTTTTTTAACAAATTTTCAAATACCTTGTACCAAAAGCTAAAAAAGTTTTAAAAAATTAAAATGATCAGAAAAAAAAAAATAAATATTAAAAGATATAAAATGAAATATTAATAATCATAATTATCACGATAACGATTTCTTCTTGGTGGGCTTCTACTTGGAGTTCTTCTATAGTTAGAACCATAGTTGTCTTTTTGTTCTCTCATGGAATATACTGGACTAGGACTTCTTTGATAAGATCTTCTATAACGAGGGCTTGGTGGTCGATAAGATCTTGGTGGTCTATAAGATCTTGGTGGATAATAAGGTCGTCTCCTTGAAAAGTCCATTCTTCTTCCTCTGTTTGAGTCATAAAATCCTATTGGGTAATCAATAATAAATTGAATAGAAAGGAAAGAATTTTGATTTGAAAAAAAAAAATATTAGAATATTGTAATTATAATTATAATTCAAGAAAAGATATTTATCGAATAAATATCCTTGGAATAGAACAGAAAGATAATTTAATAATGAATAATCTGTATCGGGTTGAATAAAAATAATGTAATTCATTATCTTGAATTCAATCATAATTTGTTTAATCTGTTTTATTTGTTTTGTTTAAAGTAGCGGGGATATGTGATTTATAAATTGAGTTTGAAATTTTAAATTGTTGCTTGAAAATTAATTTTTTGAACTTTTATTAGATTATCTGTATTGTTTTAATTTATTTGGGAAATTATCGCTTATTATTTATTGTGTAGTGATTTTGTTTTTTTGTTCACTGTTTATTGTTTATTGTGAAATGTAAATTATTTTTGTATCTTGTTTTGTTTTTTTGTAAACTGTTTATTGTTAATTGTATATTGTTAAATGTTAAACGTGTATTGTTAAATGTTAAATGTGTATTGTGAATTGTTTATTGTTAACTGTTTATTGTTTATTGTTTATTGTGTATTGCTAATTGTGAATTGTGAATTGTGAATTTTATTTGTATTTTGTATATTATGTTTCTTTTATTGTTGGTTTTTTTTGATTATCGTTTTTCTTCAAAAATCGGAAAAATGAAAAAAATGATATTGTTTAAAGTGAAAAACATCCTTGATCTGTAAATCTAAATGGTTTTTTTTGTTGTTGTGTTTGTAAATTGTGGAGATGTTTTGTCTTATTTTCTCTCATTTTTTTGTTTGAATTATTGGATTTAAACTTTTGAGATTGTTTTTTCCGGATTGATTATTGACTCCAGAATGTGAATTACATTCATTATATCTATAAATCTATATATGTATTCATTCACTAAATACAATTTGAAAACAAATTATAAATTAATCAAAAGATAAATTTCAATTGTTGATATATATATATATATACGATTAGATATAGATAATTTTATGTTTATTTATGAATTGTCAAAATAAATGTTGTATTATTTGTAATTATGAAAAAGAGACTGAATATTTTATTTAAAACTTATTTTGTGAATAAGATCTAAAAAGTTAAAAAATAAGAATAATTAAAAATATAGAAAATAAAAAATTAATTATTCGAAATTTAATCCAATTATTAGATTGTTTTGATTTTTATTTAAAATATTTTTTTTTTTCAGAAAATAAAAATGTTATAAATTTTATCAAAATGTACAAGATAATTGTGTACAAAAAGTTATCTTTATCTTAATTTATAACTTGTAAAATATTTCTCTGATATAATTTTTTAAAAAAATAATTATTTTGTTTGTGAATTGAAAATTTTCTCGGTTTAGTGGTATCTATCTTTTGAGTTTTGAGTTTATTAAAAGAATATGTTTTGCTGAAAACAAAGAAATATATTTGTTAATTTAATCATTCAACGAGTTGAAAATTTTGATTAAAACATTTATTTTTAGTTATAAAAAATAAAACTAGCAATTGTTTTGAATCTTTTAAAAAATTTGTAAATACAAGTTTAGGAATTGAAAAAGTGCTGTCAAGTGAAATCAAGCACCATAGGCTGCTAACGACAGTTTTTTTTAATTTTTGAAATAAAAAAAACCGAATTACACTTTTCCAGTATTCAAAAGAATAGAGAAAAATCAAAAATTTTACTCAATTCGTTTAAATTCTGGAAAAGCTAATTACAGTTTGTTTTAATTCTTGTTTTTTCGAAAATTAATTGATTTTCTGATCGAAACAAAAATTAAAAAAAAAAACTAAAGTAGAGTGCTAACGAAGGTTTTTTTTAAATTTTGAAATAAAAAGAAAATTTTTGAAATTACTCTATTCTTATAAATTCTGGAAAACCGAATTTAGCTTTCTTTTTATTTGTAAAATCAATAGATGTTCAAAGATTTTCTTGAATTTTCTTATTTATCTGTTAAGTGTTCTAGGTTTTTTTGAGGTTTTCTATTTTATTTCTGAAGTGTTCTACGTTTTTTTGAGGTTTTCTATTTTATTTCGAAAATCCTTAGATTTTCGAAATAAATAGAAAACTCAAAAAAACCTAACAAAAATCTATTGATTTTCCAAATAAACAGAAAACTCAAGAAAACCTAAAGGTGGTTTTCCAGAACTCAAAAGAATATCATAAAATCTTTGATTTTATGATATTCTTGTAAATTCTGGAAAAGCTAACTGCAATTTTTTTTAATTTAAGAAATAAACTGAAAATTAAATAAATTTTCGTTTTATTTCACAAAGTAAAAAAAACCTAACAACAAATAAGAGGAATGAAAAACTCCTCTCTTATATTACAATATAAAAAAAAAAAAAATTTTTTTTTATTTCCATTTTTCTTTTAACATACTCATACATAATATCTCCAAAATAAGTAAATTTGAAGAATCGAATATTTTTTTTAACTTTTAAATCCCTAGAAAAAGTAATATTTTTCAAATCATTGAATTTTTTGAATTTGAATCTTCAAAAATGAAAATAATTATCAAAGTGGACAAAGTTAGTATTTAAGTGGGAAGAATTTAAATAAATTAGTAATCCACAAATCAAATGATAAATCCTAATCTTGATTATACTTTTTTAAAATAAATTATTTTTAAAGAAATTAACACTTTTTTTTTGGGATTATTATTTGTACCAAATGTAAAATTTTCTTTACAAATGAATTAAAAATTAAGAATTGTTTTTAAAATCTTATTGAATTATAGTAACTAATTAATAAAGCTTTAATAGTAAGATACACAAATTAAAAAATAAAGTGTAAAAATGTTTTCTTTCAATCATATTCTATGCTTAAAATGTAAGTTTATTTGTTGTTATTCAAAACAAAAATAATTCTCGTCTAATAAAACAAATAGTCCAAAAATAATCAATATAATTTTCATTTTTTTTTTATTTTCCTTTTCCCCCTTGAAATCACTTGATCAAAAGAAAAAAAAGCGAATAAACTTTTATTTTGAATGTGATGTTTTTTGATGGGTAACGACAGAATCAATTATCCATAAAAATAATTTTTTTTAATCAGGAAAAATAATTCTCAGACTTCAAATAGGATTAAGATCACTTATATACACCAATGTTATGTTCAAAAAAAAACTTTATTTTTTTTTTTTTGCAACTATTTTACTTATTGAATATAAATTGTAGAAAGGCTTTTCCGAGTTTTAATTTATGGGAAAAATACGATCTCAACAATGGAAATTTCCAACATATTATTTTTATGAAGTTTCGTTTCAAAAAAAAAAATCAAAAATAAAATTCAAGTCTATAGGGTATTGTAAAAAATGAATAAGAAAAAATGATAAAAGTCTTTAAATGCTCGTAGAAAAAAGCTTTTGTTTTGAAAAAGTACAACCAAAATAAATTTTTCAAAAATAATACTCTGTTCTGTTCAAAAAAAAAAATCAATTCAATGTTTAAAATAAAATCGCTGTAAAAAAGTTTGACCAAAAAATTTGTAAGTTCTGGAAATAGGTATATTTAATTTTGTAAACAGTTTTATAGATACTATTAGAAAAACTTTTTGGTTGTCACAATTTTTAAAATGACTCTTATTTAATTTTTGGGAGATAAGATTTGAATAATCTTATCATTTTTATATTAAGTTAAAATTGATTGCAATCTCCCATCCTTAATGACTTTTTTTGTTTTCTTTAAATATAGAAAACAATCTAGAAAATCAAATAAACTAACACCAAAAACATATATCAAATAAAAATTAGAAAAATCTAGAATTTGCAAAGCTATTTTTAAAAAAAACTGACGAATAAGAATTTAAAAAGTTGTTGCTCAAACTGTTTAATTCACTCTTTTAAGCGGTTTTCGAGCTACCTTTTAGCTTTTGATACACTTTTTGAAATAATTTTATTACTCACTTTTTTAAAACAGCCGTATCATAAAATCTCTTTGAAGGTTTTTACATATTTTTTTTTGTTGTGTTAGTTTGTCTTTTCAATTAGTAGATTTTCAAAAATCTTAGAAAAGAGATATTTTTGTTCCCACTCGATTAAAACTCATTCTTACAAAAGTTGTTATTTCAAAGATCATACCTGAAAGATCATTTTGTATTGGCAAAATACAAGGAACCAATTATTGTAAGGAATCAGGTGATTAAAAAAAAAAAAAAAAAAAAAGCAGATATTTACAAGAAAAGGAGCACAAAACAAGGTGAAAAGAAAAAGTTTCAAATCGAAATGAACAGTAGTTTTGAAAAATGAAATCAAAATTAATGAAAAAATAAAAAATAAAAAAAAATGGTTACTTTTTTTTCCAAGATAAATTCCTGGTGAGTTTCTTCTTGCGATTTGTCTTTTGGATAGTTCAACAATAATTGGTTGTCGATCAAGTTCTTTGTTGTTTAAAACCTCGATTGCCTCTTGTGCTTCTTGGGATGTGGACATTGTGATAAAGCCAAATCCCCTTGAAAGATTTGTTTTAGGCTCTCGAACCAAGTTTACATTCACAACCTTTCCGACCTCTTCAAAAAAGTGTTTTAGATCATCCTCATTAACACGATACGAGAGCTTTGTTACATACAAACAAGTCCCAGTGTTTACTCTATTGAAATTTGATAAAAAAATTAAATGAAAAATTTTTGTTTTTTAATTTTTTCAAAAACAAACAAACAATCAAAAAAAAAAAAAAAAAAAAATTGTTACGATTCATCATTTTCTCTAAAAGTTCTTCTGTTTCTTATTGGAGAAAAACTTGGACTTCGGTGACGTGAGTGGCGGTATTTTTCGATTTCTGGAGAAAAATGACGTTTTTCTTTTTCTCTGGAATCGTATTTGTTTCTTGGGCTTAAAGAACCGTTACGAGATCTTTTCGATTCGAGACTGGATCTCCTAGATTCTCTTTTTTCATTTTCATATTCGCGTGAGTATTGGTAATCTTTTTCTTTTTCTTTTTCGTTTTCTCTTTCTGGCTCTCTTTCTTTTTCGGTTTCTCTTTCTCGGCTTCTTCCTCTTTCTTTTCTTCTCTCTCTGTGTTTTTCTCTTTCTCTTTCTCTTTCTCTTTCTTTGCTTCTTTCACGGCTTTTTTGTCGTTCAAGGCTATTTTCTTTTTCGTAGTTTACTCTTTCTCTTCGTTCATACTCAGGTGAGCTTGACATTTGGATAAATAAAAATAAACAATAATATTTTTTGAAGAACAAATAATAAAAAAATAAAAAATAAAAATGTTGGAAAATATTTTAAGGGATTAGTAACCAGGATTTGTTTTTTGCCCAAAAGGTAATAATCAACTTATTTACATAATAATTCACTGAAACAGGACATGTTAACTGCTTTAATCTGCTTTCAAAAAATAATTTAGTATTTTAAAAAGGCTTCATTTTATCTGTTTAAATTTTTCAATAAAAAGATCTGGATCCTTTTTTGTTTTTTGGATTTTTGGATCAATTACAAAAAAGAAAAATTTGTAAAACATTTTATTTTTATGAAATCTCACTATAGTAAGTTCTGATAGTTTGTATGGAATAATAAAATTTAAAATGTGATCTTATTTGAAAAAAATACAAGAAAATAAAACCAATTATGAAACCTTTTAGATCTGAAAAAATTGATCACTCATTTTTAATTTACAGATATTCATTTACTTTTAACTAATTTAAAAGATTAAAAAACATTTTTTTAATCAAGTATAATTGATCAATAATCAATAGTCATACTTTGAATAAGTTATTATAAAATAATTATTATTTTTTTTTTAATTTAATTATTCTTGGGTATTTATGATATTAGTTTGAAATAGAATACGAAAATTTGAGAAATAATAAACTCAATTTCAAAAATTCGGGTATATTTAAAGTATTTCAAAGAATAGAAATACTAAAATTACATCCAATTTGGAAATAATTTTGATTTACAAACTATTTTTAACATTTTTTGTCTTTTTATTTTAATATTTTCATTTAATTTAAATTTGGATACATAACATATTTTTTTAGATTAGGAATTTTTTTTGCAATGATTAATTGAAAGATATAGCTATTGAATTTGTTAAATTGAAAAACGACATATAATTGGTTGATGGTATTTTATCTTTTGGTAGATCAATATTTGTAGATTAAATTTGAACAAATTTGCAAAAAAAGTTGTGTTCTGTACATTTCATCACTTAGAAATATCATTTTTAAATTTTTCGTTTTTTATTTTTTCATTATTACTGAGCAAATTAAACAAGATATAATATTAATTTTGGAAAAATATAATAAATTGTGTTTTTTTTTTTTCTTTTTTGATTTTTAATATACAGTAAATTTTAGAATGGTGTTTCTTTAAACATATTGAAAGGTTTAATTGTGTGTATTATTACCTATTCACTAAAATAATCAAAATAATTTTATTAACTTTTATTTAAGAATAATTAAATTTGTAAGTTTCTATTTCCCTTTTAACTTTTATTTTATAGACTTAAAAAAAGTCTCATGCTACTATTTTTAATACGATAATTTGGTTATTTTTCTCATATTATTTTGGTCAAATAAGTGTAAAATATGATTCAAAATATGGGTCGAGTAAAAAATATTATAATTTTTTCAAATTTAAAATAATTATTGATTTTTTTTTTGAAATTAATTGTTTTTGAATCGCAAATCCTTTTAATATATAGAATATTTTTTTTATTTTTGAAGAATAAATTTGTATATTTTCTCAACTGAGGAGGAAAATCTTTTTTGATATAAGAAAATAAAGATTTTTACAATAAATAAAAAGTAAAAAATTTTCATATTATTAAAATTGTTATTATAATCACAATAATACAATTTCATTCAAATTGGAAATAATTTGGATTCTTGAAAGGTAGAAAAATCATATTTTCATCTTTTATTGTTTTTGTTTTTAATTCAATTTTTTGAATTACTTAACTTGTTTCATTTGATCAATTTATTTTTAGAAAAGTTGATATTATATTAAATTTAAGTTCTTTCGAAATAGAAGAATTTAAATAAATTTATTTTATAGTCTCTAACCTTTAGATTAATCAATAATCTTAATATATTTTTTACAAATTAACAAATTCATTTTTTTTTTGTTCTCTCTTCATTTTTTTAAAAAAAGTCTTGATTTATTTAGGATTGACAATTAATTATTTTTTGTTTTGTGAGTATTGTAGTTTATAAACAATTGTTAAAATTTCAATTAGTGAATGGTTCTAATTTGGTATTTCTTCTGAGAGTTATTAAATAAGTTTGTTTTTCAAAAATTGAATTTTGGTAAGTTAAAAATTTTGTATTTGAGTACAATTAAAAATATATTGAATTTTTTACTTTTTGAAAATTTTCAAAATGGATCAATCTTTTAAAATCAATTATTCATTTCTTAAAAATAACTTTTAAGTTAGATTTTTTTTTTTTTTTGGTATCAAATTGTTACTTCATTTTTCAATTTCCAGATGTGTTAATTTTTTTTAAAATTTGACATCAAGATATGTTATTGTTTTTTTGTTACTTTCCTTGGAGTTATTAATGTTACAACAGATTCATCTATAATTATTTTGCCTGTAATTGAAAATAATTCATTTACGTGGTCTATTATTCAAAAACCTCTAAAAAATCAATTATAAATATTATTTAACAATAAATAATTCTTTTTTTATTAATGATCACCATTAAAAATTCACATAGGGAATTTTTTTTAAAAAATTACTTTTCCAAATATACAAACAGAAACCAATCTAACCTTTTTTTTCTTCTTAAATAAACCAAGAATTAAATCCTCCAAAACAATTATTCTTTCAATTTTTAAATTTAAGGTCTTAGAATAGCATGAAAAAATACAATTGAAAAACAAAGGTAGACAAAAATATTCTGTTCATTGTACTTTAATCTTGGATAATAAAGTTTATTCGTAATATAATGAAAATTCTAGTTCTTAATAATTCATGGCACTATTGGTTTTATTGTTGTTCGTATAACCACCTTTATAAAAAGTCTCTAGTCAAGAAAAAATGTTTTTTTTCTTGGGTAAGAAATTCCAAATAAACTGATGGATGAATGTTAGTTTAATTCAACTTGGTGGTATTCACTGTGATACATAATAACGAATAGTTTTAAAAATGTTCTACACATCTAATAAAACTGAAATAGAGAAGAAAAAAAAATCCTTATGAAAATTATTATTGCCCGTAGAGTATCCTAGGGTGACTAGCTTTTCTTGAGGTTTTCTGTTTTATATGTAAAATAGAAAATCTATCGATTTTCGTTAGGTTTTTTTTACTTTTGGAAATAAACAGAAAAGTCAAGAAAAGTCAACTGCTGTTTTCCAGAATTCTAAAGAATAGAGAAAAATCAGAGATTTTGCTGAATTCTTTTGAATTTTGGAAAAGCTAACGTCGGTTTTTTTTACTATTTCAAATAAACTGATAAATTTCTTAAATTTTCTATTTATTTCAAATATTAAAAAAAATTTAACTATAAAATTATACGAAAATATTTTTTCAAATTTAAAAAAATAAATAATTCTTTAATAGTCAAAATAATTGATTCCCTATTGGAAAGATATTTATTAAATTTAAAATACGCTTCGAAATATAATTATAACCTCTTAATTGTGAAAAAAAAAAATTCAAATTTTTTACTTAAATTTTGAAAAAAAATCTTAATAGAACCTGGAAAATAGATTTTCCAACTTAAATTGCAAAATATCTTGAAAAATAATTTTTGACCAAAGATCTTTTATTAGCCAATGGTGTTTATTATAATTGAAGTTATTAAAAGTGAAAAATTAGCAAATGTTTGATTTTTTTTTGAAAAAAGTTTTTCCGGATCGTGTTAGTCTAAAATTATTAACATAAAAAACCCCAAGACTGGTTTCTTTTTGTTTTCTTTTTATACAGCTAATTGATTTTATCAATTTATTTTCAATATTTCCGAAAATAATTATGTAAATATTATGACTGAACTAATTAATTAATTGTTATCAAAAATCCAATTTTTTAGCAACTAATCCACATTTCAAGATAAATTAAAGAAAGATATTTTGAAACTTTGGATTCTGAATATTGAAATAATCAAACATTTAAATTTGTCTGAAAACTCTCGATTTTTTTCAAAAATTGTTGGGTTTTTTCACAAAACAAAGATGATTTTTAATTGATGAGATCAACTATGACTACTGTTTTTCAAAATCAATTTTTTGTGAGAACTTTAAGTCATGGATCATGGTTACGATTAACACTCAATAGCAGCATATTCTCATTTTGCAACTTTTCTGTGGTTGGCTATAATCTCTTACGAAAAAATTAATTTTGTTTTTTTCTTTCAGGAAGTCGTAATGGCTATTTTGGAAATTTATCACAACAAATTCAGGAAAAAAATGCTTTTATGTTTGGTGGTGTATTTTGAAGAAGAAAAAAAAAAGTATTTTGTTAAAGACAAAAAAAAGGAAGCTAAAAGCAAAAAACAATTAAAAAAAAAATAAAATAAAAAAAAAAAAAAAAAGTAAAAGCATATTTGTTTCTTTTCTATTGATTTTTTTTATTTAGTGGTGTTTGTAGTGTAGGTGTTGTTGTAGTGTTTCATTAAAATTATTTGTAATAAAAATAACAAAAATATTTTGTCATCGAGATCTTCTAAAGAGCAAACGTTGTCTATCAATTAATCACGAAAAAAGTAATAGTTTGCTTGTTGTAATTTATATATTTGAAGGGTACATCATTACTCTAACTTTTTTACCCATAGCGATTGCAGGAAGGTTTCTTTTAAATTTAGCACGAACAATACCAGAGTTACCATGTGAGGTGGTAATCTTTCCCCAAATGGTTCTTACGTTCGATCCATTGTGATGGCGAGAGGCGTTGTAAACAAAGGCAACTTTCTTTCCAAGATACCATTCTGTTTCTTTTCTTGTAGAGACACCAACAATTTTGATTAAGGATGTTCCTGTTTTTTGTGTTGTTAACCCTCTTCTATAACCCATGAAGATTCCATCGATGTGTAATCTTGGGGATTTGTTTTGCTTCTTTTTTTTTTTAATTTGTTTTTTTTTTGGCTTTACTTCTTTTTTTTGTTCTTGAGACATTTTTATCGAAAGAAATCACAAAAAATTTTGAGACAGAAATTAATAAAGAAAAATGAAATTGTTGTAAATGGGTTTTAGTCAATTTGTTTCTGACTTTTTAAAACAAATATTTGTCCCAGACGTTGTTTAACTTTATTTTACTTTTGGATGTTACAAGAAAGAAATAAGGTAGAATGGTGCCCAAACAGAATCTGAATAGTATTTTTACATACATTACATCTAAATGGTTTTTATGTCCTCTGAAAATCAGAGAGGTTTCAAAATATTTGTTACAGATAAATTGTAATAAATAGATAAAAAGTTTTTTTTCAATGTCTATTATTTGAAATCATATAACTCCACTTTTCAAACAGTTCTTTACCAAGAATATTTTGAAAAACAACTAATTTTACAATGTTTCTTAGCATTTAAACCAATGAGATTCTTGATAAAAGGCTTTGGTATTAGAAATTTGTCTCAGGGGATCGGAAGCAAAAGTTTTCGAACATTAATTTGAATATATCTGAATTAGTATTACCCACTTTTTGAAAAAAATTATTTCTTCTTTTTGAACAATTATTAGATTTAATAAAGAGGTTACATTTTCCTACTATTAAAAATTGTAATTAGTTAATATTACTGAGTACAAAAAAATTGAGTGCCATATGATATTAAAACTTAGAAAAGAAAATGTCATAAAATACTCAGTTTGTGAAAAAAATCATACAGCTGTTACAAACCTATGATGAAATCTATCATAAACAGAAAATTTATTTTCATAATTTCCTTCCTATAACAAGATTTTATGGTCAGATATATTTTTTAACAAACCATGATTTTTAATTATTAACCAAAAATTTCTTGAGTTTGAATGAAAATTTGATTTTTTTATTTACAAACCTAGAGGAAAATATTAATTTACAAAAAAATTTTAATTATTTTGTGAATCATCAATTTTTAAATATATAAAAATTAAAAGGGTTTATAATTTTGAGTTTATTATTAAGTTTCATCTTCAATTTTTGGAATCTTGATATGGAATTTTTTAAATTAATTCCCTAAACTAACAAGATATTTTTACTGTTAAAGAGATCATAAATTCTATAAACCAACCTTTAAAAATTTGTTATTAAGTCTAACTGAATAGTATTTTTTTTTTTTTTTTTTTTTATGTTAAACAAAGGCTGAAAACCCAATTTCTATGTCTGGTAATTTCCAGAGAAAGTTTAAAAGATCTGTATTAAATCAGAATTGGTTCTTTAAATTTTCAACTTTAAACACATTTTTTTTGAAATTTTTGGTATAATTCTTATTATATTGCGGATTGGGAAATATATTTCGGAAGAATGCTTTGAATTAATTAAAGATTTAAACCTAAAATATCAATATTTGAAGGTGTATATTGTTATAAAAAAATCCCTTTTTTGAAGATCAAACAAGAAAGATCACTTTCCCTAACAAAGTTGTTTAAAATCAAGAATTAAAAAAAAAAAAATTCAATCAAAGTACAGTTTTAGATGATATTTGGTTACTTATTTATTATATTGGGTAGAAATAAACAAGAAGTTAACTTGGATCACCACAACTATTTATTAATTATTTTTTCAAAATCATTTTTTTCTATTAATGATTTTTCAAAATTCTTTTTTTAAATATGGTATTGAACTGTGAAGGGCTGGGCAGCATTTTCAGATCCATTCTAACCTTTCACAAATATTCATAAAAAAATGAATTACAAAAATTTGCTAAAGAAAATAAAAAATCTTTTAATTTTTTGCTATTTTCGTGTTAGTGGACATACCTTGAAAATAAATCTTTATCTTCGTTTGAAACACAATTTCATATTTTTGAGATCTCTTTCAGAATTGAATTACAAAAACTAACATTTTTTCATATTTTTTAGCAAAAATATTAAAAGTTGTGAATTTTTTGAACATATTTTCAAGATCACTGAAACAAATTTCATAGCATGTTTGATACAATCAAAAAATTATATTTTTAGCTCTATTTTTTAACAAATTTTTGTCTTATAATTTTTGAATTAGAAAAAAAATCTCAAAAAAATCGAACAAGGGTTGGAAGTGAATAAAATTTATTTTAGAATCAATAATTAAAAAAAAGAAATTTAACTTTTTTATTTTTGTGAATTTTTGACAAAAATATTTTTTTTTTTTTTTTTTTTTTAGTGAAGAATTAAAATGAAAATAATGTGTGCAAAATCAACCGAGGCAGGATACATTAATTCAATATTAAAAATATAAATATTATTTATTTTTTAATGAAGACTTAAACATTAAATTATCAAAGAAAACTACAATTAACAATGACTAAATATTATATTGATTTATTAAAGTTCAATTATTTAATAAAGAAATTCTAAAAAAGAGAACCAATTTGAAAATTTTTTTCATAATGGGACAATTTTTAAAAAAAATTATGTTAAAAAAACAATTATTTTGAAACAATCAAGCAATTATCATGTTTTTTTGAATATTTTAAATTAATAATAAAATTAAATATTGAAAATATGAAATATTTTAAAAATTGATTTATTTTTTTCAATTTTTAATATTAAAAATATTATTAAAAATTAAAAAAAATCAACTATACAGTCAGTTTCACTTTTAAGGCTCAAACTTTCAAGGAAATTTAAGTCACAAAAAAAATCTCAAATTAAGGCACAAAATTCAAATTCTAGTAAAAATATATTGTAAAAAAAATCCAAATTTTGTGCCTTAATTTAAGATTTTTTTGTACCTTAAAGTTCGTTGAAAGTTTGTGCCTTAAAAGCGAAACTGACTGTTAGATTGTCAAAATATTAAAATTTTACAATATATTATTGATGATAAAAATTTCGCAAAGTTTGTGTCCAATCATAAAAATAAAAATAATAAAAAATATCTTATTACAATTCAAAAAATCTTTAATAATTTAGTAATTTAACTCATCGAAGTAGGTTGATATTATTGAATTGTATCAAAATTTATCAACTTTATTTTTTTATAAAAAATAAAATGAAGGAAAAACATTAAATTTTCCACCAATTTCAATTAACGTTATATAATTTTTTATAAATTACTAGGACTTTTTTGGTTCTTTATTCATAAAAACTTCATTATTGTTTTAGAAAATAATAAAATACTTTTTTTGAAAATATTAAAAATTATAAATCCTTATAATAAGATAAAATTAAATACTGAAAATGAAAATTATCAATGAGATATTATACTTAAAAGGTAAACAAAGTTCATTAATTTAATTAATAGTAATTTAATAATAAAATTAATAAACAATTTATAAGAAACAAAACTATTAAAAGTTTTTATTAAAATATTATCAAGGAGAAATTATCTGTATATTTCAAGGGGAACCCTTATTACTGATTTAATTTACTTTATTGACACATTTACTTTTATTAAAAATATTATTATATCATTTACGAATCATTCACAAATTTTTGCTAATGATTTAATGTAAAATTATTAAAGAATATAAAATTTAATTAAATCAAAAAATAAATTCAAATTAACGAGTTTTTATTAAATTTGGATTAATACCAAATAAAGAAAAAAAGTTTATTCAAAGGATTTAAAAATCAGAATTTTTTAAATTAAATCCGTTATATTTTTTATAAAAAAAATAAAATAAAAGGTAAATAATAAGTAGAAATAATTATTTAATAACAATTCTCTTACAATAACTTTAAAATTAGATTATTAATTATATATATTAAGTCAATTAAAATATGAGGTAGAAATATAAAATTATTAAATAGTAACACTAAATTATTTAAAATCTTGGATTAATTCATATATTTCTAAAATCTATAAAATATGCAAAAATATAACAATTCAGATTTAAAAAAAAGAATTGAAATATATATATATATATATTTCAATTTCAGAAACCAAAAAAAATTTTGAAAATTCAAAAAAAAAAGTTTATAAAAATTCTCACACTTCATCATTTCGAAAAACTAATAAGATTCAAAAAAATAATCAACAATAAAATAAATTGGAAGTCGGAGAATTTAATTGAACTAAAAATTGAAATTTTTAAATATACATATAATGAGTTGCTGAATTTTAAAAGTTGGGGGTTTCTTTAGGTTTTTATTTAATTTAAGAAATAAAAAGAAAATTTAAGAAATTTTCAGTTTGTTTCTTAAATTAAAAAAAAACCGATGTTATCTTTTCTTGAATTTTCTGTTTATTTGGAAAATCGATAGATTTTCGTTAGGTTTTTTTTGAGCTTTCTATTAATTTCTAAAATCAATAGATTTTCGTAGGTTTTTTTTACTTTTTGAAATAAACCAAAAATTTATTAAAATTTTCGGTTTATTTCATAAAGTAAAAAAAAACTAGAACACTTCACAAATAAAATAGAAAACCTCAAGAAAACCTAGGAAGTTGACGGCACTTGATGACACTCCACAAAAAATATTTCACAATAATTAAAAATCAAAATTATTTATTTGAGACTCAAAAATATTTTATTTATCTCTCAAGTTCAAGAATTCTAAAATTCGTAACATTCGCACAGTTAAAAACAATATTACTATGTAATCAATAAAAATTAAAATAAATTTTGTCCTTTCTATTTAAAGCATAAACAGAAACGATAAAAGGTTTTGATCTTTTTTTATAGGTATGCCCTTTCTATTTCAAACAAAGATTATTTATTCACAATAAAAAGAAATAAAAAAAATAAATCTTCATGAATTAATTCAAAACTAATATATTTTGAAATTAATTTTATTTAATAATAATGATAAAATTACATATTCCAAGCTTTAATTTCCTTTCAGATTTTAGTCTAAGGGTAACTTAAAGTGTAATTTACACTTTTCCAATATAAAAAAAATAATAAATATAATAATAATAATGTATTTTTCATTATCAATAATACAATAGTATAAAACTTTCAAACACTATAAAGCTCACAATCTCTGAAAAATTCAGGATGTTTCATCTCGTAGGGTTGTTCTCAAGATCCTTTCATCCATGAATATCCTTACTTAAATATTTTAAAAAAAAATACATTTACTTCAAGTACAAAATAAAAATAAAAATATAAAAATATAGTTAGTAATTTGTTTCAATTTATTTTTAATCCTAATTTTAAAATAATTTTATTAAATAAAAAATTAGAAATTGTTATAAAAAAATCCAAAATATAATAGATAAATAGATATTAATTCAATAATCTAGTTTTTTTTGTTCGGGTGTAAATTTTCATTTTTATTAACTTTTTTGATTGTCATCACCCATGGTTTTTCTTTTAATTCTCATCGGCATTGACAATTTACCACCATTTCTACTAAAGCTTGAAAGCATCTTTCTTGTTTTTTTTTTGGTGTTAGAAGTATTTTTGTTTGGGCTATTGGTATTTTCAATATTCTTTAAGCTCGATAGTACTTTTCTTTTTTTAAAATTATTATTTTCCCCGTTGTTGACTTGTCCCCGTTGTTGGCTCAATTGCTTTAATTGTTGGGTGAGTTTTCTGTTGCGCGCTAAAGTGGTGGAATATTTGTTTGAAAAAAAATCAATTTCTTCTTCTAATTGAGTGAATTGGCCAATTGTTTCTTGGATGGCGGATTCTTTTAAAACCATTTGTTCTTTTTCAAATTTTTGACAAATTTCTTCTGAGGAATTTTCCAATTTTTGATTGACAGCAATTGACAATAAAGTCGTTAATTCTCGGATTTGATTTTTTTTATTTACCAACAAATTGTCAAGGAAATTGGAATTTTCTTTCAACAAATCAGACCTTAATTGTTTATTTTTAAGATTATCATTGCCATTCCCGTTCTTGTTGTCATTGTCATTGTCATTGTCATTGTCATTTTCTAAATCTTCCAAGATTTGAAATTTTTTTTCAAATAATTTTATTGTTGAACTTTCTTTAAATTTTTCTAATTTTTTTTCCAATTCATTTTCTTCTTTATTAATATTTCTAATTTGATCTTTCAAATCATCAATTTTTTTTTGATATTGTAATTTTAATTTTTTTTCTTCTTCTTCTTGGTTAATTTTAATTTTATCATTTTCATTTTCATTTTTTTCTTGTATTTTTTTTAATTGATCGAATTTATTTTGTAGTTTTTCATTTTGCTGATTATTCTCATTTAATTGGGAAAGTGAATTTTGGAATTTCTTTTTCAATTTCTTATTTTTCTCATTTAATTTATTTTTTTCATTCTCAAGGTTTTTCATTTTCATTTGATGGTCCTCTTTCTTCATGGAATTAGATTCAATTGATTTTAACTTTTCTTCAATTTGTTTGATGTTGATTTTTATTGATTTTAATTGTCTCTGGTTGCTGTTTAATTGATTTTCAAAGCATTGGTTCTTTTTTTCAATTTCATCAAGATCTTTATTGTTCTTTTGGATTTGTTCTTTGTATTTATCAATTTCTTTGCATTTTTGATCTAATTGTTTCTTTAATTCATTTTGGAATTCTATATATTGTTCAATTTTATTGTCAATCTTTTTCATTTTTTCTTCCATTGGTGAATTTTGTTGCCTATTTGAAAGGTGCTCATATTTTAAAAGAAGCTTTTCTTTTTGGATTAATAATTCTTCAATTTCGTTTTTTTTTAATTTTAATTTTTTTTGGAATTTTTCTTGATCATTTTCCTTTTTTTCAATTGAATTTCTCAAACTTTGAACTTTTTTTGACTGTAATTCAAGTTTTTTTTCTAATTTAATAATTTCTATTTTTTCGCTCTCCATTTGCTTTAACTTTTGATTATTTTCATTAATTTGCCTTAAATTACTCTCGAATTCTTTTTGTTTGTTCATTATTTTTTCTTTTATTGAGACACTGTTTTCATCAATTCCTCCAAGAATTTCATGTAATTGTTGTTTTTTTGCATTTAACTGCTTTAATTTTTTTTCAATTGAAATTGAATTTTCTTTTAAGGTGCCAATTTCATTTGCAATGATTAATTCTGATCCTTTTGTTAAATTATTTAATTCTTTGTTTAAATTTTCGTTTTCCTTTCTTAATTCGTTATTTTTCTTTTGAATTTCATTTTTTTTATTAATTAAACGCTCTTTTTCATTATTTATTTTTTTCTTGAACTCAATTTGGAAATTACCAATTAATTGATTTTTTTTATTGTCCGATAAATTGTCAAAATTATTTAAACTCATATTTTCTTCATTTCTTGTTTGAATATTATTGTTAATTGTTTTTATTGATCTTTTCAGACTTTCAGATTTTTCTGAAAGATCCTGAATTTTTTCATTTTTTTGTTTTAATTTGTCTTGTAACTGCTCTTGAATTTGAAATATTTTTTTTTGTAATTCATCAATAATTTCATTTTGTTTCAATTTGTCTTGACTGTTTTCTTTTTTTATTTCTACTTCTTCTTCTTCTTTTGAAATTAAATCTTCACTAGAATCTGTTGATCTGCTTTTTAATTGCTCCTCCAAGAATTCAATCTTCTCTAGAATTCTTTCCTTTTCTAAGAGGGTAGTGTTTAATTCTTGGGAAATTTCTAAATATTTTAATTCCAAGTCTTCTTTGGAATTTGTTATTTCGCCATAATTCAGAAATTCCTGATCATTTGGTTCATTTAATTTGTTCCTTTGTTCAAGTTTTGATCCAGATCCAGAGATTTTTTCACTAATGCTTTTTTTTTGTTCAAGATTTTGTTTTTCATTGGTTAAGAAATCATTTGAGAAGAATTCGTTTTCAGTTTGTTGGTTTTTTTTTTGATCTTCATTTTCAAGTCCAAAATTATTGCCTTGAGATGAACCTAGCCAACACATTGATGAAAGTGGATCAAATCCCTCAGCATCATTGTTGTTTTGATCTTGTTTAAAAGGTGACAAAGAGAAGTTTGTTGTGAATAAATTCTCTTTGTTTTGTTCATTAAAAAGATTTGGTGTTGGTAAAATTGATTGCCTTGCCATTGAACTGTCCTTTGTTGAAAAGGTTGGAAGATCTAGTTTGTTTGGTGATAGAAAACTCATTCCAAGGTTGTTTGTTGTGTTGTTTTATTCAAATTTAATAATAACACCGAAAAGAAAATAACTTTGTAGTAAAAAATAATCTTTGTTAATTGAAATTTAAAAAAAATGTTTTCTATCCGTTAAAAAATTTTTTTTTTTTTTCCTTCAGATTCTTTTTCTTCCTTTTCCAAACTGATAAGTGGTCAATAACCAAGATATTGATTTCAAATAAACAATTTAAACAAAAATTATTTTTTATCAAGGAGAAGTTAATACATCAATTAATAAGTTCAAAGAAATAATCTTATTGTTTATTTCCAATTTGAAAAAATTGTATTTGAATGAGGTATTTCTAAAAAGAATAGTCAAATTTATGAGAAATTTGAAACCCTTATCTGGTTTATGGAAGCTTTTGATTTTTTTCTTTGAGGGTTGAACAAAAATAATTTCTGGAAATGAAATAAAAAAAATTGTTCATTTTTTGAATGGATAAGAGAAGTTGGTTAAATATAAATTTGATAAACCTGACTCTGCTTTAAAATTATTTGGAAATCATTCAATTACAACCAAAAAATAAAATTATACAGCCATCAAAATAATGCGTTCCCAACAACTGTAATCCGTGTTTCGAAATATATTCCGTGTTTTTTTTTCTTCTTGTTCCAATGGCAACATCCAATCTACTACCAAATAGTATACCAAAGTTCGAATCGATTTTGATAGTAAATCCTTTGATATTTTTAGTAAAATTTAAATTATTAATGCAATTTATAGAAAAATTTTTCATAATATTCTCGATTTTTTTGGGTTTTTTTTGTTTTTTTGATTGTTATAAATTTTAGTCTAAAATTTACTGGATTTTTTGAGATAAATTTTCCAATTTGATCCTTCATTTTTAGAATTTCTTTTTTAATAATAGAACTTTAAGAAACCATTACCATATTTATTTAGGGTTTATTATCAGTTTCTATTACCAGTTGAGGTCTAGGTCTTCTATAACAAAAAAAAACACGCTTTTTATTTTGAAACAAGTATAAACTTTTAGTGCACGCTTTATTTTGACTACAGTAATTCATAATTTTTGAGTTGAAAAAAAGAGTATTTCTGATCTATTTTCCAGTAAATTTTTTATTAAAATCCTTAAATAAATTTGTTAACAAAGATTATATTTAAGGTTGACTCCAGATTGTGAATATTTTCCTGCTAAATCTAATAGCATATTACTCTCAAAAAAAGATTTTCTAGTGAAGACTTTTTATGTTGAAGCAAAAAATAGAATTTTTAAAAAAGATTCACGTTTTTAAAGTGATCAAAAAAAAATCGTAAACAAATATATATATAAAGGGTGTTTCAAGTTAAAATAATGTTCTTTTTTTTCTTCTTGTTCCAATATAACACCTAATTCACTATTGAATAGATACTCCAAGTTTAATTGAATGATGAAAGTAAAATCCAAGATTTTTTCAGTAAAAATTAAATTAGGGATTAACAGTTGAACAATTTTTGTTATTATTTCAGTTTTTTACAAATTAATAAAAGAAGTTCTGAAATTTTGAAGTTTTTTTAAAAAATCTTCCAAAACTATCAATCATTTTTCAAATTGCATTTTAATATACAGTCAGTTCCACTTTTAAGACACTAACTTTGAAGGAAATTTAAGGCACAAAAAAAATCCCAAATTAAGGCACAAAATGCAATTCCGAGTAAAATAATTTGTGTAAAAAAAAAAAATTAAAAATTTGTGCCTTAATTGGAGATTTTTCTGTGTCTTAAATCCCCTTCAAAGTTTGTGACTTACAAGTGGAACTGACTATAATAGAACTTGAAGAAATCAAAAACATCTTTACTTATTGTTTTATTGGAGTTTTCTTTGGTTATTTAATATATAGGTATTTTATATAAAAAAACACTGTTTTTAATCTCGAACCAAGTATAAAACTTTTCTAGAAGTTTTATTTTGATAACATTGAAAATTTGAAAACGCAAATTTCTTCATATTTCGGTCCATTTAGTGAATCTTCTTCATTTAAAAAGATTTTCTGATTCTATAAAAATATAAAAGTGAAAGTAGAAGTGATAGATCAATGGAAAACGAAATTAAGGAAAATATTCAGAATATTTCAAGATTGAAAATTAAGGGTTTATCAAAAAAAAAAATAAGATCTACTTGTGTGATTATATTTAAAATTCTTTATTACTTTAATTTGGTTGAAATAATTTTATTTCAATTTTAAATCTTTGTTGGATAAATTTTTTCTAGCAATAAAAACCTGAATATCACGAAATATTTTATTTTGGTTGAAGGCTTTTTGTATAATAAATGATTTTTCGCAAATGTTAATCCACTTTATAATTCCATTCGAAGAATTTTTATTAGGTTTTTATCTCATCTTCTTCTCAAAAAGATTTCAAATTTTTAAATCAAAATATTTTTTCTATTCTTATTTGTTTTTTGTTTTTTTTTTATTGTCCTTTAATTTTCTATGTTATCGATACTTTTGGGTTTCAGTAATAATACCATTTGTTGCAAAATAAATGGAACAAAATTTTCATTCAGCTTTCCAAAATTATATTAATAAATCATAGAAAATTTCAAATTATTAATCCTTAAAACCGACTTTAACTGATTAATTTGCCTTAATAAAATTGGGACTTTTGGTTATTTTTTTAAATTCTTTGGTATGTTAATTTTTTTTGGAAAGCTACCTGAAAATTTTGATCTTTTTATTTTGCAATTAACAGTAAGTAGTAATTTGATATTTTTCACTTGTAACTATCTTTCTTAATATAAAGAAAATCCAGTCATTGAAAAAATGGAAAAAAAATAAAAATTAC
The DNA here is from genome assembly GCA_027625915.1 of Anaeramoeba flamelloides. NCBI lineage: Eukaryota > Anaeramoebidae > Anaeramoeba > Anaeramoeba flamelloides. The sequence goes on from JANTQA010000036.1 coordinate 12,569,516, forward strand.
TTTTAATTAAAATGCACAACAAATTGAGAATTTGTTTTTTTTCATTAAAAATTTATTTCATGATCACGTGAACTTTCAAAATCAAATAGTTAACTTTTCAAAAGCTGACATTCAATACAAAAACAATTTTTCATTTTCTTGGGAAAAATATCTAATTGAAAAAATTACAGTTGTTTAAAAATCATTCAAAGATAAAATTTTTAAAAAAAGTTAACAATAACAAAAAAATGTAGTAAAAAAAAAATTTTTTTTTAGTTAAATTTTATTATTTCAAACTGATTTTCTAAATTAAATGGTAATATGAATTTAATTTAGAATTGGATAATATTACAATAAAACAGTCGAAAAAATAAAATAAGTAAATTCAAAAGATGTACATCATATTATTGAAGATTCATCTAATATTACATAGATCAAACAAAGTACAAAATAAATAAAGGTACTTTGAAATAAAAGCCGAAGGTGGAATAAATATTCTCGAAATATTCTTATACTTTTAAGAATTTCAAATCCACCAAAGGCTTGAATCAAACAAAATAAATTTTGTTTGATAATAAATTAATAAAGAATTGAAAACAAATTCAATTAAAAATATTGATTTGGGAGATAATATTGGGTTTTTTTTTCATAATAATGCCTTTTGTAACCTTTTTTGACAACGTTTTGTTCCTGGAAATAGTTTTGAGGAATGTCGCGTTTTCGGAGATTATTTTTATAATGATCAAAGCTAGCGGATATTGTATTATAGCCCTCTATTGGGTAATCGATTGGATTTTTAAGTATTTCATTTGTGTTGTATATTGGTTTTATTATATTTCTTAGTTGTGTGTGTTCTTGATTGTTCTGTTGAATGTTATTAATCTTTTGGTTTGTTATTGGTGTGTTTCTTTCCTTCTTTCTATTGACAATTTTCTTGTCTGAGGGGGGATTATCAGTCGAATTTCTTTTGACAACATCAGGAGAAATTTTAATAATTTCGTCTCGCTCTTTAAAATAGCAATCGTCTTCTCTTGCCAATTCCTGACTTGCTATCCTTTCCTTCTTACTAATTTCTTTTGGTCTTCTTGTTGAATTAACGTTTTGAACTGGATATGGATCAAATAAATGATATTTTTTACAGATTATTATCTCAAGAGTATCCTCAAATTCTCCTTCGTCTAAAACAAGATTCCAATTAACAGAAAATAAAAATGAAACCTCAAGCTCGTTCATTAATTCTAATGATATGCCTAATATTTGTGCATAACTTTGGTTGTCATAGCATATATCATCACAGAATTTTGATGCAACCATTATTCTATTTTGATTGTTAATTAGAGTAAAATAGGGGAATGTAAAATAAAAATGTTGTTTTTAGGTATTAAGGCTTTGAAAATCAAGACATTAACATTTAGATTCTCAATTTTTTTTTTTCATTAAAAGTAATCCATCTTCCATTAAATTGAAAAAGAGAAAAGGAATCGATTGTTTGATTGGTGTTATTGGGAGAGTGAATGAAATTTATTATCAATGTGTAGAAAAATTTTGGAAAAAAGGATCTAACAAATGGATTTCAAACTTCAATAGAACTATTTTTGCTGGGTTTTTTCGTTAAAACTCGTTTTTATTCAGACTTTTTTTCAAAGAATTAAGAGTTAAATTTCTAAAATCATAAAAATAATCAATATGATAATTAGAAATCTACAAAACTTGTTTTGATTTGGATCGAAGATGATTATTAAATTGATAAAAATTGAACTTAATTGATCTTTAAGACACTGTTTAAACTGTAACCTAAAACACTAATAGCAAATGACTATATTGGAATTTTTTTTTATTTACTGCTATTAATATTGTTTTGTTTGGGTTATTGAGAATTGAGTGATTTTTTTGTGTTTTGATAATAAGTTTACATTATGTTCTGGAAAATTGGATTTGTTAAGTTTACCTCAAACGAAAATTGAAAAAAAAGAATATTTTTTCTTTTAGTGATCCAAAACAAGAATTTTTAACTTTTGGCTTTCTAGGATTCAAAACAAATGATTAAAAACTAAAAAGTAACAAAAAGAAATGAAGAGAATCTTATTTAAATATCCTAATTTGAAGTTCAACCATTTGGTACATTTTTAAAATCATGACTTAAAGTTGTACTGATCGAGATACAATTAAACCAGAGCAAAATTAATTTCCTTAATGTGCAAAGAACACAACTATTTCAAGTTTGTTGATAAAAATTTGGGTTCTCTCTTTCAAGAAATTTGAATAACACATTAATAAACACTTTCTCTTTACTTTTTTAAAAGATCTCAACGACAAAATATTCCGAATATAAATTATTCACATGAACTTTTGTGCAAAGATCAAAACAAAAAAAAAAAAGATATTTTGATTTTTTCATTTTTTTTGTAGGAAGAAGAAAGGAAAAGTTATTTATAATTGTTTGTCTACTTTCACTACCAACCAAATTGAATGGAAGAAAAAGAAAAATTGTTGAATAATTTTTGGAAATTTGAGAAGAAAATACTTACGAAGTGATCAAAAAATAAAGACAATTGCTAGGAGTAATTTCCAATCCTTTGTTGAGAATTACAATTCTCCTCATAAGTTCTACCGAATGGATTAGTGATTCGTAAGAGCACGGGCATTGGCAAATGATCTTCATGATTGTGGTTTTCAGAAAATCCAAATCACCACAAGAATTGTAGAAGATTTGCAATTGATCTAATTTGTTATTTCCTTCTCTCGGTTCTGTGTGTTGCATAAGACCAACCCAAAACTCAGAGACTGTTTGTTTTTTGACATAAAAATTATTCATTTTTATGGATTAAAGGTGTGAAGTAAAAATCAAAAGTAGGAAAAAAAATTTTTTTCAACAAAAAAAAGGTAAATAATAAGTTAAAAAGGTATGAAAAATGTTCGACTAAAAAATTTTAATTTACAAGATTTGGAATTTGTCTTCAAATTATACAATATTTTAGAAATCACGTCCAACTTAATCTTATTTCATTCAACTGATGTATTATTTTTGGAAAATTTTTTTTTTTTATTAACTTATCATAATTTTCTCTAAAAAAGATAATAACAACCATAAAATATTCAAAACCTTCAATTGAAAATTTTTTAAATGTCAAAATAAATGACATTCTTTTAAAATAGAAATTTCTTTTTGTTAAAATATTGTGAGATTAATTGATCATCAATTTTTTAAAAAGGGAGAGTTAGTGTCTTTATTTTGATCTTATAGCTCTTTCTATTTTGAGACTTTCTCTTTAAACAATAATAAGAAATTCAATTTGCAAATTAAATTTTCATAATAATTAAAAACTTTTTTTAACAATTTGAAAGAATTTAGTAATTGTTTTTGGGTAATAAATCAAATAAAGGCTATTTTTGAAGTTGTTAATAAAGAGGGAGTTTCTCTTGTTAGAGTTCTGTTCAGCCTTCTTTTGAGAAATTAAAAAAGAATTTTGTCAAAAACTTTTTAATTAAAATGATCAAATCACAAATTTAAAAATTTTTTCTTTTGAGAATAAATTGTTCTTTTGAGAAGTTATGAATTTGATCTTCTTCAAAAAATTTATTTTCTTCATTTTAGCTGAAGAAACAGTTTTTGAATATGATATTTTTCTACTAATTAATTTCTTTATTGATTTTCAGAAATAAATGGTCTTTATAAAATTTATTAAGTTGAAATTAAGAGTTTCAGGTTCTTTCAATTGTGTAAGATCATAATTGTAATAAGATGATATTTGATCTTGAAAAATTTTCTTTTTTGCAAGAATAAAATAAAAAAGTAAATAAAACAAATTTAGAAAATTTCTATTTTTTCTTAAACCCCCAATTGGATTTTATTTTGCTCGAAGAACAATTCAAAAAACTGACAAGAGAACCTATTCTTATATTTGTCTTTGAAACCGTCAACTAATAATTGTTTTGCAGTAGGGAAAGAATTTGGAAAAAACTTTTTTAAATTTTTTTATCATATGTGATCGATGAGAAAAAAAATAGAATTTTGATCAACTTAATTCGAGACAGTCGTTTGAATATAGTCCATATTCTGAGTTTTAGAAATTATTATCAACTTGTTGGAAATAGGTGAGTAGGGCAATTTGGAAAATAATTTAATAACTTTTTATGGGAATTTAAATCACGTGAAAAATTTTTTCCCAAAAAATTAAACATTAAATAATTTTTTCAATTTTTACAAACTTCACTTATTTAAAACAATTTGGGTAAAAAGAGATCTTGCTTCAAAAATTATTTTCTAAGACATTTTTCTGTTGAGAGTGAAAATCCCATTTTCCAGGTTCTATTAAGATTTTTTGGAATTTGATTGTATAAAAAATTTGAAAAAATTTTTCTTCGTAGTTAAGAGGTTATTTAACTATATTTTAAAACTATTTTAAATTTAATAAATTTCGTTCGAATAGAGAATCTAACATATTGGTTATTAAAGTGTTATTTATTGTTTTAAATTGTAAAAAATATATATTATTTTTTGATTTTTCCTTTAGGTTTTTTTTTAATTTTTAAAAAGTGTAGAGTAAAATCCTATTGATTTTACCGTATTCTTTTAAATTCTGGGAAAACTAGTACATTTACATTCTTCTTTTTTTATTTTTGGAATAAATTTTATAATTTATTCAATTTTCTGTTTATTGTGTTCAAAAGGTAAAAAAAAAACAAGTAAACTTTAGTTAGATTTTACAGGCTTCAAAAGAATGGAGAAAAAAAAATTAGATTCTGTTCGGTTATTTTCAACCTTGAAAAATTTTGGTTAGGTTTTACTGATTTTCTATTTATTTGCCAAATTACTGGATTTTCATTAGTTTTTTTGAAAACTCTATTTATTTGTAAAGTGTTCTAGATTTTTTTTACTTTAGAAATTAACCGAAAATTTATTAAAATTTTCTGTTTATTTCTAAAGTAAAAAAAATCTAGAACACTTTACAAATAAATAGAGTTTTCAAAAAAACTAATGAAAATCAATAAACTTTCCAAATATAAAATAGAAAACCTCAAAAAAACCTAGAACACTTAACAGATAAAATCGAAAACCATAATATAACTTCTTCTATATTTTTTTTAATTTGAAAAATAAAAAGAAATTTAAATTAATTTTCAATTTATATTAAAAAGTAAAAAAAAAAATCGCGATTAAGTTTTCCAGAATTGATAAAATTTTGTAATTATTAGGTTTTTTAGGAATTCTTTTAGATTTTAAAAATGTACTGTTGGTTTTTTTGATTTATAGAATTAAAAAAGAAAAGTTTTATAATTTTTTTTTTATTACTTGAACCTAAAATACTTTTACCTATTGTCATTGGTTTTTCATAATTCAAAAAAAAAATATAAAATCTATAATTTTTATCTATTCATTTCAATTCTCGAAAACCTGGGAAAAGAATATCTCTATTATTTATAATTTTTGATTAATCTTTCAAGTTATTTTTGGTGGATTGTGATAGTTGTTAGTTATTTTATAGAAAATTAAATATCTTGTGGATGTATTAGCCCAAAATTCATTTACAGGTAACATAACATTTCATCCTCAAAAAAAAAACTTTTTTTCATTGTTAGATCATTTTAAAAATTATACTATTTATAATAACGATAATTAAAATAATATCAAAATTTTGAAGTTATGTGATTTTAACTATATTGTAAATAAACCTTATTATTAGTTATGAAATATTAATTAAATTTTTTTTTTATATAAATTTTAATTAATTGTTTATTTTTTTCCACTTATTCAACTTTGGTATTTTTTAAAAAATAGCAATCTCTGAAAATTTTGTATTTTTTAAATACACTAACATGATTAACATTATTATTCACGACGATTTTGAAAATGTTTAGCAATTTGAATAGATATTAATTGAAATTGAAAAAAAAATATAAAAGTTTTCAGTAATATTTTTTTCATTTTAAATTGTAAAACTTCCATCTTTTTATGACTTAGTAATGGTGATATTATTTTAATCGATTTTTTAAATAGATAAAGAAGAATCATATTTTTTTTAATTTTAAAATCATATAATTCTAAAAAAAAAGATAATGCTGAATTAAATTGAAGAAATGTTTTTTTTTCTGTTTTTGGATGATTTTTTATCATTTTTTTTTTTTTTTTTTTCATGTTCGGGTTCTATATCTATTTCCTGTTTTTTTTTTTTTTTTTTGGTAAATTGTTTAAAATTTTATTATTTATACTTTCATAATGTTCAATATAATTTTTATTCGTTGAATCTTTTTTCAATAAAAAAATACCCCAACAATGGGTGGTTTTTAAAAAAGCTGGAAATTTCGAAAAAAGGGGGTATTTGAATCTTAATGGGTTTAATATATATTTTTTTATTAATTACTTAAAATTATCATGAGTTTGAAAGAATAATTTATAAAAAATGTGGGACAATAATTAAATATTTATCTTAGGATAAATTTAATTTTCAGATTTTATTTTTTTCCCTATAGTGTTGTGCTTGATAAAAATAGGCTTAATTGTTTAATAGATGTCATAATTTTATTTATATGGTGTGTTAGAAGATAATATATATACGCAAGTAAATATAATTAAAAATTTTGTGAATTAAAGAAAAAATATATCGATACCAATTCTTTTTTAATAGAAAAATCAAAAAAATAATTCATATAACAAATTTTTTTCTAATTCACAAATAAAAAAAAATAAAATTAAAATTATTTTGTTTGTTTCATATAAAGATTTCTTGGCACTTTATTTTTCATATTTGTATATAAATTTACACTAAAAAAACATTTCAATAATTATTACTTGCTTGAAATAATAAAATGAAAATTAAAAAAAAATATCCTTTAGTATTCAAGAACAATTAATACTTAAATCTGATTTGTAATTCACTTGTTGGTCATTATAAATATATAAAAGCCTGATGAATTAAAAATTAAAAAAATAAAACCAAAAACTAAAATAAAGATGAGTGAAAATATTTTAAAGGGGCATTACAGATTTTTTATTACTATTTTTTTCTAGAGAAAAATAGATTAACAGAAATATTTTTTTCTAAGAAGTATAAATTTTTGAAGATACATTAGAGCCTCAATTTTATTAAATATTATTTATCTTTTTGAAGATCTTTTTTTTTTTTTTCCTCTTGATCCATTATAAAAAAAGGTATCAAAAAAAGAAAGAAAGAAAGAAAAAACAAGAAAAACACAAAATTAATTAAGTAAAAAAAATTTCAAAAAGCAAAACTAAAATTTGATTAAATTCGAAAAAAAGATTCTAGATCAAAAGTTTAAAAAAAAAGCAAAAATTTACAAAATAACAAAGAAATGATTCTAATCAATAAAAATTGAAAATATTTTTTTGATAAGAGTACTCGAATAAACTCTCAAAACAACTTCCAATAACAATTATTAATTATGTTAATCATCTTTTAAAAATAGTCTATGTGTTATTTTAAAATGAATTTGAAGTTAAGTGGATTAAGATGATTTTTGTTTACGGGTTTTAGTATGGTAAATGTTAAATTTAGATTATTTGAATGTTATTAACCAATTTTTTTTTCTTTTTTTTTTTTGGGTGGGGGTGGGAAGTGGTTTATATTCAACATCTAAAAAGATGATCTAAAATATAAAATTTTTAAATTCATACTTTATGGTTTTATATATATATATATATTGGCTTTCTGTGTCTGGATTCAATATTTTTAACTTCCCTTTGAAAACGATACTTTAAAATGTTACAGATCGGAATTTTTTTCATCTCTTCCTTTTTTACTTTATTCTTATGTTTTATAGATTTAAGGTTTTATGGTTTTTAAACTCGGGCATAATACAATTTTTATTTAAAATGAAAGTTAAAAAAAATACAAGTATCGTGTCGACCTTGGTTTGTATTAACTATCAAAAAAATTCAAATAATATCCAAAATCATGTATTCCGTGTATAAGAAAAACTTTATTTTGGTTAATTTTTAACAGTTGGTTAATTTTCAAAGGGTGTTGTTATAAAATTCTGATAATTAGTGTCCCCTTGAAGGTCTTGTCACTTATGTTTATTTGCACTGTACCCAGAAACTTCTTTTTTATAAGTATAGTGTGAAATCACACTTTGTGGGGTAAAAAATATTCAAATTAAAAACTAAATATTTCTCACAAACTGAATTAAAAAAAAATTGGATCACATTAGGAAAAAATACAAAAAAAAAAAAGGGATTTAACAATTTCAAAAAAAAACAATATATCACAATAAAAAATGATTAATATCTTATTTTCGGTTTCCAAATGTCAAATTTTCTTGAAATTAAAATCAAATTATTTTCTTTATGTACAAAATCAATTTAATTTATTTTATTTTAATTTTTCGTTATTTTATTGCCTTCTATATTTGAGAGGGTGGGATTTTGTGATATTCTTTCTATAAAAACACCTATTTTGAAAAAAAAAAGAAAAAAATTATAAAATCTTATAAATTTTATAATATGTTTAAAGGTGACAATTCGAAACTAAACAGTTGTTTTCAAAATTATAATACAGCCCAATTTAAATTGGAGAGGGGGCGTCCCCATTTGCATCTTTTTTCAAAACATATATTAGTTTTACTTTGTTGATTTTTAGAGACCAATCAAAAATTAAAGGATGGTATGGTTTTTCATAGATATTAGAAACTGATAAAAATTAAAAATGTTATTTCTCCTTGACAAAAAATTCATTTTCAATCTAATGACTGTGCAAAATAAATAAAAAATCTTTATTTGGTAAAGTTATTATTTTTTAGTTCCTTGGTTTATTAAATAGTTAGTCTTAATAGACTATCCAAGTTTTTGAAAGTTGTAATTCATAAATTAAAATCCATAATAATCAAAAAAAAAACGTCTGACAATAGCCTAAAATCTGTGTTTAAAATAAAACAAATGTCTTTTTTTTCTTCTTGTACAAATATACTACCTAATTCACTCTTAAATGGTATACCTAAGTTAAAACAATTTTAAATGTAAATTCCATGATTTTATAAGTAAAAATTTGAAATTAGGAAGGAAATTTATTCACAATTTTTATATTATCTCAATTTTTATTAAATTTTTAAATGTTTTTGATATCTAAAATATTATCGAAATTTACTCTATTTTTTGAGATAAATTTTTTAATTTGATCCTTCGTTTTTAGAATTTCTTTTTTTAATAAATAGAACTTAAATAAACCAATGTAATATTTATTTAGGGTTTATTGTTGGCTTCTTAGTTCACTTAAATATTTGGCCAACTATAACAAAAATAAAAATGAATCACACTTTTTATTTTGAAACATTTAATAAATTTTAGTGGTTGTATATTTCGAAAATAGCGTGACTTTCAATTTATTGAATTTAAGGGTGGAATAACTGTTATTGAGTTCTCGTCTGGCTATAAATACGGAAATAACGATCGGGTTTATAGAATATTGTTATTTCTACTAGTTTTTAAGTACGTTCCATATTCCAAGGTATGTGTATTCTAACTCACATGATTAAAATTAATGCCAAGGGTTTAACAAACTGTTGGATTTGGAGATATTGTTAAAATCTCAATTTAGGCTTTTATAGGAATTTATAATGAAGGTAAAAAGGTTTTCTAGAATCTAAATAAAAACGTATCCTTCAAAATGTTTAACAATCTAAATTACATTAAATCTAGTTTAATCGATTTTCTTTTTGAAAACTTGAGTGTGTGTATAAATCTACTTGAAAATAAAGTGAAAATCTTTTTTTACTAAGTAAAAGAATTGATTTTTATCTTGAATTATTGTGTCCAGGAATTAATTTATACTTTAGATCAATATTGGTTTTCATTCAAAAAACGTCTTCAAAAAAAAATATAAAAATTGCACGATTTCAAATTTCCTTAGATTAGAAACTGTTAAATCATTTCTAAGGGTAAGTGTGTGTACACCAATTCCACGAGAAAAATTAATTTTTTTTTGTCCCGGATATCTATGAAATTTATCAATAAATAAAAATACAAAATTGCTAAATTCAAAGTAAAGTTCGAAAAAATATTTCCTCATTTTCTCATCATGTGAATTGCTATACCTTACTTTGAACAAAGTATATTTAATGGTCTAATTGTTCATAAACTATGTGAAAATTGTTGTGTTTCCAAATAATCTTTGTAAAGGGAATGTTTTAAAATTAGAGATTAAACGATATATAAAAATAAAAATCGAATTAAAGCCAGTTTCACTTATCAGGTTCAAACTCTCAACAAAATTGAAGGTACAAAAAATTCCCAAATTAAGGCACAAAATTTGGGTTCAAGTAAAAAATTTAAAAAAAAACGAAAAAAAATTAGGGAACACTACAATCTCAAATTAAGACACTTTTATTTGAAATATTGTGTCGTTAAAGTGAAACTGTCTGTAAATATTTTTACGATTTTTTTTCGTTTTATGTGATCAAAATAATATGTGCCCAAAGACGAAAAACTGTATTTCAAAATAAAAAACGTCATTTTTTTCTTCTTGTTCCAATGGGGCACCCAACCAACTACCCAATAGTATATACATGTTCAAATCAGATTTGATAGTAAACTCCTTGATCTTTTCAGTAAAATTTAAATTATGAATCGAATTTGTTACAAAATTTTTATAAATTTTTGAGAATTTTTCCAATTTTTTGATTTTTTGATGATTCAAAATTTACTCTATTTTTTGAGAATAATTTTGCAATTTGATCCTTTATTTTTGGAATTTATTTTTCTTTAATTAATGATAAAAAATTTTTCCTAATATTTACTCATTTTTTTGAGAAATTTTTTACTTCTTGATTTTTCGAATATCTTTTTTTAATAACAGAAACTTCAGAAAATCAATACAATATTTACTTTAGGTTTATTTTCGTTTTCTTGGATCTGTTATTGTATAGGCCTTCTCTCATAAAGAAACACTCTTGGTATTTTAAATCAGAGTTAGAACTTTTCTGCAAGTTTTATTTTGACAATAGAGGACAATAATCAATGTTGTACATCTCCCGATTCATAACAAACAAAGAGAAAAGTCTCAAAACAGTAAAGTTAGAATGTGCTCTTACATTGTTAGTTATTTATAATAAATTACAGTGATCAAAATAATGCGTGCCCAAGGACTATAATCCGTGTTTCAAAATATTATCCGTGCTTTTTTTTATTCTTATACCAAGGCAATGTCCAATCTACTACCCAGTAGTATACCTAAGTACAAATCAATTTTGAAAGTAAAGGTCTGGTTATTTTTAGTAAAATTTAAATTATTCATGCAAATAGTTGAAAATTTTCCATAATATTCACAATTTTTTTAAAATTTTTTGTTTTTTTGATGAATAGAAATTTTCTAAAAAATTAACTCTATTTTTTGAGATAATTTTTCCAATTTGATCCTTCATTTTTAGAATTTCTTTTTAAATAATAGAACTTTAAGAAACCAATACGATATTTTTTTAGGGTTTATTATTGGTTTCTTTGATTGATTAATGTATAGGTCTTCTATAACAAAAAAAACACGCTTTTTTATTTTGAAACACGCATTAAATTTTTTGGCACGCTTTATTTTGACTACATTATTTATTACACTTTTCAACAAAACAAAATTAAATTAAAAAGGGAAAATTAAAAAACTTTATTTTTTTTTTTACAACCCTTAAATTTTTCTTTCACTCCAAGAAAAAGTTTAAACAATATATTTCATGCCAAACATATAAACAAATCCTCTTAGACAAAGATGGAATTTTACTCAGCTTCAAAGATTTCAGAAAAATTATTCCAAATAATCCAAAATTACAACAAAAATTTTTTTTAACAATAAATGCAAAACCTGGGTTCATTTTTGATTCAATTGATGACTTTTAGGTTTTAGTGGAAAATTTTTTTAAGCAAAATAAGCTTTTTGGTGAAGGTTTATTATTCAAAAATTGAAACTTGTTGAAAAACTCTGTGTTTCATCCAAAATTCAAACACGCACTCACCAATTAAATACCAACTGAACGAGTCAATAGAAAAAAAAGTAAATCCAACAGTCTTTTCCAAATTTAAGTTTTTTATCGAAAAAAGCAAAACGAGAAGGAATTTGCCTGAGAAATTTCCAAAAAACACACTCTTCTATTTTTCCATTTGTCCTTTTTCGTTTCTTGTGAAAAATGCAGTATTTCTAATATTTTTGTGTTTGATTAAAATGTGTTGTCTAAACAGCAAAGATGTCTCTCAAGATCAATTTCCAAAAAGAATACTTTGTCAAAAAGATAAAATAACCAAAATTTTTTTCATTTTTTAAAATTAGCTTGTTGTTATTCTATTCTCAGAGGCTAAATTCAAAAAAAAATAAAATGATTAAGAAATCGATTCTCCTTTTTGCAGTGCTTTTCATCTTCCAAAGCATACCAATGGCCAAATGTGATCACTATTATCCATTAATGATGGAATATAGCACAAGGCCCTGGTTGTATTCTCTCTCGCAAAAATATGGCAAGACGATCAACTTGGGAAACATTCCAGACAGCGAATATGACGCTTTACAAGATCAGAAATTAGATTACATTTGGATGATGGGCATTTGGAAGTTGGGTGCATATGGCTTGCGCTATGATCGTACAAACCAAGCCGAGCTGAGCTATTTCAAAACCTTATTACCAGACTTTACAATTGACGATGTTATTGGTTCACCATATGCGATCACTGAGTATGTGATCAACCCAGATATTGGGACCACACAGGATTTGATCAATTTTCGGAAAAGGCTTAACGGGATGGGCACCAAGCTGATCTTGGACTTTGTGCCAAACCATTCCGCTGTTGACAGCCCCTGGAACACAACGAACCCAAACTACTACATCCATGCACCTAAGGGATCTGTACCACCATACGACTCCAGCCGTTACTTACCATGGGGAATTGCGTATGGCGGCGAGAAGTACGACGGCGCCTGGAAGGACACCGCACAGCTGAACTACTGGAACCAAGATCTCCGAAACGCACAAACCCAGAATTTGCTCACCATTGCCAAGTACGCTGACGGTATCAGAACAGACATGACACAACTGGCGCTCAACGACGTTATTCAAATGGACTGGAGCAACGAACTCTCCTCATGGGGCTACAACAAACCCAGCACAGAATTTTGGTGTGAGGCCATTTCCTCAGTTAAGAACCAATACCCAGATCTCATCTTCCTGGGCGAGCAGTATTGGGGCTACGACGACCAACTGATCAATTGCGGATTTGACTTCCTATATGATAAGGCACTACTAGACCACTTGGCGTCCTATAAGATGTCAGACATTTGGAGCTATCTCAACTCGAAAATAAGCTATTTCCCCAAATATTCTCATTATACTGAAAACCACGACGAGCCCCGAGCAATCACAAAATTCGGTTCATGGTGGCAAGCAGACGCTGGCGCACTTGCCAGCTTTACCCTACCGGGCATGAGATTTAGCTTTGAAGGCCAATGGAAGGGCTTTAAAAATAAGCTTGATGTCCATCTAAGAAGAGCAAAATCCGAAGATCCAAACCAAGATGTTGTCGATTTCTATAAAAAGTTTCAAGATATATTAGCCACCGACGTATTTAGAAAGGGCACCTGGACGTTAATAAACGATTGCTCAAATAAAAACCAATTAATTACCTATAGATGGTATTACAAAAAGTCAGACGGCTCTTACGACAAAAGACTTGTGGTTATTAATTTATCTGGCTATCAGGCTTCTGGCAACGTAGTGGTTTCAGATGCTTATGCACAATCAGGCGACGACATCGTAATCACAGAATTGCTTACTGATAAACAATATACTAGATCTGCCTCGGAAATGAGATCTACTGGTTTAGACGTAATTGTCAATTCTTGGTATGCCCAAATCTTTTCTTATTAAACCATTTGATAACTGTTTTAATTGTGTTTAAATATTATAAACTATATTTTGTCAAGATATTAAGAGAATATCATTTTTCTTTGTTGATGATTTTTTTGTTAATGTTTTATTTTTATAATAACATATTAATATATTTCTTAATATAACCAATTTTTCACAAATTTGCAAGAAAAAAATATTTTGTTTTTTGCTTTCTTTCGTTTAACTTTTGGAAATTATTTTTGGTTTGGTAATAAATCAGGAAAAATAAATTTTTTTTTATTTTTTTTTCTTTTTTTGTCAAAGAGATAATTGCTGGAAACAATTTTTTTTTCTTTTCAAAAAGAAAATCAAAATTAATTCTTGTCGTTCCTAATTCGAATTAAATATTTTATTTTTAAAAAATTATATTGTGTTTCTAGGATTGATTCTTAATTTGATGAACATTTTTTTTTTTGATTGTAAAAATTTATTCGTATCTATTGATTTATTAAAATTAAATTAACATTTTGTTCATGGAATTCATTGATAATAACTCTCACCATTCATACAATCTCACCTCTTTTTCAATTAGATCACTTTTTAAAATGATTTATAGTGATTTAAAATATTCAATGAGGTTTGTATCAGTGTCAAAATATTTGACTTGTACAAGTATAAAGAAATAGTTAATTTTCTTTCCATTCATTCATTCCCATATTTTCTTTTTATTGAGAAGAAGTGTTACAATTGGGCAAACATCAAGTTGTTACTTATAAATACTGAGATACAGATATATTGTGATACTACGATATGTTTAACTTTAAAATAGGAAGGATGTGTTAAAAGTAAAAAAATATAAATTATAAAAAAAATCTGATCAAAAAGAAGTAATTCCAACAATTAAAAAAACAATCACAAATATCCAGGATGTATATTCATGATCAATTATCAAATTAAAATTAAATTAATCAAAAATAGTATTGTTGTGATTTAAAGTGTTCTTCATTAAAGAGAATATTATTATTTTTTTTTCTAATTTTTTACCAATTTATTCACATCAAACCTTCTAATTAAAATCATCATCATCTTTTTTTTTCTTTCCTTTATAATTTTTATTTTTACTTTTAAGCAAAAAAATATTTGGATATGATCTTTCCATGGATAATTATAAAATATAAAAGTTGAATTTTGATTTAAATTTGCTGATATTTAATTAAATACACACCCAAATCTTAATTTACAACTTGTTCCATAATATTATAATCAAGAAATATTTTAAAAATCCTAAATCCAAAAAAAAAATAATAAAACTGAAAAATCAGTATATTTTAACTTGCAAATTTTAGATATAATTATAACCGGTCTCCATTTTTGAGGTACGAACTTTCAACTACGATCAAGACTGAAAAAAAATCTAAATTAAATATTAATAGGGAATTCTTGTAAAGATAATTTATATATATATATATATATAATTTTGTAAAATAATCTAGCCTTAATTTGGAAATTTTTTGTACCTTAAATTTCATTCAAAGTTGGCATCTTAAAAGTGGAAATCACTACATTTGACTTATTTATTATGAAAATTTTAATGATAGTTGTCTTTTAATCAAATTTTTATGATTTTTTGGATCATATAAATTATTAATTCTAGTAGAAATGAAGGAAAAAATGTATTTACCCCCTCATTATTGATTTACTCATCATCAAAAAATAAAAAAGCAAATTTCTAAAAAAAAAATAAAATCGAGACAATTTCACAGTATTTCAAATTTTAAAGCCCAGATACAATACTGAAGATTTTCTTTGTTTGATTGTTTTATTGTTTTTTTTTTATTTATGAAGTGATAAAGTTTAATGAGTTTTAAATTTTTACTTAAAAAGTAAAATTTGGGAAGATTTAAAATGTGTAATACTAATTCTTTGTTTTTTTTTAAACAAAGAAAAAAACAAAATACAATCACAAAAAAGTATTTTGAATTGAATGAAATGATCAAAAATCTCAATATCAAAAAAGTTGGATTTTTTTCTCATTTGCAGATCTAATAAATTGGCATTTATTTTATCCATACCCAACAATTGACCTAAACCAAAAAAAGTATTGTCAAATTACACTTATTTTATTTTACAAAATTTGCTTAAATAAAAAATATTTCATTGGATCTTAATTGGCAAAACAATTCAATTAATAAAAAAAGTTTATATATTTCTCAATTTTAAAAAATTCAAAATTTTTTTATTTTATATTTAAAAAAAAATTTTTTCTTTAATTTTAAATAAATTGTTTTCTTTAGGTAAAAATTAATTTAATTAGTTTTAATTTTATTTATGGGAATTTTATAATTATCTATATCTAACAGAGAGAGGATTTTTAGAATATTCTTTAGAAAAAAATAACTTATCTAAGATCTGAAAAAAAAAAAAAAAATAGATCAAATAATACGAAGGGATTACACTTCAAAACAAACAGAGTTGTTTTCAAAATTATAAATTACAACCAATTAAATTGGAAATTAATTAATTTTTTGTTTCTGTTTTCTAAAAATATATTATTTTTTCATTGTTGATTTTTGGAGATTTATTGTACGTCATAGGTTGGTTGGTTTTTTATTGGTATTTCATAGATGATTTTTACTATTTTTTTTTCATTTCTCAAAAAAAAAATAGTTTTTATACAAATATATTGACGTTTAAAACTAATTCAATATAAATCGAAAAATAAAAGTAACAAAAAATCAAAAAAAAAAAATAATTTTTGTAATGTTATCATTAAAATTCCTATTTACATAATTGAAAACTCTTAAAATTCAGTTTGTTTTGATTTTTTGAATTTTATTTTAATTCCAATAATTCATTTATTTTTTGCCTTTTTTATTTAAAAACAGGGGTTTAATTAAGAATAAAACAGAATAAGTACGTTTTATACCAATTTACAATTAAAATAGATTTTAAAAAAAATTTTCATATATCAATTTATTATTGAATAGTAATATTTAAATTGATGATTATTTTTATTTGAAACCAATTCTATTTGGATCAAAGTTGAAAAAAAAAAATTATTTAAAGATTTTTATAAATATATTATCGACTGATATTTTTCAAAATTATTTTTTAGTCAATCAATAAACATACTATTCCAAACCTCAATTCAAAATTTTTTACATACCCAAATTCAAATTTTGAAATAAAAAATCTTATTTAATCTATTCTAGAATAAAACTAAATTAGATTATTTTGCTAATTGAACGATTATCAATTATTTATAAATCAAAATGCCAATTAAAGTAAAAAAAAAAACAAATGATTATCAATACCCATAACAAATACAGGGTTAAAACTTATCAATAGTTACAAAACAAAAAAAAAATAATTGTTACATTTGGAGAATATTTTAAAATTTCAAATTTGGCTAGATATCAAAATTGTTCAAATTGATTTTTTCTGTAGTTATCAAGATTTTCTCAATTATTTTCTTTGTTTTTAAAAGTTTTGAATTATTTTTTATGATTGTGATAAGATAAATCAGTAAAACTATTTTTTAATTGGTACTATTTTATTATTAAAATTGAAGAAAATCCAAAATGCTCAAATCATCTGTACTAAATATTTGTAAAACTTTCCTCTAAAGAAATCTTTAACCACCAAGATTTTGAAAAAAAACCCTTTAAATAGAGAAATAGATCAAAATCCCCTCTTAATCATTTTTTATAAAATTCTAGCTAAAAATCCTTAATGTATGATTCAAACGACCCAAAATTACATTAAATTACCAGAAAATGCACCGAAATGAACTATCTTGTATATAAAAACGTTTTAAATACATATAAACAATGTATATGAATAGAATTAACTATTGTGAAAAAAAAATTGAATTTAACCAATATGAAAATTTAACAACATTTAAGAATTAATCATTTTCCCAAAATTTGTTTAAATTCTATAATAATTAATAATAGAACAAAAGTTAGATATAGTCAAATAATTTTATAAGAGTAATTTTTTAAGAGCTTAACTTTAGTTTAATCAACTGTTGGACAAAAATTATTTGTCAAACAAAATATATTAAAAAAAAAAACATGAATATAAAAAACTCAAGATGAAAAAATGAATTTTTTCCAATTTTTTAAAATTAAAATTATTTTCGATTTGAATGGAAATTATATTTTGAACTTCTTTTAAATGTTGTACTAGTGTCAAAATTATTAAACTTTAGTTTATATGTACTTGGTTTTTATCATTTTTATTTTCTTTCTTTTATATTATCATCTAATAGATCTTTTAAAAGTTAATTAATATAATAAAATTACCATTTGTTTTTTTCTTCCGAAAAAACAATTTGAAATTGATAAATACATCCCCATAATAAAAAAAATTATTTTTGATAACATTTTTAGTAATAATCTAGATAAACTTTTTGTCACAGAACCCTGTCTATAATTTAAACACCTCATTAATTTCATTTTTACTGCTAGGGAAAACCAATCCAGCTTTTTGATATATTCAATTTTACCCCTATTAGTTTCAATCAATAACGTTATAAATGTATAAAAATTTGTAATGAAAGAAATTATTCCAATTTTTGTTCTAAATTTTACAAAATTTTATTAATTTTTCTCAGTAATACCATATTTTTAAATTCTCATTTTTTTGAAATCTTTCCAAATATTTATTTTCGAAATTTTAATAGTATTTTTAATAGTTTTCAATTGAAAAAAAAACATCTATTTTGTAATCTCTCAATTTTTTGAAATTTCAAGTTTTACTATGTTGTGTAATCTAAAATCTTATTAATTCAGTCCATAGAATTTTTTTGATATAAATAAAAGTCTACGTCTATCATTTTTTTTATTATTTTGAATAATTTTAATTTTATATTCTAATCCTTGTTGAATTATTTTTGGTTATCCAAAAAAAAAAAATATGGATTAAAATCTAAGTTTATTTTATGAATAAATCTATTCCAAACCTTTTTTATGCGTTTTTTTAAATACAATAATTTATATATTATTTAAAATGTTTTTTTTTATTAATAAGTAATTTTATTATATGTTTATTTTACTTAATAATATTATCTTGATATTTGATAATTTATATATAATTTTTAAATTTTTATTATTTTCGAGAATGAATTTTTTTTTTTTTTGATTAAAAAAAATAATTAAATTCTATTTGATAAACATAATTATTATTAATTATATATTTATGTATATATTTATCTTGTGATGCAATTTAACATATTATCATTACGTGGATTGATAAATATTTTTCTATTGGTTATGAAATTTTTGAGAATCTTTGAATGTGAATTATTAAAGAATAAAAGATAGTTATCTTTTACTCTATAATTTATAGAATTCTTCAATTTTTTAGTTAATTTTTTGTATTTATCTATGTTACAATAAGAATATAATCTCAGAAAATAATAGTTTTGATATTAGGATATTGATCAATTAAATTTTGGATTATTTTTATTTCTTCTTTTTTTAATTTTTCTGAAATAATTAATCTAAAAATATGTATATGAAACAAATGATTTGTGTTTGTTAACAATTCTAAAGAAATTCTGATATAAAGGTGTTATTTTAGATGTTTTATTTATTAAATTGGGACATTGATGAAATTTGCGAAAAAATTATTGTAATATTATTTAGTACTTAGATTTTATTTGAATTTAAAAACTTTTCTTCAGACTATAATTGAATTTACTAAATTTTTTTTATATAAAATTGATTTTTTTTTATATAGTAGATGATTAAGTGTATTCAGAATCTGTTGGATTTCAATATAATTGACTTTATAAATAAAATTTTAGAGTTGTTAATTTTCTATATCATTTATTCTGGATCAAATTAGTAAACTAGATATAATCCGATGTAAGCTGGGGGATATAATGGTTACTAAAATGGGTGTTGATAATTTAATGGAAGAAAAAAAACAATCATAATTTTAGTTGAAATATTAATAACAGAAAACAAATTTGATGAAATTCAAGTTAAAAAAAAAAAAAAACATTTCATAAAGCTCTTGTTCTCAATAAAAACTGCCATCTTGCCCAAAAAACAAAAAATTAATGAATAAAAAATATTTATAATTCATAATTTATTTATGTTAACGTTTATTCTTTTAATTGTGATCCTTACCACAATTAAAAAAAAAAAAAAATTACGAAATTTTGAAATTATTTTTTAATTACAGGGAATTTACCGACTTTTAATTTTGGTGCTTGGAAGGCATTTTTCATTAAAATTTTTCTTACACTTTTTTGTCTCAATTCCTGACTTTTATTATCTCTTATTTGATTAATATTTTTTAAAACGTTTTTTTCTTGATTATTTTTTTTAATTATTTTATTGAGTCTATTCACTTGGTTTTGCAATTCCTTCTTTTCCCATTTTAATCTTTTTCTTTTTTCTTTTTGGCTTTGCTGTTGTGTGTTAAATAGCTTAATTTGTTGATCCAAGTTATTTATTTGCAACATTTTTTGTTTTTCCATATTTGAATAATTTTCTTTATTTAATTGCAATTGTTTATTGTTTTGGATAATTTGATTTTCCAAGATCGGGATTTTTTTCAGATTTAAATCATTTTCCTGATTTAAATTCAGGATCAAATTTTGGTAAGGGTTTAATATTTTCTTTTTTAATTCTTGTTTTTTTTTGATTTGCTTAAAGTAATGGTTGTTATTGTTTTTTAAATTATTATCCATTTCTAAAAAAATTTGAAACTGCAATTCGAAATCTAAATCTGATTTTAAATTTTGATGGATTATCTCTTTTTGAGAATTGATCTTTTCATATTTGCCCTTGAGCATGGAATGTCTTAAATTTAAATATTCGTATTCTGAAAACAGTTGCTCATTCTTTTGGTGTAAAAGTAAGAGATCAAATTTTTTTTGTTGTTCAATTTTTTCATTCTTTAATTCTTCGATTTGTTTTAAAAAATGTTTATTGTTTATAGTTCTTGCATTTTCCCCCCCCCTTTTTTTTTTTTTTTTTTGGATACTTTTAATTTGCGGGGTTAAGTTTTTCTTTTCTCGAGTTATTTTGTGTGCATTTTGAGAGACGTGATTTTTAATAAATGTGGTATTATAGGCATACCTTAAAGACATTATCGTTGTCCTATAGTTGGCAAGGTCCTGTGAAATGGTGGTGATCATCACCGTTCTTGAGTTGCCGCCAAGGGAATCCTTTAACAGCCTCGTTAATTTGCTATTCCTATAGGGCACTAGCATGGGCTTGATTTTTTTGTTTGATTTCTTTTTATTGTTATTATTAATTTTGTGGTTTTTAGACAGAACCGAAAGGACATCAACTAAAGCACTTAAACTTGAATTGATGTTTTTTGTTTCTGTTAAAGTTGTACCATTAGTGCAGGCCCTTTTGGCACACTCTGATCCTGCAAGATCAACCAGATTTAACTTGCCCTCAAGGATAATGTCAGAATTTGGCTGTCTTGTCTGTAGGGTCAGAATAACTATCGAATGAGACCTTGAAGAATGCTCATTTAAATTTGTAGCCCCAACTGCTCTTCTTTTGGAGCCCTCTTCCAACAGTTTGAAACACTGCTCTTCTGAATTTAACTGGACGTTGAAATAATCAGATCCCGTTAAAAAGATTTTCCCCAGTTTATAGTCCTCAATGATTTTTATTTTATTATATTTTTTCGTGCTGTTTCTTCTTTTCCACGGAGTCGAATTCCTCTGTAAACCACCAGAGTTACCAGGATCCAACAAATCATAAATTTTGTTGTTATAAATTTCAATATAAGTTAAATACAAACCACAATCACCAGATTTTTCACAATTTACAAATTTAAATATTTCTGCAATCGATCTTGGAATAATTCCTGGTAATTGCTTGTTCCCCATCATTGTAAATGTTTTACCAGAGCCTGTTTGACTATTTATTTTTTGTTTTGTTTTTGAAATTTATCAGTAAATATGAAATTGATGAAGGTTAATTTTAGAGAGAAATTGGTTCAATTTTGGTTTGACATCGTTTTTTGAATATGTGAGATCTAAAAGTTTTAAGGGACTATAAACTCTTATTTAATTTTTTTTTTTCACAAGGGTAATGGAGTACTTATTTACACAATGGTACAATTAAACCCAATATTTGGCAACTCATTTTTTCAACTTTTAGAGAAATGAGTCTATCATTTTTAAAAAAATTCATTTTATCTTAGTAAATTTTCAGTCAAAAAGAGCTCGATCATTTTTAGTTGAATTTCTTTGAAAAATTAAAAGAAAAATCTGAAATTTACAAAAAAACATTTTTATTTTTGAAATCTCACTTTTAGTGATTTCTGATAGTTTTTACGGACAAATAACAAATCAATTTTCATCTTTTTACTGTTAATTGCATAATAAAAAGATCAATATTTTCATTCGGCTTTCGAAAAAATAATCAATAATCCCAAGATTTAAAATAAATCAAACAAAGCCCAAATTCTAAAAGGTATTAATACCAAAGTTTGTTTACAGAAACCGAAAATTTGTAAGGTTAGATTATTTTTAAAAATCTATTTTTGGAAAGCCAAAGGAAAATTGTGTTTAATTTATTTTGAAACAAATAGTATTTGAAATACAAGAAAAATAAATCAAATATTGAATCCTTCAAGATCCAGAAAAAATTGATATTTTCTTTTATTTTTTATATTTATTAAATAACTTGAAATTTAAAAGATTTGGGAATATTTTTTTTTTCAAATATTTTGGAGTATAAACAATGAACTGTGATTATTAAAATAAGATATTTGATAATATCTATTTTTTTTTTTTTTTAGAATTATTAATTTGGATTCTTTTATTTGTTTGAAGATATTAAAAAAAATTGAGAAATAATAATAAAAGCCAGTGATACTTTTAATCTTTGGGTTATCACTAAAATAACTTAGATTGGGCTATTAATTATTGATTGAAAACAATCAAATTAAAAGGTGTTTCTTTATGTGCTAAGGTTTACAATCCCTG
The DNA here is from genome assembly GCA_027625915.1 of Anaeramoeba flamelloides. Taxonomy (NCBI): domain Eukaryota; family Anaeramoebidae; genus Anaeramoeba; species Anaeramoeba flamelloides. Next base: position 12,592,278 of record JANTQA010000036.1, read on the forward strand.
AAATTTTTTAAAAAAAATATCTTGTGTAGGGTGTAGTGAATTGTTAATTTGGTTCTTATTTGATCGATCTTGTGCTTGGTCTGGGTTTTAAGAGTTGTTCAAAATGGCAATTTTTGACAATTTATTATTTTTTTTTCCAAAATCCAAATTGAAGAGTGTAATATTAATAAATATATTGAAAGTGTTCAAGAATAAATTTAGATTTTTTGTGTTGTAAACGAAAATTTTGATTTACTTTTTGGTAACTTAACTAAATGAATAATTTTTTTTTTTTTAAAGCTCCAAATAAAACCAAACCTAATTAAAAAATTGAATCAACAACCCACAAACCACATTTTTTTTAACTTAACTTCCGATATATTAGTCTTACACCCTTAAATTCGGATTTTGAAAAAAAAAAAAATAAATTGTCAAAAATTGCCATTTTGAACAACTCTTAAAACCCAGACCAAGCACAAGATCGATCAGATAAGAACCAAATTAACAATTCACTACACCCTACACAAGCTAATCTTTTTTTAAATTTCAGAGGATTATAAACCTCAAGTTGAATTTTCGTGGTTTTAAAAAAGTGTTTTGGGGTAATTTTAATTTTATGGTTTTGTTGTTTTTCTCTTATTCTTTTGTTAAACAAAAAGGAAAAAATTGATTCAATCTGTGTCTAATAAAGAAATTATATATAATTTGTGGTTTAAAATAATTTTTGTAATTTATTTTGAAATTAAGTAGATTTTTTATATCGAATTATGTCAAAACTTGGTGCTTTTATTTTTAAAGTGTATTTTTGTAGAATCCCTTTAAGACAATATTATTTCTTTCTTCTTTCAAAGAAAATAATTTTTTTTAAAATAATTTGGAAATATGTTGAAATTTTGAACTTTTCAAAAATGAGAAAAATATGGATTATACTTTTGAAAAACAATAATTCTTTTCGGAAAATAATATTAAAAGTGGGTTAAGTCTTTTTAGTACTTTCACTTTTTACTTTATTTTTGAATTACAGGTTGCATAAAATTTTTTTTGAATTGGCTATTAAATTTACTTGAAGATTATTTTGAGTTTAATAGTCATTTAAAAATTGTTGATCTGACTGTTTGATTCACTTCTTTTGAAGAAGTTTGAGTAAAACCTTTTAAAACTTCTATTTACTTCTTTTTTTAAAATTTTTCTACTAATGTTAAGGTAAATTTCCCAATTGAAAAAATGAAACAAATTTTTAATTCTTTTTTTTGAAAAACAAGTATAAAAATTTTAACGAATAGATTTTTTTTTAACTAAGGTCAAATGATCCAAATGATCCAAATTTAAAGAATTTAAAGAAGAAGAAAACCAGAAACAGGAACAAAACAGTTTATTTAAAAAAACTTACCCATAGGCAAAAATTGTTGTGTTCAAGCCTTTAAAAATGGAGCTAATTTTTGGTTTTACATAATCAAAAAGGCTTTCTTGTTGTGATTTTCCATCAAAAATATGTGTAAAATTAAAGGTCTTTGATTCTCCATTTGGAGTTTGGTTGGTGTAAAATTGGTTTGTTCTTTGAAACAAAGGAGTGCTATTCCTTGGGGTTTTTTTTTCATTCAATTTTGTTCTTTGGGTTTCACCCAAAAGATCTCTATTATTGCTCATCTTGGGAGTTAGCTGATTTCGAATGGATTCGCGTGGTGTGCGAATAAGACTTGATCTTGAAATTGTTGATGGAGAACCATTGAAATTTGAGGGTGTACCAAGACCCAAAGTGGATTGCCGAAGGTTGATGTTATTAAACGCATTCCTGATAGGTGTGAAGGTTGTTGAAATTCTATAAGGATCACAAGGTTTATAGATAGTAATTTCTTGTTCTTTTAAATCAATACAACTTTCTTCATCTACAGAAAGAGGCTTTAATCTTACAATCACCGTAATTGGTTCGGGTTGAGACATTAAAAAAATAAAATTCTTTGTTTTTCTTTTTTGATTTTGAAATACAAAGAAAAAAAAATGATTTTCAATGTTTTTCAACAGAAACAAAATCGAACATTTATTTTATAGTTTTTAAACAATTTTAAAATATTTCTGAGTCATTTTTTTATTTAATGTTGAAGTGTTTTTGGATCTTGAGAGACTAATAAACTAAAAAAAAATATTATGGTATTGTTGTCAAAATAATGCGTTCAGAAAAGTTTAATGCGTGTTTCAAAATAAAAAGCATCTTTTTTTGTTATAGAAGACCTATACATTAATCAATCAAAGAAACCAACAATAAACCCTAAATAAATATGGTATTGGTTTCATAAAGTTCTAAAATTCAAATAGAAATTATAAAAAATAAAGGATCAAATAGTAAAATTTATCTCAAAAATGGAGAAAATTTTGAATAAATTTTTATCAAAAAAACAAAAAATTTCAAAAAAATCTGAGATAATTATGCAAAAATTTTAACCTATTATAATTAATAATTTTAAATTTTATTGAAAATATCAAGCAGTTGACCCACAAGATTAATTTGAACTTAGGTATACTAGTTGTTAATAGACTGGATGTTGCCTTGGAACAAGAAGAAAAAAAAGCACCTATTATATTTTGAAACACAGATTAAAGTTTATGTACACACATTATTTTGATCACTGTAAATTCAATAACCAATTCCAAAACCATTTTAGCGCATCTTGAAATTGAAAAAAACAAAGTAAAAATCTGATTACTAGAAAATCAAACATATTTTTACTGTTATTTTCTGAAATCTATTATTGTTTTTAAAAGTATGATCCATTTTTACTTAATTTTTGAAAAGTTCTAAATTGCAATATATTTCCAAATTATTTTAAAAAAAATATTTTCTTTGAAAAGAAGATTGAAATCTTATTTTTGAAGTGGGTAATCAAAATATACTTTAAAAATTAACATTAAGTTTTGAAAAAACACAGTATAAAAAAGCTACTTAATTTGAAAATGAATTCCAATAATTATTTTAAACTAAAGTAATAGAATTTCTTGGTTTTTTTGATTAAATTTTCAATCAATTTTTCCTTTCTTTGAACAAAAGAATTAAGAAAAAAACAATCAATAAATGGAATTAAAAATATTCCAAAAGAATTTTTTAAATCATTTATAATTCACCTAATAACAAATAAAAAAATATTTTTTTATTTCGATTATTTTGATTATATTGATTTCAATCTTTAATAATCCAATCTTAATGTATTCAGTGAATTTTTAATAACCCAAGGATTGAAAGTATCAATAGAATCTAAAATTATTTCACAATTTTTTAAAGATTTTCAAATAAATAAAACAAATTCAAATTAATAATTCAAATAATAATAAAAAAAAAAAACAAATAAATATTAACAAATAATGTATTTTAATAATTATTTTTGTTTTTTATACTCATTCTGTTTAAAAAAAAAGATTAACTAATCTTTTAAATTTCAAGCTATATAATAAATATTTGCTAATAAAATGAATGATCAATTTTTTTAGATCTTGAATGATTCAATATTTGATTTATTTTTCTTATATTTTGAAAATAAGTTTAAATTTGAAGTTTTATTTGTTCATACAAACTATTGGAATAACTCAAAGTGAAATTTCATAAAAATAAAAATATTATTGTAGATTTTTCTTTTTTAATTATCAAAATACAAAAATACAACTAAAAATAATCAATTGGATCTTTTGAATGAAAATGTAATTGAATAAAATGAATTCTTTGAAAAATGATATTATCATTTCTCTAAAGAAGATCCACGTGTTTGTTCATTTGTGCTTCATTATAACTTATGGAAACATATACTGTATTATCTTTTTAAAAAAATAAATAATTAATATTTACTAATTCCTTACGGAAGATTAAATATTTTCTTGATTAAGGGACTAATCTCTATTAAATTTCTTTTACCTAAATTTAATAGAGATTTGAGAAAATTTTTAGGCAATTACTTAGATTTGAAAATCCTTGTTTATTTTCAATATTAAAAATATTTCTTGATAAAGAACCCTTATTTAGAAATTGGTCAAAAACAAATAGTAATAGAGACTAGTCCCTAAAAAAATTATTTTAGGAAACTCCTAATTGAAAATTGATTTTTAATACCAATAAGTTTTTGCAACATTTTAACCAATATGTCATCCACTACTCTATTTTTGAAAAGAAAATAAAAAGAAGTAATAAACAAGTTTTATCTTGTTTTTTTCAAATTTTTTTAACATTTTTATAGTGATTAAAATTTTTGTTTTATTAAATTGGATCTATAAATGTGTTCAAGTGGATTTTTGAAATAAATAAAAGAATATACATATAAAAAAGACTATTGAAGAAGTCATTTTTTTTTGAAATCTTTTCTTTTTTTTTTTTATTAATTGTGATCGATATTAAATCGAATCTTATTGTCATTAATAGAAATTTTTTAAAAAATATAGTTGTTAATTTGAATAAATATTAATAATTTACAGTCAGTTTCACTTTTAAGGCACAAACTTTCAACGAAATTTAAGGCACAAAAAAAATCTCAAATTAAAGCACAAAATTCAGCTTCTAGTAAAATAAATTGTAAAAATTAAAATTCCAAAAAATGTGCCTTAATTTGAGATTTTTTTTGTGCCTTAAATTTCGTTGAAAGTTTGTGCCTTAAAAGTGAAACTGACTGTATATAGCCCAGTAGACTGAAAGTGATTTCTTTTTAATTATTTTTTTGGTTTTTTTCTTGAATTATCTTTTTTTAAAACTTTTAGGTTCCATTTTTAAAGTTTTACTTGGATTTGGATCAAAATATCCCCACTTTGAAAGATGCAGTATATTCACATAGCAAGAAGGGTATTTATTATATTAACTTTTTACATAAGATATGTTTATATATTTCAAATTTATTAAACAAATAAGTATATCTATGTGGACAGTTATTAAATACTCTCCATTTTGATCTGATGGGAGAAGATCAATATTTTAAATACACATGTATTTTATCTATGTTGAATTTGTTATCTTCTTGAATTAATTTGAAATTTTTTTACATTTCAAATTTTTAATTTATCAGATTATTTTTAATATTTTTTGATAACTATCTTTTTATTTCTTTTTCAGATATATTCTGATCTCAAATATATTTTCTTATTAAGATCCAAACTTACAATAGATTCTTTCCAAATATACATTTTTAAGGCAAAAAAAAATCAAAAAAGGTAAAATAAAAAAAAAAATCAAAGATAATTTTTATAGATTTGTTTCTTTCTTGATCTTGTTAAGTTGATTGGTAAAAAAGAAAAAAGATATCAATATTAAAAATCTCATACCTTTCCTATATATCGTTTTTAAATGAGATTTTTTTACAAATTGTTATTTCAAAGATTCTTTTTTTAAGTATTTTTTTAAAAATAAGTAAAAAATAATAATATTGCTTCAAAGATCAAAGTATAACGATTAAATTGTTAGAAATTGAAAAAAAAGTAAAAAAAGTTTAATTCGGAGTAATGGAAAAAAATAAATGAAAGGAAGATTATAAATTTATGTGTTTTGTATCTATTATTGACTGTAAATCCTTATGAAAACTGAGTAATTGTGTTTAATAACTATCTTGAAAGATTTCTAGAATTCAAATTACATTTGTCCACCATGAATTTATTTTACAAAAAAAGGGGAAATTTCATTATAACATCAATTTATATATTTTTTAGATTTTTTAGATCATGCAAAAATGTGAATTTAATGTTTTGTTTAGTTTTGAAAAAATAATTTTTATGAAAATAATTCTTGATAAGATTTTTAAGTGTTAATATTAGTGAAATTGTTATGAATAATTTCTTTTATTTAAAACCAAACATTTTAAAAAAATCAAAATTTTAAAAGTATAACTCACATGCTTATTAGAATGATGATTAATGAAATTACACTTGTTCAAAATACCACCCAACCAATCAAAAAAAAAAAAAAAAGAATATAAATATTCGTTATCAAAAATCATTGCCAGCTTCAATAAAACTCGATTATTTTTTCAAAAAAATTTGATCTACTTTGGTTACCAAACAATTAAATGGGTATTCTACAAATACATTTTACTTTAATGAACTTTAGGCAGGTGTATTACTAAGTTCATAAAAATGTTGTTAGTTATAAAAAGGATTTGATTTAAAATATTGGCAACTACAAAACAATTTTACTACTATTAACAATTAAAAATCTTGTTAGGGAGTATTTCCATACCAGGTATTTTTTTTCAATATTCTAATTTCTATTTCAAATCTAAAAACTATTTAAAAAAAAAAATTCGGTATATATTAAAAATATTTTTTAAAATTACTTTTATAAGTTTTTGCATGTGTTAAAATTTAAACTTGTGAGTAAAAATACCAAAAATCATTATTTTAAACTTTTCTTCAAAAAATCTATTTCATATTTTCTTAGTGTTTATGATATTTTTAATCTTGAAATTGGTAATTTTTTTATCAAATTTCTGAAAGAATGAGAATTCTCTTTGAGAAGTGACTGTACAAGAACACAACAATTAAATACTTTCCAGGTCGAAACTTGGTTCTTACAAGATTAACTTCAAGTATGTAGAAGTATTTAATTAGCGATATTACAGATATTACAGTTGAATATAAATCATAATAATGTTGTTTCATAGCCGAAATGGATTTAAAATTTTGATTAGTAAAGTAGTATTTAAAGTTGGTAGTTACAATTTAGTACGATCCTTTATTTGAAAAAAAATTTAATGTTTTTTTAGGAATATTGAAAGATTTTGAAACATATTTAAAAATTGAAATATGAATATTCAAACTTCAAATTTGTATTTTTTTCTTTCTTAAAGCTGTGGTGAAATGTAAATTAGAAGTTAAAAATGTTCAATTTTTTTAAAAAATTAAATTAATAAACAAATAGATTTTTGTGATAAATTATTTTTAAATATTGAAAATATATTGATTTTTCAATTCCAAATATAAAAACAGAAAACCAAATTAATCGGTGTATGAGTTTTTATGTTAATGATTTTTGAGTTAATCTTTGACATTAAAAAATTGTAAAAATAGTTACTTTAGGAAGTTCAAAGTATGAATCACTAAATACTAGAATACTATTATTTGGGTTTTCATTTTTTATCTTTGGAAAATATAAAAAAAAAATTTCTCAAAATCAAGTATTTTAATTGTGATCCTTAGTAAAAAATCTTCGAATATTTTATTTTTCAAAAAGATTTATAATAGATTTTTTTGTGTCTTTTGAGCCACCTAAAACAAATACCAATTGCCCTCAATTACAACATACTTTGGTTATTGATCATTCAACGTTAACACTCATGTCTTAAAGTGCATAAATAAGTATTTAATTATAATCAATCTAATCTGAAAAAATAGTGTTTTATTACTAAAGAAATTTAAAAAAATGTATTATTCTGTTTGTAAGGTTTTTTTCGAATAAATAATGAAAAGATGTTTGTTCAAATGCAATGGATTTTTTTTCTTGACCCAAACAAAGAAAGAATCTAAATCGTCTTTACAAACAAATGAAAAACAAAAATTTCCTCAAATTAATTTCATAAATCATCAATAAACTCTGAAGGAAATACAAAATTTTTTTGAAGAGGGAATTTTGAGAAACTTGTGATCAATTTAGATCGTAGTAAATAACTTTTAAATAAATTTTGTTGAATAAAATCGTTAATAAATCGATACTCATTGGACTTTTAACCAAAATGAAAAAAAGAAAAATGCGTTGTAAAAAAACAAGAAAGTGATAATTGTGAAACAATAATTCACCATCAGAAACAATTCTTTTTTGAGCATTATATTTCTTTTAATAAAAAGATTTTGGAGAAAAATTGTTGGTAAATAATTAAATTTAGCAGAAGAATGTATTATTCATTTTTTTATTAATTTACAAAATTTAAAAAAATTTTTTTTTAGATTCAAATCGGATCAAAGACTGCAAATGTCGAGAAGTAAAAAAAAAAAAAGTAAGGCAATTTCCTTAACAGAATTCCTTGGAGAGGATCCAACTGAAAATGATCCTGAACAATTGTTAGAATCTGATCCAAATCAAACAAGGGTTTACCGAAGAAGTTATCGATCAAGCCAAGATTGGAGACTCGATTCACGAGATCGTAGGAATTATAATGATCGGAATGTTTTAAATTATAAGCCACCAACAAGGGTAACGGGTAGAGCTGCGATGAGGTATAAAGTCCAACAAGAAAATGAAAAAAATGAACGAGAAAAAAAAGAAAAATATTTGGCACAATTCAAAAATCAAGAAAACAACATGAACATACCTTTATCTAAAGAACCCTTAACAAACAAAAAGCAGAGTATTACTCGTAGCAGAAGTAGGAGTAGGAGTAGGAGTAGAAGTAGGAGTAGGAGTAGGAGCAGAAGTATTAGCCCTGAAAACAGATATACAAGAGGCAATAATCGGAATTACAACCAAGGACGAAATGTGAACAGTAACCGGAGTCGTGGGCGTAATTTTAGTCGCAGCCCAAGCCCGATCCAAGAAAGAAGGAATTACAATCGAAGATATGAAAATTACAATGGGTATAATTCTTACGAGAGAGATCCTTACCAAAGAGATCGAAATTGGAATCGTAACCAAAGGTATAGCGGCCAACGGCCAAATAGAAGATATTATAATTCAAATGATCGTTATACTTCTTCTGATAGCGATCAAGAAGAGTTAAGCTGGAGAAATAAAAATAGCACCAAATATTCTCAACAAAGGAATTATCAACAACGGAATAAATATTCTTCTTCTTCCAAGAAAAGAAATCGATCCAACGAAAGCCACAGCCCAAGCAGCAGCCCAAATGACTATTCTTTTAAGCCAAATCAAATTATGAGACGTAAAAATAATCAAACTTCCAGTTCTGAAAAGAAGAAACAAGACAAAGGAACAATATCAAATTCAGAGGAGGAGCAATTCGAAAGAAAATCCCAGCCAAAGAGAGATTATAAAAATAAAAAACATTTTGGAAATAGAAAGGATCAAAAAAGCCAAAAAAAAATCTCCAGTAATAATGAAAGGAAAGAAGACTCTTATCCTCCGATCGGAGTAAAATCAAAATATATAGAGAAAAGGCATAAGCAAAATTCCATACAATCAAATGAAGAGAATTCCTTTTCTCAGCAAAGCTCAGATTTAGATTCAGGTTCAGATTCAGGGAATGAACAAGAAACAAAACAAGTGCAAGAATCTCACAAAGAGCAACAAGATGAAGTTGATAATGGTAATTTAAAAAACGAATCATCCGAAATATCTTCAACAAATGAAGAAAATAAGCAAGTTAATGATGAATCAGAGCAATCTGATCAATCTGAAAAGATAGCATCGGGTTTAGAAAATGAAATTCTAGATGATCCTGAGACATCACAACATGATGCTGGGTCTCAAAATGAAAATAGTGAAGAAGTTTTGTCTACTAATGATGATGATGATGATGATGATGAGGTGGTGGTGGAGGATGAGGAGGATGAGGATGAAAGTGAAGAAGAAACTTCCAATAATGAAGAAGAAGATATCGAAGAGAGTGAAGAAGATGAGGAAAGCGAAAACAGTGAGGAAGAAGATGAAGATGAAGATGAAGATGAAGACGAAGACGAAGATGAAGATGAAGATGAAGAGAGTGATGAAGATGAAGATAGTGATTGGGCCGAGGAGAGTGGGGAAGACGAAGAGAGTGAAGAAGAAGAAGAGAGTGAAGAAGAAGAAGAGGATGATGAGGGGCAAGAGAGCGATGAAGATGAAGAGAGTGATGAAAAAAATAAAAAAGTATCAAAAACAAATGTGCAAAAAATTGTAGAGTATAAAATAAAAATTGAAATTGTAAAAATGAAAACAAAACCAAAAGCGAAGGATGTAAGGGAATATTTTGAAGATGATCTTGGGATAAATGTAGTAAGACTTGTTACTAAATATACAGGGGTATATATAATGACACTTTCTAATCAGAAGGATTTAAAAAATGCACTGGAAATGAATAAAGAAAAATTTTGGGGTGGAATTATGTATGTAAAGAAAATTAATGTTAGCAGATTACCAAATAAAAACAACTTTTCAACCAATTTTTTTTCAAAAGGAAGGTCAAAAAATTATAAACAAAATCAATATAATAATTATGACAAAGATTTTCCAACCAGTATTAGGGGTAGAGGAAGAGGGAGAGGAAGAGGAAGAGGAAGGGGGAGAGGAAGAGGGAGAGGAAGGGGAAGAGGAAGAGGAAGGAGTGTGGGAAGAGGAAGAGGGAGTATAGCAAATAGTTATTATCAAGATGGCTATTATCAAGATGGATATTACCAAGATGGCTATTACCAAGATGGCTATTATTGGGACAATAGGTATCAAAGTAATTGGGAAAACAGCCAAAATAATTGGCATTGGAATAAAAGCACATATCGTGGAGATATGAGTAACTACAAAAGCATTAATACACGGGGAGGGCGTGGCTATCGTCCTACCATTAAACATGAAAAAACAATATCAAAAAATGTCAAAAAAAAGAAAATAGTCACAAAGCCCAACAAAGAAAAAATTTTAAAAAAAAAAAGAAATCAAGTAAAAAACATTTCTACACAGAAATATAAAAAAAAGGATCTCAATCCAAAAAAAAAATTTACAACAACAAAAACAATAAAATCTACAAAGACAACTAGACCAATAAAACAGAAAATTCCAAAAAAAAATACTACCAAAACAACATCTCAGTTTGCTAGACAAAGCAATGAAAAAATAAACAATTCAAAAGAATCAACAAAGCATTCTTCATCAATAAATAAAAATAAAACAAAGAAATCATATAATAATAAAAGAACGAGGGGTAGAAATCAGCCAAATAGGGGTTATTCAAATCGAACACAATCGAGTAGATCTCGCCCATATAATCGAAATTGGGGTTATAGACCAGATTATAACTATAATTCAAAATATTATTATTATTAAAAAAATTATTTTGTTTAAATGTTCATTGAATATGAAATCATTTCTGTTGTTTGATAAATTTTTACATATTTGATTGACAAATAATAATTTATTTTCCGTATTGAATCATTCAAAAAAAAAAAAAAAAATCAAAATAATAATTATTATTTCTTTAATTGAACTTTTTTTTATTAATATAATAATTTCTTTAATTTGAGATAATAAAAATAATGGATTCAAATTTTAATCAATCGAATTACAAATCTTCTTCGGCTGTTAGCAATTTTTGTATTTTTTTTTTTTTTTTTTATATTTTTTTTATTGATGAAGGGTCAGATCAAAGATCCTCTTAGATTCAGTAGGTTTTCTCAAATTTAAATAAATGATAAATTAACAATCCAAACAAAAATTCAAAAACAATTTACATAGTTAAAATAGTTAAAAGAATCACAATAATACAATTTGATTTAATTATAATTTTATTAGTTTTTCCAAATATTTAAATCATTTTTTTGTTTTTTGTTTTTTCTTTCTGTTTTTATTTTTTCAACTATGTAATCTGTTTCATGAGATCAAAAAAAAAATTCCATTGGTGAATATTGAGTTAAAGTTTGGTTCTTTGAGATAGAATCTTCAAATAAAAAATTAGCTATTTCCTATAAAGTGGGGTAATTTTATTTTAAAATATATCTTTTAAAATCAATCTCCAAAAAAATATTTAAACATCCAAAATAATTAACCACCATATATTGATTCTTGGTAATAATTCAATTTGTTTCTTAGTATTGTATTACTGAAATAAAATATAGGAAATTTTCTGATCTCGATTTTATCTGAAGTTTTTTAGGAGTGAAAATAGGTCTAAATTATTTTCATTTTGTTTGAAAAAACCGTTTTCATAACTTTTTTAATCTCAAAAAATTTTCAAATAGAATTGAAAACATATAACTAGATTTTATTGTTTAAAAAATCTTTTGTAACCTTTCCATATTTCCAGTTTTTTATTGAAATTGGTATTAATATTAAACTTAATTTTAGTAATCACAATTAATGAATACTACTAACAGTGATGATTTTTTATGAAAGGTAAAAAAAATGCCACAATTTTTTGGAAATACCTTAGTTGGTGGTATGTATCCATTTGATCGAACAGTAATTGTGTATGAAATTTCAACCAATCTACTAAAACCATTTTTACTTTTTTTTTTAAGAAAACCAAATTAACATCTAAATACTACGGGTGTTTGTATCTGTTTTAGATACTCTTTGAATTAGAAGTATTAAATTTTTCCACATCAAAATTCTCCCTTTAACCGATTAGATGATGTTTCATCTAACCCTTAACAATAAGTTTAATACAATTGTTTTATTTTACTTATTTCAGAAATTTGGTGAAAAGGAATTTTTTTTAATTTGATTTGATTTTTAAATTGTGAGAGATTTTTAAAATATAAAAAATTGTGAACATTTCGATTTTTTTGATGATTCAAAATTAGTATTTCTTATATAATTTATTTTTGGTGTCAAGTCATTAAGGCAAAAACTCATTTTATCAAGTGGAAAAAAAAATTATAATTTAATGGGTGCCCATTCTTATCAAAACCTAACTAACAATGGAGTAAGATCAATCTCTGAAAATCAACAATCAAAAAAGAAGAAATTTTGAAAAAAAACTGCTCAAAAGAGTTACACACAATTTCTGATTTGAATGGTCTTTAATTATAATTTTGTAAACAACCATATTTGTTTTTAATTGTCATTCTTTCGAACTTTTTTAAATTTAGGCGATTGTTTTTTTGATTTTTTTATTTCAATTTTTCTTTATTTTTTTTTTTTCTAGAATGTTAAAATCCCTTACTTCTACAAAAAAATAAAGGGTTTCCAAATATCCTCACAAATTAGATTAAATCAAACAAAATTGAATACGTGCTTTAAGAAGATAATTTGTGTTAAATTGAAAAAAATTTAACTTTATGGAAATTTAATAAAAAGAAAGATTTTAATTTTTTTTTTTTTAATTTGATTTTTTTGAATTGAGAATTCGATGAAACTTTTTATTATTAAATTCCATTTTTTTGAATTGAGTTTTATTTTATACCTATTTTTGATTCGATTTTTTATCAAATGGGGATGTTAAGATTTTTTTTTCGTTTAAAGTTTGTTAATCAAAAGTAGGAAAATTTTGCGATATCCTTTTTTGGGTTTTAAGTCATCCTTGGGCATCGTGCAAATCTACAGTAGATGACTAGATTCTTAATTAGATTTTTTTTCAAAAATTAAATTTTGGTATGTAATAATTTTGGAATTGGTATTTAAACTTAATTCAAATTTTTTGGTATGCGTTAATCAGTTTAAAGAATAGCAACAGTCCACTTTAAATCCAATTTAGAATTAATTTTGATTTTACTGGCATTTCAAATTAATTCTTTTCTGTCTTATTTTTATTTCCTTTTTTACAGTTATTTAATCAGTTTTGTTAGATCTGGTATTTTTTTTTTTCAATATTTGATCAAAGGTTCATGTTAATTTTAACAAATAGAAAAATGATGATGATGTTTATTTATGGGGAGGAAAAATCGAATGATTTGTCGCCTTGTAAAAGAGGAGTTTTGTTGAGAAAATGAACTTCAAATGAATACTGTAAAAAAATTGTATACCCAAATCAAGAAGATATGGATTATTTTTACAACATCTGAAGAGAAAAGTTTGATCATTTCAGAACAGTCCTCGTAGAAGAAAAATATAAAAAGTAAAAAGAAAGAAGAGAATAAGAATAAAAGAGAAGAAAAGAAAGAATAAAGATAAGAAAAAAAAAAGAGAGAGAGAGAGAGAAGAGGATGAAACGAGTTGGAGAGGGAGGGTTTAGGAAAGAAATTATTGTTGTGAATTCAACAAATAGAAAAATCCCATACAATTTGTGGATGTTATCTAATAATTTAATTGATCAATAATCGTTAGTAAAATTTCAACAAATTTAACAATACATTTTTGTATTCCATTTATTTCATCATTTTGAACAGAATAGTTTTTATTTTTTTGGTTTTATATTTTTTTCTTTTATTTTGATATAAATGATTATTTATAAAAGCGTTAAAATTGGGTTACTTGAAAGTGGTTTAATTTAATGTTTGGAAACATAGATTAAATTTTTTTTAGTAAACTAAATTGAGTTTAAACTTCTTCTGATGACTATATATACTATGTCGTTTTTTTTATTGGGGGGGGTCTTTTTATAAATAGTCTATCATTCAGTCTAAAAATTATAATGGCTCCAAAAAGTAAAAAAGTGGTAAAAAAGTATCTAATGATTTTATACACTTTAGAAAATAATACAAAACAATTTTTTTATATAAATTTTTAAAGGATATTATTTAGGGGGGGCTGCACATTTGACTATTTTTAAAAATTATAATAGCAAAAACCTTGCTCAAAAATATTTTTTGAGTAACATTGAAAATTGGAACTTTGAAACCAAAATACAATTTGCTGTTGTATTTGTGAAAAGGGTCAAATTAATTCAGAGTTGAATCTTTCATTTTGGGATTTTTTGTACATTTTTTTTTTTTAAGATTTTTAATTTTCTTGAAAATATTTTTTTATCTAGAAATGTTTCAAGAGGAATGGTTAAAATAAATTAAGAGTAAACCAATAAAATAGACACGAAAAGGTGTATCTTTGAAATAACCCTTTTCTTTTGGAAGACCAAACATAAAAGATCACAATTCATAATAAATTTGTTGAAATCAAGAAAGGATGAAAAAAAAATCCACATAGTATATTATTCAAAGATTTACTTTCAATATCTCCTTAATGTGTATGAATACAATCAATTTTTAACCATGGATTTCTCAGTCCCTTACTATTCATTATTATTTAACAAAACTCTATTTTACAAAGTTGTTTTCAAACCTTTGTTTTTCGGATAATTTTATCAAAATAAGAAGAAAGGAAGAATATTGTTTCAAACGGTTAAAGAAAAGTGGTTGAATTATTGAAATTAAAAAAAAATACAAAAGATCCAATTAAAAAAAAAGCAAAATTAAGAAAAATTGAAAGAATGGATCCAAAATTATTTTAGGTTTTCAATAGTAAATTAAAAAAAAATATTAATCAAATCAAACGAATACACCTAATAATGTGTTTATTATTGAAGGGGAATTCAGTAAATATCCTATTTTATGAATTAAAATTGGGATTAGAAAATTTAAATGAAAATAGGATTTTAAAATTCATTTTTGGAATTCTATCTAAATGTGAAGTAAACTCCATTTCACCAAAAGTGGTCAAGACAAAATTGAAAAATTCGCTTTTTTTAAGAATCAATCAAACTAAAATTGTTTAGTAATACGATAAATAATAAACTTCTGGTTAGAGTCGATAATCATAAATGAAATGACCGGACTTACTATAAATTTCAAAAAAAAAATGTTAAAATAATTTTTTGGGTCCTTTCATTGGAGCCTCTCGTGGATAATTTCTCAATTTTCTTCAAAAATTAAAATTGTTGGTAAGGGGTTTTTTTATCATAAATATAAGCATTTAAGAAGAAAATACAATATCTCGCTTTACTTAATGTTAATTTAGAGTTTCAAATATTTTTTTTTTTTTCAAATTTACTTTTTAATAAAAAAAAAATAAAATTAAAAAAAAAAGCAAAAATCAAAGAAAAAATTTACTAAAAGAAAAGAAAAAAAAATTATAAAAGGAGAAAAAATGATTTTGAACTGAAAATAGAAATTTTATTTTGAGAAGAATAATATATTAAGCACGTATAATATGTTCAATTTCTTCAATAAAACTGGGTCCCTTTGACTGAAAAGGAGTTTAATTTGTTAATCAAAAAAAATCATCAAGGGAAAGTTTATCTATTTAGATTTAAAAATAAAACCAAATAAAGAAGAGGTAATTATATTGGCTGTAACATGTAAGATCAAGAAAGAAATGATTTTTATTTCTTTTTTCTTGATAGATTTATTCATTTTTTTATTTCCATATTTTTTTTTGGTATGCAAATATATTATACTTTGATATATTCAACTCTTATACAGACAGTTCAAATTTAAGGCACAAACTTCCAACAAAATTTTATACACAAAAAAATCTCAAATTAAAGCACATTTTATGGATTTTTGTTTTCACAAATTATTTTACTAGAATTTGAATTTTGTGCCTTGATTTGAGAATTTTTTTTTGTGCCTTAAATTCCGTTCAAAGTTTGTGTCTTAAAAGTGGATCTCTCTTATTTATTAAAATATCAATGTATTTGATTAAAGAAATGAGTTGAAGAATTTAGTCTCAATAAACTGTATTCCTCAAAATTGGTAAAATGTGCTTAATCCCTTAAATATTCCCCCCTTTAACTTTTTTTAACAAAAATTAGCGGAAAATTATTAAATTTCAATTTTGGTCAAATTTACATTTTTTTCAAAATAGTCAATTCCATTGAAATATATTGATTGTAGGCATTTAAAACATCCTTTAATGGTAGATTAAGGTATGTTAGGGTAGGTTAGAGTATTCTAGAATATGCCTGGGTGGTTTGGATGGTATACTAGGAAATTTTGGTAAGGATTTTGAGAAAAAAAAATAATTAAGAGACCAATTAGACTTTGGCAACTTGTTTAAAGGGTAAAAAATTTTTCCACTTAACTTTGGTGGTTAAAATTTAGTTTTTATTAAATTTTTAAAAATATTTATTATTGATGATTTCGAGATTTTGAATATTCTACAATTTTTGAAATAAAATACTACCAATCAGAAAATAATCTTTTTGATTTTTCCTTCCACAATTAAGAAAAAAACATTAAAAATCATCAAACCAATAATAATAATCAAGAAACTCTTCAAAAATATGAAAAAATTCAATTTGACCAATTTTGAAATTTGACGTAATTGGAAATTTAATAATATACCCACAATTAGATTCGATTTTTAAAAAGTCTCAATTTTGACAAATATTTTTTCAAAGTCGAATTTTGGTACAATAATACACCTGAAAAACATAACCCCAACAAACCACATTAAATTTTGCTTTCTCAATTAACATTATTGATTCAATTCCAAGCAATTAAGTAAAGTTTCTTCCGTTTTACAATCATTCATTGCTTGAAAGGTAGAAATAAGCTTTATTCAAGAAATGATCCTATTAACAAAATGATTAAAAAACAAAATAGATGAGTGGTATCTATAAAATTGTTGTGATAGGAAATTGGGAACTTTCCTTTTTCAAAGTAACAATTTAAAAAGAAAGCATAACAACCCTCGTGAAATTTAGATCTACTTGTAAGAAATAGTCGAAAAATTGAAGAGACAGAATCAAAGTATTTTTTATTTGAAAAAAGAGCACAACAATCTGAAATATATCGAAAAAGAGACAAACCAATAATTTAAAAAAGCAAACGAAGCAACCTTTATTTTTGAGATAAAAAGAAAAAAAAATAAAATCAAATTAAAATTACAAGAAATTACTCTTCTAGCACTCAAGTTGAAACGTTCCTTTCTGGATTTGCGTTTCATCCGTCTTTATGGTAACATGAATAAGATTTTATTTTTTTTGAAAAAAAGAGAAATAAAAGCGAGCTTTGATTAATTTAGAATTTAGAGATCAGAAAGTCTCTCTAAAACTTCTTTTGTTGTTGGTAAATGTTTTTCTTGAAAGTAGCTCCAGATAATAATGTTTTCTGTTGAGTAAGACATGTTGTTATTAATACTTGACGCTTCCACAAAGATATCAAAAAAGCGACCATTAAAAGGGGTCTTTGATGTTGTCACTTCATGTCCTTCATCTTTTAGTGCTTGAATGATTTTTTTGGCAACACCGTTGACAGATCACCCACCATTGTAACGTACGTTTATTTTCATTTGAAAACAATAAATTGTAAAAGTAGAAAAATAATTAAAAATGAAAAGTTGCAAAGCCATTCTGAAAAAAATCAAACACTTATTACTAGCTCTCGTCTATTCCACGATATTTCAGAACTTGATTTAAAATATTATTTTGGTGTATATTTAGTATTTCAGGGTATTATTTGTATTTTAACCAAAAGTCGCAGAAAATTAGACTTGTTTCTTTTTTTTTCAATTCTGAAGAATCTTTGTTTCATTTAGTATTAACAGCTCATCCAAGATATCACCAAAAAAAAAAAGATTAAACAAACAAATAGAGAGAATGATATACTAAAATCTATATTTAGGGATTATTTCTATTTGTAAAATAAAAATATGAAAATGAAGTAAAATTCCTGTTTCCATATATTCTTTGAATACCAGTAAACTCAGAAAACCAAAAAGGAGATAATGTTCAATTTGTTTGTATTCTTTCTATTCACAAACACATGTGAGCCCAAGGTATCCAAAGTAAACGAGACGATGACACTCATCCAATAAAATGAGTTATTGGTTTCAATTTAGTTCGTTGTAACTGGTCTAAAGTTTAAACACTTTCAAAAAAACAAGGTAATTTAAACAAACATTTTTTACTCGTGATAAAGTCAAAGAACAATTTGAAATGAATTTCAAAATACGGGAATTTTCAACAGACTTTTGAGGATAAATAACCTTAAATCAGGAAAAAAAAAAACAAATTTGAAAGTTAGCCCAAAATATAAATATTAATTGGAAAACAAAGAATAAACAATCAAATAAGAACTTATTTGAATAGTAACGAACTATGTTCTCTTCAATCTCAGAATTCATCCTCATATCTTGAAATATTAGAAAAACAAACAGTCATTCTTCCTCACAAAAAATGTATATTTTCAACGTTCATTATTTAGTAAAGGAAGAAAAAAATCGAACACAATTTACTTTACCACCTAATTAAAATTTTAATTCATGATTCATCAGTTCATAAAAAAGTTGAAAACTTTTCAAGAATAAAAATTGTCAAACCATGATTTAGATTCGTTCAATTGTTCAGAGAAAAAGAATCTAATTTACAGTCAAATTAATAAAAAGGATGTGAAATATTTATATGATCTAATATTTTACCTTTAGTTACTGTAAATTGTAAATAATGATTGGTTACTTTAAAAAAAATGTTCAGCTTAGTCTTCAAGATTTTCAACGGTTTTTTGTTTTTTGTTTCTCATTTTAGGATCAAATTATGAATCCGAATTTTTTTTTTTTTCAAAAAGGTTCAATCCAAAAATTTTATTTTTTTTTAGTTTACTTTTAATTTAATCTTATGTTTCTTCTTTCAAAACTTTCCTTACCAAGCATTACACGTAATGCATTTCAAGTCTTCCAGCCAAGTTATGTTGTACCTACACTTGCCAAAAGGTTCTTCAGCAAAGCAACCTCCACACAAGTAATTGGTATTGATCTTGGTACAACCAACAGTTGTGTTTCCATTATGGACAACAAAACACCACGCGTCATTGAGAACATCGAAGGTGCAAGAACAACACCATCTGTTGTTGCCTTTGCAGAAAACGGCGAAATCCTTGTTGGTATGAGCGCCAAAAGACAATTAGTTACCAATCCTTTAAATACCATCTTTGCTTCCAAAAGGCTGATCGGAAGAACCTTTGATGACAAAATGACAAAGGAATCCATTAAAAATTGCCCATACAAAATTGTTAAAGCAAAAAATGGCGATGCTTGGATTGAATGTCGCGGAAAACCTATGAGCCCAAGTCAAGTCGGATCCTATGTTCTTTCTAAGATGAAAGAAACAGCCGAAAATTTCCTTGGTGAAAGTATCAAAAACGCTGTCATTACTGTTCCTGCTTATTTTAACGATTCTCAACGTCAAGCAACTAAAGATGCTGGTAGAATTGCTGGTTTGTATTTTCCTTTTCTTCTCTCTTGTTATTTGTTTCTTTTTTTCAAAAAAAAAAAAACACTTTTTTTGTTTTGCTACTCTCAAAAAAAAAAGCAAAAATAGTGTTTTTTCTGAAAAAATTTTCTTTTCAAATAATTTATTTCATCCTTCAAAAATACTCAACTAAAACTTTAAAATCCCAAAAAACAATTTATACGTAATCACTAAATGATTTTTAAATCAAAAAAAATACCTTCAAAAAACAAAAAATAATTATCTATCGTTCAAATAAAAACAAAAAATAATTATTTAATAAAAACAAAAAGGATTGAATGTAATGAGAATTATTAACGAACCAACAGCAGCCTCACTTGCTTATGGACTTGGTGAAGGAAACACTGGAAAAGGAAAAACTGTTGCTATTTACGATCTTGGTGGTGGAACCTTTGATATCTCCATTCTTGAAATTAAAGAAGGCGTCTTTGAAGTCAAATCAACAAACGGTAACACCTTTTTAGGCGGAGAAGATTTTGATAATGCACTTTTGAAATACATCATTGCTGAATTCAAAAAAAAAGAGGGTATTGATTTATCGAAAGATCGACTCGCACTCCAACGTGTCAAAGAAGCAGCCGAAAAAGCAAAGATTGAATTGACAACAACTCTCCAAACCGAAATTAATTTACCATACATCACCGCCGATCAAAATGGTCCAAAGCATCTTGCAATTAAAATTACAAGAAGTAAATTTGAATCACTTACCGAAAAGTTAATTGAACAAACTATCAAACCATGTATGGATTCGTTGAAACACGCTGGACTCAAACCATCACAAATTGATGAAGTTATTCTTGTTGGTGGTATGACAAGAATGCCAAAGGTAAAAATTTCTTATTTAATTTTTATTTTTTTTCTTTATTGACGAAAAGGGGTGTTGATTTATTAAAATTACCACTTTTTTTTTTTTTTGGAACTCTAAACTTGTATTTAAAGTTTTTTATATTAGTTCGAATGTATACTAGATTATAACTGATAGGATAACTTTGTTTTAAAAAAGAAAAAAAAAAAATATGAATATTTTCTTCTTTTAAATTTTAAACTTACTAATTACTTACAATTTATATTATTTAATTTTTTTTTTTTTTTTTTTTTTTTCATTGAAATGAATAAAATAGGTTGTTGAAACTGTTAAAAAAATCTATAAAAAAGATCCGTTTAAAGGTGTAAACCCAGACGAAGTTGTCGCTATTGGTGCTGCAATTCAAGGAGGTGTTCTTCGAGGAGACGTCAAGGATATTTTACTTTTAGATGTCACCCCACTTTCCTTGGGAATTGAAACCATTGGAGGTATCTTTACCAAATTGATCCCAAGAAACACAACAATTCCAACCAAAAAGAGTCAAACCTTTACAACCGCCGCTGACAACCAAACAGCTGTCACAGTTAAAGTACTTCAAGGAGAAAGAGGAATGGCTGTTGATAACATCGCCCTTGGTGAATTTAATCTTGTCGGCATCCGACCAGCCCAAAGAGGTGTTCCACAAATTGAAGTAATCTTTGATATCGATGCTAATGGTATTGTAAATGTATCTGCCCGTGATAAAGAAACAGGCCAAGAACAACAAATCACAATTAAATCAAGTGGTGGCTTAACTGAAGAAGAAATTGAAAAAAAAATCAGAGAAGCAGAAGAAAGATCTGAAGAAGACAAAGAAAAAAGACTCCTTGTAGAAGCTAAAAATAATGGCGAAACTTCAATCCATGAACTTGAAAAAATGATGAGGCAAAATAAAGAAACAATCCCTGAAGAAGACAAGGAAATGTTTAAAGAAGAAATCAAAAACCTTAGAAAATCCATGGAAGGTGAAGATCGTGACCTCATTGAAGACAATGTCCAAAACGTACGTGATTGTATTTCAAAAATTTATGAAACAGTCAAAAATTCTCAAAAAGACGAAAAGAATCAAGAAGAAGAAGAAGTCGTAGAAGAAGAAGAAGAAAACTAACTCAAATATTTTGATAATTCATTATAACTGAATATTTTTAATAATTCTGATATGTTTTAGATTTAAAGTTTATTTACAATTATTTTTATACATCTATTTTTATATAAAAATTAATCCTTTTTATGTTGTGAATACTTTTTTTTTTTTTTTTTTTATTTTTCTTTTTTATTTTTTTTTTGATAATTTTTATAAATTAAAATAATGATTATTTTTTTGCCTAAAAATTAAGAATTCAAAAAAAAAATAAAAAAAAAATAATGATACCTTAAATACAATAATAAAATAGTTAGTTAAATTTACTTTTTCTTTTAGAAAATTTTCATTCATTTTTTTTTTTTTTTATTTTTTTTTTATCACATTAATAAAGTACATACATTAGAGGATTTGATGATAACATATATTATCATGATATTAACAATAAAATCGCGATATTATTAAAAAAACGCAATTAGTCCAACTTTATCGCGAAAAATCATAAAATCGCGATATTCCACATTATCGCGAAAAAATGAAAAATTATTTTTTTGATTTCACCTTAATAAAATCTCTTGACTTTTACAAGACTTTACCCTTTAAAAATGTTAGAAAGTGTTTTCAAGTGGTGTGAATTAAATTCAAGTGTTTGAAAGTTTTGAAAGATAGAAAACTTTTATAGATGGAAGGGGATGAGTTTGGTTTGTAGTGGAAACACAAAATTTTTTTCTTTTCATTTTTTTTTTTACAGAATATAAAATCTCAATCAAATTTTATGATAAAATTAATAATTACCCGTTCCAACAATACACTCGAATATAAGATAGATGTGTTTTCTTACAATGTAGTTGTTACCTTCACAATTTTAAATAGCAAAAAAGAATAAAGAATAATTTTCCTTTTTATTGGTGATCAATCAAACAAAAAATTCTAAGCTCTAATTGTGTTTTCTGTCCAATACCAAAAATGCTCAAATAAGAAGAATAAGAAGAAGAAAAAAATTGTATAAAAAATCTTAATAATTGGTAATCATCTGGCAAGGATGTTGTGAAATCTTTTGAAGAGTTCTCCAGCCCCTTTTAGCTTTCGGAGAATATTGAAAATGTTTTAACCCAAGATCGCCTTCTTTAAAGAACAGACAAAGGGTTGGTTGTTTTAGAAGGTAATTATTCAAGGCAATCCACAACACAACGATTAACTGAAAAAATATTTATTTCTCTTTAGTTCTTATTGTTGTTGATCTTAAAGGATCAATAGGTTTGTCAACCTAATAAAATGAAAACACGATAAAACTCTTGGATCTGATCCTTGATTGGATCAAGTCGCTTTTTTGTTGTTTTTTTAAAGAATGACTTTTTTGCACCGAATCTATTTTTTGATCAAAAAAAATTTCTTTGTAAAAATAATTTCCGAATTAGCCCCAAAACCCATCAACTATTATATCGCCATTACTTTTTAATCGCAATATTTTGGAATTTATCACGATTTTTTAATAATTATCGCGATTTTATAGAATATCGCGAGTTGTTATATTATCGCGATAATATTGGACATCGCTATTTTCTGATATATTGCGATTTGATGGTAATTATCGCAATTTTTGTAACTTTATCGTCAATTAAGCATGTTATCATCAAAACCTCTATTGTGTTTATTCAGAAATAACACCATAGTCCCAAATAGAAAAAATAAATAAAAAATTGAGTGTAATATCAAAATTCCAGCCAATAACGATATGAGAAATATGTTAAAATCTTGCCAAAGGGTGTAAAAATCCTAATTAACGCCAAAAAGTTTAAAACCCTAGTCCATTAATAAAAGCAAAAAAGTTCCATTTTTTTGGTCATTTTTTTTTTATTTTCCTTTTTCAAAAAAAACCTTGAACAAAAGGTTGCCTAAAATATAAAAATAATAACTATTCAAACCTATACAAACACTAGGTTTAAACTACAACTTTTGAATATTCAAAAAAAGTGAATTTTAAAAAAAAACACAAAAAAATGGCCATTGTTTTTCTTTTATACTAGGTATACGGCTTTATATAATAAACGTGCAAAAAGTCAATGAGCAAAAAATAAAAAATATTTTGTTATAATTTTGTTTCTTTTTGAAGTCATCAGGACAATTGGCGAGTATAAAATTAATGGATAAAATTGATTAAAATTTTATAAATCTATATACTAATAGATAAATTGATAAATTTTGAAGGTAAAATCTCTATAATAAAAAATCGGGGGGGGGGGTTTTTTTCTTTTTAAATAACATCAGTAACAGGATGAAGTTTCGTTGCCCAATTTGTTTAAAGTATATTACACACAGTATATTCTGATTAAAGCGTTTCCAACGCCAACCTTGGTATTTTTATTACATAAAAATCGGTTAACTATTAAAAAATTGTTTTTTTTGAAATCGGTTATTCAGTTTCTATCATAGGATAAAATTTTGAAAATTTCTTTCTTTATAAGAGATTTTTTTTTATAATAAAAAAAGACAAAAATTGAATTTCAAAAGAAAAGAAATTACAAAAACTTGAAAATGTTTTCGTAAGTTTGTTATTGAATTGTAAAAGCTGGATTTTAAAAATTTTTGAAATTGAAGATCCACATTAATGAAAGTATTTTATTATAATGTATTTGTATGTCAATCCCCAAAACAAAAAAATGGATAATTTATTTTTAATCTATTATTAAAAATTTTACAGTTTATCTGGGGCATTATTAATCCTTTTTCGGTTTGTGTACAAAATAAAATTTCAGATTAGAAAGCCAATTCCAGGTTCTTATAAATATTCACGGTGTGACTGGAAAGGTAGTATCGATTATTACAAAGTGTTTGTGATTTTTGACTTTCTTTTTGCTTTTGATTCTTTTTGTTTTTCATTTTATTAAATCCCCAACTTAAAAAAAGGAGGGTGTCTCCCCAAATTGTTATTGGAACAACATGATACATGCATAATGTACTATGCATTTTTAATGCTTTTTTTATAATTTTTTTTTTGGTTGGATCGTTTCTCTCAAAGTACAATTTGTTTTATCAAGAGAAATTGGGCTGGTGTTTATGTGGTATAGGTTTTGAAGGTTTTTTCATGCAAGGATCTTTTGGAAATTAAATTTGCTAAAATTAGTTGATTTTTTTTATTATAAAAAAAAAATATTGTCTGGGTTGAGAAAAAATGATCTTTCTATTTTGGGAAATGGGAATTTTAGTGGATTTAATTCAATACTAAATACATTATTGTAACATATTCAAAAATCTCTTTGTTTTAAAATAACAAAGGAATAGTCATCCAAAATTTTCACTTTTCTCCTTATTGATGTTTGAAAACAATTTTTAGAGCCCTCTCAATCAACTTGCAATCCAAATGTATATTATAGAAAATGGATTGCAATGTGTAAGGGTTCTAATAATTGTTTTAAAGTGAAATTTTCTAAAAAAGTCGATTTTTCGCAACCCTCTTTTTCATTTTGAGATAAGAGAGCTGAAAATTTTAAGAAAAATATGTTATTTTTTCCTTCTTCGATCTCACTGAATTTAAATTTGTGAGTTTTAACAACCACCAAATCCTAATAAAAAAACAAAATACTTTGAAATTTGAATTGCAAACGTAGTCACTAAGTATTAGTTAAAAGAAAAATGAAAGCAAATTCGAAATTTTGCAATTTATTCCTAAAATCTCAAAGTATGGTTTTGTTTGTGTCAAATTGATATTTTAAAATGCCCGTTTTATGATGTGAAACAAATCAAATAATTTGGTTTTTGTTTTGAATAATACTACAGTTAAAAAAGAAAATTGTTATTTATTTTTTAAAAATGTTTGACAATAAAAATGTCAAAGATTTAGATGAGAGAATATTGTTTCTCAATTTCTAAAGTTTAAATGTTCGTGTTGTTCTTTGTTGTGTCACTTTTGGTTGTGGATTTTAAAAAATGTGATGGTTCCAAAAATATTTATACTTTGCAAATTTCGTAAAATCAGAAAAAACTAAACTGTTCTTTTCTCAATTATTAGTACTTAACCTCTGCTATCCATTATTGAAATTCTTGTAAATAGGAATGTTTATTTTTTGAAAAATTCGAATATTCAACTTTACAAGGAATAAAAACAGCTTTGTGTACCCCATTAAAATATCCAAAATCAAAGAGAATTCGATTGTTCCAAATATTTTCTTGAAAATTAATTTTAAAGTAAACTCACATTTTCTCTATTAAATACAATTAAAGCTATTTTGGAAAATTTTACTTTCCCCAAAATGCAATGAGAATCCATTTTACCTTTTCTAGATTTCTAAGCAGAAAAATGAAAAATAAAAAAGAAAAATCCTTCGAAATTTTGGAAAAAAAGAATTGTGCTGAAAGTGACCTCACCATGGATTTTTAAACAGTTGTTTAATATTGAAGAGACTTTTTCACAAAAAAAAAATAATAAACATTTTTTTTCTTTTTTCCTTTTATAAATTTTTTTTTTTTTTCTTATTAATTTTTTTTTTTTTTTTATTATTGTTTATTTACAAAAAATTATCTTTTGAACATAAAAATGACATTAAATCCCAATTATTATTCACTCTTTTGGTCTTATGGAAATTTTCTCTATTCGACTTACCAACCACAGCAAACGATCAAACTTCATCGAACTAAAAAAAAGTTCTTTCAAAAATACAACCTTTACCACAAGAACGTAAATAAACAGATTGTTGAAAGGCTTGAAAGTGTTCAACAATTGCTCGTTCAGAACCGTATTCTTCTTCACCGATCGCAAACGACAAGAAAAAAGAAAAAATCCCTAAACAACCCTAAAAAACAAAAATTCTTTCTTAGCAAAGTTTGGTCTTCACTCTTTTTAACCAAAACCGAATCTGAAAATTTTAATAAAATCGTTGATGAGAAGGATTTGAAAAAATCTCAAAAACGAAGACTCAAAGAATTGAAATCATTAGAAAATTCCAGATCGGAAAAAACAATTGGTTTGTTAAGTTTTAAGTTGATTCAACTCGTTCAACAAAGTTTGTTAATTTTTATCCTTTTTTTTTTTTTTTTTTTTATAAAAAATATTTTTCTTGTTATTTTTTAATTTTGCTTTTTTTTTAAAAAAAAAATAAAAAAAATAATAAAAATTTTCTTGTTTTCAACAATAGAATCATATACATGTGAAGAATTAACCGAAACAACTGGATTTTTAAAACAACGAGTTTCAAATGTACTTCGAATTTATCATCTTTTGAATCTTGTTACACTTGATCCCCAGACCTTAAAATACGAATGGGACTGGAAGCAATCTGAGATGTTACCCGAAATTAATGAAAAAATCAGGTACTATTTCCAAAAGATGGAAAAGAAAAGACAACTTTTGGATCGCCTTTCACAGATCCAACAAAAATTTGTTTCTCGATTTAACGATAATAAACAACAAACTCTCATGGGCACACTGAATACAAAGATCACTGGAATTGTCAATACTTTGTCATCTTCGAAACACTGCGATTTGAACCAATTCAGAAAATACAATAATTCGAGCAGTTGTAAAAGAAATATAAACAATGTAAAAAAAACTGTGAATGAAAATTTTTTCGATTTGAGCAAAATCATTCCAAACAACAAATCAATTAAAGTGGAAAAGGACAGTGTCAGCAAGACTATTAGGAAAATTAAAACAAAAAGAACTAGAACTAGCACAAGAACTAGCACTAGCATTGCCAGCACAACTAGAAACACAATTAAACAAGAAAACCTTTCACAACCAATTGCAAATTCATTTGTGAACGAAACTAATGTCACCTTGTTTCCACAAAAGGTTTCAACCTTAACTAAGGTAAAGAATGAAAATCAAAATTCTTTCAAATTTGATGCACAAGACCAAAAGCAAGAATCTGAACAAAATAAATCTGTGCAAATCCAAAACAATCTGAATAACTCTGAAAAAATCTTCCAAGATATGGCTTCAGATAATAGTTGTTTAAATTCCCCAGAATTTTCCGAAACAGATTTTTATGAGAATTCTGCTTCATCGCCATATTTCTTTGAGTCAACTTCCTTTTCTCCTTTAGAAATAGATCTTCCAAACTTTGATAACGAAGAACTTGAACTTGAAAGCCCCTTGGAACTTTTTTCAAACGAAATAGATGATTTCTCATTTGACACCTTTTCTGACAATAACGATGAAAATAATTGTACACCAAACTGGGATAACTCACAAACACTTCATGGATTGACTTCTGAATTTAATGTATTTTTACCAGACCAAATTGTTGGAAGTGGCAGTAATTCAAATTTATCTCTGTTTTAATTTTGTTATTTTTATAATTTTTTTTCTTTTTCTTTTTTATTTTTTATTTTTATTTTTTTTTTTTATATTAGTGTTAATTTTTTTTGATATTATATAATTCAATTTCTTTTTGGGCATTTTTTTTTTTTTTTTCTTCTTGAATAAAAGTCCCTAAAGTAATTTATATATAACATCAAAGAAAATTAATTTTTTTACAAAATTTATCTTTTGTTGATTTGTTAATTTTAGTTTTTCTTTTCTTTTCTTTTCTTTTCTTCTCTGAACAAACTTCACTCTTTTTTTTTCTTCTTCTTATTCTTTTTTCTCTTCCTTTACCTTTAGTTCTTTTTTTTTTATTTTTACTTTTTTTTTTCTCGTCTTGATTTCTTTTTTTTTACAATTTTATTCTACAATTCTATTTACAATTTAATTTTTATTATATTTTTTTTTATCTCAATTTTGGATATTGCACCTAAATTTTGAATAATTGAAAAAATAATCCAATCTTGGGCTAAAAAAAAACGATAATATAGAAATGTATCTGAAACGTACAACCTATATTTGAACAAAAAAAATAATAAATATAATTTTATTTTTATATTTTTTCTTAGTATTTTTGATTTCCTTTTTTATCCATTAGTTTTAATATTTTTCAGACAGATTTTTAATTTGTTTTTTTTTTAAAATTCTTTTCAAAAATTCCTAATCATTTTAGATTTTAAATTTTGTTTCAATCAAAAGAATCCCGAAAATACGAATCTATCAAATATTCCCGAAAATACCAGAAAATTTTCTAACCACAAAAAAACATTTTAATGAACTACTCCAAGGAAACTCTAGTGCCAATATACTCAGTTTAAAGGTAAATTAACAATTTTACTTTCAGACAAAATATTTTTTTGGTTTGAAAACTCAAAATTCAAAAAATTTAAATTTTTGGGAATAGTACTCAACGTTTTTGTGTGAAAGGAATAAGTACCTTAGATGATTGTAACATTTCTGATCATTTCGGAATGGTATTGACTAAATGAGAGAAAATTGTGCTTGTAAAGAAAATTTCTAATTGTTTATCATTACCCTTAATTTTGTAACATTAAATACAATCGAAAAATAACCAAGTAATATCTAATAGTACAATACATACCCACACCCTACACGAGGTGACCCAAGCCAAACTTTATTTAACCCCCCCCCCCATCCGATAAAAGGAACTGGTTTTAATATAACATACAAACCCACACCATGCCAAACCCAAAACAACCCATATAGGTGCACTGGTATACATACACACGTACCCTAATAAGTTCCAACAATTACTCAAATATACTCAAAAGGCACCGAAAAACTCTTTAGAGGGACTTAAAGCAGAAAATTCAAAAATATATTTTGTCTGAAAGTAAAATTATTATATACCGTTAAACCGGGTATATTAGCACTAGAATAACTTAGGAGTAGTTCATAAAGTGTTTTTTTTTGTGGTTAGAAAATTTTCGATTATTTTCGATTTTCGGGTATATTTGGGATTATTTTAAACCCCCGAAAATACAATTGTGTTATAATTGGGTAAAGAAACATAATGGTTAATTATTAAATAATTAATAAAAAATGAAATTATTTTCAACTAATCTAATTTTCAATGTAAATACCGCTGTTTGAATAATAAATGGGAAAATATTTTAACTTACTTTTTCATATTTTGCTTCATAAATTGAGTTCTCAAGAGGTAGGTGGTAATTTGTGGGTTTGATTGAATTAGGAAATTGAAAATGAAGCGAAAATTTTAATCATTTAAAAGTCAAATAACAGTATGAAAAAAAAAAAAAAAAAAATTAACTTTGAGTACTACGTTCCCATCCTTGGGAGTGCTAAGTAATTATGTTATTTCACTTTCTTTATAAAAAAGAATTTCCAATCTGAAAATTTGACAAAAAAAAAAAAAACATTTTTTTGTCATCTTTGCCTTTTCAAAGATCCTTTTTATTTTCTTTTTTCAATGAACAAGAAAAAGAAAATAACTTTTAAAAATAATTGCTCAACATTTACCTTTGAGGATTTTCAAGAGCAAGTTCAAATATGAGAACATTCCAAACTTATCAAAGAAGCTGTAAAAAATAATTAGAACATCACCAGGAATTACTTTAAGTTTATAGATTCGAAATGGATTTTCTGAAACCTTGAAATCAAAATTTGGCCTGATCAATTAAAAGTGTAATTGTGAAAAGTTATTTGGGAATGAAGAAAATTTCCCATTTTATATAAAAGAAATTCTCAATGAGTAAAATTTACTGAAATTATAAAACCCTTTTAAAGGTGCCATTTTCAACCATTCACTGTATTAACCCGAAAACACACATATTAAGGGACTGTAGTAGCACCAGATCTATATTTGATTAGAGTTTTTTTCATGTATTTCTTTTATAAATATCCACTTTTATCTGGAGTTTATAATTTCTCTTATTTCTAAAGAATCATATTTTGGTTGATTTTTATAAAAAGAAATTATCAATTTTGGCAGGGTAGACTTTACTTTGTGAAAAAATAAAATTATAAAAAAATTTTTTAGCAACTTCGATCTGAAATCATTTTTCCATAATTTCTTAATTTCATTGGGAAATTAAAATTGTTGAGAATCCTATTTTTTAATAGTTAATGTATTGATTTTATAACTATTTACTAAATATAAATTTTCTCAAAGTTTATTTTTATTTCAAATTGAACTTTTTTTTTTAATTTAACCTAACCCAAAAAAAAAAAAAAGAAAAAAGAAAAAAAAATATTTGACTGAATTAAAAAAAAAAACAAGAAATAAAGAAAAAAAATTATAATAATACTTTAACAAATTTTCATTTTTATAAAGGGGGTTGGTATAACAAGTAAAATTTTTTATATAAATATATTTAACAATATTTTCTACACATCCTTTGTAAAAATAGCTAACATCTTGATGTAAACTAAATTTCATAATAAATGGTCCATGTTAAATTTGAATTTTGAATTTCTTTTGTATTATTTTGAATTTTTCCCCCTCTCAATGAAAAATTTGAAAATAAATCATTTTTTCTCTTATTTTTTCCACATAGTTTTTTTAAAACGGAAAATGAAAATGAAAAATTGGAAATAAATAACAGATGAATTAATGAAAAAATTGGTTTCAAATATGAAAAAGAGATTCTATTTAGTTATTAAAATGGAAGGAGAATCGATAAAAGGGTTTTATGACTATTTTAAAATTTAGATTTTTTATGTAATGCCTCTTTTAAAATAAATGGCCAAATTTTTTTTAACTGTTTTTTTTTTACTTTTTTTTATTTTATTTTTAGACCAAAAATAAATATCTCTTGAGTATAGAACTGAATAGTATTATCGAAAATTTTTAATATTATAATAGATAACTTCAATTAATCAAAATATTTTTCCTTAAAATTAAATTTTTAAAGGGCTAATAATTTTGAAATCGAGTTTAGTATGGAACCCCTCTATACACAAAATGTGTAGAATAATATGCTGAAAATTTTCGAAAATTTTACAATTTTTTCAACTTGCTTTTGTAAAAATGATTATTAAAATAACAAGTTTGGTACGGTTAATTATTAATTTGGTCATCCAAATAATTTAATTATTTATTTTTTACAAATAAACACAATTTCAAAAAATGTGACTCAATTGAAATATTAAATTAAAAAAAAAATATCTTTTAATATTCAAGAACAATTAACATTCGAATCCGATTTATGGTTCACTTTTAAATCATTCTAAATATACAAAAACCTGATCTTTTAAAAATTTAAAAAAATAAAACCAAAAACTAATAAAAACTCACAATTTTTGAAATGAGTATTACATTTTTTATTATTGAACTTTCACCAAAAAAAAGTTAACAACAAGATTTTTTACTTTGCTTTATATGAATTTTAAAACATATTACACATTCTCAATTTTCTAAGTGTTTATTTGTCTTTTCAAAGATCATTTTTTTTTTCTTTTGATCTTTATAAAAAATCAAAAAAAAAAAGAAAAAAAAAAAAAAAAAAAAAAAAAAAAAAAAAAAAAAAAAAAAAAAAAAAAAAAAAAAAAAAAAAAAAAAAAAAGAAAAAAAAAAAGAAAAGAAAAACAAAAACAAAAGAAAAACAAATATTTGAAAAACCAAAATAAAAATTAACAAAATTAGATAAAATGATTCTTATCCAAAAATTTGAAAATATTTTTTGGAAAAGAATACTGGAACAAACACTTAAAACAACTCCCATTAATATTGAAAAATGATTCAAAATTTTTGAGATCTAGTTTAGTTTGATAATTGTTCTTCTTCTCAATTTTTTTTGATTGTGATAAATTTTCTTTAATTGCACCTTTCTCTCAATAAATAAATGAATAACCTAATATTTTTCCACAATAGCAGAAATCACAAACACGTGAAGCACCTACAATTTAAATTAACTAAGAGTAATGAACAGATACTTGCAAAAAAACTAAAATTTGAATGGAACTCGTTTCTGAGCTTGCGTCAATATAATCAAAAAATTGTAAAAATGTAAAGTAAAAAATGTGATCAATGAAAACTTCATTCGTAGATTTTACTATTATAGTTTAAAACAAAGTTTTGAATAAAAGATTTCTGCAAAATCAATTTATTTTTATAAGGACGATTACCATAATCGCAATTAAATGGATTCAATGAGTTTTTCATTAAATTTGACTCGAAACTTTTTGTGAAAAAGAAAAAAAAAAAAGAAATTAAAAATTGTAAAAAAAATTTTATTTCTGGTATTTGTTGAAATTTGAATAATTTTTTTTTTTTCTTTGGTAATGGTTATGATCTAAAAAAAGATAAATATGTTCGTTTATTTAAAGAAATGCTTATAAAATCAATTTAAATATCAAAATTTAAAAAAATAATTTTTAAGAATATTTAATCATTATTTAAAAAATCTTATGTTGTGTTTTTCCATTAACCAAATATTATTCTCGAGGAAATAAATAAATAAATAAATAATTAATTTTTCCAAAAATTCATTAATTTAATGCTTCATTTTATCCTTTTTTTCAGATTTTCCAGCAGAAATGACTTCATCTACAAGGAGTAATTGAGAAGAGATTATTGAACAGGAATTGAGTTGTTGTCTTTTAACTTTGTAGTTATCCCAAACACCCATCAATTGAGGGTCCATTGGCTCACCGCTTTCCAAATTGATACCAACTTTATTTCCTTTTTCAAATTCTTCAAGAACGTTGATAAGTACATCTTGATGGTCAAATCCTGCATTTTCAACGAGAACCTTTGGGATTACTAGCATTGCATCGGCAAAGGCTTGTACACCTAATTTCATTTTACCCTTGACAGATTTTTTGTATTCGATCAAATGTCTATGAAGAGCTAATTCGAAGCAACCAGCACCTGGGATTACACACTGATCATCAAAAACGTTTTTTACTGCGCGAAGTCCGTCACGCACTGCGTCTTTTAATTGATTTATGGTATATTTGTTTGGTCCCTTAATTAGAATTGTACAGGCCTTGGGTGTTTTTGGCTTTTCAATGAAACAGAATTTTTCTTCTCCTAAAATATGTTCATATACTAATCCTGCTTCACCCAAGACATCAATGGTCATATCCTCAAGTGAGTTAAGTGGGCTTCCTCCACAGGCCAATGTTAACCTTTCCATGTTTCTTTTTTTTGCTCTTCTCATGCCCATGATTCCTGCCTTTTGGAGCAATTCTAAGGATTCGGGATCAATTCCTTTTTGGTTAACAACAACAAACCCATGCTTTCCATCTTTACAGACTTCATTTTTTAAATCAATGATTTTTTGTACCCTTGCATTAACAAATGACCTTTCTGCTTTGACTTGTTTTTCTCTTTCTTCTCCAGTTGAATAAAAAAATTTGGAATTGATTTCACTTTAAGATTTTTATTTTTAAGAAACAATATTTAAAAACGAAGAAAATAATAATGAGTTTAATAACCACAGCAATAATAAAAATAATTTAATCAGAGAAATATTTAATTTATAAATGTATTGATTTATTTAATATTTTTTTCAAAATTTTAAATTTAAAATGTGATATTTTGGAAAAATTTTAATTGTTATTATAAAATATAACAATTTCCTGAATAGGTTCAAGAAAAAAAAAATATTTCGATAAGTGGAAATCATTTAACAAAAGTTTCTCAATTAAATTGAGATCTATTGAGCAAAAATTAAAAATATTCTTAAAATGTTTTGAAAAAGTTGTTTTCTGATTTTTCAAAAAGATTCAATTAAACTTGATAAACAAAATCATTTATCAACTTTAGAGAGATGGATTATCACTTTTAAAAGAATTTATATTTTTCCAATGAATTTTCTGTAAAAACGCTTTTATCAATTTTTGTTTGGGATTTTTGGATTCATAAAAAGAAAAAGAAAAATTTGCCAAACATTTTTATTTTTTATGAAATCTTACCTTTAGTAATTTCTGATTGTTTGCATTCACAAATAACATTTCAAATTTGATCTTGTTTAAAAAATACTGGTAAAAAACAAACCAAAAATTTACCAATTAATATCAAGAAAAAATTGATCTTTTATTTTCAAATGTTTTATTAAATTTTCTGGAATTTAAAATTTATAATATTACTATTATTTTTTTTCAAATATTTCGAGTATAAACAACGGACTGTTATTGTTTAATTAAGTTATTTTTTTTTTGAAAACTAGTCTAAAAAAAAATGATAAAAAAATAACCTTTTTTCTAGGCCTATTTATATTTATTGTTTCTAGAAAAAAGATCTTTGTTAGATAAACTCTACCGATTATGAGTATTATTGGTTTTTTCTCTTTTTTTTTTTTTTTTGAGAAATATATGGTTGAGTTTTTCGTTAAAGTCGAAGCATAAAAAATAGAAGAGACAGATGGATAGAAGAAATGTGAATTTTCTCTAGATCTTAATTAACCAATTATGCTTTTTATTAAAAAAAATAGAATTCAAAAGGCGTTGTTATTTTCTAGTGTCATTTATTTTGAGAGTTTAAAGATGGCGAAGAAAATAACTTTTTAAAAATGTTGTAATTGAGAAAAAGTTAATTTTTTAGTTTCGAGTAATTACTTTTAATACTTTTATAAGAATTTCAAAATTCGTCTAGCTTTAATGATCTAAAAAAATGAATAAAAAAATTTTTAAAGAACTAGTCTCTATTATTTTTTTTTTGACCAATTTCTAAATAAGGATTCCTTATCTAGAAATCAGTTTAATATTGAAAATAAACATGGATTTTGAAATCTAAGTAATTTGCAAAAAAATTTCTCAATCTCTATTAAATTTAGGTAAAAAAATTTCATAGAGATTAGTCTCTTAAAGAATTTTTTCTATTTTTTTTTTAATTAATTTTTAATCATTGAAGATCCTCACGTTTCAACAAATAATAACTCACACAATTTGACTCATTGTTTCGACAACATGCAAAATATTTTTCAATATGGGTGCTATAAATATCACCCTATCAAGAAAAATATATTGCTTATTTTCTCAACTTCGTACAAATAAAGACAGATAATTTTTATTTTAATCTTTGGGTTATTTCTAATTCACTGAATAATTAAGATTTTACTATTAATTATTAATTAAAAATAACCCAAATTAAAAAGAATTTCTTTGGGGGGTTTACATTGGATTTTCCAGGTTTTAAAAAAGTATTTTGGGAGAATTATTAAATTAATAGTTTGGTTTTTCTTCTGAAATTTTCTTGTTCAAAAAAAAGAAAAAATTGATTAGAACTGTTCTTTGAATAAATAAATGATATTTTTTTCAAGTTTAAAATAATTATTGTAATTTTTTTGAAACCAAGTAGATTTTTGAACTAAGTTTTTTCGAAACTTTGTGGGTTCATTTTAAAATCTTATTTAAGTACACTTCCTTCACAGACAATAATCAGATTTCTTTCTTCTTTAAATAAAATAATTTTTTTTAGATAATTCAGAAATATGTTGAATTTTGAACTTTTCAAAAATGACAAAAATGGATCAAACTTTTGAAAACAATAACCCGTTTCGGAAAATAGCTTTAAAAGTAAGTCAGGTCTTTTATAGTAATCAGATTTTTTCTTTATTTTCCAATTTCAAGATGCGGTAATTTTTTTTTGAATTTGATATTAAATTTACGAAATGATTTTTTTTATGGTTAGTATTTCCTTAAGGGCTATTCATATTTGATGGTCTGTTGGTATTACTTTTATGATTAGATATATTTGTTAACTTGTAAGGATGCTGAGTCAAGATATGTTGATAAATTTTTTTTAGTTATTTTAATTTAAAAAATTATTAATCATTTTAGAAATTCCAAAGTAATTTGTTCATTATACTGATAAATTCAAATAAATAGAGGTTTTGATGATAACATACTTAATTCGCGATAAAGTTACAAAAATCGCGATAATTTCCATCAAATCGCGATAATATCAGAAAATCGCGATATTCAATATTATCGCGATAATATAAAAAATCGCGATAATTTGATAAAATCGCGATAAATGCCAAAATATCGCTATTAAAAAGTAATCGCGATAAAACAGTTGATGGGTTTTTGGGCTAATTGAGAAATATTTAAACAAAAAATTTTTTTTGATCAAAAAATAGATTAGGTGATTAAAAGTCATTCTTTGAAAAATCAACAAAAAAGATACTTGTTCCAATCAAGGATCAGATCCAAGAGTTTTATTGTGTTTACGTTTAATTTGGTTGACAAACCTATCGATCCTTTAAGATCAACAACAATAAGAACTAAAGAGAAATAAATATTTTTTCGGTTAATCATGGTGTTGGAAATTGCCTTGAATAATTAGCCAATAAATCAACCAACCCTTTATCTGTTCTTTAAAGAATGTGTTCTTGGGTTAAAACATTTTCAATATTCTCCGAAAGCTAAAAGGAGTCGGTAAACTTTTCAAAAGCTTACACAACATCCTTGTCAGATGATCACCAATTTTTAAGATTTTTTATACAAGATTTGTCTTCTTGTTTTTCTTTTTCTTCTTTGAGCATCTCTGTATTGGACCGAAAACACAATTAGAGCTTAGAGCTTATTGTTTGATCGATCACCAATAAGAAGGAAAATTATTCTTTATTCTTTTTGGCTATTTAAAATTGTGAAGGTAACAACTCAATTGTAAGATAACATACCTATCTTATATTCAAGTGTATTGTTGAAATGGGTAATTATTAGTTTGATTATAAAATTTGTTTGAGATTTTATATTTTGTAAAAAAAAAAATGAATCGAAATAAATTTTCTGTTTCCACAACAAACCAAACTCATTCCCTTCAAAAAAGTTTTCTGTCTTTCAAAAATTTCAAACACTTGAAGACAGTTCACAACTCTTACAAACACTTTCTAACATTTATTAAAGTGGAAAAGTGTTGTAAAAGTCAAGAGATTTTTTTAAGGTAATTTCAAAAAAAAAATTTTTCATTTTTTCGCGATAATGTTGAATATCGCGATAAAGTTGGACTAATCGCGATTTTTAATAATATCACGATTTTATTGTTAATATCATGATAATATAGGTTATCATCAAAACCTCTAATATCTGAAAATTTTTACTTCATTTTCCATTTTAGAAATTTTTTTTCCCTATCTTTGAGTAAAGTCTTTTATTCTTTTAAATGGTGAGAAACTTTTGTAAAATTGGCTGATCTTTAAAATCTAAGTTCTCATATGTTGTTTTCAGAGTTGAGGTTATAGATTACAAAAATGGAAATTGAATAAAAAATTTTATTAAATTTATTTGAATTTATCAGTATGTACTTTTTGTGAAATGCTTTTTTTGAAGATAAAACTGGAATCTTGAATTACTTCCTATTCAGACCATATAAAAACTTGAAATTTAATTCTTATTCTAATACTTGTTTTAAATTCAAGTTTAAAATATTGAATTATGTATTTCTTTTTCTTTTGTGATTCTATGAAGATGGATCCTTTGATCAGTGCTGAAAATAATTTTATTGTTAAATTCAAATTAATAAAATTAAATTTAATCCCAAAGTTCAATAAAACGAGTTTAATTAAATTTCAAGAAATTTTCTTTTCAATTGATATTTTGGAAAGATCTTGGGATTTTTTCATCGAATAATAATAAAAAGATTTTGGGAATTTGAAAAATAAAATTTTTATTTCTTAAAAGGAAAACGACACTAGTTTTTCATTAATTTAAGACCTTAGTTCTAATATGGTTCTCTAGTCTATTTTCTTTTGGGGTTTACAGATACTTTAATAGCTTTTAAATTTTCAAAAATAAATATATATGTAATGTTATTGAATATTAAAAATGTCTGTGTCTAATTGAAAACTTTGATTTCAACTTTTTAAAAAAAAAACACATTCACTAAACTAATCAAAAGAAAGAAAAAAAAAGAAATGATTAAAATGATATCTTACGTTTTTTCATATTCAAGAGAGACATTGCAAGTTAAAATATAAGCATTTTCAACTCTTTTAGGCATTTTAGGATGTCTTGGACCATGATCAAGAACAATACCATCAATAAATTTAGTTTCTGTATCTAATTTATGTTGCATTAACATTATTTCAATCATATGTAAATCAATTGGAATTGCACCTGTTTTTTTATTAGGCTCTCTTTTCACAGTTAAAACTGCATTAACAACAATTTCCGAAAGTAAATCGGCAACTTCTTGCTTTAATTTTGTTCGAAGACTTGTTTGTGCAACTTCAATCAAAAACTCTTTCGTGATTTCCTTTTCAATTTTGAATGAATCGAGAAAATCGACAGCCTTTGTCCTACATAATTTAAATGCTTCAACTATGATCCTTGGATGAACACCTTCCAACAAATATCTTTCGGCTTGTTTTAAAAGCTCTCCGATAATTAAAATTGTTGAAGTGGTTCCGTCTCCGCTAATTCGATCTTGTGAGGATGCAGTGCTCGCAATCATTCCTGCTGTGGGGTTTGTAATGTGCTTTTCATTAGTTAAATCATTTTTGGTTCAGGTATATAAAAAGAGAAATTGTAATCCAAAGAAAAAGGTTTAGAACACTTATTAATGTGAAAAATTTGTTTCAGAAAGATATTGCTTCAAATTAATAAAAAAAAAAAAAATTCTGAAAATATTAATAAAGCAAAAGATCTTATTAATAAGTTTTCTCAAGCCGAAATCCTGAAGAAAAAAAAATTAAGTGTTGCTTGTTTGAGAGTTCTTTTAATTCAGGAATTGAAAGGATGAAGAAAAAAATCTATCAAAATAAATAATTAAAAGATAAAAAATAAAACAAAAAAAAAAAAAAAAAAAAAAAAGCAAAAACAAAAGCACAAAATCTTTTTCAGTGACAAAATGTTTTGTTTTGAATTTTCTTTTCTTGTCTTTAAAGTTGGCTTTGAGATCTTTTTTCTTTTTTCTTTTTTCTTTTGTTCAGCTTTTTTTTTATTTTTTAAAAATTTCAATAAAAAAGAGTAAAAAATCTTACCATTTCATCAAGAAGAACTTTGCCATCTTTGGTGATTTTAATGTCACCAGATCCAGAAACAAGCATTTTAATTGTTCCTTTTGGACCAAGATTTGATCTAAGTACAGATTGGAGTCCTTTAGATGCAGATAAATTGATATACAAGGCTTGACCAAATTGTGCAATGTCTGAGTTTTTATTAAGTTGACGAAGAGACATTTGTTTATATTTGTGATTAGTAGTTAAAAAAAATAAATGAAAACAATTTGAAAAAGTGTAAATTCCTTTGTATATAACCAAGAGTTCTTTGGAAATGAGATTGGTTCTTCTTTTTAATCCTAAATATTCCTTAACCCTTAAATTAAATATTTGATTTGAAATCTCTAAATTTTAAGATTTATTATAAGATCAGGTTCTTTCTTGTAATTAAATGTTCTAAAAAATAGTTCCTTGTTTTTTCCCAGTGAAGTTCAAATATGAAGGATTGAACAAGAAATTTTCATTGATCTTTTTACTCTTTTACAGATTATAAATACTGATTAATTTTTTAAGTTCAAAAGGCAAAGTGTTCGGGACTTTAGAAGGGTACTGAGGTTTTAGTCAACACACTAGTATTTATATTTTAAATGGGAGAAATGTTCGTTTCACAGAACATTTCCTTTTTCAAACAAAGCTACAAATTACAACTTATTTGTTTGAGTACTCTATTTGAAAAAGGAAATTGAAAATGAAGTAATACTGATAAATTCAAATAAATTGAATAAAATTTTTCGTTCAATTTTAGTTGTTGTAATCTCAATCAACTCAACCAATAAAACAACTCAAGAGAATGAATCTTTTGAAAGTAAAACCAATTTTACAAAGTTTCTAAATATTTAAATGAATAAAAGTGCTTTTATCAAAGTTTGTGTAAAAAAATTTGTAAAATGGAAAATGAAGTTAAAATTTTCAGATATTTATTTGAATTTATCAGTAATATTTCCTATTTAGAATTCAAATACAGTCAGTTTCACTTTTAAGGCACAAAGTTTCAACGGAATTTAAGGCACAAAAAAAAATCTCAAATAAAGGCACAAAATTCAAATTCTAGTAAAAATAAATTATAAAAAAAAAAATCCAAATTTTGTGCCATAATTTGAGATTTTTTTGTGCCTTAAATTTCGTTGAAAGTTTGTGCCTTAAAAATGAAACTGACTGTATCCAATAAACCCCATTAAAAAATCATGCCTTAAGAATGGTATTGATTGCGCTTATGAACCCCGTCTTATAATACCATAGACCCTAAAAGTAAAATTGGTAGTTTTTTTTTAAACAATCACCCATGAAAAGTTCAAATCGGAGTTAATTTATTATATCGAAAGAAATTATATTTATCATAACTAGTGTATAGGGTTATGTATTAAAACACTTATACCATTACATAGAGAGACCCCCCCACGAATAAAAAAAAAACAGTAGTTTATGATAAAAGGATGCATAAATATTAATTAGGGACTCTTTTAAATTGATTTACTTTTCCTAAAATAAGGTTGAAATAAAGATTTTAAATAAAAATTTCAGTCTAAAAAAAAAATAAAAACTTTAAAAAAAAAGATAAGGAATATATTTATAATTTGTGAAATTGAGATCAATTCGTATGACTAAATAATCCGAAAAAATTGGATTTGTGATATTTTTCTCTTTATAGCATGTTGAGTTATATTAGCCAGACAATATTCTCTAGCATATTTGGAATACCGATAGATGATTTTATCAACAGGTTAGAGGTATATTTACTGTCTAGACAACTGAAAAATCGATATTTTTTTATATATTTGAGGTATTTTGCTCATTATTCCAGTTTTTTTCAAATAATTTTTGCACACTGAACGTGGGATTTATAAATACATATATCACTAAATACTAGAATAGTATTATTTGTTCTCTTTCTTTTGATAGTGCAAATTTAATTTAAAAAAAAAAAATTATTACAATTTTCTTTTTTTAATTATGATCCTTAATAAATCTATTTTTTTTTGGTTAAATACTATTTATAATATATTCATTAGAACCATTTGAACTTTAGAGAACTAATATAAACATTAATTTGGAATAATTTCCTCAAAAATTGAGGTAATTCTATCCCGTAACAGATAATGCCAACTAAAACCATATTATCTGGATATAAAAATAGAAAAAGTTTCTGAAATTCTCCCTAATTGAAATTTCAGTTACATCCCTTCCGACCCAACCATGAAATCCATGATAAACAGAAAATTCATTTTCTTTATCATACTTGACTTTTTATGACAGGATTTTATGGTTATGTGATTGCCTATTACAAACCGTGAAATTGAATAATAGAACAAAAATTTCACAATGAGAAAATATGAGAATTTGAATTTTTGACTACAAACCTTTCTAAAGGATCAATAATTTGGAAAAATTTTCAGGTTTTTGGTGGATCCTTATTTCCTAAATACCTTAAAATCAAAAGGCAACACAATTTTAAAGAAATCATCAAATTTGATCTTCAATCTTTGGAAGCTTTGTTTTGAATTTTTGAATTCGTTTCAAAAACAACAAGATTTTTTTCTCCGTCATTCAAATAAGAAATTTTTTAAAAAAACCTATGTCAAACCATAAAATGTATATGATAGCGTATATCTGAAGATTTTTTTTTTGTATTTAACTGAGACAAAAAGTCAATTTCTATGTTTGTCAAATTTCACTGTAAGTTTGGAACGGCTGTACTTTTTTAAGAGTTAGCGTACCCCTAGATTTCTCCATAATTTAAGTATTTTCTAATCGGGTGTAAATGATATTAGTGCTGTATCACTCCCATAACTCTAAAAAATCTATTATAAATCTTATTGCACATTACATTATTGGATTTTTTACTAAGGATCACAATTTAAAATTTGTCCTTTTTGAAATTTTTTTTTTAATTCCTTTTCCAAATCTAAAAATCGAAACCCAAAATAATACTATTCCAGTGTTTAATAATTCATATTCAGAACTCCCAAGAATAACTATTTTTATATTTTTTTAATTTCAAAGATTAACACAATAACCACAACATAAAACCAGAAAGAATGGTTAGTTTTTGTTTCCTTTTTATAAAGCTAATTGAAACATCAATAAATTTCCAAGATTTGAGAAATAATTTGACAAAATAATTCCATGTGTTAAGTATTGAATTTTTTGAATAAACCGAATTTTTTTATCAACTGATTTACATTTTGCCAGACAAATTTAAGAATGATATTTTTCCAACTTTGGAGTCTGAAAATTAAAGAATTCAACCTTTAAATTTGTGGTGAAATGCAGATTTTATTCTAAAATTGTTAGAGTTTTTTATTAATACAAGAATCATTTTTAATTGATGATATCAACAAATATTACTACTTGACTAATCCATTTTTTAGAGACATTTGAACCATGGCACACTAAAGTGATTAACACCCAATAACAACTTACTTTAATTCAAGACTTCTCCTTGTTAGAGACTAATCCCTTAAATTAATCTTCAAAAAAAAAAGTAAAAGGTTAAATAGAATTCAAACACTGTAAAATTGTAATGTACAAGTTTATAATATATTTTAAGGTTAAAAATACAAACCTAAGAGAGAAAAAAAAAATCTCACAACTTTCGAAAGGCTTTAATTGAAAAAATCAAAAATTTGAAGGTTTCGGAACATAAAATGATTCGAAGACATTTTTCGATTTTTCAATTGTTTGCACAATCTTTAAAATCCTCAACAATTCGCTGTCTTTGTTTTGATTTAACTTCAAAGGGTCGTCAATAAAGGGCGATGCCTCCACGCCATTTTCTGGGTTTAAAAAAAAGGAAATAGGGCTGTCGTCGACGAGGATTACCTTTGTAATGTCTCGATTCAAAATGGACAGATCTTTTAAATAGCAGACACTTGAGAGGGGCCAACAGCATTGGCGGTAAAGACGGTGGCTGATCAGCTCATTGTTGGGGTCCAATTTGTTGATGATGGCGTCTGCATAGCGCGGATCAGATGCTGTGTAAATTACTACTTCAAATAATTTGGAACACTGCC
Source organism: Anaeramoeba flamelloides (assembly GCA_027625915.1). Taxonomy (NCBI): domain Eukaryota; family Anaeramoebidae; genus Anaeramoeba; species Anaeramoeba flamelloides. The sequence continues at coordinate 12,635,646 of JANTQA010000036.1, forward strand.
TCAAAAAGTCATCCAAGTGTGGCCTTTTTTTGACGTAGATCGTTTTGTTTGGATCGCCAATAACATGCGATTGGAAATCCATTTGACGAAAGGGAGTAAAAGATCCATAAATTAAGGTTTGATCTAAATCCAGGCAGAGTGTCATTTTTCCTTCGTCACTTGTTTTTTGTTTTGGTAAGATTCTCAATCTTTTTCGAAATGGGTTATTTCGGATTTTTTCGAATCTTTGAAAGAAAACCTATTCGTTATTTTTGTGTTGAAATTTTTTTTTTTTTAGGAAAGAATTTTGTTTTGAGAAGGTTTTGAATTTTTTTTTTTTCCTGAAACTATTAAAAAAAGGGGGGATTTACCTCAGTAAATACCGTGTTTTTTTGAGTCAAAGTTTGCTGGTTTGTTGGTTTTTGAACAATTTGGGTTGATTGTTTAATTATTTTTTTTTTGTTAAAATTGAATCTTCTTTGTTTTGTTTGGATTTTGTGTTTCGGAAGTTTTGAGTTTGTAAAGTTTCTTTTACGCGGGTTGTGTGTATTAGAATGAAAGCAGCAGGAAGTAGTCATTTCTTAATTTAAAAAAACAAAAAAAAAGGAGTTATTGAAGAAAAGGCTTTCAAAGGGTAATAAAGTAAAAAAATGTTTAATAAGCGTTTTATTTTTGTTTAAAAAGATCTCTGTGTCTTCATTAATGATATCAAGAAGTTAAGAATTTTCCTTTAATTTAAAATCACAGAATGACAACCAAATTCTGTTTTGAGATTGGAAATTATTTTTAAAAAAAGTTGATTTAATGTACTTTTTAGAAAGGAAAGCTTAATTTAGCAAAGAGAATAAGGTAAGTAAGAACCTACAAAAACTTATTGTTGCTCTGTTTACGAAGGCAGATAATAATACATTACAGTTTGAAAAAAGGAGAATTTTTAACATCATACATTTTACTAGTATCAATTCAATTTGACTCAGTTTACAATCCCATTCTTTTGTACACCATTCCTTTCAACCTAAATTCTGGGAAAATAAAAAGTTTTGAGATGTCTCGAAAAATAGGTTTGCAAATTTTAATTTATGTATAAATACATTATACTGAGTTGATCTGTAAAATAGAAATCTCTCTCATATTAAATAGAGACACACGTTTTGAATAGATTTTTAATCAATTCCTTCTGTTTTAATCAGCCTGGTGGTTTTCTCATTTTAAACCAGTCAATAGTGGCAAAAAGAAAATAATTTTGTCCAAGATGAATACCTTCATTTCAATGTTTCTCAAAAAAAAAACTTTTGAAGATTTGGAGTTGATATAATACCCATTTCCTGATACAGTATTTCTTCTAAATTAAGAAATTGCAATTTAAACCCTATTTCATTTGCTTTATTACCACATGGAAAATAAATTTGTAAAAAAAAAATTCTTTGAACGAAAAATCAATAAAAGTTTCTGTTCAGCAAAAAGTGATTTTTGAATGAACCCTTGTACATTATGGAAATGTTTGTATTTCTCTTGTTTTCCAAAATAAATAGATCTTTTATTGACAGGTGAACTAAGTAAAATTTTTCTCAAAAGATTGAAGATATCAATTTTAACTATTTAGTTATATTGGTGTACCCCTTAATTGAAATTAAATTGAAAATTGAAATTTTTTCTTGTTTTTATTAAAAAACTGGATTATTTTTTTGTTTTAATTGTTTTTGAATAAATGAGATTCCATTCAACTTCACTGAATGAAATATGAATAGTTCTAGAACCATACTTGACTTTCAAATTATTTCGACAAATGTTATTTTCTTGCTTCTTTGTAAAATCTCTTTTTTTTTTTATTTGGAGGTGGGTACAATTCTATCAAAATTATTATTTTATTAGAAAAATTGATCGATTATTATTAATTTTATCAAAAAGTGTTACTAAAAATTTTCAAATGTGTTTTCAAACAGCGTTAAACACAGTTGGGTGTTAATTGATAGTAACTTTTTAAAAGGTTTGTTTCATACTTTATAAAAAATAAAAATAATTAACTTTTTCTTTTTCTCAGTTTTATTGGATATTTATTTTTACACCATAGTTTTGAATATTTTTTCACAATAACCTTTCTGTAACACTACATTTTTATCAAGTATTTCATTAGATTCTTTTATTTGATTTTATTCATAAGGGTTATTTTACAATATATAGAAAAAAATTTGAAATAAAATTTTCAAAAATCGTGGTGTTAATTGATTAAAGTGGTTTACCGACTAAATTTTTTGCAGTTAAGTGCAAAATAAAGGTAAAAAAAAATTTGTTTTTTCTTTATAAAAAAATAAAAATCCATGAAATCTAATTAATAAGACATTGGTATAATTTGAAAAAGGAAACCAAAATCAACACAGTGACCAAATTAAATAATTTCAATTTTATTTCCCTTTAATGTACTTTTTTTTTTTGATATAGATTAACATTAAATGTTGTTCGATCATTTTTTTGCAAATTGGTAGTTAATTATTAATATTTTTACACTTTTCTCATTCTCAATTTTATTTGAGCTATTTAAAAAAAACCCTTAAATTCCAATTTTGATATTATTTTTCTCAATATAAACCCCCTAGACAATGATTTTTTTCAAGAAGAGATAATGTTTCTAGAAAAGTTTTTAGCACCTTTTCAAAATATTTCTTTCATTTTTGATAAACCCCAACCCAAAGTTAGAATTTATCAAGTTTAATATCAAATACTATTCAATTCTTTACGATTTAAGATTATTCTTGGCAGGTTATTAGATTTTTTCGATATTTCTCATTTTAAAAAAAGAATATTTGAAATTTTTTTCAACTGGATCACGATGTAAAAAAATAGTAACAATCATTATATTTCTTCATTTTACTTATATTATCTTGTGGATCCGAAAAAAAAAAATATTTTAATCTAAATTATAACCACTCACCAATGTTATGCTTTTGGTTACAATTTTCTAAAGATTTTTCTCGTAAATTTTGGATTTTAATTTTTTTAAAAATGATCATTTTAGACAGGGTCAAAATTTAACAATTTTATTATTATAAATATTTTTTTTAACAAAAAAAAGAAATTGAAGAAGATTAAAAATATAAATACTGATAAATTCCTAAAATTGTTTGAAAATTTTTATTTCTTTTTTCTTTTTTTATAAAATATTTATTTTAGATTTGAATTTCGCATTTTATTGGTAAAAAATGATCAGAAAATTTGTTAAAATTAGTTTGTTTTCTTAATATTCTTTACCAAGAACAATTTTGAAAATAGAGATACACAATTGGAAAAAAAGGATAATTAAATTAAGAATTTTTTATTTTTTTTTTTTAGAATTTATCGGTATCTATAAACTTAATTTTTTTTTAAAAAAATAAATTTGTCATTTGTTTTATGGCTTGATATTTTACAAGTATACCTTAGAGAAAGTAACCAAATAATAGATTCTTTCATTTTCTAAAAATTGTAGGCATTGTTTAACACCAATTTTCAATTTACTCAGAAAGACCCAATTTAGTATATTAATGATAAATGTATGGAAAAAAAAAATTACCAAAGATAACTTTAATTTTTATAAATGTACTTACAGAAAATATTATGATTTTCTGTTCTCTATAAAGAAAAAATGATATTTAAATGTAAATAACGGTCTTAAGAAGAATCATATAGAGTCAGTTCCACTTTTAAGGCACAAACTATCAATGAAAATTAAGGCACAATAAAAAATCTCAAATTAATACACAAAATTCAGATTTTAGAAAAATAATTTGGAAAAAAAAAAAAATTCAATTTTTGTACCTTAATTTGTGATTTTTTTATGTCTTAAATCTCGTTGATAGTTTGTGATGTAAATTTGAAACTTACCGTAATTGAATTTCGTAGTTCATTTAGTGTGTGTATTTAGTAATATATGTAACCTAATCGATAATAACCAATAAAAACTTTATTCAATTTCTATTTTGATGAGATAAAACAAAATTTTTTACGTTAACCCATGTTTTCCCATATATTATAATCTGTATTTTTTGTATTATAAATTGATCTTAAATTTTAAAAAAAATAATTAAAATAATAATGAAAATATTTACATATGTGAAATTAACAAAATAATTTACAATATTTCAGAAAGAGTGAATTAAAGAACGTATAAAATAACAACGTTTTGTTTTTTCCCTTTTTTGTATAAATATTTTTTTTAAAAAATAACACTTCATAACTACTTTTATAATTAATAATAATAATAAAACTTAATTTATAAAATCAGTAAAAAAAATAAAAAAATAAATTATTAAAAGTATTTTTTATAAAAAATAGAAAATGGAAAATCCGAATAAGAAAAATTCAGAAAAAAGTGTTTAGAAACCTGTAAATTAACAAAATTGATTTTCTGATACATTTTTAAAAAAATTATGTTATATTTTCAGATAATATTATTTTCTGAATAATAATTTATAATCTTTGGAAAAATATCAGACTTTTTGAAAATAAATAATAAAATTTTCATATCAATAGAGGAATTAAATATATCCTTTTCAATTTACGATAAATATTTTTAAAAAACACAATTAATATGTCAAAAAAGTTTATTTATCTCATAAAATAGTTACAGTCAGTTCCACTTTTAAGGCAAAAACTTTCAACGAAATTTAAAGCACAATAAAAATCTCAATTTAAGGCACAAAATTTTGGATTCTTGTAAAATAATTTGTAAAAGAAAAAAATTCTGATTTTGTGCTTTAATTTGAGATTTTTTTGTGTCTTATATTTCGTTGAAAGTTTGTACCTTAAAAGTGTTACTGACTGTATCAAAAATAAAATTAAAAAAATCATTAATATAATAATAATAAAACCAAAACATATAATATTTGTTAAGATTCCAATTATTGCCCAAATCTTACAAAAAATCAAAAATTACCCACAATATGATGATTAATTACAACCAGTTTCACTTTTAAGGCACAAACTTTCAACAAAATTTAAGGCACAAAAAAATCTCAAATTAAAGCACAATTTTGTGGAATTTTAATTTTCACAAATTATTTTTACTAGAATTTGAATTTTGTGCTTTAATTTGAGATTTTTTTTGCCTTAAATTTTGTACAAAGTTTGTACCTTAAAAGTGAAACTGACTGTAATTAAAGGTTAAATTGGCAATCTCTAAAACTCGAAAAATCCTTTTTTGCTCAAAAGGATAGATTTTGAAAACAAATATTTTTTTCAAAAAAAAAATAAAATTATTTAAGTATTCGGTTTTCAGGTGAAAACTGTGAAACAGTCTATGAAAACATTATTGAAAGAGCATTTAAATCCCAATTATTTTTAATCACTGGGAATTTCTTTTACTAAAAAATGCAAAATTTTAACAATTCCAACAATTTTCACAGTTTTAGACTTATTTGTTCCTAACACAATTTGATTTTAACATTACATAGTTTCCATTTAAAATCTATAAAAAAAGGACCTATTACGTATAATTATTTTTTAAAGTCATTTTTACAATTTTGAAATGTTTTATAATTGAACGCGCGCTTGGTGATCCCTTATAAACATCTTTGTTTTAAATTTTGATTCAAAAATTGGTTCACGTTTTTTTTTGTTTTTAACATCAAAATATTAATTTTTTTGTCCCATTTCTCCAGATTAAAAATTATTTTTAAGAAGTAAATTTAAAATAAAAAAGTAAATAAACATTCTCTATGCTGAAAACAAATTTCTTCAAACAATAATCAGGTAAGTGTTTTTATAATATTTTATTTTAAAGATAATTATCAGAATGATTGCCCTCTTATCTAACTACAGTAAAAAACAAAATTTAAATAAAATAAAATCAGTCTATTCATATATTATTATCAATTTTTATGAATAAAAAAAAATATAAAGTTACCAATCTTTAATCCATTATGAAAATTAAACAGCTTTGTTTGATTAATTTATACTATTATGATTTAAAAGAGATCAACTGCTTTTTCTATAAACTATACATCCCATCACTAATAATAAAGATTTTTTGTAAAGATAGTTCTCTTCCTTTTATTCTTATTCGCCTCATATCTTTTAATTACAGTCAGTTTCACTTTTAAGACACAAACTTTCAACGAAATTTAAGGCACAAAAAAAATCTCAAATTAAGGCACAAAATTTGGAATTTTTATTTTACAATTTATTTTTACTAGAATTTGAATTTTGTGCTTTAATTTGAGATTTTTTTTTGTTCCTTAAAAGTGAAACTGGCTGTATACAAAAACAAAACTTGGATTTAAAATGTTTTTAATTGATTTATCACTATATAAGAATGAAAATCCAACTTGCTTTCTTTTTATTATTTATATTATGAATGCCAGACCAGATGTAAACGAAATTTCAAAAATAGTGGCAGATTTTTCATCATAAAAAAATTTTTTTACAGCCAGTTTCACTTTTAAAGCACAAACTTTCAACGAAATTTTATGCAGAATAATAATCTCAAATTAAGACACAAAATTCAAATTCTAGTAAAAATAAATTGTAAAAAAAAAAATTTCAAATTTTGTGTCTTAATTTGAGATTTTTTTGTGTAAAAAATTTAGTTGAAAGTTTGTGCTTTAAAAGTGAAACTGACTGTAAAAGTTTTTTTTTTTTTGAATCATAATGTATTTTACAAAAGTGTGCAGTGATAATAATCAATATAGATTAATAAATCAAAATATAGTGTAATAATTTTATTTTTTGAAAGACAAATGAAAAAAGAAAAAATTATTAAAAAAAATTTGCAGCTAATTTTGAAATTTTTCTTATATATATATATATATATAACTATTTAGAAATTTATTAAGATAAAATTTTAGAGATAAATTATATATATTTGTTCCCAAAATAAAGAGAAAGAATTGGTTTTTTTGGAATATGTTATTATTTAATTTTGATCTTAATTTTTATAGGTACTTTTACTTTTGTGAAAAAATAAAAAAAAAGTATCCAATTGAAAATATGATTTTAATTTTGAAATTTTCAAAATATTTTTTTTTTCTTCTAATTTCAATTTAAACCCTTAAAACACTGTAATTCGCCATTTATTACTATCCTCCTTTTTTTCCGAGAAAAAAAGTTTTAAATTATTTTTTTTTGATTTCATTTTTTGATTTTATGATATTTCAAGTATTTTAAACATAAATGTTGTCAAACAAAAATCATATTTTTTTTGAAAACCTAATTGAAATTTTATTTGAAAATTTTCAACACATTTCAATAAATATTTCCAATCATTTTTAAAAACAATCTTGATGAACTTTGATTAATATACATTGGAATATAATTTAATGTAATCCATTTATAGAATTTATTAAAAATGAATAAAATTCATCTTTTTTTAAAGTATTCAATCTTTTCAGTTATTAACATTAAAAACACAGTTATTGAAAATATTTTGAAATATAAAAAGATATTTTTTATAATTGTTTATTTCCAGCTGGGTCAAAACCATAGTTAGGTTTCCTCTTCAATAATTAATTTTGAATCTGTAATTTTTTGAAATCCTTGTAAAAGTAAATTTTTTAAATTTTTTATTAGTGTTTTTAATAGTTCCTATTGGAAAAAAAATATTTATTTTAAAAATCTTACAAAATTTTTACTATAAAATTAGAAACATTTTTCAAGGTTCAATTGAACTTTTTTTTTTTTTAATATAACTAAAAGATTAAAAAAAACAATTCTTTAATTATAATTTTTATTTCAAACAAAATCGAAATCATAATAATTATTATGATTAAAAAATATGATTTATTAAAAATTAAAATAAAATAAAAAATATAAAATTATTTAGTAAAAAAAAAATCAAAACAAAGACAAAATAAAATTAAAAAAAAGATAAAATAAATGGAAAAAAATTGATTCGAATCAACAAATTTCAGTATTTCATTGATTTTAAAAAAAATAACTATCTTTGAAAAAGTTTTTATTTGATTTGTATTGAATTGAATTGAATTGAATTGAATTGAATTGAATTGAATTGAATTGAATTGAATTGATCTGGATCGAATTGAATTGAATATAATTGAATTAAATTGAATATAATAGATCCGAATATAATCACATGTATTGTATTAGATTGTAATAGAATACAGTGACAAGGGATTGTTCATTATTTCTTAAGCCACTCTGCAGTAATTTTCATATGTGGTTCGTCTCTTTTTTGAATAATTTCTGTTTGGCTGATAAACTGTTCCTGAGGGATGGATTGCGATAAATTGGACAATTTAGAATTTGTGATGATCCCCTTGAAAGGGAAATGTTGGAAAATATTTTGAGTATTAAATTTCATTTTATTTAAATAGTCTTTTGAAATAATTTCCCAATAATTGCCGTTGTTAACGCCATACTTTGTTATTAATTCCTTTACCAGATTAACCTTTTTCCCTCTATTATTTAGATAAAGGTTTAAAGGGTTATTTTCGTAAGGCAAATTTATGAGGATACGATACCCCTGTGTAATTCCGTTTTTCTGCACTAATTCTTTCCCCAAGAGCAAGCATGACAAAATAAATTTTGATTTGCCTAAAAAAAACAGGTGTTGGTCAAAAAACTTTTTTTGCTCTTCCATACTAAAATAGGGCTCAAGTCGATCGACGAATCTTTTGGTAAACCAATACATCAAAACATCGTGGGTAAATATTTGCTGGTATACTTCTTCTAATTTTCGTTTTAATCGATTTGAGAGCTCCTCATTGTCCTCTTGGGTGGTGCTATTTTGATCTTGATCTTGTTCTTGATCGTTTTCGTTTAGCTCAACAAGGCCCTCGATCGTCTGCCATAGCTCGACCGCCACTTTGTTCTTCGAATTTTCACCAGCCAAGGACAAAACGCCGACCAAAATTTCTAAAATGAATTCAGTTAAGGTCCTTCTTGAATTTGATAGCAAATATTTTAGTTGTGACTTGATGTTCAAGACCTCGGTCTGGTTTCCATTTAAAATGGTTCCGATTTTGTTTGCAAAGATGTTTGTAAATGGAGTCAAAATTTTTTGTGCCGCGCCTCCCGAAATTACCCACAATAGACCCGTTAAGAGTTTAAATAACTCTCTCCCATTTTCAACGATTTGGGAATTGATCCTTCGTCGGTTTAATAATTTTTGGTTGTTCGTTTCGTTTTGCTGGTTGAAATAGTTCTTGTTTGTTAGCTCTCGCTTTCGTTCGTTGGTCGATCCCTTCGTTGTTAAGCCAAGATTTTGATTCGTGATCTGGCTTTGTTGTGTTTTTCGTCTTGTGCTAGACCTGGTGCTACGATTGCTCCTTGTTTGTACGTTGTTTGGTGGTGTTTGGTTTTGTTTTATGGTGTTAGTTGTTTGTGTTGTGGTTGGCGTTGATGCTGTTTGTCGTTGTGTTGTGACTAGTCTTGTGAGATTTTCATTACTGAGAGGATCTTGTAAATTAATTTTGATCTTTTGGTAATTGTTGTTTGTTGGTATCAATTGGGCATATTCCTCCTGGTTTTGCTGATTAAGATTTGTTGGTTGTGGCAATTCTCTTTGGGTCGAGATTTCTTTTTGTTGTTGGCTATTGTTTATTGCTAACGTATTTTGGCTTTCTTGTTTTTGAGATTTTTGTTGAGTTTCTTTTGTTAGGTTTTGGGAATTAGCTTGAATACTCTTATTAGAATCCATCAGAAAAAGAAAAAAAAAACAAAATAAAACAAATCACTAAAAAATGAAATTAAATTATTTCAACTTTCGAAAATTTATCTTAAAACTAAAAACCTTTTTAAAATTCACGATTTTAATACATTTGTTTCCTATAAACACAAAAATGTTTATTTTTTTGTTTGTGCAAATTTTAAACCAACTGAGCAATGCTCAAATTTTACCTCTTATGTTACTGAAAACTTTATTTCATAAAAGTTTTCAATTTGAAGAAATAATTTGGTTTATTTCAGAACTTGGTTTGTGATTCAATTTAGTGTTGTGATCTTTTTTTCAAATGAGAAAATCATTTTCAAAAATTGATTTTATATTTTTCTGATTTGTAAAATCATTTCTTTTTTTAAAGATCTCTTCACCGTTTTATAAAATACAAAAATAAAGAGATTTAGTACCCCATTTTATTACTTTAGTTAATATTTCTTAAAGATATTACTAATATATTAATTTAAGGAACCCCAATTGTACTTAAAGAGTATTATATCATGACAACTTACAAAAGAATTGAATTCGTTTTCAAAATTACACATATTTTGAATTTTAAATGGTAATGATTTCGATCTTTACCTAGATTCTTTAGAAAGCTACTGTGAATTTTTTTTGATATCAAATTTTGATGTTGAAATGGAATTTTAAAAAGTTTCAATTAGGGATAAGAAAGTATATATCGAAAAAATAACTTTTAAATTCTCTAATTTTCAAGAATTTTTTATATTCAAAAAATAAATTTAGAGAATCCAAAATAACTTCAAATATTTAAAATTTTTAGATAAATAAAAAAAATATTTATTCTTAAAAAAAAAATGATTTTTTTGAGATTCTATCACCAGAATAGGTTTTGTATTTACTTATTTATGTAAAAAATAAAATAAAATTAATATCAACATCCTTGTTTGTAAATTCATAGATTTAAATTCAATACGACACCAAAATTTAAATCGGAAATAATTCATGGCAGCTTTGAATTGACTTTAAATTATTTTTTTTGACAAGATTTTTAGAATGAATAAGTCTTTTAAAATTCCGGAATATAACAAAAACATACATGATACTAGATTGAATAAATGAATTTCAGTTCTAAAGGAGTTTAACTCAAAAAATATATAAATACCATTACTTTAGGTGATTTTTTTAAAAAGTAATTTTTAAAGATTAGGGTAATTTTATGAAAAATGATAGTTTTTGGTGGCTTCTTTTGATAAAATCAATCTTTTTGCTATACATTTTTTTTAAAACATAAATTGTTATTTGTGAAATTTTGACTAAATAATTTTAGATCAAAACCTATAGGAAATATATTTTTAAAAAATTGAAGATATTACTTTTGTTGTTGTGGAAAGATTATGAAAATCGTTGTTTTATTTTTATTATTATTTAGAGAAAGGAGTAATTAAAGTAAATTTATCTAATAAAAAAAGAAGAGAGAAGAAGAAAAATAATTAAAATATATATAAAAAATAATATTATCATTTTCATAAGCAAATAGAAACTATCCGCTATCGTTAGGTTTTCCAGGATTTGAAAGAATTGAGTAAAATCCTTGATTTTACTAAATTTTATCTAACCCTGTAAATCTACCGTTAGCTTTTTTTTAATTTGAGTATTAGAAAGAAAATTTCACAAATTTTCTTTTAATTTCTTAAATTAAAAAAAAGCTAGGCACTTGACAAAACTTATCATGAATACACAGACTAAACAAAAAACCGATAGAAATATTATTTATTATAGATAAAAAATTGCACAATCGGTAATTAATGATTGGTATTAAAATCATTGATTTATTAGGTAAAGTATGTAGATTTTTAGATATTACTTCTAAATCTAATTGAACAAAAAAAGAAGACTTTATAATAAATTAAACTGTAAAAATGTTTTTTAATATTATTTTAGAAGACTTTAACTTCATTTTTATTGTGATATTTAATACTTTAATAATTTTGAAATAGGCTTCATAACAATTTTTTCAGAATTTAAATATATACTTTGGTACAGTTAAAAAAAATATTTGTTGAAACCTAGATAAAAGAAAAATTACCCCATCTACCACATCGATAATTGTATGTGAGTAAATTTCATTTCTTCGTAGGAAAAAAATAGAAGATTTGATGATACATTTCAAAAGTCACAATCAAAGTTTCAAAAACGGTGATTATCTTTATCAAATCGTGATATTTCAAAAAATTGAGATATTCTATAATATCACGATAATACCACAAATCACGATAATCTCGAAAATCAAGATAATTCTAAAAAAATGGTGATAAATGCCAAAATATGGCGATTTAATAGTTGAGGTGTTTGGACAAATTCAACAATATTTTTAAAAAGTCAAATTTTGTTTGATCAAAAAATAGATCCTTGAAAAAAAAGTTATTTTTCTGAAAAAATAATCAACAAGATACTTTACTCAATCAGGGACCAGATCAAGAGTTTTAATTGTATTTTATTTTGATTTGGTTTTATATATCAATCTATCCAATAGATAAACAAAGAAAATATAAAATGTAAATATTAGTATATCTCTCTATTTTTATTGATCCATTCAAACACTACAACTGGATTTAGTAGGATATCTAAATTGGTTTACTAATGCAAAATTTTATCAGGTATTAGAAAATGGTTTTGAAAGTTTTTCATACACGGTAAAATTTGTAGTATAAGTAGTAAAATTTTTTAAACTCTATTTCATAATCATTAACCCATTAAAAATCTATTTTTGAAAATAAATATTTTTGTAAATTGTGTTTATTTATTACCATAAAAAAATTAATATTTTAATATTCAGTTTTATACTCTAGAAATATTTGTTTTTCTTCTAAAAACAAAATAAAATAAAAAAATTGCCATTTATATGAAATTTATTATAATATCCAGTTTTTCGTTTTGTAAAATTGGCGAACCAATTAATAAAATAACTTCCATTAATAATACCCTCATACCCAAAATTGGAAAAATTACTGGTTTAAACAATTTAAAAACAAATATTGAAAGTAATTTCCAATTTCTGTGGTTTCCTTGATTTCTTTCGCTACCAAATCGAATATTTTTCTTAGATTTTTACAAAAATAAAAAATAACTCATAAAGAATTAAAGAGAAATTGAATTTTCGATTTCATAAAACACAATTTGATAATCAACAAAAAATTTCATTATAGGATTAGAAACGTTGTGTTATTATGTATGTTTATATAAATAAGACTTCTTAAACAAGTCATCTTTCAACCTTTCTTTAAAGGGTGTTTTCTTTTATTAAAACCTTTTCTTTATTCTATAAAAGCTGGAAAGGATTATATAACCTTTCCAAAAACTTGCACGACAGCCTATCCACTTTATTACCAATTATGAAGATTGTTTATTTATTTTTTTTTCTTGTTATTCTTCTTCTTCTTCTTCTTCTTTTCCTTCTTCGCATCCTTGTATTGTACAAAAAACACAACTTGAGTTTTATATTTTTTGGGTTTGACTGATCACTAAAAAAAAATGAAAATCACTCTTTCTTCTTTTTGGTTATTTATAGTTGTGGGGGTAACAACCATTTTATTTAAAAGTACATCTATTTTAGATTCAAGCCTATTGTCGAAATTGGGTGTTTATTTGTTTGATCATAAAATTCAAAGGTGGGTTTTATAATAATAATTATAAATGAAATTAAATTAAATTTTATTTTATAAACTACCATCAATTCCATGATTTTTATAAAGTTTTTGGTCTTATATAACTTTAATCAATTGAAGATACTTTGCAACACTTTAAAAAACTTTTTAATATTTTTAAAGAGTAAAAGTTGATAATGTCTTCAAGCTTTTATAAAATTCAAAGGATTTTTTGAACACAGATTTCAAAAAAATAATTTTTCTTTATCACGTTTTTTCGTGATAATGTAGAATTTCTTGATTTTGTATGATGATTATTTACGATAAAGTAAAACAAACCCATTTTTTTAATATTATCGCAATTTTATTACTAATATCGGAATAATATATATTATCTTCAAATCCTCTATTATTTTGATAAGAAATCTTGAATCACATAAAAATTCTTGAAAAAATATAACGCAAATAGTAATAATCCCTGATGAGATTTTTAATTATGGATATTTGTAAAATAGTTGTATAATTTAAAATATTTAAAATCAGCTCCTTTTTATAAATATTCAAATATTTATTTATGAACATGGTTCAAAAACTACCTAAAATCAATTAAAGTGGGGTTCGTATAGACTCATCAAGTAATTGTTGGATAAAGAACGTAGATCTACTAATTTTGAAAAATAATTTAGTTTTATGGGGGTTTACTTTGAATTTGGAAAATGATAATAGTTATTCTTGTTTTTTGATTGGTTGAATAATGATTTGAACGTGTGTAATTTAATTAATCCTCATTCTAATAAGTGAGCAAGTTATAATTTGAAAGTTTGATTCATAAAAAAAGGGGGATTTGGTTTTAAATAAAAGAAATTACATACAGCAATTTTATTTATATTAACAATTAAAAAATCTTTCCGGGGGTTATTTTCATACCCAGTATTTTTACCAAATACTAAATATCTTAATATCGAAAGTATACTCACAGGTTAGAGTTCAATATATTCTTATCTTCTTATTAAAATAAGTCAGATTTCCATACATTTAATACCAAAAAAAAAAAAAAAAAAAAAAAAAAAACTCTATACCCATTATACCTGGAAGGATAAGAACATATCACCAATTGTTGGTTAGAATTGAATACTTGAGTATAATCAAGATGCTATTTATTGTCAATTTTTTTTTTAATAGATAATGCTTTGTATTCCGTAGAGTTTGTTATCGAAAATTAAGAAAATATTTTACTGTAAGATTATAAACATTTCATTGAAACGACCTCGATTAAAAATTTGTGGTTTATTTTTCTTCTATTTGGAATTAATTTGTTATTTTTATTGTGAATGGATTGGTTGTTTGAGTTTCTTCTCTTGAAGTTATGATCATTAAAGTAGGGAAGTCTTTTTTTAACCCTCAAAATGTTGTTCTGCAATTTTCAATTAATTGTGTTTCTTCATTTGGTAATAATTCCTCTTATCTTGGAAATATTTCAAAACTAAACAAATATTTAAAGAGGTATGTTTTTTTTTAGTTGTTATTCAATATGAGTTATGGAGAACATTTATATTGCCTTTCTGTGAAAATTTCGTTTCTTTGGTTTTTTTTATTTGTCAAAAATTACTTTTGATTTTTAAAAAGTTTTTAATTTGATAAATAAATTTAAAAAATGAAATAGAGTTAAATAAAAAACTCAAAACGAATTCCACCGAGACGAAATTGAATAAATATCTAAAAAAGAATTATTCCAGATATCTAAGAATAGTTATTATTCAATATATTTTGAGATTGTATAATGGGATTATTTTTACGATAAAACATCTTTATTTAATATTTTGAAGAACCAACTAGATCTTGCATTTTTCTTCTTATAATCCTAGTAGTATTTGAGGATAATAAAATCAAATATAAAATTTTATCAAAATTGGTTTATTATTAAAGAATTGACAAAAAAACCGAGATCGACCCACTGATTTTAATGGTCAAAATATTTTAATTGGGGACTATTTAAATTATATTTTTTTAATTTTGTTGAAAATTTCAATAAAAAATATTTTGTAAATCCAAGTTTTTGAATCACTCACTCATGGAATCAAACCTTTATCTTTATCTCTATTAATTAATTTTTGATAAAAAAAATTCTCAAAAGGGATATATTCATTTCTCACTTGCGACGAATTCGTTATACTTCAACTTTATAAATTTATTTAAAAATTGAGATTAAATTTTTCAAAATTCAGTTTTTATTTTATTTAAATTACAAACAATTATTTTTAATAGGAACAATTTTTTGAATTATTATAAAAATGGATTTTAGTGGATTCATTTAAAAGTTAGAGTGTATATAAATTTTACTTTTAATTGTAACACACTTTAAAAATAGGTGAATATGGGAGAAGGCTGATCCATAAACCATAAAAAATTCAAAAATAAAAAATAAAAAAAATATTTTTTTTTTAAACAAATAACATTTTTTATTTTCAAACCCACAAAAACAATTTTTTTTTCAAAAATAGATAATATGTTTTGGAATAATAATATTAATAATTAATATGATAAAATATAATTCACACTTGAAATAAAGTTTATCAAATTACTGAATCAAAGAAAAAAAAGTCCAAAAATGGAAGAAAAAAATTTAAAATATAAACAAATATTTTAAATTAACTACTATAAAAGAAACAATTAAAATTGCAATTAATTTTTTTCAAAAAGTATTTGGTCTTCTCTGTATAAAATAGGAGAAATAATATCGCTCCTCGGTGAATGGCCAGTTTCGACTAATTTCATTTTATTTTGGATTTGTTTTTTATTGTTTAAAGATTCGGATTTTGCCTTAGAGTTTAGTGCCTGGGGTGAATTCATTTCAACTAATTTTCGTGCACTGCTTCTTTTATTTGGTTTCATTGATATTTGGCTTTGAGGAAGTGTGCTAATATTATTTTGTAATTGCAATAAAAGTTTAATTTCAGACTGGAGTTTATATTCTTGATATAACGAACCACAGCTACTTTCGTAGTCACTTCTTTTGTCAAAGCATTTTGCAAACACCCTCATTCTCTTTTGGAATTGTCTCTTTTGTTTGGAGCTTGTTTTTATTTGTTTTTGTTCTTTTGTCCTTCTCTTTCTCTTTCTTTTTCTCCTGATTCGTCTTTTTTTCTTTCCTAAAATGTTTTTGTTTGTATTTGTTTCTATATTGATATTTGGGGTTGTTTTTGTTGTGTTTGGTTTTGTGTTTGTGTTCACTTGAATTTGTTTTAAGGGGTTTTGTTTTTGTTGCTTCGATCGAAGGGGGTAAATTAGCCCCATCGAAATAACAAATTGCTTCTTTTTTTCTCGTTCTTCTAATTTCTGATTGTATCCTTTTAAAACTTCATTTTTTAAATCCCAACTCAGTGTATTGTCTATGATCCCCATTTGATCTAACATTTCTTCACAGTCATTATTAGATTCAATTTCAAACTCGTTCCTTTTGGCTATATAGCCTAACTTTTCTGAAATTGTTGTTTTCTTTTTGTCGGTATAAATTTTGAATTTGCTATTTTCTTGTGGATCTGAATGCAGTTCATTACCGGGAGAAGGAAATATTCCGTTTTGATTCCTATTTCTTTTCTTTAACATTCTTTTTCGATTTCTTCTCCTTCGATTGAATTTGTTTTGGTTGTTGGTTGTGTTTGTGTTTTTGTGTGGTGGTAATAGTTTTGGCTTTAACTGTTCATAATTTGGTGAATTTAAAAAGACTTTTTCATAGTGCAATTTGCACTCGCACCCTGATTTGCTTCCTACAAGAAAAGAGATGTCTTTCCAGTTTTGAAAGCCCAGTTGATCAATAGCTTCAAAGAGTCGCGTTTCTTCTTCAACTGACCAGTCTTCCTGAAAGACACTTTGCTGATCACATACAACTACTTTATACCCATGAGCTTTTTTATGACAGCCAAACTAAAAATTGTAAATTAAAAAAAAAAAGTTATAGAAACAACCAAAAGAAGAAAGGTAAAAATAATAAAAAAAATTAAAAAGTTTTTTGTGGTGTTTTTAAAAAAAAAAATTATTTGGAAATCACGAAGATTCTCAAATCGAAATTTAAATTTCAAAACAGCAATAGAAATTTTTATTCAACGAAAATTTAAAAAAGAAAAGAAAGAAACTTTAATAAATTTTTGGAAAAAAAAAAAAAAACCAAAAAATTTGTTGTGTCAAGAGATAAAGCAAGGAAATGATATAGGTTTGATTATAGACTACCAAACAAATAAATTGAAGTTAAAAATAGAAGGATCACAACCCAATAAAGAAAAAAAAACGAATGTAAGAACTTGGAATTGAAAAGAGAAGATTGTTTTTTCAGTAGATTTGGCACAAAAAAATTAGGGGAAAGAATAAAAGGTTAAAGAAGAAATCATTTACCTCAACACCCTTTGAAAAACAGTCAGTACAAAGTAAAACATCTTCACAGCATGCACAAATAATGATAGTACTATTTGTAATGTTTGAACTGCAATAATTACAATAAAATTGGTGACTTTTGTTCATTTGAAAGTTTTTGTTTTTTTTTTATTTAAAAAGAGAGAATCTGAAAAAACGGATTGGTGTGAAAAGAGAAGCTATGTAAATAAAGAAACCGAAGTTTAAACAAGAGTAATGAAGAAGGTTTTTATTAGAATTTTACTTTGGTTAAAAAAAAAAATGTTTTTTGTAAATAGTCTTGAGTAAAACAGTTTGTCTTCAAATTTTTTTTTTTTGAAGGTTTACAATTTGCAAGTAACTGAACAACTTCATATTCTATGTGTTATTGTATTTAATTTCTAAACATTTTTAGTTTTAATAAAGTAAGTTAAATATTTCTATTGGTATGTAGATAATTTCTCTAGTTATTCTCATAATCTAAAAGAACCATTCAAACCAAAATATTATTACATGTGCAGAGTATACAATTATTCATTCAACATGACAATTTGTGATGATCAAAACAAACATATTCAAAGGGAATTATATTTTTTTCTTAAGACCTCCAATAAAACAATCAATAGATATAAAATACAAAAATCAGTAAATAAATGTTTCATTTTTTTTTTTTAATGAGGAATTATGAAGTTAAACAGTATTGTTTTTTTCCAAATGTCTTTGATTTTAAATTTATTTGAATATTCAAAGAACAAAGTTTTTTATGTTAATAAATTAATTGTCGAGAAAAATTATTGAGAAATTTAAAGTAGAAATAGAGAGACACAACTCGAAAAAACTTTCAGAGATGAAAACATTAAAGTTGAATATTTTTATATTTTAAACGAAAAATAAATTGATCTTGAGAAAAAAGTTTTAGATCCTTTTTTTAAATAATATTTTTTGGTTTGATTCCTAATCAATTTTGAACTTTAATTAAAAAAGACTATGAAATATACACAAAGAAAAAAATAGTGCATTTTTTAGATCGAGTGATGTTATAGTAACCTTCTATAATTCAATGGAAACTATTATTTGTTGAAAAATTAATTAAATGAAATTTTGATTTGTCTTTCCAAAAAAAAATTCTTTCCAAGATCTTTCTCAATATTTAACTATTTCTTTTTAGAAATCAACTATTTAATGTAATTTCCTTTTTGAAGAAGGAACAATTGTAATCCAATTTTATTACTAAGAAATTGTTTTTTTTTTTTTTTTTTGGTAATTTATTTCTTTTTGGAAATCTTAAAGAATATGTTGTATAATTTATTTTACAATTAATATTCCTGATTAATTCAAAATTAAAACAAATTAATTTTATCTCAAAACAAATAATGACAAACTTATTTTGTGTTAAAAATAACAACATACCAAAAATCTATTTTGTATTTGTTTGAAAAATTCTTTCAATTTTTTCACTCACAATGAATAGTACAATGTTTTCGAAATGGATGTAAAACTGTATATTTCTTAATCGGAAAATATATTTGATATTTTTTTGTGACATGCAAAATAAATTAAATCTTTGGCACCTTTGTAAAAAATAGTAGTTTTAAACAGTTATTGGTTAATAAATATTGAATTTAAAAAAAAAAAAAAAATTGATATATTTGAAAAATCATATCACGGAAAAACGGAAAAAATGAATTGTTTTGTAACAGTTTTATAGTTGATACGTCTTGGTGAAACTTTATCTCCTAATCAATACATTTTCGAAGACAAATCCCATTTTTATAAATTATAATATTTCTTCAAAAAATAATTACTTACATCTCGGATCTAACATAAAAAGGTTTTTAATAATGAGTAGATTTTTAAAATTTTCTTTATTTGTTGAAAAAATCATTTGTAATTCAAAAAATACCCTCTGGGATAAGTAGATTCAGAAACTTTCAATGAAACATCCAATTATTAAAATAAAAGGAACTAAATCTTAAACCAAAATAATTAGAACACTAAATGTAAAATAAAATTTGTTTTAATTTTAGAAAATTAGAAACATATTATATCTTATTTTTACAATTTTATTTTGTAAAAAAAAGCTATTTTAGGAAAAAAATCCGGTTTTTTGTTTCATAACTAATTAATATCCATTTTGAGATTACTAAAGTAATTTAATTGTTGACATTTATTATTTTGGAATACTTTTCCAGACAAAGTTAACAATAATTTCATTTTTTTTTAAACATTTTTCAAAGAAATAATTATATATATATATATATATATATTCTTTTTTTTTTTTTCAGGCCAGTTTTATTAAATTGAATTAATCTTGAAATCAAGATATCCTATTTTTTTTTTTTTTTTGTAGAAAAATACAGTAATAAGTAAGTAAACCAATTAATTTAATTAGTAATTTTTTTTCTTATTTTTTGTTTGATTTTGAAAGAAAAACATAATTTTTATAATGCTTAATAATTATAATTCAAGTACAGGAAACACGTTCATATTGGTAATCGAGATGATAAAGATTGAATTTTTTTGAAGGTTTTAACAGGGTTAGAACATTTCTCAATTTGTATGTAATACCATTTATATGAAACTGAATCCTTCAAATCATTTCTTTAGCCAAATAAATTGATATTTTAATAAATATTATAGTAAAATATAGTGGTATAAAATATTTTCATACCAACTTAAAAAATGGAAATCAAAAAAATGATAAAAATTGTCATGAAAAAATAAATACAAATTATTTATTTCTTGATATTGTCTGTAATATTTGATCCAATTAATTATTCTTTATTTGATTTGATTTTAAAGTCTTTATGAAAAAAAAATTTATTAGATTATGTTTGAGAAACAAATTACTTTTTATTTCTAAAAAATTTCCAAAATTGATTAAAAATCCTATTTTCATTTATGTCATCTAATTCTAATTTTAGTTCAGAAAATGAGCAATTTTTTAAATTCTTCTTGGGAATAAAGTTTTATTGGATGAATTCGTTTTATTTTAATACTTGATTATTTTCCATTAAATTTGAAAAGTCATAATAATTCTGAATCTGATTGAAATTTTTTCTCAAATTTTCAATTATATTGGATTGGATCTTTGATAATTGTTCATTTATCTCTAAATCCAACCCTTTATTTTAATTTTAGAAATAATATTCTTTGTTTTGGCTTGGTTTTATAAAAATATTTGAAAAAAAAATTTGTAAAAAAATGTTTTCTAAAATAATAATAAATAGTAATGGGGAAAGAAATTGAAGGTAATGAGTTGTTTGGACCCATTTAAAATAGGTAGATAAAATCAACCAATCTTCAAAAATAGGCTTTTATTGATTTTTTTTTTTTTTTTCATTTTTGATTTTCAAAAAGTTTATTTTGAAAGGCGATTTTTTAGGTTTGGTCTTCTAAAAGAAAATATTTGTTTCAAAGAGAGACCTTTTTGGGTCTGTTGTTTTTATACAGTCTATAATTAATTTCAAGCGCTCATATAAACACATCTCTAGATCCAAATACAAACTTAATTAAACTAAAAATTTAATCAAAAAAATAGTTCAAAAAATTGAAAAATGAAAGATTGAACTCTTAATTACTTTGGATTCTGGGTTCTTTTCACAAATAGAAATGTGAATAGTATTTTAGTTTCAAAGTTTCAATTATTGTCTGGTGGCACTCAAAAAATATTCTTTCAGTAATGTTTTCACACAATAAAATTTTTTCAAAATGGTAAAATGCGCTTACTTCCTTAAGTAAATTCAATACAGTCTTCCTAATAACCTCACATAATTTTAAAAGAGTTAAAAAATTGATATTTTTGAAAAAAAGCTGCTTTATGAAATCGAAAATTCAAATTCTATTAGAACATTATAAGTCTAATTTCAAAAATAGGGGTAGATTTTTCATCTGAAAAAAATTGTTTAATTGTAACTTTTTGAATAATAATATATTGTACTAAAGTTTTTCAAGATAATAACCAATATAGATTCTTAAATAAAAGTGAAATGTGATTATTTTATTTTTTGAAAGACAAATCAAGAAAAAAAAAAATATAATAATAAAAAAGCTTGCCCCTAATTTTGAAATTTAGTTTATATAATTTTCTAATTCCTCTATTTCTGAAGAGTATTTTGTTTTTTTGGAAAAATTGTATCTACAAATAAGATATATGAAATATATTATATCAATTATAAGATCTTTTTGATTTGGATCCCCAATTTTAATAATAATAATAATAAAATTATGGAAATAAAAACCAAAAGAAAAGATTTACTATTATTCATTATATCCATGCTAACCCAATTAAATTTAAATAATAATTAGAAAGATAAAAAATTATTTTTTTCAAAATATATACTTTTGGACATAAGGTGAAAAAATATTTACACTTTATTTATTTATTGTGAGAAAGGAGTAATCAAAGAAAATTTACTAAATAAAAAAGAGAAGAAGAAAAATAATTAAAACATTAAAGTAAAAAAATATTATATCATTTACATGACTAAATTGAAAATTATCCACGTTCTGAAACGGGGGGGGGGGGGGGAAAAACACGATAGAAAGATTATTAATAAATAAGATTCCACAAACTGTAATTAATAAATTGGTATTCCACGACTCCGAAAAGTGGGGCACTTTGTACCCCAA
This sequence comes from Anaeramoeba flamelloides, assembly GCA_027625915.1. Taxonomy (NCBI): domain Eukaryota; family Anaeramoebidae; genus Anaeramoeba; species Anaeramoeba flamelloides. Next base: position 12,657,897 of record JANTQA010000036.1, read on the forward strand.
TTTATATATTTTTTTACAATTTTAAGAATTTTTTATTTTCAATTTTTTTATTTTCAATTTTTCTTTATTACCTTAAGTTTTCTAACCATAAGAGCTTTGATGAAAAATTCTCGACAAAAAATATTTAAACTATTTTCACAAATTAACTTAATTGTTCAAAACACAAATAAAAAAATATTTTTTTACAATCTAAGATTTACTATAAAAATATATATCAATGTTTTGCCAATTATAGCCATATCTTATTTTTTTTTAATTGAGAAAATTGATCAATTTTCCAGAAAAAAAAAAAACATTCAGAGAATCTACTTCATTCATAATAATCTTTCACAATGAATATACTTTGTTAATTTTTCAATAAGATAAAATTTTCAAAATCTCGAATTTAATATTTTGAGCTTCACTTCACAAATTTCAAGATAATTAGAACATTAAAATAAAATATACATATTTTTATAATCCTTTTCGAAATAAAAAAGTAATTTTTTATTTTGCAAAAAGAATAAGAAATTAAAAAAAAATTTTGCTTCATTTTTATTTTTCTTTTTTTCGTATCAAAAAGTAAAAAAACTGAGACTGAAAATTGTCTCTCTATTAAATTGTTAGGTTAACTTGTTTAATTCTTAGATATTAGATGACCCCGAAAAACCAAATTAAACCAAGACAATCAGCTGAATTGTTCTCCCCTTTACTTCTCAAAAACCTGAAAGTAAAACTATCCTGAAACAGTATTATAAATAGTTCAAAAAGACTTAATTATGAGAACTCCTTAGTCCACCCATTTGTTTTCAATTCTAATCTTGAAAAAAATACCTGAAATTAAGAATAAGTCCTTTCCCGATTTTTATTTGTAAATATTAGGGGAAATTGTTGTGTAATTACTAATATTTAAAACCAAATCCTTTTGATAACTAAAACCAATTTTTTCATGATTTTCGTAATAAACCTACCTAAAGTTCACTAAATTAAGTTACCTATAGAATACTCAAGATTTATTTGAAGCCTAAGTAGATCTTTTTATTATTGAAAAAAAATCCAGTTTTTATGAGGTTTACGAGAGTTTGGACAATGATAATTTTTATTCTTGTTTTTTGATTGATAGAATGGTGTTCTGAACAAGTGTAATTTCATTAATCATCATTCTAATAAGTGGATTAGTTCGGATTTTCAGAGTTTGATTAAATAAAAGGAAAGAAATTATTCAACAGAAACAAAACAACTTTCCTAATATTCACAATTTAAAATCTTTTCCTTGATTATTTCCACTTGAATAGTTTTTTCTTGAAAATCTACCATTTATAACTTACGAAATAATATTTTTCAAAATTTCATTTTTTCTTTTTGATACAAAATCAATTAAAAACAACAAGTTTAATTCACCTTGAATGATTAAAAAAGGTCTCACGAATAATGAAAAACAATTTCTTCAGCAAGCAATTAAAACCGGCCACAGGGTAGACAATAGATCTACTGACGAGTATCGGAAATTAAAGATTGAATTTGGAGAAAAATATGGTCAAGTAATTGTCCATTTAGGAAAAACAAAAGTGCTTTGTGATGTAACGGCAAATATCGTAAAACCTTTCCAAAACCGGCCTTATGAAGGATTTGTCAGAGTCTTTGTGACTCTATCACCCATTTCCTCACCTTTCTTATCACTTGACGATCGACCTAAGGAGGATATTATTGAGATCTCTTCAATGATTGATAAGGGGATCCGTGAAAGTAGTGCTGTTGATCTTGAATCGCTTTGTATCGAGACCCATCAAAAAGTATGGGAGGTCATCTGTAAATTGCAAGTGATCGATGACGATGGAAATATACCAGATGCTGTAAATATTGCTACAATGCTTGGTAAAATTCTCTTTTCTTTCTCTTTTGTTTTTTCTCTATTTTTGACAAGTTTACACCACACAAATTTAGATCTTTTAAATTTTAATTACGTAATTAAAAAGTTTTTTTCTTGAAATTGCAACCAATTTTTTCAATTCAAATAACCAACCTAAAGGTTTCAAATTTTAAGTTCCTTTCACTTGAAAGCTTTATTAATTTCAACAAAAGAATTTAAATTTTGAAAGTTTTGATTTTTCCTTTTTTTTTCAAAAATATTAAATGCCAAGTGCTTGCTTTAAAAAAAAAACTTTTTGTTTTATTATTTTTGAGGAAGAATAATGAACACACTCTTGGAATCTTAAAACCTAAATTTATCAAAAGAAATTTATGTCTCAAATCAAGGATTTTATAATTTTACTAAAAAGATCCAAATATTTGGCCAGCATGAGATTAAACAAAATGTGTGACTTTAAGGATTATCTAAAATAAAGCCACCACGGGTGTCTTACGAATTAAAACATCAGTGAATTAGACTCTATATTTCTTGAGATCCAGAAGAACTATAGAAAACTTCTTAATTTTAGGAATAGATAATTTGGCAAGATCAGATACTAAATTGGAAGACGGTAGTAAAAAGCACAACCCAACCATATTTCTTCTAATTCCATTTATTCAGAGGTTTTTATTGGAAACTAGACAATACTTCAATTAGAAGAAAAATGATTAAGTTGTGGTTTTTACTACCATCTTTCAATTAAGTAGAAGATCGATAAACATACCTTTTAATCGAAGTCTAAAAAATTTTATAGTTCTTCTGGATCTCAAGAAATATAGAGTCTAATTCACTGATGTTTTAATTCGTAAGGCCCCTGCAATGGCTTTATTTTAGATAGTCCTTAACAAGTTTTAAATTCGAACTTTATAGACAAGGACACATCTATAAAAATGAAAAAAACTTTTTTATTACCTTGGTTCCTTTATCTAATTGAGAAGAAACTGGAATTAACAAAGAGTAGCTGGAATGAATAATTGTAATTCTACTTCACATTTTTGCAAAAACATAATTTGAAAATTTGTTTATTTATGTTAAACTTGATGAAAATTATTTTTTTTTTTCTTTCTTCAAAAACCTTGCATTGAAATAATGTGAATAGAATTGTTAAACTTTGACATTTTTGTTTCTCTTTTTGAACGTTGGATCAACAATAATGATCAAAAACCGGAAAATTAAACACAAAATTCACAAAAATACAGCTGTTTTAGGGATGTGGGCACCTAATTAATCCGAAATATACAATACAAATTCTAACTATTAAGGTTTAAGATCTCTGAAACAAGAAAAAAGATTATCTTGTATTGGGTGTGGCCACTTGTTATTTTGGTTCTTATCTGATCGATCTTAAGCTTTGTATTAATTTTAATTGTGGTTAAAAAATCAATTTTTGAATATTTTCTTTTTTTTTTTCCAAAATACGAATTGAAGGGTCTAAGACTAATAAACAATATTCCAAAATCATTGTCCCATTAAAAATCAAATTTTGAAAATAAATATTTTTATAAATTGAAGTTATCTATTATAATAAAAAAATTATAATTTTAATATTCGGCTCTATACACTAGAAATATTTATTTTTCATCTAAAATCAAAATAAAAAAAAGTAAAAAAAAAAATGAAAAAAAATTGGGCCATTTCTTATGAAATTTAGTTTATATATAGATAGATATATATCCTTTAGTATTCAAGAACAACTAATAATTAAATATGATTTGTAATTCACTTTTAAATCGTTCTAAATATATAAAAACTTGATATTTTAAAAATTAAAAAAAATAAAAACCAAAAATTAAAAAAAAGAGAGTAACCAATTTTTGAAATGAGCATTACGGATTTTTTATTACTGAACTTTCACTGAAAAAAAGTTTAACAACAAGATTTTTTACGAATAATTAAATTCATTTTAAAAGACACTACATAGTCTCACTTTTCTTAGTGATTATTATTTGTCTTTTCCAATATCTTTTTTTTTTTTCCACATGATCTTTTGCAAAAGAAAAAGATAAAAAAAAAAAAAAAAGAAAAGAAAAAGAAAAAGAAAAACTTTGAAAAAGCAAAAAAAAAATATTCAAAATTAGAAAAAATGATTCTGATCTAAAAATTGAAATATTTTTTTGATCAGAATATTGGAATAGACCCTCAAAACAACTCCCATTAACATTATAAAGTGAGTCAAAATTTTTTAAAAAAAGTTTAATTTTAATAAGACTATATCTGATACAAAATTAAAGGAAAAGAATATGAAATAAATTTTATTTTCCATTATTGTAATCGTAAAGAAAAGAAAAATGATTTCTTCTTCTTTTTTTTTATTTTTTTTTCTCCCTTAAGAATTGCACAGAATTTAAAAAAAAAAAATGTTAAAGGTTAACCTAATCATTCTTTAAAATTTGAAGTTTTTTTGTTACAATCTCAAAGAAAATTTCAAATCTAAAAAATTAAAAAAATTTTACCAAAGTAAATTCTAATTCTTTTAACATCATTGGAAATATTAATCTTTTGAATTCATTTATTTTAATTAATTCAAAAAATAATAAAATGATTTTTAGTTCAATTTCCATTTTAATGAATTTGATTACTCTACTTTCAAAACATTTAATGACAAAGAAGATTTCAAAAATTAACTAATTTGACAAAGTTTATTTATATATAAACCAATAAAAAATCTTTATTATTCAAAGTGAGGTTTTTGAAATTATTAAATTAAATGAAATAAAAAATTTTAAAGATTTATTTGAATTTATCAGTATTTTTTTAATGTAAAAAATTTACCCGGATTTTTTTTTACTATTAATGGTTAGATATTTTAATTTGATGAGATCTTTGGTTATTTTTAGTTTGGGTTAAAAATAATCTACTTGACAAGTTTTTCAAAATTTGTTATTAACAACAATTTTCAGAAACTCATTAAATCGATTTTGAAAATGAGCTTTTCTCAATTATAATTTTGGGGCTTTATTTGAGTATAGCTAAATTTTTTCAATTAGAAGAAAATTTTGAATTGAAAAACACAATTTTTAGAAAATTAGTTTAAAATCTGAACTTTAATTTTTTTTGGCAATTTTATTAGAAAGATATTTTTGTATTTAAACTCAAAGAGTTAACTTTTCAACAACCACATTTAACATACAAAAAACATTTTCATATTCTTTATAATCATTAAAGAAGCAAACAGTATATTCGTGTTGTTTGGTCAAATCTCGCATTTGAAATTGGATCCATTGTTGAACTAAATCATAAAAAGTTAATCATATGTTCTCTTAATAATTGTTTTACGGATGCCCGCGTCTGGAATTAAGAGAGATTTTGTTCCAATTCATATTCAGGTTCGATTTTTCGAAAGACATAAATATAAGATCAATCAAATAATGACTCTGAAAATTAGTGGCTTTTTAGAAGCATAAAATTAAGTCTAAAGTTTCGATGATTGAATTTAAAATTATATTTGGGTGGTTTTTGTAATAATTTATAATATAAGATAAACATTTTATATTAATGGTAATTATTACCTTTTTCTTTATAACTGATACTTGGCAGGTATTCATTTGTACATTATCCACATCTAACCAAATATCTTTTTATTTCACAAGCAATATTTTATAAAAAACTTTCAAAATATTATATATTATTAATCATTATTTATTCGAGATATTCTATCATTTAATTTCTGTCATTCCAATTAATTTCTGCATTTCCAATTAATTATTTTTTTTTTTTAGATTTTATATCGGATCCAACATAAACAATTTTTATATACTTATATCTAATTTTAACATGCATTAAAATTTATCATTTATCTTCTAAAAATATACTTTTTATAAAAGGCTTGATGCATTTCCGATTACCACAAATTAGTTTTGAAAATGAAAAATGTATTATACACACAAAAGAAGAAAAAGAATTGATTCCGTTAAGTATTCATCATTTACCAATTTGCGTAACAATCGGCTTTTTTGAACAGGGTGACCTATTAATAATTGATCCAAATTTATTAGAGGAAAGGTCAATTGACGGGAGATTATCCATTATGGTCAACACTCATGAAGAAATATGTTCAATTCAAAAAGGAGGAGGTACACCATTAACAATAAAACAACTTTTGTACTGTACGCAATTGGCCTTTTCAAAGGCAAATGATATTGATAAATTTATTACCCAAGAATTAGAAAAAGATATTAAATTAAAAGAAAAAAAAGAATATGATGAAAGAGAAAAAGTGAGCTCTGTTTTGATCAGAGACGTTGAAAAGGAAAACTCAGATCCTATCACTTTTGGGAATAACAGCTTGGAATCTCAACAAAAGGATTTATTTGCCCATTTATATCAGAAAAAAAAAAATGTTGGAAAAATTTTAACAATCAATCCTCTTAAGGAAAAAGAAGAAGATCAACTATTTCAAGGGAAAAATTCAAAATGGGAAATGGATGTTGAAAATAATGAAAATGATTCCACCACGAAAAATACAAATCAAAATAGAAAAAGACAAGTCGACCTTGAAGAATTTACAGAATTGGCAAACGAATTAATAAAAAGCAATAAAAAGCCAATTAATATTAATAATAATAATAATAGCAGTAAAAAGCAAGAAAAAAAAAATAATCAAAAAAAAAAACCAAAAATGTCAAAAGAAGAAATATCAATTCTCAAAAATTTTCTTGATGAAAAAAAAGATAATAAGAAGAAAAAGAAGAACAATAAAAATAAAAAAAAGAAGACTAAGAAGAAATCGAAAAATGTTCAAATGTTTATCGAAGAAGAAGACAAAAATTAAGATTTATATTTCAATCAAAATATTACTTTTTCATTGACAATTCATAGATATTTAAATAAAATATAGATATATGTAGATTTATAAGTAATTAATTTTGATAAAAATTATTTAAAATTTTTTTTCAAATGATAAACTATATATTGAATAATATTTAATTATTTTTATTTTATTTTATTATTATTTATTTTTTTTTTTTTAGAAAATTTTCAAGTTAAAAAATTCACTAAATTTTTAATTCTAAATTTCAATTTTTCAATATTCCTTTAATTTAGAATGTTTTTTAAACACAAAATATATCAATGTATTCAATAAAAAAAAAAAATTAATAAAAATAAAATTCAATTAAAGAGATAGTATGTTTTTAAAATAAAATGAAATCTTGAAGATCTTGAAAAATTTTGTAATTTGTACTTTGTGCATTGGTTGATGGAAATGGATGAGATAACTTTGTCTAAACAATTTGTTAATTATGGATCTATTTTTTCGAAATCAAAATTCAAATATTTCCAATTTAAAACTAAAAAATGCAATTTATTTATTTTTATTAAGAATTAAGATAATTTTTGAATAATTGTATAACTTATTTTTAGTTTTATGTTCGAAAAGCATTCCTTTTGAAAAAAATTTATTTTTTACGTATTTTTAATTATCAATATTTCAATTCAAATCTCAGCCAATAAAATGAATATAAGTATAGATGATTAAATTAAAATTTGATAGAAGATTCAAAAAAAGTTTTCTCAATTAAATTGAGACAAAAATAGAAAAAAAATAAATTTAGTTGAGGGATTAGCGTCTATCAAGGAGAAGCCTACGATCAAAGTATGTTGTAATTGGATGTAAATGATATTAGTGCTACATTTTCAAATTATTATAAAAAATCGATTAGTCAAGTAGTAATATTTGTTGATCACATCAATTAAAAATGATCTATGTATTAGTAAAAAACTCCAACAATTTCAGAATAAAATTTGCATTTCGCCACAAATTTAAAGGTTGAATTCTTCAATTTTCAGACTCCAAAGTCACAAAATATCATTCTTAAATTTGTCTCGAAATGTAGATTAGTTGCTAAAAAATTAGTTTTTTTTTTAAAAATTAAATAATTAACAAATATTTTTTTTTTTCTAATTATTTCTGAAATCATGGAAATATATTGACGTTGCAATTAGCTTTATCAACAGCAAACAAAACTAATTCTTCTTTGTACTTTTATGTTGACAATTATTGAGTTAATCTTTGAAATTCAAAAATTAAAAAAATAGTTACTTTTGGAAATTCTAAATCTAAATTATTCAATACCAGAATATTGTATTTTGGAGTTTTCTATTTTTAGATTTGGAAAAGGAATTAAAAAAATAATTTTTTCAAAATAAAACTTTTTTAAAAGGATGTTGAGTAAAAAATGTAATAATTTATTGTGCAATAAAATTTATAATAGATTTTTTAGAACTATTTGAGCCATGACGCACGAATATCATTTACACCCAATTACAACATACTTTGATTATACAGAAATCTATGGTAACACTAATCCCTTAATAAATTATAATTTATTTTACCTGTTTTGTTTAATTTTAAAAAGGAATTTTTAAATTAAATTTTACATTATTTTTTTCAACTTTTAATAAATATGTTAGCTTTAATAAAATAGTTTGAGGAAATAATAACAACCAAATAATTAATATTTATTGATTCGCCATAAAAAAATATAAAAATACTTTAGATCATGGAATTATTTTAATTGTTTTTGAAAAGAAAAATTTTGATTTAAAAATAAAACACTGAATAAAAAAATGCATTTTTAATATTCTGAAGGTTATAGTAGTAGCATGAATTAATTAAACTATTGGGGTCCTTTCTGTTTGATATTTGGGAAAATAGATCTCTTTTGCTACAATTTCGGTATTTTTTATTTTTTTTCTAATTTCCAAGTAATCGATACCAAAAATAATATTAATTCTTATATGAATTTTAAAAATCGAATGGGTATTGTTTCTCAATAAACTAATAAAGATAAAAAATACCAAGGATAATAAACTGAAATACTTTTTTGCTTATAGTAAAAAAATAATAAAAAAAATTAAAAATAAATATTTATTTTGGAATTGAATGAAGATTACTTGTTGAAATTTGAATTGAACAAGCCTAAAAAAATTAGCAAATCTGCTTTTTGAATGTAAGAGATATATACAAAATAGTTTGGCATTGAAAAATAAAATAATTATTTTCAGTGAAATAATAAGAAAATGTTTAATTTTTTGATATATTTTTTTGAAAAAAGATCTTAAAATTTCAAATGCTCAAGGAAAAAAAGGGATATTTAGTTTAGAGTTTAAGACTGGAAAACAGCATTTAATTGTCCTTTTTTGAAGTGAAATTTTTTGATAAAAAATTCAATCTTCAATAGATACCCGGGTTTTCGAAGTCTTTTTCATTAATTAGATTTACATTTTGTGATTATTGATTACTAATGGGGTTTGAAAACAATTTGAAAAATTAATGCTAAGTTAATTATTTAAATTGTTAAAAAATAGTTTTTTTAGTTTGGTAATTTAAGAGATTTGTTTGAATCATTTTTTTTTAATTTGAGAAATGTAAAGAAAATTTATTTAATTTTCTGTTTATTTCAAAAAAAAAAAAAACCCTAGGCACTTGAGGACACTCTACGGAAATTGGCATCACTCTATAACACTTGATGGTACTCTACTTCACTTCGTGTATGACCAAAAAAAAATTAGGAATTTTATTAAAGACACAAAAATAAATTTATTATTAAATTCGTGCACCCATTTCCCCACTCTGAGAGGTTGTGTTTAGGTTTTTTTTTAATACAAAAGAATTGAGCAAAATCAATGATTTTACTATATTCTTTTAAATAAAAAAAAAACCTAACGACAGTGGAATACCAATTATCAATCACGGATTGTGGAATTTTTATCTATAATCAATAACCTATCTATCGGATTTTTCACCAGCCTGTGTATTCAGGATAAGTTTTGTCAAGTGCCTAGCTTTTTTTTAATTTTTGAAATTAAAAGAAATTTTTTGAAATTTTTTTTTTATTTCTCAAATCAAAAAAAGGTTAACGGTGGTTTTCCAGGGTTAGAAAAAAATTAGTAAAATCAAGGATTTTACTCAATTCTTTCAAATACTGGAAAACCTAACGACAGTGGATAGTTTCTATTTGCTCATGAAAATGATAATTTTATTTTTTATACATATTTTAATTAGTTTTCTTCTTCTCTTTTTTTTATTTGATAAATTTTGCTTTAATTAAACCTTTCTCTAAATAAATAAATAAATAAAAATAAATTTATTATTCAGTAAAGAGAAAAAACATGATGAATCCTTTTTAGTAATGATATCAAAAAGATTATTATTTTTTAATTTTTTTTTAAATCAGAGATTCATATTTTCGATTATTTTCATCGACTGGGCAATCCCATGGAAAATGAACAAATATACTTATTTTGAATTTTAATAAACTCCAAAAAAAAAAAATAATAAAAAAAAAAAGTAGAAGGATTTTTTATTGATTATTTCTGAGAATTTTCAATTTTCATCAATTGCCCTTGTGTTGTTTTTTTTTCATCAATTTGGTTTTCGTTTTCATATTCTTCTTCATTTTGATTTATAGAAATATCCTTTTCATTTAAATTCTCTAAATTATTTTCATTTTCTTTTATATTAGATTTCCTTTTTTCTTTTTCAAATTGTTTTCGTTTTTCATAAAGTTTGTCATAATATTCACGTTGAATCCTGAACAATTTATTCAATAAAGATTGTGATGGATCTATATGAGAAGAAAGAAAGTAAAACAACAAAATAATAATAATAATAATAATAATAATAATAATAGTATTATTATAATCATAGATATAATTTTAATGGGATTATAAGGAATTAGAGAAAGAAAAGATCAGAAAAAAAAAAAAAAGAGATTATGATAAAAGTAAAAAATTAAAATCGATCTGATTATTTCTTATACAATTAGTGTTTTTTATTATTGAAGGTGACAATAGTATTTCTTATGATTATCTACAAATAGGTATCTATTCATATATTCAAGAAGAAATAAATCTTGGCTAATTAATATTTGGTATTAAATATAAATTTTTTTTAATTTAGAGTTTATTAAGGTGGTAAGTTTTAAATGAATTCTTCTGATGCATTACAAATTCCATGCTTTCATTTTAGTTTAGGTTCTTGAGATCTACTATCAACAGATTTAAATATTTTTTTTTTTTGAAAAAATGAAGTTTTTTTGGATTTTTTATTTTTGGTTCTTTTTTAAATCGAAACTTTAAACAAAGTATTAATGAATAGATTAGCATTTATTTATGAGAAGGATTATTGAATTTTACTGAGTTAAGTGTACTTTCGTAATTATAGCCGACTTAAATAAACGAAAAGTAGATAAATATATTCTCAGGTGTATTTTTAATCAATTATTTTTGCAAAAAATGGTGTTTAATGTAGGGTTTTTATTTTTGTTCTGCTCTAAAACCTCACTTACCAAGCGCTTATAATCTGCAGATAAAAGATCTTTATTTCTGAACAAATATAAAAGGACAGTTTTTGTAATGTGCGTTCAGAATTCATTTCAAACATACACCCTTAACAAAAACTTGACAACAATACAAATTTAAATACAATTATTAATTATTTTTTTTGTAAAGCTATTTTTAAAATGTGTCGACTTTTTTTTTTGGGTTTGTTCGAATTAAAACTTTTTTAAGGGAATAGTCTATATTAAATTTTTTTAGGTAAATTTAATAGAGATTTAGAATTTTTTTTGCCAATTACTTAGATTTGAAATCAAAGTGAAAAACTTCTTAGTATAGTAATGAAATCTTGCTAAATGACATTCATTAAATTTAGTTATTGTTTTTATAGAAATAAAAAAATTTTCCATTTTTTTCACTTTTTTGAAAGTTGCTTTTTTTCAACTTTTCGCAAAAATACAAAAAATAAAATATTATCTGAGCAAGAAAGCAAAACCTTGTTGTGTTTGTGGAAGACGTACAAAAAACAGTTTGAAAAAGAAACCTGAAAAGGTTTTTTTGGATTTGCATGAAAACATAGTTTGATTCGAAAAAAATATATAATATATGCTTTACTTTTAATTAAAGATTTTCTTTTTTTTCTTGTACCATTCTTTTTTTTCATGAATCTACTTTTTCAGTTTACACTCTTTTGTTTTTGTTGAATTTGAAGTTTTTTTAAGTGTTCCCAAATTACCATCCCAAAAGTTTTTGTCAGAGTCAAAAAAAATCAAAGAAAAGAATAAGAACTATTTTTTTTAAAAGTCATTATTGATAAAACAAATTGAGTTCTTTATAGAGTCAAGTTGGATGAACAGAAGTGAAGGAGAAAATATTCACTTGTTTTAAATTATTTTTTCGTTTTTAAAAATGAGAATAAATATTATTTTTGAGAAAATAATTAAATCCAAAATTAATCAAAAAATTCTCATCATTTAAAGATATTTTTTTTAAAAAAAAATTTTAAAAGTCACTTTTTTTGACAGAATTGTAAAATTTTAAAAAAACAAGAACTAAAAGTTCTAACATTGAAAAAACCTGTCTATTTTCAATTTTAAACATATTTCAAGATAAGGATTCCTTATTTAGTTATTAGTCAAAAAAAAAAATTAATAAAGACTAGTCACTTAAGGTTTTTTGTTTTAAAAAAGTGAGGAATTAAAATTGTAAAAAAGTGATTTCCTTCCCTCCACCTGGCCTCTACTTCACATTCAAAGGTTGAGTACTCACTTTTTTAAAACTTTATTTTTTGAAAAAATTTTAATTCTGATAGTCTTCACTTTTTTAAAACAAAAAACTCGAAAAAAGTTTTAATAAAGTTCTCGCTTTATTAAAATAGCTGTATTTGACGTTGAGTGAAATTCATTTGAATTTGTTTGGCCTTTAATATATGTTTTCTTAATTTATTTCTAATCTAATAGCTCGATTGGCTTGATGACTAATTTTTTTTTTTTGTTTTAGTTCTAGTTGATTTAAATAAATTACTACTTTTAAAATCAAATTAAACAAATTGAAATTTTATCTCAAAGTTCAATCAGGAAGCTTTGTTAAATCTCTTAAAATATCATTTCTAATCGATTTTGTGGAGATCTTTGAATTTTCTTCAACTTTTCAGGTTGTAAAATATTTATGGAACTTGAAATAAACTTTTACATTTTTTAATCGGAAAATTACAGTAATAACAAATAGTGAACGTTTTTTGGTCTATAAAAACAAAAAATATTAATACCCATGGTTCAAATACCACTAAACTTTTTTCAAAGCACTTTGAAGGAATTTTTTGAAACACATATAAAAATCCAAGTGTCACAAATGAACAATCTTAAATATTGTGGCTTTGATTTTGTAATTTATTCCTGTCGTTTTCCTTTTAAAAAATGAACATTTTTATTTCAAGCCTGAGAATATTTTGATTATTTTGAATTGAAAAAGTAACAGCATCTTCACAAGCCAACTAAATTGAAAAAATTTTCAGAGACTTAGTTAAACTCTTTCTTCTTTCACTTTGGTACAAAATTAAAATATTTTTAATTTGAACCCAGCGGTATGAGAAATAATCATACGGAAAACTACAAAGTAAGTGGTTTCATTTTTATTCAAGAAATAATTGACTCACATTGTTAACCAATTTCGAAAGCCAACAAAATGAAGGAAATTAGAACGAAATTACATTTATCTTTTGATTGAAAATTATGTTTTTTTTTTTTTGTTTTTATTAAATACAAACCTCTTATATGAAGAAAATTGCAAGAGTGGCCCCTAAAGCATCCCTCTCTACCTCTGTCGTTTTGGCGGCATCTTGTGTTTGAAAAATTTACAACAGGCGAAAATTCTGGTTTTAATAATGCGCCATTATAAAAACGGTGATTTAAAGCCCTAAAGGCTCTTGCAGCTCCCAAATCTGAAACAAACCTCACATAGGTGTTTCCCACCAAATGTGAGGACAAATTCTCTGCAACCATTAATTCATCAATCTCGCCATATTCCATTAGCTTGAGGAAAATGTCTTCATAGAAGGTTTCTAAATGCGTTTGCAATTCTCGGTTAATTGAACTTGATACCCGATCTTTCAACTGAAGGGATGGGTTTGGGTATAAGTTCGGGAGAAGAATTGTTTTTGAAAAGTTTGGAATATGATGTTTTCTGTTACACCTTTCACCATGACGACACGAACTTGTGTTATGTTTTGAAAAGAAAAATAAAACAAAAAAATTAAGGAAGGAAAAGAAAAAAGATGGTGAGTTAAAAAATACAAAGATCCCCCAGAAAGCAAGGTAAAAAAGAAAATTCAACACACCCAATTTTTTGATAAAGCCTACACTCTTCTGTTTCATTGTTGTTGGGATTGTTTGATCTCATCTCAATAAACTTGCTTTAATAATAGAAATCTGAAAAAATGACTAAAAAATTTAAAAAATAACATCTTGAAACCTTATTTCAAAGTTTAAAAGTTAAACAGGTGCTGTTTACAATGCAGAAACTGTGGTTGTTGCAAAAATATAACTGTTGCTTGTAAATTAAAAAAGTACTGTTGTTGAAATAAAGTGGGTGTAAAAGTTTAATACATGTTTCACCATAAAAAGCGAGTTTAGTTTTTTTGTTATATTCGTCCGATACGTCAACCAATCAAAGAAACCACCAATAAACCCGATTTAATAAGGTATTGGTCTTTTAAAGTTCTATTATTTAAAAAGAAATTCTAAAAATGAAGGAACAAATTCTAAAATTTGTATCAAAAAATAGAGTAAATTTTTGTGAAACTTTTTTATGATCAAAAAAACAAAAATTTTGAATAAATTAAAAATATTATGAAAAAATTTTTGAATTAATTGCATTCTTAATTTAAATTTTTCATAAAATATCAAGGGGTTTACTTTCAAAATCGATTTGAACTTCGGTATACTATTGGATAGTTAATTGGATGTTAAATTGGAACAAGAAGAAAAAAAAGCACGGCTTATATTTTAAAACACTGATTATAGTTGAAAGGCAAGCATTTTTTTGATCTCTGTTGTGTAGATTTGGTAAATATTTGTTAAAAATTAAAACACTACTTCTTTCTTCTAGAATAATTAAACTTTAAATGATCAAGGAAACCGTCAACAAGGAATGAAAAATATGTTATAAGGGTTTCTTTATGTTTTGATTAAAAGAAATTTCATAAATGAAGGATCAAATATGAAGGTTTTTAAAAACAAGATATAATTTTGAGAAATTTTTTTCTTCTACAACAAAAAAAACGTATATTTATCCTTAATAAAATTGAAAAAATCACTAAAAATTTTAAACAAATTCTATTATTCTTGAAAATTTTCAAAATAGATTCTGGGTTTATATAAATAAAATTAATTTGTTTTAAGTATAATATTCTATATTAAATAAGATATTGTCTTAAATAAAGAAGAAAATAAAGTTAAGCTTTTTTATTGTTCACAAATATTATTTTAGGAATGTAAAGTTTATAATTATTTATAATTTTTTTATTTTTTTTCATCTTTAAAATAATCTCCATATATTTGATTGGCTATTTTTTAATTATTTTTTATGATCAAATATTTAAAAATATTTGTTTTTAAAAAAATAATAAATAAATTCAATTTAAAAATATTATCAGTAATTTTTTTATTTTTTTAATATTTCAACCAGTGCTAAAAATATTCTCATTAATGGTCATTTTAATATCTAATTGATTGTTTTTAATTAATTTTACCATTTTTAAAATATTATCATTATTGTTTTGCAATTATAACATTGGTAAATTAATTTTTGGATTATTTTGATTAATTATTTATTTTTTATCTTCCCTTTCAAATAAAAATAAGAAAGTAGTAATTCATTCAACCAACTATATGGAGTATTAGCTGGGTTGTATTATTTTCCTCAATAAAAATTAAATTATTATTTCTGAATATTATTTTTATCCTCTTTGTCCCTTTTTTTTGTGTAATTACTATTTTTAAGTATTAATTCCATAAAAATAAATGGGGTTTATTATGTTTTCTCTCTCTGGGTAAATAATCATATATTAATCGTTATTAACTGAAAATAGTTAAAATGTTTTTTTATCACAGTTATTATTTAATCTTGAATTTATAAAAATAAAAGATATTAAATTTTCTGATCTTAATTTTATCTGGGATTATTTATGTATGAAAATTGGGGTTTATTATTTTCTTAATGATCAAAAAAATGCTTTACTAACTTGATTAATGACAAAAAAAATAACAAATAGAATTGAATTATTATTACTACATTTAATTGTAAAAAAATCATTTGAACCCTTTTATAACCTTTTGATTTTTTTATTGAAATTGATGTGACATTTTTTTCTTAATAAAAAGGTGCTATTTTTATTTTAATATTTTGGAAATATTTCATAAAAAATATTTTGAAATAAATACTTTTTTCATTGATACAATTAGTATTAATATTAACCTTAATTAGACATTACCAATTAACAAATATATTCACTAACAAAGATGATTATTTATGAAATGTAAAAAAAAATGCCACTCTTTTTTAATAATAGCTAAAATTTCTGTTTAAAATAAAGAGAATAAAAATCTTGCTCTTTTTATTTTTGGGAAATTTTTCTTTTTTCAAATTTCATTTTTGGTTTTTAGTTTTGTATCACATTTTTAATTTTTAAAAGGTGCACGAGTGTGATGAAAGAAATAAATATGTTGATGAGAATGAATAAGGATATTCATTATTCAATCTTGAAGAAAAAATATTAAATCGATTAGATCTTAGTTAAATGTAATATTTCAGAATCTGATAATTATAATTTCTAAAAGTAATGAAATCAAACAAATCTAAACCCTAATTCAAAATATTTAACTCACCAAAATTCAATTTTATAAAAAAAAGTATCTTATTTAATAAATTATAGAAGAAATACCAAATTAGAACCAATTACTAATTGAACTGTTAACAATGGTTTTAAAATTACAATACTCACAAAATAAAAAATAAATAATTACCAATACTTTATAAATTATAAGTATGTTAAAATATGAAGAGAACAAAAAAAAAATGTTTTGATAAATTTGTTGAAATTATATTAGGAATATCATCGATCAAATGGCTAGATACCATCAATTAATTTTATTTCAATTCTTCTATTTTGAACAAATCAACTTTAAAATAATACTAATCATCGAAAAAAAAATTGATCTCTCCAAAACAAGTTATGTAATTCAAAAAAAGAAATGAAAACAAAAAACTAAAAAGCTGAAAAAATGATTTTCAAATTTTTCAAAAATCAAATTTATTTAAAATTTGAATAAAATATTATTATTATTGTTGTTTGAACTGTTTGAAAAGTTGTTGAGATTTTTTAATTTTAGTTTTACTTTTTGGGGGTTACTAATACACTCGATACGTAGACTAGGTTAATATTTATCGGTCAATAGTACACACTAGAGATTTTGAAAAAACGATATTTATGAAACTAACAAAATAAATCAACAAAAAAGATTATTTGGAAAAATATTCTTATTCATAAAAAATAGTGCCTAATATATGTAATTTATATACAAATCTTTAATTTTTATCTTATAAATTTACATATTTCATTGAATCCCCAATAAAACCATCAAAATAATCGAAAAAAATCTCATTTGTGTTTTATTTCATTTTTTTTTTGGAAAAAAATTAGGAAAAATGATTACTTTGAACTATTTAGGGATTGATTTTTAAATAATAATTTCCTCTTAGACAAAAAAAAATCCAAATAATAATATTGTGGTAAATAAAATAGAGATGTTGGGATTTTTAAAATAGTTCGGAATAGGTTTAAAATATGAACCTTTCCCATTTACTATTTTTTTTTTTCAATAGTAAAGTTTAAATTGGATCATATTCAACAATATATTTATCCAATGTATTCTATAATGTTGGTTTTAGTATATAAAGGGATTAATATTGCATATTATTTAATAGCTGAAAATACTTTGTTAAAAAATAAAGATATAATAACTCAAAATTGAATTTTTATATCAATCAAAAATGAAATAACAAATGTGAAATATCCAGAATCCTTTTTTGATCTTTTCTCAATTACCTTACCCTTTTGATTCAATATTCAAGATTAATTTCATAAATTTATTTAGTTTTTCTAGTAAAATTCAACTAAATTCCTTCATGAATTAAATTGAAAACATAACTCTAATAATATACACATCATTAAATCCCGGAAAAATACCCTTTAAAAGGTTTTCAGAAGTTAAATAAAAAAAATATTTGTATTTCTTAACATGTTGACTTATTTTAACATACATATGTTGAAGAATAAAACACGATCTCCAAAGATTTTCATCCTAAATGTTAAAAAGAAGACAAAATATTTCGAGTTTTTGTAAAAGTAAAAACCAAATCTCATCTTTTTATAACTTTTTGATTTTTATTCCCCAATGAGAAAATTCAGTCAATTTACTGTTTAAATAATTACAAATCTGTCATATATACTGTCTGGAAAATTTTAACCTTTGTAATATTCGTAAAATGGTATATTTTGTGCTAATTTTTAGAAATAAAATTAATTTTCTAATTTTCAATATCATTAAATATCAAAAAAAACATGAACTCACAGAAACCAATTTTCTTTTCTAGGTTTCTTAGTCATTCAGAATTTTTTTGACAATTAGCCTCCAAAAAAATAAGAAAGTACACAATATCACCAATAATATATTATAATATTTTGATCTGTTTTCATGAAAAACTAAAGCCTTAATTAAAAATACTTATCAAAAATTTTAATTCTTATACATGAAAACAAATCCAAATTTGAAAAAAAAAACACTTATCCCAAAAAGAAGAATTAGTTGCGATTAATAAAATATACTACAATTTTCCATGAATAAATGAAAAAGTTGAAGTTCGTATTCCCAAATAATTTGTTTCAGAAATTTCAAAATGCTAAAAAAATAAAACTATTTTTACAAATCAATGAAAAACGAAAAATTTCTCATTAATATTGCTCTTCATTTTCAAACTTTGGAATAAAATTTGAATTTTTTCGAAATTGGATTTTAATAGAGTTACTCCAAAATACTTTGAGCGTAACAGATATATATTTTGGTATTAAGAGAACTTGTTTAACTTATGGTTGGCCTCAAGCTCAGGAGAAAGAATAATCTGGGATTAAGATATAAAATAAATAAGAGTTACTGATCCCTTAATTTTAATTTTTTAATGAGAAGATAAACAGGCAGTAACCTAAAACAAAAAACAAAAAAAAAATTTGTTTAAAACCCAACAAAGAAAAGTTTTGAAATGAAAAAAAAAAAGGTTTTTTTTTATTTTGAGTGGACACTGTTGAACCAATTCAATTATTTAGTCTATAATTAAGATTTTTTCAGCTTTTTTTAAAAAAAAAAGAAATCAATTCACACCAATTCAAAGATTAAACTAAAATGTGATGAAATCATAATTTGCTACAATTAGTTGTAGCAAAGACAAAAATAAAGTAAGAAATTGTTTATACTTTGAAAGCTTTAGATTTTCTTCTTCCTCTTGCTTTTTCAAATTTTCTTCCTTTGCTTCTGACGTGTGGTTTAGCATGGCTTCCTGGAATACCTGTTGCACCAAAGTGTTTGACAGCTTCTCTTGATTTAACTCTTCCTCTTAAGAGTACGGTGTTGGATCCTTTTGGTCTAAGGAGTGCTAATTGATCAAAGGTCAAGCATTCGCCTTTTTGATTTGTTTGTTTATTTATTTGTTTTGATTTGTTTATTTTTTGGAGTTTTGTTTCAAATTTTAAAAGTTTGTATTTAAAATTAGATCGATTACGAACGAAATTTTTCATTATTAAATTTTTAAAAGAAATCCAAAAAAAAGAAATAGAAGAAACTATCTTTTTTTTTAAAAAAAAAAAAAAAAAGCAAAAGAAAAAATTCAAAAAAAAAGTTTTCTTTTTTGTTTATTTCAAAATATTTACCTCCAGCTTTTGTAATTCTAGCACGAGCAGTTTTTGTAAACTTAAGAGCACAAATTGACATTTTTGGTACTGTAAAGAATCTTTCATCGTTTGTAACTGTTCCGACAACAACAACGATCATTCCTTCACCTTTTACCATTTTCATCTTTCTTGCAATTCTTGAAACTGAGACAGGTGGTCTGTTTGTTTTTGAAAGGCAAAGTCTTTTTAAAATTCTTTTGTTGAATTTGGAGTTTGTTCTTCTTGCTAAGAATCTATAAAGTTTAATTAATAAAGCAAGATAGTTGTCAGTTCCTTTGGTATTCTTTCGAACAACTTTTCGTTTGTGTTTGTTTTTGATATCAATACCCATTTGTAAAAAATCTAAAGAATAAAATGAAAAAAATGAGAAAAATTCAATGTTATTAAACCATTATTTCTATTTGAGTTATAATGGAATTTATGAGAAATTAGTACTGTTGTTTTTGACTTTGAACATATCTTTTTCAAAAGAATAAAGAAAAATTTTAAATTCCATTTCTTCGATAATTTGTTCTTTATTATGAGGAAAACAGAAAATATCTATAAAATACAATTCAATATTACAATTCTCTACTCTGTTTGTGAATAAATGAGATAAAATTAAACTTGTAGAACGGTCTAAACATTAATATATTTTACCATTTGAGGGCAACTAAATGATGATTTTTTCAGCATTCCTTTCTCTACAAATTGTTCTCAATATTTTTCAGATAAACCCTTTCTTAATTCGTTTATACCCACTACAAGACAATTGCCCAAAATATTTGTTGAGAAACGATAAAGCCCAGTTGTCAAATTATTTGAATTTATCTTTACTACAAAAAATATCTTTACTTTTACAAAAGCTTTTCACTGTTACAAAGCGTCTCCCTTTTAAAAATTTTTGGAAAGTGTTGGAAAGTATTTAAAGTGTTTGTAATTTGTTTCTAAGTTTGAAAAGATTGAAAGTTTCAAATTGTTCACGAGATTTTCTGTATGGTAAAAAACCTTATAAATTTCATTTTTTTACAATTACTTTTGCAAACTTATATCAATGTCTCATCGACGTTCTCACCGAACTTCTGTCCGATCAAACCGAACCCGCAGAACAGCTACAAATAATACACTCAAAACTAAAAAGATAAAAGGAACACAAAGAATGAGTCATCGAATAATGCTCCAACGAGATCGAAATTCGGAAATTAGGAAAAAGAAAAAGTTAATCGAAAAAAAAAAAGAATTAAAAAAGGAGAACCAATTGAAGGAAAAAAAAGTTAAAGATGAAAAAGAAACTTATAAGGAAAACTACACAGAAGAAGATATTGTTTTTTGTACAATTCTCTAAGTAAAATGAAAAACATCTGAATAAAAATAACAAAATTATTCATTTTTTTTTCTTTTTTTTCTTCCTTTTTATAAAGAATTTGATAAAAGAACAAAGGCCGTGTTGGCTTTCTTGTTAACAAGTGGCAAATTAAATGTAATTTCTTCTGTTTTTTTCTTGGGCTAATTTGGGACAATTGTTTTACATGATCTTTGTCCACTAACTTTTAACAAGAAAACAACAAAACCTAAAATCACAAAGATTTCTTTATTTTTTTTTTTTTTTTTTGGAAGGATTATTAATAACTTTAGGTTCACTAAAGACGCTTCTTAAACCAACAATCACATTAGTATTCTATAATCAATGAGAATTTGAATATTAAATTAGATGAATATTTAATTTCAAATCATCTTTGAAAAACAATGTTTTTTTTAACATTTAAGGACTACGTTGGAAATTCACAAAATTGTCTCAAAGGATTTTGATCTAATCTTATTTAAAATTACAAAGAGATTTTAATGAAGAAATTCACTAATTAGGATCGAAATTTCATTTTTCGTCATTTTTTTTTCTATGGAAAAATTTCAGAAAAAAAAAAAAAGATAGATAAACTCTTTTATTTTGAAACTTATAAATGAAATTGAAAATAACCACTGTTTTAAAGCTTGAAAAATGAAGATCATTTCAAAAACTTCCAAATAAACGACTCTAACTATAAAAGATCACATGCCTATGAGTTTTGGCCATTGAGTTTGCTTGAATTTTCACATTGTCTCGAAAATCAGAATAATATTTACATCTGAATTGTGATTTTCTCTTTGTTTTTTTTGATTTTGGTTATTTTGGTTTTTTATTGGATTGAAGTTACCACCAACACTTTTGAATATGGTATGTATTTATTTGATGGTTAGATAGAACCACCATCAAAACAGTAGGTTCATTTTTTTGGTCTTTTTTGATACAATTATTTTTTAGTTGTTTTGTTTCTCTAAGAAGACTGAATTGTTAGATTCAATACAAATTGGGCTGGAGTAATGTGGTGAATTTTTTGAGTAATTTTACATTCAAAATAATTTAAAAAAATTTTGCCAAAACAAATCATGTTATTTTTATTTACGAAATTTTTAGTTATAAAAAGGAAAAATGATCTTTCTTCTTTTTGTGAATTGAGGATTTTGATGAATTTGATCCAATACAGAACAATTATAAGTGTTTTTTTTACAAATATGTCTTGTCTTTTAAATAACAAATAACAACCCCTCAAAAATTTTCAATTATTTCCATTTTGACCTTTTAAGTGAAAATGGAAAACCATCTAAACATAACCCACAAATCAAAAAATAATAGTAGGTAACCTTCAGTGAGGCCAAATCGTTTTCATTTTCGACTTTGATTGGAATTTTCTCAAAAAGTTAATTTTCCCCAGCCTTCTTTTGCATTTTTAAATACGAGGAAAGTTAAAATTCTGTAAAAAAATTCATTTTTTCTGTCTTAGATCTAACTGATTACATATTTTTGAGATTTTTCAACCATCAAAACCCTTTTAGAAACATACTATACATTAAATTTTCAATTCAAAGGTAGTAGTTAAGCGTAAAACAAATCGCAATAAAATTGTGGCTACTTTTTTAAACTGAAAACACCTTTTTTTTTTTTTTGAAATTAATCCAAATTTTTAAAAGTAATTACAAGATTAATATTCAATAACTTTTAATTTTAAAGTTTTTACAATTCTAACTTTATAAATTTTGCAATTTAAAAAACTTTCCACTTTTCTGTTTTCATAAAAAGAGTTTCATGTTTGTGAAAGTTAAGAAATATTTCACTTTTAGAAAAATTTCAAAAATTTCAATTAAATTTCAAAGGTTATCCTTTTATTAATTTTGTTTTTTACTTTTTTTTTTAATTTTTTTTTTGATTTTTAAAAACTTTTAAATTATTTGAGAGAATATCAGGGATCGAAATCTTTTTGATTACCTGTATGAAAGTTCGAAAAAGTCTTGAAAGTAAATGAATGAGTTGTTTGATTCTTGTTGTACAATTGTTTGTAATTTCATTTAGGAGAGAAAAAAAAATATTTTGAAATAAAGGAACTTATTTGTATTTAATATACAAATTAAAAACAAAAAATGTCATTAAAAAAAATATTCCTCAATTTTTTGATATATATATATATATATATATTTATTGAAATGATATTTGTTATTTATGTTTCAAGTTTTTGTTTTATGTAATTTTTCAACTGAATTTCTTTTGCACAATAGAGACTATGCAATTTCTATTTCGAAATACAATTTTTTGATTATTATTTTTTGTTCTAATAAAATAACAACAAAAATGTAAAGGAATTAGCCCCAATATAGATTATTCTTTATTCAAAGTATGTTGAAATTGGGTATAAATGCTTTTAGTATGCCAGGGTTCACTTCATTCTAAAAAATCTATTATAAATCCTATTACAGAATAAATTAATAATATTTTATCTTCCTAATGATCACAATTAAGAATTTACATTTCGGAAATTATCGATTTTTCTACCCTTTTGGAAAATCTAGAGATAGAAACCCAAAATACAGAATTCCAGCCTTTAATAATTCATACTTAGAACTTCCGCAAGTAACCATTTTTTCAATTTTTAAATTTCAAAGATTAGCCCAATAATCATTAAAATAAACAAGCTAAAATTGATTTGTTTTGTTTCCTTTTAAAAAGCTAGCTGTAATATCAATTTGTTTCTATTTTTTCAGAAATAATTGATCAAATAAATCTCTGAGTTAATTATTTGATTTTTTAAAAAAAAATATTTTTTTATAACTACTAATCTACATTTCCACACAAATTTAAGATAGATTTTTTTTGCCCATTTTGAGTCTGAAAATTGAAGATTCAATCTTTAAATTAGTTATGAAATGCATATTTTTTCCAGAAATATTTTCTTTTTTTATAAATACAAATTTTAGTTTTTAATTTAATAGATCAACAAATAGTACTACCCCACTAATCGGTTATTTAGAGACATTCATACCATGACACACTAACGTGGTTTATACCCAATAACAACACCTTAAATCTTAGACTTTTCCTTGATAGACGCTAACCCCTTAAGTAAATAAATATGTAAAATTCATTTGAAAAACTTGATTTTTTTTTATTACTTTTTAGAGAAATCATAAATCAATGTATTCATGCCTAATCAGTAGTTAGGTATTTTAAGATAGTTTTCCAGTGATCAAAATATAAGTTATTTCCAATAAACATTAAGCAAATTAATTTTAAAATGTTATTATTAAGCTTAATTTTAAAATTGATATTTAAATATCAAAATGTATATTAATCATGAATTGATTTTACATTAATTCAATTTATTTATTTGTAACACATTACTATAATAAAAGGTATCAACCTTTCTGATCTCAATTTTTATATGATATTTTTTATGTGTGTGAAAATTAGTGAGCTATTTTTTTCTTTTTGTTCTTCGTAAAATTTCAAATCGAAGGAAAAACTTTATAACAGTATTTTATTGATTGTGTTTTTATTGAGGTTTACCTGTAATTGTTTTCTCCAAAACAAATATTTATTTTTTATTTATTTTTTAAGAATTTTTTTGGAATTTTTCTGATTAACATATGTTGAAATTATAACAATAGTTACTCGGATTCAATTAGTATTAATATTTCTCTTAATTTTATATTACCAATTTAAGAATAGAAAAACATAAATTGAAAATATTCTTTGAAATATGAAAAAAAAAATACCCCACTTTTTTGGAAATACCTTAATGTAACTCTTTAATTTAACTTTTTGAAAATTGAAATAATTTATCCAATCTATGGGTCTGAAAGGTTTTTTTATTTATTTTTTTCTGACAAAATGGAACTTATGAGTGACACCTCATCTCTTCAATGGGTTTTTAAAAATAAATTCAATTTCAAAAAAAAAAAATATTATTTAATTTAAAAACACAGGAATTGCTTAAAGGTGAGACACAAATAAGACCCCTGACAATAAAATTGATCTTTGTCATTAGTTTAATGATTTTTTCACAATTTCCCAAGTTTAGTCGAACAAAAAATCCAAATTAAGTACAAACAAACAATAAACAAACACATTAAAAGTCAGCACCCATTCTTACTCCAAAGCCAACGGTATAACTATTTTTCGGATAGTTGATCTTTGCTGCAAAGATACAGGAACTTAGAAGCGATTCGAATGAAATTGTAGAGGAAAGTTCACCGTCAGAGGTTAATTTTGTTTGAAAGCGTGTTTTCCTCATTGCGTAATTTAATCCAAATGAAGAAGTAGATTGTCTATTTGCAAAATTGAAGCCAAAGTCTGTTGCAAAACCGATTCTATTGGAAATCTTCTTTACATAGCTGGCTAAAAATGAATTGGGGTTCTTGGAAACCTCAACAGTAACAGTGTCCTTTTTGGTACCCAATTTTCCAACAAGCAAAGTCGAATAATGGTGGGGCTTAGGTTTGAAAAATTGGGTGTGCTTCAAGCCAAGCACCAGCCTGTTTTGGAAAAATGATCTTAATTGAGAGATCTTGAGATTTTTTTCACTCGAAACTTCAACGCTGCTTGTGCTTTGAGAACCAAAGTGTAAAAATTGACTACCAATCGAATCTTTGTCGCCAAAAGAAAAGTTGGTAGCGAGTAAGTTCTTAGGACTTAGTTTGTGTAAAAAAGACCCCCTAACGTCACCTTTTTGGTTGATCGTTCCTTGGAGCACATTCTGAAAATAATGTTTCCACAGTAGAGTTGATTCACAATGAGTCACGAGGAAAAAAGAATGAAAAAATAAAAAAAAAAAAGTAAAAGCAAAGGAGAGCAAGATTAGCAATTAAAACAGATAAAGAAATCCATATTCTTAAAGATTGCAGAAGAAGGCTATACATTTCGTTTAATAAAAGAAACACCAAGCATGTAAGAAGCTGGATCAGTTTGTGATCCCATTTGAAGAGAGTGTCGAATTTTAAATTGTGAATTGAGCAACTGATTAACCTCCAGAACAAAGCCACCAAATATTTTTTGATCAAGAACAGATCTTGATTCACGGGAATAGTTTTCAAAAGTACCTGGATTTTTGTTAGCTGTTTTTCTTTTGTTGGTTCCGTTTAAGGATGTTTGCATTGAGAATTGTTTTGTAAATAATGATTCTTGGATTTTATAACAAATTTGATAATCTTTTATTTTGAGGTATTTCGTTTTTTCGTTAATACCAACCTCAACCAAACGAATCATTTAATTATTAAACACAGCGTTATTTTTTAATGAACGTTAAGAGCTTAAAACAAGAAATTTAATTGTAAATTCTCAGAATTTTACTAATAAAAAATTAAGAAGAAAAACACTGAAAAATCAACACAATCCCAAACAATTTCTTCAAAAAAATTTTGTGTTTTGTAGATCAATTTAATTAAAGAAATAACATTTGAGCAATTTTAATGGGATTTAAATCCGATGTTCCTCTCGAAATCTCTAAAAATTGAAATTAAAAACAGTTAAGGGACGATTATTTACAAATAAAAATAAAATAAAATCTTGTTTAGATCCCAAAAAATTATTTTTTTTGTAATTTGTGTTTTACTTGGGAAATAGAAGATTAACATCAACTCATAATTTATTAATTTGAGATATATTATTACAAATACAAAGTTCACTATTTCCATAATATAACAAGATATATAATAAATTATTTTTATTTACAACTAAGTTAACTCTTGACTATTGTTAAGAACTATTTTTGGTTTTAAGTTTGAAAGTATTTATATTAAAAGAAAATATTTTATTTTGTTATTATTTTTATTATTGAAAAAATTTCAATTCTTTTCATATATAACTAATTGAGGTATAAGTTATTTAATAAATGAATTTTTGATCGAAGCTTGACAAAAAGTTTATCAATGAAATTGAGATTTATTTAGCAAATTTTTTTTTTCTTTTATGTTTTGAAAAAAGTTGTTTGTGTGTTTTTAAATATTCAAAAAAATTTACAAATTTTCGCATTTTCCAATTTTTCTTATTTTTTGCATAGAACCTGTAACATTTTAATCACAATAAATTAAAATAATAAAGGTACAGGCGAAAATAAGGATCTAAATTTGAGAGAAATTTAGCAAAAATTTATCGGTTAAATTCTGGTAAATAAAAATCTTCATTTTATATATATAAACACCATTCCAAAAATTTTCCACCCCCAAAATCAAAAATAGGCAAAAAAACCCAATTTATTGTATTTTTATAAACCTAATATAAAACCACATTTAAGTAACCATAGTATTAATGTTTTAATAAGTAATCATTTTAACCCAAATAAAAGAAAAAAATATAAAACTCAAAAATAAAAACAGGTGTGTCCAAAATAATGAAACGAGCTGAACAAAAAATGTTTGTTAAATTTGTTGAAATTTCACCAAAAAATGTTGCCCAATCAAATGATAAGATACCATCTACCAATTGTATGTTATTTTCCAATTTAACAAACTCATCACTAACCTTCTATCAACCATTGAAAAAAAATTTCCCAGATCTAACAAAACTGATTACTTAACTGCAAAAAAGGAAATGAAAACAAAACAAAAAAGACAAAAAATGAAATAGTTTGTAAAATAAAAATTCTTTCCAAATTGAATTTAAAGTGTAGTAATGATACTCTATCCACTGTTTAAACTGTGTCCAAAATTTTGGAATCTAGTTTATATATATGGACAATTTCTTCTTTTTATTGAAAAGAAGAGTAAAAAAGAAATAAGTTCAAGTTAAACATTTCAATATTGATATACAAGAATATTATAGTAGAAGTGACTTGGAAATACATTGAAAAAAGCAATAAAAGAAGAAAAAAAAATCAAGATGGATAAAAAAGATGACAGTAAAAAGGTTTAATAAAAGAAATTATAACAATTAATTAAATATCATTCAATTGAATACTCATGTTCAATTATATAATAAAAATATATGAAATAAAAGTTATATGACTGTGATCTGACGTGTTCTTAATTAAACAATAACACAATGTTTTATTTAGTTTTTACTGATATTTTATGATAAATTTATTTACATTTATTTGTTTTTAATATTTTATTTTTACAATTTCTTCTATTTTTTGTATTATTTGATTTTTTCTGCTCATTTATGTTTGTGATTAATTTCTTATTTTTAATTTCTTAATTTCTCTTTGTTCTTTACAACCATTTTAAAAAATAGAATCTTTTTGTTGACAATACTAAAAATGTTATAACAAGATAATAATCATTAAATAGAGTTTATTCACGATGATAAAAAAATTGTTAAATCTTTTGATATTACATGTCTATTATACAATTTGTAAAACAATATTACGAATATTTTTCTTTTGGAATGACATCAGTGAATAAAATATTCATGAGAATTCAAAGAAGGGATACAATAGTTTTCATTGTTTAAAAAAATAATTTTTGATTTACTGAAATCGTCAATAAAATTATAAAAAATATATTCAATTAATTGTTTTTTTCAAAACAATGACAAGGCCAAAATAGTATTATGAATTCATTTTAATTATTATATAAGATTTTTATTTTATTTTTTTTTTTAAAATGTTTCAGAAGATTAACTGTATTTTTCTTTTCTTTTCTTTATCTTTATCTTTTTTTTTTTAATAAAACAGTTTTATAACAGTAACAACAAATTATCAACAAATAAAAAATATTTTAAACCCAAAATATTATTTAATAGAATTGAAACTTTATAAATAAAATTAATTTTCAATTAAAATTAAATATTCAACAATTTTAAGTAAAAACAATATACTAATTACACAACACTACATATTATTATTATTTATAATATTATTCTTATTCATAAATTATTCTTATCTGACAGATATTTTTGGTTAAAAAAAAAAAGAAAAATTTGTAACGAAGTGATAATATATCAAAACAATTTCATTAAAGGGATGTATTTCCAAGGAAATTTATTTCCGAAGAAAGCCAAATAAAATTATAAATTGATTCGTATAGGAAAAGATTTTATAATCCCAATGTATAGTAATAATACCCTTTTCATTACCAATTTTTTATAATGAGTAAATTGAATAAAATAAAAAAAAAATAATTTATTTCTCAACATCAATAAACTATCTTTTAATTCTCCACTTATTTTTTAAATTTTGATTCATTTTAAAGTTCTATTTGTCTTTGGAATTCCTATCAATGAAAAATTATCAATATATATTATCAGATTATATACAATAATAAGAAGAATACTAATTATGGTGATGAACATTTATAATTGTGTCCAATATAAACTCTTTTTCAGTCAAAGGGGCCCAGTTTTATTGTAGAAATAGAAGACATTCTATGAGTTTAATTCATTCCTCTTATCAAACTAAAATTTTCCAATTTTTAGATCAAAATCATTTTTTCTCATTTATTTTTTTTTTTGTTTTTTGTTTTTTGCTTTTTTTTTTTTTTTTTCTTCTTTTCTTTTTTATTTTTTTTTTAAAAATTTACTTTGAAAAAAAAAAATGTTTGAAACTCCAAATTAACATTAAGAAAATTTAGGCTTTGTATGTTCTTTTAAAATTCATACATATACAAGTAAAAAATCTTATTATCAATAATTTTAATTTCCTAAAGAAATTGAGAATTTTGCACCTGAGGTTCCAATGAATGGGGCACAAAAAAATTTTTAACATTTTTTTTTTTTGAAATTTATGGTTTGTTCGGGGTTTTCTCTTATAATTATCGACTCTTATATGAATATTATTATTTCTCATATTTCTAAACAATCTAAGTTTATCTTATTATTAAAAATAAAGTGACTTTTTCATTTTTGGCTGGGGACCTTTGGGTGAAATGGAGTTTATATATATATAAACTCTGTTTCAGTCAAAGGGGCCCAAAGTTTTTTTCAAATATCAATTATTTTATATAATTGACAATTTTGGAGAAAAAATAAGAAATAAAGAGAATAATAGACCTCAAAGAAATGTTGATACATGTCTGAAAGAAAACTAATTAATCAATAGATTTTCTTAAAAATTGAAAAACTCAAATTCTTAGGGCCCTATTGAGAAAAACAACAATGTTCGTTTTGAACTTCTACTGGTATTTGAATAATAAATATGAAACATTTTTCACTTCATTTTCCATACTTTTCTTTTGAAATCAAGTTCCAAAACGAAGTTTGTTGGTATTTGTGGTCTCTATTTGAAAAAGGAAATGAAAATGAAGTGAAAATTTTTCAAATTTATTAAACAAATATCAAGATCAAAGATCGAATAGAATTGCAATAGAAATCAATAGATTTCTCAACAATCTTTACATGTTTTCAATGACATTAGAATAGCACATTTTTACCAAGTGACTATTGATCTTGCAATAAAAAATTTTTTGCGACTGAATGAGGTTTTTAAAAAAAAATCGAAAAAAAAAAGAAAAATGAGCAAAAATGTGAAAAAATGATTTCAATTTTGAAAAGTTCCAAAATAAAATTTTTCTTCTAATATCTATGCAAACCCTTTAAACACATGAAAATACCATTACAACTGGGCCCCTTTGACTGAAAAATAGTTTATATATATATATATATATATATATATATATATATATGTGCGTGTGTGTGATGTATTCTAAATGAAGATTGTTAAAAAATAATTACAACGAAAGATCATAAAAATTTATTAATAAAATTCCCTTTTATAGTAATTTCCAATTTTCAGGTAAAAAATATTTGAAATTTATTTGAGCTGACATTTTTTTCAACATATTATTTTATTGTAAACATTATTGTATTTGGTCGAACAATTCTTCAAATATTCAAAAACTGATTTCTTGATATTTAAAGTTTTTTTAACTAAATTACTCTTTTTTCCAAAAAGTATAAAAATTATCCAATGTGCCCATAAGTTACTGGTTTCTAGTAAAAAAAAAAAAAAAAATAGGCAACTAATCGCTAAAAAAACAATTTAATAAACAACTAAAAATGTTCGAGGTTTTTTTATTTTTTAATTTCTTGAAATTATTTTCGATTTTGATATTTCTGTTTTAACGACAAAGATTTTTATTCTTTTATTAAAATGAATTTATTGCTCTTAGTAACATCTAGTTTTATGACAAGAAAACTCCACCTTCTGGGCGCATTGGATAATTTTTATACTTTTGGGAAAAAATTCAAAATAGTAACACATTAATTTTTGTACGTGTCTTTTTACAGATTGATAATTACTTTTTAAAATTGGGCTAAAAAAATTAGCAACAATAATTTTGCATCTCATAAACGAGAAGTAATTACCTAAATTTCAACACTATATTTAAATAATGAACAAATTCTGTAAAGTCAAACAATAGCCAAACACAAACGTGTTTCCCATCTCAATCGACTAATTAAAAACATTTTTCCTTTTTTCCCCTTATTTCGAAAAATTTTTTTACAATGTCGTTTGCTTCAGAGCTTTGGGATCAATACCCATTAGTAAAACAAAAAATTTCCGATGATTTCCATAATATTAAAATCCTGTCTGACTTTATTTCCAAATGCGGCAAGCTTCAATCAACATTTGGCAATGCATTATTAAAATTGACACAAACACACAAGGCAGGTGCAGGTGAATATGGCACTGTTGGAACGGCTTGGGAGTCTGTGAAAAGTGAAATGGAAAGAATGGCAAGAATCAATATCGAGTGTTCACAATTCTTAGTTAATGATATTGCGACATCTTTGCTTGATTACAAAAAACAAACATCAACATCAAGAAAAGAATACATTGCAAACACTGCAAAAAAAACAAAAGAACTTGAAAGATTGAAAACAAAGCTTAAAACTGCGACAATATCTTCTGAAAAATGTAAAAAAGCACTTCAAGTTGCACAAAATAACCAAGGAGATAAAAAGGTAATTGAATTTATTCCACTTCCTTATTCTCAAGCAAAAATAAAAAAAAAATTGATCTGAGTGTGTTTGTCTTTTACCAATTGTACCCTAACTTCTTTTTCAATGTTTCTAAAAAGCATCTGTTTTTTTAAGATTAAAATTTTTCTTTCTTTTTTTCTCTCCTTTTTTTTAAATTTCACTGTCACCGATCTGTTCTCTTTTGTTCCTTTTCCTTTTTTTCTTTTCTCTTCTTTTCTCTTTTTTTTCGATACTTTTTTCAATTTTCTTTTTTTTCTTTTCTTATTTCATCTGTTTTTTCATTTTGTTTAAATACCAATTCAATTTTGGGTGATATCACACGACTTCATAATTTTTGATTTCTTTAAATTGTGTTTAATGGCTTACAACTTTCTAATTTTAACTCTCATAAAATTCTAGGCAAAACAAAAAATCGACAAAGCACAAAAAAATTCCACAAAAGCAGAAAACGAGTTGGAATCAGCAACAGAAAATTATAACAAATTTGAAAAAGAATATTATTCCGAAAGTATCCCAAAGGTTTTAACAGACTTTGAACAATTAGAAAAAGATCGGATTGAGTCGATTAAAAAAACGTGTTTAGATCTTTCTGGCCATTTGAAACATTCCTATGTGACCAAAATTACCGAGCTATCAACTAAAATGGAAAAGTGTGCACAAGCGATCGATGTAGAAAAGGATTTATATTCTTACTCAAGCGAAAATAAAACAGGAAACAAACCACCACAAGAAGTCGTAATTCCCTATGTTAAGCCAACAGCTAAAGTACAATTATCCTTTTTTTTTTTTTTTTTTTTTTTTTTTTTTTTTTTGATGTTTTTTTTTTAAAAATGACCCAAAAAAGAAAGTTCCAATTTTACTCGTAAAATTATTAAACCTGTTTTTTTTTCTTTCAAACAAACAAAATGTTTTTAAAAATCATGATTTGTCTTTCCAATAAAAAGAAATCGACACAAACAAAAACTGAGACTTCACAAACCAATAAGTCACAAGAAACAGAAAAAACACAAACAAATAACAACACAATTGAAAAAGAAGTAACAAACGAAGATGAAAAGACAGAATATGATGATGAAGACGAAGGAGAGGATGTTGATATAGAAGTGATCGCATTGTATGATTACGAAGCAAAAGATCAAATAGATCTTGCCTTTTCAGCTGGCGACTCAATTCATGTTATTGTAATACTTCAAATTTTAATGTTTTTTTTTTATTTATTTTTTTTCTTATTTTGGAAAAGACTTTTGTTTTATTAAATTGAAATGAAATTCGGAACGAAAGTTCAGATTGAAAAATCAAATTCCCTTTTTTTATTTCTTTAAAAAGAGAATTTTATTGGCTAAGAACAGTGGTCATCGTTTTAAGGGGAAGAGCTTGCTCTTAATATATTTTTAAGGAAATAAAATTATAAATTTTGAGTTCACGAAAACTACATATCGAATTTCAGTTGTGCACCATATATAACTTATTTTTACAAAATTATGATTATTTTATACTAATAAAACAATAATAAAATTCAAATCATCAGATAAAGGGTAAAGCTATTTTAAAAAAGTGAGGACTTTTTTTTTTTTTTTTTTTTCGAAAAGTTTTAATTTTACTAATCAAAAATTGAAAAAAAGTACGAACTTTTTTAAAAAAACTATAACAGTCAAACCTAAAACCCGGAAATTTACAAAAACACGGTAATTCCATTTTTCTGATCAATTGAAAATATTAGTAAAAAGTCAAAAATATACTCCCATTTTACAGACAAATAATCCAATTACCCAGCGACTTATAACCATTCCAATTGGGGTATTGGTTAAATATTCCGAATCCATCATTTTTAACTCTTTGGTGAATTCAGAAATCAAAAAAATAAAAAATTTATAAAATTAATTGACAACATGGCTGAAAATGAAAATCCACTTTTGATTTTAAATTTTGAAATAAAAAACATTTTCATACTTTTGAAATATTTGAAAGAATTTGAATTTGAGAGAGGTGTTTGATTTATTGTAAATTTTCATGAAATTATGAAAACAATTTTGTAAAAAAATAAATCCTGTAAGGTTCTCAATAGAAATTTAAAATTTTGAAAAAATTACAAAAAGAAAGATATAAAGTAAATAAAACTCTTATTTCATAAATACAACAACAAAATAATTCTTATAAAGATGATTCCTAATAAATTTAGAATTTATCTAAAGAGAAAATCGCAATAAATTTGATTTTCAATTTCCAGTAATGTTCTCAATTAATTTTACAAATTTTATATTTTTTGATTTCTGAATTCACCAAAGAGTTAAAAATGATGGATTCGGAATATTTAACCAATACCCCAATTGGAATGGTTATAAGTCGCTGGGTAATTGGATTATTTGTCTGTAAAATGGGAGTATATTTTTGACTTTTTACTAATATTTTCAATTGATCAGAAAAATGGAATTACCGGGTTTTTGTAAATTTCCGGGTTTTAGATTTGACAGTAACCATATATTTTCAAAATTTACAACTTTAGAAAAAACCACCTATTTTTAGCTTATTGTGTTTTTTTTTATAAATTTACAAAAATCAATGATTTTTTGAACGATCATTTATTAAGAAAAAAATAAACTTATGATAACACAAGATTTTTTACGTCAAGTGTCTACATAAAATAAATTCTTTTTAAAACTCTGAAGATCAATAGTCTTTTTAGGCCGTGTTTTTGCAGAAAATGGATTACGGAAAGAAATTCCAAAATATATGATTTTTTCATTGAAATTTTCAAGATCAGTAATCTTTTTTGGTTATATTTTTGTTGAACATGAATTAGATACAGAAACTGATGAATATGAATTAAGGAACAGAAATTTGCATAAAAGATTATTTTTTTAAAATCAAAAGATTAAAAAATCAAAAAAAGTTTTTCAATTAAAAATAATCAACAAAAAAATTATATTTGAAAAAATTGAAACAAAAAAAAAAATTATAAACTCTGTTTCAGTCAAAGGTTACCCAAAAAATCCAAAAAAAAACGTTTTTTTCAAATATCAATTATTTTATATAATTGACCTTTGGAGAACAAATAAGAAATAAATAGAATAATACACATCAAAGAAATGTTGATATATGTCTGAAAGAAAACTAATTAATCAATAAATTTTCTCAGAAAAACAAAAAACTCAAATTCTTAGGGCACATTGAGAAAAACAACGATGTTCATTTTGAACTTCTACTGGTATTTGAATAATAAATATGAAACATTTTTCACTTCATTTTCCATACTTTTCTTTTAGAAATCAAAGTCCCCAAACGAAGTGTGTTGGTATTTGTGTTCTCTATTTGAAAAAGGAAAAGAAAATGAAGAGAAAATTTTTCACATTTATTAAACAAATATCAAGATCAAAGATCGAATAGCATTCCAATAGAAATCAATATAATTTCTCTACAATCTTTACATGTTTTCAATAACCTTAGAATAACACATTTTTACCAAGTGACTATTGATCTTGCAATAAAAAAAACTTTTTGCAACTGAATTAGGTTTTAAAAAAAAAATCGAAAAAAAAATGTGCAAAAATGTGAGAAAAAATGATTTCAATTTTTAAAATTTCCAAAATAAAATTTTTCTTCTAATATCTATGCAAAAGGTTTGCATAGATATTTCACCCATTACAACTGGGTCCCTTTGACTGAAAAATAGTTTAGTTGTGTGTTTTTTTGTTTTTTTTGTTGAATATCCTAATTAATATTATAATTTGTTAATTCACAACAATTTTTTTTCAGATTTTAACATGTTGGGTAAGGCTTCTTCTATCAGGATATGAAAGAATTTAAATTTTTTTTTTTTTTAATATATTGGATACTAATCTGAAACTGATATCATCTCTCTTGGCACTCTTTTATTTAAATATGTTTCTTTTCATCTTGTTCTCTGTTTCTGATTTTTTCGGAATTGGTTTACAATTATTTGAAATTACACTAGAATCTTTAGATTTTTAATTTTTTTATAAAAAAAATATTCTCGAAAAATTGTATTTCTGAACAGAAATTGCATAAGATCTAATTTCGTAAAATCAATTTTTATAAAATAAATTCTGTAAAACAAATTCCATTAAATAAACTATCAAAGTTATTTCAATAAAAAAAATCGAATCTCAAAAAATGGAGAAATATCCTTTGATTTATTTGAAGAGCATTTTCTTTTTATATTTGGTATATTAAATAAAAATAAGAACATTTATTTCAAAAAGTATTTTTTTGTTATGAAAAACACCAGAATAAACATGAAAGACCTTTGAAAAATAGAGTTTTTTTCAAAGAAAAATTGGTTTTTGAGACAAATGTAAATAACAAATTTACTCAACGAAATTAACATTTAACAGAGATATAACAAAACAAATTTTATAATAGATCACAATTTTAATACAAAAATCGTATTTCAAAACGATATATTTTTTTTTTTAGGAAAAAAATTGAATTTTATTTTTTATTTTGAAACAAAATCTTCACAATTAAGATCCTATTTTTATATAAAAGTTAAGATCAATTATATAATATTATTAAGAATTCAGTTAAATGTTAATTTCGTTGAGTAAATTTGTTATTTACATTTGTCTCAAAAACCAATTTTTCTTTGAAAAAAACTCTATTTTTCAAAGGTCTTTCATGTTTATTCTGGTGTATAAATTACTGAAAATCCCAACCTTATTGAAAAAAAGTGAGCAAAATACATTAGATTTCAACTCTGAAAAAATTAAACTGTTAAAAAATACTATTTTTGTAATAAAATCTTTTTCAAATATTGTGACTCACCTGAAATAATAAATTGAAAAAAAAAAATTATCCTTTAGTATTCAAGAACAATTAATAACTAAATCTGATTCTTAATTCACTTTTAAATCATTCTAAATATATAAAAGCCTGATATATTAAAAATTAAAAAAAAATAAAACCAAAAACTAAAAAAAAGTGAGTCACAATTTTTGAAATGAGCATTACGGATTTTTTATTACTGAATTTTCACTGAAAAAAAGTTGAACAACAAGATTTCTTATGAATAATTAAATCCATTTTCAAAGACATTACATAGTCTCAATTTTCATAGTGATTATTATTTGTCTTTTCGAAGATTTCTTTTTTTTTCAACTTGATCTTTTGCAAAAAGACAAAGAAATCAAAAAAAAAGAAAAAGAAAAATTTTTCAAAAAAAAAAAAAAAGAAAAAGAAAAACAAAAGAAAAACAAAAATTTGAAAAAGCAAAACTAAAATTTGCAAAATTAGAAAAAATGATTCTGATCTAAAAATTTGAAAATATTTTTTTGTTAAGAATACTGGAATAAACCCTCAAAACAACCCCCATTAACATTATAAAGTGATTCAAAATTTTTGAAAAATAGTTTAGAATACTGTAGATTATTATCAAGTGCAGTCAAGTGACATCAAGTGCATAGCTTTTCTCGAGGTTTTCTGTTTTATCTGTGAAGTTTTCTAGGTTTTTTTGAGGTTTTTTATTTATTTGTGAAGTGTTCTAGGTTTTTTTGAGTTTTCTATTTATTTGTAAAGTGTTCTAGGTTTTTTTTACTTTAGAAATAAACAGAAAATTTATTAAAATTTTCGGTTTATTTCTAAAGTAAAAAAAACCTAACGAAAATCTATTGATTT
Source organism: Anaeramoeba flamelloides (assembly GCA_027625915.1). Taxonomy (NCBI): domain Eukaryota; family Anaeramoebidae; genus Anaeramoeba; species Anaeramoeba flamelloides. The sequence continues at coordinate 12,695,397 of JANTQA010000036.1, forward strand.
TCCAAATAAATAGAAAACTCAAGAAAAGATAACGCAGGTTTTCCATAATTCAAAAGAATTGAGAAAAATCTAAGATTTCACTCAATTATTTTAAATTCTGGAAAAGATAACGGCGGTTTTTTTTAATTTATGAAATTACAATTATTATTCTTACTATTATGATAATTTTGATCAATAAGCCAAGTTTTTTAAAATAGTATTGATTAAAATATTCGTTTGTTTTCTTAATTTTGGAAAATATTAATCAAAAATCAAAGAAAAAAAAAATCCACTTAATTATGATATCTGTTAATGTAAATTTTTATTGATGACAAAACATATAAAAGACAAAAATAATAATAATATTGATTTTATAATTATTAAAATAAAAAAAAAAAAAAAAACAAAAACACAAACAACCTTGCGATTATTAAATCATAGAAAAAAACATACTAGTGGCTGGTGGAGAGGAGAATTCAATGGTAAAAATGGATTATTCCCGATGAATTTTGTCTCAGCTACAGGAAAACCCGAACAAACAGACATTCAAGTTGGAGATAAAGTTCGTGCAATCTATGATTACGAAGCTGAATCAAGTGGAGAGCTCACAATTAAAGAAGATCAAACAATTATAATTACAGATTTTGATGAAGGTAAATCTTTTGATCTTCTCAAATATAAATCCAGAATTTTAATTTCATCATTTAATAATCTCTTTTTATTATTTCGATCGATATCTTTTTATATTTTTTGTCTTTTCTATTTTTCTTTATCTTTTTTTTCTCTTTTTTAAAGGATGGTATGTTGGTTATATCGACGGTGGCGATGGAACAGAAGGAAGTTTTCCAGGAAATTATATTGAGAAACTTTAATTTAATTTCTAAAATGATCCTTTCTTATTTTAAATCATTTTTGCAGTTTATTTTTAATAATATTTAATTCCCTTGATTTTTTTGTTTCTTTATTTTTATAATCTGTTTGTTTATTTCCAAAATTAATAACACATCCTCTTTTTTTTATTATCGAAATTATTTTTAAAATGAAAATTAGGTAATAATTAATTTTTTAAAGTAATTATATTTTTTATATTTTTGGTAAAATAATCAAATTTTATTAAATAAACTGTCTTCAGAAAAATAAAAAATCAAAAATTTTTATTTTTTTTTATGATTAAATTTCTTGTTTGACCATTAGAAAAGGCAACTCAGAAAAATATCAAAATTTTTATCAATTATTCAGAAGACTGACTTTTAGATTCAAAAATAATATTTCAAAAAATTGTAAAAAATGTTTTATCTTACTGAAATATATCTAAAATATATAACATAATCACACTTTACAAAATGAAAAAATTACTAAACTATTTTAACTTTTTTAGTTTTTCAATTAGATATTACTTATTCATTTCCATCATTTTTATTAAAAAAAAGAGAGAGATTATGAGATTCTATAAATCAAAAATATTTTTCGTAGAAAGTAAGGTATTTCCAAAAAATTGGGTAATTTTTTTTTTACAATTCATAAAAAATCATTTTTGTTAGTGGATGTATTCGTTGATTGACAATACCAAATTAAGTTAAATATTAATACCTATAGACTCAATGAAGAAGGTCTTTATTTCAAAATATGTTTGTTGAAATATTTCCAAAAAATGAAAAAAAAAAAAAATTGCACTTTTTTTTGGTGAAAAGAATTTACGAGCAATTCTAATAAAAAACTGGAAATATGGAAATGGTACTAATGATTTTTAAAAAAATCAAATGAAGTTATTTGCTTTAGATTTTATTTGAAAATTTCTACAGATTAACCAAGTTATGAAAACGATTTTTTTCAATCAAAAAGACAAATATAAACCCAATTTTTCATTTGTAAAAAATATCAGATAAAATCAAGATCAAAAAAATTAATATATCTTATTTATGTAATATAGTACTAATAAAAAAATTAAAATATTATCAGGAATCAATAAATAGTAGTTAATGATTTTGTATTTTTAAAAACTTTTTTAAAGATTGTGTTAATAAATATATTTTAAAATAAATTTTCTACTCTACTTTTGTGGAAATAGCTTATAACATTCAAATAACCGATTTGCATTACAAGTTTTTATAAGTAGTAACTAAACCATTTTCCTTTCAAAGATATCGAGTTGTAATAGAGTGAATTGGATTTGTTTAAAGGGTTTTGAATGGATATTAAAAGAAAAATTTTATTTCGGAAATTTTCAAAATTAAAATCATTTTTTCAAGTTTTTGACTTTTTTTTTTCTTTTTTCTTTTTTTTTATGCACCTAATACATTATAAAAATCATTTTTATTGCAAGATCAATAGGTACTTGGTAAAAAATTGTTATTTTAATGTTATTTAAAAACTGAGAATGATTGTAGAAGTCATTTTAATTTCTATTGGAATTTTAGTTAATCTTCAATTGGATATTTGAATAATGAAATGTGAAAAATTCTTACTTCATTTTCATTTCCTTTTTCAAATAGAGACCACAAATCCCAACCTACTTTGTTTTGGGACTCGATTTCTAAAAGGAATATTTAAAAGAAGTGAAAATTGTTCTCTATTTATAATTCAAATACTAGTAGAAGTACAAAACGAACAGTGATATTTATCTCAATGGTTTCCTAAGAATTTGTATTGTTTTGTTTTTCTGAGAAAATATCTTGATTTATTAGTTTTCAAGTGTATACCAATTATCCTTTGATGACATATAATTCTAATTATTTCCTATTTAATCTTCATCAGTTAATTATATAGAATAATCGATATTTGTAAAAAAAAATGAAGGGATCCTTTGACTGAAACAAAGTATATTTAACTTGATATTTCTTTTCGATTTTCTTTATTTTTCTTGATCACTATTACAAATTTTTCTTCTTATAATATTGAAACACAAAAAAATATTACTCAAACAAAGATAATAACTAGATTTTGTATTTGAATATTAAATGGGTTTAAATTTTTATCTAATATTCTTTTTTTTAATTCAGTTAAATCCAGTGGGGCTTAGATTAGATAAAAATTGTTTCTAATTTATAATTCAAATACATTTTTTTAACTATTATTTACTTAGCAAAAATGCCCAAATCATATCAAAACCAGTATAGAATGATTTAAAGTCTTACTCAAACTTGAAAATAAAAAATGTAAAAAACAAACAAAAATAAAAAAAGACAAATTCTTACAATAATAAATAATAAAGATACTTATGTTTTAGGATCGTCGATAGATTACAAATACATATACAAACCAACTAATAAGTTTATAAATAAATAAGTTCATATAATTTCAATAGGGTTTGATTTAATTGAGAAAACAAAAAAAAAAAAAAAAAAAAAAAAAAATTAAATATGAAAAACTTTTTTTAATATCACTTATTTATTTTTTTAACATTTTATTCAAAAAATATTTTTGAAATAAATAAATATATTTTATAAAACTTGTCTTTAAATCTTTAATTTTTTCAAAAATAGATTCTTTTATTTCTTGTATTATTTTTATTTCAATAATTCAGCAGTACCTTAAAAAAAAGAATTTTTTTCTTTTTTTTCTTGAATTATAATTAAAGGCCTCGTGATTAATCCAATGAATTTCCAATTTTTTTGAATAAATATAAATTAATAAAACCAGTTCCACTTTTAACGCACAAACATTCAACGAAATTTAAGACACAAGAGTGATCCCAAATTAAGGCAAAAAATTCAGATTCTAGTAAAATAATTTGTAAAAAAATAAATTCCAAATATTGTCCCTTAATTTGAGATTTTTTTGTACCTTAAATTTCATTAAAAGTTTGTACCTTAAATTTAAAATTGACTGTAATAATGTAAGGAATAATATCAGAAATTCACAAAAAATTAATATTATACAAAATTATTCAAGAAAGGGGGATTTTTTTACAAATATTGATATAACACTAAAATTAAATTAAAAACTGAAATAAATATTTTGGAATTTGGCATAAAAAAGAAAAATATTTACAAAAAATTATAAGTAAAAGATATTTTAAAAAAAAATTAATAAAAAAGTTATTCAAAATGATTTATAACTAAAAATTCTCTAATCAAGTAAAATTACAAAATTTAACTCGGGGTGCATTAGCCAATTATTTTCTAGACTAATAATTTTGGATGTAACCCAAAAAGATTTTGACTCGATTGATTTTTGGATAAAAAAAAAGTAAGAAAATTTATAAAATATTAATCCACATTCTCAAAGAATAATTTACAAAACTGAAGTTAAACTGTATCCAGTTAGAATTTTGATTCACAAAATAAGATACAATATCAAAAAAAAAAAGAAAGAATCTCTTTGTTTTTTGACATATTTAGGTTCATTTAAAATCCCCCCCCCCCAAAAAAAAAAAAAAAAAAAAAAAAAATATAAAATTATTAATTGGGAAATAGAAAATTTAAAATTATTAAATAAAAATCTTAATAGTTTTATACAAAATTTCAGATTAAATAGTTCTGAATATAAATTCCAAGAATATTTAAAAATTATTAGGTATAATAATAATATCAACAAATAGTTGTATCGTCAAGTTAATAGATTTTCTGGCACTCAAAAGAGAATAGAAATTTCTTTGGTTTTACTTTTTTCTTTTGAATTTTAGAACAGTAAAGACATTTTTTTTTTAATTTAAGAAATAAACCAAAAATTTTTATAAATTTTATATTTATATTCCAAAATTAAAAAAAACCTATTTTCAAAAAATATTAAAAATGGGTAGGTTCTACTACCATTATAAAATTAAGAATTTTCACAAATTATCTAAATAGATATTAATATGTTTTTGATAAAGAATATATTAAAAACAAAATTCTGCAACTCATGTAAAAATCATTCTAATCTGAAAATTATAGAAGATATCGTTAATTTTTTAGGGAACTACCCATTCTAAGGAAAAAAATAGAAAAAGTTTGATGAAAGAATTAATTCAAATCAACAAAAGAAATTAAAGAATGATATCTTTGATTTTTTAAAAATAAAGAATTAATATTTATCTTATCATTAGTTAATAATAAATCAAATTATCATGAATCTTTCTTGATATTTCTAAACAAAAATTTAGAAATTAGTGAAATGTCGTAGAACTCCACCAGTTGCGTCAAGTGTCGTATATACCTAAGTTTTCCAGAATTCAAAAAAATACGATAAAATCTATTTATTTACACAATATACCGAAAACCTAATGAAAGTGTCCAGAGAGTGCCTAGGTTTTCAAAAATTTAAAAGAATTTGAAAAATCATTGATTATTGATTTTAATCAATTCTTTGTCTTTACTCTATTCTTTAAAACAAAAAACAACCTGACCTCTTTAAAAGAAATTACTTTTCTCTCTTCAAAATAAAAAATGAAAACTTTATTTTCAAAACTCGAATTTTACGAATTTTAGAAGAACAAGGACTTTGTGTTCAGTTATTACATCAAATACCAATACCTCTCTTTTTTTCTAAGTTATTAATGCTTTTCTCTCGAAAAATCAACTTTTTACTTTTTCATTTTTTGATTTTTTTCTTCTCTCAATTTAGTCTTATTGTTTTCAAAAGTTAACATGTCAACACCAAACCCATCAAAGTCGCTTCCTCAAATTAAAAATATTTTGGTAATATACCTTTTCAAATGTTTTTTTTCTTTTTTTCATTCAATTCAACATTCGAAAAACCAAAAATTATTTTTCTTCTTTTATTCAAAAATGGCTGGATCATAAAAAAATTTGTAGTCTCAAACAAACAGTTACAACAAACAAAGAAAGAACCTAGCCAGCAAATTAACTTCACTTACAAATTTAATGAAATTGTGGTACAAGGCCGAACAAGAAGTAGAAATTATCAAGAACATTCTTGAATATTTGACGGAAATGCAAACGTCAATCATAAATTCTGAAAAAGAATTGACTGAAAGGTATGCGGATTTTGTTAAGGCAATGAACGAGATTGTAATTAAGCATAAAAACCTTGAAAATGTCAGGAAATTCCAAAAAAAAAAAACAAGTGAACTAAAATCTGCCGAAATCCAATTGAAAAAAGCAAAAGGCAACTATGAAAAAAACTCAAAAAAGCCCAATTTTGAAGTAAAAAAACCACAGCTTGAGAAAACTCTCAAAGATAAAAAATCTGTAGTTGTCACAAAAAAAAAAGAACTCAGAAATTCAAATAAAGTGCTTAAGCAAACGACACACGAATTTATAAATTTAAAGCTCAAAACAATCAAAAGCGCATACACCAAAATGACCAAAGATTTGTTAGCATTCTGGAGAGACGAAGCTCAAAGGCACCAGGACACAATCGAAAAATTAAATGAGCTGCCTGAAAAACTAGAAGAGGACGATGAAGAGGAAGAGTCAAAGGATACAGAAGCATCAGACGAGTCTGGGTCAGATATTAAATCAGGATCTGATTCTGAAAAGGAAGAAGAAAAAAAAAAAGAAAAAGAAAAAAAAAAAGAAGAAAAAGATGAAGAAGAAGAAAAAGAAAAAGAAAAAGGCGAAAAAGAAGAAACTAGTGGATCTGAGGAGACGAGTGGATCTGAGGAAACTAGTGGATCTGAAGAAGATTAAATCAATCGTTAACAATTATCTTGTTTCGAAAAATTATAGTTATGACTGTTTCTTTTAATTACAAATCTAATAAACTTTGATCAAGATAATTCAATTTTCACAGAGTACTCTTCATTAAATTCCCAAATTAATAGATTTTTAATTACTGTTATTTTTATATTCATAGATGAAAATTTTCATTTTTTCAATTTCCAAAATGAATATTAATTACTTTCTACTACAATCAAATTAGCAGAGTAAAAAATTTGTCTTAGAATTCACTAAGAAAGTTTAATTTATTGTCTAAAAATATCGTTTCTAAACGATGTTGTAAAGATCTTTTCTGGATCTAAATCAGCTTATAAACTAGAAAAATATTTTGGGAAATTTGAATTAAAAATTTTCATTTTTTAATTGGAAAATAATAGTATAATTTAACAATACGTAAAAAGTGTTTCAGTTTATTATCTTTGGCATTTTTTTCTTTATGAGTTTATTGATCAACAATTCCCATTCAATTTTTAATATTCGCATAAGAGTTAATATTCTTTTTGGTCTCGGTTACTTGGAATTAGAAAAAAATAAAAAATACCGAAATTGAAGCAAAAGACATATATTGTAATTTTTTTAAAAAATTTTTTGTTAAATTTCGACTTATGAACACCAATTTAATCTTCAATAAAGAGTAAAAATAGTACAATATTCAAGTATGTAATTGTTGGAATCCCCAATTAATATATATTTTATTTGATTAAAAATACTTTTTATTTTGAAAAAAAAAAGACTTTTTTTAATAATATTTTTAATCTTCAATTGAAAAATCCCTCATGCAGTAAAGTATTTGTAAGTAGTATATTTGAATTCGGGGAAATTTACTAATTCAACCTACTACTTTGAAAAAAATAAAGTTAATTACTCAGTGAAATTGTAATTAAATGGAAGAAATGTGTTCTAGGTACATTTTGAAATACTCTGTTTCTGAATTTTTTTCAAGATCATCCATAATTAAAAAAAAAAAAAATCCTATTTTACTAAATTTTTAGTCCCAAACACCTTAGGGGGCCAATTCAGATACACTCCTTTTGACTATTTAATTAGAGTGTTAACACTACAAGCAATACAGGATCCAGATAAAGATGATTCGAGCTTTACACAATTAAATCTTCAATATCTTGGTAAATCTAATAAAACTAATTCTAGAAAAAGATGAAATTTTCCTGAGGTTATTTCATAATTTTAAACAATTTAATCAAAATTGTAAAGACAAGAAATAAGATGACAATAAGAAAAAAAAAAAATAAAAAATGAGAAAATATTTTTTATATTAATTGACTTCTGAGACTATTAAAAAAAAACAAAAAAAATAAAAAAAAAATATCAAAATGAAAAAATAAAAAAAATAAAAAAATAAAAAACAACAAAAAGATAAATGATTTAAATATTCATAGAACATTAATTAAATAAAGGTGATCTGTATTTTGATTTTTCTGGAGAATAATAATTAGAAATAATAATAAAATATCTATGAATGATAATTATTGGTACTTAATTATCATTAAAATTATTTGTTATAAAAATTAACAATTAATAATAGATTGAAAAAAGGAAAAGTTGTACAAGCATAGTTTAATTTTGTTTTTTGACCTCGCTCTTTTCAGGCTCTTTAACATGGATATAAACGGGTGTTTGTTTCAACCTTTTATAATTTTTTATATATTCACTCTCTTTATCCTTGAAATCAATTAGCAATTTATAATACCCATAACAAGCAAAATCGAGATCAAAATTAAAAAATCCGTACCTATCAAGATATTTGGTATCCTTTGGTATTGATTTATTTACAAAATCAGCTTGCTTTTTAGTTGGAAATATGCTTTTACTTGATATTTCCTCCTCGGGATCAACTAGCTCTGGTTCTGATGAATTGTCTGTAAATTCAAATTCGCTGTCGTGGTATTCTTCTTCTGATTCTGAAATGAACATATTTTTGATCGTACTCCGGGGAGGGGAATCATTTTCATCTTTGTTATAACGATCATTACGTTCCTCTTTCTCATCTTGTTTTGACTCATCAGATTTTTGTGGCCCGAGATATTTAAAATGTAGACAAGCTTTTTTACCTTTTTGATGTTCTGGATAAGTAATGTAGTTACCTTTATCATCCATTAAGGGGAATTTGAAATGTTCTTTCCCAAGTCGTTTTAAGTCGTATGTTTGATTTATTTCCATCTCACTGATAATTATTTCATTATATTCAAAATGTCCCTCAAGTTTCTCAAGGTTATATAAGCCATCATAGTTAGTGTATTCTAACCAATGAATACGTATGTTGTTAAAAAAAAATTCCACAAGAATTCTACCCGTGAATCCTGTGTTCCACAGAATGGTTAGGTAATTGTTATTTATTTGATCAATTTTTGTCAAGTGATTCTGCCGATCTTGCTTTTCTCCCTTGTATTCGGTGATTTTCGTATCTAAAGCGGTATCTCCATTGGGCCCCTTTAACCAAGCTTTGCATTGTATCCCATCTTCACATGGACCCATCACTGGGACACCATCGGTAGTTTCTGATTCAAAGACAAATTTTATCGGTTTATCTCCAACACGCCACACATTTTGGAATTCGTCTCTTCTTTTGTCTGAAACATGAATTCTATATTCCGTAGTAGATCCCTTTGTCGTAAAATTGACAACTCTTTCGTAATTCTGTTCCAAGACTTGAATTTTATGATCTTGTGTAAATGAAATGATCTTGACACCATATTGAAGAAACATATTAGGAAAATGCTTCAATTTGGTGTCAATTACTTGGTAGTGCACCCCCACCTCTTTTGGTATTTTCAACACCTTTTTCTTGTCCCACACATAGAAACTGTTTCCCATTTGATATGAAAAGCTTTTATGTTTTTTTACTGGAAAGAACTCGTGAGTTTTTGATGCCTTCAACAGTTTTAAACCCTTTTTAAAATCATAACTATAAAGTTTGTAATCATCTGAGATCACATAAAGTGAAAAATTTTGTAAATCACAGTATTTTTTATGGAGATTACAAGCAGAAAATTTGATATTTTTTTTTGTTAATTTTTTTATCTTTTTGGAGAAGCTGTGTTTATTTGCGATACTTTTTGGGAGAAAATGATAATTCCATTTATTATCAATGATCCCAAAATATTTATCAAGATTTGAATTGGGCTCCAATATTCTGAGTATATATACCTTTTTAAGACTGATATCAGTGATCACTGTGTAGCTTTCATCAAGAAAACTTAAATCAGGATCCTCGTTATAGAGCTTGTAATTTACACGAAATTTACTTGCCAAATCTGTAATAAAAGTCATACACAATTTTGATTCATGGTTAATAAACATGATGACGATCTCGTTCCCTTCAACATAAAACACCCGATAAATGGAAAAGATTCCACCTTTTTGAAAATTAGGATCAATATTATCAAATTTAATGTTTAAAATAATAAGTTTGGATTCTTGTATTGTCTTGAAATCAGGAACATTAAATTGCACTATAACAAATTCCTCATCCTTTTCAGCAATAAAAGAGATTCTCCCAAAAAAAATGAAAAATGATTGATAATTGATCCTGATCTTTTCTTTTTCCTCTATTTTGGATAAATTTGTTCGCAAATATTTGATTATGAATTGAGCCCCTTCCTTTGTGGTGTTGATTTTACTTTCGTTTTTTTTAATTATTTCATATTCCTTATTCTTATTCATTTCCAGTGACTTTTCTTCAATAGGATGTTTGATGAAAGTATTACCCTTTGGAATAAATTTGTACTTTTTGTTTTTTGAAATCGAATTGAAATCACTGTAAGAATCGGGGTCAGACGTAGAATCATAATCAAAATCAGAATCAGAATAAGAATCAGAATCAGAATCAGAATCAGAAGAAGAGTCTTTTTTTTTGTTACGAATTTCTTCCTTTTCTTGTTCTTTTAGATCTTGTTTTTTAGGAACAATGATTATTCGGCTGTTAATTAAATTGGGTAAAATTCTCTTGGGGATAATTCTTGCAAAGTATGGGGTTTTATTTGTTCCATTAAATTGTTCCAAATCTTTTACAAAATAGATAAACCCAATCCGAGAAAAAAATATATAATAATCCTTGTTCCATAAAAGAGAATTCATTTTGGGAATATTAACAATATTAAGAAAAACAGTATCTTGGTTTTGATCACATTTTGAAGAATAAAATACACTGCCGTTTGAAAATAACACAAGCATGTTCTTTGCCGTTTTGATAACTTTTTTTATTTTCGGTTTTTCATGTAACTGATATACTTTTGTTTGGTTAATTTCAATTTCTTTCTTTCCATTATTGTCGACAATTTTAAATGTTTTTAATACAGTTTTTTGTTGAATAAGTACTTGCTCTTCTTTATTTTGAGAAAATTCATTTTTAAAAATATTTTTAACTTTATAGACACTTTCGCTGATAGTATATTCACCATTAACCTTATTTTGAACAATCCATAAAGTATTGCTGTTGTCTAAAATTAAATGATAATTATTCACAGAAATCATTGTTTTGAGGTTTTTTGCATCCTTTAATTCAGCTATTTTACATACCATAAGATCTTTTTGATCAAATTTTTTAACAGATATTTTTTCTTCTTTCTTTTCTTTTTGTTGTTCTTGTTGGTTTTCTTGTGGTTGTTCTTTTTCTTTTTCTTTTTCTTTTTCTTTCTCTATTTCAATTTCATTTTTTTGTTCTTTTTGTTGATCTTGTTCATTTTCTTGTGGTTGTTCTTTTTCCTTTTCTTTTTCTTTTTCTTTTTCAATTTCATTTTCTTTTTTTATTTCTGGTTCTTCTTCTTGTTTTTTTTCAATTTCTTTTTGGGTCTGAAAAAGATCAGTTATTTGGTTGAGTTTACAAAAAAATAATTCCTTTGTCGACTTTGATATTGCTATAAGTGAATCTTGAGCACAGCTTAAAGAACAAACCTTGATTTTTTCACCCGCTTTAAAGATTAATTTCCCAAAATATTCCATTCGGTTCCCTACAACTTGATATAGGCTTGTTTCATTACTTTTATTTATTGCAATTGCTAAATGATCAGATATTTTATAGAGATCTTTCAGATTCCCTTTTTCCAAATAAATTGGCTTTGATCCAATAAATTTTTCAGTTTTTTGATTTTCCTCTACACCCGAGGTATCAATTTGTAAATAGTCACACATTATTCTTTTCTCAATGTTTTTTTCAAAAAAAAATATTTGAGATTAATTTAAAAGTTTTTGAAAAAAATATGATTTTTAAAAATTCATTATTTCTATAAATTCTATTTCTTCTTCATTACTTGAAGTGAACTGTTTCTCTAAATTAATTTTTTACCTTCGTCTATATGAGATCTTAAAGATCTTGAAATCAATCTATAACAAGAATTTAGTGTATAAGATTACCATAAACATACGAAAACTAAATTTTTGATCTGGATGTATTTTCTCGAATATTATCAATAAAACAATTAGAAAAAACAAAAATAAAAAAAGTTATCAAAACGGCAAAGTTCATACTTGTGTTATTTTCAAAGGGATCACCTTTGTCTGTTATTTTGAATTACTCAAGCTTTTTTTTTTTTTTTTTTTTGTTTTCGTCAATTTTTTTTACTAAAGTATTTCAACGTGTTATTTTGTTCTAATCAATAAACTCTTGTGAACTATCCAAATTCTTTGTTCAGTAAATAATTGTTTACATTTTTGTAAATCCCAGAAAGGAAATAAGTACATTTGACCATTTTGATAAATTTTTTATTGCAGTAAACATTACTGAAAGAAGATTTTTTGAATGTATGTGATATATTGAAACTTTGAAACCAAAATATCATTCACTACTGTTTGTGAAAAGAACCATTGTAATTCAGAGTTGAATCTTAATTTTTTCAATTTTTTGAACATAATTTTTGATTCAATTTTTGGTTTTATTAAAATCAGGTTTTGGATCTACGAAATGTGTTTGTCTGAATGAACGAAACTAATCAAAGAATAAACCAAAAAAAAAAAAAAAAAAAAACCAAGAAGATGCACTTGTATTAAATATTTTCTTTTTAAAAACCAAACATGAAAGATCACCTTTCCAAATAAATTTGTTGAAATCAAAATGAAAAAAAAAAATTGATCAAAGTCTATTTTCAAAGATTTGTTTTCTTTATTTTTTTTTGAATGAATCCAAACAACCCATAATCTTGAATTTCTGACCTAATTACTATTTATTATTATTTATCAAAAGATTTTTTTACAAATATAATTTACTATTATTTTTTCAAATGTTTTTCTCAAAAAAAGCCGAAAATAAAGAATACTATTTCAAAAATGAATATTAAAGGGTCGAATTCTTGGAACCAAAGTAAAGTTACAAAAGATTCAAATCAAAATAATTAAAAAATTCTAGAAAAAATTTCAATCAAAATACAGTATTCTTTTGGGTTCTCAATTAAATCAAAAATAAATAATTTTTAAAATCAAACGAAATAAACTTTCGATTTTTATTTTCTGGATGAGGGGAGAATTCAAAAAATAACCTATATTCTAAACTAAAACTAGAATTAGATAAATTAAATAAAAACGATTTGGGAAATTCATTTTGGAAATTCTTTTGAAATAAAAAGTAATTTGTTTCTCAAAAATTTTACAAACAAAAGTATTTTCCATGAAGAACTAAAAATAAAAACAAGCAAAGAAGAAGTAATTAGACCAAAGATTTTGGATAAGATCAAGAGATAAATGATTTTTATTAATTTTTTCTTGATCATTTTTTCTGATTTTTATTTCCTTTTTTTAGTTGGTATGAAATTCTATTATACTAGTATATATTCCACTTCCATATTTATTAAAATACCAATATATTTAACTATAAGAAATGAGTTGAATGATTCAGTTTCTCTAAACTGTGGCACTCAAAATTAGTAGAATGTACTTATTCCCTTTTTTTCTCAGAGTCAATTTTATTTCTTGAAAAAGTAAAAAATTTTAGTTTTGGAAACTTCTAAAAGTAATGAATTACATTTATTTCATATTTTACCCAAAGGTAATAAAGTACTTATTTATACAATGCTACAATTTAACTCCATATAACAAACAACTTTATCAATTTAGAGAAATATGTTTTTGATTTCAAAATAACTTCTATTTTTCAAAATTGTATTTACAAGAAAATTATCTTGATCCTTTTTATTACTTTGGATTATTGTATTTCAAAAAACAAAAAAGAAAAATTTACAAAAGTATTTTTATTTTTAAGGAAATCCCACTTTTAGCAATTGTCTGATTCTGTATTAACAAATAACTTTGTTTAATTTTATCTTATTTTAAAAATACAATAAAAATAAATCAAATCAAAAAATATTGAAGTTAAGAACAAAATGATCATTTATTTGATATTAATAAATAATAAATAAGATTTCTTGAAATTCAAAAAATTATCAATATTTTTTTTTCAAATATTTAGAGTATAAAGAATAAATTTTTAGTATTTAAATCGGTTATTTGAAAATATCTATTTTTTTTTTTTCATTAGAATTTTTGATTTGTAATTATTTTTTTTTTTGTTTGAAAATATTTAATAATTTTGAGAAATAATGTAAAACATATTTTACTTATAATCAATGACAAATTACCAATCAACAGAAATTATTAAAATTCGGATTAAAAATAATTAAATGAAAAAACTATTTCTAATGATTTTGAGATGCATTTTACGGATTTTAAAAAAGTAAACTCTTTTTTCAGTGAAAGGGGCCAAACTTTATTGAAGAAATCAAAAATTACTAAATTTTTTACTCCAGTATTCTTTTAATATTAAATATTCGATTTTTAAATCAAAATTATTTTTTATAATTTTATCAACTTTTCATTTTTTATATTAGTTTCTTTTATCTCATTTCTTTTGTTTTTTTAAAAATCTAAAAAAAAATTATACCACAAAATTAACTTGAAGAAAATTGAGGCTACAACAGTTTCACTTTTACAACACAAACTTCAACGAAATTTAAGGCATAATAAAAATCCCACATTAAGGAACAAAAATTCAAATTCTAGTAAAATAATTTGATACAAAAAAAATTCTAAATTTTGTGTATTAATCTGAGATTTTTTTGTGTATAAAATTTCTTCAAAGTTTGTGTCCTAAAAGTGGAACTGATTGTATATTATTTCTTTTAAAATGTGAATATTTACTAGAAAATTATATTTTCAGGAACAATTGTAATTATCCAAATAAATTGAAAAATTTTGTACTAAAACTTCCATTGCAAATGGACCAAACAAATTTTTATCTATTTTATTTTATTTTTTTTTTAGTATTTATATTTTGTTAAGGTATTGATTTTATAAATATCAACTATAGTCTGAAGTTTAGTATTACTCTTATTTCTTAAAAATATTATTTTAGTTGATACGTTATTAAAAAAATTATTTTTTTTCATTAAAATCCTTGATTTATTTCAAAGAAAATTAATAAATTCTTTGATGATAAAATATATAATAAAAGCAATTTTTTTATAAAAAAAAAAAGTATTTTCACCAAAACAAATAATTGAGGTTATAATTAATAAATAAGATGAAGACATGTTCAATTAAATTAAAAAATGGCTTTTGAATAATAAATTAATTGATAAAAGTAAAAATAATAAATTACAAAAAATAGTATAATTAATAAATTAAATCAACTTGTATTGGAATTTAATCAAAATTATGAAATTAATACAGCCAGTTCCACTTTTAAGACACAAACTTTGAAGATATTTTATACACAAAAAAATCCCAAATTAAAACATATTTTTTGGAATTTTTTTTTTTTTTCACAAATTATTTTACTAGGATTTGGATTTTGTACCTTAGTTTGAGATTTTTATTGTGCTTTAAATTTCCTTCAAAGTTTGTGCCTTAAACGCAGAACTGGCTATAAATAAAATTAGAAGTTCATCAACCAAAATTGTTTTAAATAATAAAAATTTTAAAAATAGTTAATTTGATTATTGTAAAGAAATTAGTACTGAACAAGAAATAAAAATAATAAAATTTAAGAATATTATTCTCAAAATCTGAATATTTATATCCAATGGATATTAAAGATATATTATACAATTATTGGATAACCTAATAATTTTTAATCAATCCCAAAAATATTTCAACATTTTAGGTTTTTGGATAAATAAAAAAATCACAAAATTTATAAAAAAATCCACAACTACAAGAATAATGTATTAAAATCAAGCAAAAATTGATCAAGTAAGTATTTCGATAAATTAAAGAAGATTTAAACTGAAAAATATATTGTAAATTCTTGTTTTTTAACACATATCAAAAAAGTTAAAATTAAAAAAAAAGAAAACAATAATATTAATTGGAAAGTAGAAAAGTTAAAATAAATAAATGCGAATCTTAATACATTTAGAGAAAACTTAATAATACATAGTTCTGGATGGAAAAACCAAGAATCTTGAAAAATTATTAGATATAAAAATACTATCAACAAAAATTCGTATCGTAGAGTACTGTAGAGTGCCTATCTTTCCCAATATTCAAAAGAGTTGGGAAAAATCTTTGGTTTTACTTTATTCTTTCGAATTCTGGAAATATAATCGTGGTTTTTTATTTTGAGAAATAAAAAGATTATTTCAAGAATTTTTCTTTTTATTTCTCAAATTAATAATAAAAAACCAACTACAATTAAATTTAAAATGAAAGGATAGGTTCAACTACCATCTTAAAATTGAGAAATTTCACAAATTATCTAAACAGATATTCTTATGTTTATGACTTAAATAAAATAAAAACAAAATCTTTTAATTTATGCCAAAAAATATTTCAACTCAGAAATCATTAAATATATTACGATCATTTTTTATTTGAATGTTCATTCTATAAAGAAAAAATAGAAAAATTGGATGAAAAAATTAATTCAAATAAACAAAAGCTCTCAGAAAATAATATTCTCAATATTATTAAAAATAAAGAATCATTATTTATTTTGTCATTGGTTAATGATAAAGAAAAGTATGAAACTCTATTGAAATATCTAAATAAAAATTTAGAAATTAGGGAATAGTCTTCAAGTGCCTTAAAGTACCGTAGTATGCCTAGGTTTTTTTTTAATGTTTGGAATGTAAAGAAAATTAAATAAATTTTCTCGACATTTCAAAAAGTAAAAAAAAACCTAACCATTAGGTTTTCCAGAATTCAGAAGAATAATGTAAAATCAAATATTTAACTCAATTCTTTTAAATTGTGGAAAACCTACAGATATTATTCTTGGTTTTTAGTTTTATTTAGAAAGTGTTCTAGGTTTTTTTTTGAGGTTTTCTATTTTATTTGTGAAGTGTTCTAGGTTTTTTTTTACTTTAGAAATAAATAGAAAACTCAAATAAATTTTCGGTTTATTTCGAAAACTCAAAAAAAAACCTAACGAAAATCTATCAATTTTCTAAATAAACAGAAAACCGAAGAAAACCAAATCCATGTTTTCGAAAATTAATTTTCCCTCTTTAAAATAAATTAAAAAAAAAAAATTCATTTTTGTCTAATTTTCGTCTGTGAAATGTGGATCACATTTAATAAAGTATTACTTTTATAAGAATATTTAAATAAAGATAACTAATTTGATGCTGTGAAAAAAAATAAAAAAATATTTCAAGATCTTAATAACTATCAAAGAGATAGTTTTCAAAATTAACATAATTGTTTTCAAAATTGTAAATAACAACCTTTCTAAGTGAAAATTGGGTATCATTCTTTGTTTTTCTTTCAAAAAATTTCCTCACTTTTAAGAGTTGATTTTTTGATATTGGTCGTATGTAAAAAGTTGATATGTTTTTAATAGGGATAAAGTAGTACAATAAAAAATTACAATTTTTTTTTTCAATACACAAAAATAGTTTCACATTAATGTAGTGACCCCTAAAGTGGTATGCACATTTTACAGATTTTGAGTTCCGCCATGTTTTCGAAATTGAATTATTCAACCAATTTCTTTAATTAAATAAAATAAAAGTTTTAATAAATAAGAGATAGAATGAGAAATACGGACTATTATGATATTTTTACTACCAATTAAAAAATGTGAAACAAAATAAATAGAAAAAATTGATTAAGAAATAATTAATAAATAAAGTTTATTTATTAATTCTATCTGAAAGGTAATATTTTATATAGTCAGTTTCACTTTTAAGGTACAAACTTTCAACGAAAATTAAGGTACAAAAAAATCTCAAATTAAAGCACAAAATTTGGAATTTTTTTTTACAATTTATTTTTACTCGAATTTGAATTTTGTGCTTTAATTTGAGATTTTTTTTGTGCCTTAAATTTCGTTGATAGTTTGTGCCTTTAAAGTGAAACTGACTGTATAATTAATTCTTCTTAACTCGTATTTTTCTGGGTTTATTTTTATTTATAAACTGGTTTCTCGAAAAAATACTTGAGAAAAATGTTTAAGTAACAAATTACTTGTTTTTTTTAAAGGATTTAGAATATTAATTTTTAATTCTATTTTTTTTTATTAATTTGATCTAATCATGATTTATTTAACAAAACTATCATATTAAAATAAAGTTTATATGTATATATTGATTGATTCTTGGATTTGTTTGATTTTTAACCATTTTATTTGTTTTCAATTAAATTGTAAATAAACGAAAAATTCTATCCTGAAAAATGAGAGTAATTACTATTCCTTTCGAATTCTTTTGTATAATGAATTGAGAACAAACTAATAAAATAAAATGCTTGTTTCTAATTTGTGAAATTATATTTTAAAAATTTTGACTCATCGAAATTAATTCTTTGACAAATAAAATTATTCGTTAATATTAAATAGCAACTAATTATTAAATATTATTGGTAATTCTTAACTGTGTTATTAAAAACAAATTAAAGATTTAAATTTAAAAAATAAGTTCAAAAACCTCAAAAAAAAACTGAATGGAAAATTTTTAAAATCCGAATTATTCAAAAAAATAATAAAATAACTCTTAAAAAATCTATATACAAATATTTTATAAGAATTCAATTTAATCTAATTTTTGCATACTCAATTTTAAATTGAAAGGTTTTCGAAGATATTTTTTTTCCCAACTTATCTTTCAAAAAAAAAAAAGTGAAAAATAATTAATTTATTTATTGTTTATGGGTAAGTAAAAAAAAAAAAAAAAAATAAAAAAAAGAAAAATTAAATTTACTAATAATAGCTAAATAATAATAAATAGAAAAAAAAATAAGTAAAATTTTCCGTGAAAATAAAGTTTTTTAAAAAATTTAATTATGACAAAAATTTGGAATATTGTGTTAAATAATGGTTTTTTCTTTTATTGTTAAGGATTTAGTGTTCAAAAAACACCTCATCTGTTAAAGAGAGAATTGTGAAGTGAATAAATTCGTAACTTCTAATTCAAAGGGTGTCTAAAATAGACGCTGTCATTAGAAGCATTTTAACCTCAATTTAGTTTTCTAAAAAATAAGGCTTTTTTATTTTTTTTGTTTAACTTCTTCAATTTCTTTTTTCAAAGAATTAACTTCCAATACTAAATTATAAATAATATTTTCTAAATGTTTGTTTCTTTCAGATCCATTCTTGTTTTCCAATTGCTGAAAAAGTGACAATAAATCAGAATTTTGATTAACATTTGTGTTTGTTGAAGAATTCAGAGAGACCTTTCTTTTTTGTATTTGCTTTGATAGTTGGTTATTCAAAGCAATATTTATATTATTACCAGAAAATTTTCTTGTAACTTGTTTTGGTGATGTGGAATTAATCTTGGAAAGTTCTTCAGCTGTGATTTCCTTTGTGTAATTCGATGGAAAAATTCCTGGCTTTTGATTCTTGATTTTTCCATACCACCATCCTCTTGGATCCTTTTTTAATACTTTAATTATAGCACCCTTTTTAAAGGTTAGTTGACCTTCACCCTTGGCAGTATATCCGCTGATTGCCCGGACATAGATTTTTTTTTTAGTTTTATCCCCATATGGATCATTTTTAAAAATGATGTCAAACTGGTTCATACAGGTGGTACAAATAGCTTCTTGGAATGTAGAATCTCCTGCACTTTCTAAAGGCGAGCTATTTTGTCTATAAATTAAATTGGGTCCAAAGACAACCGCTAAATTTTGAGCCGACATTCTATTATCTTTTTCATATTGAGAAACATTCTTTAAAAAATTAATTAAATATTTGTATGTTATATAGTTTCCTTTTGGTAATGATCTAATGATTTCACCAAGTTTTTCGTGAATATTTTGATTTGTTCTGGTATTAGCTATTGTTTATATATATATATGTGTGTGTGTGTGTGTGTGTGTGTGTGTGTGTATTATATTATATTTAAGAATTTTAGTTTTGTTTTTAGAATTAAAACAATAATTGATGGTCGATAACTAGAAAATTTAAATATATTCAAATGAAATATTTTTATATAAAATTGTGAATAATAAATTATTTTGTTTCAAATTTGTCCTTAGAACAGTAAAATCTAACTTTTTATTCATACACAAACAAAATAAAGATATTTTATCATTTTATTTTTAATTTACTTTTAAATGAGAATAAAAAATTTCCTTTCAATCTACTTTTTTCTTCTATTTCATTAAAATAAAGTTTTTTAATGAGAATGTCCACTTAAAAACAAAGGTAATGTGTATTGTAAAAATCTACTTGAGTTCGTTTTTAAAAATTAAAATGAGAGAAATTAAATAGGGATTTATTTTTTATCAAACAATGATAAAAAAAATATAAAAAATGAGTTTAACTTTTTTTATCATCAAAAGAACACAAAGAAAAATTTTGGTAAGAATCAAGTTGCTTTAAATTTCTTGAGAACCACTTTTTTCTTTTATAAATTGTTAAAAAACTATACAAATAATTAATTACATAAAAGAAAAAGAAAAAAGAAAACATTTCTTTAAATTTTGGAGTGAAATATTTTCAATATCCCAAATTTTGTTGACAAAACAGACACAACCAGTGGAACATAATTTTAAACAAGCTTCTTTCCTAACAAATTAAAAGATCTTTTGATTGTTCATTGCAAGCTTTTGAAGGAATTTAATAAATGCAGGAAGTGATCTTGGAAAAATTGAAAGGCAAAACAAAACATTTTTATTTTTTATTCTTTTTATTTTTTCCAAATTCCCTTTTTTACAGTTGTTTGAATTCCTTCAGCTCCTACTCTTCGTGTTTTTTAAAGTTATTGGAGGAGGAGAGAGGGTAAAAGAGGGTTAAAAAATAAGTAAAAGAATTGGTAAACTTGTTTGTGATTAGATCTTATGCT
The DNA here is from genome assembly GCA_027625915.1 of Anaeramoeba flamelloides. Lineage (NCBI taxonomy): Eukaryota > Anaeramoebidae > Anaeramoeba > Anaeramoeba flamelloides. Next base: position 12,716,209 of record JANTQA010000036.1, read on the forward strand.
GAACTTGTTCTGATTAGATCTTCAACTGAACCTAATCAAAGTAACCGAAGCAAACCGAATTTAAGTTAAACCAACCAAGTAATTAGAAACCAACTGAAAAGAACTGAATTGGCATTTACGTGCAATCTGTTGAGTAAGTACTTGAAATGAGTGAATGCTTTCGAGTCCATATCTTGTTCTTGTATTTTGCAAAAACAAGATTTGGTAAACTTGTATAAATAAAAAAAAAAAGAAAAAGGAAAAGGAAAAAGAAAAAGAAAAGCAAACGAACAAAAAAAAAATTACGAAAACCAATACTATTTCTTAAAAACTCGTAGTTTCATAGATGTTGCCTTGTCTGTAAAGTTCTAATTGAAAATTTAATAAAGTGACATATTTCATTTGATCTATAGTTGTTCAAATATTTAGAACTCTTTATTAAAACAAATTATGGTGTCGATCCAAAAAAAAATCGACATAAAAGGAAATAATCACCAACCTACTCAACACTTGGGGTACAAAAAAAAACTTTTTAAACAAGTTTTTACTTTATTTTTTTAACTCTTTCATTTCTTACTTTTCTTTCTCTTTTTCTCGTCTTTGTTTAGAAATTTTTTTCTTTTCCTTATTTAAAGAAAAGATATCCTGTGAGTTATAATCTTGCCTAAATTATAGTTAGGATAAAAAAACTCTAAACATAAATCGAGAGTTTCAGAAAGTTCTGTAGAGTGCATCAAGTGCCGTAGCGTGCTGTCAAGTGCCTAGCTTTTCCAGAATTCAAAAGAATTGAGTAAAATCTTTGATTTAACTCAATTCTTTTAAATTCTGAAAAACCTAATGGTGAAGTGCCGTCAAGTGCCTAGCTTTTCCATAATTCAAAAGAATAGAGAAAAATCTTTTGATTTTACTCAATTCTTTTAAATTCTGAAAAAGCTAACGGCGGTTTTTTTCACTTTTTGTTTTTGTTTCGAAAATCTATTGATTTTCTAATCAAAACAAAAATTAAAAAAAACCTAACTGCAAATAAGGAGGTAATTTTATTGAATCAAATCTCTTCAATAAAAAAAAAAAAAAAAAAAAATTGTATTTTTAAGCCTAATAACGCATATGAATATTATACAAATTCATCAAAATTCTAAATTTTTGAAAAAGTTAAAAAGTTAAAAGAATAGTAATAATACAAATCCATCCTATTTCAAATTTAAGCACTAAAATACGTGCTTTTTTACTATAAATGAACTAAAATTCAAATTTTTTGCACACAGATAAAACAGTTAAAATAATAATACTACACTTTCCTGAAGTTTGGAAATAATTTTGATTTTTGAAAAATATGTTAATCATTTTTTTGTTTTTATTTTTTATTTTCATTTTATTTTTTCCTTTACTGAACCTGTTTCATTCGATCTAAAAAATTTTTTCGAATGATTGATATTGATGTTAAAGTTAAGTTATTTTAAATCGAAGAACTCAAAACAAAATTAGTTAGTGATATCTAACCATTTTGATCAAACAATAATTGTTAATAGAATTTTTACAAATTTACCAGTACATTTTTTTTGTTTTTAGCTCTCTCCAAAATTTTATACAAAATATTGATTTATTTTGATTAATAATCATTTGTTTTTTGTTTTGTGTATATTGTAAAAGATAAGTAATTGTTAACATTTCAATTATTGAATGATTCTAATTTGGTATTTCTTCTTGAATTGATTATTTAATAAGTTTTTTTTTTCAAAAATTAAATTTCACACGTGTTAAAAATTTTGAATTGGAGTTTACTTAATTCTAATTTACAACAAAATTTAATTTTTTCACAAGAGTTTAATACGGGTACTTGGGATATAAATGGGGAAAAATTTTCAGTTCAACTTTGTTTTTTCTTAAACTAAGAAATTTCCAAGAAATAGATTGTAATTTTGGATCTCTATTTATTTTTTTGGTCCATTTTTATGCTATACATGGATCTATTTTACGTGAAAAAACCAATGATCCAAAATGAAATCCAGATTTCAGAATTGAAAAAACGAGAATGAGATGGAATTTTATCTCATTTAAATTTCAGATACTCTTAAGGAAAAGTAGAATTTATGTTCCAAAATTGTCTTTTAGAATTGGTTTGTGTAGAACTTGATATTTTCTCAACTCATTTTGCAAATATTGTGAGATTTAGTAATTTGTAGAAACAGTTTTCGTTTTTTAATTGGAAAACGAGAGCAATTAATTTTCATTTTTAAATTACATCAATTTTTTCGAAAAGTTTTTCTCTTTTCTTGTCTTTTTTGTATTATCATTCTTGAAAAAAATTGTCAAATCAGTTTTAATTGTCAAATGGTAGCGAAAAGGAGAATTTTTCAATTATTTTTTTGCTTATTTTTCATTGATTAATAAAGATGTCTCCAATTGAATTCACTCAAACTGAAATAACCACTCAGGAAAAATTATCAAATTGGTTTTGATTGTAAAATGGTAGTGAAAAGGAGAATTTTTCAAATTATTTTTTTACTTAGTGTTCACTGATCAATGAAGATATCTGAAAGTGAAATTCCTCAAAACTGGACTAATACCTATTGTTAAAATCTTAAATCCAATTTCACATGAATAAAAAAGCATTGCAATGAAAAAATCCCAAAAAATTCACTTTTACTTGATGTTGAAAATAAAAATTCAAATTTAGAAGATTGAACATGCTTAAATTTTGGTTTTATGTGATGTTTTGGATTTTGTTTTGATTCCAATAATCAATCTAAATTTTTGGACTTGGGTTTTAATTTTAACATGAACATAAAAAGACTTTATAAAATATTTGAAAATTCGAACTTTTACTACTGTTTTACAATTAAAACCGATTTGACAATTTTTTTCTGAAATGGTTATATTATGATCGTACATTAAGTGTGTGCGTGTGGGTTGGGAGAGTATTGATCCTCGTTATTAAATCAAAATAAAAACAATGTGACAGAAATTATCCCAAAATAATAAATAAAAAAAAAAAAAAAAAAAAAAAGATAAAACGTATGATTACCAATTGCCCTTTTGAAGTCATCGTATAGGCGAAATGTTAAAAGTGGTTCGTTTAACTCCCTAAAAAACAGTTTTAATAACCCTGTCACGACGTGTGGGTTTTGAACAGTTTCCAAATCGACAATTTCATCCTTGTTATAAAGCGATTTGATTCTCTTGATTTCATTGGACTCTCCAGAGACTCTAAAGAGCCCCTCCATTTGAAGTGCTTTCCTTTTTGGGTTTTCCAGATACTTGACTGCGTTTTCAACAATCGAGGGGATTTGAACGCCGTCTTTTCTTTTGCAAATTGCATTTTCAAGACTCCCTCCAAATAGTGGTGATGTTCCTTTCATTTTTTCAACATTAAGTTTTACATATTTTAGGCAAGTAAGTTTTTCTTCTTCGTTTTCCAAGGAGAGGTACCACCTTTGTTTTCATATCACAAAAAAGAAAAAAGAATAAAGAATAAAGAAAAAAGAAAAAGAAAAAAAGTAAAACTATTTTGTCAACGAGGTGGGATTAAGAAAAAAAATTATTTTTACAGCGAATTTTTGGAGTTTTCTTTCAATTGGTTTGTCAGATCAACCAAAACAATAAAGTCTTTTTTCAGTTGGCCATTTGGAAATTCGTCTGCCTGTGCATTTTTGAGTGAGACTTCAAATTCTGGTTTACGATCCTGGAAATTTTGTTTGGTGGACAAATTATAAAAAAAAAAATTTGGAGAAAGGAAAGTTAAAAGGGAAAAGGTGAGTTTTTATGTTTCAAATTTATGAAGATGAGAGGCCAAAATATTAAAAAAAAAAAATAATTGTTTTTGTTTGAACAACAAAACTTTGTTTGTTTTGGATGAAAAGATTTACATTTTTGTTTTTAAAAAAAAAGATATAGCCTCCTTTGAATTGACAAAATTTTTTTTTCCATTTCTTGACAGAATTCGTTCGATAAAACAATATACTTTTATAATCAGCAAGTCCAATTGGATTGTAGTTTGGAGCTTTAGACATAATTACAAAACAAAATCAGTAGTGTAAATGAACTAACAAAAAAGATTCAGATAAAAAAAAGTAAAAAATGAAAACTATTTTTCGCAATCTTTTTTTCGTTTTATCCTTTCTTTGATTTCATTTTTGATTTAAACGAAAATAGTTGGGAATTGTTTTGGTGTTTTATATCTTTTGTTAAGAACGATCAATCAGATTCTCAATTAAAGTAAATTGAAGAAAAACCCAGTTGATATGGTTCGAAAAGGTGTTTGTTTTTTTTTGTCTCAAGTGAAAAAGAGTTCCGAATTTAGTTGTCATAAAGTTAACATTTGAAATGGGAAAATTATTGTGAGACTGATCGAAATTTCGATTTGTTTTAAGAGCTTCTTGAAAAAATATTACATTGATAATTGTAATGAATAACTTTGGGGTAAAAAGTTTTCAGGCCTTTTGGTTGTAAAATACTAATTTTTTACTGGTTATCCAAAAAATTGCTGTAAAAAGCAAGAATAAGATTTTTCAAAATATGAATATATGTTGGTGATTGTTAATTGGGGAAAACGATGGGTGTTTTGAAGTTAACAGTTCGACTATTTTTTCTTGGGGCCAAAAATAGTGGCTCAATAAAAGATTTTTTTTCTAATAATTGTTATTTTTAAACACCAATTTTATCAGTATAGGGGAGACTATAATACCACTACAAGAGAACCTAAAGAATTATTTAACTCAACTTTAAACAAGTATTATTGCATTTTGATCAAAAATACTTTAAAATAATTCTAATACTGGTATTTGAATAATAAATGGGATTTTTTTTCACTTCATTTTTAATTTCTCTTTTTTAAGAGAACATAGATAGAGAACCTCTTTCTTTAAGAACTATATTTATAAAAAAAAAATATGGAAAAGGAAGTGAAAATTCTTTCCCATTTAAAATTTAAATACCAGTATAACTTTTATGTACCAAAATTTGAGATCTTTTGCATATTACACTTTATATCACCCAAACCTTAGCAACACTAAAAGCTATACTGGCCAATTCTTTTGTATAACTATAGGGCTTTAAAGTATTTTGATCAAACAAATTTTTTAGATGGAATATTTAGATGAATTTCTTTACTTTAGTAGTTTGTTTGTATATTTAATATTTATTAATTCTTACTTTTAACTTTTTTAATCCCAATTGAAACCAATCAAAAAAGATAACTTTTTGGGATACACATTCATGTAAAAAATCGAAAAATCGGGATTATCCAATTAATAAAAATAAACAAAAATAAATAAATAACAAAGAAAGTATCAAAGATATTATTAGCCATTAGGAATTATTATTTATTTTGTCATTAGTCACAAATATGGTAAATTAAGACTCTTTATTAAAAATTCTAAACAAAATATTTGAAATTAGGAAAGTATATTAAGTGCTGTAGAGAGTAATAGAGTACAACAGTTTTCTGAATGCTTTCTGTTTTATTTGTGAAGTGTTCTAGGTTTTTTTTACTTTAGAAATAAACCGAAAATTTATTAAAATTTTCGGTTTATTTCTAAAGTAAAAAAAACCTAACGAAAATCTATTGATTTTCTAAATAAATAGAAAACTCAAAAAAAACTAATGGAAATTTATTTTTATTTTTCGAAATAAAAAAAAAATTAATAAAATTTTCGTTTAATTTCTAAAATTAAAGAAAGCCAGATAAGCATTTTATAGAATTTAGATGAATTGAGTAAAATCAAAGGTTTATTTAATTCTTTTTAATTCTCTATAAGTTAACACTAGTTCTCTTGATGTTTTAATGATTATTTGTAAAATCTATTAGCTTTTATAAATAAATAGAAAATTCCAAGATAACTTAAAGTTAGTATATTTCATTTTACAAAACAAAATAAAAGTTTACAATATTTTCTTAAAAGTCAAAAGAATTTTGCAGAGAACAAATAATTTACTCAATTCTTTGAAATGTAAAAAGAAAAAGAAAAAACTCTTGGTTATAAGAGGAAATTTCCAATCTATTTCAGAATAACAATAAAAAAAAAAATACGTTTTTAAGAATTCATCAAAATATATTTTTTTTTTCATCTTCTTTTTAGACATCTTGGATAATCAAAATGAATAATACCAAGTTAAAAAATTATTAAGGATTCAAAGAAAAAATCAAAGAGAAAAAGAAATATCCCACTTTAATAAATATCACACAAATGAAAAAACATGATCAAATATCAAATGAAACTAAATTTACAAAAAGTGTGGTACCTGTTATGATTGTGGGTGTACTTGATTCAACAATAGAGTTGATTTATTTTTTCAATATTTGATCAATAACTTATTAATGTCTTTCCAAAGTCAGTCTGAATTTTTTTAGATATCAAATTTTGAAGTAAATATAGATAATTAAAAAGTTGAAAATGAGGATAAGAAAGTTTAAATTGAAAAAAAACAAAAAATTCTAAAATAAGTTAATTCCAGACTTAGTCTTGAGAAATAATCAAAAAAAATATATAATTGATTAGTGCAAATTGTAATTGTATTTTCTGAGAATTTTTGACATTTAAAGTTATTTTAGAAAATACTAAATTCAAAATCTTCAGTTTGTCTAAAATTTTTCATAAAAATAATCCAAAGGGATCTGATAGCTTAAGAATTAGACTTTCGAATAGAAAATTGTATAATTTTCGATAATTATGCACTTAAAAGAGTTAGATAATCTCATTAAATATTTGCTAACTGGGAATTTAAAAAAAAAAAAAAACCGTAAAATTTCCACAATTCAAACACTTTCAAAAATTTTCCCCTTCTAAGATCTGACAAAATGTGATTTTAATAAATCATAATTTTCATTTCAAATCTATAAATACAAAACAATTAATATAGCTGTTATAAAAATTTTTACAGTTACAAGTTTGAAATGTTTTGATTTTTTATTTTTATCTGAAAATTTCTATTGGGTCCTTTCCTTTGGTTAAAAATAATTTTCTGAAATGGATTAAAAAAATTTTGTAATATTTTTGAGTACCTAATACTAAATCAAAAAGTAACCAAATTGTGAAATATAATCAATCTCCAAAAATCAACAATCAAAAAACGGAATTTTTTAGAAAAAATTACCCAGGAGAGACTTAATTCCCATTGAAATGGCCAAGAGTTTTAATCATGAAAACAATGGTGTTAATCCCAAGTGTTGATCTTTCTAAACCCCTTTTCAAAAATTGTTACTCACCTGAAATAATAAATTGTAAAAAAAAATCAATTATACTTTAGTATTCAAGAACAATTAATAACTAAATATGATTTGTATATCACTTTTAAACCCTTCTAAATCTATAAAGGCCTGATACATTAAAAAATAAAAAAAATAAAACCAAAAACTAAAAAAAAGTGAGTCACAATTTTTGAAATGAGCATTACGGATTTTTTATTACTAAACTTTCACTGAAAAAAAGTTGAACAACAAGATTTTTTACGAATAATTAAATCCATTTTAAAAGACATTACATAGTCTCAATTTTCATAGTGATTATTTGTCTTTTTCCAAGTATCTTTTTTTCTCCACATGATCTCTCTAAAAAAAAAAAAAAAGAAAAAAAAAGAAAAAACAAGAAAAAAAAAAAAAATGAAAAAGCAAAACTAAAATTTGACAAAATTAGAAAGAAAAAGAAAAACAAAAGAAAAAAAAAATTAGAAAAAATGATTCTGATCCAACAATTTGAAAATATTTTTTTAAAAAGAATACTTGAATAAACCCTCAAAACAACTTCCAATTAACATTTTAAAGTGAGTCAAAATTTTTGAAAAATAGTTTAGCTTTTTGAGATCTCAGTAATTATTTTTTCATTTTTTTCTTTCCTAAAATAAGCTTTTTTTTTTCTCAAAGAATATTAAACAAATCCTTAATCTGTTAAATACAGCAACATTTTAGTACAATCAAAAATTGAATTTAACTAAATGAAATTGTTAATGCACCGAATAATACGATTCCATATATATTGAAGAAATTTGACTATTTGGATATTTAATATAAGAATAAATGTATAATTATTTTGTTTTAAAAATTTGAATTTTTTAAAATTGAGGAATTACTTTTGACTTTTTTTTTAAAAAAAAATTATTAAAAAAGTCGGTATGTTATATCATTTTGAAAATATTTAATTGTGACAAGCCAACTAAAAAAGGGTTTTTTGAGTGTCAGGGGGGTATTGAAACATAGAATTCAAGATTTAATTTACTAGTTATATAGTGAAAAGAAATCAAAACCAAAGTAAACTAGAGTTGGATCTTTCATTTTTTGAAATTTTTACAACCATTTTTTTTTTTTTTCATTAAATTTTATGTTTTAATAAATTTTCTTTGAATCTAGAAATATGTTTATACGAATGAGGAAAATTAATCCAAGAGTAAACCAAAATATAGACCAGAAAGGGTGTACACTTGTCTCAAAAATTTTCAAATTGAAGAATAAAGTACCGAATATTACCTTTTAATATAAATTTGTTGGAGTTAAGAATGAAAAAAAAAAAAAATAAAATTCACGAAAGCTTATTTTTGAAGATTTCTTTTCTTGGTCTTCTTAATTTGTGTGAATTCCAAACAATTTATAGCCTTGATTTCCCCCAACCTATTACTATTGATTATTTTGCAAAAACAATTATTTATAAATTTGTTTTCCAAATTCTTTTTTTCAGATAATTTTATCTTACCATAATGAAAACAAGGTATATTGATTCAAAAACTAAAATAAAGGGGTTGAATTCTAGGAATCAAAATACAGCTACAAACAGATTCAACCAAAATAAAAGAAAAATTTAAGAAAAAAATTCAATCAGAATTCAGAATTATTTTGAGTTCACATTTTAATGGAAAATAAATAATTATCAAATTAAACAAATTCATCCAATAAATAAATTTTTCGAAAGAAGATTTTAAAAAAATATCATATTTTCTTTAATCATATCTAAATTAAATAATTTAAATGAAAATATGACAATTTAGTCATTTTTGAAATTTCTTTCGAAATAAAAAGTAATTTATTTCAAAAAAAAAAATTGATAAAGTTTTTCCATAAAGAATTAAAAATAAAACTAAGTAAAAACTGAGAAATTACTTCAAATATTACCGATAAAATGAAAAAAATAATTTTTTTTTTTTCCTTTTTTTTTTGGTATTTTGAACAAGTTGAACTCCTCCAATAAAATTCACACAATATTGACTGTTGTCATTTTTAAATTTTGAAAAACTAATAATTTTGTATTAATATATTAGGTAGATGAAATTAAAATATTGTTTTAGAAACATTGGTCTACAGAGATGTCTGTGTGATTCGTCTAGAATGGGATATGAAATGATTTGAAAATTGAATTCTCGAATTTGTTAATGCAAATTGAACAAAAAAGATTTGATGATTTTTTTGAATTTATCAGAAATGAAATCATCCCTTGAGTTCATTTGATCACTATCCCAAATAAGATCATTATTATTGAATATGAGTCAAAAAAGGGCGGGAGTGGGACTTTATCTATTGAGATCTGGAATAACTATTAAATATTCAAAATTTTTGGAATTGGAAATTTTGCATGATCAGATTCTTAGTTGTTAATAAAAACCACAACCCAACCCTCTTTGTTCTAACTCGATTTTTTGGAGGATTTTATTGGAAACTCGATAATAGTTGTCTCTTCGAACAAAAAGTGTTGCTAACTGGAAAACACTATTAACTTACAATTAGAAATTCTATCTACAAAATTCCAAATTCCAATAATTTTGAATATTTAATAGTTCTTCCAGATCTCAATAGATAAAGTAGACACACTCCCACCCTTTTTTTGACTCATAGTCCATAATTATGGAATTTTTTTGGATATACCCTAAACATTTAACGGGGGATTTTATTTCCGATAAATTCAAATAAATAAAGTTTAAATTATGTCTTTGTAGTCCAAAAAGGAAAAACAAAAATCGGGGTGGCTTTCGTTTTTAATTGTTATTCAGAAAGTATAAAGTTATTTTCAAAACGAATAATATTTTTAGGAAAAAAAGTGAAACGGGGTTTTTCATTGGGAAATTTTAAAAGAACCTAAAAAAGAAAGACAAGATCAATACAAAAAAGAAACACAATAACTTTAAATAATAAATTGTTTAATTATTTCCAATTAACCAAACAAATATAATTTTGATCACCTTACTGAATAAAATACAGGTGTGTGGTTTTAGAGATCTCAAAAATAGTCAATTTTTTCAACAAATTTCTAATAACAAGATCTATCAAAGAAAAGCTACATACCAAAAAGAGAGTATTATAAAAAAATGATATTGTGTTGAATCTTTCATTTTGTCCTTAAATCATTTAATTTTTTTTTTATTGTGAGATGTTATTTTTAATTTTTAGTTACTTTGGGCAATCAGATTCTATTAGGGTTATCAATTATAAATATGATTGAACTATTTGTTTTGAAAATCATCAAGAAAAATGTTATGAAAATACATTATTTCAAAAATTCTAATATTGGTTTAAAAGTTACAATAGAGCAGTGAAAAAAATACCGGACATGAAAAAAATCCCTGAAAAGATTTTTAATTGTGAATATTAGTAAAATTATTGTGTAATTTCATTTATGTACAATAAAATTCCTTTTTTAAAGAATCAAACTTTTTCAATTATAACCCCCCCACTTATTAGAATGAAGATTGATGAAATCACACTTGTTCAAAAAACCATTCAATCAATCAAAAAACAAGAAGAAAAATTATCATTTTCAAAACTCTAGTAAACCTCAATAAAACTCGATTGTTTTTCAAAAAAAGTTGATCAACATATGGACTATCAAGCAATTACTCGAGTATTCTAGAGACACCTTACTTTGATGGACTTTAGGAAGGTTTATTACTAATCTCATAAAAAAATTGGTTATTTAAAATAAGGATTTCATTGAAATTAGACAAAAATTTTACTAATACTCACAATTAAAAATCTTGTCCGGGATTTTTTTCATGTCCGGTATTTTTTTCCCTACTATACTTTAAGTTTTGTCAAACGAACTCAATATTTTGAAAATTTTTATTGCAAATTTTCATTTATTACTTGAAAAATGATATTTTTAATTTCTCTTTTTATTATCACAATTTACTATTTGTTTCAAAATAAAGGGAACAAAATTTTCATTCAGCTTTCCTAAAAAAAAGATTTTTAAAATCATATATCATATCATTTTTTAAGAGTGTATTTTGTTTAAATTTCCAATTTACCTTTTAGAATTGTTGATTTTATGATGATTTATTTTAAATCTAAGAAAGTTTTTTTTGGAAAGCTGAATGAAAATTTTGATCTTTTTGTTTTACAATTAATAGTATTATAAAGTTGTTTAAAATAATTCTAATTAACTCTATTTTTGGATCTTTTTAGACCGAATAATAAAAAAAAAGATAAATTTCAAAATGAAATACTTTTCAAAAAAATAAAAATTAAAACAACTCTTAAGATCAAAGAAAAAGAATAATTTCAAGCTCCATCAAAAAGCTTTTAAGAAATTAACCAAACTGAAATTTCATTTTTTTAATAATTTATTTTTGTTGAAAAAGAAATACATTTAAATGACTATTGGAAAATCTAATAGACAATTCCGAAAAAAAGGAAGAAAACAAAAAGCCGATCCATTTTTAAAAAAAGTTTGGTATGATGTTAAAGCACCAAACATTTTCAGAGAAACTCAAATTGGAAAAACATGTGTAAACCCAACTGGAGGTGGCAAAACTTCTGAACAACAATTAGACAAGAGAATGTTTGAAGTAAGCTTGGGTGATCTTAATAAAGATGAAAGAAAATCCTACATGCAATTTAAATTCCGTGTCGAGCATGTTTCTGGTACTAACTGTTTTACGAACTTTTATGGAATGAGATTAACAAACGACAAGGTACAGTCGCTTGTTGTTAAATACCACACTTTAATTGAGGCAGTTGTAAATGTAAAAACTACTGATGGTAATTATTTTCTTTTTTTCCTTTTTTTTTTCTTTTTCTTTTTCTTTTTCATTCAAAAAGATATTTTTTTTTTACTTTTGTTTTTTCATTTTTATAATTGTTGGAAAGAAAAAAAAAAGAAGAAAAACACAATAATAAGAAAAAAAGAAAAAGTTATTTAATTCATGTTAAAAAGAAAATTTACTTCTTTTTGATTTGAAATTTCTTTTTTTTTTTTTTTTTGTTTTGTTGCTTTATTTTTTTTTTATTTTTGATGAAATAAGAACTTTCAAAAATAACAAAACATTTCTTTTTCACATGAATTTTTTCTCTTTCTTCATTTAAAAACTTTATCAAAAAATATTCACCCTCTCCCATTCGCTTTCCAATTCTCATTCAACACAAACACAAAAAAAACAAACTTATCAATTTCTTACCGATTAATTGAATAGGATACACCGTCAGAATCTTTTGTATTGGATTTACTAAAAAAGATCGAAACCAAGTCAAAAAAACATGTTACGCACAAAGCTCCCAAGTAAGAGAAATTAGAAGAAGAATGGTTAACATCATGATCAAGGAATCTAACTGTACATTAAAAGAATTGACCCTCAAGCTTATTTCGGAATCCGTTCCAAAGGAAATCACAAAGCAGTGCCAAAGCGTTTTCCCACTACAAAACGTCTATCTTAGAAAGATGAAAGTCTTAAAAACACCAAAGGTTGATGTTGACACAATTCTTAAATTACACGGATTTGAAACTAAGAAAAAAAAAGAAACTGGAAAGAAAGTAAATAGAAAAAAAAAGAAGAGAGGTGGTAATAAAAAGAAAAAAAATTAATTTATTAATTAATAAATTAGTTTTTATTTTTTTTTATACAGAAAAAAAAAAAAAAGACTAAATTCAGCGAATATTAATTCCATAATGGATTTTTTTTTTTTCCTTTCTTATTTGTTGTCTTTTATTTATATACACATATTATGATTGATGATTATATTTTAATTCATAAATTTTAAAGATCTTCAAATATTAAAATCTTTTGCACTCTATTGAGATGTTTTTTTTTTTATTTTTTTTTATTCTCATACAATTTGTTACAGCCGTTTCAATCCTACCATAAAAATTTAGAATACATACAGGTCGGTTGTCTCTTTTAAAATTGTCTTTTAGGAAATTGAAAATTCAATTTCTCTCATTTCAATAGATAAAAATTTTAGTTTTTGTTGGATCATATTGCAATTTGAAAAAAGTGTTTACTTTTTTTTTTAAGACATTTTCAGAATTAAAACTTTTTTAATGTTTTGTGTTTTAATAAAGTATGGACTTTATTTAAAAAAGTGCTTTCCTTCAGACACCATCCTCTAACTCATATTTACTGTAAAGTGCATAATAAAAAGATCAAAATTTTCATTCAGCTTTCCGAAAAAACCATCTCTCAATATTTAATACCAATCATCAAATTCCCTTAATTCTAAAAAGGTGAATTATTAATTGAAACTTGTTTTTAGAAATATTAAAAGTTCGAAATGTAACATGATTATTAAAATCTTATTTTGGAAAGCAGAATGAAAATTTTGGTCCATTTAATTTGAAACAAATAGTAAAGATTGATACTCTCTTAATTAAAATAGAACATTTCCCAAAATGTTTAAAGGCCAATACCTCACTTTATTAAAAAAAGAAAACTGTCAAAAAGTTACAAGTCTGAAAAAGTTATCGCATTATTAAAACAACTTTATTTGGAATTTTTTTTATTTCGGAGCAAATAAAGATCAAATAGAATTTTAAAAAAAGCGTAAAATTCACGGAAATCACAAAAGCTTGAAAGTATTTTTTCATGATTTTTTCCAAACTGTTTAAAACCCAGATTGTTACAATTTTTGAAATTGAAGCTATTGAATCAATCTGATTTTTTGATATAACCTAAATATACCTACCGTGAAATTTTTAAAATATAATAAATTGATTTTCTGTCTCTTTTTAGGACCACCTTGATGTTATTTTCTCTGAGGGTTGGAATAAAATTCTAAAAGTAAACAATCATTTAATTGGTTATTTGGTAAGGGACTTGAAAATCATAAAAAATCTTCTAGTAAAATTAATAGCAAATTCAAAGAAACTTTACAAAATCTTGAAATTGAAAAATCCAAAGTAAAAATCTGATTATACTAAAATAAAATTAAGTTTAATACCTGTTTCGGGAATAAATTATTGTTTTTAATGGTTTTATCCAATTTTCTCATTTTGGAAAAAAATCTTTAAAATTCAACTATTTCTGAATTATTTTTCAAAAAAATTATATTCTTTGAAATAAGAAAGAAATCTTATTTTCAATAAAGGGGGTGTATTAAATAACACTTTAAAAATAAAACCACTAAGCTCAAAAATAACAAAGTATAAAAAATTTAGTTAATTTCAAAAAAAAATTACAATAATTATTTGATACTTTAAAAAAATATAATTTTTTAATTCAAATAATAGTTTAAATCAATTTTTTCTTATTATTGAAAAAAAAAAAAAATAATAATTTGAGAAAAAAAAACCAAACAATCAAATTAAAAATTCTCCTAAAATTATTTTTTAAAACCAGGAAAATTCAACTTATAATCAAAAGAAATATTTTTTATTTTGATTATATATAATCAATAATTAATAAACCAATCTTAATTTTTTCGGTGAGTTGGATTGCGAAAAACCCAAAGATTAAATGTATCAATAGACTTTACAATTATTTTTCAATTTTTTTAAATGATTTTTTAACAAATATAATTTATTCTATTGTATATATCTAATAATATATATATATATATATATATATATATATATATATATATATATTATCAAATCACTGATTTTAATACTAATAGTTCCTTGTTTACAACTCTGAATAATTGAAAAAGAATTTTACCAATCCTTTTATATTTCAAGAAAATTTGTTGAATATATGTAAAAAAATAAAAATGCGATTTTTTTATTTGGATTTATCCCTCATTTCCTCTTAGAAAAAATTTAACCATTAGCTATACAGCCAGTTTCACTTTTATGGCACAAACTTACAACGAAATTTAAGGCACAATAAAAATCTCAAATTAAGGCACAAAATTCAGATTCTAGTAAAATAAATTGTAAAAAAAAAAATTCTAAATTTTGTACCTTAATTTGAGATTTTTTTGTGACTTAAATTTCGTTGAAAGTTTGTGCCTTAAAAGTGAAACTGACTGTACATATTTAGATGTTTACAGATGATTTGATTTTGTTTATGAAAGGATCATTGATAGATTTCAAGTTTCAATTAGAAAAAATCTTTAAAATCTTAAGAGATTTCGGAATGAATCCTAATAATGATAAAACTAAAAAAACTTTAATTCCAAATAAAAATTTATATCTTGGCATTTGACTGGATAAAAAAACCATTTAAAGTTTAACCTTGATAAAGTTAATAACAATTTCAAAAAATTAATTAATATCTTATAACAAAAGAAATTTTCTAATGGATCAAAAATTAAGTTTTTTAAAGATGTATTGTATAGTCAACTATTATATGGATTAGAAATATTTGATTTGACAAAAAAAAGATTTGAAAGATATTGATATTTGGAATATTAAAAAAATTACAAAATTTTTGTTAATTAACCCACAATAACCTTACTTATTTATAAAATGAAGCCAAAATTGATCCTATCTGAATAAGAATATCTAAAAGAAAATTTACCTTAATAGAAAATTTTAAAAACCCTTGATTTTGATGAATTCATTAATTATCCCCCCCCTCCTTTTTTTTAGAGAAAAATAATTTGAAAAAATTAACTAGTAATCAAATAACTTAAAAGAATTAGCAATTGAATTGGAAAAATATTGAATAAAACAATTCGGAAATAACTCAAGTTGTAAACTTTGTTAGTTTTTTTTGAGTTTTCTGTTTTTGTTTTTGGAAAATCAATAGATTTTCGTTTTGTTTTTTTGAGGTTTTCTATTTTATTTTTGAAGTTTTCTAGGTTTTTTTGATGTTTTCTATTTATTTAGAAAATCAATAGATTTTCCTTAGTTTTTTATTACTTTTAGAAATAAACCGAAAAATTAGTAGAATTTTCGGTTTATTTCAAAAAGTAAAAAAAACCTAGAAAAGATCACAAATAAAATAGAAAACCTCAAAAAAAAAAAACTAGAACACTTTACAAATAAAACAGAAAACATCAAGTAAAATAGGGTACTTTATGTTAGTTTTTTTTTAATTGTTGAAATGAACAGTAAAATTTAAAAATTTTTGGTTTTGTTCAAAAATTAATAAAAAACACAATGGAAGTGTCAGTAAAGTGCCTATTTTTTTTTAAATAAAGAGAACTCAAAAAAAAAAAGTTAACGGCGGTTTTCCAGAATTAGAAAGAAGTTATACATACCTAGGATTTTACCCAATTCTTTCAAATCTTGATTAACCTAATGAAAGTGGATAGTTTCTATTTGGACATGAAAATGAGAATTTATTATATATATATATATATATATTAATTATTTTTCTTCTTCTCTTTTTTTATTTGATGATTTTTCTTTAATTGCTCCTTTCTCTAAATAAATAAATCAATAAAAAAAAATAGAAAATTAAAGGCATTTTCAAAAAAGCAGAGCATTTTTTTTATATTTCATAAAAAATCATCTTTATTAGTGGATATATTTATTAATTGAAAACACAAATTCAGTTTAATATTAATACCGATTGAATAAAAGACTAGGTGTTTATTTCTAAATCAACTTGTTCAAATATTTCTCAAAAATGAAAAAAAAAAAATGAGTAATTTTTTTGGAGAGAACAATGTAGGACAATTTCAATAAAACAAATGGAAATATGGAAAGGTTAAAAATAATTTTTTAAACAATAAAATGTATTTATGTATTTTTAATTCTATTTGATATTTTTTTGAGATGAAACAAGTTATGAAAATGATTTTTTTTCGATCAAATAGAAAATAATAAACACCAATTTTCACTCTTGAAAAATATCAGATAAAATTGGGATCAGAAAATTAAAAATCTTTTATTTATGTAATACAATACTAAGACAGAAATTGAATTATGATCAAGAATCGAGAAATGGTTTTCGATAATTTTGTATATTTTATTACTTTTTTGAAGTTTGATTTTAATAAAGATATTGTAAAATAAATTTACCCCACTTTCTTGGAGATAGATTACATTTTTATTATTTTTCTTCTTATCTTTTTTTTTTTATTTTATAAATTTTCTTTCATTACTCCTTTATCTAAATAAATAAATAAATAAATTACATAAGATTAAATTTTATACCTCCTTTGAAATTTTCTTGTGTGATTATTTACAGATATTTAAGAATTTAAGTTCAAATATTATCATTTATTTGTAATTTTTATATTATCCAACAAGCTTCTTTTTAAAAAATTCAAAATTTATCCTTTTTTTAATCATAATTTTTTTTGTCTATAGTAGTGAAAAAAAATATCTGGTATGAAAATAATCCCTGTCAAGTTTTTTAAGGGTGGATAATAGTAAAATTTTTGTTTAATTGTAAATATTTAAAATCGAATCCTTTTTAGAAGAACATATTTTGTTATGAACCTAAAAATAATTATACGTAAAGTTCATTAAAGTAAGATTTCTATAGAATACTCATCTAATTGTTTGATAGAATAAGTGGATCTACTTTTTTTTTCAAATTAAAATATAATTTTATTGAGGTATACTAGAGTTTGGGGAAATGATAATTTTTTATTCTTGTTTTTTGATTGGTTGAATAGTGTTTTGAACCAGTTTAATTTAATTAGCATCGTTCTATTAAGTGAGTGAGTTATAATGTTAAGAATTTGATTCTTAAATACAGTCATTTCCACTTTTATGGCACAAATTTTCAACGAGATTTAAGGTACAAAAACAATCTCAAATTAAGGCAAAAAATTGAGATTCTAGTAAAATAAATTGTAAAATAAAAAAATTCCAATTTTTGTGTTTTAATTTGAGATTTTTTTGTGCCTTAAATTTCGTTGAAAGTTTGTGCCTTAAAAGTGAAACTGACTGTAAAAGAAATTATTAATCAACGAAAAAAACATTTTTCCTAAAAGTAACAATTAATAATGGTTTCCTGGCCTTTTTTTTTCATGTATAGTATTTTTTTTTTCACTACTATATTTTAGTATTTTACAGTGGATAATATGTCATGGTATGAACTTAAAATCATATTCTAGAAATCAAAGTAGGTCCAAAAAAGGAAATTTGACTTCATCATAGATTATATGATAGGTATTAAAATGACATAATATATATATATTTTATATAAAAAATTTTATGATTTAAAGATGAACCAAGATGACTGTGAATTCTTTTTATTCAATAAGTTTAATATTTTATTTAATGGTAATCCTAAAATGGAAAGTGAAGTAAAAATTTTAAAACATTTATTTGAATTTAACTGTAATGTAAGAAGTTTTTTAATGAATTTGTTTGTCATTTTATAAAACTAAAAGGAACCAAAAAATGTGTATTATTTTTAATCATCTATTTAAAATTTTAGTGTTCATACATCTATATCAAACCAATTTAGGTTTACCATAACACGATTAACATTGATATTAGAAAATTAATTTCTATGTCTTATAAATTTTCTATGCAGTGTTGGGATGGTGTTAACTAAAATCGAAAACCACAAATTGGGAGGTAATAGACTTCAACCACAGAAACAATTTTTATTTTTTATACAAATAGGAATATTTTTCCAATTTTGAGGTTCCATTTTATTGGAAACTGAATTATTCAAACCATCCTTTTAACAAAATAATTTTCTATTTTTATAAATTTAGGAGTATGGATGGTGATTTTAAAAAAAAGTTTAAAACTATATTTTTTTAAAAAGTTTTTTTTTGAAAAAAGTGAGGACTTTTTTTTTTTAAATTCATAAAATTAAAACTTTTTACAAAAAATAAAGTTTTTACAAAACTAGGTATTCTTTTTCATAAATACCATTTTTTTTTTTTTTTTTTTGACTTTTCTCTTTTTTTAAAATGAAATAAATAAACTTTTGAACACGAGGTAGATGTTGGTATGAGTAGAAAAACAATTGTAAAATTATTGGTTAAATACTTTTTTAAATCTTTATTTTTTTGAAAATTTTAATGTAAGGTTCCCGATTTTACTAAAATAACAAGAGAAGAAATATGTTTTCAAAATACAACACTTTTTTATATTATTCATAATTATTTGTAAAAAAAAATAAACTTTATCTAACGAGAAAGTGAAAATTTTATCAAGTCTGAGTTGAAAAAAGTGATTTTTAAATTTTGTGATTTTTCATTGGCTCTGTGAGAAAGATATTTGAAGTTTTTGCAAGTGTTTTTGATCAAAAAATATCTACAAAATAGCCAAAAATTAGGAATTTTCTTACTTAATGTTCTGGAAAAAAGGTGTGTCTCAGTTTTTTATTGGTGACATTAATAGAACCAGAAAATTCCAAAGTAAGATCAAGTAGTAAATGAATAAACCAATAAATAAAGTCAAAATAGAGGATTTAATATAATAATAGTATTTTTAAAATTATCTTTTGAAATGGGTTTTTTTTTTGAATAATCAATTATTATCAAAATTTGTACAAAAAATTGAACTATATTTGAGATCTCCAAAAGAACCAACAAATTTGATAGGAAAGTAGATTTAATTTGTTTTTGTTGGACTGATTGTAAATAATATAATGAATTGTTATTTGGAGTTAATTGGTTTCTTCTTTTTATTGATTTTACTTATGATTTTTGGTTCAATTAATGTTCCCAATTAATGATAGTGTTTCACTTTTTTTTTCTTATTATACTTTTTTGCACATTCGTTAATTGATTTGTAGGTTTGGTTTTTTTATTTTTATAATGGTTATTTATTTTTTTGGTGAAATTAAATTGTTTGTCTTTTTTAAAATTAATTTCTTATTCGTTGAAATATTTATTAAATTTTATATTGAATTTCACTAAATAAGTTAAGTTTTGAAAATGGCTTTGTGGCGCAATGGCAGCGCGTCTGGCTTCGAACCAGAAGGTTGTAGGTTCGAGTCCTGCCAGGGTCGTTTTTTTTTTACTTTTTCATTTCTGATCAAATAAATGGTCTTTTCTCTTTGTTTTTGAGTAACTCTTGGTTGTTTTTTTTCTCAAAGTTAATATATTCCTTATTTTTACATCCATTAAACCCTATTTAAACAACACCATTTATCAATTTAGAAATAAGAGTTATCATTTTTAAAAGAAGTTAATTTTCAGTAAAAAAGATCTTTTATCCTTTTGTTGTATTTTTGGATCAAAAAAGAAAAAGAAAAATTTACAAAAGAGTTTGCATACTAACAAGATAAATAAACCTATAGAAATTTCCGAGAGTTTGTATAAACAAATAACATTTCAAAATTAATCTTATTTTATAAATCCAATAAAAAGAAATCAAATATTTAATTGTTTGACGATCAGGAACAACCGATTATTTATTAGATTCGCAATATATCTTAAATTTTTTGAAATTAAAAAGATTGGGTAATTTTTTTTACTTTTAATTATTATGATTATCAAGGGTATAACCAATGAAAGATTAATTATTTAAACTCAATTATATGAGAATGTTATTTGATTTTTTTTACTGGAATTATTCATTTAAATTCATTTTATTTGTTTGAAAATATTTAAAAATTTTCATCATCAATATTTTTGGAAATTTTTGCGATATCAGCAGCGAAAGTTTTCAAAGTCAAAAATTAATTTATGAATAAAACAAACATGTTTTTTTTACGCTTTTTGTTTATTTTTTCAAAAACTTAAACTACCAATTTGGAAGAAAAAATGTCTATTTGTTTCAAAGACAAAATATATTTCAAAACTAACATCTTTCTTGTTTTAGATTGAACAAAGTACGAGCTACACAATAACAAATTTGGAATGTATCAAGAGGAATAACTAGATGTCAAACAATGTTCTCTCATCATTTTTTTATTATTTCTTTTTTCAAGGAAATGACCGAAAAAAAAAATTTCAAGCCTAATGGTTACTCCCATGGTATGAACTCCAACAACAATTGCCTTGGGTATTCAAAAACTGGCAATAGCGACAACCCGAGCCCGATTCCTTTTAATTTCAAGAAGGTGGCGTGTGGCTATCAAACCTCTGCTTTTTTGGTAAGTGATAAAAAGGACAAAGGTTATTATAACACGATTGTCTATAACCAAGGCACCAAACAAGAATTTAAAATGGAAAAAGAAGTCAAAAACATTTCTGCGGGTTGCTACCACATTCTTATCCAAACAGTTGATCATGTAGTTTATGGTTTAGGGCGTTCAAATCGTCACCAATTAGGTAATCAAGAAGCAAGACTCGAAAAGCCAACAAAATTAAATTTTTTTGAGAACCAGCCCTTCTTCGTGAAGAAGGCATTATCTGGTGGCGACTCAAGTTACTTTTTGTGTTCAAACAATGATCTTTATATGGTAGGCCAGACCCAGTTTGGCCCACATTCCGAAAGCCCCAAATCGAATATAGATTCCTTCAAGCCTGTTCTCATTTCCAAAGACGTTCATAAAGTGTACCTTGGTGTCTATGGCTTCCATTGCTTTTATACAAAGACAAACGATAACAAATTGTATGCAAGAGGTAACTGCCATAAAGGGCAGCTTGGCATTAATGCCATGAAGGATAAGTTCTTGGTTGAAAAAAGCTGCCCTGGCATTAACTCTAATGAGATCGTCGCAATGTCTTTAGGCCACGAGTACTCTTGTTTACTTCTTGACAAGCTAAAAGGCAATGGCAACACAGTCTATGGCTGTGGTTCTGTCCATAACGGCAGTGGTGGCGAATCGAGCGTCTGGAAGATCGTTCAGGAACTGAACAACAAAAATGTTGTTGATATTAAGTCCGGGTGCTGGAACACTGTAGCTAGAACATCTAATAACGATATTTGGGTTTGGGGAAGTACTTCATATGTAATTGTCATTTATTTTTTCTTCTTTACGTTTTTTTAACTTTGTTTTACCTTTTCTTTTTTGTTTTTGAACAACTTTTTTCCCGTTTTTTCTTTTTTTCCCTTTTTTTCATTTTTGCCTTTGTTTCCTTATTAAATGCATTTCACGTTTTTTAAAATTTTCTCTCTTAGTTGAAATCAGAATGTGGACTACCAACTTAAATCTAAATTAAAAACATTCAAAAAACACTCACGAGATTTACAATTCTGGAATAGAACGATTTTAAAAAAAAATTGAAACAGGTTTAAAATTAAACACCATTTTTTATTGGAAACCTTAATTGGGTAACCTGAAAATGAAAAGTAAAATCAATTAAAAGAAGAAAATAAATGAACTTCAAAGAATAATTCTGTACTGGTATTTTACTAATAAATGGGAAAATATTTTTGGTTCATTTTCCAAATTTTTCTTTCCTAAAGATAGGTTTTTCAATGAAGTAGACTGAAATTTAAAAATTCTTTTTGAAAAAGGAATTGAAAATCAAGTGAAAATTTTTCCCATTTGCATTTAAAATGCCAGTATATTATATTCAATCAAATCAACAAAAACTAATTTAAGGGTCTAGTCATTTACCGTGAATATGCTCCATACTCAAGGTGCGAACTTGAAAACCAAAAAGGGTATTGTGAAATAGCCCTTCTTTTGGTTGACAAAATTCAAATAACAAAAAAAAAAAATTTATTGGATCTCTTTGGCAAAATTCAAATAACAAAAAAAAAATTACATTGGATCTCTTTGACAAAAAATTCTAAATAAAAATAAATTTAAAAGATTTCTCAATTTCAAAAAATCAAAATTTAAAAAAAAAATTCATCTTTTCTCATTTTCTATTTCCAAATAGTTAAATTTCTTTAATTTGTAACAAATTGCTTTCTTGAATTTCGCAATCAATTTAATTTGATTGAATCTGATTTGTGGTTATTTTGTAACACTCTAAATTTGACCAAGTAGGGATTATGTAATATTCTTACGATAAAAATAACTCATTTAAAAAATTGGGAAAATAAAAAAAAAATCACCGAGATCTCAAAAAGCGCTAAAGATCGACACTTCAAAACTGACAAAGTTGTTTTCAAAATTGTATATTCTAACCATTCTAATTGGAAATTGAGTGTCACTCTTTGGCGCTTTTTTCTAAAAATGACCTCATCTTTAGTTGTTGATTTTTGAAGATCGATCATACATCATAGGTTGGTAGGTTTTTGGGTTAGGTGTTAGGTCCTCATAAAAATTACTAAAAAGTTTTTTTCCATTTCAGAAAAAAAAATTTCGCCGTATTGACTTGACCCTTAAATCTACTTTTTTATCGAAATCGGATGACTTGATTTTGGTGATCTCAAAAATATTCAAATTTTTTCATCATAGATCGATGATTGATCCATCAGAGAAAAGCCCCTTACTTTAAAATAATAAACTCCATTTCACTCAAAGAAGACCACCCAAAAATAAAAAAGTAACTTTATTTTTAAGAATCAACCAAACTTAGATTGTTTAGAAATATGAGAAATAATAAACTTCGTATTAGAATTTATAATCATAAAAGAAAAGCCTGAAAAAACCATAAATTTCAAAAAAAAATAAAATAGTAAAAAATTTTTTGGGTACTTTTCATTGGAACGTCTTGGCAAAATTCTCAATTCCTTTAGGAAATTAAAATTGTTGACAATTAGATCTTTAACTTGTAAATGTATGAATTTAAAAAGAACATACAACACCTAACTTTTCTTAATGTTAATTTTGAGTTTCAAACATTTTTTTTTTCAAATTTAATTTTTAAAAAAAATAATAAAAGAAAAGAAGAAAAAAAAAAAAAAAAACTAAAATTACGAAATGAGAAAAAATAATTTTGATCTAAAATTTGAAATTTTATTTTGAGAAGAATAGTGAATTAAACTGATAGAATGTATTCTATTTCTTCAATAAAACTGGTCCTCTTTGACTGAAAAAGAGTTTCTAATAAAAAACTATTGTTATATTGTTGAATCTACCATTCTGTTTTTCTTTAATTATTTATTTTTTCTTTTATTAATGGATCTTACTTATCTTTGAATTTTCAATAACATTCCCCAACTAAAAATTGTGTTGTACTTATTTTCCTGTTTCACTTTTTTTCCCCAAATGGAAAGGTCTGTTTTTTGAGATACTATAAATAATAGTTAGCTGCATTTTTTCGCAAAAGTTGAAGAAATTAAATTAACGGAGTAAGTACATTTTACAAATTTTGAGTACCATCATTAATGTAAAACTGAATTATTCAAATCATTTCGTTAACCAAATATATTGATATTTTAATAAATACGAAAATGAAAGATATCCTAGAAAAATATATTTTCAATACCAACTAAAAAATGGAATTCAAAAAAATGAAAAGATTGAGCTTGAAAAAATAAATAAAAATCAATTATTTCAAGCTCTTATCTGTAAAATTTGGTACAATTACTTATTCTTAATTTGGTTTTATTTTAAATTCTTCATGGAATTATGTTTTGAAAAATTTTTCAGAAACAAATTACTTTTTATTTCAAAAGAATTTCCAAAATGAATTTCCCAAATCGTTTTTATTTAATTCATCTAATTCTTAATTCTGGTTCAGAAAATAGGATATTTATTTGAATTCCTCTTCAGAAATAATAATTTATTGGAAAATTTCGTTTGATATTATAATTATTTATTTTTAATTGAATTGAGAAAACTAAAAATTATTCTGAATCTAATTGAAATTTTTTTTCTAAATTTTTCTTTTATTTTGGGTTGAATCTTTTGTAACTGTTATTTTAATTCTGAGAATTCAACTCCTTTGTTTTCATTTTTGAAATAGTATTCTTTATTTTGGTTTGGTTTGATAAAAAGATTTGAAAAAAGAAGTTTTAATTCAAATTTGAAAAAAATAATGTTTTGTAAAATAATAATAAATAGTAATGGGAAGAGAAATTCAAGTTTAATGAATTGTTTGTATTCATCCAAATTAAGAAGATAAAGAAAAAAAAATTTCGAAAATAGGTTTTGAATTTTTTTTTTGTTCCATTTTTGATTTCAACAAATTTATTTGGAAAGGTGATCTTTCTTGTGTTTGGTCTTCTAAAAGAAAATATTTGTTTCAAATATTCAACCTTTTCTGGTCATATTTTTTTGGTTTACTGTTTGATTAGTTTCGCTCATTCGTACAAACACATTTCGTAGATCCAAAACCTGATTTTAATAAACCCAAAAATTTAATTCAAAAAAAATGTTCAAAAAATTGAAAAATGAAAGATTCAACTCTGAATTACTTTGTGTTCTGATTTCTTTTCATAAATAGAGCATCGAATGATGCTTTGGTTTCAAATTTTCAATATCTGCATGGTAATCAAAAAATATTTTTCAGTAATGTTTACTGCAATAAAAAATTTTTCAAATTGTAAAATGTACTTACTTCCTTAACTTTGAAATAGTTACTGAAAATGAAAAAACGAAAAAATAGTAAATTTTTGGTATTTGAGAGTTTATCATCTCTTATTTTTACAATTTAATTTAATTGATACTTTTTTTTTTATTTATATTTTTTTTTTTTTCAGAATAAAAAAGAGTTTATTGATTTGTAAAAAATCAATTTTCAAGTAGTAAAAATTCCAATTTTTCACAAAATGAGAAAAAATTGAAAATGAAATCTCTTTTATTTTAGAATAACTCTTCAATTAAGTCCAACTTTTGAAAAAAATCTCATCATAAATTTTTAATAAAGTATTTGAAAAAATTTAATCAAGGATTTGATAAAATGACGAAATAAAAATTAACTTATTTACTTTTTAAAGATTTTTACAAATTTTTATTTATTTTTTTTTGGAATTATATTTTCGAGAAGGAATGAAAATTTTTTTTACTTTTTATTATTATTGAGAAACAAGTTTAAATTTAAAGACTCAAATAGGTTCATTTTTCATGAAAGGTAATTTAGGAGTTACTAAAACCTGGTATTATTTCCATGGATTAATGGCTTGAAAACTTTCATTTTGAATCGAATTAAAAAGTTATTAACATCCTCTTTACAAGTTTTTTTTTTTTTCCTCTTTAAGTTTAAAAATACTTTTTTATTTATTTTTCTTTTAGAAAAAAATAGGAGTTTTACTTCTCTTTAAATAAAATCAATCAATAAAAGAAGTGAAAATTATATTCTAGATGTCATTGAACTTAGATTTAAATTCTCTTTCAGAAATTTAAGCATGAAATCATCGATTTTATGATTATTAATTAATAAAAATAATCGTAAACTGTCATGACATTTTAAAATTATTTAATTAAGATTTAATTGTTTTTAATTTGCTTTGAAATATTAATCTATATTATTCATCTGAAGTACAGGCCCATAAAAAATAATCAATATTTTCCATTATTTCTTTATGTTTATGTTTTTAACATAAAGGACAGAAATTTATTTGTATTTTTTGTTTATTACATAGTAATATCTATTTAAGCAGTTAGTAAATGTTCTGAATTTTAAAATTGTTGAGCTTGATGTATAAATGTCGTTATTTGTTCCAAGTTGAGAAAATAATCAATATATTTTTCTTGAGAGGGTGATATTTATATCGCCCAGAAAGAAAAATATTTTGATTATTGTCGAAACAATGAGTCAAATTGTGTGAGTTACTATTTGTTGAAATAGTTCGGATCTTCAATGAATTAAAATTAATTAAATAAAAACACAAAAAATAAAATTAAATTCTTTGTAGTTTTTTATTCTTTTTAGATATTTAAAGCTAGACGGATTTTTGTATTCTTTAAAACTGTTTTAAAATAAGAGACTCTCACCCTAAAAAATAATTGTTTCTAAATTTCAACCTTTTTAAAAAGTTATTTTCTTTATCCCTTTTAAACTCTCAAAATAGCTGACACTCATTAATAACAACACATTTTAAAATTTATTTTCTTTGAAGAAAAATACAGAACTCGTTAATTAATATCTAGAGAAAATTCACATTTCATCTATTACCATGTATCTTCCTTTATTGAGAATAAGACACCATTTCTTCAAAAACTGAGCTATTTATTTCTCAAAAAAACAAAAAAAAGAGAAAAATTAAATAATATTCATAATCAATAGAGTATTATTAAATAAAGATCTTTTTTCTAGAAATAACCTATATAAATATGACGAAAAAAAATGTTATTGTTTATCATTTTTTTTAGCTTAGGTTTCAAAAAAATAATAGCTTGAATATTTTTTCATTTTTTAAATAAAGATTTCAATTTTTTATTTTTAATTATTTTAAAATATTTTTGCACTTTCCGTAGAGTGCTGTAGAGTGATGTAGAGTAACGTAAAGTTTCATTGAGTTCCGTCAAGTTCCATAGAGTTGCCTAGGTTTTCTTGGTGTTTTCTGTTTTATCTGTTAAGTTTTCTTGGTTTTTTTGAGGTTTTCTATTTTATTTGTGAAGTGTTCTAGGTTTTTTTGAGGTTTTCTATTTTATTTGGAAAATCTATTGATTTTCCAAATAAATAGAAAACTCAAAAAACCTAACGAAAATCTATTGATTTTCAAAATAAATAGAAAACTCAAAAAAACCTAACGAAAACCTATTGATTTTCCAAACAAAATAGAAAACTCAAGAAAACCTAAGGGCGATTTTCCAGAATTCAAAAGAATAGAGAAAAATCAAAATATTTTACTCAATTCTTTTAAATTTTGGAAAAGTTAACAGCGTTTTATTTTAATTTAAAAGAATTCATTTACTCATTATAATTAAAATTTTTACTTTTTACAATATTTTTCATAAAGAGTTTCTTCAAAACAATATTAATTCCAATTATGATAATGTTTTATCAAATACTATTTATTAATTTGGCTTTATCTCATTTGAAAAATTTATATAAAAAAAATTTTTTAAAAATGTGAAACGCACCAATTAAGACCCGTTTTTATTAAAACTTTTTCAACATAAAATAATTTTTTTAAAAATCTAATTTAAATTTAAAACGATAATAGGGGTTAACATTTCATAACAACTCAAAATCAAATATTCCAAAAAAAGTGGTATTTAATCAATTAAACCAAGCACTCATAGAAGACTATGCCGATTATTCATATAAAATCGAATGTGGTTTGTATCAAAATTTTTACTATCTAACATTAAGTGATAAGTCCGGGTTAATAAATGACATAAGATCAAGTTTTGATCAAAAGAAAAATAATTTTAAAGATTTGGAAATTCTTAAAAATAAATTAAGTGTTCATAAAGTATTTGTTGAAAAAAGATTAAAAATAAAATCAGAAAAGATCTTGGAAATTATTACCAATGAAATTAATAATGAAGAATCCGTTATTAATTTTTTTCAATTGGTATATCAAAATAGAATCAATAATATGAATAGCATAAGTCAAATCATTGAAAGTTTTTCAATAAATATTACCGATTTCAATAAACGCCTAGCTTTGAAAAAGGATTTGTATGAACTTTATAAAGATGATGATTCAAAGGATTTCGAAATAATTGTTGTTGAAGATATTGTAGATGAGGATGAAGACGAAGACGAAGACGAAGAAGAGGAACAATTTGAAAGAATTCCTGTGCATAAATTTATTTTAGCTGCTAGATCTGGGCTATTTAGAGAAATGTTCCAAAATGTTAACAATAATATGGAGATGAAAGAAATTAAAGACTATTCTGGTAAAACTCCTGAATCAATCGAAATTTTTATCAGATATTTATACACAGACAGGATCGAACTAACTGCAGACGACGATCCACAATTAATTGTTGAAGAACTAAGCGATGCAGTTGAATATTATCAATTAAGTACCAGATCTAATTTAAATTCAGAATTAAGAAAAATCAAAAGACAATATAATATCAAATAAATATTTTTTTCTTAAGGGAGTAGCTTACCATAAGACATGATAAAAATTTCAGAGAGATGAGTAAAGAGTATTTTATTTTAGTGGCATGTGATCGTAGATTATCTAAAAATTTTTTTTAAAAAAGTATTTGATAATTTTTTTTAGTAATGCTAAACAATAAAAAAAAAAGAGAGAAAAGAATTGATAAAATAGTTTTGATTTTTTTTTTTTCCTAATTAATCTAATATTAATTCAGTTAATTTGGACACAGTTTAAACACTTAAAAGAATAACAATACAGCACTTTAAATTCAATTTGGAAATAATTTTGATTTTGCAAAATATTTCATTTTTTGTCTTTTTTGTTTTGGTTTCATTTCCTTTTTTGCAGTTACGTAATCTTTTTGGTTAGATCTGAATTTTTTTTTCGATGGTTGATAGAAGGTTAGTATTGAGTTTGTTAAATTAAAAAACAACATACAATTAGTCGATGTTTATTTTATCATTTGATCGATCAACAATTGTTTGTGAAATTTCAACAAATTTTCCAACACATTTTTTGTTCAGCTCGTTTCATTATTTTGGAAATACCTGTTTTTATTTTTGAGTTTTATATTTTTTTCTTTGATTTGGATTAAAATGGTTAATTATTAAAACATTAATATTGGGTTGCTTAAATGTGGTTTTTTATTAAGTTTTGGAAAAATACAATAAATTGGGTTTTATTTGCCTATTTTTGATTTTGGGTATGTACAAATTTTTGGAATGGGGTTTATATTTGAATAAATACATAATAAGGTGACGCAATGTGTTATATGAAACAAGGATCACAACAATAATGATTATGGAATTACATATAATCACAAAAGTTCATCATGGTTAGAAATGGTACAAGTTTCTCACATCATGTTAAATAAATTCTTGATTTTTTTTTACTTTTTTTTTTACTTTGTTTTTTTTTTTTTTATCAAGTCTGTTTTTTTAATTATATTTTGGAATACTAAATTAAGTTAAAAATATTTCTTATAACTGGTTATATTTAATATTCGGGTTATAAATTAGAAATTTAGTCACTTTACAAGTATATCATTAACATATTAGGTGTTTTCTCTTTACATTTTCTAGTGAAAATCAATCTAAAAACTATATTTTCTTTGTTGTTTTTTTATTTAAGAGCAAACAACAACTTTTAAAAAAAAAATAATAAATAAAAAGAATCCCTATACTAATAAAAAGAGGTGGATATATTTAATGTTCAATTAAAAAAAAAGGATTCAAAGTCCTTAATTAGTGGAAATAACAAAAGATTTATAGAAACACTAAATAAATTTTAAATGTGGTATTATTTTCTTTTATACTTGGAAATTACTTTTGGATAAAATAATATAATATATATATAGCTATTTAAAACTTGGTGTGGGCGATTTAACCTTTTAACTTAAAATTTTAATTAAAATTTCTAATAACTCCTTTCAATTGAAATAAAATATTGTTAATTAAAACTCAGATCTTCTTGTATTGTCCATAATATCCAAGATTCATTAGAACATTTAATTTTTTTGAAAAAAATTCAAAAAAGTTTAAAAAAAAGAAAAGGTTGTTTAAGAAGCTTGTCATTCACATATTCTTGAATTTTGGTTTTAAAACCTTAATTTTGTTTTAACAGATTTTGAAGATCAAAGAAAGTAAAATGAAAATTTAAAGTTAAATTGTGTGTACCAGGTTTGAAATGGCTGTATATAAACTAAATTTCAAAATTCGTGGCAAACTTTTTAATTATTATTTTTTTCGTTTTTCATTTGTCTCTCAAAAAATAAAATAATCACACTATTTTTTCATTTATTAATCTATATTGGAATTATCTCTAAACACTTTAGTAAAATACAGTATTACATCAAAAAAAAAAAAAAACAATTAATCGAATTTTTTTCTGATGAAAAATATGCAACGATTTTTGATTTTTAGTTTATCTAAATTTTGTTATAGTCAAAGTGGCTAAACATAATCTTAAAATATCAATTATTTTATCTAATTGGCCTTTGAAGAACTTATAAAATATAAGTAGAATAATGCATATAAAAGGATTGTTGATATATGTCTGAAATAAAATCAATTAATCAATAGATTATCTTAAAAATGTAAAAACTCAAATTCTTAGGTACAACATTGATAAAAACAAGAATGTTGGTTTTGATCTCCTACTGGTATTTGAATAATAAACGGGAAATAATTTTCACTTCATTTTCCGTACTTTTCTTTTAGAAATCAAGTTCCCAAGTAAAGTAAGTTGGGATTTGTGGTCTCTTTTTGAAAAATGAAATGAAAATGAAGTGAAAATTTTTCACATTTATTATCAAATATTAGGATCAATGAACAATAAAATTCCAATAGAAATCAATATGATTTATCAACAATCATTTCTAAAGTTTCAATGACCTTAGAATAACACATTTTTACAACGTGACTATTGATCTTGCAATAAAAAAATCTTTTTGCAACTAAATTACGTTTTTAATAAAAAGCGAAAAAAAATAAACCAAAAATGTGAAAAAATGTGAAACAATGATTTCAATTTATAAAATTTAAAGTTGATTTTTTTTTCTAATATCCATTCAACCCCTTGAAACACGTGTAATTCACTCATTACAATTAGGGTCCTTGGACTGGATTTCGTTTATATTTATATATATTTATTTATATAATCTTGTATAAAAAAAAAAAAAAAAAAAATGAAGAAAAGGTGGAGAGAATAGAGAGAGATACTTGAAAAAAACATAAAAAAAAATAAATATAAATTGTTTTTATCAAGAAATCCATTTCAATCTTATGATTTTTCAATTAAATTGTTCTCTTTTTTAATCAAAAAAATAACTCAAAAGCAAGCAACTCGTTTTTTACACTGATTTTTCATTTTTTAATCCTTTTCACCCACTTTTCTCGTTTTAGGTGTTAATTTAAATTTTTCCACTAAAAAACAAGCTCTTTATATTTTTAAAAAACCTTTTATGAAACAAATGCTTGGGAAAATGTTCAAATAATAATAATAATAATAATAAAAAAAAAACTAAAAAACAAAATATAATCTATATAAAATTTTATTTTTATGGGAATGTATCAATATGACAATTGATGTAATAGGGTAATTCTCATATGCTCGTGAAAATAATCCATAAATACTTGTATAAATAACTTTGAAATATAAAAAAATCTAAGGAAAAAAAAATAAAAAATAAAAGATATAAAAAATTCTAAATAAGAAAATAATAAAAAGAATTGCAAAAAGAAAACAAAAAAAACAAGATCAAAGAAAAAAAAATATTTTTAACTTGAAAAAGATTAATCATAAAAATAATACTCTGGCGAAAGAAGAAAAAAAAAAGTGAACTTTTAAAAATATATTAATTTTCCCAGTCGTCCAAAATATTATAAACTCTTCTAAATCTTTTATTTTTTTGATGAAGGACGATTTGCTTTTCATAATAATTAATTTTCTTTTCGTAATTCTTGTTTAGCTTTAATTTTTGATCATTTTTGATAATGTTCAATTGAGAATTTGATTGAATTTTAGGTAGAGGACAAGGTTTGATATCCCAAATTGTTTCAGCGTAGTCTTTAATTGTTCTGTCTGAGCTTGCCCAACCGGATCCTGCACAGCCTATAATACTCATTTTCCACCATTTTTCTGGGTTTTTCCATGTTTCGTTGATGACCTTTTGCGCTTGGAGATATGAGGTGAAATCGTTACCGAGGATATAGCGGTCTACGCCCTTAAGTTCCTGCAAGATCATTCTAAATTCTTCTGGATCGCCGAATTTGCCCTCTTCGATGATTCCGAGAACGCCTTGTAAAGATTTTGGCATTAAATTCCATGCGCCCTTTTCGATATTGTTTTGCTTGACTTGTGGCACTTCGCTTGCCTTGATCCCAAAGGTAAAAACGTTTTCTTCGCCAATGTTCTCGATAATTTCCAAATTGGCGCCGTCGTATGTCCCCAAAGTGATTGCGCCATTCAAAACGAATTTCATATTGGAGGTGCCGCTGGCCTCTGTTCCCGGTGTGGAAATGTGCTCTGAGACGTCTGTCGCGGGGATCAAGAGTTCGGCGATTGTGACCGAATAATTTGGGATGTAGATCACCTTCAGTAAGTCACCAATTTCGGGATCGTTATTGATGACCTTGGAAACGCGGTTGATCAGTTTGATGATCATTTTGGCGGCCTTGTATCCTGGTGCGGCCTTGCCTGCAATGATGACAACTTTTTTTTCCAATTGCTTTTTCTCTTCTTCGGTCATTTTTTTGATTTGTAAATAGTTGTAGACATGCGATAGGATATTCATGAGCTGTCTTTTGTATTCGTGAATTCTTTTGATTTGGACATCATAGATTACGTCATGGACGCCAATGTCAAGACCAAATTGCTCCTTCACAAATCGTTGCAATTTCTTTTTGTTGTATTGCTTGATGGCAGCCCACTTCAGTTGGAAATCTTCGTTGTCGGCAAATTCCCTTAATTTTGAGAGGTGGGACAGATCATAGATCCAGTCATCGCTCTCCAATGTTGATGTTATCAAGTCTGATAATTTAGGATTGCATGCGTGAAGCCATCTTCGTGGGGTGACGCCATTGGTGACGTTGACAAATTTTTTTGGCCATATGCTGCTAAAGTGTGAAAACAATTGATCCTTGATGATGTTGGAATGGATTGGTGACACACCGTTGACCTTATGTGATCCGATACAGCCCAGCCATGCCATTCTGACCAAGGTGTCCCAAGAGTTTTCGATGATGGACAATTTGGATCGAAGTTCTTTGCTTTTGTTGTTCTGGCCTACTTGGGAATTTTTTTCCAAAAACTTCCAATTGATCATCTCAATAATTTGCATGTGTCTTGGCAATAATTTGGTAATCAATTTCACTGGCCATCGTTCAAGGGCCTCGGGCAAAATGGTATGATTGGTATAGGAAAATGTCTTTTGTGTAATTTCCCATGCCTTGTCCCATTCGATCATTTCTTGATCGACCAAGATCCTCATCAGTTCTGGGATGGCGAGCGTTGGGTGGGTGTCGTTTAATTGGATTGCGGAAAAGTCTGGTAATTCCTCAAGTGGGCGCTTTTGTTCCTTTAATCTTCTAATGATATCATAGAGGGTTGCTGCAACCAAAAAGTATTGTTGCTTGAATCTTAATTCCTTCCCTTCAGCCTCGTTGTCGTTGGGGTAGAGCACATTGGTTAAATTTTCTGCGTTGAGTCTTTGCTCAGATGCGCCCTTGAAGTCTCCAAAGCTAAATTTCTCAAAGTCCAATTCCTCAACGGCCCTTGCGGACCACAACCTGAGGGTGTTTGTGTTATCAGTGCCATATCCTGGGATCAGGATATCGTTCGCCTGTGCAATTACATATTCGCTTGGTTTCCAAATGGACCTGTTGCTCTCTTCCTTTGTCTCCTTGGTATTGGGATCAACATAGTCCTCAACAGTGCCACAAAACCCAATGGGGATTCGGATGAAGTGGTTTTCAACCATAAATGGGTAGGGCTTGTCGAGCCAGATATCCGTTTTCTCTAATTGCTCGCCGTCTGTGCCGATGCTTTGCTTAAAGAGACCATAATTGTATCTCAGGCCATAGCCCCACGCGGGGTAATTGTGTGTGGCAAGAGTGTCCAAAAAGCATGCTGCAAGTCTTCCCAAGCCACCGTTTCCCAAGGCGGGATCCAATTCCTCCTCATAGATCTCTTCCAAGGCATAGCCCATACCAGCTAAGGCCTTTTTGTAATTTTCCTCCAAATTCAAATTGATGATCGCATTTTGCAAAAATCGTCCCATCAAGAATTCAATAGAGATGTAGCACACTTGCTTAACCTTCTCCTTCTTGTAATATTCCTGCGTGTCGTTCCACAATTGTAATAAGCGATCTCGAATCGTGTATGATGTTGCCAAATATGTTCCCGTCTTCGTTTCCTTGTTATTCAATTTTGGTACTGTGTATTCTAAATGATAACAAATTTGCTTTTGTAGATTTTTGTAATCTATTCACAATTATCATTTCAAAATTGTTTATTAAGAAATTTAAAGAGTTTTTTGTTTTTGGTTTTTTGTTAAATTTTTGAGTGAGTCTTATTATCGGTGTTGATTTAACTTTGTAATTGAAAGAATTGGTTTGTTATTTCAAGTATTCGTCTCTCAAATGGCGTTTTTTTTTTTTTTTTTTTCATTTCTTGACATTCAAGTTATTTTGTTTATAACCGACCCGATTAACATACTTTTTTAATATCAATTCTAATCATTTTTTAGAAAAAATTCAAAATTCACTCTTTCAGAAAATAATAACTCTTGTCAATCAATATTATGTCTTTTTAAAGAATAAAATCAAGCATTTGAAAAATAAAAAATAAAAACTAGACAATTTAGTTAACAAAAAGATTTAAATAATAAAATTTACAAATTTGACAAATTCTTGTTTGCTTTTTTTTT
Organism: Anaeramoeba flamelloides; assembly: GCA_027625915.1. Lineage (NCBI taxonomy): Eukaryota > Anaeramoebidae > Anaeramoeba > Anaeramoeba flamelloides. Next base: position 12,751,405 of record JANTQA010000036.1, read on the forward strand.
TCTTTGATTCTAAAAAAAATATTCAATTAATTTAGTGTATTTTTTTGTGTAACTTATTTTGAAAAACTGACTCTTCAAAGTTTTGAAAAAATGTTGCGAAAATTGGACAAAAAAGATTGAATCAAACAGTTTGAGAAACCTAACAATAAACATTTGTCACTTACTTTGAGTAACACTTTCAAAACCAATTTTTTTTTTGATCCATCACTTTTTTGCTCCAAGTTGTTCGCAATCTTTCATCGTTTAGGCAAAAAAAAAAAAAAAAAAAGTTGACAAATATCTTTTTTTCTCAAGCCAAGCAAAATAGTATTCAACGGTATCTATAAAATAGTTGACAAACTCAAATAGACTCGTTTTAAGAAGAGAATTAAAAGCAAATTTTAATTTTACTTTTTATGAAATACTCGAACAAATAGTTTACAACCAGAAGAATATAAATCGTTAAGGGTGACATTTAAACTGCACACCCTAAATAGATCTGAATCTTGAAACTCATTTTCTGTTTGTCTTTGATGATACTTTGAATCTTGATTTTATTAATTGTTTTTAACGAAACGTTAGAAACTCGAGGAAGAAATTTTGTTTGAATAGCCACTTCGTATTGGTAAAATCTCGAGATTTGAAAAGTTTTTTAAAATTTTTTTTTATTTTTAATTCCAAAAATTAAAAATTGGTCTTGCTTTGTTTGTTGAAACCCCAATTTCAAACGAATTTCGGGTTAAAAAAGATTTGTGAAAAAAAATAAAAAAACACTTTGAAAAAAAAAGCAAATCATCAAAAAACGGTAAAAATTTATAAAAAAAAAAATTTAACAACAAATATGAAAGAAACTGTCAACCAAAATCGAAAAACAAGATCTCAAAAAAAGAAAGAATTCAAAAAAATTGGAATCATGAGACACATGGTTGTAAATTTGCATTTTTTTTTTTTTTTTGAAAATCAACTGATTTTTAATCATTAAATAAAAGTCTGACGAAGAAACAAAAAAAAAAACAAGTATTTTCAAAAAACAGCAAAGAGTTGATTCAAAGTTAACACTTAAACCAAAGCGGAACAAAAAGTAAAACGAAAGGGAAAATAGAGACAAAACAAACACAAGTAAAAAGAAAAAAGAAAAAATTATAAATAAATACCAGATTTCATGTAACTTGAAAGAAGATTTTCAACTAAGTCACTTGACGACTTGACCTTATGTTTTTTGTCTGTTGTTTCAAGATCTTTTACTAATTGTAAAAGTTTTTCATTTTCTATTAAAGGTTTATTTGTTTTTTGGTTGGTGAGAAGAGATTTATTTGTAAAAAATTGTTGGTTGGTGAATTAAAACAAAAAAACAAAAAATCACAGAATTGTGGTTCAAGTTTACTTCAAAAAAATAAACTAGTGGTAGTTTACAAATTTGAAATACACAACTTAAATCCAAATTACAAAATGTTAATAAAATAAATTAATAAAAAAAAAAAAAAAAAATATTTACTTTTGGTAAAAGACATTTTGAAGAAATGTTAATAAAAAAATGATTTTTCAAATAGTAATGTTAATTGAAATTAGTTTTGCATTTTCAAAGTATAACCAAACTCATGGTCATATTAGTGGTGAACGTGTTGTGTGCTTGGTTATTTCCTTTTTGTCAAAGTTAATTGTATTTTTGAAGTTTCTACTTTAAAATTTTTTTACAAAATACTTCAACTTTTTCAAAATTAAATAGAAAAAACAATGCTTTGTCATTTTTACACACCATTTTCTTTCAATACCATTAGACGACCTTTTTCCATTTTTTCCCAAAAAAAGACTTTGAAAAAAAGTATCACAGAGAAAAGGGTTCATCTAAGCACACATATTCTGATGCCTTTCAACAGAAAAGTAAAAAACCAAACCTTGGGGTATTTTTAAAATTTGCATTTTCTGACATAAATTCAGGAAAAACAAATAAACCAACAAAATAACAAAAGTTTGATGATTGGGCTCTTTTCAACAAAATTTAGATTCTGTAACTTTTCAATGAACAAGATAATTCGATACCTAAAAAGCAACCCCAAAACAAGATCGACACTTTTCCCAACTGTTGACAATGAAAAACAACAAGAGGATAAGAGAGAAAAGGTACAGTTTTTAAAAGTGTATTTGGCCTTGGTGGCATTCTGACAGAACTGTTTTCAATAGTATTTCGAAGGAACTTTAAGTATCATGCTTTTTTTCAAAAAAGATGTATGATCTATTGTTTGAAACACAAATGATCAATTCCAAAAAGGAATTTCACATGCGTTATGCTTAAGAACAATTTCAGGGGATAAGGTTTGGAATATTTTTTTGACAATATTCATCAACTGCAAAAGAAAATTAATTTAGAATTTTGAAATTTCTCTTTTCCAAAGATCTACTAACTATTAAGTTATTTGTTGAGTTTGCTTTTTTTTTTTGCGTTTTAAGTCGAACTAATGGAGTATAGTACCCATTAAAAAAATAAATTCCGAAGTTAATTAAAGGAAAAAATAACTAAAAAGTTTACTCCAAAATTTTCTAAATAAATTTTATTTTACCTGTTTGATAAAGTTTGATGGTCTTGTGAAACATACATTGTCTTTGTTTGGTTTTTGAATGAAAGTATCTTGAATGTTTTTGGTGATTTTTGTAGTAAATTGGTTGGTTTTTTTAAATTTATAAGAGGAAAAAATGTTACTTCATCTAAGGTTTTCTTGAATTCTAAGATCCAACAAATATATTGTAATTAGTAATCTCTTTCTCTTTTTGCAAAATCTATGAGTTAAGTATTGGATTTTTGTATGTAAACTGAGTCTTTTAAACAAAAGGATAAAAAGCTGAATATGTCTTTCGCGACAATTTCGGTATTTTTTATTTTTTCTAATTTCCAGTAATCGACACGAAAAATAATATTCTCTCTTATATTATTATTCAAAATTGAATGGGAATTGTTGATCAATAAACTAATAAAGAAAAAAAAAATATCAAAGAGAAAAAACTGAAACATTTTTTGTTATTTTGGAAACATAATTAAAAATCTATTAATTTGGAATTGAATGAAGAGTTATTTATTGAAAGGTGAATTTAAAATGGTTAAAAAAGTTTAGATACTCAGTTTTTTGATCATAAGAGATTGATACAAAATAGATTTGTAATAAAAAACTAAATGTCTTGAAATACTACAATTGTTCGAAAAATAAGAAGGTATTTAATATTTTTTTGGAATAATTTTTTGGGAAAACAACTATTTCAATTTCGAATTCTAAAGTATAAAATCGAATTCAGGGAAGAGTAAGACTGGAAAGTCGTGTTTAATTGCTTTTTTTGAAATGAAATTTTTTATTCAAAAATTAAATCCATAATAGACATCGGGGATTTGGTACTCATTTTCATTCATGAGATTTACTTTTTGGGATTATTTATTACAAAATGGATTTCAAAAATTACAAATACACATCAGGAATAAAACTGTTTGTATCTTGAATGTTTGGTAGTAATTATATTTTATCTGTTTTTTAGTTGAAGAAAAGATCAAAAAAGAGCAATTTATTTTCTCAACACATGGAAAGAATAGTTTAATTTCAATTTTGGTTTAAAAATTGTTTTGTTTTGGTGGAGTGTTTTCCACTCCGTACAAAAAAACAGAAGTTGTATTTTTTCAAGAAAAAAATTTTAAATGAAATTTCAATTTAAAAAGAAATAAAATTGTTTTCGTTATTTATTCAAATTTTGCAAGAAAAACCAGCAAACTGAAACCCTTATTGACAGGTCTTGAAATAGTTTTGATTTTAGTAACTACAAAATAATAAAACGTTAAAAATTTTTTTATTTTTTTTCGATTTTAAGTAAAAGATTATGGGGGTTTGTAGAACTCAAATAGTGAATTGGGAGTTAGGTTTTAACAATATTCTAATCGAATTTAGCTGTCTATATTCATTAAAACAAATTCTTTAAAAAAAACATTGTCCCCGAATACTAAGACATATAATGTCATTTTCAAATTAAAAAAAATCAATTCTATCTCAAAGTCTCAAAAAAAAAGAGATCCAAATTAATTTAGCTCCATATTATCATGATCAAATGGGCCCGTGAAGTTCTTGGTTTTTCTCTACAATTAAGATAATCATTGGATAAATATTTGAGAATCTGAAATAAAAATTTTTTAGTTTTAATTGGAAAATGACAGTAAAAAGAATAAGGGATCAAAATTCATTATAATTCAATTTTTAAAAAGCTGAGAACTGAAACTTTAACATGAGTGCTGCTCTGCCCTTTGAAGGTTATCCTTGTTGTTAAAATCTATTAATTGATTTCTAAAAATTGAAAACAATTTTATGATCAAATTTTTCAAGATGATAAAAAAAATAGAATATGAAACAATTCTTTTGTATTTTACTTTAATTCCAAAACAAAGAAAACCTCTTTTGTTTAAACACTTAGAGTACCAAAGCAAACTTTGTCTCTATTTATATTTGTTCAAAGATAAAGTAAAGAAAAAAAATTGTATTTCTGAAGAATTAAATTCTTTACTGTTAATTGGAAAATAAAAAGATCAAAATTTTCATTCAGCTTTCCAAAAGAATCACCATCCAAAGAATTAAAACCAATCATTATAGTCCCCATTCTAAAAAGGGAAACTAATACTTTAAGCTTGTTTTAAGAATTAATAATTTGAAATTTTACAATGATTTATACCAATCTTTTGTTGGGAAAAGCTGAATGAAAATTTTGTTCCATTTATTTTGCAACAAATAGTATATTTTTAAATGGATATTTAAGTTTTGTGAATAATTTTGATCTGAGACAAAATATTTCAATATTAGTGATTTAATAAGCTATTTTTTTCCAAATTTTTTGTTCAACCTTACAAAAAGTATTCTAATGATAAAACCCAACCATAAGAATTAAAACCAAAATAAAAAGCAAGTTTATTGGGAGTGAAGGAATATTATTTTTTCTAATTAACCAATGATCATTTTTATTTCACCCATACTCAGGGTTTTTTTAATTATTAGAGTTAAAATCCGAAATCCAGACAATTGACTAAAACTGGGTTTTTAATTATTTTTTTTCAATTGATAATATTCAGAAAAAAGTTCAAAAATACATACCCAATTACGATATAAATAGAATATCTTTTTGGTATTAATTAACTATTCTAAAGGAGTTTATGAATAAGTTTTCCCAATTTGTCATTTTTAACCCTTTGGCCACTATCAAATTCAAACCTCCCAAATTCCAAAAACTCAGAAATTCAATTGTTCTTAAAATTTGATCTTCTTAGTATTGTAGAAAAAAGATTAAAAATGAAAAAAAAAAAATAAATCTTTTTTAAAATGTAAAATAGAAAATTTTTCAATTATTGTTTTGTTTAATTTTTATTAATTAATAAAGTTGTCTGCAATTTAACCCCCTCAAACTGAAATAACCACTCAGTGAAAATTATCAAATCAGTTTGTATTGTTAAACAACAGTGATATGTGAAAATTCATTGTGAGAAGAATACTGGATTGAAATCATAGAATATGCTCTATTTCTTAAAAAAAAAAAAAATTTCCCCTTTGATCAAACAAGAGTATATATATACTATAACCCAGATTTAAATTGTGAACAAAAACCCCGTAGTCAAAATATCTGAAGTAGCATTACTAAAATTAAGGCGTTAACAAATCTGAATTTTTGTTCGTTTTCCAACATATTCTTTTACCCTTTTTTATACAAAGATAAAAATTAATCAATGATAAAAAAAGTTCAAAATGAAGATGATCTACCATTCCCACACCAGATATATTACAGTCAGTTCCACTTTTAAGGCACAAACTTCAACGAAAATTAAGGCACAATAAAAATCTTAAACTAAGGGACTCTATTCAGATTCGGGTAAATAATTTGTGTAAAAAAAATTCCAAAATTTGTGCTTAATTTGAGATTTTTTTGTGACTTAAATTTGTTTGAAAGTTTGTGACTTAAATTTAAAACTGACTTTATGACGAATTCATTTTGCTCAAAAATTTAGAAATTAATATGGAAATACTATTTGCTAACCCAAAAAAAGAAAAAAAGTCATACTATTAAAGAAAAATGTATTTTATTGCAGTAAGTGCCACTTTTAAGACACAAACCTCCAGCAAAATTTAAGTCACAAAAATAATCCAAAATTAAGGTACACAATTCAAATTCAAGTAAAATAATTTTTGTAAAAACACAATTCCAAAAAATGTGCCTTCATTTGAATATATTTTGTGCCTTGAATTTCACTGGAAGTTTGTGTCTTAAAAGCGGAACTGACTGTATTATTATTAATGGATATTCTTTTTTATTCAATAAAAAACAACATACAAAAAGAGTTTTACTGTCCTATTTTCTCTCTAAAACAGATACCAAATAAAACGAGAGGAAAGAAATGTGATAATTTTATATTTAATAATAAAAAAAAAAGATAAAGAGAAGATGTTTACAACATTATTTAATATCACACAAATCACAGGAGAAATAATAAATTTATACAGTCAGTACCACTTTAAGGAACAAAATACAACGAAATTTAAGGCACATTAAAAATCTCAAATTAAGGCGCAAAATTCAGATTCTGGGCAAATAAATTGTCTAAAAAAATTACAAATTTTGTACCTTAATTTGAGATTGTTATTGTACCTTAAATTTCGTTGAAAGTTTGTGCCTAAAAAGTGAAACTGGTTGTATTCAATACAAAAGAAAATTGATTATTATTAAAATAACTTCTATTTAATATTGAATAATACGAATCAATGACAGTAAAAATATTATTTACAATAATCTCTAACTGAATTAATTTTTAATTTTGATCAAATATAGAAAAAATAAACTATTTTTCAGTCAAATGGGCCCAGTTGTAATGAATATAATACAGGTTTTTAAAGGGTTGTATAGATATTAGAAGAAAAATTTTATTTTGGAAATTTTCAAAATTGAAATCATTTTTATACATTTTTTCACATTTTTGTTTTGTTTTTTCGATTTTTTTTTTTAAAAACGTCATTCAGTTGCAAATGTTTTTTTTATTGCAAGATCAATAGTCACTTGGTAAAAATGTGTTATTCTAAGGTTATTGAAACTGTGTAAATGATTGTTGAGAAATCATATTGATTTCTATTGCACTTCTATTTGATTTTTGATCTTGATACAGTCAGTTTCACTTTTAAGACACAAACTTTCTACGAAATTTAAGGCACAAAAAAAAATCTCAAATTAAGGCACAAAATTCAAATTCTAGTAAAATAATTTGTGAAAATTAAAATTCCAAAAAATTGTGCCTTAATTTGAGATTTTTTTGTGCCTTAAATTTCGTTGAAAGTTTGTGCCTTAAAAGTGAAACTGACTGTATTTGATTAATAAATGTGAAAAAATTTTCACTTCATTTTCATTTCCTTTTTCAAATAGAGACCACAAATACCAACACACTTCGTTTGGGGGCTTAATTTCTTAAATAAAAGTATGGAAAATGAAGTGAAAAATGTTTCATATTTATTCTTCAAATACCAATAGAAGTTCAAAACGTATATTGTTGTTTTTATCAATAGGGCCCTAAGAATTTTGAGTTTTTCAATTTTTAAGACAATTTATTGATTAATTAGTTTTCTTCCAGACATATATCAACAATTCTTTACAGTCAGTTTCACTTTTAAGGCACAAACTATCAACGAAATTTAAGGCACAAAAAAAATCTCAAATTAAAGCACAAAATTCAAATTCTAGTAAAAATAAATTGTAAAAAAAAAAAATTCCAAATTTTGTGCTTTAATTTGAGATTTTTTTGTGCCTTAAATTTCGTTGAAAGTTTGTGCCTTAAAAGTGAAACTGACTGTAATCTGTATTATTCTATTTCTTTCTTATTTGTTCTAAAAAGTAAATTATATAAAATAATTGATATTTGAAAAAAAACTTGGGCACCTTTAACTGAAACAGAGTTTATAAAGAAAGATTAAAACAATATAAGCTATTTCCAAGAATGTGGGGCAAATTTATTTTATAATATATTTATATAACCACATTTACAAAAAAGGATTTAAATATATATAATCATTAACCACCATTTATAGATTCTTTATAATAATTCAATTTGTTTATTAGTATTGTATTGCAGAAATAAAATATATTAAAATTTATGATCTCGATTTTATCTGATATTTTTTTATTGTGAAAATTGGTGTTTATTATTTTCTTTTTGATTGAAAAAATCATTTTCCTAACTTGTATAATCTCAACAAAATGTAAAATATAATTAAAAACATATAAATGCGTTTTTGTGTTTAAAAAATCATTTGTTCCCTTTCCATATTTCCGGTTTTTTATTGAAATTGGTCGTACATTGCTTTAACCAAAAAAAGTGCTATTTTTTTTTTCTTTCATTTTTTGGGAATATTTCAACTAACATGCTTTGAATTAAATACATAAGTGGTTGAATTAATCGGTATAAATATTAAACTTAATTTGGTATAGTTGATTAATGATTACCATCACTAAAAAAGATTATTTTATATGAAATGTAAAAAAAAATGCCCTACTTTTTTGGAAATACCTTATATATATATATATATATATATATTTAGTAAAAGGTTAAAAATAGATTATTTTGAAAGAAAAAGAATTTAAAAAAAATAAAAAAAATAATTCTACAATCTATTTCAAATTAGTCCTCGTTGTAATTTTATTTAAAAGAGCCAAAAAATCAAGAAAAAAAATTTGTATATAGAGTTTTAAATAGAAAATTGTACATTCTATAATAATATTTACTTAATAACCAAAATAAACCCATTACAGTACAATCAAAAATTACATTATTTTTTTCTTCCTATTGTATGGATTTGCTGAAAAAAACAATATTTATATGAGAATTCTAAAATCAAAATATTTTGGAAATTTCAAAGATTATTAATCATAAATTCTATAAATCAAATTTTTTAAATTACTATTTTTTATATATTTCCAAGTTTTGATAGACTTATTTCTTTTGAATCAAAAATTTATTTTTTTTTTAACTCAAGATACTTAAATATATATTATACAATTAAAAATTCAAGATTTTGTACCACTTAAACAAGTTACTAGAATGGGGATAAATAATTTTCCAGAAAAGCATATAATTATTACTACTGAGTTTCCTTTATTAAAGGGGTTGAATCAATATTAGTAGAAAAAAATCATTTCCAAAATTTTGAATTTGAATTCGTTTTTGTTACATTTTATCCCGTTTTATTTTTTTTTATAGATTTTTTTGTTAATCTTTTGTTTTTATTAAATTATTTATTGAAAATTTTAATAACCAGTATGTGAAAGTACATACTTGTATTGATATTTTATATATTAAAATGGCTCTGATAGAAGAAAAATATTGATTTATAGTGTAATTTGATTTGATCTTTAACCAAAGATCACACTTAAAATTTCTGTATTTTTTTAGGAGTAACTTAGACATTTGAGTTACTCAATTTTATTGAAATATATTGATTAATTAAATTTCACCCGTTAAAAATTCCAACTATTCTCAATTTGTATTATTCTTCTTTTTTTTTTATTTTTTTCTCCAAAAGTAATCATCTAAACAATCATTAATATTCCATATTGTTTTCAAATCTTTTAACATTATCAAAACTTGCTTAATCTTTATTCAGTTTAAAAAAAAAATTTTCTTTTCATCGTAAATATTTTTAGAAATGTTATTTTTTCTGTTTTTTTGTATTTTTTCATATTTTAAATATTTAATTGTCAACATTAGATAGAAAAATTATAAAATAATTAATATTAGGTAACAATTGAGCCACTTTTAAAATAAAAATCCATATAAAATACTTTTAAGTTTTTTCTCTTATAATCCCACTTGTTAAGTATAATATGTTTTAAAAAAATACAATAGTAAACAAAATTCAAAATTTTAGATACAAAAACTTCTGTTCTGGGAAAATAAACCGTGGAAAATAAATACGAAAAGATCTACATTAATTATGATTTTTTTAACTTCATTTTTCTTTCAATGTTTGTTCCATGATTGTTGTACCCAATGTAACCCGAGACCAATAAATAGTACCAATTAAACTTTCAATAAATTTATCAAAAGATTTTTATACTGGTCTCTTTTCAAAATTAAACATTAACAATTTTTATTCAAAATGGTTTATTTTATTGGTTTGTTTGACTGTGGTTTTATAACTGATAATTATCATTGATATTTCTATTAATAAGCTTTTTTAATTTAGGGTTTCGCATTATATTTATTTAAGTGTTATTTTTTTAAAAAAAAAAATAATTGGTTTCTAAAAATTTTTGAATTGGGGTTAGATCAGTGAGTTAAATATTAAATAAAAAAAATAAAACGCATTATAAGTAAAAGAGAAATGTAAACATTATCAGAAATAAAATATTTAAACATTATACACTTTTTGAAAAGAAAGACTGATCTCTTCACCTGTTTTTGTAACTTGGGAATCCAAATTTTGATAATGCTCTAAAATTGTCACAAAAGTTTGTTCATCAACAAAATTGGAAACTGGTTCTGTTGGCTTTTCTTCGATTTCTTTGATAATTTTGTTTTTATTTTTGTTTTTGTTATTTTTTTGTGACATTGAAGTTTATGTTGATAAGATTAGAAGAAAAAGCAAAATAACAAAAAATGATTATTTTCTTCAGATCTAAATCTTGAAATAAATTCAATTTTTTTCTTTGTAATTCCTCATACTCATAAATTCTAATAAATTTCAAAAAATTTTTTGTTCAATTTCCATTTTTATAAATCTTTGAACTGTTTCTTATCAAACATTCCTTTAGTAGGAATAAGATATTTTGAAGAACAACTAATTATGTAGAGTTTCTTAACACTTTACTTCATAAAATGCTTTATTCAAGCTGATCATAAAAAATTCAAAAAGGAAAATCAAGTAAAAATTTCGAAACATAAATTGCAATTTATCAGTAAAAGTAAATCTTTAATATTCAAGTATTTTAAAAAAAGTGTTATTCAAACAGAATTAAAAGAGAGATAAACAATTTGGGTGTCAATTGTTAAGGGACTAATCTATATTAAATTTTTTTACCTAATTTTCAATAGAAACGAGAGAAAATTTTATACCAATTACTTAGATTTGAAAAACCGTTTATTTTCAATATTAAACATATTTCCAGTTAGGAATCCTTATTTAGAAATTGGTTAAAAAAAAATAATAATAGAGACTAGTCCCTTAAAACTTTACTACTTTCTTTTTGAAAATCTGTGGTAAAAAAGCTTTTGAGTGAGGATCAAAGTAACAATTTTATGAAAGGATGATGTTTCTTTGTTTTAACAAATTGGGAAAAAAACATAACAAATTCAAAAACTTAACGTTTAAGATCGAAGTGTTATCCTTCAAAGTCACTAAATATGAAACTCGACATAAAAGCAAGATAATCTGAAACTGAAACGTGAAAGTTATTATAAAAAGTTACAATTTCTTCACTTCAGTATCAAAATTATGGAATAAAGTATTGACTTATTTCATTGATTATCTTGGACTTATGTCAAAGTACATTAAATACACTTCTGTTGTTTCAAATTTTCGATTTACTAATAATTACATTTTTTGTGAAAGAGATTGCAAAAATTTTGCTCTTATTCCAAGTCACAAACAAAAGGGTCTATTTGTTTTTTGGTTCAAACAAACTACCCCCTAAATTTTCAGAAGAGATCATCTATGATCCCTTATTTTCCATCTGGAAAAATTTTCTTTTCAAAAAATATCTGTCAAAAAGATTCATTTTTTTTTTTCAGAATAGATCTTTACTCTCACATTTTTTCCAATGCGTACCACAAAGTTTACAAGTCCTCTTGAATGGTCTCGATCTAGATACCAACCACCTCTCCCAAAAGTACTCAGGGGAAGTACCGTTGCCACAGAAGGAGAATCAACCACTTGTGTTGAGCATGTTGATCAAATTAAGAAGCTTTTCCCAAAATCCTTTGGTAAGCCAATCATTAAGTTGGCTGCTGAGGAAAACAAAGCTAAAAAAAAACCATTGAAAGTAAAATTTTTCTTCTTTTAAAACTGGTTACTTTCTAAAATCACAAATCTTTATTTAAATTTATTTTTTTTTTTAAAAAAACTTTTCTTGACTTGTTTGTTTTTTGATTGCAAATTTTTGACTTTGCTTTTTTTTTTTTTTTTTTTTTTTTTTTTTTTTCTTCTTTTAAATTCACTTTACAGGTTGGTATTGTATTAAGCGGTGGTCCAGCACCCGGTGGTCATAATGTAATTGTAGGTCTTTATAGATTTTTAAAACAACACCATCGTGATTCCCAATTGATAGGATTTAAGGGTGGACTCATCGGTGTTGTCAAAAATGATTTCATTGAAATTGACTCAGAAAAGTGTACCAATTCTTTTAATCTTGGTGGCTTTCATATGTTAGGTAAATTTATTTTTTTTCCGATTAATCTGAAAACTTCTTTTTTTCTACTCTTTTAAAACCCACCAATTATTTGAATTGAAGTTTTTTAAAAAATGATTGCAAACACCAAAAAATATAATAACTTTGAAAAAAAAAACCTTTTTTTTTTTTAATTATTTTATTTGCGTGAGATTTGCAAAGATTAACAAACAAATAACGAGTGAAATAAACCAAAAAAAACTGATTTTTATTTTAGAATTGAGTTAAGAGGACAAAAGATGGTTTTTTCTTTTGAATCTTAAAGCTAATACCAATTTATTTGTTTGAAAAAATCATATTTTTCTTTTTGCTTGATCAACACACCACAACACAAACTAAATTTTTTTTTTTTTTTTTTATAAATTTTTGACAACACGAAAATTGTATTATTAAATTCCAATAGGAACTGGAAGAGACAAAATTGACTCTGAAGAAAAAAAAGAAGCAACAAGAATTACAGCTGTTAAACAAAATCTTAATGGGTTAGTAATTATTGGAGGGGACGATTCCAATACAAACGCAGCTGTTGTTTGTGAAGATTTCCTCAAGCACGAAATCCCATGCCAAGTAATTGGCGTACCAAAAACCATTGATGGTGATTTACAAAACGAATACATTGAAACGTCCTTTGGGTTTGATACTGCTACAAAAGTATATTCGGAATTAATTGGTAACATTATGATGGATTGTCTTTCAAGTAGAAAATATTGGCATTTTGTAAGATTAATGGGACGTTCAGCAAGTCACATTGCCCTTGAATGTACACTTCAAACTCACCCTAATCTTTTATTAGTTGGTGAATATGTTGAAAAAAAAAAAGTAAAATTTATTCAAATTGTAAATATGATTGCTGACATCATTTGTAAAAGATTTGAAAAAGGAAGTATGTGAAAATTTTCTTAATTTTTTTTTTTTTTTTGACTCTTTTTCTTTAGACCCTTTTTGTATAGACTTTTTTTGTACTCATCTATACAAATCAAAAATAGGGTTCAATGTTTTTTAATATGTAGTTGCATAGATAATTTAATCTTGAAAAATAGACATTCTCTGAAATGATTTTAGCAATATTTAATAAATGGCAAAAATATTTCACTTCGCTTACTTATTTTTCTTTGACAAAGAGAGTTTTCACAGAGGTTGTTTGTAATTTGTGATTCTTTTTAAAAAAAGGAAAATGCGAATGAGGTGAAAATTTTTTCCAATTTATTTTGCTAATACCAGTATTATTAAAGTTTTTTTTATAAAAAAAAAGTGAAAAATTGTTTGTCAAAGCTTAAAAAAAACATATTTGAAAAAGTCAAATTGGATAACCTTATCAGTAAATATTTGATGTAATACACACCCTGTAATATAATGCATTACTTAATTACTCATTTGCTACTTTTCACATAAAGATAACTCGGGATTACTGCCCTCATAAAAATGAACTCCAACTTTTAAACTAAAATTAAAAAGTTGCAATAAAGTTGTTCATTCACTTTATTAAAATAACTTTCCAGAAATAAAATTTATTTAAATTTTGTGTTTGTCAAAGGTAGTCCAAAATTATTTCCAAATATCAATTATTTTTGATAATTGACATTTGGAGAACAAAAAAAAAAAATAGTAGAATAATCAACACCCAAGAATAGTTGATATCTGTATGAAGTAAATCAAATCAAATCAATCTATTTTCATAAAAATTGAAAAAACTCAAATTCTTAATGCACCCATTGAAAAAAACAACAATGTTTTAATTTCGATCTTTAATTGAAGATCCAAATAAAAGTCCAATAGAAATAAATATGTAATTTCTCTACAATCATCTCCACAGATTCGGTAACCATCAGAATAACATTTATTTACTTTGTGACTATTGATCTTGCAATAAAAAAAATAATTTGCAAAACAATTAGGTATCAACAAAAAAAATTTACCAAAAAAAGAAAAAAGCAAAAAGATGATTTCAATTTTGAAATTTTCAAAATAAATTATTTCTTCTAATATACTTAAAAACCCTTTCAAACTGCTTCTAAATAATTTCTTATTATTATTATTTTTTTTTTTTTTTTTTTATTATTATTTAAGGGAGGAATTGTTCACCCCTCTTATTTACCCAAATTCCTAAATTTTTAAATGATTAATTAATTATAATTCTTTTTTTTTTTTTTTTCAATAATAATAATTTTTTTCCAATAATTATAATAATAGATAAAAAATATGGTGTTGTCATCATTCCTGAAGGATTAATCTTATTTATTCCAGATTTTAAACAATTACTTGATCGAATTGATGAAATGTTTGGTTCGAATAAAAAGAAAACAGATTGGAAAGCAGAAGATTTAGTAAAATATTTAGAAGAAAAAAAAGATAAAGAATCACAAGTACTTTTCAAAGAACTACCAAAAGGAATTAGTTCTCAATTACTTTTGACACGTGATCCACATGGTAATGTTGATGTTTCCAAAATTGAAACAGGAAAATTATTAAAATGGTCTGTAAGAAAAATCTTGAGAAGAAGAGCAAAACAAATTCAAGAAGAAAATTCTCTTTCCAAAAGATATTTCAACAATTGGTCATGCATGACTCATTTCTTTGGTTATGAAGGAAGATGTGGATTCCCATCCAATTTTGATTGTAATTATTGTAATGCTCTTGGTCATACTGCTGGTCATTTATTAGCTCATGGAAAAACCGGTGTCATGGCTGTTGTTCGAAACTTGACAGACCCTGTAGAAAAATGGGTTTGCTCTGGTATCCCAATCACTGCAATGCTCAATATGGAGAAAAGACTTGCTACCTGGAGGCCAGTTATCCGAAAAACCTTAGTTGACTTAAAGGGGAGACCATACAAAACTATGCTTAGAAGATCAAATGAATGGGGATTGAATGACTATTATAGAAGCCTCGGTCCAATCCAATTCGAAGGATTTAACGCCAATTCTATCTGTAAAACCTTAATGCTAAACCAATCCGGTAATGATACAGAAGATGATGAAGAATACGGATCAAGTAGTGATGATGAAGATGAAGAAGAGGAAGATTTAAAATAATTCTCATGTTTTATTTTGATCCCTCTTTTTGTTTTTTTTTTTTTTTTATTTAGGAATTTTTTTTTTTTTTAGAAATAATTATTCTATTGTCTACTTTCTCTTTTAATATTTTTAACAAAATGAGTCACTAAAAAATTATTATATTTAAAATTTGTGAAAATTTTTTTTCATGCTTTAGCTTTTTTTGATTATTAAAAACCTTTTGGAAAAAAAAAATTTCAACTTTTATTAAATTGATATTTGTCTAATTAAAAACAAAACAATTCACTTTGATCTTTAGAAAATTTTTTTTATTTATTGAGTTTTTTGAATTCTTTTTTTTATAATATTTTCAAAATCTTTGAAAAGAATAACATCAAGTAAAGAAAATGGTTGATATTTGTTTGTAAAAAATTATTATTTTTTTGGATTTAGTAATTGTATTTTTTACTTTTTACATTAAAAAAATTTCGCATAATGAAACCATTATAAATTTACTTGAAAAATTGAGCCTTTTTTTAAATAATGAGAGTAGTTCCCTCAAAAAACCCACTGAATTTTAAATATATGATAGTTTATTTAATATTTATCAAAGTATTGAAAAAAATACCTAGCATGAAAATAATCACTGACACGATTTTTAATTTTTAATATTCAGGAAAATTGTTGTGAAATTGGAAAATTTAAAATCAAATTCTATTGTTTACAAACCATTTTTTTTATGAACTAAGGAAATAATCCTAAAAAAAGATTATTAAAGTGGAGTATATTGAGAATACACATTTAATTGTTTGGTAACTGTTAGTTGACATACACTTTGAAAAAGAATCTGAGTTTTATGGAGGTTTTTTTGAATTTGGATAATCAAATTTTTTATTATTGTTTTTTGATTGATTGGATAGTGTTTTGAACAAGTATGATTTAATTAATCATCCTTCTAATAAAGTTTTTGTTCTGATGTTCAATGTTTGGTTCTTAAATGGAATAAATTATTCAGCAAATAGAAAATAAATATCCTAATATTATCAATTCAAATGATTCCAGGTATTTTTTCGGTGCTTTAATATTATTAATCCAAATACTACTAAATAATTCGAAAATAAATGTTCTTAATTAATCGTTTTTATTTTTTTTTTTTTTCTTGATAAATCAGAAGTAAAACTTGATAAAGAACAATTTTTCTGAAATAAATTAGCAAAAAAAAAAAAAAAAAAGGAATAAACCAAACTATCAAGATTTCGCAAGATTTATTATGTTGATTTTACTTTGACAAATACAATGTTCAAGACTTTTTACCAAACAATTTCAAACATCTAAGGTGAATTATTAAATCTGTTTATTTGTTTGCGCCCTATCTAAATATTTGTAGAGAATATTTTACCCTAAATGAAATGGACTAATTTTTTATCATGAAAAAAAGATAGACAAACAAAATTTTATATCTTATATTATTCAAATACAGTTAAATACCAGTCTTTTATAAAAAAAGAAAGTGGTTTTTATTATGAAAAACAAGTTAAACAAGTTTATACAGTACAGTTGTACAACAATATAAAAAATTTTTTCAACTCAGTTTATTGTTTATTTAATTTATCACTAATTTGATTTTATAGAAATTGTTAAAAAAAAAAAAAAAAAAAAAAATAATACCAGCAAAAATTCACTCTAAAGCAAATATTTAATTTTGAATTATTGATCTTATTTCAATATTATAAAATAAAGATATATTTCTCTAGTTTCAATTTGGTATTTTTTATTTTTTTCTAATTCCCATTAATCGACACCAAAAATAATATTAACTATTATGCAAATATTAAAAATTAAAAGGGGAATGTTGATCAATAAACTAATAAAGAAAAAAAAATACCAAAGAGAATAAATTGAAAATTTTTTTACTTATTGTGAAAACATAATAAAAAATTTATTAACTTGGAACTGAATGAGGAGTTACTTGTTGAATATTGAATTTAAAAAGGTTAAAAAGGTTAAGGCACTCTATTTATGTTACAATAGAAGACTTATCAAAAATATATTTGTATTGAAAAACTAAATGTCTTGTATTACTACAATTTTTTGAAAACAAAGGAATAGTATTTATTTATTTTTTTTTTGGAATAATTTTTTTGAAAATCTACATTACCATTTCAAATTCTAAATGATAAAAAGTTATTTGATTTAGAGTAAGAATGTGAAAAAGCAGTTAATTGCTTTTTTTGAAGTAAACTTTTCATTTAAAAAATTAGATCTTACATACACCGACATTGGGGATTTGGTACTCGTTTTCATTAATGAGGTTTACTTTAGAGATGATATATAACAAAGTGTGTTTTAAAAATTACATATTGGAAAGAAAACCATTGATAACTTTTATGTTTGGTAATAATTATATTTTATCTTTTTTTTTTTTGATTTAAAAAGGTAAAAAAAAAGAAATTTATTTTCTCAACTCATAGAAAGAATAGTTTAATTTCAATTTTGGTTTAAAAAATCGTTTTTTTATTTTGGTGTTGCTCCAATTGTTACAGTGAAAAAAAATTCAAATGAAATTTCAATTTTTACAAAATTATAAAATTATTTTTCCTTCCATGTTCAAATTCCTAAGAAAAATAAGTGGATTCCACCTTTGGTTGATCTTTTAATTGATTTTGATTCAAGTAACTAAAAAATAATAAAAAGTTGAAAATATTTTTCTGTTTTCAAATTTTTTATCAAAAGATTCTGGGGCTTTGTTGAACTAAAATAGGGAATCGAGAGTTAGGTTGAGAAATATTCTAACCAATATTTGTTATTTATATCCATAAAATCAAATTCTTTAGAAAAAAAAAACATAATTCTAATATATAAAACATATCATAGAGTTTACAAAAAAAAAAAAGAAAAAAAAGAAAAGAATTGTAAGTTTACCACTTAATTACATGGATCTGTGTGTTTTTTTTTGTATTTCTATCTTCATAAAAATCATTTTTTCAACCAGTTTAAGATTCAACAGACGATTTGAATTTGAAACAGGAAACAATAAAGTATATTCAAAAAATTTGGGTATTTTTTTACATTTCATAAAAAACCTTCTTTATTAACAAGTCTATAAGAAAAATTGGGAATATCAAATTCAGGAAATATTAGTATTGATTAAATCAACGGTCTATATATTTATTTCAAATTTTTTAATTGAAATATTTCCAAAAAATATAAAAAAAAATAAAAATAGAACTTTTTTGGTGAAAAAAATATAGATCCAATTTCTAACAAAAAATGACCAAAATGGCAAGGAGCGAAACAATTTTTTAAACAATAACCTATAAATATACAATTTCAATCCTATTGGATAATTTCTCTTTCGAATTTAAATTTAGATTTTTTGAAAGTAAAGCAACACAAAAAAAAAAAAAAAAAACAATCTACTTAACAATTGTGAGAAATTCTGATAATCACAAATCGATACTTGTTAATTTTTTACTTACGAACAAAACTATACATTTGAAGAAAAAAACTTTGAAAAAAAGTAGAAGATCTGTATGTAGACTAAAATTGAATATTTAATTTTCTGTTAATCATAAAATAATTGTAAAAAATTTCGATTTCTTAAGAAAACATGTTGAAAAAACCAAAGAAAAATTGAAACCCTTTGAGGGTTTTAACCTTATTCTATTCAATTAATTCCCCCCTCCGAATTGTATACATCATTAGTTTATTTTAATTCAAACTTATGGTTTTTTTAATGGAAGAAAAATGAAAATTTGATCGCTTTTATTTTATACTCCGTGGACTGTAAACAATCGGAAATCTTCTGGTATATTTAATAACCAATTCAAAAAAAAAAAAAAAAATTCTATATCTTGAAAATTGAAAAAGAAGTAAAAATCTGATTACTATAAAGCCCGAATTACTTTCGATGTTATTTCCTGAAACAAATTATTCTTTTTAATATTTTAATCATTTTTTTCCATTTCTGAAAATGCCAAAATACAACCTATTTCAAATAACCAAATATTTTCTACAACGAATGAAGGAATCTTATTATTATTATTATTACTGAAACTGTCAAATAAATCACTTTTAAAACCAAACCACCAAGTTTTGGAATTAGACAGTATAAAAAAACTACTCGATTTCAAAAAAATACAATAATAATGTAAAACTGGAAAATATGATAAATAATTTATTTAATTCTAAGAACATTTTGAATTAATTTTTTCCAATTTTAGAAAATCTTCTTAACCAAGATATTTTCTGTACTATTTTCTAAAAATATTTATTCTCTAAGAGTGAAGTATATAAAAATACCCTTTAACAATAATACAACCAAATTTTAAAATAATCAAGTATTAAAATCTGATTATTATTTCAAAAAAAATGAAAATATTTTCTTTTAAGGTTGTAAAAATCTAAACTTTTCCAATTACAGTTGTTGTTATATTTTTTCACAGGTTTTTAAAAATGGAAAAATGAGAAAAACCAATCAAACCTTCAAAAGAAAAATACTTCCAAAAATATCTTTTGAAACTTTATAAAAATCAACTTCACATATCTACAATTCCCTCAAAATTTTATTATTTCGTAATAACTAATTAATAACCTAATAATAATCATTTCAGTGGGTTTTTAAAATCGAAAAGAACAAAGCGATGATTAAATTTTACTTGTAATAATCAAAATGATTATATTTTCGTAAAATAACAATTTTTTTTTTCAGAATAATCAATTATAAAAAAAGTAAGAAATATTCTCAAATAACTTTATTTTATAATAAATAATTTATTTTTTTATCCATTCTTCATTAAAGAAAAAATAATTATTATCTCATCTATGAAATTTCAAGAAATTTAATATATTATTTCTGAATATTTAATCTTAAAGATCAATTTTTACTCATTTAAATTAAATAATTGATTAATTAATTATTTATTTTTTAATATAAGATTAAAAGTTACATTATCACACATTCAGAAAACCCCTCTGAAAATACAAAAAATGATATTTCATAAAAAAAATGTTTTTTTAAATTTTTCTTTTTCTAATTTGATTCAAAAAATCAATAAAAAAGATATGATCTTTTTTAACATAAAATTAATTGTGAAAAATTATTTCTTTTAAAAATGTTAACTCATTTCTTTATAGCTAACAAAGCGTTGAATTATCAGGTTTACTTGAAAGTTTGTAAAGATTAGTTCTCTATTGACTTTGGAGATAATATATATATATATAGAGAGAGAGAGAGAGAGAGAAGAATGAATTTAAATTAATCTTGTTTCAATTTTGAACACACAGTTTAATTTCTCAAAAAAAGCACAAAAAAAAATTTTTTTTTATAGAACAAATCTTTGATATAAGGCGCATTTAAAGTTTTTATTTTTGATATTGATTGAGTTGAAAAAAATAGATTCTGTGTTGTTATGTAAAATCCCCTTTTTTATATGTTATTGTTTTTTTTTTGGTATTTTTGATTATTTTGTGTTTTATCTGCTCTTATAATATGCACCAAAAAGTGAGTGAACTCTAAACCCATACGATTTTTCCGACTTTACGTTTTAATGACTTATTCAATGGTACAGAAACAACACCTAATCACAGTTTAAAAGCTTTAGTATGTATACCCTTCTCTTTAACAAAACAGGATATATTTTTGATCTCAATTGATTTTTGTGAAAATATTAATAATTGTTGGCTTTGAGTTGAGTTCCCAAAAAGAGTTTTTTATTGTGTTTGAAAAAACATACAGCTCTTTTGATATTATTTTTTGTAAAAGGACACAATTTAAACTGTTAACAATTACACACTGATATTTGAATAATAAATGGGAAAAAAATTTTCAATTCTTCTTCACTTTCTTTTTTAACCAAAAAGTTCGAAAGAAATAAACGAAATTTCAGAATAAATGGCCCATATTACATTTGAATTTTGAATTATATTTGTATTGTTTTGAAGTTTTTCCCCTTACAACGAAAAGTTTGCAAATAAATCATTTTTTCTCTTTGTTATTTTTTCAGCTGTGTTTTGTTAAAATGGAAAATGAAAATGAAAAATTGGAAAGAAGTAACAAATGAATTAATGAAAAAATTGGTTTCAAATATAAAAAGGTGATTAGGTTTAGTTATTCAAATGGAAGGAGAATCGATAAATGGGTTTTATTAAATTTTTAAATTTTCTATTTTTTATGTAATGCTTCTTTCAGAATAAATGTCCCAATTTTTTTTAATTGTTTTTTTTTACTTTTTTTTATTTTATTCTTAGAGGAAAAATCAATATCTCTTGAGTATAGAACTGAATATTAAAAACGAAATTTTTATATTATAATAGATAACTTTAATTATTAAAAATATTTTTCTTTAAATTTGATTTTTAATGGGCAAATGATTTTGAAATAGAGTTTAGATTGAAATTTATGATCACTCTTAATTTAACACTTACTTTTTGAAATTGGTATATTGCTCGATAAATGTTGGGTGAACTAGACACCGTGATGAAAAGAAGATTTTGGTATTGAAAAAATGATAATCGGTTGAAATTTTATCCCTTTTGAATCTCCAATAGTGGTATGTTAAAATTAATTTATTTAAAAGTGATCAAATTTTGATATTATTGAGAGAGAAAAATGGAATCTTTATTTCCAAAGTGGCATTTTTAGAATACAATGATCAAAATAATGAGTTCCCAAAGGTGATAATTTATGTTTCAAAATATATTCCATGCTCTTTTTTCTTCTTGTTTCAATCGAACATCCAATTTACTATCAAATAGTATACCCAAGTTTAAATCAATTTTTAAACTTTATTCCTTGATATTTTTAGTAAAATTTAAATTAGGAATGGAATTTGTTGGAAAATTTTTCATAATATGATTTTGCTAAATTTTTTTTGAATTTTTTTGTTTGTTTTGATGAAAACCTTTTTTTTTATTTTTCTTGATATATTTTTCCAATTTGAACCTTCATTTTTATGATTACTATTTAAATAATAGAACTTTAAGAAGTCAATACCATATTAACAGATGGTTTATTGTTGGCTTCATTGATCAGTTAATGTATATGTCTTCTAAACAAGAAAATACGCTTTTTATTTTGGAACTGGGATTAAGCTTTTATACACATATTATTTTGAATCAATTTATCCAATTTTAAATTTGTTTTTTTGAAAGAAAAAACAACCAATTCAAAAAAATACAAACTTGTATTGTTTTCTCATCACAAAGAGCAAATTCGAAAAAATCAAAAAGAAAAAAGTCTTTTTTATAAAAAAAAAATAATATGTGATATTTTTGTATTTATTTGATAAAATACATTAATTTTGAATTTGTCAAGGTTATTGTTCCTAAAAATAATTGAAAAAACTTTGAAATAGTTTGACTGAAATTCAAAAATTAAAGCAAAAAGATAATACAAAATTTTATTTTTTTCATTTTCCAATGAACGGTTTCAAAGCAGTAATTTTTTTTGGGAGTGGAACAAACAAAATCCTTACCACTCAAGAGCACCCAAATCTTGATTGGATCAGTTTTAAGGGATGTTCTGGAGTTTTACAAGCACGTCGAAGTAGTGAAAATTACAGCAAAGATGAATACAAAATCTTTTTACTTTCCCAAATGTTTAATTACTATGACCAATTTTTTAGTGAGAATGGCGAAGTAGATTTCGAGATTGTCGAAGAAAAAGAAAAAGAAAAAGAAAAAGAAAATGAAAATGAAAAAGAAGAAATAAAAGCCTTGCAAACAAATCAAAAGATCAAAGATTTTTCATCTCGCTATGGTGGTATGAAAGGAACAATTCTTACTAATAGTAAGGCTAGCAAAAGCTTTGCTTTATCAATTGGATGTGTGCCCCTCAGCCTTCCAGAAAATGGAAGTGAGCTTGCAGAAAAGATCTTCTCGCTTGAAGAACAGCAAGACTATTTCTTTGTTGACTTTGGGAACAAAGTTGAAATTATTGAAGCAGCCATCCAGGAATTGAAAAAACAAGAAGAAAAATTTTACTTTGTAGTTGCCTCTTCTTTAAATATTAAAGAATCCCTTTGCTTTGAAAAATTACAACAAGGGACAGGAGAAAGGATCATGAAAAAGGGTGGATTTCGACCTAAGCAATCTTGGAAGATGACTGGATTAAAGGATTTAACAAAGGTGTGTCAAGGTGGTGGCTCGATTTACGTTTCATATTGGAAAGAAGGAGTTTCGAGAGAAGATCAAGCAACAAAATTTAAACCCGAAGAGTGTAAACAAAAAGGTTGTAATTTAACAATTTATGCAGAAAGATTTATTTGGGAAATCGGTTATAGGCTTGGGTTCACTCCCAAATATGGTGCTTAAAGAGTCGTTTTGTATTTTTACATTTGGGTTTTTGATCTATCTTTTGATTTTGTAATGTCTTTTTCTTTATGTGTCGTCTTCTTATTAAAGTTAAGAATATTTTTTTATTTATTTTTATTATTTTTCTTTCTATTTTTATTGTCTTTGGAAAAGAATTAGTGAGAAACCCTTTGATATTTTTGAGATTGAAACACTTGAAATCTTGCTCAGAAAAAATATAAAACCTTCTCCAAAACTCCAAAAAATAGACTAATCATTTGTCCGATTGTGTACCAAAAATAAAAACATTTAAAAATGTTATTACTGTTGAGAGAAAAATGTTGGACACCATTTTTAATTGGGAACATTAGTAAAATTGTAAATCAAATCCTATTGATAACTAAGCGACTTTTATATAAATACAGGTTTAAAGGTGTTGCAAGTTCATTAATCTGTGGTATGTGTAGAATACTCATTTGAATGGTTGATAACTAAAGTAGATCTTGCTATTTTAACAAAAATCCTAGTTTTGGTAAAGTTTACTATTAATTCTGAAAATGATAATTTTTAAACTTGATTTAGATTATAAGAGATAAGGTTTTGAAAAAGTAGAATTACATTATTCGTTATTCTAATAAGTAGATTATTGTTATTTTCTTTAGTTATTTCACAAACTGTTGAAATTAAAAATCATTTTCAGTAAGGTTCCCAATTAAAAATTGCTTTCCAACCATTTTTCTGTGTCCAACATTTTTCTCTCAACAGTTATTTCGAATAACCAAATTTGTTGAAAGTTGACACGATTTATTTGGAAAAAAGTTGTTATCAAATTTCAATTTGAAAATAACCAACACACAGCACTACAAGGAAAATTTAAACACCGAAAACTAAAGTTATCCCAAACTATATATTGGATTTCAGTTATACTTCTTTTATAAATTATTTTTTCAAAGTTATCATAATTTTATGTAATAAAAAAAGGATAGCTATTAAGCTCATGAAAATCCGAATACACCCCTTTTTTCAAAAATACCGACTTTTGAAAAAAACACCATATTTTTGGGGTTTATTTTTTTTGAAAAAAGTTGAACTGAATTAATTTTTAATTGAGTATTAAGATTGAAAAAATAATAAATGTTAAAGCTATTTGCAGAAAACAATCGGGAATGTATATAAAAACTCAAACATTATAAAAAAAATAAAATGATAAAAAATATTCCAAAAACAGATAAAAAATCAGATTTTCAATTTATTTTAGCGATATCTTTTGATTGAAATAAACTATATTCCAAAAATTTGGACACAGTTTAAAAAGTGGAAAGAACATCATTGACACACTTTAAATTCAATTTGGAAAGAATTTTGATTTTACAAAATATTTCATTTTTTGTATTTTTTGTTTTGTTTTCATTTCCTTTTCTGTAATTACATAATCTGTTTGGTTAAATCCGAAATTTTTTTTTCAATGGTTGATAGAAGGTTAAGGTTTAGTTTGTTAAATAGAAAAATCACATAAAATTGGTTGATGGTATCTTTAAATTTGATCGATCAACAATTGTTGGTGAAATTTCAACAAATTTACCAATATATTTTTTGTTCCGCTCGTTTCATTATTTTGGACACACCAATTTTTATTTTTTAGTTTTAATATTTTTTTCTTTTATTTGGATTAAAATGATTACTTATTAAAACATTAATACTCGGTAATTTAAATGTGGTTTTATATTAGGTTTGGAAATATACAATAAATCAAGTGTTTTATTTTGCCTATTTTTGATATCGGGTGTGTCCAAATTTTTGGAATGGGGTTTATTTTGGGCTATTTTAAAATTGAAAAATATATTTCTTTTTAGACTATTAAAAAAATACTTGAAAATTATCTCTCTACTAAGTCAATTAAAAAATTCAAAAATTTTACAATTAAAAATGAAAAAAATATTACTGAAAAATTTCATTTTTTTTTCAATTCCTATTAATACCTATTAAAGTTGTAAACCTTTTTGAAAATGGTTATGTATAATAATGTTTATTATATGAGTGTATTTCAAAAATACAATATTTAGAGATTTTTTTTTGAAAAAATTTACTTTGTATTGAGTTTTATTAAATGAAATTTGAATAACATTTTTGGAAAAAAATCAGCTTTCAATTACAGTTGTTTTAGAAATGTGTATACCAATACTTTTATTACATGTTAACTAAACTGATTAAAACATATGAATTAGACATTTTTAAGCCCTACTTAAAAAACTTCGAGTACACACCTTTTTAAAACAGCTATACCCGGAAATATTATTAATTTTTTTCCAAAGTTAATAGGTTAATTATAGACAAGAATTCAATTAAACTTGATAATTAAACCAATTTATTAACTTTAAAGAAATGAGTTATCATTTTTAAAAGAATTATTATTCTATACGAAATTTTTAGTTTTAAAAGATCTGATCTTCCACTGAGTTTTTATTTTTGGAATTAAAAACTGAAAAGGAAAAATTTGCAAAAAATTTTTTATTTTGAGCAAAAAACTCCACTTTCAGTATTTTTTGATAGTTTGTAGGAACAAATAAGCTTTCAAATTTAAAATTATTTTAAAAATATCTGAAAAATCAATCTAATATTGAATCATTCAAGATCAGAAAAGAATGGATCAAATATGTTTTATTTTCCAGATTGATTAAATTTCTTGTAATTTAAAAGATTTGGTAATATTTATTTTTCAATTAATAAGAGTATAAACAAGAACTAGTATAATAAAAATAAGTTATTTGATAACGTCTATGATCGTTTTTTAACCCGAATTAGTTTTATTTATTTGAAAATCTTGAAAAAATTGAGAAATAATGTTAAATGCTATTGATACTTTTAATCTCCCTTTTTATTACTGATAACTATTTGAAGTAATTAAGATGGGGTTATTAATTATTTCTTTAAAAATAATCATATTAAAAAGTTTTTCTTTAAGTTTTAAATTGAATTTTCCAGTTTTAAAAAAGTATATTGATGAGAAATATTTTTTAATTTAATGGTTTGACTTTTTTTCTGTATTTTTTTTTTAATAAACAAAGAAAAAAATCGACTCGAAATCTACGATGAATAAAGAAATTATTATTTTTTTTTCAAGTTTAGAATAATTATTATATTATTTTGAAATATATTATATTTTTTAGACTGTCTTATTTCAAAACTTTGGTTTTTTATGTTTCAAGTATATTTTATACACTCTTTCAAAGACAATAAGATTTCTTTTTTTCTTCTTTGAATTAAATGATTTTTTTTGAAATAATATGGAAATATGCTGAATTTCAAACTTTTGAACGATGGAAGTAAGGATCAAATTTTTAGAAACAGAATAAATATTTCATTTTTAAAAATAGAAAATATCTTTAAAAACCAGGCGGATAATGCAGCAATCAGATTTTTACTTTATTTTTTAATTTCAAGATATATTAACTTTTTTTTTTTGAATTGTTTATTAAAGTTACTTGAATATTTTTTTTAATTCAATACCCCCCTTAAGAAATACAATCTTTTATACTTATTTTAAAGACAGAGAATGAATTTCTTCATACATCCATTAAGTTTTTTTTTATTTAAAAGGATAAGAAGAAAATTTCTTGAATTTTCTTTTAATTACTGAAATTAAATTAAAAAACAAAAAAGAAAACATAGACATCTACAGAACCCTACGTAACACCATTTGTTAGTTTTTCCAGAATTTAAAAGAATTTAGCAAAATATTTACTTTTATTCTATTCTTTTAAATTCTGGAAAAGTGTATTTTTTTTTTATTTTTAATTTAAGAAATTAAGAGAAAATTTAAGAAAGATTCAAAAAAAAAAACAACTATCAACTAAAATCTTTTGAATATACATAACAAAAATTCATGACTTCAAAAATTCTAAATTTTATTTTAGAAACTTCTCAAAAGAATTAAAATGATCTTTATATTTAACTAAGCATAATATAAATAATGGGTTATTATCCCGAATAACACCAAAAAATATTATTAGTATTCTATTTATTAATTATAATTAATTCTTTAATCTAAAAATATTCTATTTTTTTTTTTTTGAATAGCCATTTGGCAAGAAAATTATTGATATCTTTAGATATTTTCTAATTGGGATATTTTTTATAGAAATTACTAAATTTTGTCGTTATTTTCTAATTATTATAAATATAATTATAAATATTTATTTAATTAGTGAAGTTTCAATGTTACAATCTGAGAATAGAACCTACACATTTTTAAAAAAAAATTTGTTAGTTTTTTTTTATTAATTTCTATTTTTATTAGACACTAAACCATTTTATACATTTTTTTTTTGAATTCTGGTAAAGTATCATTAAGTCTTTTTTAATTTTATAGTTTGATAAAAAATCGATAATATTTATTAACAAAAAAATAGAATCAAACAAACATGGAGCTCTTGGGTTATCAAAGAGACTTGATGATACCCATCATAAAAATTCATTGATATTTTTATTGTATTTAATAATTCTCTAATATTCTTGACCTTTT
This sequence comes from Anaeramoeba flamelloides, assembly GCA_027625915.1. Lineage (NCBI taxonomy): Eukaryota > Anaeramoebidae > Anaeramoeba > Anaeramoeba flamelloides. The sequence continues at coordinate 12,779,623 of JANTQA010000036.1, forward strand.
AATCTATAACTATTTAATATTAATTTCTTACAAAATTGATTTCAATTAACACCTAACATTTTTTGTTAACTATTTACCAATTAATAATTTGATTATCTTTTTTGGAAAATTTTAATTTATCAAAAATATGTTTATGATCTAAAAAGTCAAATTGTTTTTTTTTTTTTGATTTTATATATTTTTTGTGAAACAAGATTCTGGCTTAATCAATTTTTTTTTCGAGTTCTGTAAATTATTCTTAGGGAATGTCTGTTATTTTGCACAATAATTGTGAATATTTTTTTTTTAAACGAAATATCAATTGGGTTGAAACCATTTTGGGACTGATTAAAAAACCAACTATTAATGTGAATAATAATTTTTGAAATCGGAAAAAAAAATTAAAAATTTTAAGAGTACCTAATAGCAATTATTAACCAATAAACATATACTAGACATATCATTTGTCTCTAAAAAGATAAAATCAAAAAAGAGGAAATTTTTAGATAAATTTGCCTTCGAAAAACACTCAGTTTCGAATTTGAATGGTTGTGAATTAAAGTTTTAAATACAGTTATCGTAGTTTCGAATTGTATGTCTTTTGAGTTTTTGTGATCTTTATGTTTTTTTTTTTCATTTTTGTTAGTAGTTATTTTTATCAAATTAATATTAAAAAATTCTTACTTTTGAATTTAGTAGGATTGTAAAAAACCACATTTTAATGTAAATTGAATTAAATTAAATATGTAATAAAAGAAAACACTTTGTTCAAATCGGAAAAATTGTAACCTTTGGAAATATAAATGAATAAAATGATTTCATTTTTTTTTCCCTCAATTTGATTTTTTCAAATAGAGAATCCATCTACACCTTTTTTTTTAATTTAATTTTTTTGTCAATAATTGTTTTTACATTGTGTGTTTTTTTCTATTTTTTAACTAGATTATATGTATTATTATTTTCACTGATATTGTGAATTTTTTTTGTTTCTTATATTTTTTAAAAATTTGATCCATATTTATAATTTTATTGTTTGAATTTGACAGTCAAAAGAAGTGTATTTTCAGAATATCCTTTTTGGTGTCAATTCCTTAGTTAAGTCTGTAGCAAAAGAAAGTTAATGGACTATACACTTAAATAATAACTAATCCAGTAAAAAGTTTGCAATTTGTGTTCATATATTTATTTGTTTTGGAATTTTTTTACAATACCTGGCGAACTTAAAAACCTTCTAAAAGGAAAAGTGAATATTTAGAATTAAAAAAATAATCATCAACTTAATGTTATAGATTTATATTTCAAACACTAATAGAACCTTAATGATTACAATTACTGAAACTCGAAAAAAGATTATCTTAGATTGTATGCAGCGACATGTAATTTTGGTTCTTATTTGATCAGAACTATAACTTGGTATTAATATTAATATCAACAAAAAAATGAATTTATTTTTTTCTTTCTGAAATCTGAATTAAGTTGTGTAAGACTCAAGATTGGTTGGTGTTCAATAAAGATTTTGTTTTTTGGATTATCAAAACTGAATTTTCATTTCCGTTTTATTCAATTACCTAAAAAAAAGCAAATTATTTATAAGCTCTAAATAAAAACAAACATAAATATAAATTGAAATTGAAAACCCCAAATCATTTTTTTTTTTATAACTTGAAATCATCCTTTTAGTCCTAGACTCTTCCATTTGAATTTCGGAAAAAATTAAAAATAAATTGTCAATGATTGCCATTTTGAACCACTATTAAAACCCGACCCCAAGCTTAAGATCGATAAACTAAAAACTAAAAGAACATTTCGCCACCCCTACACAAGATAACCTATTTTCGATTTTCAGGGATTGCAAACCTTAAATCATTATTAAAGATCAAAAAAAACTACTCAAAGAATTCTGCTACCCTAAAAACAGAACCATTCAATGGGTTGAACATTTTCTTAAATTCCTCACTCATTATTTTCAAAAAATTCGTAATACATTTTTCTTAATTTTTCAAAAATGAGTCTGGAAGATTTGGCTGAAAATATTTTATCTTTTTTAAGTAGTAACACAGAAACGATACTTCACGCAGAACAAAACATTTCTAATTATGAAAAAAATGAAGACTATCCAAGGCTTTTGATCGTAAGTAAAATATTTTATTGTTTGGTTCTTTAGAAAAAAACTTCCTTGTTTTGGGTAACCCTTCAAAAAATCAAATGATCCAAAAAAAAAACCTCTTATTTTGTTTCACAAAAAAAATAATAAAAAAATATTATCCCCAACACTTGCTTTCAGAAACTCACTCGTTGCCTTTAAGTCATAACACACCATACTTTTCATTGCTTTCTTTTTTTTTTTTTTTTTTTTTTATCAATTTTTTTGTTTGTCCCAAAAACCCCACCAATAACAAACACTTTCACCAAAATTAGGAATTGCTAGAGTATGAAGGGATCGATCAACAAATTCGATTAGGATCATCAATTTTATTAAAAAATTATCTCTATAAGAATTGGAGAAAGCGATCGTATTCAAGGAACAAGAAAGAGCAAATCCAAATCAAGGAAGAATTAAAATTAGATTTGAAAAAGTATTTATTAACACACTTTATTGATGAGAACATTTCAATTACAAAGCAGTTGATAACGACATTGTGCAATATTATTTATATTGAATTCCCAAGGGAATGGATAACGCTTGATGAGACCTTCATAAATTTGTTTGAAGAATCTGCTAACAATTTAGTAATTACCCATCAAATTTCAATTTTTTTAAAAAGTGCTCTTAAAAAATTGGCATCCAAAACAATTCCCAGGGACCGTAGGGCCTTTATAGTCTTGGGGAACAAAATGCTACCATTAGTAACGAATTTGCTTGAGTCAAGCCTTGAAGGTATTTTGAATATCATTCCTTTATTTTTGCCAAATAGCAATAATAACAAGAAAAATAATAATCAAAATGTCGACAACAAGGATTTACCTTTAATGATTGATATTTTTAATAATTTAATCCAAACACTCAGATGGGTGGTCACTAAGGGATTGGAAAAGGATAATAAAAACAAAAATGAAATTGTGTTTCAAATCGTGGAATATTTACATCAAATATTAGACTTAGAGTGCTCAGCTCTCTTGCAAAGTGTTTGCAAATTATTTAAATTTTTCCGAAAATTAATCTATTCAGATCCCACTCCCTTCACTACACAGCCTGACTCTTTTAAGTCCCTCTTGATCTCTTTATTTAGTGTCTTTAATAAAACCTTTTATTCGATCAATCAGAATGATCTTAATAATTCAAATTTGGAGAACGAAGAGAAATTTTTTTCAAAATATTTATTATTAAGATCAATGTTGGTATTAATCGCAATTTTTTCAAAAAGGCAATTAATTTCGATGAAAATATTTAATGAATTATTAAATGAAGAACAATTACAGGAATTAATTGAAATTTTACTCAAGAAATATTTAATAATTGATATTGAAGATTTGGATTATTGGAATAATCAACCAGAATCGTATTTTCATGAAGATTATTCAAAATATTGGAAGGTTGATTTAAATCCATGCACGGGCAGTTTAATAGTTTCTTTAAATGAAGTCTTTCCTGAAATTGTCCCCAAAATCTTGTTTAATATTTTAAATAAAAATTTATATGAAAAAAAAGAAGATTTTTTGTTATCAATTAAATTTTCTCAATTATTATTTATCGAATCTATATTGCACTCCATTGGCCTATGTTCTTATTTGCTTTACAAGAATGTCAATTTTGTAGATTGGTTTCAACATGAATTTGAAGAAATCATTTATTTTGATGATTATGATAAATTAAAAGAAATAAAAAATCAATCTTTACAAACAAGTAATTTGGAGAACAACAATAACAGTAGCAATAATAATAATAATAATAGTAGCAGCGGGAATAATAATAATGATAATAATAATAATAATAATAATAATAATAATAACGGGGAAGAAGAAAATGAGAAAATAACCGAAAAGGAGCAATTTAATATTTTTTTCCGTAGATTATCTTGGTTAATTGGCAATTTTATTTATTTAATACCAATTGAATCAAAAATTATTTTTTATGATTATTTTACAAAATTATTTTTAAAACCTGGCACTGTACTTCAATTAACCTGTGTTGACACTTTACAATCAATAATCAACGATGAAGACTGGAATATTGAAGGTGTGAATAAATATTTAAATAATTGGATTGAGATCTTATTTTATATAATTAATGATTTTCATTATTGGAAGTCTAAATGTTCAGTTTTAAATGTATTGAATTTAATTATTAAAAAATTGGGAAATGATATTATTGAATTTTCTAATATCATTTTGGAACAAATATCTATTTTATGGAAAAATTCACACAAACAACAACAATTAAATAGTAATAGCAATAGTAATAGTATTAGTAATAATATTAATAATAATAATAATAATGAGAATGAGAATGAGAATGAATTTTTAAGTGATTCTATAATTGAAGTTTGTATAAATGTCGTGTTTAATTTAGAAAATAACCAAAGTGAAGGATTTAATATTTTGTTACAAATTATTGTTGATGTTATCAACGCAAAAATACAGCAAAATGAAATTGAAAGTCAAATAAAAAACCAAAACACAAACAAAAATGGATATAATAATGTAAAATATGCAATTACCAATGCTCTAGATGATAATGTGTTTGTAAATTGCTTACAATTATGGAGAGCCATTTTGTTAAATTCTTCAATGATGGAAAACGAATTATTTGAATTATTTCCTTATATATTTGAAATAATTAACAACGATATAGATAACATTCCATTAATCTGTGAGATAATTGAGGGCTATTTAATTAGAATGAATGAAAAGATTATTAAAAAATATCACATCGAATTAATTAATTTCATTTATAAATGGATAAACCAAATTATTGACGCCGGTATTTTATTATTAACACACTTATTAGAAATTTTATTAATATTTGATCCCAAGCTAATAACGCCGTTAATTATTGAGACGGGTTTGGTTAATGAAATGATTTTATCAACGATCACTCAAGATAAAAATTCCTTAATTATAAATTCCTATTATTCAATACTTTCGAGAATTTTTTTAATAAATCGTCCCAAAATTGAAGAAAACCCTTCGTTATTTATTTCCTTTTTAAATAATTGGTTAAACGATTCTCATGATTTTGGTAATTGGTATTTAAAAAAGGCCTCTGTCTGTTCAATTATTACCTCCTTTTTCTCACCAAAATTAGAAAATTTTAATAAATTATTTTCTTATATCTTAAATTTATCCATTTCAATCATTTCTCAATATCTTAATGTATATTTGAAAAACCAGCAATTACCAAAACAAAACTATGATTCCTATATCGTGCATTTAAAAGATTCTGGTGACCTCTTCCAAGAAATTTCAGAATACCCAAAACCTTCGCAATTCAATTTAATTAAATATGAAATCTTGGAACAATTTGATTCAATAATGGATTTGGATTTTTGCAAATTAATTACTTCTTCAATCCAAAATTTAGAAAATCAAATCAATGAAAAAAGTTTTAATAATTTAATTTCACAAAATCAAAATCTTATTGACGAACTGACTAACCTTATTAATTCTTTAAATGAAAAAATAATTTAAATCCATTTTTAATAATTTAATTTATTATTTAATTACTTTTCTAACTATCAATATAAAGATTGAAATTATATTATTATTAGATTTAATGTTGTAAATAAATTTTAATTTGATATATATATATATATATATTTGGATTGAAAATTTTTAATAATAATGAGAAATAGATATTTTTTTCTACATTTTGTTTCTTTAATCAACTTCAATATTTTGTTTCGTAAAAAAAATTGATTCTTTGTTTCAATTTTTTTTCATTTAGATTTTTTAAATAAATTTCCAAATTTTTATTTTTTTATCTCAATTTAAATTTTTTGTTCAAAATAATTCAGTCAAATTTCTTTTCAATTTCTTTTCTTTTCTTTTTTTACTTTTTTTTTTCTTCCAATTTTTTTTTAAGGAAATTCAATTCAAAAAAAAAATGTTCTAAAATCTAAATTTACTCTAAGAAAATTGAGGCTTTGTAATTTCTTTTAAAAAAGAATATATTTACAATTAAAAAATCTTATTGTCAACAATTTTAATTTTCCTAAATAAATTGAGAAATTTTGTACCGGACGTCCCAATGAAAGGAGCAAAAATTTTTTTCAACATTTTTTATTTTTGGAAATTTATAGTTTGTTCTTTAATTTCTTTGACAAATATCAACTCTACTCTAAAATTAATTATTTCTTGTATTACTAAGCAATCGTATATGTTGGTTGATTCTTAAAAAAAAATTACATTTTTGATTTTTGGATGGGCACTTTGAGTGAAACACAGTTTAAGTGATAAATTTATAAAAAAATGATTTTCAATTTCCAAGTTTCTGTGATTTCTGTCATTTGTTATTTTGGTATAATTTTTTTTTTTATCATATGATCAATGAAAACTTTTCAATTTTTTTGTATCCCAGTAAAAATCATTTTATTTTTATAAAAAAAAAAAGAAAATTTGAATTTTAAAAGAATAGAAATCACTGTTTTACCGAAACTTGAAAGTGTTTTTTTGATCATTCCTTTTAAATTATTTAAACCTAGGATTTTATTTTTCTAACCAAAATACTCATTTACAAAAGATGACACAAACTCGAAAAAAAAATTTTTAAAAAGAAAAGAAGAAAATATTAATCGATAAATTGAAAATTTAAAATTATGGAATGAAAATACTAAAAATTTTATACAAGAATTAAAAATAAATAGTTATGGATGGAAAAGTCAAAATTATTATTAAATTAAAAGAAATGTTAATAATATCAATATATTTTAATAATATTAGGTACCATTGTGTACCGTCAAGTGTCACCAAGTGTGTCATTTTTTTTTTTTTTTTTTTGAAATAAAAAGATAATATAAGATGTTATTGTTGTAATTCCTAAAATTCAAAAAAAAAAAAAAAAAAAAACCTTTGTGTCATTCCAGAATTCAAAATAATTGAAAAAATTTAGAGATAATACTCTATTCCATGAAATTTAAAAAGGGAAATCTAATCAGTATAAGATGAAATTAACCCTCCTCTAAAAAAAAACCTGATATTATTGAAATTATAGAAATAAAATATTCAGATAAATTCAAGTTTTATTAAAAATCTGTTTCTTATTTTTTTAAAAAAAAAAAATAGAAGAATATGATTGTACTTCTCTAAAATTTTCAAGATGATACAATCTGTACATCAAAAATGGATATTTCCCACTCAAAAATTTTGAAAACAAAATCATCTTTTATTTTTAATCTTAACTTGATACACTAAACAATTATTCTTTTAGTTTAATTATATATCCTGAAGAATAACAAATAACCAATTTCTTAAAATAATATTTTGATTTCAATTGTTATAAAAGGATTCTAACAAATAAAACTTATAACTAATATATCTTAGAAAGAAAAATTTTAAATTAAAAATTGGATAGGAAATTATAATAAAAAAATAACTTTTAAGGGTTGAGTCATTACGGTGAAATTTTTTATTCTGAAATGGAAAAAAACTTTTTAGTAATTTTATTGAGGACCTAACACCAATCAAAAACCAACCATCATATGATGTACGATCGATCTCCAAAAATCAACAACTAAAAATGAGGACATTTTTAGAAAAAAGGGCCAAAGTTCGACACTCAATTTCCAATTAGAATGATTGTGAATTACAATTCTTAAAACAACTATGTCAGTTTTGAAGTGTAGCTCTTTGGCGCTTACTGAGATCTTGGTGACTATTTTTTTCTTTTTTTTCTTTTTTCAAATGAGTTATTTTTATTGAAAGACTATTACCTAATCCTTACTTGGTCAAATTTAGAGGGTTTTAATATAACCACAAATCAGGCTAAATCGAATAAAATTGATTACGAAATACAAGAAAGCAATTCGTTTTAAATTAAAGAAATTTGACCTCTTTTGAAAAAGAAAATGAGAAAAGATGAATTTTTTTTTAAATTTTGATTTTTTGAAATTGAGAACTCTTTTTCTTCTTTGAATTTTTTGTTAAAGAAATCCTATGGAATTTTTTTTTTTGTTATTTGAATTTTGTCAACCAAAAGAAGGGCTATTTCACAACACCATTTTTGGCCTCAGGTCACCCCTTGAGTATGGTGCCTTTTCACGGTAAATGACTAGACCCTTAAAAATAATTAACCACATTTGAAAAATTTTTTCTTAGTTATTGTGATTTTATTATTTTCTCTCAAAATTTTGTAAAAAAGAAGATTTTTTTTTATTTTTTTTTTAATAATTTGTTGTAACCTGAATAATTTCTTATTTTAAATGATTAAAACACACCAATCTTTACGTTAATTTTTTTTGGGGGACTTTGCACCCACATTATTTAAAATACTTTAAAAATTAATTTATTTATTATTAAAGTTATTAAAACATCACATAGAAAATTTGTTTTATCTATTGATTTAGATTACAATGGAATTATATATATATATATATATATATAAATCTTTAAGGTATTATTCCTGAATTTTATATTTTTCTATGAAACAAATTAGAACATCTGTATTTCAAGATTAATTCAATTTAATAAAAAGAAAAAAAAAAAATGAAAAAAGTAGTATGTATCGGAAAAATCTTTTTTAAATTAATTAGTAAATAAATTCATTCATAAAATATTCCAAATATATAAACTAAATTTCAAAAATAGTGACAGCTTTTTCATCAGAAAAAAATTTATTTAATTTTTTTTTTTTTTTTTGAATAATAATGTATTTTAGTAAAGTGTTTTGAGATAATAACCAATATAGATTAATAAATAAAAATATAGTATAATCATTTTATTTTTTGAAAGATAAATGAAAAAAAAAATAATAATAAAAAAAAAAGTTTGCCCCTAATTTCGAAATTTGGCTTATATATATATATATACTAACAATTAATTTACTTTGAAAATCTAAAAAAAGATCTAAATTCAATTGAGAATTATCACTTTAATATTTTTTTTTATGGAAAAAAAAAGATATTTTACCCATCTGAAACTTTGCAAATTACAAGAACTAGGTTTCAAATTCTCTAAAATTAAAAAATACCCTTGTACTTTGATGTTCTAATTATTTACAGTTTAAGATTTGATACAATCTATTTTTTAATAATTGTATTTTCAATGAAAAATTTATACAGGAACTATTCTTGGAAGGATTTTTTTTAAGCAACAGAAATTTTCAGTAAAAAAAAACATTTTAAAAGCCAAATACCCATTACAAAGGATTTTTGATTGTAGACCAGGGTCGTAAATAATTATTTATTTGAAAAATATTTTTTTTTCAAAATAAAGGATTTGTTTCCAAAAAAATTTAAATTTTTTACTTATTTTCTTATTTACTAAATTTTACAGTTTATAATAAACTTTAATATCCATTTTACGGTTTATCAATACATGATCAAATTTTAAAATAGAAAAACATTGCCTATTCCTTATAAATTTTCCCAGTGGGGTTAGAACGGCTGTAAAGAAATTAATGGTTTGACATCGGGTTTTTTAAAAATTTTTCTTATTTGATAAACTTAGTAAAAAAGTCTTGTTGTTTATGAAACGAATTTAAAAATTCAAAATAAATATTACAAAGATTGGAGATGGAATTAAATAATAACTTTTAAATGGTCTTGAATTTTGATTTTTAGGTATTTAGGAATTGATGATCTACCAAAAACCTGAAAATTTTTCCAAATTATCGATCGTTTATAAGGTTTGTATTGAAAAATTCAAATTTTAATTTATTCTCTATTGTAGAAATTTTTGGTCTCTTATAAAAAAACACGGTTTGTAATATGCTATCACATGACCATAAAATCTTGTGATAGAAAGGAAAGTGTAAAATAGAAAAAGAATTATCTGTTTATCAGAGATTTTCACAGTAGGCTTGGAACGGTTTGACATAAAGTACAATTTTAAAATAGTCAATCGGTCTGTAGCTCTTATCAATTTTCATGCTAGGGTTGAAACGGCTGTAGTGTTCTTATGAAATTGTAATTGACAATTTCAAATTAATTGTACGCACTTACTGATTAACTCAACTTTCTTTGGAAGAAATGGAAACTTTTTTGTTTTCTTTTCTTACTATTTCAAAAATTTAATTGTTTTTACAGCCAATCTTATTGATAATTTTCAGAAAAAAAAAAAAATCTCGCAACAAAGAAGACAAAAAATAAAAAGCAATTTGTTTTTGTGAATGTAATTGGGTTGGAACGTTTATTGTTTTTGTTTGTGTTATTATTTTCAATAAACAAAAAAATAATCCATTTCTTTGAATTTTTCTTTTTTTTTTTTCTTTTTTTAATTTTTTTTTTCTTGTTTGTTTACTATTTTTTTCATTTCCTTTTCAAGCAAATCGTTCTCAACTAATTTAGAGGGTTCTGAAGGCTTTAAAAATTTATTAATTTCCATACATTCCGCAACGTCTTCGTCTTGAAGTAAGGCATTGATGTATTCTTCCAATCCCGATCTTCTCTGTTCGATGAAATCTTCATCAAAATTACCAATTAATTTTTTAGGTGGGAGGCGAATCTGTTTCAGTTCACTTGGAAACTTTTGCTTCAACTAAAAATTGAACAAGAAAGAAAAATTAAAAAAAAATTCAAATTTCAATTTTTTTAATTTTTTTGTTATTTTGTTTTGATTTAAAAGGATCGTTTTTTTGTTGGAATAAAAAGTGAGTCATACTATTTTGTGAAGATTTCTAAAATCAGAATAGCGAATCCACACACCCCATTTTTGAGATTGTTCGGTCACAATCACGATATATTCAATATGTTTTAATTGTTTTTGATAGCCAGAAATTTTTACATTCATTAATAAGAAAAAATGAAATTTTTGGTCAGAATATTCGACATGAAAAAATTAATAGTCAAGTTTAAAGACTATATTCTAAATAAAAAATGTTAGTAACAAAATAATAAGATCTTTCCATTTTTCAAATATGAAACTGAAAAGGCGATTAAATAAATTAACTCTCACAAGAAAATGTCAACAAAAAACTATATTTTTTATTTTGTTTGAAGGCTTTGAATCCCTGAAATTTGAAAAAAGTTTATTTTAGATAAGGTCTGTAGACTTGTTATTTTGGTTAGAGTTGATCAGTCTTGAACTTTGTATTGATTTGAAAATTTGTTTAATAGTGGTTCAAAATGGCAATTTTGGACAATTTATTTTTTTTCCGAAATCCGAATTGAAGAGTGTAAGATTAATAAGCTGGAATTTAAGTTATTTAAGAAATTTTGAATTTTATTAGTAGTTTATTGAACTTTTTAATTAAGTTTGGTTTTATTGGGAGCTTTTAAACATTTTATTTTTTCCTAGGGTTAATTGACATAAAAGTAAATCAAGATTCTTTTCTACAACCCAAAATTCAAAAGGTATTCTTGAACACCTATCAATCTATAAATCTTACACTCTTCAATACATATTTGGGAAAAAAATAAATCGAAAAGAATATTAAATACATTTTTTCACAACAATAAAAATTCCTTTAAAGTCAAAGATTCATCAGCAATGTAACAAAAAACCAAAATATAAAATATCCGATATATAACATAAGATAATCCTTTTTTTCAGGCTTCAGGGATTTTAAACCTTAATAAACCAATACCATAGTTAATTATAATTTTTGTTTTTGTCTCTTTGGTGTTTTAATGTAAAGGTCTTCTAAATAAATATATCTTTTTATTTTGAAAAACAAATGAGCCTTTGCTTTATAGGTTATTTAGAAAACAAAGGGATAAAAAAAGTTTTGGCTATTTTGAAAACATTTAAATAGGAATGGGGTGAAAAAATGCAGGTAGTTACTTTTTTTATAACTTACATTTAAAAAAGAAGATAAAAAAAAAATTTCAAAATATACTTTAGTTGATTTTTTTTTTCTTCTTCTTGATTATAATAAGTTTATTTACAAAGGTGATCGTACTCTTTTGGTATTCAAAAAGAAAAGATTAGTTTAAAATACAAACCTATACAACCCTATTTTATTAATTTTCTTTTTGATTAATTCCAAACACTCACACCGTAAATATCATAACTTGGATATTTTTTTCAAAAAAAAAAATCTCTAAATTTTGTATTTTTGAAATATCTTATATAATAGACATTATTTTACATAGAAATTTTGAAAAAGGTTTACAATGTTTATTAGATATTAATGGGAATTTATAAAAAAAATGAAAATTTTCAGTAATATTTTTTTCATTTTTCATTGTAAAATTTTTGAAATTTTTACTGGCTTAGTGGAGAGATTATGTTCAAATATTTTTTTAATCGTCCAAAAATATTCATATTTTTCAATTTTTTTTAAAAAATAAAATATTCCCTTAAAAGGTATTGCTAAATTTAATTGAAATCATATTTTTTTTTTCTGTTTTTGGAATATTTTTTATAATAAAATTTTTTTTTCCACCTTTTAGTTTTATATATATTCCATGTTTTACATTCGGCTGATCGTTTTAAAATTTCTTATATTTTCTTTCTTAATGTCCTATCTCAAGTTCATTCGTTGTAACTTATTTCAATAAAAAAAATACCCCAAAAATAGGTGTGTTTTTTAAAAAAGCTGATAATTTTGAAAAAAGAGGGTATTCGAATCTTAATTAGTTTAATAGCTATCCTTTTTTTAAAGACATAAAATTATCATAACTTTAAAAAAATAATTTCTCAGAGATATATAACTAAAATATAGGATGTAATTTTTATTAACTTTAATTGTCAGAATTTATTTTTTCAAGGTAGTGATTTCTCAATTCAAAAAATAATTTAATATAAAACTAACATTTATACCAATAATAAGGATCAAAAAAATTGAACAATTTCAGGTCCCACTTTGATTTAATTTTTATTCATTTCACAAATCGAGCAATGAATGATATTTTGTAGTCAAAGTTTCGTTATCCCATGAAACCCAAGAAATCTTTCTTCAGTAAAAGCTCAAACTAAAAAATTTTCAAAAATGATAGAATTTGCCCACAAACTTGATTCGAATTAAATACCCTCACACTAAATCATATTTAGGAACCACAAATACGTTAACCTTCAATTTCAGATCTTTTTTTTATAATCGTAAAGAATGAACACCTAAATTATAGTAGAACAATATTTTACACCTTATTATAATAAAAAGTTTACAAAAAATCTTCAAAACTAATTAGATTAGAGTTCCCATTTTCAAATCCAACTCAACAGTTTTGCTCAAAGAAACTGAATATAAACTTTAACATTCTTATTCTGAAAATAGGAATCAAAAAATCAACAAAATCAAACTCATTTTTGGATTTATTTTTACCTTTTCAATAATATTTTTTTTTAAACAATGAGCTCAACAGGAGGTTATGATCGTCACATTACAATTTTTTCACCAGAAGGAAGATTATATCAAGTAGAGTATGCATTTAAGGCAATTCGATTAGCAGGTGTCACAACAATTGGAGTTAGAGGAAGTGATAGTGTGTGTGTTGTCACCCAAAAAAAAGTTACAGACAAATTAATTGTCCCTTCGACTGTAACAAGTATGTTTAGAATTACAAACACAATTGGATGTTGTTTAACAGGAAGAAGGTGTATGTCTTTTTTCTTTTTTTTTTTCTCTTTTTTTCTCTTCTTTATTGATAGACACTTTTTTCTTGTTTTTTACCTTATTGATAATCAAAAAACCCTTTTTTTATTCTTTTTTTATTCTTTTTTTATTTTTGTTTCTGTCTTCAACAACCAAAAAACCATTCCAAAAATGTATTATTTTATTTTGTAGCTGACATGTTATTAATTGTTCAAAGATTAAGACACGTAGCACAAGAATTTGAATTTAAATATGGATTTGTTATTCCTGTTTCTTATCTTTCCCAAAGAATTGGAGATCTTTCACAATTAAGAACCCAATATGCATTTCAAAGACCAGCAGCTTTATGTAAGAAATAGATCCTTTAATAAAAAAAAAAAAAAAAAAACAATCAAAGTTATAAACAAGAAAAAACAATAAAAAGACAACCAATTAAAAAATACAAAAATATCCGATTAAACAAACCAACATAAAAACTTTTTTTTCTTTTCTAATCATTTCTCTTTTTTTATCCTTTCTCTTTATTCACCTTTTACTCTTTTCTTTTTTTTATTCCAAATTTTTTTAGCAATTGTATTATTTGGAATTGATGAAGAGTACGGACCACAACTTTTTAGGTGCGATCCAGCAGGATACCAAGTTGGTTATAAAGCCTTATGCACAGGACAAAAAGAACAAGAAGGAACGAACTCACTTGAAAAAAAAATTAAACAAAAAAGTGATTTAAACACCAAAGAAACAATTGAATTAGCCATCTCAACCTTACAAAGAGTTTTAAACACAGATTTTAAACCAGAAGAAATCGAAGTTTCTCTTGTCACTACAGAAAACCCAAAGTTTAAAGTTCTTCAAGACTTAGAAGTAGAAGAAATTTTAAATGAAATTGCAGAAAACGAATTTTAATTCTAGTTTTGTTTTGATTTAAACAAATGAAAACTATTTTATCATTCCTGTTCTCTCTTTTGTTTTATTATTATTTTTCTCAAATTCTAGAAAAAGGAACATTATCCAAAAATTTAACAAAGTAATATCTTTTGCATTTCCCTAAAACCATTTTTAAATAAATTTCAGAACATTTGTGTTTATTCCTGTTAAATTCTTAAATATGATTGATTATTTTTTTGTGGTTTTTGGATTTTCTCAATTAAATTTATAAACAATTAACATCCCGTTTTTGTCAATCATCCAGATTTTGATTATAACGGTAATTTAAATCTGTTTCTTTGATTCCAACATTCACTTGAAAGAGTATCTGGATATGTGCTCATACACAGCTTTATAATAGATTCAAATTAAAATTTGAATTCTCGTTTATTTGTAGAATGTCAAAAAGAATTGAAATCAAATTAAAGTTAATTAAATGTGATTGATAAATTTCTAATTATGAAAAAAATTTTTTACTTCGAATTTTCATTTTTTTTGAAATTCGAAAACTCTACTTTCAAGACATTTCTTGCTTAAGAATAGTTTTATGAAGAAAGGATTTTAGAATACTTCTTCATATTTAAACCTCTGAAATTCTTGAGACAAAGCTGAGCTAAAAAATTGTAACAAAAAAAGAAAATGAAAAAAATTTGAAACTTTTATTGGGATACATAAGTAAAATTAATTTTCAGTTAAGTGTTCAGTCTTTCACAACAACAGGACAAAATATTAAAATATTTAATTGGTGATATTAAGTACTATTTTATTTTCTATCTGAAGTCTTTAAAAATGATAATCTAAGAATAAACCCTGAAATTGAAAATATTTTTAAGTAAGATCAATTGTTTTTTTTTTTTTTTTTCTAAAAAGCAAATTTTTATTGTTTTTATTGTTGAACGGAGGAGTTTTTTATTCCTCTCATTTGCCGTTAGGTTTTCCAGAATTTAAAAGAATTAAGTAAAATCTATGATTTTTCTCCATTCTTTTGAATTCTGGAAAACATAGGCACTTCCCAATTTCCTAAAATACGATTTAGAAATTTTGTTAAAAGAATCAAAAATAAATTTATTATCCACTAAGGATAATAAATATGATGAATCTCTAAAAAGTAAAATTTTATCATTATTTTTTAATTTTTAAACATTGAAAAAGTTTTTGCTAAGTTTATAACTAGTTTCACAATTTTAACAGTATAAATAGTCTTTATTGTCAGGAATAAAACATGTTTTTTTTTTTTTTTTTTTGGGATAATCTGGATTCTCAGTAATATTAGAATATGTCTGAAAAATTGGCAAATTAATAATTAATTTTATCTTTCCAATGATATGTAGATTATCCCCATTTTTTTTTTTTTTTTTTTTGCTTATAATCGGAAATATTTCTAATAATATTAACAGCCGATAATAATGGACAAATTTTAAACCATGAGAAAAAAAGTTGTAATAAATTAAGAAAATTTTCAAGTTTTAATTATTATTAAATAAAAATAACTTGTAAAACCAAGTAACATTAAAGAATAGTTGTAAACTTCTTTTTACTGATTATTTATTATGATGATGTTTTGTAAAAGAATAAAATTAAATCTTATAATATTTTGATATAATTAGTTTTCATGAAATATTTTTGAACATGTTAAACCATTTTAAAAGTGATAGATTCGGAAATTAGCGATATTCGTCCATACTCCAGACAATCTTATTTTCTGACTTAAAAAATGATTATCATAAATTTCACCAATAATTTTAGATAAATAAAAAAATCAATTTGTTTTTATTTTTATTTGTATATTTAATGGTGTTTATTTTTAACCTCTCTTGTTTAATGATAGTTTTTTTTTAATTTTTGTTTTGAGTAAAAAATCAATTCATTTTTGAAACGAAAAAAAGAAACTTAAAATTAATAACCATTATATTTTCCAGAATTTAAAAGAATTGAAAATACAGGTACGTGGTGATACTTGTTATAACTATTTTGAAATACGTATTATCTAAAATTTTATTATTTTAAACATTCTTCTAGTATAATATTTAAATCCTCGAAATTTTTCAAATGTTATTTTTATTTTACTAGAATAATCTTTTGTTTTACCTAATAGTCAGAAACTCGAGAATATATATATATATATATATATATATATATATATTTGAATTTAAGAAATTAGAAATTCATTTAATAAAAATTTTTAAATTTCAAAAATGAAAAAAAAAAAACTATTTAACTCTTAAAGAATTTTCAATGATTAAATAAATTATTTACTTTTTCTCAATTTTTTAAAACTTGAAAATTATAACTACAAAAAATACATTTAAAATAAAAGATAAAATTCCAAATTATTACAAAATAACCACTCAAATTACTTTAATAGATATTTTTGGGTTTATATTTATAAAAATAAATGAAATATCAAATTTAAAAAATATTTCAATTTTAAAAAAGATTCAAGATATCGACCATTTTTTATTTGAATTATCAAACTTCAAAATATAATTGTAAAATCCTGGGATCTAAATTTAAAATAATTAATATTTCTTATGAACTCCATTTCACCCAAAGGGGTGATAAACCGAAAAATGAAAAATTCCCCCTTTTTTAAGAATCAGCCAAACTCTGATTCTTTTGAAATAAGAGAAATAATAAACTTCGGATACAGGTTGAGATTCATAAAATAAATACCTAAGTAAATCATAAATTTCAAAAAAAAAAAAATGTTAAAAATTTTTTTGGCCGAACTTTCATTGCAACATCTCTTGTAAATTTTCTCAATTTGTTTTTGTAAATAAAAATTGTTAACAATAAGATATTTTATTAGTAAATGTATTCATTTTAAGAGAAAACACAAACACTCACTTTTATATATGTTAATTTGAAGTTTCAAACATTTTTTTTTTTCAAATTGACTTTTTTTAAAAATACAATAAAAACGAAAGAAAAGAAAAAAAAATTTCTAAATGAGAAAAAATGATCAGATTTAAATATTGAAAATATATTTTGAGAAGAATAATGAATTAAAATCCTAATATATTTTCTATTTTTTTAATAAAAGTGGATCCCTTTGACTTGAAAAGAGTTTATAATAGAAAATACTAATATTTTATTATTCTAACAAAAAAATTCTTTATTTTTATAACTCTGAGTGGTTAAAAAGATATTTTCCAGTTCTTAAAAATTTTTTAAATATTACTTTAATAATATGGGAATTTCGATAGAGTGCTTTCAAGTAGTGTAGAGTGCTTTAAAGTTCCCGGGTTTTCTTGAAGTTTTCTGTTTTATTTTTTAAGTGTTCTAGGTTTTTTAAAGGTTTTCTGTTTTGACTGTTAAGTGTTCGAGGTTTTTTTTGGGATTTTATATTTTATTTGTGAAGTGATCTAGGTTTTTTTTACTTTAGAAATAAACTGAAAATCAATTAAAATTTTCTGATTATTTCTAGAGTAAAAAAAACCAAATGAAAAGGGTATATTATCAAATTTCAAAATTGGTCAAATTGAACTTTTTCATATTTTTAAAGAGTTTCTTGATTATTAACATTGGTATGAAAGTTTTTAATGTTTTTTTATTGTTTTGGGAGTAAAAAGCATAAAGATTATTTTGCAATTGGTAGTATTTTAATACTAAATTGTAGAAAATCCAAAATTTTGAAATCATCAATAATAAATATTTTTAAAAATTTGTTCGAAATCCAATTTTATCCCTTAAAGTTAAGTGTAAATTTTTTTCTTCATAAAATAAGTGGCCAAAGTCAAATTGGTCAGTTTATTATTTTTTTTTTTTTTTCAAAATCCTTGCCAAAATTTTCTAGTATACCATTCAAACACCAAAAACCTACTCTAACCTACCCTAACATACCCTAACATACCCTAACCTACCCGTAAAGATGTTATAAAATACCTACAGTCAATATATTTAAATATAATTGATTATTTTTAAATAATGAGAATTTGAACACTTTTGAAATTTGACCAAATTTGAAATTTAATAAGTTTCCCAAACAAAAATCTATTGATTTTCCAAATAAACAGAAAACTCAAAAAAACCTAACAGCACTTTTCAGGGGATTTTCTATTTTATCTGTAAAATCTATTTATTTTTCAATTCTTTTAAATTCTAGAAAAGTTAATGTGTAGTGCCTAGGTTTTTTTTAATTTGAGAAATAAAAATAAAATTTTTGAAATTTGCCTGTTATTTCTCAAATTAAAAAAAACCTAACAGTGAACAAGAGGAATTAATAACTCCTCTATTAAATGATAATATAAAAATAAAACAAAAAACCGATTTTTTTGTAGATATTAACTGAATGAAAATAGTTAAAAATGATGATAAAAGCCTATTTTTTTTTTTTTTTTTTTATTGAAAATACTCATTATTTTTAATACTTAAACCACTTTGATAGGCCTTTTAAGTTCTCCATTAAAAATCAAGAATATGTAATCTTCTTTGGAAAATCTTTATTGTTTGTAAGATTAGTTCAAAATTAAAAATATGAGATTTTAAGGTATAATTTTTTTTTTTAATAATTTTATTTATTTTGTTAAAAAAAAAAAAGAGTATATTGTTAAAGAATAATCATCATTATTATTACATAATTTGTAAATTTGTTTCTATTTTTAGGATCAAAATAATTTTATGATAATTAAAGGTTTGGTTAGTTATCGTCTTCTTCATCTGATTCAAGAGATTTGTTTTGTGTTGTAAATATTTTTTTAATTTCATTTAATGCTTGTTTTAATAACCCAAAATTTGAAGTGTCTTTCGCAATTAATGTTATATTGAATTGTTGGTAATTTGATTGTATAATTATTTTATCCTTATAAAAGCTTGTTTGGATTTTGCTTTTACCCTGTGATGCTTTAAAAATCTAAAATATAAAGTATTTGAATAAAAAAATAAAAGGAAAAAAAAAAAAATGTAAACATATATAAAATTAATTTTTTATTTTTTTCCATTTTTTCCCTGTCTGAATCTTCTTTATCTTGTGTAAAGACTTTTTATTTGAGTTGTTAGTTGATCGATCTCCAACTTAGTATGAATTTTAAAGGATGTCTAAAAAATTACATTTTTTAAAATTCGTTTCAAAATTCCAAATTTGGGGAATCAAAGTATCATTGATTCAGAGATATTTAATAATAAATGAGGAGTTAATATTTGGAATGTTGAGATTTTTATTTAGTTTTATTTCACTTTTTTAAAAATTTTCAAAAAGTAAGTTTCTAGAATCGAGTAATTAGGTAAAAGGGTCATTAGCATCTTCTTCTTTTCTTTTTAGTACAAGAAATCAAAAATAAGAATAAGCCGATAAAGACCCCAAAAAATAAAAAAGTTTTTATAAATGTAAAAAAGAGAATATTTATATTGTAACAATAGATATACAAAAATGTTTTGACTCTATTCACCATTCACTTATATATCATTCAATTAAAAAAATTATAAAAAATGAAATAATAATTAAATTTTTTATTAGCTTATTATTCAAAAGAAGGAATTGGTGTTTATCAGGGAGATCCTCTATATCCTTTATTATTCAGATTTATAACTCATTTTCTTCTAGATAAACTCAAACCATTAGCGATACATGTTCAAATATTAATTATGAAAGGGTCATTAATAGAAATAAATTATCAAGTAGAAAAAATCTATAAAATCATTCGTGATTTTGGAATGAATCTGAATAAGGATAAAACTAAAAAAACTACAAATTGAAAAGAAATTCTATATCTTGGGATTTTGTTAGATAAACAAACTCATTTAGAGTTTAACCTTGATAAAGTGAAAACCAATTTTAAAAAATTAATTAATATCCTACAACTTAAAAAAAATTCACCAATGGATTAAAAATTCATTTTTTTAAATCCTATTTTACATAGCCAACTACTATATGGATTAGAAATATTTGATCTTGACAAGTAAAGATTTCAAATAGATCTATGTATGGATAAATGAAAAAATAACAAAATTATTATTATAAATCCACACCTTCCTAGACTTATATATAAAACTGAAGCAACAATAGACTTGCAAGAATAACGATATATAAAAGAAGATTTCAATTATTTCAAAAACTAAAATTTTTGGATTTTCACCAAATAGTTAATAGTCTTAAATTCAGAGAACAGAAATTTGAAAATATTAACTGGCAACCGAACACCTTAAAAGAACGAGAAATTGAACTTGATAAATATTGAATCAAACAACTAGAAAATAGCCCCGGTTGGAAATGTCGTTAGGTTTTTCAGAATTCATAAGAATAGAGAAAAATCTATGATTTTTCTCAATTCTTTTAAATTCTGGAAAACCTCCGTTAGCTTTTTTTTAATTTGAGAAATAAAAAGAAAATTTTTGATATTTTCTTTTAATTTCTTAAATTAAAAAAAAGCGTCGTTAGGTTTTCTTGAGTTTTCTGTTTATTTGTAAATTTGATAGATTTTCGTTAGGTTTTTTTTTACTTTAGAAATAAACAGAAAATTTTAATAGATTTTCGGTTTATTTCTAAAGTGAAAAAAACCTAGAACACTTCACAAATAAATAGAAAACTCAAAAAAAACTAACGAAAATCTATTTATTTTACAAATAAACAGAAAACTCAAGAAAAGCTAACGGTGGTTTTCTAGAATTCAAAAGAATTGAGTAAAATCTTTGATTTTTCTCTATTCTTTTAAATTCTGGAAAACCTAACGTGAAATGCCTTGGTTTTTTTTAATTTAAGAAATTCAAAAAAAAATTTCTTAGATTTTCTTTTTATTTCTCAAATTAAAAAAAACCTAACGGCAAATAAGAGGGATTAACAACTCCTCCGTTCAATAATGAATAAATAAAAAAAAAGCACTTTTTTCGATTATATTATTATTTTTATTTTTTTGTTTTGAATTATTCAAAAAACATTTTAAACGACAGTTTAATTGCTTCTATGAAAATTTATTAAAGGTTCTATGAAAAATTCTTTTTTCGATAAAATTTCATTGAAAAGATTTTGAAAATTCCTTTTCATTTTGAACAGATCAAAAAATGAAAAAGAATCTTAAATTTTTGATCTCTAAAAATCCAATTTTTTGATAATTTTGACATTTTTGTTCCTTTTTTTTAATAAAATATTTTTTTAACATTTGACACATGGTGGCTTTGAAAATATATAGAATAGAGTGGCTGATAATTACAAGATAAACAAATAACCTTTTTTCCTCATTTCAAGGGGCGTAAACCTTAAGGACTACGTCACCACCCTTGAGAGTGTTGAGTTATTGTGCTATTCCACGTTCACTTCTCAAAAGGAATTTTCATTATGATGGGATTGGACAAAAAAAAAAAAGCATTATTTGTCATTTTTACCTTTTCCCGCATACTTTTTTTCAATCTTTTTCAATGAAAAGGAAAATTGAAAATAACAAAAAAAATGATTTTGAGGATTTTCAAGTGCAAGTTCAAATTTGCAAACATTTCAAATTTGTAAAAGTAACTGTAGAAAATATGTAGAACAGCCAGAGGAATTACTGTGTAGTTCAAAAAGTTGAAATGGAAATTCTAAAATATTAAAATCAAATTTTGGCATTATCTTTCAAGTTAAAAATTGTGAAAATTCTAAAATTGTGACAAATTTCTAATTTTTTCTCAAAGTAAAAAAAATTCTCAGTGTGTAAATATTTCTAAGATTACAAAACTCTTCCAAGTGTGTTTTTATACATTATTTTACCGTTTTGACCTGAAAGGGTAGTCCTTAAACGAAAGTGGGTTTCATAAAGTTTAATGTCTTGAAGAAAGCCAATTTCTGTGTTTTAGAAAAAATAATACTTTTGTAGGAAAGGCTTTGATAATCTTTTGGATCTAAGAGAACTAGAAAAAAAAAATTTGTTAAAAAGTCCTGTAAGTTTACCGCATTTAAATTAGAATTAATATATTTGAATTCTAGATTGGAAAAACTTTTGTCTCGTGTTCTTATTTTTTTTTTTTCTAACAAGGCTAAGGACTATCGATATTTTATGTTCTGTGAGACCTGAAATTTAATGTTTTCAATAACAAAAAAAGTATTTAATTGAATAAATGACTTGAAGGAAAGACAAAATATTGCAAATTGTTGGTTTTTTTTGAAAGAAGGAAAATCATTAACAAAGCATATTTATTGATCCTAAAAACTTTTTCTGAAATTATCGTAAAAAACAAGGCAAAATTAAAATCGATTTTCAATACCTTTTACTTCACTTAATTATCACTTGTTAGTCAAGACTAGTTATACCATTGCCATCAACTCTACTCTATTTTAAAATGAATTATGAAGCAAGAGGATTCTGATTTTCAAACCTTTTCAAGACAAATTTCAAATTTGGATTGTGGAAATTTGGTTGAGTAAAAATGTTTTTACTGTTGAGAGAAAAATGTTGGACACAGAAAAATAGTTGGACAGCAATTTTAATTCTGAACCTTACTGAAAATGATTTTTAATTTCTTTCGTTTGTGAAATAACTAAAGAAAATAACAATAATCTACTTATTAGAATAACGATTAGTGTCATTTTAATTTTTCAAAACCTTATCTCTTATAATCTAAAGCAAGTTTAAAAATTACCATTTTCAGAATTAATAGTAAACTTTACCAAAACTAGGATTTTTGTTAAAATAGGATGATCTACTTTAGTTATCAACCATTCAAATGAGTATTCTACATACACCACAGATTAATGAACTTGTGACACCTTTAAACCTGGATTTATATAAAAGTCACCTAGTTATCAATAGGATTTGATTTACAATTTTACTAATGTTCCCAATTAAAAATGGTTTCTAACCATTTTTCTGTGTCCAACAT
Organism: Anaeramoeba flamelloides; assembly: GCA_027625915.1. NCBI lineage: Eukaryota > Anaeramoebidae > Anaeramoeba > Anaeramoeba flamelloides. The sequence goes on from JANTQA010000036.1 coordinate 12,802,943, forward strand.
TTTTCTCTCAACAGTTATACAAACATCAAATTTCTAACCAGATCTCATTGACTCAAGAATCTTTAAAGCCAAAAAATATGTTGTTTGTCAAAGAAACTCGTGTTCACTGACAATAAAATTCGGATGATCCTCAATGTTGTTTGAAATTTAAAGGGGATAAAATTTCCACTGATCTCTTTTTTCGTTATTTAGGATTCTTATTATCCTCAATATATTGCATAAAAAGAGCCAGCCAAATAAAATAGAGATCACACTTTCTATTTCTTTGATTCTTTGTAGGAGAAGAAAAATGAAAATGAAGTGAAAATTTTTTCTCTTTTCTTATTCAGATACAAGTAAAAGAAATGAATAAAAATGAGTCTTTCTAATATAGGAAGTGTAGGTACTTTTTATTAGATGTTCTTGTGCGCTTTGGTTTAGCTGACAATTCTTATTGAAATCAATAATATAAGAATTGAAAAAACGAAGAAACAAAAAAAGTCAATTTTTGATCCCTTTGGAAGATCAACTGTATGTAAAGAAAAATCTTGATGTTCCTTTTTCTTTTGAATTTGAATGAAATTAGGGATCTCTAGCACTCGTTATTATTTGAGTGGACCCTCATAGTATCACATTTTTGACTTCTTTTTTTGAATAAATAAACCTTTAAAACCAAAAGAACAAAAAAACAAAAAAAGAAAAAAAAGAAAAAAAGAAAAAGTAAATTACTTTGTTAGAAATTCCAATAAATTGTGAGTTGAGTCCTTTAATATTAATTTGTGTTGAATTTTCAGTTGAAGCTAAAGAAATTTATTTATAAAGTCAAATTTCAATATAATCAATTAATAAAAGAAAAGAAAAAAAAAAAAAAAAAAGATATGGCTGTAAAGGTAGCTTACATTCAAGAACAACTTTTCCATTTTGTTCTGTAATAAAAATCTGTTCTAAGTGATCAACTCTTTGAATTAACTTTTTCAAAAGTTCTTGTTTTTCAGTAATATCTTGCATCAAGAATTAATCGAAGAAATCAAAATACAAAAAAATGAAAAATAACAACGGCAGATATTAAAAATAATTGGTACTAATTTTTAAGTGAAAATATAGTTAACTACTTTGGAATTTGTTTTATTCGAAATTCACTATCACTAAAAGTTGTTTTAAAAGTTCACCTGATAATAAGGTTGGCTTTGTCTCAAACAACATTTATTATGAACTTTTTCAAAACAAATTAAAAATATTTTTTTCCTCTTTCTTTTTTATAAGAAAATCTTTTAAAAAAGAAATAGAACGATTTAGTTCAAGTAATACTGTTCTAGTACATAACCTTTCAAGATTATAAGACAAAAATTGGTCTATATGAATTTAATTTTGAAGATAGTATAGAGGACCACCAATTCTGATTTTATCACTTTTAGAGGAGTTTAATTATTAAGGACTACGTTTTGAGGTGAAAATAATGAAATAATCCATAAAATCACCCTTGAATAAGTTATGTAATCCAAGTAATATTTGTCCAATGAGAATTTCTTTGAGTAAAAAAATGTGAAATTTTTACTTTGTTAGATCATGCTAAATTTTAATTTTAATATTTTAGAATTTCCATTTCAACTTTCAGAACTCACACTATTTTCTAGAGCTTTTCTATATATTTTTTAAATTTGCTTTTACAAGTTTGAAATGTTCTCAAATTTGAAATGCACTTGAAAATCCCCAAAAGCCATTTTTTGCAATTATTTTTTTTGTTATTTTTCAATTTTCCTTTTCATTGAATAACAAAGAAAAATAGTCTTCGTGAAAAAGTAAAGATGTCAAAAAATGTTGTATTTTTTTTGTCCAATTTCTTCAGTGTGAAAAAATTTTTTGAGAAGCAAAAGTGAAATAACACATTACTCAACCCCTTCAGGGGGGGGAGGGGGTTAGTCGTTAAATTAGTGAAAAACATCGAGAACACAAACTCCTTTGCTTTAATATAGATTATTTAAATCTACATTATAAAGTAAAGTGGATTCACTAAGCAACAAGGATTTGAAGATATTGGGATCAAATCATTATTTTGTACCAAACTTTATAAAATAGCAGAAATTATTGAAATTAAATTTCATTTTTCAGTTTTTCCAAAGTTTGAAAAATTTCAAAATTCAACATATCCCCAAATCATTTCAATAAATATTAGTTTCAAAAGAAGAAAAAGGAAATCTTATTGTACGAGAAAGAAGTATACAAGGGATATACTTTAAAAAGAAAACCCCAATTTTGAAATAATTCTAAATTTAAAATCTACCTAATTTCAAAAAAAGATAAATATAATTATTATGAACTTGATTAAAATATAATAATCTTAATGGAAAGCAGACTTTGAATCAATTTTTTTTTAATAGTTTTAACATAATAAAGAGAAAAACAACCAAACTATTTTTATATAAATATTCCCAAAATATTTTTTTTAAGCCCAGGTATATTAACTTATAACTAAATATTTACTTTTCAATTTGATTATTTTTAAACCACATGTTAATAAAACAATCTTAATTCTTTTAGCTAAGTCTTAATAACATAAATATTAAACGTATTAATAACATTTTATTATATTTCACCAATTTTTTAAATATTTTCAAACAAATAAAAAAAATTCACATTAATAATTATAATAAAAAAAAAAATAAATTAAGATATTTTATCAAATAACTAATATAAAATATACCGATTCATAATTTATACTCTGGGTATCTGAAAATAAAAAAAAATTAAAAAAAAATTTTAAAAATTTCAAGAAATTTGATAAATTTTTGAGAATTGAATAAATGATCAATTTTTTTTGATCGACAAGGATTTCGATATTTGATTTATTTTTTGTATTTTAAAAAAGAACATCAAATATAAAATGTTATTTACCATGTAAAACTTCAGAAATTAATAAAAGTAAGATTTCCTGAAAAAATAAAAATCTTTTAAAAAATTTTCTTTTTTGATTTTCTATCCAAAATTTCAAACAAAATCGATGAGATCTTTTTGAATTATCAAAAATCTGTAAAAAAAAAAAAAATGAATTCTTTTAAAAAGGATAACTCAATTCATGAAATTTGAATAATTTAATTGGTTTAACAGGTTTAATTCACTTATGAAATAATGATTGCTCCATTGTCTTTGGGAATAAAAATAAATAAGAGTTACTAATACATTAAATACGTTCTATATTTTTGCTTCTTTTTAGTTAATCCATTTTATTTCTACAATTCTTTTTGAAAAAATAGAAGTTTAAACTCACAATATTTAACAAAATAGGTTTAATATAAATCGGTATCACTGGAGATTGTTTTGGATCTCTTTTTTATTTGTGTTCAAACTTTTAAACTATGGCAAATATAAATGTTGTAAAAAATAGTTTATTAGTAATTTTAGAGATAAATTGAGGGTTACATACATTTATCCAAATTTTGGTAATAATAAATATAATATCTGATTATTTTAATAGACTAATAATAATTTTAATCAAAAAATCGTTTAGTAAATACAAATCTTTCAATTTTTTCCAAAAAATAAACATTTTTCAAAAAAGCTAGTGGTGTTTCTCAAATGTTTTTAAATTGAAAAGCCATCCAAGCTTAAAAATCAAAAATTGAGTTTGGTTTACCAATACTAAAATTTGGATAAATGCATGGAACTTTTTATTTATCTCTTAAATTGTAAAAACTTTATTTTTTACAACATTTTATATTTATACTTGTGTATTGGTACACTTTTGCAAAAGTGATATCTTAATATTGTAAGTTTTTTTACAAAATTTGACCTTTTTCCAAAAACTGAAAAATCTTTTCGGATGTGTCTGAGGTGTTCTTCTTAACGGGTATGGGGTTCTAAGAGACAAAAAATTATTTTTATTAATAAAAAAAAAATATTTGGGGTTAAAACAGAATTTTAAAAAAATTAAGATAACTGTCAGAAATGTTAAAAACACAACAACCCCAAACATTTAAATTCCTTTTATAAATTAGAATTTTGTCTCTTAGAAAAATCAAGTTCTTTAACAAGAGACCTGTTACTTGTGGGTACATTGGAAAAGTTTAAAAGTTTTTAGAAAAATGATAAATTTTGTAAAAAAAATCTTGAAATATTTAGACAGTTATTTTTTCATAGGTGTTTGCAAATAATAAACAAGAAAAAATTTTCAATTTGTTTTCCTGATTTTTCTTTTTTCAAAGAAACTTTCAAGGAAAGGGAATTTTAATTTCTGTGAACTCTATCTGTTTGTCTTTGATTGTTTATACTATAGTAGTGAAAAAAATAACGGGTATGAAAAAAATCAGAGAATAAATTTTTAATTGTGAACAATAGAAAAATTGTTGTGTAATTGCAAATATTTTCCATCAAATCCTTTCAATAAATATCAGAATTATTTATGATCCGAGTAATAAACCTACCTAAAGTCAATTAAAGTGATGTGTCTATAGAATACTCAAGTGATTGTTTGGTGGCATAAGTAGATCTACTATTTTTGAAAAAAAATCGAGTTTTTATATAGGTTTACTCGAATTTGGCAAATATATAATTTTTATTCTTGTTTTTTGATTGATTGAATGGTATTTTGAACAAGTTTAATTTAATTAATCGTCATTCTAATAAGTGTGCGAGTTATAATTTTAAAAATTTGTAACTTAAAATAAAAGGATTTGATTTTAAATAAAGCAAATTTATCAATAATTTTACGAATATTCACAATTAAAGTTCTTTTCTGGGATTTTTTTTCATGTCCGGTATTTTTTTCACTACGGTAACTATTTATAGGGTTAGATTGGGTTTCCTATATGAAAGGAATTTTCAGAATTGAAATTAGATAACCTTTTGAAATTTAAACCCACTAATGGTTCAAAGAGGAGCACTGTTCAGTTTAAATTTTTAGGGTAACCACAATTAAAGAAAGATTCTAAAATAAGTATCCGGCAGTTTCTGTTGTTTCTTAATTTTTGATTACTGTTATGGTAAAAATGTTCAAAATGGTTTTTAATTTGGAACCTAAATAGGTAAGAGAATGGGAAAAGTTAGAACATTAATAAAAAGAAGAAAAAAGAAATGTTTAAAGAGAAAATGGAGGGTTTAAAACACAACAAAGGTTTTTCAGAATATAATTCTTTGAGAGTAAGATTTTTCTATGGTGGTTACCTGATATTTAGAAATCTGTTTAAAAAAATGAACCATTTTAGAGATCTCCAGAACCAAATTCTTGATTTTGATAATCAAGTGAGACCTAAATTGTTTTTGTTGATCTGATAAATTCAATAATTACAGTCAATTTCAAATAAAAAAGAACCAAAATTTTTATTCAGCTTGTCCAAAAAAAACACAGATCAAAGATTTCCAAGAAAACATTGAATCTTAGCAATTCTAAAAAGGAAAAAAAAGACGATATTTCTTCTTAGAAATTATTAATTTTACTTCGAACTTTTAAAAAACATTTTATTGGGAAAGCTGAATAAAAATTTTGTTCAATTTATTTTGAAACAGACAGTAAAACGAATTATATTTTGAATTTAGTTTGTTTATTGTTTGAGAGGGATTTTACTTTTAGTTTTTGGTTGCGGTTGTATCAAAAACAGAGTTGATTTTTTTCTCTTGTTTTGATTTATTTTTTCGAAATTCGAGTTTTTTTTTTATTCCCTAACAAAAATGAATTTGTCCTCTTTACCAAATGATTGATGTTTGAACCAAAGACAACAAATATATCAATTAATGTTGGTGTGGTCATACGACAAATCGATAAGTGTTAAAATTTTTTTTGATCAATTTGATAAAAATAAAATTTTCCAAAAAGTAATTTTCCAAAAGTAATTCTCTTGTCTAATGAAAAAAAAAGCCTTAGTCTAAGCGTAATATTCAGTAACGAATGTTTTGAAAATCTTTTGAGAAATCTGCCATCACTTTCAAATTTAGAGGTGATTTAAATTTAGCAAGAGACTTTGAACAATATCAAAGTAACTCTTCGTCTTCAGTGATCTGGTTTCTCATGAACAAAAATAATTTAGAGACCAAAATAAAAAATAGAATAAAATTTGAATCCTTAAAATCAAATTGGTCAAGAATTTTTAAGGGAAAAAGAAAAATTCAAACATACTTTACTTTTTTCGAATGTTTTTTTCTATCGTTTTTTTTTCATTCGTTTTTGGAAGGTGTTCTTGCAAAATGATAGAAATTAAAGTTCCATATATAATTTCTAAAATAAGAATTAGTGGTTTTTTTTTAAACGGGTCCTTAAAGTATTACTGATTCGGTTTTTTCCTCTAACGAATAATTTTTTTTTATTCAAATTACAAAATTAACTTGGCAAAGAACCTATCAAGAATTTCATACTAAATTCAACACAATTGTGACTCTTCAGAAAAACTCTATTAGAATAAAAAAAATAGAAAAAATAAGAAAAATATGTAGAAAAAAATAATTTTGGGATTAAAAGAGAAAATAACTTGTTGAAATCCAATAAAAAAGGTTCCTCTTTATGAATAAAAAGTCGAAAGAAAAATTTAAAAAGTGGTTTTCGAAAAAAAAGTGATTGAAATTTTCTCTAAAACAACATAAACAAGTGTTACAAGCAATTGGTGAGCTACTTTCGAAAAATTTCGGATCTTTGTTAGAATAAAATTAATGGGAATCATTTTTTCAAAAACTTTAATTCAAAATGTCAAATTTTAATAACAAAAAATCGTCTTCATCAAGCTCTTCTTCATCAAGCTCGTCTTCCGACGAAAAGGAGTTAAACTCCAATTTGAATCAGTTTAAGTTAAAGCCAAGAAGCGACTTAGACACAAAAAACGGATTAAATAATGATCTTGGAGTAAATGGTTCTCAATTTGGTGGGGGCGATTTCCCACAAAACGCTGATATAGAGTTGAATGGAATGAACAATGGAATGAACAATGGTCTACAGATGAATGAAATGAACAATGGTCTCCAAATGAACAATAATCTCCAAATGAACAATGGTCTACAGATGAATGGAATGAACAACGGAATGAACAATGGCCTACAGATGAATGGAATGAACAACGGTATGAACAATGGTCTACAGACGAATGGAATGAACTATGGTCCCCAAATTAATGGAATGAACAACGGAATGAACAATGGCCTACAGACGAACGGAATGAACAATGACAAAATGATCAATGAAGGAGAAAATACAAATGTCAACATGAAAAATATTGAAGACGAACTTGCTGAGATGAGAGAAAAATTAAAAATTCAAGGTGAAGAAGAGATAAGTGTAGATCAAGAGGCAAAAGAAGAACTTGAGGAAATTGGTTGTTGTAAAAAGGCAAAAAGAAGATTTCATTTCAAAAGTTTAATCATCACTTTATTACTTTTGGGCTTTGGGACGACGACAATTATTCTCTTTGCAACTGCTAAGACAACTACACGCGAAGAATGTGATTATGATTACTGGTATGGCGAATATAATTGTCATTATATAACAGAAGGAGATCCTATGGAGGATTATTGGTGGACCTTTCTGGTACTTGGGATAGCGTATTTACTTAATTTAATTGAAATGTTTAAGAGTAGTACATTTAAATATTTGCGAAATATTTATGAACAAGAAAATGTTTACGGTATGAAATTTATTTTTTTTTTTATTATAATTTTAAAATTTTTACTTGATATATTTTTGACAATTCCCTTGTTTTAAACATGTTCTTCTTCAACTCCACTCTTTAAAAGAAACACATAACCTCACTATCATAACATAATACATTTTGAGATGAAAAATTATTTTTGGTTGTTTGGAGCCACAATGCTGGCTAATTGGTATCCAAAAAAGAACTAAAAGATAAGGAACTAACATTGTTGTGTCATTAACGTGAAGGTTAGATAAACAACTATTCAAAGTGTCAAAAATTATCGGCATTCCACAAGAATAATTTATAAAACTTAAGCATAAATAAATCAAGTAATGTTTCGTTTTCTAAAAGAAGATTTAAACTCAAAGAGAAATTAGAAATTCTTGGTTTAGAACATAAGCTAAATTTCAAAAATCGGGGCATATTTTTCATCTGAAAAAAATTTTTTAATTGTTTGTTTTTTTGAATAATAATGTAGTTTACTAAAGTTTTTAGAGATAATAACCAATATGGATCAATAAATAAAAATATAGTGTAATCATTTTATTTTTTGAAAGATAAATGAAAAAATAAAAAAATAATAAGAATTAAATTTGCACCTAATTTTGAAATTTGGCTTTAATCAAAAAATTTTAAAATTTTCAAAAAAAGATAATGGAAATATGAATTGGGAAATAGGAAACTTAGAATTATTAGAACTAAATCTAAACCAATTTAGAGAAAATCTAATAATCAATAGTTCTCGAAACAAAGACCAATCAAATTTTAAAAAATTAAAAGGTATAATAACAATATAAATAAAAAGCCTGTCGCCAAACACAGTAGATTGCTGTAGAGTACTTATCTTTACGAGTATTCAAATGAATTAAAGAAAAATCTTAGATTGTACTCTATTCTTTTGAATTCTGAAAAATCTAACGAAAAGTGTCCTTAGAGTGTTGTAAAGTTCCTAGATTTTTTTTTTTAAATTCTTGTTTTTGTTTCGAAAATTAAAAAAAAAAACGAACGAAAGTTCCTTAGAGTGTTTAAAAGTGCCTAGATTTTTTGTTAAAATTCTTCTTTTTGTTTTGAAAATCTATTAATTTTCCTAATCAAAACAAAAACCTCAAGTTAACTGCCGTCAAGTACCAAGCTTTTCCAGAATTCAAAAGAATAGAGAAAAATCAAAGATTTAACGCAATTCTTTTAAATTCTGGAAAAGCTAACGGGGTTTTTATTTATTTTTTTTAAAAAAAATGAAAATTTAATGAATTTTCTTTTTATTTCAAAAAGTAAAAAAAACCTAACAGAGGTTTTCTTGGGGTTTTCTGATTTATTAGTAAAGTGTTCTAGTTTTTTTTTGAGCTTTTATATTTTCCAAACAAACAGAAAACCCAAGAAAAGCTAACACGGTTTTCCATAATTTAAAAGAATGGAGTAAAATCATATATTTTACTTCATGCTTTTAAATTTTGGAAAACTTAAATGGAATACATTTGAGGACTTTAGTACACATTCTTTTCTAGTTAAGAAAATCATACAGTTTTTAGATATACTATAACTGAAATAAAAACAAAGAAAAATTAAATTTAGATACCTTCCCTTATTACAAATCCCAAAAGAAAAAAGATTTACAATTTCCATATCAACCATTCTCAAAATTGTTCATAATCTTTGTTTCTCAATATCACAATCAAATCTTAATGCTAAAATATATAACCATTTATTACATTTATAAATAATAATAGAATATGTTCAAAAGATCCAAAATAATTCGGCATATATCAGCTGGTATGGTGAAGCTTACCACGTTGAACAACGTACAAGAACAGTTTCATCAACCGACTCAAATGGAAACACTACTTATTCAACCGAAACTTATTATGTTGATGTTGTAACGTATAGCGAAACTCGAGTCTTAGATTTTAATAATTGCGAAGATCTCTCAAAAAAATTTAGATTACCTTCACATTATAGAATCACAAAATTAAATAGTACAAAAGATTATGTGTTTGACACCGATCAAGACAGGTTACACTATATTGGACTCTGGGGAGATTTTAAAACCGCTCTTTATCAACACGATGTGAAAGTTAGAATTAATGAAACTTATTCGATCGAAGGCTTTAAAAGAAAAATATTATCACTCATCGATCTCAACGCAAGACCAAAACTCCTAAGATTATCAGTTTTTCTAATAACCACTTTGTTGGGGTTCGGATGGTTTTTTAGAATCTGGATGGAAAAAATCTGTAATAGAAAAGATTATAAATTCTTAAAATCTATTGGTTGGACGGATTAATTTAATTACTTTATATGACATGAATTTTACCAATAAGAAATTTACATTTTTATTTCATTTTCACAAATTTTTTTTTTTTTTTTTTTTTATTAAATGAAGAGAATAAATTCAAGATCTTTTTAAATCCACAAAAGTGAGAAAATATCATTATTGATCGAACGCACCTTTCTCGCTTCCTTGAAGTGATTTGTGAAAAAAAAATAAAATGTATTTGAATTTAAAATTATTAGGATTAAAGATGACAAGAAAGATCAAATTACAATTTTTTTTGTTATTTCAATCCAAGTTAATTGAATTATTTTTTTTTTAGGATAAAGGAAAAAATAAATATAATTTTCTTTTTTTGTTCTTTATTTATTTATTTTTTTTTTAAAATTTAAAGACTAAAACTTTTAGACACATATCAAATTAAATTGAGAAATTAAAAATGAAACTTTTAACCAAAATATTGATTACACTAAAAAAATTCTATCTGAAATTATTTTAACTCTTTTAAAAACAAATATTTTAAAATAAAAAAAAAATTGATTTTTTTATGATTGGAGAACAGTAAATTACACTCTAGGTATCCTTATTACTTCAATTTTCTTACAGAAATTTAATCTTAAAATTATATAATTCAAGATTATTCAAGGAAATAGAGTAATTATTTATGTTTAAAAAGCAAAATCAAATATTTGAAAGGAAAAAATTGTTTAAAAAAAATTGAAAAAAGAAATTTAAAAAGGGGTTAACCAGAAGCAATTAGTCAAAAATCAAAAAAAAATAAGCAATGCTAGCTGAATTCGGAAAAAAAAATCACAGTATGTATATTTGTGGTTGATGTTGTTTTCTTTGATAATTAATGCTGAATGTTTATTTTGGGGTTCGTTATTTAATTGTTGTAATTTTTAATTTTTTTTAAAATCTTTTAAACCCTTTATTATTTTTTAAATCTTTGAAATTTTGACCTTTACTTTTTCTAATTATATCATTATATTTAAAACCTTTTCTATATTCTTTGAATATTCCAAATAAAATGAAAAAAAAGATTCAATTGAAAAATTTTTTTTGAATGGCAATTGGGAGTAGTTTTTTTTCTTATTATTTTTCTTTCAAACTTTTTTATTTGTAATAATTTTACAAAATAATTATTAATATTTTTCAAGATTTTTTTTTTATTTAAATCAATCTTTAATCAAAATTATTAATAGATCTTGAATTAGATTATTTGTATTTAATTTTAATTATTTATTATTATTATTATTCGAAAAGAAATAGAAGTTCTTTTAATAATAATAGATTTACTTTTCATTTTTTTAAAATAATTATATTTTTTCTTTTTAAAGTCGTTAAATATTAAAAGGGGTTATTAAAATTCTGTCTTTATTAATATATATTCATTCAATCTTCCTCTTTTTATAAAAATTAATAGTATAGACACAATAAATTAGCAAAAATCTCTATTTTATTTATTTATTTTGATAAATTTAAAAAAGAAGAATTACATTATAATAATAAAACAATTGATTTTTTCTAAAAGTTTATTTCTCATTTCATTTTCTTTGTTTTTAGACTAATAAATATAGTAATTTCTTCATTTCTAAATTACGGATCAAAAATAATTAGCACATGATGTATCTTTTGTGGGAGGAATTGATCAACTTCAGTTAAGAACTTTTGAAAGTCGATTACTGTTTATCTTTTGATAAAAATGAGTAAGAGATTATGTTTGTAAAAATAAATAATTTTCATATGATGTTACCTTAATTCTGGTACAGTCATTTTCTAATTTAAGGCACAAAATTTCAAAAAAATTTAAGGCACAAAAAAATCTCAAATTAAGGTATAAAATTTGAAAAATTTTTTTACACAAATTATTTTACTAGAATCTGAATTTTTTGCCTTAATTTGAGGTTTTTATTGTGCCTTAATTTCAGTCTAAGTTTGTTCCTTAAAAGTAGAACTGATTGTAATCTTACTCCTGGTATTTGAAAGATAAAGATCTTGATCAAAATTTAGATTGTGAGTGATATACTCTTATATATAAATATAAACAAATATATAAACCACATTTCATAATAAATGTCCCGGCTTACATTTGAATTTTGGATTTCTTTTGTATTGTTTTGAAGTTTTTCCTATCACAATGAAAAGTTTGCAAATAAATCATTTTATCTCTTTTTTATTTTTTCGACAGTGTTTTATTAAAATGGAAAATGAAAATGAAAAAAGGGAAAGAAGTAACAGATGAATTAATGAAAAAATCGGTTTCAAATATGAAAAAGAGATTATATTTATTTATCCAAACGAATGAAGAATCAATAAATGAGTTATTTTTATTTTTTTAAATTTTCTATTTTTTATATAATGCTTCTTTCAAAATAAATGGACCCTTTTATTTTTCTTTTATTTTTAGACAAAAAATAAATATCTCTTGATGATAGCATTGAACATTAAACTCGAAAATTTTCTATGATAATAGATAACTTCAATTATTTAAAATAGTTTTATTGAAATTTGATTTTTAATCGGCCAATGATTTTGAAAGATAGTTTATATATATAATTAAAATCAATAAAAAATATTAATATAAATTTTTTTATTTTTCAAATTATCATAATTTTTTCTTCTTCTTCTCCTTTGAGAGCCCATATCGGGACAAAAAAATTTTCGTTTTCCAGGAAAATTTCACATCATATAAAATTTTTTTTCATTGATTTCTAAGCAAACTTTTTTTTATCTATATGAAGACAAATGTGAAAAGATCATTTTTTAATATATATATATATATATATATATTTAGTAATCTTTTTTGGGGTCATTTTACCTTTTCAAATTTTCCTTTTCAACTTTTGATTTGTTTTTTTTTTATTTATGTGTGTTTTAATAAAATATATTACTTCCCATTCATTATTTTTGATAAAAATTTTCCGATTTTTGGTTTTGAGTACTCCTAATTCAATCCATTATATCTTCATTTAATATATTTGAAAAATGGTCTATTTTGATAAGTATTTCATTTTTTCTGCTTAAATATATTATTTTTATAAGGAATTCCCTTATAATTATTTAATAAATTCCAAACGGTTTTATTTTCTTTTTTTATTTTATTTTATTTTATTTTTGGATCAAATTCCCTTTTTTATTCTTTTTAATTTTTTCTTATTCATTCTTTAATATCTTTAAGGAACTATTTATGGTTTCATTTATTTTAATGAAAAAATTCATAATACCTTTATTTCAAGATAAATTCAATCTCAGAAAAGTAAATGAAAAAAGAAAAAAGATAGTATTTATGTTTGGAAAAATGTTTAAAAAAAAAGGATTTATTGTTAAATTATTTGAAAAAAATCTTCCAAAAAAATATATACCAACAATTAAATCGCTTCAGTTATCTAAAAAAGGATTCAAATTCAATTTATAATAACCAATTCAAGACTTTTTTCAAATATAATCCTTTCAAAATTACAATAATAATGTTTAAAATTCTATATAATTATAATAAACCTACTTTACAGCAATATTCTAATTATTTTGCTACAGTTTTTATTAATCTCTATTTTAAAAATTGAGATTTTCTTTTGAAAACGGTTATACAGCAACTCGTCTCAGAAGTAAATTTTGAATTAGAAAAGGAATTTTCAACAAAAAAGAACATTTTTAAAGTCAAATACCCATTCATTTAATTTTTTAAAGTAGATCAAGTGTTTTAAGTAATTATTTTTTGAAAAAATATATTGTTTTTCAAAATAATGGATTGTGTTACCAAAAACATATTTTCCCTTTCTCTTAAGTGTTGATTTTCTTGAACGAATAAAACCAAAAATAAAAAGAGAACACACACTAACTTCACGTTTTAGCAAATATTTTTATTGTTAAAGATTTGAAAAAGAGAAAGTTGATTAGAAATTGACAAAAAGAAAACATTCAACATTTTTATTCGCTTTAATAATTTGCTTAAATATAAAGGCTCTGAAAAAGGTTTTCTGAAAAGGAATTTCAGTTAGTCAGGTGTTTTTCTTAGACTTCTTCTCACAATGAAATTTGAATTTATAGAAAATTGTAATTTCATTTTTGTTCTCGTCTTTCAAAAGAAAAAAACTTTTTGAATTTCCATTCCACAAATAAGAGTCATCGAAGAAACACCACAATTTCTTCTACAAGGATTTTTTGGTTTATTCAAAAAAACAAATAAACAAAAAAACAAATAAACAAACAAAAACAATCAATAATTAATATGACCACACCGTATGGAAGCTTTCGAAGGGTCGTCAAGTCAAACAAATTCATTCGGAAGGTTGTTGTTGTGAATGATAGCCAACCATCAAGGCTGAAAATTAAAAGAAGGACTGCAAGTGCGCGCAATTTCAAAATCACAACGATTGAAAGCTTGAATTCAGGGCAAATGAAAAGTGAGAAGCAAAGGTGGAGAAGAAATGTAAAAAGCCCGAAAAAGAAAAAAGGGAAAAGGTCCTTATCTCAAGATCTGACCAAACACAGAACAGAGTATCCAATCTTCAACTTCACAAAATTTTCGAACAAATCGCCAAAACATAAGAAACGAAACCCCAAGAAGAATTCGAATCATAAGAAGGGAAAAGGATCTCAAAAATTGAAAGACTTGCAGTTAATTTCTTCTGCTACTGAAGTTGACTTTCTTTCTGATGATCACACAGTATCCTTAACGTCTTCAAGTCTTAACAAAGATACCGAAAATCTTTCCTTCTTTTCGAGTGATTCTGAAGAAAGTAGCGAATTCTCGATTGTCTATTCACCAACAATTGTCAAACGATCTTCAAAGAAAAGTGATTTGCATTTTGATTCTTTACCTAGCACAAATTCGAAATTTTCAAAGATAAACGTTCAAAACAATCGGCCTTCTAATAAAAAAAGAAACACAAAAAAGAATTTGGGCAAAACATTATCTTTAAATTTTGATTATTCCCCAAAAAATCTTGATCAAAACAAAAATAAGAATAATAATAAGAATAATAATAAGAATAATAATAAGAAGAAGGCCAGCAAAGTTATCAGTAGCAACAGTGTTGTAAAACCAAAAACATTTTCAATGGATGATCCAAAAAATAAAAAGAACAATTATCAAACAAATAATAGAAATTATAATAATAATCATGGACAAAATAAACCAAAATCCCGATCCTCGGATTTTGGTGAACCATCTTCAAAAAACAATGAATCACCAAAATCCTTATCAATGAGTTTTGGTGGATCATCTCCAAAAAGAAACAAAAAAAAGAGTGATAATTCAAATATTCCAAATTCTCCATTAAAAAAAACAAAAAATAAAGAATACATTCCATTAAACGGTAACCAGGATAAACCCAAAACTCTTTCAATGAATTTTAGTGAATCGTCCCCAAATAAAAATAAAGAGAGCAATAAAGAATATACCCCAATAAAGAAAAAACAAAAAAAACCAAAAACATTATCAATGAGTTTTGGTGAATCGTTCCCAAATAAAAATAAAGAAATGAATAAAGAATATACCCCAATAAAAAAAAAACAAAAAAAACCAAAAATATTATCAATGAATTTTGGTGGATCACCTCCTACACTAAAGAAATCAAAATCCCTTTCTATGAATTTTGGTGAGTCCTCTCCCCCAAATAAAAATAAAGAAATGAATAAAGAATATAGCCCAATAAAAAAAAAACAAGAAAAGCCAAAAACATTATCAATGAATTTTGGTGAATCATCCCCAAATAAAAATAATGAAAAGACTGATCGAGAATATAGCAAAATAAATAAAAAACAGGAAAGGCCCAAAACATTATCAATGGATTTTGGTGGATCACCTCCTACACTAAAGAAATCAAAATCCCTTTCAATGAATTTTGGTGGATCGCCTCCAAAAAGCAATAAAGAATGTATCCCAATACAGGGTAACCAAGAAAAACCAAAAACATTATCCATGAATTTTGGTGAATCATCCCCAAATAAAAATAAAGAAAGAAACAAAGAATATAGCCCAATAGTGAAAAAAAAGGAAAAGCCAAAAACATTATCAATGAATTTTGGTGAATCATCCCCAAATAAAAATAATGAAAAGACTGATCGAGAATATAGCAAAATAAATAAAAAACAGGAAAGGCCCAAAACATTATCAATGGATTTTGGTGGATCACCTCCTACACTAAAGAAATCAAAATCCCTTTCAATGAATTTTGGTGGATCGCCTCCAAAAAGCAATAAAGAATGTATCCCAATACAGGGTAACCAAGAAAAACCAAAAACATTATCAATGAATTTTGGTGAATCATCCCCAAATAAAAATAATGAAAAGACTGATCGAGAATATAGCAAAATAAAAAAAAAACAAGAAAGGCCCAAAACATTATCAATGGATTTTGGTGGATCACCCCCAAATAAAAAAAAAAAAGGCAATAAAGAATATATACCAACACAGGGTAACCAAGAAAAAAGTCCAAAAACTTTATCCATGAATTTTGGTGAATCACCCCCAAATAAAAATAAAGAAAGAAACAGAGAATATAGCTCAATAAAGAAAAAACAGGAAAAAACAAAAACATTATCAATGAATTTTGGTGGATCATCTTCAAAAAGCAATGAATCACCAAAATCCCTTTCAATGAATTTTGGTGGATCTCCATTAAAAAATAATAATTCAATAATGGAAAAAGTAAAAACAGGGAAAAGAGTGACTCAAAGAACACAACACCAAGGGAAACGGAAAAAATCGGGAAGCGGGAAAGATACAAATAATGTTAAAGGAAAACAAAAAGGAAAATTCAAATTGAAAAAAAAGATCAGATCAACTACACAAAATACAATATCAATATCCAAAAAAACGAAAAATTTCCATCAACACATTCAAATCAATGACTGGGAACCCATAGAAAAGCAAACACCCGTGCCAACCCTATTTTCATCGTTTGAAGGGGAATTTGATTTCTTTAGTAGAATTGAATCAAAAAATTGGAAAATTGATAATGATTTAAAAAATTCTTTTTGCAAAATCCAAAAGAACTTTTTAAGTAAAGAAATAACCTTCGATTTAGAAATTATATCTAGTTGGAATTGTAATTCACAACCAGGGTATTTAATATTAACCCACAAATCTTTTCAAATTGTTACATTTTCTGAAAATGTAATTAATTTAAATGAACAAGAACTAAAAAAAATAAAAATATTTCGATGTAGAAATTTTGATAAATACAAGAACAATTTATTTAAATTAAAATTAAATAAACATATAACCTTTTTAATCAAATTTTCCAATAAAGAACAAGGCTTCATTTTTTTTAAAACCTTAGAAATGATACAAAAATATGAAAATTTCAAAAATGAAAATACATTAAATAATAAAATTTCAATTTATGGTAATATTATTGGGAAAAAAAGGGAAAGAGTTTGTCTGATATCTTATTTTTGGATGAATAAAAAAGTCAATTTTTCTGTAAAGATTTATAGAACACAAAAGCATCCTATTAGGGGAGAAATAATCATTGATCAGGATAAAATCCAAATTTTTATCAAAAAAAAATTAATTTCTAGTGGGAAATGGAATCAATCAAAGATTAAAATTTTTAAAGAAAAACAAATTAATCCAAATTTTTTATATTTAGAAATTTCTGATAAAGAGAAAAATAATTTAATTTATAACAACAATAACTATAACTATAATAATAATAATAATAATAATAATAATAATAACAAGAATAATCTTTATAATAACTATAATAATAATAATAATAATGATAATAATAATAATAATAATAATAATAATAATATCAATTTAGAACAAGAAGATATAAAATCTGAATCTGAAATTGAATTAACATCTATACAATTAGATAAATTTAATAAAATAAATGATACAAATAAAAGTGAAAAATTATTTATGAACAACAAAGATTTATACAAAAATAAAGATAAAGAAAAATTTCTACAAAAACATTTTTTAAAAAATTCTTTATTTAATAAATTATTAAATACTAATCATCAAAACAACAACAACAACTATAACAACAACAATAATAATAATTTTAATAATTTTAATAAAAATAAAATTAATCAAAATTCATTATTAATTATCGAATGTAAAAATAAATTAAGAAGGGATTTAATTTATGATTGTATTAGGGCATTCAGGTTTATGAACAAATTTTCAAAAAAAAATAAAACAGTATTTAAATTAGACAAAAATTCAGAATCAATAACTTTACCAAATAATTATAACAAAAATAATCAAAATAAATCCAAAAAAAAATTAAACAATGATTCGTTAAATTTTTTAACGTTTAACGAAACAAAAAATTTCAATAAAAAAATAAATAAATTCAATAATTATTTGGTAAATAGCAAACAATATCAAATTATTCAATCAAAGACCGAACAACCAAAATTTTCAGAATCAATTCATTTTTTGAAAAAACTATTTAAAAAGGATTCACAAAATATTGAAAGTGATTCAATTTTAATAAATCCATTGATAGGCAATTATTTTGAATTTGAACAAATGAACATTCAAAAGAAATTAATAATCCAGCAAATAGAAAAATTAATAAAATTGAAGAAAATTGAATTTAATATATATTTTTTATTACCAAAAAATAAAATAATTCCTGGAATGATCAAAATTAAAGGTTGGGAAATATTAATTAATGTTAATAATAACAATTTATTTAAAAGTGATATTAAAAATAATAAATCGATAAAAATAATACCGCATCCCATTGATTCAAATAAATTTTTATTTTGTATAAATAAGTATAAGGTTTTTTTATTACAAACAAGTACTATTTTAGAAAAAGATTTAATAATTAATTTATTCAACAATTTCAAAATGAATAACAATTTAAATGACACTTTTAAAATCAGCCAAATTTCAATTCCGATTTCAAATAATAGTAGTAGTAGTAATAACAGTAACACCATTATTATTAATAATAATAATAATAATAATAATTTAAATAAAAGTATAATAACAAATGATAATAACAATAATTTTAATAACAACCCTATTAATAACAACAATCATAACTTTAACAATATAAAAAACAACTTTAATTTAAATAAATTATTAAAAGAATTTTCTTTGCAAATTACTGAAACCACTTTGATTGATTTTCTTTATATTAGAATATTTGATGATAATAATAATGTTTCATATAATAATGGTGGTAGCAGCAATAGTAATAACAACAAAATTTTGATTAATAATACTACTGATATTGAAAATAATTTAAATTTGCAAAAAAACAATAATTTGAAATTAAAAGAAGAAAGAAAGGGAGAAGAAAACGGAGAAAATGGGGAAACCCCAAAAGAAAAACTTTCCGAAAATAAGAATCATCTTAATAATTTGAATGAAAATAATATTGGATGGGAAATCATTAATAATTTTTCTAGAATTTTTAAAGCCAAGGAAAACTTGAATTCAACTTATTTTATTAAATCATTAAATTATTTTGGAGAATTTGAAGGTATCATTATTATTAATCTAAATGAAACCTTTTTCGAAATTAAAACAAAAAATTGGGAAATAAGAAAAAAATATAATCCTTATTCTATAATTATTACCGAATCAAATATTAAAACTTTAATAAAATTGTATCTAGATCAAGAAAATTATTTAATATTATTATTTGAAAATTTTTTAATTAAAAAGGTATTTCAGTCTGATTTTAATTCAAAAAGAGAAAGACAGTTAGATTTCAATTATTTGAATAGTAAAAACAACAATAACGAACAGGATGACAATAATAATAATAATAATAATAATAATAATAATAACAACAACAACAACAATAATAATAATAAGGATGATAATAATAATACTAATACTAATATTGATAATGACAACGGCAACAATAATAACAATAACGACGATAATATTAAGAAAAAGAACAATAACATAATCACCAACAAGATTAAAAAACAAAAATATTTTAGAAATGGAAATGAATGGAAATATCTTGAAAAAACATTTGAATGTAATTTAATTACTTTTTTTAGTAATTATGAATCAAATATTATATTAAAAGTAGATCATTTGGAAATACATTCCTTTCAACAAATTTATAAAATTAATTATCGCTCAAAAATTAATATTGAACTTAGTAAAACAAAAGTAAATAGTATCAAAATTATTGGAGAATTTTTAAACATTAACGAAAAAATTAAAAAAAACAAAAAAAAAATCTCTAATTTTATTATTTATTTCAATTCAATAGAAAAGAAAAATACATTTTTAAAAACTTTGAATCAATTTAGAGAAAAATTTATTTGTAATGAATTTTATCAAAACCCAGTGAAGCACTATGGTAAAGTAATAATTAATAAACAATATTTGGGTATATCTACACTTCTATTATCAAATAAAAAAATCACGATCATTACTAATCAAAAAGATATTATCATGGGAATTAAGGTGGTTAGTCATTTCTTAAAATTCCACAAATTAGATTATCGAATAATTTATGTCAAAATTTTAGTAAACAAATGTAAAAAGCCTTTAAAGGTTTATATTGCATTTAATAATAAAGAAACTTGTCGAAAGTTTATGAAAGATTTTAATAAAATCATTTATCAAGAAAAACCTTACAATAAAAATCAACTTAATATGAAATATGAATCAAATAATAACAAAACAATTAAAAAAAGTTTTCAAGTGATTTTTTTAAAAAAAAATATTTTACCAAATAAAACTAAACATAAAAACAACAAACAAATGAATTTCAATTTAATAAACAACAATCATGCTAATAATAGTCGTAGGGGCAGCGAGAATGAAAAAAAAATAAAAATTTATAGTAAAGGTATTATTGATATATACGCAAATAAAATTAAAGTATATAACAACGAAAAGGTTAATCTATATAATTTAAAAGAAATTGAATTACTGCCAAATTTTGAATTAAAAAATGTAATTGAAATTTTTTATAAAGAAAGGGTAATAGAAAAAATATATTTTATATCAAGAACTGAAAGAGGTGAATTGATGAGAATAATTAGACAAAATTTAAAAGATTTGGAAAAATTGAAAAAAGTTTTGATGAAAAGTAAATCAAATGAAAGTTATAGTGAAGAAATTGAACCGTTAAATTTTAAAGCAATTGACCAAGAAGAATATACCAATAATAAAAAAATAAGGAAAGAGAGAAACTTTAATAACAATATGAACATAAATAAAATAAAAGATAATAATAATAATAACAATAATAATAATAACATAAACAGTAGCAGCAGTAATAATAATAATAATAACGAAGATTATGATACTTCGGATTCAATTAGTGAATCTCATTTTTTATTAAGTCAATTAAATTTAAAATTAAATTATAACCATAATAATGGATTACAATTTTTAATTAGTGAAATTAGTAAAAGTTTTATTTTAATTGGAAAAATCATTATTGATTTTTCAAATGATGGCTACTGTTTAATATCTAGACACAATTCGAAAAAGACCTTTCAGATTAATTATTCTTTAAATAATATTAAAATTCAATTTAATTCAAATATTAAACGCTTTGTAAAAATTCAATTTTTTAACAATATTAATAATAAATTGTTAAAATCTTTTCATTTATTCTTTAATTCAATTCAGCACTTAAATGATTTTTTATTTAAATTTGAAAAAATTCAATTAAAAAACAGCAACGATAATAGCAATAGCAGCAACCACAGCCACAATCATAATATTAATTTTGAAAAGATCAAAATTTGGAATTTTAACATTAAACTAGAAAAAAGTATTAATCAAAATACATTCCAAAAGCAACTTATAAATGAAAATCAAAATGAAAAAAATAAAAATTTATCAAATAATAAAAAATATGATCAATTTAATATTTTATTATCGTTAACTTTGAATGAAATGAAAATTAAAGATCAGGTTATTGGCCAAATCACTCATTTTAATTATTTTAGAAATTTTGATTTACAAATCAATCAAGAGAAAGATAAAAAGAATTTAAAGATAATAAATTTTGTTTCAAGTCAACTAAATTTTAAAATCATTTTTAAAGATCAAAAAAATTGTAAAAATTGCTTTCAATTATTTCAAATTTTAAGAAAAAGAAGTATTACAAAACAATATTTAACTACAGAATTAACTTCCAAATTCCAATTGAAATCTATGTTTCAGATCAAATTGTTATCAATAAAATTGAAAATATTATGTGGCGGATCAATTGAACTAAATAGATTAAATATTATTATTAATTTACCGAAGGGTGAATTTCAAATACAGCCAAATAGACTCCAATTCTTCTATCATCCAACAAATAAAAAAATAATTTTTATTAAATTCAAAAAAGAATATCTCATAATATTATTCCCAAATCAATTAGTTTGTAAAAAATTTAAAAAAATGGTTATAAATTTAATTAATATTTATAAAAATGGTCCTGGTAAATGGATAAATATTGATTATTTAAATTATACCCAAATTAAAAATAACATTTCTCAATCAAATCAATTACAAATCAATTCCTTTACTGAAAAGGATGATCGAAAAATAATAGCTTTAGATAAATCCGGGTGGACTGAAATTATTAATCACGAACAAATAGTGAATATTAATGGTAACGGTAATGGTAACGATAATGGGGAAGTTGATAATGGAGATAAAGAGAAGGAGAAGGAAAAGTATAAAAATAAATATAATAAAATGAAAAATAAAGACAAAATCTGTTTTTTTGTCAAATTGTTTGATCTGAATTTTAATTTTAAAGAAAATGGTACAATTTTACTTAACCAAGACCGTTTTGTTTTATTTACTAAATTTAAAAAAATTGAATTCCATAAAAAGATTAAATTATTTGCAAACAAAAAATTTAAAAATTTAATTTTAATCAAAACAAATATGAAAAATTCTTTTTTTCATAAGCAAAATAATGTTAATAATAATAATAATAGTATTGTATATGACAATAATAATAATGATTGTGCCAATGTAGATGACGAAATTTTAATAATTTCATTTTTTGATAATAAAAAATTAAGCAAGTGCTTAAATGGATTAAAAAAAATAAAAAATATTACCAAAATAATTACTTATGAATGGGACATTAAATTATTTAATAACAAATTAAATAAATATGATCAATCATCCTTTATTACTTTAAACAAAAACGAAATGATTTTTAGTAATGAATTAGAAGAAATAATTGAATGTGACATCCCTCAAACAAGAATTAGAATATTAACAAATACCAATGATTCCAAATTAGTAGTAAAAAAATTACAAATCCAAATTGAAAATAAACTTTACTTAATCAAATTTAATAAGCAATATTTAATGATAGAATTTTTACAAAGATACAAATCCTTTAATGGAAAAATCCTAAATGAATCATTTATTCAGAAAATAATCCTTAATGATAATTTAATTAAAAAAATGTTACATAATATTACAGATAAGAATAATAAACTTAATAATACTGGTTATGGAAACGAAATTGATATGGCATCAACAAGTTGGGAAAAAATAAACCTGTTTTCAAATAATAAAAATAATAAATTAAAAAATAGAAAGATTAAAAAAAAAAGAAAAAAAAAGAAAAAGTAACCAATTCTCTTGATTTGGTATAGAAATCAAACATCTTGCAAACCAACTTACTGATTTGTAATTTAAAAAAAATTAGGAGATAGAATGTTGGAAGGGTTAAATTTCTCAAAAAAAAAAAAAAAAAAAAAAAAAAAAAAATGTACAAACAATGTATAGAATAAAGAAATAATCTGAGAAGTATCCTTTAAAAAATTGTTTTATTTTTGGGAAAAGGTGTGAAATTCGTTCTAGATATACTAAAGCCCAACTTTCTAAAAAGAAATTTAGGCGAAAAATTATATTTTTTACTATTTTAAAAAAGAAGTCAAAATATTTGACCAACTATTGATTAAATTAAATATATTCCCTTATTGAGTTTTAAATAAGAACTTTCGAGATAAGTTACATCTGCAAAGTACTGGTTTTGAAGGACTTTGAATGTGTTTCCGAAATCTATTTTTTATTTTCTGTTTTTTTTTATTATTTTCTTTTTTTTTGCATGTTTCTCAAATCTTGTTTTCGCAAAATACCAATACAAGATATCTACTTCAAAGTAATGAATTAACCCAAGTACCAAATGAACATATTACACGGAAATTTTCTCTTAATGTATCTTCATTTTTCTCAAATTGCTTCAGTATAGTACATTTCACATAAGTTATTTTGATTACGTTCAGTTTACTTCAGACCAAACCAGAGCAAGTCCAGTATATTGAAGATCTAATCATGAACAAGTTTAATAATTCTTATAATTTTTTACAACCCTTTTTGCCTTCCCCAAGTCCTGGGGGGGGGGGGGGGGAGGAGGAATCCAAACAGCATAAAAAAATAAAGTGAAATTAGTATAAATAATAAATCGTTTTATTTATTTTTTTATTGAAGAGGTGAAGATTACATTTGACATACATTTATACTTGAATTACTTTTCAGAAAATTAAGCGTGAACTCATAGATTTCGCCATTATTTATTAATAGAAATAATACTTTCAAACTGTCTTGGCTTTATGTTAATTCTTTCGGACGATTCCTTTATTTTTTTTAGAAATACTAATTTTCCATTTTTGGAAAAAGTGTGTATCCATAAAAAAATTGTTTTTTTTTTGTTTAATTTTGAAGTTGGTGTTAATTACACAAAATATACTTGGGCTTTTTTTTTTTTCTTCATTTGAGAGGAAGATATTAAAAAATGTAAGATTTCCTTGTTTTCTTTTGATTTTAAAAAAAAAAAAAAATTAAACTCTCCATTAATTTAAAAAAATAAGTAAAATTCATGATTTTTTCCTGATTCTTTTAAATTATGTCAAATATTGGTACTCTACAACACTCTACGGCACTGGTGGCACTTTCCTAATTTCTAAATTTTTGTTTAGATATTTTAATTAAAGAAATAAAGTTTTCTTTATCATTAATCACTGATAAGATAAATAATGAATCTTTGTTTTGAATAATATCAAAGATATTTTTTTTATTATTTTTATTATTTGAATTAATTCTTTTATTCCAAAATTTTTGATTTTCTTTATAGAATGGGCAATTCACATAAAAAATGATCAATATCATCATCTGATTCTAGGTTTTAATTATTTTTGCATAAATTACAAGATTTTATCTGAAAATATTGATCTCATAAAAATATACATGTACATTTAGTTAATTTGTGTGTTTTTTAATTTTTAAACTGGGACTCGATACTTTCCATTTCTAGATATTTTTTGTTGTTGGTTTTTTTTTAATTTCAAAAATAAAAAGAAAATCTAAGAAACCATATTTTTTTCCGGTTGTAAGAGGCAATTGATTTCCTCACTTCAAAATAAATAATAATAAAAAAAAATGTTTTTATATTTTAAGTGTTACGAGAATACAGTTGTTATTGTTTTGAAAGTTTGAAAGGATAGAGGAAAATCAAAAAATTTATTCAATTTCTTTCAATTTTGGTTAACTTCGACACTCCAAATTACAACCATATCGGTTTTCTTGTGTTTTCTGTTTTATTTGTACAATCGAGAGATTTTTACAAATACAAAAGAAAATCACAAAAAAACACCATTAACTACCATAATATAAAATAATTGAGTACAACCTTATATTTTTCTCAATTCATTTAAAATTAAAAAAAAAAACATCAACACTCAACAGAACTTGACAGCACTATACTAGATTTCACAAGAATAAAATAAAATTATTAACAATGAATAATTTTAACTTTATTAAAAAAATTATCCAAAATTTTAAATCAAGTACGACCTTTCTTAAATTTCAAACTTTTACAAATGGATTAAATAGATATTTGTGTATTAAAAAATAAATCTAATAAATTTTATATTTTAAGAATTTTTAAAAATAATTAATCAAGTTTTAAAAAATAAAAAATTCAGAAAAGATAAGATTAAAAGTAAATAATTATTAAAATTTTATTCAATCAAACACTATTTTATTTGAATATTGTTTTTAATAATTATTGATTTTATTTTTTTTTCGTTATTATTCAAACTAGTATAAAACTATAAGAAAAAATAATAAACAATTAACCCAAATATTTAAGGGGGTGGAATTACAGCGCGACATGATGGACATTCTAATTTAATTTCTAACCAGTGTGCTAAGCAATTTTTATGATAGAGATGGTTACAAGGAGTGATCATATACTCTTGATTTTCGATATCAATTTCAAACATACATATAACACAAGTGTAATCGCTTTCAGAGTTAAGATCAGGTATTGGGTGTGAATAATCATACTTTTTGGGTAAAAACTATAAAATTATTAATAAAAGACAAAATGAGAAAGAAATAGTCAAAAAAATAATTCACAACAAAAAAAAAGATAAAATGATAAACAATAAATTTCAGAAAAATAAACTTAAAAAAAATAAAAATATAAATTTTACAATTTGAGGAATAAAAAATCGAGATCCATATATATTTTGAAGATAAATAATAAATACTTGAAGAAACACGATAATGATTAATATTATTCCAAATTTTGGTTGTGGTTGGGCATTAAATATATTTTTGGGATAGAAAAGGAGATAAATAGGCATTGCTAATCTTGCAATTGACATTCCAAATAAAAATTGATTATGGATGGTTTTTTTTGAATCTAATTTTGCATTCAAGATAATTTGAGGCACCCAAAATAAATACAACGTCGCTATCAAAAACTGAAATAAAGACGGGAAATTATAAACAAAGAAAAAGCCAAATAGCATTGCGAAATAAAATCTAAAATAAAGTTTGGAAATTTCTCTTCTTGATCCTTCCGTTGTTGAAAAATTTTCGGGTCTATTCGATTTCCAAATGAATAACAAATACCGAAGTTCAAAAACTGAAAACAGCATAAAATTAAAAAAGGAAAGAATTGCAAATATTTTAACATAAGTCCGATACAGCATGCCTATTGTTAAATGGATACAAAAGATATACCCATCAGCCAAACACTGTATTCCTATTGTTAGTATTGAAACCTTAATTGCTCGCTATAATCATGTTTAATAATATAAGTAGAATTAGATATATATAATATAAATTACTTTTTTGTTATAATTTAAATAAATAAGAATTATACTCTGAATTGTTTTATATATTATTATTTTTTTCAATCATTTCGAATTTTTGGATTTGGAAATACCTCAGAATCCAATCAAATTCATTTATGAAACATATCTAGTAATTTTTGTAATATTTTTTAAAAATTTATCAAGTTTGATGAATTTTGTTTTACTCAAAGTTGATTTCTTATTTTTTCAAAAAGAAATGGAAAATAAAGAAAAATAAATTTTAAACTTATAGTGGAAAAAGGATAGAAAAAGAAATTTTTGTACCAATTATTAATTCCAGATTGTGGAATTTATTATTATTATTGATAATCTTTTTATCAGGTTTTTATCCCACTCTTTTAATTTGGGAAATGTGCCTTCGCGTGCCCAGACGTGCCGTAGAGTGCCGTAGAGTGTCCAACATTTCAATGATTCAAAAGAATAGAGTAAAATCTTTGATTTTATTCAATTCTTTTAAATTATGGTGGAAAAGATAACGGTGTTTTTTTTTAGTTTAATAAATTAAAAGAAAATTTATAAAATTTTATGTTTATTTCAAAAAGTAAAAAAAAACCTAACGGAACTTTTCTTGATGTTTTTTTTTGTTTTATCTGTTAAGTGTTCTAGGTTTTTTTGAGGTTTTCTATTTTATTTCTGAAGTTTTCTAGGTTTTTTTACTTTTTGAAATAAATAGAAAACTCAAAAAAACCTAACGAAAAGATATTGGTTTTACAAATAAACAGAAAACTCAAGAAAAACTAATAGATATTTTTCAAGAAATGAAAAGAAAAGAAAAACAGAACTTTTTATTTTTATTTCTTAAACTAAAAAAAAAACCTAATGGCACTTTATAGGATTCAAAAGAATTAAAGAGAATTTTTTATTTTACTCTCTTTTTTTAAACATTGGAAAATTTAAAAACTGCGGATAATCTTTAATTTTGGCCTACAAATGATATTTTTTTTTTTTTTATTATAATATTTTGTGTATTTTTCTTCCTCTCTTTTTTTATTTCGATAAAAAAATTCTTTAATTTTTATTGATGGAGGAAGTGTAAATTACACTCTAAATGTCCTCTTACTTGTTTTCCCTCAAAGGTAATTTAAGAATAAAATCCTACATTTCAAGATTTTTCAAGGGATAAGATACACCCAAATTTTTTTATGTTTAAAAATCAAAAGTAAAAAATTGAAAAGAAAAAAGAAAAAAAAAAAAAAATAAAAAGAAATTTTTAAAAAGGGTTTGTAACAAGCAATTGGTAAAAAATCAAAAAAAAAAAAAACAATGCTATCTTTAATTAACAACAACCAAAATTAGAACCACAGCACTTTTGGTTAATTTAATTTAATTTGATAATTGATCATGAATGTTCACTTAAGGATCATTGTTTAAATTGTTGTAATTTCTTTTTTTTTTTTGATCTTATTTGCTTTAAACATTTGGTCATTTTTAGTCTTTGCTTTTTGGTTTTTATTTTCAAGTTACTCATACTTTCATTGTTCAGTTTAACATTATTAGTAAATAACCAATTGATCTTTTTACTTTTAACTCTTCTTCTCAATATAAAGAAGATCCATCCAGGGCAAAAATGGAAAAAAATCAAAATTTTTTTTAATTATTCCTTTCTCTCGATATAAAGAATTTTTTTTTTCATTTGAGAAAAGAAGTTGTCAAGTTATTAATTCATTGAAATAATAACAGTTAATTAGTTCAAATTTCAGTTACCCTAATAATATATATATATATATACAAAAACTCCATATCACCCAAAAGACCCGAACCAAAAATGAAAAAATCAATTTTTTTTGTAGAATCAAACAACTCAAGATTTTTTAGAAATAAGAGAAGTGATAAAATTCGGATTAAGGTTGATTTTCATGAAAGAAAATACCTTAACAAACCATAAAATTTTTAGAAAAAATAAATGTAAAAAATTTTTGGGTGACATTTCATTGGAACGTCTTATGCAACATTTCTCAATTCCTTTAGGAAATTAAAATTGTTTACAATAAGATTTTTTAATAGTTATAAATATAATCATTTTAAAAGAAATTACATTTGATCAATTTTCTTGTGGTTTATTTGGATTTTTATACAGTTTATTTTTTCAAATTGACTTTCTTAAAAAAAAAATGAAAAAGAAAAAGAATAAAAAAATTGAATAACTGATCAAGAAAAAAAATGAAAAATTTTACTAAAATTCAAAAAATAATCCAGATCTACAAATTAAAAATTTACTTTGTAAGGAATATTGGGGAAAACCCATGCAATTTGTTCTATTTTTTCAATTAAAATACTACCCTTTGTTTGAAAGGATATATATATATACATACATCACTTCTTATTGATTTTTAATTGGACATAACAATCTTTTATTTAATATGAGTTAAAGAATTTTTGGGTGGGTTAAGAAAAAAAGTTGATAATTTGGAATTTTGTTTTTAGATTCGATCTAAAATTAACAATATTTTTAATTTGTTAAAAGAGAGTTTTTTAAATGGTTTTCTTCTTATTTGTTTCTTTATTTATAATGGGTCAAACAGTGACCAAAAAAGATCAAGGAACAAGTAAACTTTGTTTCTGTCAAATTGTCCCAAAAATATTTCAAATATCAATTTTTTTAATAATTGAGCTGTTTGAAGATTAAATAAGAAATAAGTAGAATAGTGCACACCAAGAATAGTTGATATAGGTATGAAGTAAATCGAATAAATCAAATCGATTTTCTTAAAAATTGAAAACCAAAACTCTAAGGATTCTATTGAAAAAAACAACAATGCTCATTTTGATCTTTCAATTGAAGATCAAATAAAATTTCAATAGAAATCAATATGATTCCTCTACAATCATTTTCACTGTTACAGTAATATTAGAACAACACCTTTTTGACTAAGTGGCTAGCTATCTTACACTAAAAAAAAAAATTTGCAAATGAATTATGTTTCTCTCAAAAAAAATCGAAAAAAAAAAGAAAAAATGTGAAAAAAATGATTTCAATTTTGAAATTTCCTAAATAAATTTTCTTTTCGAATATTTATTCAAACATTTAAATCATGTAATTTACTTACCAAAACTAGCCCCTTTGACTAGAAAATGGTTTATTTATAGGCCAAATTTCAATTTTAGGGGCAAACTTTATTATTATTATTAATCTTTTTTCATTTGTATTTCAAAAAATAAAATGATTACACTATATTTTTATTTGTTAATCTATATTTGTTATTATCTCTAAACACTTTAGTAAAATAAATTATTATTCAAAAAAAAAAAAACAATTAAACAATTTTTTTTCTGATGAAAAATCTGCCCTTATTTTTGAAATTAAGCTTATATAAACCAAATTCCAAAAATTTTGGCACAGTTAAAATAGTTGAAAGAATACCTATACTACCTTTTCCATTCAATTTGGAAATAATTTTGGTTTTACAAACAATTTTTTTTGTCTTTTTTGTTTTGTTTTCATTTGCTTTTTTCCAGTTATGTAATCTGTTTATATTAGATCTGGATTTTTTTTTGGAATGATTGATACCAAGGTTAATGTTTCCGAATGTTTAAATAGAAAAATCATATACAATTAGTTGATGGTATCTTATCATTTGATCGATCAATAATTGTTGGTGAAATTTCAACAATTATACCAATATATTTTTAGATTATCCTTTTTTCATCATTTTGGACATACCAGTTTTTTTTTAAGTTTTATATTTTTGTTGTTCTTTTTTTTTTGTTAAAAAATGATTACATCCAAAAAAATTAATACTGAGGTAACTTAAACCTAATTTAATATTAAATTTGAAAAATACAATAAATTGAGATGGTTTTTTTGCCAATTTTTGATTTTGTATGTGTAACAAATTTTTGGAATGAGGTTTAGATAAATTAAAAAAAAACATACTGCTTGTGTATTTGTAAATTTAACTTGTTTTGTAAGACTAATGATTTGTGTTGCTGATGACTAGATATGTATAAATTAATAAAATATAAAAATTGAAATATAAATTAATAGTAGGTTATTAAATCATTAAATGGTAAATATAATTTTAATAATTGTTTATAATAAAACAATAATATGAAGAAGAATTAAAACCAAAAGATAATAAAATAAATACTTACAAGAACAATTAAAAGTACATAAAAAATTTCTTTTGGGCGTATTTGAGGTTCTTTATAAGGGATTAGGTTTTCAATTTTCAAATTAATATCACAGTTCGGTGAATTCAATGAGCCAAATAGTTTTATGTCTGTTGTTTGAGAATTTGAATTTGAATCTGAATCTGGTGCATTTTTTTCCATCTTCAGTTTTGCATGAAAATAACACAATTTATAAACACTTGAAACTTTAGAAGTTCGATTTAATTCATTAATTAACTTTTGATATTGTGTATCATTCAAATGTCTTCTCCCATTTCTTTTTAACACGTAAATCTCAGGAATCAATAACCCATTTATTTCTTGAGATGTTTCGTTATATAGTCCATGAAAATCATATTGAAAAATTTCCGTCATTAAAAAAGATCCATCAAAAAGAAAAGATCTTCCCTTTTATTTTATTTTTGATTTTGTTATTTTTTTTTTTATTTTTTGTAATTATTTGTTCATAACAAAAATTTTTTTTATTAGTTGATTCGAAATAGATTTTTGAAAATATACAAAATTTTCACAAAACTTAAATTATACACGAAGGGTAAACTATAAAGTTTTGCTTTTATTAGAATTTATATTTGACTTTCTTCCAATTTTTTATTGATTAAAATAAACTAAAATTGATTTTTTAACAAAGTCAAAACAGTTCAAAGAATCACAATAATACAATTTCCCGAAGTTTGGAAATAATTTTGTTTTTTGAAAAATATAAAAATCATTTTTTTGTTTTTTTTGTTTTTTGTTTTCATTTTATTTTTTGTATTATGTAACCTGTTTTGTCCATGAAAATTTTTTCAAATGATTGATATTGATCTTAGTTCAAGTTGAGTTCTTTAATAAAATAAAAAAAACTTGTATAAAATTAGTTGATGATATCTAACCTTTGATTGATCGATCAATAATTGTTAATAGAACTCCAAAAAGATTTACCAATATATTTTCAGAAGAAGGTGACCATTTTAAAATACACCATATTCTCTCAAAAATGGTAATTTTGAACTTTTTTTGATTTCTATTAACATTATTTGTGAAAAAAATTACAAGGGCAAAATTTAAAATCAAAATTGGAAACAGAATTTTCAAGGTAAAATGAAAAATTTTTTAAAACCTTTTAGATTTTTTTCTTTTATAGATACCTTAAGTGCCAACTTTAAAAGTTTTATCAAATGGGATAGATTTGGTTAAACAATAATGATCATTCAACACCACAGAAAATTTCCAATGATAAAATTCATGAGAAGATACCTTTTGTATTAGAAGTTTTTTTTTTTTCTTTTCAAAGTTAAAACCATGATCAATCTTGTAAAAGTAAATTGAATCAAATAAGAAAAGGTTCACACACAAAGTTAATAATTATGTTATTTGCTGCTTTTTTGTTTTTTTTTAAATGTTATTGATAAGTCCCTTTCATAGATAAGAACTGTTTGAATCACCAAAATTTGGTGTTTAGTATTAACTCAAAAAATATTTTCCACAATTATTCAATTTTTAAGCATGGATTTTTGGTCTAGTGATCATTTCATTCGTAGAGTACCTGTACTCTTTTGAAAATTTCAGTAAATGTTCAATTTTTTGATTGTTTTCAAATCTTCAACTTATTGAGTGAAAAGGGGAAACGATTATAATCTTGGACTTTTTATTTTTTTGATTTGCCTTGAGATAAATTAATAATAAACGGTTTTACAGTCAAAGGGTCTTAATTGTGGTGGGTAAATTACATGTGATTTAAATGGTTTGAATGGATATTAGAACAAAAAATTTATTTTGGAAATTTCAAAATTGAAATCATTTTTTTCACATTTTTTCTTTTTTTTTTCGATTTTTTTTGAGAGAAACATAATTCATTTGCAAATTGTAATTTTATTGCAAGATCAGTAGTCAATTGGTAAAAAGGTGTTATTCCAATGTTATTGAAATAGTGAAAATGATGGTAGGGAAATCATATTTATTTCTATTAGATTTTTCTTTGATCTCCAATTGAAGATCAAAATGAACATTGTTGTTTTTCTCAATAGGGCCCGAAGAATTTGAGTTTTTGAAAATAAAAAATACTTGAAATAATAAAAAAAAATCTAAATTCGGTTACCTATTGTCCCACTCCTAGAGGTAGTGTCTGGGTTTTTTTTTTTTTTTTTTTAGAAAAATTGAGTTAAATCTTTGTTTTTACTCAATTCTTTCAAATTAAAAAAAACCTAAATATAGTGGAATACCAATTATTAATCACAGATTGTGGAATTTTTATTTATTATTGATAATCTTTCCATTTGGTTTTTTCCCCTCGTGTGAATTCTGGGGGGTGTGTATTCAAGTGCAGATAAGTGCCTAACTTTTCCAGGCTTTAAAAGAATTGAATTGAATAAAATGTATGATTTTACTCCATTCTTTTAAATTCTGGAAAATATAACTGAAAGTGCCTAGGTTTTTTTTTATTTGAAAAATCCCTAAGAAAAAACTTTTCTTAAAACATCTATAGAACATTTTTATAACAAAATTTTGGTTTATGTGATGATTTTTTCAATATTTTTTGAAAAAATATTCTTATAAAAGGCTAATAGTGCGTTATAAATTTTATAACACATTTTATAACAAATATTTATGTTATGAAAGTTGTTATTATAAAATTGTATAACATTTTAAACGTTTACAACACATTTACAACACGTTTATAACATGTTATAAAAAACTTTTTTTATTAGGGAATAAACCAAAATTTTTATTGAATTTTCGGTTTATTTCTTACAATAAAAAAAACCTAACAGCAAACAGGTATACTTTTAGTACTCACTCTTGATTGGAAAAAAAAAAAAAAGATTATTTCAAAATACTTCTTTATAAATATAGATTCATTGGGTGTATTTGTTGGATATTCAAATTATTTATTTTTTATTTCTAAAAAATTCAAAATAATTTGAAAAATTGTTTAGCCATATTTTCATTTAATTCATCTAATTCAAGTTTTGATTTCAGAAAATAGGATATTTTTTCAATTCTTCAGAAATGAAGATTTATTGGATGTGTTTGTTTGGTTTGATAATTATTTATTTTTCATTAAATTGTAAAACTCAAAATAATTCTGAATTCATCATTTCAATTTTTTAAAAATATTTTTTTTTTTTTTTCGGGAGACCTTTTTGTAGTTATTTTTTGATTTCAAGAATTCAATCCTTTTACTTTAAATCTTTGAAGCAATATTCTTTTTTTTGGTTTAGTTTGATGAAAATATTTTGTAAAAAGAACCTTTGAAAAAAAGTTTTTTAAGAAATAGTTTTTGGTTAAATAATAATAAATAATAATGCGAGAGAGAAATTCAAGTGAATTCCTTGTTTGAATAATTCCATCTTAATTAAAAAGATAAAGAATAAATATATTTAAAAAAATTTTTGATTGAATTTTTTTTATTTTTTTTTCCAACTTGATTTCAACAAGTTTCTTTGGAAAGATGATCTTTCTTGTTTGGTATTCAAAAAGAAAAGATTTATTTTTGAATACATACCAATTGGGTCCTTCCCATGTCTATTTTATTGGTTTGTTCAATGATTAATTCCAAACATTCATCATTACACAATTCGAAATTCCAAAACATAATTTCTTGAAACCAAAAATTGAATCAAAAAAAAGGTCTAAAAAATTAAATATTTTCGACTCTGATTTCCTTTAGGTTCGTTTTCTATTCGCCAATAAGGCAGTGAAGTCGTATTTTGGTTGCAGAGTTTCAATATCTGGTGGTACAAAAAATAAATATTTTCAGTAAGGATGGTTTCACTCAATTAAAAATCTTTAACAATAGTAAAGTGTATCTACTTCCTTAAATGAATATAAAACTAAAAAAATCTTGGTGGTATTTGTAAATAGAAAATTTCAAAAAAATTTTACTACATCTTGAAATTGAAAAACAAAGTCAAAAATCCGATGAATACAAGACCTAACTTTTAATGATATTTTCCGAAATGAATTATTGTTTTTAATAGTTTGATCTATTTTTCTCATTTTTGAAAAGTTCAAAATTCAACATATTTATTTATGAATTATTTCAAAAAAAAAAATATTTTCTTTGAAAGAAGATTGAAATCTTATTTTCAAAGTTGGTGTTTAAAAATACACTTTAAAAATGAAACCACCAAGTTTTTGGAATAACCCAATATAAAAATCAACACAATTTCATTAAAATTACAAGAATTATTTTAAAATTGAAAAAAAATAAAATTTGTTTATTCAAAGAAACAGTTCGAATCAATTTTTTCATTTTATTAAATAAAAAAATACGAGAAAAACAACCAAACCATAAATAAAAAATTCTCCCAAAATACTTTTTTCAAACCTGGAAAATTCAACTTATAACCAAAAGAAATACTTTTTAATTTGATTATTTTTAAATAAATAAATAATAACCCAATCTTAATTATTACAGTGTGTTAGTAATAAATTAAAGGATTAAAAGTCTCAATAGGCTTTTTTTTATTATTTCTGAATTTTTTAAAGATTTTCAAGCCAATAAAATTAATTCAAATCAATAACTCTTAAAAAAAAAAAATAATAGATATTATCAAATAACTGATTTTAATACTAAGAGTCCCTTGTTTATACTCTTAATATTTGAAAAAGAATATAGCCTAGTCTTTTAAATTTCAAGAAATTTAATAAATATTTGTGTATAAAAATTAATGATCAATTTTTTAGATAATAAGTGATTAAATATTTGATTTATTTTTATTGTATTTTTAAAATAAGATCAAATTTTCAATTTTATTTGTTCATACAGACTCTCAGAAATTAAGTTAAAAGTGGGATTTCTTGGAAATAAAAATGTTTGGAAAATTTTTCTATTTTTAGATTTATCCAAAAATCCCAACAAAAAAAGGAATTTGATATTCTGACTGGAAATTAATTGGTAAAAATGAACTCTTTTAAAAATGATTATTCATTTTTCTAAAGTTGATAAATGAAGTTGACTTATAAAGTTTAATCTTATCCTTGTGCTTATAATTACTCTATTACCTTTGGGAAAAAAAATGAATAAGAGTTACTAGTCACTGAAAGTGAAAAAAATAATTGTATTAAGAGATAATTTTTATCCTTAGGAACTAGATTGTTATTCTCTTCTGGGGTCTATTATTGGCGGACAATACTATACAAATATGGTTGATTTTCAAATCGCTGTCTTCTCGTGAAAATGGTCAATTCAAAAGCACTTTTCATTTTTGTTCCACAACAGCACGATCTGTTCGATCATAAAATAATCTGAGAAACAAACATTCTCAGGTTTTCAATACTTTGTCTTTGGCAAGAATTTGTATCCAATTAAAAAACAAAACCGTGGGATGATATTGAAAATGGAGTGAGTATTTGAAGATCGGAGGTTTCTTCTTTGATTTGAAGTGTTAAAAAGAACAACAAACGATCTTGGAACGAATTTTTATGTGAATCAAAAAAACGCTTACCTTCTTTTTTTTCAAGGGTGCGGGTTTGTCTAATAGAAAAAAAAAGAGAAAAAGGAAAAAAAAAAAGAATTCAATACTTCTAAATTAAAGCTTAGACCTTGCAATGAATAAGGTTTCATTATCAAATTAAAAATTCCATTCTCGCTTTGTATTAGCTTTGAGTTTGTTGTTGTGTTGAGATTCCATTTGCCTGTAAAACGATTGGCTAGAAGTGGCTCTGTTACATTTGGTACAGTAATGGATTGGGTTTGGAAAAGTAATAATAATGCTAATACAGAAAGGAAGATATTCAAAGGCATTTTACAAAAAATGTCAAAACTCTTGAGTCATTTTTTATTCTGTTTGAGATTCTTAATATTTTGAATTAGAGATTTAAGGTTTGCTAGGAAATTTACTCAATTTTTTGAGTCCTTTAAGGGAAATATAACACTTTTCAATTGTTTGTTTGTCTCAATTTTCTAATTTAGAGATTTTCCTAACTAAATGAAATAATAATTTCTCTTTCTCATTTTTTTCTTTTGATGGTTTTTACCAAACATTCTATCCTAATTGTATGAATTTAATTCTTTTTAATTTTAGTACCACACTTTTTTTCTTTCTTTTTTTTTAGTTTCAAAAAACACTTGAAAAATTCTCCGATTAATATCTCGAATAAATTTTCCTTTTTTTAAAAAATAAAAATGATCCACAACCCAAATTATAAAAAACAAAATCCGACAATAAAAGTACCAACAACACAATCACTAATTTGGATTTTTAAACTTGTGTTTTTTCAAAGTTTTCCTTTCAGGATAATTTTGATCCAACTTTTCTTTTTAAATCGATTTTTTCCAGAAACAAACCATTGGTTGGTATAAAAAAACACAACCCAATTTTGTTTTTCTTTTCCACCACAAAAAAATTCACCAATGTTTTGGAACAAAAAAATTAAAAAAAACAACAAAAAAAAATAGTTTTCTTTTCTTGTTTTCTGTACCTTGGTGTGTTGTAAAACAAAGAGTTTTGAAAAGGCCAACCACAAAGAACCAAAACAAACAAGAACACTGACAAGCGGAGAAATTGTTGTTGCACTAAAAAAAGGTGTCTCTGTTGAGCAATTTGCAGAATCCACAGGGCTAATTTTTGTCAGAAAACTCAAAACAAATCTTCCAAGGTATTTGTTTAAGCACCAAAACAGTCGTGTAGGAAGATCAATCTTTGAAAGTGTTGACAAAGATGCACTTGATGAATACACAAGCGGCTATGAAGAAAATGCGTTTTTGGCAAGCTATGTCAAAGACTTTGCCCCCGACGATCCCTTGTACGCTGAGCAGTTCCACTTAGAAAACACTGGCCAATTTGATGGTGTTAAGGGTGTTGACATTAATGTGAAACCTGTTTGGGAAGAAGAGAACTTTGGTGACGGCATTAAGGTCGTGATAGTTGACGATTCTCTGCTCAAGGATCACGCAGACATTCAGCCAAATTTCCAATCGGAGGGCTCGTGGGACTACTGCCTCAAGGTCAGCGATCCAAGTGGCGAATCGAGCAACTTCCATGGCACTGCCTGCGCAGGCCTTGCTTCGGGCGCGGCAAACAATGGCCTCTGTGGGATCGGGGTCGCGCCCAAATCCAAGATCGTTGGACGAAGGCTGATCTGCTCGGGCGCCACGAACGCCGATTACGCAGAAGCCATGAGCGACGAAAGCCAAACCAGGATCGACATCTCAAGTAATAGCTGGGGCCCCAAGGGATGCGATTCAGAATACTGTACCTTTTATGACTACTCGACAACCGTATATGATGCAATTATCGACGGAACAATAAACGGCAGAGACGGCAAGGGGATCGTTTACGTCTTTGCCGCAGGCAATGAGGGCCAATGGGGCGGGGATGTGAACCAATATGACTACGCCAAGATTTTGCAGGTGATCTCCGTTGCATCGGTGGACAACACAGGCAGCCATCCGAAGTACTCCAACCGTGGCACGTCGATCTTGGTTTCCTCCGTGTCCAGTGGCGACTTAGCCAAGATTCGTACAATAGGCAGCGCATCAAACGAGGAATGCCTCTCTTCATTTACGGGCACGTCTGCCGCCACGCCAATGGTTGCCGGCGTAGTTGCTCTTCTGCTTAGCAAATACCCAGATCTGTCCTTTTGGGACGTGCAAGCATTACTTATCGAATCTGCGACGGTAATTGATTATGATTTATACGACACAGACGGATGGATCACAAACGGCGCAGATTACAAATACCACACCCACTATGGCTTTGGCCTTGTCGATGCAGGATCTTTATTAACCATGGCGAAAGATTGGCAAAATCTTGAAGACTTTGGTAGCTACGACAGCAACACGATCTCGGTAAACCTACCGATCCCAGATGACGATGAAGAGGGAATTTCAAGCACCTTTGAAGTCTCCGAAGACAACTCCTTAACATTAATTGGCGGCGTGATCATTCACTTAACTGTAAAGCATGAAAGAATTGGAGACATCCAAGTCCAATTAACTTCGCCAGAAGGCACAACGGCTCAAGTTATTGAAAAAACAACCAATTTTGAACAAACTAGTTTTTCAAATTATTATCTTTCAGTAAAAAGCTTTTATTCGGAAAAAAGTAAAGGCACTTGGAAAATTACCATCATCGACGATTATGAACTAGATAAGGGTAATTTTACCAATTGGTCAATTTCATTTTATGGAATTAAGGGAGAAAAACCAACAACACCAACAAAGCCAAACAGACAAATTAATTCCAGTAATACAATCATCTTGAATTGGTCGTTTTTTATTATACAATTAATTCTATTCTCAATATATTTACTATCTTAAACCCCTTTCATTATTATTCATTCAATTTTTGGTTTTTGAATTCATTCTCATCAAGTTATTTAGGTTGTTTGATTAATAATTTTTTTTCTAATCAAAAATTTTCAAAAAATAAATCTGAAAAAAAAAAAAAAGAAAAGTTATTAAAGTCCTAATGGAGGTATAAAAACAACCAAAGTACACAGAAACAAACACTTTTTTTTTTTTTTTTTGTAGTTGTAAAAATAACAAAAAAAAAATTGCAAAATTTGTTTTTATGTACCATTAGGGCTATAATATTTGTTAATAAATCTTGTTTAAATATTATTTTATCAAGATACTTTTTCTTTTTATACAAAAAAAAATTGTTATTTTTTTTTATTTTATTGTTAATTAGATGAATTAAGTTTTAATTTTGATTTTATAATTGGGATTGTTTGAACGAAGGCAAAAAAAAAAACTTATTATCATTCTCAGTAGGTGATTTTTTAAGACCGACTTCAGAGGATCATAATAAACCAATTTTTTAATAAAGACACATTATTTATTTTATCATTAGTTAATGATAAAGAAAATAATGACTGTATTAAAATTTCTCAACAAAAATTTAGAAATTAGGAAAGTGCCGTAGAGTGCTGTCAAGTGCCTAGGTTTTCTTGAGGTTTTCTGTTTT
Organism: Anaeramoeba flamelloides; assembly: GCA_027625915.1. Taxonomy (NCBI): domain Eukaryota; family Anaeramoebidae; genus Anaeramoeba; species Anaeramoeba flamelloides. The sequence continues at coordinate 12,842,911 of JANTQA010000036.1, forward strand.
ATTTGTTAAGTGTTCTAGATTTTTTTTAATTTAAGAAATAAACTGAAAATTAAATAAATTTTCAGTTTATTTCTTAAATTAAAAAAAAACTAATGTCAAGTGCCTTAGAGTGACTAGGTTTTTTTAACTTTTTGGAATAAAAAGAAAATTAAATAAATTTTCTCTACATTTCAAAAATTAAAAAAAATCTAACCACTGTAAGAGGAAACTAATTTTCTCTCCCTTCAAAAAAAAAAAAAAAAAAAAATAATTTTTTAGAGATGAATCAAATTGGAAGGGTTATTATTTGCAGCGACCCTAGTTAACATTTATCAAAAAAGATAATTCAACTCATTAAAAAAAATTCTTACAAATTTATTCTCAAAATAAAAAAAATTAAAAAGAACAGAATTAAAATTATACAACTTGAAAATATTGTCTTATTTTGATCTAAATTATTGCTTTTTTTTCTTTATTTTGTACATGTTGAAAAATACTCAAATAAAAAGTGTTAATTTTTTTTAAGAATCTTAGTTTTTTTGATTTTCAAAAATTATAATAACTCCTTATGATTGCTTTAACACAATTTGTAATTTTTATTTAACTGAACTCTCTTCAATTTTGAATAATTAGAGAACTAACATACCTAGTAGAAAATTAATCACAATTAACAAAAAAAAATAACTTTATAATTTTTAAAAATCAGAAAAAATGAATTTTGTAAATGTAGTAAAGAATCGAGTCTTTGGAATAATACATTTAACTTTTATTTAGAAACAAGAGATTATTTATCATATGTTTTAAACTTGATTGTATACCCCCAATGAATATAATTTATCGAAATTTTTAACTACATAAACAAAATGGTTTCTTTTTTTAAAAAAAAACAATACAAAATTAGCAAACAAAATTGTGAATTTATGTAAACTTTCAAGTATAAATACAAAAAAGAAATCCCATTTAAAAACTTATCAACACTCAAATATTTTTTCAAACTCTTATTTAATATCAATCCAAAAAATTTAAAAAATACCAAAATTCCCTAATTTAATACTAATATTGTGTTTATTTTGTTACATTAACGGAACTCCAATTCAAAATTTTTAAAATCACAAAAACTCCAAAATTCAATTTTTGAAAAAATAATCTTTTTTCATCAATTCCCGAAGAAATACCATATTAGAACCATTTACTAATTGAAATTTTAATGGTTTTTTATAAATTACAATATTAACAAAATAAAAAATAAATAATTATCAATACTAAGAAATCAAGGGTGTGCTGTTAAAAATTTTGGAGATGGACAAAAAAAAAAAAAACATTAGTTAATTTGTAAAAATTCTATTTAGAATATTGATCAATCAAATGTTTAGATATCATCTACTAACTTTATTTGAGTTCTTCTATTTGGAAAAAATCAACTTTAACCTTTTATCAATCAATCGATGAAAAATATTTGATCGACTGAAACAAGTTATGTAATTTCAAAAAATGAAATGAAAACCAAAAACTAAAAGATGAAAAAATTATTTACATATTTTTCAAAAATCAAAATTCATTTCCAATTTGAATGAAATTGTATTATTGTGATTATTTGGGCTTTTTTTCTGTGTGAAAAATTTTGAATTTTAGTTTGTGAATTTTTTTTAAAAAAAGAAGATGATGAATTATATTAAATACTAAAAAAAAATATTTGTAAAGAAAAAAATAAAAACACGAACAGCATTTTAAAAAACAATATTTATATATCTTTGCAGTTTTGTTTAATACAATCAGTTTCAAATTTAAGGTACAACCTTTCAACGAAATTTAAGGCACAAAAAAATTTCAAATTAAGGCACAAAATTTGGAATTTTTTTTTATACAAATTATTTTACTAGTATCTGAATTTTGTGCTTTAATTTGAGATTTTTTTTGTACCTTAATTTTCATTGAAGTTTGTGCCTTAAAAGTGGAACTGACTGTACAACTTTTCTAAAAATTTTATATCAGTACTTTTAATGCCACTTAAATTAATTTTAAAAACTAAAAATTTTTATTGGTTTTGTTTTCGTTCGAGAAAAAAAAAAAAAAAAAAAAAGGTAAAAATGAAAAGTAAAATAAAAAAGATCAATATAAATATATATCTACATAACCTAAGAATGATATTTTTTAAAAATATTATCCTTTATCTGCCTTTTTATATGTTTAATTATTTAAAAAAAACATAAACGTAAAATTTATCACCGCAAACCAAATTAAAATAATATAAAAAATGTATATTTTTATACCAACTTGATTCATTTGATTGGAGCTTTTAATTTGACATTTTTGAGAGTGAATGTGAAAATTATTTCTATTTCATTTTTTTTTTTTTGCAATTTTATATTCACATTTGGTATATCTTCATATTAAGAGATTTTAATGTTTCTTCCATTTAATTGTGAATACTTTGATAAAATTATTCAAATTTATATAATAGGACAAACTTGAATTTTTATTGATTAAAAAAAAATCACCAATATCTAATAATTCGTTTTCATCAATTCCATCCATTTCCTTTAAATCAATTTCATTAAAATATAAAAATTTAATAAATAAGTTCATTGCTTTAAACGATCTATTGCTATAATCATTGATTTGTGAGGTTTTTTCTTCAACACTTAAAAACATCCCTCTAAAGAATTCTGATCTACTCTGGAGTATTAGTTTATGTACTTTAATTTCTTTGTTTTCACAAATTATACTAAAATCTTTTGTTTCATCCATGTAATACATTTTTTTAAGATCATTTGTAAATAATTTAGATTCTGGGTTTTTTATATCTAGTTTATTAAAAATGTTTTTGATTGAAAATAATTTATTGAATTTAATTCCATAAATCCACTTAACAAACTCTAAAATATCTTTTTGGTTGAAATTGGAAATAATTTTTGTAACCTCCTCAATTTTTTTATTAGTTCGAAGCTCAACTAACAATTTATGGATTCTTATACCCTTCCAAACATTATCTGTGAGTTCTTGATTTACTAACAATCTTAAAAAGTCCTGTTTAAGGCTATACTGTGTACGAAATAATTGATGTAATAATTTCCCTGTGTATGGATTTTTCTTTGTATCTTTAGTCAATTTTGATTTTGGTATATATGGAATCAACAAAGCGAGATTCTTAAGTATATTCTGAATTTTTGTTATATCTAATAAACTCGAAAGTATATCGGTTAGGTTTGTAATCGCATTTCGAGCTTTCTATAAATAATTTAATTAAGAGTTTTTTATTTTTATTTTTATTTTTGTTTTTGTTTGTTTGTTGATTTTTTTTTTAAGAGAGATTAAAAAGAAGATAAGTAAACCAATTATTAGTATAAGAATATTTTAATAATAATAATTTTATTTTTAGATTTAATTTTCTGTGTAAATTTGTTTAATTGTAAATATTTTTATTTTTTTATTTTTTTTTTGTATTAATTTTAAACAAATATAAACAATAAACTAAATTAAATTGTTTTCTACCCATTATAATATCTTTATTGTGAATGGAATTTAACCCCCCCACCCAAAAAAAAAAAAAAAAAAATCTTCAGATCTATCATTTTAAGTTTAACTTTTTATCAAACATTAAGAATTTAAACCGTTGATTTTCAAAAATTATTTGGGCGAATTAAATGATTTAACTTTGAGAATCAAAAATATAAAACACCTAGAAAATTCGTAATATCCTATGATTATTATCGTTTGCCATATGTCTAATATTTTAATTGGTTGAAAGGGAATTTCTATTCTTTAATTGATGATTATTGTAAGCTAAATTTCAAAAATAGGGTCAACATTAGTATTTTCTAAATTATTGGTATGTGTGTTGTGTTAACCAAATATTCTGAACCCAATATCTTTTAAAAGTTATTATTGAATATTTAATATCAAGAAACAATCTTCTTTTAATGAAAATTTCCCAAAGTTGAATTCATTTTTTTGCAATTTTTCTTTCAAAATGATTCCATATTGTTATTTATATGTTGAATGAACAAGAACATTTTTGAAAACCGTTAATATTCAAGAGATGAGATTAATTAGCATTGGAGAAAGGGATTGTAAAATTCAAAGGAAGTAAAACACCCAAGAAGTGTTTGCTTCGAAAACAAGTATCAACCAAATTTGCTTTAATGAGTTACAATGGTTCCTTGAAAAGTGAAGAAATAGCAAGATCAAATAAGATCTTCTTTTCTCTTTCATTTGGAGACACTGTGATGAATGTGATCGTATTCATTTTATCTTTGAGTTCTTTGTTGTACATTCAAAAAATTGGTTTTGTTTTCACTTTCTTTTCTTTTTCTTTTTCTTTTTCTTTCTTTTGTTGAGATTCTTTTTATCTTGAAAAAGGTATCAAGGAAAGTTTGGGTTGATACCAAATGCGTAAATAGTAAAAATCTGATAACTCTGATGGAAAGTTGTTTCAAAAGGTTCTTGGAAGCAATGGTGAATCTTAAATGGATAATTTTAAGATGAAAAATCATTTCAAAAATAGGGTCAGATTTATTTTTTTTCTTTATGGGTTTCTTTTCTCTATTCTTTTATTAGAAATAATAATTAAAACAGAAAAGGGTGTTTTTAGACAGTTATTTTTTAGTTTTAAGTTCTGATTTTTCTGGGTTGAGTTTTGGTATTCACTAAATGAGAAACTACAATTTTTTTCAATCAAAAATTTGTCCCTATTTTTGAAATTAAGCTTATATGTAAATGTTCAATCAACCCTTCAACTCAATTAAAACAAAAAAAAAAAACTATCTATTGGTATGATCATTGGTTGAATTTCTTTTGATTTATTTTTCAAAATTGATAATTGTTTTTTCAAAATCTTTTTATTAATAAAATTATTATTTTTAAAAATATTTTAAAATCTGTTAATATCACTTGAAAATTTAATAAAGTATTAAATTTCAATTAATTTTTAATACTGATATGAAGACCAATATCAAAATTTGTATTTTAATCTTTCTCTAATAGAATCTCATAATTTCAAATAATTACACAGTTTACTAAAATTGATTAGGAATTGAAATAAAAATAAAAAATTACTCTTATATTTTGAAATGAACAATTATTATGAATTTAAAATATTTTTTAAAATGTACAAAATAACTTTTTCAAGATGGAGAAACTATAAAAAAGAGATAAAGTTTTTATTTCAGTATTTTATTGTTATATAAATTCTGTGACATTTTTAAGTTCAAGTTGAGTAAAGTTTTTAAAATTTTTTTAAATAAATTAAGTAATAATTTAAAAGTTCTAAAAAAGGATATATTTTTATTTATAAAAATTCACTAAAATTATCTAAAAAATATTACAAATAATTTTGTAAGATAACAACAAAAATTGGTTTATTCTTTTATTAATAATAAATAGGTTACCAAAAGATTTCAAAAAAGATTAAAAAAAAAAAAAAAAGAATTTAATTAATTAACAAAACAATTGTTTAAGAATATTGGAATTATATTATCAAATAAAATGATTTACTTTTGAAAAAGACATAACAACTATTAAAGAAAATTGACATTTAAATATACTAGTGAAATGTGAAAGTCTCTTTTCTAAAAAAGAATTTTAGAAACAATAATTATTAGAATTTTTTTTTGAGCTCTCTAAAATATTTGAATTTAGAGAATATTTGTCGATAAAATTATATTCAAATAATTACTAAATATTATATAAATATAATTTGAAAATACAAAGTGGTGGATTTAGTCTTAGATCTCAACAAAAATTAATAGTCTTCTCGAAAAAAAATTTAATAAATTTCCTAAACTTACTTTTAATTTGTTTTTTTATTTATATATTTCTTTCTTTGAAATTTTACTTGTAGTAGATCTCAGTAAAATAAAAGTTTTCCATTTTTTTTTTTTTTGTAAATGTTGGAGAGGGTAGACACTCTATGGAACCCCATTACACTCAATGATACTCCACATAGATCTGCATCATATTGTTAATTTTTCAATTATTTTTTCAGAATTTAATAAACAGTATTTCTAATTAAAAGGTTAGCGATAACGAAACACTAGACTAATTTACTTTTAAAATATCATACAAAAAACAATAAAAAAAAAAAATAAATAAAAATTACATACAGAACTAAAAATTGGATCTGCGCCAAAATTAAGAAATAATTGGACAATGCGAGGATCGGGGAATTCACACACAAGATAATAAAAAGGCGAGTCATAAGAGCTATTTGGTAAATTGGGATCAGCACCATTTTGTAAGCACAATTGGAAAAGCTGAAATGTACTTTGTGAATTCTTGCAGATGAAATGAAAAGCGGTCGAGTATGATTTGTTGCATCTATTTAAATCTGCCCCCTTTTCAATGAAATACGTAATTAATTTGGGATCAAAATTAGAGCGCTGGCTAACAATCATTAAAGGAGTAGTTTCCGGGTAAATATTTTTTGTCTCAAGATGGTTTTCTTTGATTGGAGATTTCAAATGTTCGAATAAATATTTGATGATCTCGAATTTGTGAATTTTATTTTTACAAAGACAAACCAATGGCTGGTTTGAGATATTTGTGTTTTTCAAAATATCGAATTGCATCTCTTCAGCTAAAAAACGAACCATTTGCAATGTAATTGATGGGTTTGAAAATAAGAATTGTAAGGGTGATTCGGGATACTTATTTTCTTGAAAAAGCCCCATTTTTATGTGTTTTGTAAGAAATGTTAATATTTCTAAGTTCATCACAGAATGCGAACAAATGTAGTGTAGTGGGGTTCTGTTTCGAGAGCCTTTTCTTTTCAATAAATCAGGATAACTTTCTATTAAGAAATATACAATATCCAAATCAATTTTTTCGTTTTTTAAATAATTATGAAAAATATTATTTTGGGCAGTATTGGTTTGATAGATATCGATCCCACATTGAACTAAATATTTAATCACCTCAACTTCTAAATTCTTTCTTTTAAAGTAATAAAAGAGAGCATTTTCATTTGCCAGTGTAGTTTCTAAAAAGTTTATTAATGACTGCTGTTTGAGCTTTTCCAAGATTTGTAATCCAATATGGGGCAATTGAATAATATAGTGTATTGATGACAAACCGTTCTTATCTTGAACATTTGCAATATCCTGTGCTAAAGAAATTATATAGTTTAATTGTTCAATGGTAATTGGTAAATTACCTTCGAAAGACAAATGCAAGAATGACTTCTTTTCATCGTTTAATAATGAAAAATCTGCATTGTTCTCTTCAAAACATTTCAGCAGCTGGAACCAGGTTTCTGGGTTTGAACGGTAATAAGACCTCTTTTTGCATAGCAAATGAGTTACACTGTTTTTGTGGCTCTGTTCGATGAGATTTGCCTTTGCGCCATTCTGGAAAAATAATTCGACGATCTTTCGACCCGCAGCCCTTTCCTCGAGAACCTTGTAATTTTGGATCAGCCTTGAGGAAAATAAATAGTGAAACGCTGTTCGACCTAATTTGTCACATTTGTTCGGGTTTGCATTTTTCTGGAAACAATATTCCAAGATTTTTAACACCTTACTTGTGTCAGAGAAATCGACGCTGTTTTTGCAGATCAAATGCAAACTCGTTTCGCCTCTCCAATCTTCATGGTTAAGATCAGAACCACCCTCTACCAACAACTGAATACAGGGCAAGGAGACCTCACTTCTTTGGCAATAATTGTAAAGAGAATTTTTCCCATTGACAGTGAGAATGTTTGGATCAGCACCATGTTCCAGAAATAATTTTAATAACTCTAAATTACATCCAAGATTGGAACACAAGTAATTTAGTGCCGTTTTGTTTCTCCTGTCCATTTGGTTTAATTCACACCCCAGCTCAAGAAACCATTCGACAATAGGCACTTCAATGTTTTCGTTCGAACAATAAACAAGAAAGGGTGTGAGATGATCGTTATCCAAAGAAAAGAAAAATTCTTTGCTTGTGCTATTTAGGAACAAATTGAGAAAATTGATACTCACACAATTGGTTCGCATTAAATAGTGTAATGCGGTTTCGTTCTGATTATTCCGTTTAGTCACTAAGTGACCCAATTCAATTCCCTTTTTGATAAGGCCATATACACACTTACTTAAGCACAAATAATGAAGCACAGTGCACCCAGTGTCGCTTTCCTGTGTATTGTGGGGTATTGTTTTTAATAATTGACTTATTGCTTCTGAATCTCCAGATACTAAAATTTCAATGTCTTTTCGTGACAAGTTTTTCTTTTCCATTCCAATCAAGGAACCAATATTAAAAAATGATCTTCAAAGATTATGTCTTGTGTTGTTTCAGAAAAATTGTTCCTATTTTGGGCTCATGAAACAAGAGTAGTTTTGACAAGTTTGGGATTAGAGTGAACACTGAATTTTAAAGTAATTAGCAAGAGTTTCGTTATTTGGAGGATTGAAATATTTTTTAGAATTTTCGATTAACGACAAACCAATCTTGTAATTTTTTCAAAAAGTTCGATTCACTTACACTGAATTTGCTCCACTCATAAAGAATGGCTTACAATGAAAAATGAAATGTTGTAATTGAATTTCTATTGTTGATAAAATTCATAACATTCAGTTCCACTTTTAAGGGACAAACTTTAAACGAAATATAAGACTCAAAAAAAATTCCTAATTAAGGGATAACTCTTTGAACTTACTGGGTAAAAAGATTAAAATATGTTATTGGTGATATTCTTTACTTATAAATTTTGGATATGCCAAGTGTCATAAAAGTCTGATCAACAAAGAAACCCAAAAAAGAATATTTTTTTTCTGTAAGATCAAATGTTTTAATCCTTTTTTTCTGAAAAAGAAAACTCTTAAATTAATTTTATTTCTCGTATTATAACAAGTAATTGCCCATTTTATTGGCTTTTTAATCATTATTAGAAATACAACAAGTTTTTGTTACCAGTTATATTAAACTAAAGATTTTTATCCATTTTTTTGAGATAAAACTTTAGGTTAACCAAAAAAATGATATATTTAACTGATTCGAAAATAATTGAATTTTTTAAAGGAGGGTAGTTATAATAATTAAATTTTTAAAGTCATTTAAAAATTTTATAAAGAAATTTTGTTTTTGTAATAAGATGAAATTCCATTTTTCAAAATGAAATTTTCTTGACGATATTTTGGAATATTGTAATTTTATCCTCAAATTAAAAATCATTTTTTAGTGATAAAAATAATTTAAACTGTAATAATGTTTCTTGTGAATAAGACCAAACAATTTGTTAAAAAATTTTTTTTAATTTTTTTGGAAATTTGATCTTATTCATTTTTTGAAAATCAAAAAACAACTTTTTTAATACATGAAAGAAAAAAATTTTTTTGCAGAATAGATCTCAATTTAATTGGGAAAATTTTGTTAAGATTCTATCAAATATTTATATATTTTGTCACCTATACCTTAATTAGTATTATTGTCTAAGATTTGAATTGAAATATTAATCATTATAAAGAATAAATAAATAAAAAATTTTATTACTAAATCAAGACAATTCAAACCAAAAAAAATATTTTTTCCCATTTTCAAGAATTAACGTAATTTTTAATAAAATAATAGGTTACTTTTTTTCATTTTTAGGAAACATTTGAATTTTTTATTTCAAAAAAGAGATTCAAATTAACAAATTGTTTAAATGAGGTTAACTCATCCATTTCATAATTAGAAACCCAAATTACAAAAAAAAATTTTTCAAGATCTTGACAAGATTTCATTTTATTATTTTAAATTTACTACCCCCTTAAATTAAATATTATTTCGGATTTTTTTTTTTTACAACTTTTATGTTCCTCAAATCTGAATTTTCAGCCTTAATTTGAGATTTTTTGTCAAGGATTTTTGATTTGTAACTTTATTTCTACCTTCAAAGTGGCACTGACTGTAATAATAATAATAAAGAAAAAAATCATGGTGTATCAATAACAAAACAATTCAATTATTCCCCAATAACAAAAATTCAAAGAACAAAAAAAATAACTTCATAGCATAATTATAGAACTCAAGGAAAAAAATGAAAAAAACAATAAGTTTAAAACAACAAGATTTAATTGGCAAAAAAATTCAATATTGGAAAAAAAAGTTTAAAAGTATACTCAATTTCAAAAATTCAGTATTTGGAAAAAAAAATATAATCTTTTCTTATTTTAAATTTCTCAATACTTATAATTCTTCTATTAGAAATAAATTGTTTTCTTAAAGTATAAAATCTTTTTAATTAACTTTTTGGTGGTTTTATCTAATATGTGGTTATATTGTAATTCTTGATATATCCGAAACAAAATTAAGATTTTCTAATATAATTGAGATAAAAAAAACTCTTTGGGGGAATGAAAAAATGAAAAAAAAATCTCGGGTGATCTTAAAAACTACAAAACAGCTACACTTTTGAAACTACCACATGTAAATTAACAGTTGTTTTCAAAATTGTTAACATCAATGATTTAAATTGATAATTAAATATTAACCCTTTGAAGATTTTTACTCGAAAGTTCTTTTTTTTTCTTAATTTATAATACAAGATCTATCAATATGACTGTGTTTATTGTTTTGATTTGGAAAGAGTCTCTTTGTTATAATCTGAGTTTGGATGGGAAGAAAGAAAAAAGATATTGTTCGAAGTGATATAAGATTATGTTGAGGAATTCGAAGAACGACGATTAATATCATCTTAACTCTAGAACAATATTATATTTTGAGTCTGGAAGGAGGATCCAAAACGAAGAAACATAAAAGGCGAATGTTGAACAAATGAAACAATATGAGACGCTATTTATTTTTTCAACTTGGGATCTAACTCATCAAAACAAATAAATTTAACAAATAAAAACAAAACAACTAATTTGTTATTTTTTAATGGTACTTTGAATAACTTTTTCATCAAAGGATCTTATCTCCCAATGGAGTTAACAAAAAAATTGAAGTTAAATTTTTCATTTTCATCATTTGATTTCAAAACTTGGTTTCAAATTTTCTAGAGACAAACTAGATAAGTCTATCCTTTCAATGAGATCTATTTCCTCTTTTATTTTCCATTTGTCTGCCAATTCCCAAAAGGGATCAAACTTCAAAATTGGCTTGCACCTGGAGTTCTTAACAATAAAGGATTTTGAAAAAATAAAAATTTGGTTGCAAATATATTATAAAAAAGAAGGGAATAGGAGTTTATCAAGAAGATCCTCTTTCTTGCCTTTAGTGTTTGGGTTTATCAGTCGTTTGTTAATTGAAGAAATTAAAGATTGAGTTCATAATTTTCAAATGTTTGCAAATGACGAAATTTTAATAATGGGAGCAATATCAGAAATTGACAAAAAGTACATAATAATATATAAAATTATCCAAGAATTCGAAATTCATCCAAAATATTGATAAAACCTTAAAAGCAAACCAATTATCAGAAATACAATATTTAAAGCATTGGTTTGAGTATAAAAGGAATTTCGTGCCCGAAAAATCATTTTTTGTAAAATTCCAAAATGATAAATCAAAAGAGTAATATCCAAAAATCAAAATTAAAGTACATGAAGGATAAAAAAAGGTTAACAATTACAGGTGCCGTTTTTTAATAAATTTAATTCTTTCAAAAAAACTTTATGATTTTAACAATAATAGTAAAGCTTTAGAATATTTAATTGACTTTTATCAAAAAAAATAATCCAATCCAACAAAAATTGAAAAGAAAAAGATTTAATGAAAAAAACGAAATCAAATTCAAAGAATCATCAAGAACATATATTTTTAAATATTACCTATAACACGAAATATCTTATGATTCCCAAATTAATATTAAATTATTTTCAATTCGCTAAAGTCAATGAAAAAGTTGCAGAGAAAAACAAACACTACACACAGTTTTCTATAGAAAAAAATAATAACAAATAAATCGTACATACAAGTGATTATATTAGAAATCAGCAAATACAAAATGAAGACATCTTATTAATAAGTAATCTGTTGTTTTCAAGTATTGGGTATACAGATTATACCGTTTTTATTTAGTCTAATTTTGGGAAAAGAAAAATTAATTAACAAAAATCTTTTTTATAAAATCCAAAAGGAATTTATTTTCCCAATTATAAATAAAATTTGGGAAAAACATCAAAAACAAGATTTCAATAGATGGTTTTTACAATTTAATTGTTGATGGGAGGTTTTCTCGCCCACAGAGAAAAAAAAGGACCATCGCGTTATGTAACAGAGGTATGTATTAATGAAAAAAATTTATTAGTTATTGATTTATTTACACTTTCGATTTTTGAAAAACAACCAAATAAAGGGAATTTAGAAGCACAAGCTTTCTTTAAAATATTAGAAAAATTCCCTCTGAAACACAAAACAATTAATTCAATTATCTGTGATGAAAATTTGTCACTCATAAAAAAATTAAAAAAAGAGAAACCGAAAATAAAAATAATTAATTGTATTGGTCACAAATCTAATTCAATAAAAACGAAGTGGAAGAAAATCTGCAATTCAAGAAAATTATTGACTGAAAAGGAGAAAATCAAAAAAAATTATCATAAAAATAAAAAATATTTTTATAAGTTCGAAAACTTGTTAATTTATAGTGATAAAATATCAAAACACTTTAAAATTTGCTGTAAGATGTGTCAAAATCAAAATGAATTTAAAAAATTATGGTTTAATTTCGCAAATCATTTTCACAATAATCATGAATTATGCTCCAAATTCTTTCCAAATAGTAAATGTTGTAAGAAAAACTATCAAGTTAAACATTTATTAAATCAAAAAAACTTTATTCTCTGCAAAGAAATTCTTGAAATGATTTGGAAAGGTAATATTTCTAAAAAAATTGATAATTATTTAGAAGCAAAACAAACATCTATCATAGAATGTTTCAATTCCACTTTATCCAAATATACACCAAAACAGAAATTTTTCCAATATGAAACTTTTGTTGCAAGAACTTATTTATGTGCTTTAGTTTGGAATTACAAACATCTCGATAAAACTAAAACACATTTATTTGAAAAAATTAATAAAAATATCTTAACTTCAATCAATTGTATCAACCAATTAATAAAACAATATTAAACAAAAAAAATTTCAAAAGAAAGTTAAATAAAAAAAATGTTCTTTTTTCGGGCACGAATTTTTTTTTTAATGCGACCACTGCTTTAAGTATTTGAATTGAAATTGAAAAACGTTTCTAAAAAAAGTTCAAAAAAGTTAAAAACAACTTCAAAAAAAGCAAAATGGTTTGTAAACAAAAAAAATTACCGAGTCAATGGAGTGAAAATACAAATATTTAAAATGATGTGTATTAGTATGTTGTTTTGAAGATCTAGTAATATTTAATCTATCTCAAAAAGATTTCGACTCAATTAGGTTATGATAAATAAAAAAGTAACAAAATTCTTAAAAATAAATCTTCACTCACCAAGGGTAATCTATAAAATTGAAACAAAAATTGACCTCATCAGAATTCCAATATATAAAAAAAGATAAAAACTCAAAAAAGAAATTAGAAATTCTCGGGCTTTAAGCACATATCAAAAAAATTAAAATGTTCAAAAAAAGATAATGAAAATATTAATTGGAAAAGTAGAGACCTTAAAATTATTAAATATAAATCTAAATCAATTTAGAGAAAGATTGGTAATAAATTGTTCTGGGTAGATAGGTCAAGAATAGTTTAAAAATTATAAGGTATAACAATATAAATAAACAGTTGTGTCGTAGAGCGCCGGGGAGTGCTGTAGAGTGCCTAGGTTTTTCTGAACTCAAGAGAATAGTAAAAATCAAAGAGTTTACTCAATTCGTTTCAATTCTAGAAAATGTTGTCACCGGTTTTTTGAGTTTTCTGTTTATTTGAAAAACCAAATGGCATTTTTCTTGAGAGTTTATTTTTTTATTTATAAAATCTATTGATTTTCGTTAGGCTTTTTTGAGTTTTTGAAATAAACCGAAAATTTATTAAAATTTTCTTCTTATTTCTAAAAGTAAAAAAAACCGAGGAATACTTCACAAATAAACAGAAAACTCAAGAAAAGCTAACTGCTCTTTTCGTGATTTCAAAAGAGAAAAATCTTTGATTTTCGTCACTTTTGTAAATTATGGAAAAGCTAACTACGATTTTTTTTCAATTTGAGAAATAAAACGAAAATTAAATAAATTTACTTTTTTATTGCTTAAATTAAAAAAAAACCTAACCACTGAAAGAGGAAATTAATTACCTCTCTTCTAAATAAAATCAAAAAAAAAACAATGAATGATTTTGGAAAATTCCTCTAAAAATTTCTTGACTTTTCATATTAAAATAAAATGTTTTTTCTAATTAGATATCTATTTTTTCTCACTTTTCTCATTTCTAAATTCTTATATTAATGTTCTCTTCTCTCTATTTTTTTTTCTAAAAAAAGAGTCAAAGGTAATTTTATTTTTTAAAAAATGATATAGCTTTTTTTTTGACCAAAACCAAAAATGCTATTGGTTTCGATATTGTTATTAAACAAAGAAAGAGAATTCATTCAATTTCCAACCTTTACCGTAAAATTGAAGGACTTTTTTCTTTGTCGTCTATTGATCAAGTAATTGGGCTCCTTGAACTAAATTAATTTCACAATGTCATAAATCCTTGAGCTCAGGGATCTTTTGTGTTTTATGAGATTAAAAATTTTTTTAAAAAATAGGTTTAAACTCTTCTAAAATAACTCTTAATAACATTTTTAAAGTCAAATTTATTTTCAAAATGCTGACTATCCAAATTGAATCGAAAATTCGAAGATCTGAAAATTCCCAAACGTTGCCTGATGACTAAAGGATTTCCCAAAATCTTTCCACAGTGTCTACAATACTATACTCAACTTTTTAATGTTCTAAACTCAATCTTATTGGTAGTTATGAGGAATTAAATAGTTACAATTATTTACAAATAAAAAGTTTGAGTTTTGAAAAAAATTCTTCTAATATTTAAAGACAAATTTAGAAGTAAAATAATTCTTTTTTTAACTTTGTCAGAATTGGAAATAAGAATTTCCAAACTTTGCCTAATTTTACAAGGAATTCCCAAATTCTTTCCACAGCAACTACAATAGTACACCTAAATCTTTAAGTGTTCTAATCTCAGTCTTATCTGTCTTTATGATGAATTAAATAGATGTAAATATTCTCCAAGAAAAAGTTGATGTTTAAAAAAAAATAAAAGCAATTGAAAATTTCATTTATTAATTTACTTCAATGTTTTTTTTCAAGCCTCAAGTCTCTGAAGCTGATCTCGATCTTGACCATTTTGAACAAGAAGATCTTTCGAACGACTTGTTTCTCTCCAAGGATCTTCGAACGTGCAAAAAGCGAAACAATGGATGGAGTACTGTTTATGGTCAGAGAATCTATTCTGAAGGCACACATGTCATTAAAATCAAAATAAAAGAAGACAAAAAAATGACGTATGGACAAACATTTGGTGTGGTAAATGCTTTCCAAAAGCATTTAAAAACAACTTTTCGTCATTCAGAAGGTTATTCGTATATACCTTGGGGTAATGGGAGGAAGTCGAATTCTTCAAGTGAGAAGCCTTATGGTCAAACATTTAAAAAATGGGACGTTATTGGGGTGCATTTGGATATGGATATGAAAACACTTTCATTTTCAAAAAATGGAAAAAATTTTGGAATAGCTTATAGCGATATTCCTGAAAAAGTATGTTTGGCTGTAGATTTACAATGGGATGGAACAAAGGTTTCGATTGTTTGTTAAATGGCGCTGTAATTTGTCATTTAATGGGAAAAATTCTAGGCTTGGTTTTTTTTCAATTTTTTCCAGAATCCAAAATCGCTTTTATGGAGAATTAGATTGTAAATCAAAATGCGAACAGGCTAATAATAAGACAAGGAACACAATCAAATAACAAGAGATCAACAATTTGATTTTCTTTTGTTTTTACTTGTTTTTTTCAAAAAGGACAATGAAATGACAATTTCAACCCATTTATATGACAAACACCAAATTACAAAATATTCGATCGAATGTTCTAGAAAACTTTCACACTTGGTTAAAAATAAAAAGATCCTTCATTTATGATTTTTTTTTTATTCATTTCAAAAAGAGCCTTCAATCCATCTTCTTCATTTTGTTTCAAGTTTCTTCTTTGGAAGTACGATTTATTAATAATTGAAAGTATTTTTTTGATTATTTTCATTTTCAAAGCTCTAATTTGAACGGTTAAAAGATTGATTATTTTTAAAATTATTATTCTAGTTTATTTTTCTTTGAAAATTTGAATTGCCAAAAAAAATTTAAAATTTCAATTTTTTAATTATTTTCCCTTCGAAGACTAAATAAGAAATAAATAGAATAATAAAACATAAAGAATTGTTGATATACGGATTCAAAGAAAATCTAATAAATAATTATATTTTCAAAAAAATTGAAAAACTCTAATTCTTAGTGCCCTATTGAGAAAAACAACAATGTTCGTTTTGAACTTCTACTGATATTTGAAGAATAAATATGAAACATTTTTCACTTCATTTTCCATACTTTTCTTTTAGAAATTAAGCCCCCAAACGAAGTTTTTTGGTATTTAAGGTCCCTATTGAAAAAAGCCAAAATGTTCATTCTGATCTCCAATTGAAAGATCAAAGAAAATTCCAATAGAAATAAATATTGTTTTTCTAAAATCATTTTCACATGTTTTTTATCAAGAACATTAAAATAACACCGTTTTTACCCAAGTGACGATTATCGATCTTGCAATAAAATTAAAATTTTAAAATGAATTGGGTATTAATTCAACAATGAGAAAAAAAAAATTAAATGTGAAAAAATGATTTCAATTTTGAAAAATTTCATTCCAAAATAATTTTTTTCTTCTAATATCCATTCAAACCCACTAAACGCATTTAACCCATCTATTACAACTGGGTCACTTTGACTGGAAAAAATTTTATTTGTAAAATCTGTTGAATTTATGTAAAAAATAATAAAATTTGGTAGAAATGATCAAATTTCACTCAAAAATAAATTAAAAAAAATTTTATTTATTAAATTGTTTTCGAAAGTTATTTTTGCTAAAGAATTGAAAAGTATTCAAGAACAGTTTATTTGAAGTAAAAAAAAATTATAGATTTCAAACATCAAATAATTAATGATGAATAAGAAAAGAAAATAAAAAAATAAATACGATAATAATTTTAAATTTTACCATTATTCGATCTTAAAACAATCACTTGGACTTGTGCATACTCTTTTCTAATTATTCTTAATTTTCTTCAAGAATTTCTTTATCATTATCATTTTCATTTTCGTTTTTGTTTTTGTTTTCGTTTTCATTGATATTAATTTTCGAGTTTTTTGAGTTTTTTATTTTTTCTACAGCCTTTTCCCATTTTCCTGGATTTTGTGTCAAATCTTCAAGAAAATATGTTCGTTTTTTCTATTTTTATAAAATTTTATGAAAAAAAAAAAAAAAATAAAGAAACATTATAGATATATGTCTTTCGCTACAATTTTGATATTTTTTTTGTTTTTTCTAATTTTCAGCAAAAAACACCAAAAATAATATTAACCCTTATGTAAATATTAAAAATTGAATGGGATCTTGTTGATCAATAAACTAATAAAGATAAAAAAAATATCAAAGAGAAAAAACTGAAACAATTTTTAATTTATTTTGGGAAACATAAATAAAAATCTATTAATTTGGAATTGAATGAAGAGTAACTAAACTCTGTTTCAGTCAAAATGGTATCCAAAAAAAAACGTTTTTTTTCAAATATCAATTATTTTACATAATTGACCTTTGAAGAACAAATAAGAAATAAACAGAATAATACACATCAAAGAATTGTTGATATATGTCTGAAAGAAAACTAATTAATCAATAAATTTTCTTAAAAATTGAAAAACTCAAATTCTTAGGTCCCTATTGAGAAAAACAACAATGTTCGTTTTGAACTTCTACTGGTATTTGAAGAATAAATATGAAACATTTTTCACTTCATTTTCCATACTTGGCTTTTAGAAATCAAGTCCCCAAACGGAGTATGCTGGTATTTGTGGTCTCTATTTGAAAAAGGAAATGAAAATGAAGTGAAAATTTTTCACATTTATTAAACAAATATCAATATCAAAGATCGAATAGAATTGCAATAGAAATCAATATCATTTCTCAACAATCATTTTCATGGTTTCAATAACCTTAGAATAACACATTTTTACCAAGTGACTATTGATCTTGCAATAAAAAAAATTTTTGCAACTGAAGGACATTTTAAAAAAAAAATCGAAAAAAAAAAAATGTGCCAAAATGTGTGAAAAAATGATTTCTATTTTGAAAATTTCCAAAATAAAATTTTTCTTCTAATATCTATGCAAACCCTTTAAACACATGTATTATACCCATCACAACTGGGCCCCTTTGACTGAAAAATAGTTTAGTATAAATTTGAATTTAACTTGGTTAAAAAAGTTTGAGATGATCTTTTTTTTGATCATAAAAGATTTACCCAATATAGATCTAAATTGAAAATCGAAATTTTTTGAAATACTACAATTTTAAGAAACATCGGAAAGTAAGTATTTATTTTGTTTATGGGTGTGTCCTTCCTATACAAAGGATAGATTGATACTTTTGATAACATTTTAAAATAAATCTTAAGGAATAAATTTTAAACTATGACAGCTTAAAATTATTTTCATTAATTAATAATTGTGTAAATCTATGATTTCACGCTTAAATTTTTGAAAGAGAATTTAATTAGAAGAGCTATTAGAATGTAATTTACACTTCTTCAATAATTTAAATAAAAAAAAGTTATTATTTTTTTTTGGAATATTTTGTTTGAAAAATATCTAAACAATTTTGAATTCCAAAGGATAAAGACGTTATTTGGTTTATAGTAAGACTGGAAAATCGTGTTTAATTGCTTTTTTTGAATTGAAATTTTCTTGAAAAAATCAAATCTTAAATATGGCCGGAGATTTGTTACTCATTTTCAGTAATGAGATTTACTTTTTGAGATTATTTATTACCAAGTAAGTTTGAAAAATTAGAAATATACTATTTCGATAAAAACATTTATAGCTTGAATGTTTTGTAATCGTTATATTTTTTTGATTGAAGAAAATAACAAAAAAGATAAAGTTCATTCTTCAAGCCACAGAAAGAATAGTTTAATTTCAATTTTGAGTTTTAAAATTAGTTTTTTTTGGTGGTGTGTGTCCCACTCAGTACAGAAAAAAAAATTCGAATGAAATTTCAATTTGTTTACAAAAAATAAAATGATTTTCTTGATTTATTTGAATCCCCCCCCCAAGAAAAATGGCCTATTTTGCAATCTCTTTTGGCTAGTATTTCAATTATTTTGATCTTAACAACTCAAAAATAATAAAACGTTGAAAATATTTTGATTTTTTTTTTTTTCATTTTTCAGCAAAAGATTTTGGTGGCTTGTTGAACTCAAATAGTGAATTAAGAGTTGAGTTAAACTGCATTTTAATCAACTTTAGATGTGAATATTGATTAAAACAAAGTAACTTGAAAAATCATCATCTCGATTTTTTTAATACATATTGGTTGTTAATTTATTTAAAATAAAAATATTTTTTTTTCAAAAAAAAAGGAAATTTGGAATCAAGAATATTTTTTAAATATAATTAATTATTTTTAACACTTCTTTCATATATATATATATATATATATATAATCCATGTGATTATTATTTAAATCTTTGAATAAAAACAATTAAAATAGATTTAAATTAATAATTTGAATAGCGGTTTTGATGATAACATGTATTAACACGAAATTAGAATTACATTTGTGATAAAATGTAAAAATCGCGATTAGTCCAACTTTATTACATAAAATCATACAACAACGATAGTCCGACTTTATCACGAAAATTCATAAAATCGCGAAAATTCGCAATATCATGATAATATTAAAATATCGTGAGTAATCCTACTTTATTGGAATAAAGAAAATTATTTTTATTAAGTAAAAAAAAAAAATTTTATTTGTATTTTTTTTTTTATTTTTTTTCCAAAATTCGAAAGAATATAAACTCTTTTTCAAACAAAAGGGCACACCTCTCAAATCATCAATACTATTGAATTTGATTGTTAATAAGATAATTACTTATTGGTGATTTTCATTTTAATTCTTCATTTTTTCATTCATTGTTTTTTTATTTATGGATATTGAATAGTTGGAAAATGAAAAAACAAGATAAGAAGAAACCAATTTGGAAATAATCTACCAGAGTATAAAAATGGAAACAGTTTAAGTTTGATTTCGAATGAACTAGATATAGGAATTTTGAAAGACTATTATTAGATTGATTCATGTAACAAAGAAAAGAGAAAATAAAGAAAAAAAAAAAACAACTCCAACAAAATACCTAGATGAATTACAGTTTTATCTTTAAAATAAGACTTTAAAGAACAAAAGTTTGACTTGTAAAGAGTTATCAATAAAATGCAAACAACTTTTCCCATTTCATCTTGTTCAAAGGTTTTTATTGATTTTATAATTTTTTTTTCAAAACTATTTACAAAACAAGATTTCTCATTTCAAATAAAAGGGAACATCAATTTTTAAAATATTGAATTTTATTTTTTATTATTTTGTTTTAATGAATTTTAAATCTTCAGTTAAGTTTTTTTTTATGTTTTAAAGAGTTTATTATATTTTAGAATGATACTACAATTTATTTGATTCAATTATGAATAATTCTTGAAAATTTCTGTGACCTTTTATTTGAAAAAGAGTTTTGAAAAATCAAAATTTTTTTTCTATTCTTTTAAATTCTGGAAAAGCCTAACTACACTTTCAGGGAGTAGACTTCAAAAATTCATAATATGTGTAATTATAAATTTCTTTTTTTAATAAGCTTTATATTTTATGAATTCCAATTAATTTTATTGTTGATTCTTTGATTGAATTTTTTAGTTTTTTCAAGATACGGCAGCGATAAATTTTTTAATTTATTTTTGAATTTTTTTTTTATTAATTGAAATTACTATATTTTCTAATTTAAATTCTGTTTAAAAACAAAATCGATTCTTCGTCTTTTTACAAAGGAAAATAAATTTTTATTTACATTAGTTTTAGTTTATCAGATTAAGAATTTCATTCTTCCATAAATAATATTTGAAAGTCAAAAAAAAAAGAAAATTTCAAAATAAAAGAATTTAAAAATATGAACTTACTGTCACAATATTAAATTTTTTTTTATTAACAATCACGATCTTGATTTCGTCACTCCAAGTTATTTCGCCCTTTTTGACACCCTTTTTAGGATCCATATATAAAAACCTAGGTTTGTCTGTCAGTAAAAATTGTCTTTTCCTTGGGAACAAACCTTTCTTTTTATAAACCAACCCCATTTCGATAATTAATTCGTTAATTTCTAAAAAGTTGGCCCATTTGGATCGCTTTTTTTGCTCTTTTAATAGATTGACTCTGTTTGGATCGATTCCTTTATACACTTCTTCTTCCTTTAAGATTTGCTTTTGTAATCTCTTCTTCTCTTCTTCCCTTTTACCCCCAGTGTATTTGCTGTTATTTTTTCTTTGCTTTTTAAACTTTTTCTTTTGTGTAGATTCGTAAGTTGGTGGATATGCCTGCAAGAAAGGTGGCTCAGCTTCTAACAAGTTGTCAAAATCAATTCCATCAAAAAATGGATGACTTTTTAAACTTTCAAAATCACCCTTCGCACCAATTCGTTCTTCTGGATTAATCACTAACAACTTATCAACCAAGTCGCGTGCTTGTTCTGGGAATTTTTTTGGAAACCTGAATTCTCTTTTTAATACTTTTTGGAAAACTTTAAATTCATTTGATGAACGGAATGGTGGCTTCCCATAAAACATATGGTAAATCAAACACCCTAAAGACCACAAATCTGTTTCATGCATTGCAACATTATCCTTCAATGTTTCTGGTGAAACGTACCCTTCAGAAGTTTTATATGTTTTTGATGAGACTTTTTGTTTTTTTTTTTTTATTTTTTTATTTTATTTTTTTTTTTAATATTTTATTTTTTTGTAAATTTAAAAGTTGTTTGATATAAAATAATAAAAATTTTTATTTTTGATTTTTGATCTTCTTTCTCAAATAGCAGAGAAAAAAATTGAAGTTGAAATTTTTTTATTATGATCCATTTAAAATATATTAAGGGCTCCTAAGAGATAAAAATTTCTAATTGATTCAGGTTACAAACTTTTAAAACATTTACATTTCAAAAATTTTTAACAAATCAAATGGCATTGGCCATTTTCGAGAGAAAGTTGCCAATCGTAAATTAGTTATATTCTCCCAAAAATGTTAATCAACAACACGTCACATAATCTAATAGCATTGTATCTAATAAGGACAAAATTATCTCTTTTTAAAACCATTTTTTTTTAATTGTCAATTTTTTTTCAATTTAAAAAATTACCAAGACAATTTGAAAAAAGCAAATGAAAGATCTCAATTTAAATTGTTGTTATTATTATTGGAAATTTCAACCAAAAAGTTTAAGAAATCCAAACTTAAAGAGATACATTTTGAACCTCATGAAGGCTTTTAAAAAAAAAATATTTGCAACAAATGTAATTTACTCAATCCACGAAAGGTATATATGAATTAAATATTATATTATTTGCTTCTATATCAAATGATTGTTTATCATATTTAAACCAACTTTTTGTGAAATTTTCGTGGTCTGACTAAACACAATTTTATTTTTTTAAATTTATCTGGAATCTTCTATAAACTTTTCAAATAAAAAAAATAAAATTCCGATTTTTTAAAAATTATCAAATAAATATTTTCGTTTCGAATTTTTTTTCTTTACTTTTATACAAAAAAACTTTTTTTGCTTTAAATAAAAAAATTCGTGTTAAAAAGTAGATTAAATGATTATTTTCACGAGAATATGACGAGTTCCAAAATTGGAACCTTCTTGCGAAAATGGTCATTACAATTTTTTTTGTGTAAATTTTGAAAATTAAATATTTTGTCTTGATTGGGGATGGACATTAAAAGAAAAGTTACATAACAGCCAAAAAGAATTGGTTTTAAAACCACATCACGATAAATATATTTGAGCTAATTTGGTTTTAATTTTGCTCGGGAACAATTTAAAATACTTTAACATTTTCGAAATTCAACTCTTTAATATTAAAGTTTAAATTAAATTTCAATAACAAATTGTATCAATAGACTCTATCTTTGGGGTTACTAAACTCTTTTCCAGTCAAAGGGGCAGTTTTATTGAAGAAATAGAGCATATTCTTGAGTTTAATTCAGTATTCTTCTCAAAATAAATTTTTAATTTTGAGATCTTATCATTTTTTCTAATTTAGTAAAATTTTTTCTGTTTTTTGTTTTTTTGGTTTTTATTTTTTTTTTCTTCTTTCTATTTTTTCTTTTCTTTTTTTTTTTTAAAAATTTTTCTTTTTTTTTTTTTTTTCTTTTTTTTTTTTTATTTTTTTTAATGAAAAGTCAATTCGAAAACAAAAAAATGTTTGAAACTCCAAATTAACTTTAAAAAAAGTGAGGCTTTGTAATTTCTAATAAAATCAATACATTTACAATTAAAAAATCTTATTGTAAACAATTTTAATTTTCAAAAGAAAATGAGAAATTTTGAATGAGACGATTCAATGAAATAGAACCCAAAAAATTTTTTTTGACAGTTTTATTTTTTTTGAAATTTTATAGTTTATTCAGGCATTTCTTTTATAAATATCAACTTTCATTTGAATTTTATAATTTCTCTTATTTCTAAACAATATTATTTTGGCTGATTAATAAAAAAATTGAATTTCTCATTTTTGGCTGTGATACTTTGGGTGAAATGGAATTTATTTCTATTTATAATTTATAGATCCCGACGATTTTTCTTCTTGTTATCCCTTAAATCCAAAAAATTCTATTTTTTAATAGATCCACATTTAGCATGGGAAGTAAAAAAAATCAAAAACAATTACAAGTCAACTAAAATCAAATTTTTTTCAATAATTTGACGCTTGTACGTTTTGGAACTTTTGAGACAAAATTAATTTTTTTTTTAAACGAAAATCGAAAAGTATTAAAAAAATAAATTTTTTCTCAAGTAAACGAGAAAAAAGATTAATTTATAAATTATAAAGCGTTTCAAAAATAAATTAGAGCCACTCAAACCATTATAAATCAACAAGTTAAAGTTACTGTCATTTTCCTAAAAATAAATAAGAATTTTTATTTCAATTTCCAAAAAATATTTTATGAAATGGTAAAATGCCAGTCCTTCACAAGATAAAATGGAAATCAATTTTTTATGATTTAATAAAGGTCTTCATTATTGAACACTGTAGAAATAAAATTTAAATTTTTTTAATTTGAATTTTTCAGGATTGAAAAAAAATGATGTTTTTATTATTGAGGAAGAAGTGTAATTTACACTCTAGTTGCTCTTATAATTGTATTTCAGAAAGGAAATTTAAGTGTGAAATCATAGTTTTAACGATTAATAATTAACTAAAGTAGTTTTAAACTCTATAAAAAAGATTTTTTATAGTTATGTTAAAAATTATTCCAAAATTTTCGTATTGATTTGTCACTTACAGCTGTTCCAAGCCTACCGTGAAATTTTATAAGACATAGAAATTTATTTTCTATGATAAAAATTTTCTCCTGTATATTAAACCGTAAATTTGTTATGAAAGTTTATCATAAATCTTCTAAATTTTATAATATCTGAAAATAATTTATGTTATCCAATTTTTGGTTTTGTACATTGACAAACAAATTCAGAAAAAAACTTGCTTTAATGCAGATCTTCAATTTCCATAAATTGTGAAAATCAAAAGGCTTGGACAATTCAGAATCAATGATCGAAAAATATTTTGAAGTTTCCATGGCTTCTGTGATTCCAATTCTTGAGAAAATTTTGATTTTTATCTTGGGTTTATTACAAAAATAATTCTCTTATTGACTGATAGTAAAGAAGTTGAAAATTTTTTATCTTTTGATCGAAATTGAATTTTCTATTACATTATAAAATACATTTTTATAATCAGACAATTAGTCTATATATCTTATAATTTTTCAAGACTAGGTTAGAACAGCTTTACAGTGGTCAAAATAACACATGTTCAGAACACAAAAACTGTGTTTCAAATAAAACCGACGCGATTTTTCTTCTTGTTTAAATAGAATATCCAGTTCATCATTCAATAGTATACCCAATATCAAATCAATTTTGAAAGTAAGCTCCTTGATTTTTTAAGTGAATTTTAAATTAGGAATGGTATTTGTTTTAAAAATTTTCGTAATTTTTCGTAAATTTTTAGTATTGTTTTTTCCTTGTTTCAATACCCATCCAATACAGTTCACTATTCAATAATATACCGAATGACAAATCAATTTTGAAGGTAAAATCTTTGATATTTTGAGAAAATTTTTGATTTTGAAGAAATTTGTTGAAAACTTTAATGATATTTTTCAATTTTTTTGAAGATTTTTGTTTTTTTAGATAGAAAAACTTTCTCTTAAATTTACTCTTTATTTTTTGAGAAATAATGAGCCATTTGATTTTTTCTGGAAGAATTTTTTTTTTAATAGTAGAACCTTAAGAAACCAATATAATATTTGCTTATTGTTTATTGTCGCTTTCTTGATCATTTGATCGAGTAATGTAAGAATATTTGAAATAAAGAAGAACCGTTTTTAATTTGAAACCCGAGTTGGTGTGTGTGTGTGTGTGGTTTTTTTAACAACAGTAATACCCTGAACATTCTTTTTTCTAATTTATTGGTTGAACTTTAAATCCTATTTATATCTTGTTTTAAACCTATTTATGTGGTAGGAGGTGTTTCTTGGTGCCATTTACACCGATTCAGAATAAATAAAATGTAAAAGAAAAATAATTTACCTTTTTTCGTTTTCGTTTCCTTTTCCTCAATAATTTTAGCTGTCCCAAAATCACAAAGTTTAATATGACCGGATTCTGTAAACAAAATATTTTCTGGTTTGATGTCTCGGTGAACAATTGATTGGGAATAAAGGTACTCAAGGACCAAAATGAGTTGTGCAATGAGAAACCTTGTTGGCTCGTAGTCTAAGGATCCTAATTTTGTTATTGCATCAAGGAGTTCTCCTTTAGGACACAGCTCCATTACAAAGTCTATTTAATACAAAACAGAGAAGATGTGGATTAGTTCAAAAAAAGAAAATTGATTTTGCTTTAATCACAGCGGAAATTGTTTTTTTGGTTGTCACTTTTAAAAAATTTCAAAATGTATGTTTGGAAATCAGTGAAGTGCGTCAAGTGTCGTAGAGTGCCTAGGTTTTCTTGGTGTTTTCTGTTTTATCTGTTAAGTGTTCTAGGTTTTTTTGAGGTTTTCTATTTTATTTGGAAAATCTATTGATTGTCGTTAGGTTTTTTTGAGTTTTCTATTTATTTGGAAAATCAATATATTTTCGATAAGTTTTTTTGAGGTTTTCTGTTTTATCTGTTAAATCTTTTGATTTTCCAAATAAACAGAATACTCAAGAAAACCTAACCGAGTTTTTTTTTAATTTTAGAAATAATAGAGTAAAATCTTTGAATTTACTCAATTCTTTTCAATTTTGGAAAACCCAACGTCTGTTTTTTTTGATTTTTAGAAATTTTACTCTAAAATTAAATAAATTTTCGCTTTATTTCTCAAATTAAAAAAAAACCTAGGCACTCTCCGTTGGAATTTTCTGTTTATTTCAAAAATTAAATAAAACTTGGTAAGGTTTTTGAGTATTCTGTTTATTTGGAAAATCAATATATTTTCGATGGGCTTTTTTGAGGTTTTCTGTTTTATCTGTGAAGTGTTCTAGGTTTTTTTGAGGTTTTCTATTTTATTTCTGAGGTGTTCTAGGTTTTTTGGTTGGAAAGAATTAATTTTGACTGATTGTGTTTATGGGTTATTCTCTTTTCTTTTTGTTTAAATTTTTTTTTGATTTTCACTTTGAAAAGAAAAGCCAAAAATTAATGTGACGTCTTTAAAGAAAGGAAAAAAAAGAATTCAGAATATTTGAAAACTGATAAAATTATTGCTTACAGAGACTTTCGTTGTCCTGAAATGTTTCAAAAAGTTTAACAATATGTGGATGATCGATTTTATTCATAATTTCTTTTTCATTTTTAACATGCATTTCTTGTTTTAAAAGTGTGACCTGTTCTTTTTTAAGGATCTTGATTGCATAGTGCTCGCCGTTTTTTTTCTCTGTGGCCTGACGTACTTCCCCGTATCTTCCTCTTCCAATTGCTTTTCCAAATTCAAAATTTGCTCTTGTTTTCTCTATTTGATTTTTAGAGTTGTGTGTTAATAAAATAAGAAAGTTGTGTGGATTGTGAAAGGCACTTTGAAAAAAAAGTTACTCATTTTGGTTTTAAAGGCGAATTTTTGATAAAAGATGAAAAATAAAAAAAATAATAATTTTGTTAAAAATACTTTATTCGAATTCTTTCAAAAACTAAAAAGGTTTTTTAGGTACTTTTGAAATTTTGAAAAATTACTTTTGAATTTTTGAAAGTGTAATCATGATTAAGGGTTCTGTTTTAGATTTACTTTTATTCTCTTAGAGATTTTGAGTTAACCTTTTATTGAAAAGAAAGAAAAGATTACTTTTTTTAAATAATGGAATTGTCTTGACTTGTTCTTAATTCTAAATCGAAAAATGAGAAATATTTTACAAATCTCCTTTACTTTAATGCCTAAAAAACTTGAAATTTGTTTCGGTGATGATTAAAAGGAAATAGTTTTAACTTTTCATTTTTTTTTAAGGACTAGTTTTCCGGTGAAAAAAATGAAAACGTTGATAAAAACCTACATAAGAAGATGCTACAAAACCAGTAAATTTTTTCAACTTTTAATTTCTTTTCTCAAAAAAAATGTCAAATTTTTTCAATTACCATTGTGAAAAAAATTTGGTTCATTAAAAAAAATTGGTTCAGTCAAAAATTTGTTTTCGTTTGTTAAATAATAAATATTAGCAAAATGATTTTTGATCAAAGTAAAATTTTATGAACAAATCTTACATTTAAGAAAAACCAGAGTCACTATCAATAATAATTTTCAGAAGTAAAATTAAATTGTTGCATTTTAACCTTTTGGAATTACTGTGGAACTCCAAAAATACAAAAATTTATTTTTAATTGCCAACTTTACTAAAAATAAGAGAACTATTTAATAGGAAATATTAAAATCTATTAATTCAATAAGATATTTATCATTGTTAATAAACGCAAATTTATCACGGCTAATCTTAAATATCCTTTTAAACCAAATTGAATCATAAAATCTTCCAAAAAAGCTGTTTTTTCGAAAGAGGTTGTTTTCCACTAATGTTCACAATCAAAACTTTAAAATACCGAAATATCAAGATTTCAGAAACCATTTAAATTCTAAAAATCCCCATAGACAAACCTTAATTTAAAACGGTTATTAATTTTTGGTCTTCCCAAACAATGATTAACTTGATCTTGGAATGTAATCTAATAAAAAAAATCAACATTTTTAGTAAAGCTTACAATTAAAATTCAATTTTTGTTTTTTAGAGTTCCACAGTAATTCCAAAAGGTTAAAATGCAACAATTTAATATTTAATTTGAAAATTATTATTGATAATAACTTTGGTTTTTCTTAAATGTAAGATTTGTTCATAAAATTTTACTTTGATCAAAAATCATTTTGCTAATATTTATTATTTAAAAAACGAAAACAAATTTTTGACTGACCCAATTTTTTTTAATGACCCAATTTTTTTTCACAATGGTTACTATCTATTTTCACTAATTTTACCTTTTTTTGAGATCCTACCAAAATAACTACAATTTGATTTTACAATTTGATAATTTCCTTTTCAAATCTTTAAACTCCCAAAAATTTCACAGGTTATTCTAAATAGTATTGATAGTTGACACCAATGGTTTGAACCGTTTTCAATTTTGAAATTGTGCTTGAAAATCCCTCAAAGTCATTTTATTTTTACTATTTTCATTCAAAATTCTCTTCAACAAAAATTTTCATTAATTTTTGTTTGGCAATATCTTTCTAAATCAGTCCCTTTTTTTGTCTAATTTCCTTCATAAGAAAAATTCTTTACAAGAAGCCAACGTAAAATAACACAATAACTCAACACAGTCTTAGGTTGAAACGTAGTTATTAAGGTGGGATCGACCAATTGTTGATTAAGTTTTGTTTTAATATGCTTAAGGAAGTATCAATCGGTTAGTCAAAATTTTCACTTATTAACATTTTGAAAGAAGATTAGAAAACAACACTTTTTGCTTTTGGTGTGTCTCGTTGCTGTTTAGTCTTTAAAGTACTTGTTGATAAAAAAAATAATTTAATTTTAATTTCAAAAGTAAAATTAAAAGCCATAATAGAAAGTTAAGTTGATTTGTTAAATCTACTTTGTGAAATGTTAAATGTTTTAACTTTTGAGCTAATGTTAACATTCTATTCTGGTATTTTTATTTTATTTTGGAAAAAAATCTAATAATTTCTTTTTGACCAATCAATATTAAATTCACTAAAATCAAACAAAAGCACAACAAAAACAAACAAGACAGTTTTTTGATCGAATTGTAAATTAAAAAAATTGTGAAATTGTTGACTTCTGTATCAAGACTCTAATTTTAATTGAACTTCCTCTTTTATTTGATAAGAAAAATAGTAATAAATTCAATTAAATTTCCTATATTTTTTAGTTCAATTTCCATTTTGAAATCAATTAACTTCGCTTTTAAAACAAGTTAAGGGAATTGATATTTTGAAAGCTCAACTAATTTTATAAGGTTTTATTAGAATTTAAACCAATAAAATACTTAATTCCAAGCTTGTGTAAAAAAATTTGTAAAATGGAAAATGAAGAAAAAATTTAGAGATATTTTTATGAATTTATCAGTATGTGCTTCGATCAATAAAAAAAAAACGATCTGAAGATAGTTCGTTTCATATTAAACATTTTTGTTAAATATTTTGAACTAACTGTGCTTTTTTTAAAAAATTATTCTGTCAAGTGATTTGTTTTAAGGGACTAGTAACTCACATTTATTTTTTTTACCAAAGGTAATAGAGTAATTATTTACATTAGGATACAATTAAGACACATAAGATACTTCGTTTGTCAACTTTAGAGAAATGAATCATCATTTTTAAAAGATTTCATTTTTACCAATGGAATTTTCAGTCAAAAGATCTGATCCTTTTTTGTTGGGTTTTTGGATCAAATTAGAAAAATAAAAATTTGCAAAAAAATTTATTTTTGAAGAAATATCACTTTTAGTAATTTTTGAGAGTCTTTATGAAAAAGTAACGTTGTGTCTTTAATATTATTTTAAAAATACATGAAAAATAAATCATATATTGTATCCTTGTAGATCTAAAAAATTTGAACATTTATTTTATTCACAAATATTTATTCAATTTCTTGAAATTTAAAAGACTTGTCAATATACTTTTTCAAATATAAAGAGGATAAACAAGGAACTTTTTGTATTAAAATTAGTTATTTGATCATATCTATTATTTTTTTTATTATTAGATATATGCATTTGAATTGTTTTATCTGTTGCAAAATCTTGGAAAAATTGAGAAATAAATGTAAAACCTATTTGATAAATTTAATCCTTGGGTTGTTAATGACTTACTGGAATAATTAAGATTGTGCTTATAATTATTAATTATAAATAATCAAATTAAAAAGTATTTCTTTAGATAATAAGTTGAATTTTCCAGGTTCTAAAAAAGTATTTCGGGAGAATTTTTAATTCGATTCTTTTGTTCTTTTTCTCATTTTTTTTCATTTAATCCCTAGAAAAAATAGATTTGGTCTGTTCTTTGAATCAAAAAATTATATTTTTTACAAGTTTAAAATAATTATTGTATTTTTTTTAAGATTAAGTAGATTTTTTAAATTTAGTTATTTTAGAACTTAGTGGTTTTATTTTTAAAGTGTATTTTTGTACACTTCCTTTACAAGCAATAAGATTTCAATCTTCTTTCAAAGAAAATAATTTTTTTTAAATAATTTCGAAATATGTTGGATTTTGAACTTTTCAAAAATGAGAAAAATGGATCAGATTATTAAAAACAATAATTCATTTCTAAAAATAGTATTGAAAGTAAGTCATGTATTGTAGTTATCAGATTTTTCCTTTATTTTTCAATCTCAAGATATGGTAAAATTTTTTTAAATTTGTTAGTAAATTTACTTGAAGTTTTTTTTCATTTTCAAGTCCCTTAACTAAAGAGATTCAAAAATATAGAATACACTTTATGATATCTATTATCCTTGGTATTTCCTGAAAGTTTACAAATCTAAAATAATATTAAGTTGAGATTGAAGGATTATTCCAAAAATAGAGAGTATTGTAAATTTAAATGTTCAGTCAACTAGCCAACTAGGTATAAAAGCACAAGAAAAATATCTTTAGATCTGATCACTGGTTTAATTTGTTTCTTTTAGTTTATTTTTCAAAATTTATTGTTTTTCTGAAGAAGATCTTTGTATTCAGAAAAATATTATAATTTATATTCTAAAATATGTTACATTACTTGAAAAGTTATTATGTGTAAAATTAGAATTAATTTTTAACACTTTTAGGAGACCAATATCATTATTGGTAATTTAAATCTAATCTAATATAATATCACAATTTCAAACAATTATACATGTTCTTAATTTACATGATTAGGAATCAAAATAAAAATTATAAATTAATCTTATCAACATCAAAAAGAATTATTATTATGAATTTATGGATTTTTTTAATATTCCCAAAAAAATAATAATTTTTAAATATTATAAATATAATAATAATAAATTTAATTTTGATTTTATTGTTCTGATATAATTTGTTCAATTTTTCAGGTAAAGTTGTGTAAACCTTTTAAAAGTCTTTTTAAATAAATACAATAATAGTTTAAAAGTTCTAAAAAACAATATAATTTTTATTAAAATTCAAATTATTATCTCGAAAAAATATTTTGAATATCTTTTATAAGATAAAAACAACAGTTGGTTTATTATATTATAAATAACAAATAGGCTCACAAAGATAATAATTAAAAAAAAGGATTTAATTAATTAACAAAAGATTGTTTAAAGATATTGAAATTATATTACCAAATAAAATGATTTATTTTTTTAAAAGATAAAGATAAAGAACAAATTCCCATTAGATCTAAATAACTCTTTTCTAAAGTAGAATTTTGAAAAAAAAAAAATAATTATTATTTTTATATTTTTTTGAGATAACTAGAATAGTTGAATTTGGAAAATATTTAGAGAAAATTAAGTTGTAATAATTACGAAACATTCTATATTAATAAAATCCGAAAATATATATTGAATGTATTTGGTCTTAGATCCCCAAAAAAAAAAAAAAAAAAAAAAAAAAAAAATAATATCTCAAAAAAAAAATTAAATAAATTTCTTACAATCACTCTTAATGTTTTATTTATATAGATAATTTTCCTTTAAATTTTAATTGTAGATACTTGTAAAATAAAAGTTTTTCAGTTTTTTTTTTTAATTTTTGGAGAATCTAGAACTTAAGATATTCTATACACTTTCTAATAAATAAAGATAAATTTCAATAACTCTAGCTGCTATGAAATTGTTACCCCCTTCGTGTTTTTTATCCATGGGACAGGAAAAAGGATTATTTTATATTAAATTTTTGGGTAAGCTATTTTGTTTCTTTGTCGATTGAAATCCCACTTAAAATTAATTTTATTATTTATTAAAAAGGGTTAAAGTTTCTCCTTTGATGTTTGAATTTATAAACCGTTTTTTAATAGAAAAAATAATATAAAAATTACATTATTTTGAAATGTTATATTATGGCTATGTGTTAATATTAAAAGAAATCGATCAGAAATTGACAAAAAGTTCAAAATAATTAATAAAATTATCCAAAAATTTTTAATGAATCAAAATAGTAATAAAACGTTAAAACCAAACAAATTATCTGAAATAAAGTATTTAGTAATTTGAGTTGAAAAAGAGAAATATTTTCAAAAAAACTAGAAAAAAGTAAAAGTTAAATTTAAAAAAATCAAAAAAAAAATTGAATCATCAAAAATAAGTAAAAGGTGTAAAATTTTCAAATTTTTCAACCAATATGCATTATCCAATTATTTTATAGCCTAGTAATATTTGATTTAAATAAGAACGATATGAAGAAAATAGATACTTGAATAAAGAAAAAAGTAACAAAAATTTTGTAAAAAAAATAATTTACATTTTACAGGAATAATTTCTAAAACTGAAGCAAAAATCGACCCAGTCAGAATTTCAATCTATGACAGAATATTTAAACTCAATAAGAAATTAGAAATTCTTGGTTTTGAGCACATTTCAAAAAATTAAAGTTTTCAAATAAAGAAAATGAACATATAAAAGGGAATTTGGAAAACTTACAATTATAAAAGAAAAATCTAAAACAATTTAGAGAAAGCTTGGTAATAAATTGTTCTGGGTAGATAGGTCAAGAATATTTAAAAATTATTAGATATAACAATAACATAAATAAACAGTTATGTCGTCAACTAGCGTCAAGTGCCTTCAAGTTCCTCTCTTTTAGAGTATTCAAAAGAATTAAGTCATTTTTTAGATTTTCCTCTATTCTTTTAAATTCTAGAAAATGTTGTCTGGTTTTCTTGAGTTTTCTGTTTATTTGAAAAACCAAATGGCATTTTTCTTGAGAGTTTATTTTTTTATTTATAAAATCTATTGATTTTCGTAAAGGCTTTTTTGAGTTTTTTGAAATAAACCGAAAATTTATTAAAATTTTCTTCTTATTTCTAAAAGTAAAAAAAACCGAGGAATACTTCACAAATAAACAGAAAACTCAAGAAAAGCTAACTGCTCTTTTTGTGATTTCAAAAGAGATAAATAAATTCAAAGATTTTAGTCAATTCTTTCAAATTATGAAAAACCTAACAAGAGTGTATGAATTTTTAATATTGTCAAATAAATTATATTATTATTTTTTTATTAATATTTTAATTATTTTTCTTCTTCGTTTTTGTATTTGATAATTGTTACTCTAATAACCCCTTTCTCACACTCAAGAAATAAAATAATGTATAATTTTGAATAAAGAACCAAACCAAAATATATACACAAACCCAAATACATAAACTCTAACTCGTGTAACCGAATCAAAAAAAAAAAAAAAAATATGCAAACTTAAGAAAAATTAATTATAGAAAAATAAAATAAGGGAAAAAAACATATGATTATTCTTTTGTAAGTTTATTTTTACCAATTAGCGGGTTGAATTTTTAAACTAAGATCCCACATTTCATTTTCTGTCAACACATTGTCCCGTTCAAAATACTCTTTAACTTGCCTGAAATAAAAAAAATTATATTTCACTGCTTGACATTTTTTAATTTGTGATATAACATTATAAATTCTTTTTTGTTTTTTTAAATTGATTAAATTTCCATTGACCCTCTCTGGCAATTCTTGTATGTAGGTCAGGTCTGAAAGGAATACGCCTAAATACGGTACCATTGGATAAGAGCTTTCGTTAAATGCCTTTCTTAATTCTTGGTAACTACCGCCGGCATTGGTTAAATTACTTAATGAATGGAAAGATTCCATGAATTTCTTAGGTATTCTTTTCCATGTGTTTTCTAAACGGTGCACGGAAGAGCATTCTAATCCGCTCATTATTGCCATCACGTCATTATAATTATTGAACGCCTTCAATTGCAAGGCAATTTTTATTAATTTGACGAAATATTTCACTCTTAATTTTTCGTTTATAACCTCCTTTAAAATGATGCCACTGACCCAATCAGAAATCCTATTAAACCTTTCGATTAGCGCAATAACATTTGGGCTGATCTGCTGTTTATTCTTTCTCGTCCAAGCACAGTATAACAATTCATTCGTTTTGATTTTGGATAATAAATTTTGGCCAAATAATGAGAAATAATGCGCCAAATGGATTTCTTTAAAATCCAATATTGTTAACTCTTCCAAATCTTTAAATTTTGGTGTTTTCAAACGCAGAGGCTTGACCAATGGGTATTTGATTTTCTTTTCAATGTCTTCAAAAGTCCTCCAATTTTGCACTGGCTTCACTCTCGTCTTTTTTGTTGATAATAATTCAATACCCATCGCTTCTTTTCGAATTTCCTCATTCGTGTTATTTTCTTTAATTAAGATATTCCGAACAAAATTTAAGACGGAATTTTTAATTTCAGTCGATAGTTTTAATCCGCGGTATTTCATAATCGTTAATATGATTTTTAAAATTAATAATTGGATTGGTTCTTTTTCCTTTTTGGCGAATTTCTTTTGTGTTTTTGGATTGATTTCTGGAAATTGAAACCTTTCAAATAATTTATTAAAAAACAATTCATAATCAATCATGGGTAAAATTAATTCAAATATTAGATCTAAAAGTCTTGGATGATAATATTTTGGGGTAGTTAACATTTCAACCAGTTTATTAAAGCTAATGAATCCGACCATTTCCCAATTGTATTCCTTCCTTTCACTTACCTTTTCATTTTCTTTTTCAATTATAATTTCAATTTCTTTTTCTTTTTCAATTTCAATTTCTTTTTCTTTTTCTTTTTCTTTATTATTTTTTTTTTCAAATTCATCTTCAAAAATTATGTTTGGTAATTCTTTTCCATATTCTAACCAAAACGGTAATTCATCATTTATTTGATTTATATCCTGTTCCAAGTTATTTTCATTTTCATTTAATATTAAATGCTTTTCTTTTTCTTTTTCCTTTTCTTCTTTCTTCTTTTCAATTTTAATTAATTTTAAGACCGAACCTTGCCCAATTCCTTGTTCACATAATTTCTTATTCATTTTTAACATTAGTAATTCTGAAACTTGTTGATCAGCTAACTTTTTATTTAATTTATATTCAACATTTAATAACATATATTCAGTGATTATTGATTTTTCAAGATCTGATGTTTTTAAATATTTTTTTAAATATTCAATGAATTCTTTAACAGTAACATTAAAATCAATTATAAATTTAATATGTTTTTTTGGTGGTACTATAACAGTTATCTTCCCAGGTTTTCTTTCCAATTTTACATATCCAAAATCAAATACCTAGAAAATATAAAATTTAGATTTTACAAAAAAAAATTAAATTCATTAATTTAAATTAAAGTTTCGAAAATATTATTTTTCATTTTGAAATTAATAATAAAAAAAAATTTATAAAACATTAAAATTAGTAATTTTTATCAATATAAAATATATTTTGAAATTTTTCAAAATTTTGATTAAATTAGATATTTGTCCTTTGAAATCAAAAATCGTTTATTTGTGACTTTATTTGTAAAAAGATAAAAGCAAATCCAAAAGTGTAATCTTTAATTTTTCGATTTTTTTGAATTTTTTTTATCATGATATTTTTATAGTTTTATGATGATATACTTTGAATCTAGAAATTTGTTCCAGAAATACCATTGAAATTAATCAAAGAGTAAAATAAAAAAACCATACACGTCAAGCTATTTATTTTCAAATTTATTTTCTTTATAAAAACCAAATTCAGAAAGATCACGTTTCCAAATAAATTTGTTGAAATCAAGTTGGAAAAAAAAAAAAAATTCAATAAAGGTATATTTTATTCGATTTATTGTTTCTAATGTTCTTAATTTGAATGGGAATAAACAAGAATTTTCCTTGAATTTCTATCGTTATTATTTATTTTCTTTTAATTGAAAAAAATCTTTGATATAAATTTATTTTCAAAATTCTTTTTTCAAAGATTATTCTCAAAATAAATAAAAACCAAGAATACCCTAATAAAAAAAATTTTTATAACATGTTACAAAAGTGTTGTAAAGGTTTAAAATTTTATAAAAAATTATGAAATTTTTTAATAACAACTTTTCTAACATTTATGTTTGTTATAAATTGTGCTATAAAATTTATAAAATGCTATAAACGTGATATGTATTTTTTTTTAAACTCAAACTTTTTATTTGTAAAAAATTACAAGTATATAATTCCTCATAACTACCGATAAGATTGAGATTAGAACACTTAAAGGTTTAGGATAGTATTGTAGACGATGTGTAAAGATTTTGGGAAATCCTTTAGTAATTAGGTAAAGTTTGAAAATTTTCTGATCCTCTAATTTTCAATTCAATTTGAGTAAATAGAGTCAGCATTTTACCAATAAATTTGACTTTAAAAATGATATTTAATGTATACTAGAAGTGTTTAGCCAATATCTTTGTGAAGTACTAACCCCTTAAATATAAAAAGATCGCCGCGCTCAAGGATTTACGACATTGGAAAATTAATTTGGGTTAAGGATCCCAATTATTTAATCAATAGAAGACAAAGAAAAAAAGTCCATCAATTTTCCGGTAAAGGTTGGAAATTGAATGAATTCCCTTTCTTTGTTTAAAAACAATGCCGAAAACCAACCAGCGTTTTTTGTTTTGGTTCAAAAGAAAATCAATCTCATTTTTTAAAAAATAAAAAAACGTTTGGTCTCTTTTTTTGTCTGAAAAAAGGAGAAAAGAGACCATTTTTTGAAGAATTTCAAAATTAGAAAAAAAAATATTTTCAAATTTTTGAAAAAAATTCAAAAAAAAAACATTTTACTTGGGGTACAAAAAAACTTTTTAATGAAGTTTTTTTTTTTTTACCTTTTTTTTTTAAATCTCTTTTTATTTCTGGCTTTTCTTTCTCTTTTTCTTGTCTTGGTTTAGGAATAAATTTTTTCTTTTCATTTTTTAAAGAAAAGATATCCTATGAGTTATAATCTTTCCTACATTATAGTCTTGATAAAAACCCCTAAATACAATTTTCGAGTTTTAGGAAGTGCCGTAGAGTGTCATAGAGTGCCGTATAGTGCCTAGGCTTTCTTTAATTTTGAGAAATAAACCGAAAATTTTTAAAATTTTCGTTTTATTTCTAAAATTAACAAAAATCTAACGTGAAGTGCCGTAAAGTGCAGTAGAGTGTCTAGCTTTTCCAAAATTTAAAAGAATGGAGAAAAATCAAAGATTTTACTCAATTCTTTTAAATTCTGGAAAAGCTAACTGCGGTTTTTTTCATTTTTGTTTTTGTTTCGAAAATCTATTGATTTTCTAATCAAAACAAAAATTAAAAAAAACCTAACGTGAAGTGCCTAGGTTTTTTTGAATTTGAGAAATTAAACGAAAATTAAATAAATTTTCGTTTTATTTCTCAAATTAAAAAAAACCTAACGTGAAGTGCCTAGGTTTTTTTGAATTTGAGAAATTAAACGAAAATTAAATAAATTTTCGTTTTATTTCTCAAATTAAAAAAAACCTAACGGCAAACATGGTGGTAAATTTGTTGAATAACCTCTCTTCATAAATAAAAACAAAAATATAAGTTATTTTTAATTATTAATAGTAAAAGAGAGGTTTTGATGATAACAGTATTATCAAAAAATTATCAATAAATTTGAGATAATATTAAAAAGTTGTGATTCATCCAATTTTATTGCAATAAAACCAAAAAATGATAAAAGGAAAATCAACAAAATTGCCGCAATAAAATAAAAATTATTTTTTTGAATTAAAACAAAAAATATCTTGAATTTTATCAAGCCTTGAGACCTAGCCAAACTCTTTTCCTCTTTAAAAGTATTGAAAAGTGCTTGGAAGGGTGTTAGTGGTAAATTGTCTAAAAGTGTTTGATAGGGTTTTAAGACTCAAAGCTTTTAAAAAGGGATTGAGTTTTTTTATCAATGAAAAGAAAAATATTTTTCTTTTCATTTTTTTTTTTAACAATATTAACCAAATTCTAAAATGAGTTATATAATTTAACAAATAATAACCAAGTCTGAAAAGATGTAATGAAGCTATAATAGATGTGTGTTTTTAAAATTAGATATTGCCCTCACAAGTTAAATCATCAAAAAGAAGACAGAGGAATTTCCCTTCTTATTAGTTATTGATCATAAAAAAACTTACAACTCTAGTTGTGCTTTCTATTCAATAAGAAGATACTCAAAGAAGTAGTAGAAGAAGAAAACATGTTATCTAACAATCTTAATAATTAGTGATAATATGGCTAGATAGGTTATTGAGAAAGCTTTTGAAAAGTAAACTATCTCCTTTAAACCTGACATCGAGTAAAGGAAATGATTTAACCCAAAGATACATATCCTAAAAAGAATTTATGAAACTTTGGCTGTTTTAGATGCATGTTTATTCATTCTAATTTATAATACCACAATAGATTGAGAAACTGATGATTTCACATTTTGTTGTTACTTGGGTTGATCTTAAAGAAGAGATAGGGTTGTTAACCAAATCCAAATAAAATTAGAATCAAACTCTTGATCTGTTCTTTGATTCGATTTAAATGTTTTTTTTTGTGTTGTTTTTTAAGAACAAACTACTTTTTTTTTTGACTATATCTATTTATTTATCAAACAAAAATTTTTTCTTTTAAAAATTATTATTGAATTAGTCCTAAAATCTATCAACTATTGTATCTCAATTTAATTTTTATCACGGTATTGTGGAATTTATCACGATTTTTGACAATTATCTTGATTTTATGATATTATTGCGATTTGTTTATAGAATATCTTGATTTTTATAGACTATCGCGATATTATTGATTATCACGATTTTATGTAATATCACGATTTTATAATATTAATCACGTTTTTTGAAACTTTATCGTAAATAGAAAGAGAAGTAGTAAATTGCTATAATAAACAAATAAAAACTAAAGAAATATCTTGAAAGGAAATGAGTTACATTAGAAGCGCTTAAATGATAGTCCAAGGTCTTTAGCGAATTTGAAGGTATCAAATAACCAAATAATTGAATTCTTTTATTAAGTTCGGCTTGTATCTCTTCATCAGTTATTTCATTCGGGATTTGAAACCCTGGAAAATCCTGTGATTTTTTGGTCACACGTAATAATGTCTTCATTCTTTTTCGACCATTATATAATTTCTGTCTAAAATTAAAATCCTTAAGAGATTTTTCATTATTGTTTACAAAAAAATTATTTGATCTGTTCTGAAGAATATTTCTCCCACCTTTAATAATAATGCCATAAATGTCTGTTGAAATATTATAACTACTTTGAAAAATATTCATTATTTTTACAATTGGTAAATTAGTTGCAAAAGTTATACAAGATTTATTTCGATTTGAAAAATCATTTGATAAATAAAGATCTACATTGTTTGGTATTAGCTTTCTAATCATTAATTTTCGATCTATATAGTCTAATAGTATCTCGTCATCATCTAAAAAGTATCCCTTTTCAAGATATTGATCTTTCATCAATTCGTTATATAATTGAATTTTTTCAAATTTTTTTGGTTTTCCTTTTTCCTTTTCCTTTTCCTTTTCCTTTTCCTTTTCATCATTCCCCTCATTTTCCTTTCCCTTTTCATCATTTCCCTCATTTTTTTCTTGTTTTTCAGTTCCATTCTTTTCTTCTTTTTCTTTCATTACGTCTTTTTCTTGTACATTTCCATTTTCATTTTCATTTTCTTTTCCATTTTCAATACTATTTTCTTTCTCAATGTCTGGCCAGTGACCTATAAATTTTGATGTATAAATACCATAATCACAAAATGCACCTGATAATGTTCTAGCAAAATATTTGATTACATCTTTTGGTGTTGTATAATTATAAATATAAATTTCTTCATAATTTCCATTAAAAATCACAATTTTAACAGGAATCATTTCTGCTTTGAAAAAATTTAAAGCAACATCCGATTTTTGAAGTACTAATGGCTTTTCATCAAATACATTCTCAATAGCCTTTTGCAACTCTTCTTTTATAGTATTAGGCACTGATAGTAAAATATTGGAGAGAGCATCTTGGAATTCTTGAAGATCTTCTTTTTTTTGAAGCAATCGAAGTGATAGACGCCCAAATACATTTAAGATCGATACTTTTAATTCCAAACTAACTTGAGAATGATTTAATAAATTTAAGCAATTAATAAAATATTTTGCTTGAATTTTTAATTTTTTGACATTCTTTGGGTATTCAATAAATTTTTTTATATTTTTATTTTTAGTTTCATCTTCATTTTCATTTATATTATATTTAGTGTAATAATATAAAATGTCAAGAGTTAAAATTAGAATAATGACATATAATACATTATTTGATTTAATTTTAATTGAATGTCGCGGATCAATAATTTTTGATAGTTCTTGAAAAAATGTTTCGTTTTGTAAAAGAATTTGAAAAGTTTTTAATTGTTCTAAAGAATTTTTTTTTCTTTGAATTATAAAGAAAAAAATTGGATTTTAATAATAAAAATAATGGAAATATTTTAATTGAATATTCAATAAATAAGATGAGAGATAAAAGAAGTGGAAAGTAGGGAAAATATTAAAAATAAACTGATATATATATATATTAAAAACTTACAAATCAGATAAGAAATCAAATGGCGAATTGGGAACCCAAGATAATAAAAAAAAGAAAAATCCTAATTGATTTTCATTTAATAATTGGCTACATAATTTTATTGCAGTTTTAGAAAAAGAAGTTTTCATTTTCTTAATTAATAAATTCCAATCATGTTTAATATTTTCATAAGTGTTTGCAATGAACCTTTGCCTTGCATGTTGATTACCATCATTTAAATTCCGATTTATTAATGGTGTAACAAGTAAATTGGTCAAAAATTCAATCATGTTTGAAGATATATTTTGTTTTTCTAATTCAACATTTGCTAATAATAATTCAAGTTGATTATGAGTGATGTTATCAATTAATAAAAGTATTCTATATTTATCTCTTGCAGAAAGTTCAAGTATTTTGGATGTTTGATGAGAAGGTAAACTGTTTTTTAATAATAATAATAATAATAATAATAATAATAATAATAATAATAATAATCAGAATAATCAGAATAATAATTATAATAATAATAGGTTTTGGAAAAAATAATTGTTTTTTTTTTTATTTTTAAGGAAGGAGTTTTTAATTCCTCTTGTTTGCGGTTAGGTTTTTTTTAATTTTAGAAATAAAAAGAAAATTTTTTAAATTTTCGGTTTATTTTCCAATTTTGGAAAACCTAGGCTCTATACAGCAATCTATGTTAGGTTTTTTTGACTTTTTGAAATTAAAAGAAAATTTATATAAATTTTATTTTCTTCTTAAATTAAAAAAAAAAACAAACACCATTTGCTTTTCCAGAATTTAAAAGAATAGAGTAAAATCAACATTTTACTCCATTCTTTTAAATTTTGGAAAAGCTAGGAACTCAATGGCACTCTACGGCTGTTGACGGCGCTTCCCTAATTCATAAATTTTTATTTAGAAATTTTTTTAAAGATTTCCATATACTTTTATTATACACTAGGATTAATAAAAAAAAAAAAAATATTTTGTTAATAAAAAAATTAGAAACAAAAATTTTTGATTATTGTTAACATATTTTTAACCAAATATGTTTATATTTGAGTGTTTATTTTAATTTTTTTTATTATATAGTCGTCGAAAATATCCGTACCCAGAGCAGAAAGTACATGTTTCAAATCAAAAATCAATGCTTTTTTTCATTTTCTTGTTATTATGCAACATCTTTTTCAGTATCGAATTGTATAACAAAGTTCAAATCAATTTTTAAGGTAAAAGTCTGGTTATTCTCTGTAAAATTTAAATTATTCATGCAAATAGTTGAAAATTTTCCATAATATTCACAATTTTTTTAAATTTTCTTGTTTTTAATTTTTAATTCGAGTATCAAATTTACTCTATTTTTTGAGAAAAATTTTCACATTTTATCCTTCATTTTCCAGAATTTCTTTTTTTTTAGTTGTAGAACTTTAGGAAATCAGTACGATATTTTATTATTGATTATTGTCAGTTTCTTTTATCATTTAATTCATATGTTTTCTTTAATTAAGAAACACGGGATTTTAATTTAGAACACATGATTACCAAGTTTGACACGGATTATTTTAACAACAGTAGAATGGATTTTTAAAAGAAAATTTTTATTATTTTTGTTGAAAATCAAATCAATTCCTGATCAAAAAAATTGTTTTTTTAGAATTATTTTCTCTTTTAAAATAAAAAGTTTGTTTCCAAATAAATCGAAATATTTACAAACAAAACACCAAAACTAATGGCTTTGTATTAAAATGAAAGAAATAAGATTAAAATTGTTGTGTTGATTTTTCGTTTGTTAAAAATTACTGATAAATTACATATAATTTCAACCAATTTTTTTCTACCTAATTTATGAAATCTCATAGAATAATTTAGAAAAGCGATTTTAAGGTTACACATTCGCAAAATGGATGTCTTAACATTTTAAGTTTTTTTTACTATATTTGACCTTTTTTTAAATACTACCAAACTTTTCTGATTCCCGAAGGGAGAGGTTTCTATTCAAAATACTTGGGGTTTCTATTAGTAAAAAAATTCAATTTAATAAACAACTTAAAAATGTTTGAGGAAGAAACAGAAATTTGAAAATCGAAAAAAATTTTCAGAAATCAATAAATAAAAACAACTCCAAACATTTTTAAGTTGTTTATTAAATTGAATTTTTTTACTAATAGAAACCCCAAGTATTTTGAATAGAAACCTCTCCCGTCGGGAATCAGAAAAGTTTGGTAGTATTTAAAAAAAGGTCAAATATAGTAAAAAAAACTTAAAATATTAAGACATCAATTTTTCCACATGTGTAGAGTCATTTCTATGAAAAATAATTGTTGAAGTGAAAAAAAAAAATTTTAGGAATTTTTATGATGAGCTAAATAACAACCAATAAAAAACCAACATGTGACGTACAATCGATCTCCAAAAATCAAACAATCAAAAAAGAGGACATTATTAGAACAAAGTACCAAAGAGTGAACACTCAATTTCCAAATTAACTCGTTATGAATTATAATTTTGAAAACAACTGTTCCAGTTTTGAAGTGTTTCTCTTTGGCGTTTTTTGAGATCTATAATAGATTTTTTTTTTGATTTCTTTTCTCAAATGAGGTATTTTTATAAAAAGAAAAGTACAAAATCCTTACTTTGTCAAATTTAGAGGGTTACAGAATAACCAAAAATTAGATTAAATTGAATTAGATTGACTGGGTACTTGACGAAAACAATTTGTTTTAATTGAAGAAAGTTAATCCTTTGGAAATATAAAATAAGAAAGAATTGGATTTTTTTTTTAAATTTGATTTTTTGAAATTGGGAATTCCTTCCAACTTTTTTTTTTTTGATTGAATTTTTTGCCAAATGAGATCCTCTTGAACTTTTTTTATTTTAATTGCTTTTTTGTCAATGAGA
This sequence comes from Anaeramoeba flamelloides, assembly GCA_027625915.1. Taxonomy (NCBI): domain Eukaryota; family Anaeramoebidae; genus Anaeramoeba; species Anaeramoeba flamelloides. The sequence continues at coordinate 12,887,135 of JANTQA010000036.1, forward strand.
TTGTGATTTTTTTTTTATTATTTGAATTTTAAAATTGAAGAACATTTGATACTTTTTTTGTTATCAGATTTTTTTAATTTTGAGATCCTGTAAATTTTTTTTTGGTTATTTGAGTTTTTATCATTTAGATTCTTTGAATTTTTTTTTTTTGGTTGCCTTTTGAGAATTCAAATTAAACTTTTTTTTTTGATTTGAATTTTTTATCAATTTTATCCTCGGATATTGAGAATTTTGTTTGTGTTATTTGAATTTTGTCAACCAAAAGAAATTAAATTTCACAATTTCATTTTTGGGTGGTAAGCCAACCCTTGAGTATGAAGTAAATGTACGGTAAGTGACTAAACCCTTAATTATAAATATTTAAAAGTGGATGTGAGATTAGGAATTTTCTCAATATTGATTACTAAGACAATTAAAAAAAAAGTTCTTATTTAATTTAAATAAATCAGGAATACTGATAAATTCATCACAAAAGTTACAAAATTTTTGTTTCATTTTCCTTTTTCCAAATTTTGTAACTGAGCTTTGGATAATGAATTTTGTTGGTCTAAATATAAACAGACTTTGTAAAATCGGTTGACCTTCAAAATATTTTTAACTTGTTTGGATAAAGCAGAAGAAAGAATTGTATTTGGTTTAAAATCTAAAAAAACTTTGTGTATTGCTTTGATCTTGTAAATATTCTATATCAAGAAATGTTTTGAAACCAGAGTTATCGGATTTTAGAAAAAATGAAAATGAAGTTACATTTTTTTGGAATTATCAGTAAGAAATTTATTTTCCTTTCAATTTTTTTCAACAATTTAATAGCTTTGAAGAAGATGTTGGATTAACAATTAAACAAGGATTGCAACCAAATCGGTTTTAAACTTCATTGTTTGCTTTGTAGATTCAATTAATTTTTCATTCAAAGCAATTATTCAACGAGCCAAGTGAATTTTAATTTTAACTAATTCTTTGAAAAATATGAGTAGATGGGCACTTGGCCACAATTCCCAAAAAATTTTATTCCATGCCGTGATTGTAAAAACGTATTCACACCAAAATTAAGAAGAAAAAAAAAAGATAAAGGGCAAATAAATAATAAAAAAAAAAAAAAAGATTAAAAAATTTAAGATAAAAAAGGATTAGTATCTATTTACCGATATGCAGAGAACAAAGATCCGAGTTGTTGATTTAATTCTTTAACATCAGGGAGTTTCGCAAGCACTTGGTTGGAAGAAAGTGCAAAAATTGGAATACTTCGTAAGCTCTGTATTTGTTCATAGTCTAAACCAAATCCATGCGATTTTTTTTTTTTTTTTTTTTTCTTTTGTTTCTTCTGGCTTTGGGGATTTTGTTTCTTTGGTTTGGTTTGTTTTTTTTGCTTATTGGAGTTCTTTCTTTTGTATTGTTTGTGTAAAGTATCTGAATTTTCAGAGTTTGTTCGGTTCTCTGTTCCCTTTGTTCTTGAATGTTTTCGAATGATCTTGTTTTGTGGTTGGACAGTTTCATGTTTCTCTTTCCTTGCTTTGAATTCGGGGTTTTTTTTTTTTGATAGCTTGGGTGGTCTCTTTGTTTGTTGTTTCTTATTCAATTCACTCTCCTTTGAAGCCCCAGAAATTGGTAAGTCATTTTTCTTTATTTTGATACTTCGAAGGTCAGTTGGTGGAACAGATCCAATTTCTTCAAATTCATCACTATCACCAAAATCAGAAAAAGAAAAATCTGTAGATGATTCTGAAGATCCTGAATCACTCCACTCAAGATTTGATAAGTTTTTTGAATAGTTTCTTTTCATCATTCTCAATAAAAATAACTAAATCAAAAAAGGATTAAATTGAAAAAAAATGATCCAAAATAATTACAAGCACTACAAGAATAGCACAAAAATTGTAGTCACTTTTTTTCCTTAGCAACACTTTGTTTTTTTGAAATTGTTCCAAATTTTGAAGGTAATCACAAGATCACAATGCAACAACTTTCAATTTATAAGTTTTTACAAGTCAAACTTTTAAAAACATGTAATTTATTTTTTTTTTTTTTTATTTTTGAAGAGAGAAAATTGCTTTTCTCCTGTGTGCCCTAATTTCTAAACTTTTTTTTAGAAATTTTGTTAAAGAATCACAAATTTTATTATCACTTACTAATGATAATATATATGATGAATTCTTTTTATTAATAATATCTCTGATATTATTAATTTTTTTATTTTTTCAAAAAATTCAGATGTCCAGATTTTTCGATTTATTTTATAGGCCGGACAGTCCCATAAAAAATGATCGAAATCTTCAATGATATCAATATTTAACTTTTCTTTACATAAATCACAATTTTTATTTTTATTTTTACTTGTTACATAAGAGTACCTATTTAAACAATTAGTAAAATTTCGAAATTTTAGAATTGTTTTTGAAGCTTTCCAGTTTAAATATTTTTGTTGTTTGAAATTGCAATTTTGTTGTTTTATAATTTTTAGATATTGTTGAACTTTCCAACTAGGTGAATTTTCCAATTCGGTTAATCGAAAAACTTTTAATTCTAAATCTAATAATTTTAATCCCTTAGTGTGCCAATTAATATTTTCATTTTCCAATTTTCGAAAATTTAGTATTGTTTTTAATTTTTTTAAATTTAAGAAATCTAATTTTTCTATCAATTTATATTTTCTTCGGTATATTTTTAATCTAGCGAGATCAATTTTTGCTTCAGTTTTATAAATTAATCGAGGTGAATGGATATTAATTTGTAAGAAATTTGTGACTGTTTTATTGATAAATCTATCAATTCTTTCAAAATCATTTTGTTTCAAGTCAAATATTTCAAGACCATAATAAAGTTGACTTAAAATGAGAGCTTTGAAAGAAGTTATTTTGACTCCATTGTTGAGTTTATTTTGTTGAAACAATCGATTAAGTGTTTCCAAGGACTTTTCCACTTTTTTGAAATTATATTCAAGATGCGTGTTTTTTTCTAACCAAATCCCAAGATAAAAAATATCTTTTAATTCTTTTTTATATTTGGTTTTTTTATTATGTGGGTTCATCCCGAATCTTTTTATTATTTCAAAAATACTTTCTAAATTAATTTTTAGAGAGATTAATGGCCCTTTCATAATAAGAATAAGATCATCTGCATACATTTGAACATGAACAGCTAAAGTTTTTAACTTTTCTAGTAGGAAATGAGATATAAATGCGAAGAGAATTGGTGATAAGGGATCTCCTTGATAAACTCTAATTCCTTCTTTTTTTGTAATATCTCAAGAGCCAATTTTTAATTGTTTCATTTTTGATAAATTTTTTAATAGATTGATATATTAACGAGTGTTGTATAGAGTCAAAACATTTTTGTATGTCTATAGTAACTACAAAGTATTCTGTATTTTTATTTTTATTTTTTATTTTTTTTAAATTTTCTTAATAAATTTAAAACAGCAATTCTTGTTCCAAAATATTTTTTAAATCCAAATTGTTTTTTTTTGAAATCAAGTCCCATGAGTCTTGAATTCCAATGTATATTAATTTTAAAAAAATCTTGGAAGAGATTGATTTATAGAGATAGGTCGATAATTTAATGGTTCGCCTTCATCCCCCGATTTATGAATAAATAATAAATTTCTTTTTTTAATAAAATTTATACTTTTTTCAGTTTCGTCTGTAATCCAATTTAAAAAAAATATTTTGAACTGTTTTAATAAAATAATTATAATTTAATAAATATTGAATTGGTTGGTTTTTTAGAAACTTATAATGATTTATTTTGTCAAATTCTTTAACTGATTTATTTTTTTGAAATTTGATTATTTCTTTTAATTTTATCTTGATCAAAAATTTCCTTTATGTCAATTGGATTTAATGAATTTTTATTAATTTTAAATTTTTTAATATAATTAATTATATTTGTATTAGGTTTTTGACTAATTGATTTTACAAAATCGTTATACACTGTGAATATGGTTTCATTATTTAAAAACATTTTTGTAGAAGTTTCTCTTATTTTATTTAATGTTTTCCAAAAGTTTTTATTTTTATTATATTCTTCATTTATTTGATTAAGTAATTTTAAGTAATTTAATTCATTAATTTTTTTGATTTTATGTAAAGTTTCATTTTTATCAAACAATTTATAAAGTAAATTATTAATTTTTAATTTATCTTGTTTGATATCAAATACTATTCTTTCTTTCTGTTTATATTTTTTTTTAAATAAAATAAAATTTTCTTCATTTAAATTAAAATTCTGCCGAGAAAAGAATTGGAGAAAGTCTTCTTGAAAGGTTGGAATATCTTTAATTTTATAGATATCATTGATTTCCCAATTTGAGTTTATTTCAAATTTATTCATAATTGTATTATGATCACTAATAAAATTTTTGATAGTCTTTGATTTATTGAGTTTTAAATTATTAAAATTTGTTAAAAAATAATCCAAATTGTTTGGTTTTCTACTTGGTTTATTATTAAGAAATATTTTAAAATTAAATTTTTCAAATAATTTTATTTTATTTTCATTTAAATTAAAATCACCACCAATAATTGTTTTATTGTTTTGGTATTTTCTTAAGATATTTATTATTTTTTTATTAATTTCAATATTTCGGTCATTTCTCCGATATATATTAATAATGATTAAATCAGTAAATTGTATTCCCATTACATCTAAATCAGCAATTAATATTTCACGAAAAAATTCTAGAAATATCTTTTTTTATTATTATTAATAAACCACCCTTATTTCCATTATTTCCATAAGATTTTTTATTCACAGAGAAATAGTTTGTGAAAGTTGGTTTTTTTGTTATTTTGGATTCTTGTATTAAACAAATATCGATATTACATTTTAATAAAAAAGATTCTAATTTAAAAATTTTATTTGAATTATTCAAGCCACAAATATTTAAAGAGGCTATATTAATATTTATTTTTTGATTTTTATTTTTCATTTTTTTAGAACCTTTTATTAATAATCTTTCTTTGTTCTTCAAAAAAATGTTTTATATATAGATCATTTGGAATATTTTTTTGTTTATTTATTAATATTCTTTTAAAAGTTTTTATTTTTTCGAGATTTTCCCAAATTACAAGTTTATTATTTCCTTTCCTTAAAAATCTAATAACACAATAATTATTTAAGAAATTAAATATTTCTAATGTTGAAATATTTTTTTGAATAAAAATCAATTTGTTTTTGTTTGGTACATTTTGTAACTTTTTAAACTTTTACAATATGTAAAGTTTGAAAAATAAATTATTTTATTTTTATCATTATTGTAATCAATATTATTATTAATTTGGTTTGATAAATAAATTAGTGTTTTTAATAAATTGGAAATTTCTACTTTTCCGTTATTTGAATTGGAGTAATTATAATTATCAAATATTGAAATATAAGAATAATTAAAAGATTTTTTAATCCAATATTCAATTTGGAAGTTGTTGATTTTTGTTAGTTTCAATTTTTGAATTCAATAAGAATTATTAATTTTAATAAATTTTTTATTAATAATTTTTTATTTGTTGTGTTGAATTCTTTTATATTTAATAAGATAATAAATTCATTAATAATTTTTAATTGAATTTTTTCAAGTGGTTGTCGTTTTTTTGGGGTTTTGATGATAAAACGAGAAAAAAAATTTTTCTGAATGAATCTTATTAAAAAAATGAATATTGAAAAATTTATTTTATTTGTTGGATTTAGTTTGAATTTATTTTTTATAATTATTGGATAATTGAAAGGATTATCAATTTTTGTAAAAGTCCATTTTAAATCATTCTTTTTAATTTTTGATTTATATGAAGTTTTTATATATAAAATAAAATAAATTAAGGTTTTAAAAATATTTATTGTTTTAATTTCTTTTTTAAAACCTGATAGTCACTTTTTCTTTTGGTTTCTATGTTTGATACAGTAACCTGAAGTATCAAATGTGTGGTTTTTACAATCTTTATTGTTTAGAGTTATTCCTTTAAATTTAACACTGGTTATTAATTTATCTGAAATACTCTTTTTGCCTTTGCCTTTGTTTTTTGTTTTTTAAGTTGAGTTGAATATTTTTCATATATATTTCTTTATTTTTTGGAGTTTGGTTAAAATAATATAATAAATCTTTTTGAATATTTGGTTTTTTATCAACTTTTTTGTTTGAGTTATTTGAGTTATTTGAGGTTGGTTGATTATTATTTTGATTAATAGAAATAGAGTTGTTAATTCCATCAATCTTATCAATTTCTTGATTTTTTTTATTATTTTTCTTTTTTAATTCTTTTTCGAATTTTTCTTTAAATTCTTTATCTCGAATTAAAAATTGATTATAAACTAGTTCCTCTTCTTTTTCTTTTTGAGGATTGAGTTGTTTTTGAATCATTTATATTTGGGTTTAGATTTTCTAATAAAGATAGTTCAGATTCATTTTCTGAATCTTTTATAATTTGAATTTCATTAGATTTATCTTTTATTTCATTCTCAGAATGAATATAACCTTTATCAGATTTATTCTGAATTTTTTTGGATGATATATTATTATATAAGTTATTATTTTTATTTTTTAATAACTTTATGATTATTTTTAGATAAATTTGTGATAATTTCTTTTCAAATCTAGAATTTTTTTTTTCAAGAGAATTAATTCTATTTTCATATTGATTATTATTATGATTTGAATTATTATTTGAATTCAATTTTGGAGTTTTTGAATTTTTTGGTTATTTGTTTTTTGGAATTAGAGAGTAATTTTTTGTAGGCCTTTTTTAATGGTAATTGGTCTCTCATTAATCAGTAAACCATTTAAGTGAAGTGCCTTATCTCTAATTACACAAGAAGGAAAGGTAACAAACGCAAAAATACTTTTTTGTTTTTTTTCTTTTTAATTATAACTGCATTTTTTTGGGTTGAAGTTTTGAAAAAAAGAAATCAAATTATCTGTGGTGTAGTTGTGGGGATAATTGAAAATAATTATTTGTGTTTGTGATAATTTCCTTTTTGAATTGTTTTTATTATTTTTTTTATTATTTTTTTTTTGTTTTTTTTTATTTCTTTGTTGTTGGGATCCATTTGCTTTTTTATTTTTTTTTTTTATTGTTGCAAAAAAGTTGGTGTTTCGGCTTAATAGGGGCTTTGCTAGACTTTTCTTTCACTAGATCCGCGGTCTCAGTAATTTTCGCGTGATCAAAAATTTTATTTGTGATTTTAACACCACTGACAAATTTTTTTTTTTTTTTTTGATCGTTCATGATCCAAAAAATTTTTTGTCTTTAGTATTGGCGTCTCGTTGCAAATGGGTTTTTGTATTTTTCACATTTTGTGAATTGTTTTTTGTAAAGCTTTTTTACTTGGTTTGTAGTCTTGAACATTAAGTTTTCTGTTGAAAATTTTTGTTGATTTTATTTTTTTTCTACTCTTAGTGCTTCTTCTTTCTTTTTTAAATTTTAGAATTGCAATATTATTATCATTATCTTTTTGATTCATAATGAATTGTATTGATGGAAGTACTTCGACTTCTTGTTTAATGATAGTTAGCAATTCATCATAAGAAAAGATTTGTGGAATCTTAGATAGAAACATAGTGTTTGTCTTCATTTGGGAAGAGTAAAGTTGAAAGAGTAAAAAGTAAAAAAATAATAAAACATGTAATTTAAACAACTTTCCAATTTTTGGTTTTTATAAAAAGAGTTTCAGGTTATTGAAAGTTTACAAATATTTTTTTTTTAGATAACTTTCAAAAATTTCATTAAATTCAAAATGTTATCTTTTGTTAATTATTATTTCTAACCCTTTTTTCGGCTTACAAAAGTTTGTATCAAGTATTGGAAAATTGAAACAATATGAAAGAATATCAGAGACTGAAATCTTGCAGACTGTCAGCCTGAAAGTTCGAAAAAGTCTTGAAAGTATTTGTATGGATTGTGCTATTCTTGTCGTGAGCTTAAAAATTATTGTTCATTTTTTTTAATTAGACAACATTTGACAATTCTGGAATTATTGGGTAGGTTGATTGAAATTAAAAGATCAACATCGAGTAACTTGTAATTTAAAACTTTTGACAATTCAAACTTTGAAAATCTTGTAGATTTAAAAACACTTTTTGACTCTTAATTTTTGATAAAAACAGTTTCTGGTGGTTTTTCAAAATTAATAATTTTTTTTAAGGTGAAAGCTTTGATAACTTTTTAAACAATTTCCAAAAGTTTTCTTCAAAAAGATATCTTAAGTCAATTGTTTTTTATTGTGTTTTGTGCTTTTAAAATAATTTCTTCAAGTATTTGAAATTTGAAAAATCTTGAAAGAATATCAAGAGACTGAAATCTTGTAGATTGTCAAGATTAAAATTTCAAAAAGTCTTGAAATTATTTACATAGATAACTCTATTGATGTAATGTGTAAATTTCTCTTTTTGACATGAATAGCCACTTTTCAAGTCAAAACCCTCTGTAAGATTCAAAGAAAGTACGCTGGTTATTTCAATGTTTATTACCTTTTTTTCAATTACTGTAGTAAAAATATCAGGTTTAGTAAAGTTTAATCCATGTTACAAAATAAAAAAATGGTTTCTTTTTTTCAAGAAGACCTCAACAGTAGAGGGTTTGACGATATCTTTATTAACTCATGATAAAATTTCAAAAATCAGGATCTTTTTTATCGAATCATGATAAAGATTCAAAAATCGCGATAATTTTTATCAAATAGTGAAATTATAGATCCCCTCAATAATAAATAAACTCTGTTTCAGTCAAAGGGGTATCCAAAAAAAAACATATTTTTCAAATCTCAATTATTTTATATAATTGATCTTTGAAGAACAAATAAGAAATAAACAGAATTATAAACATTTGGGAATTGTTGATACATGTATGAAAGAAAACTAATTAATCAATAAATTTTCTTAAAAATTTGAAAAACTCAAATTCTTTTTATTATTTTGAAGGGAGGAAACTAGTTTCCTCACACAGCCCTGATAAAAACTCAAATTCTTATGGCCCTATTGAGAAAAACAACAATGTTCGTTTTGAACTTCAACTGGTATTTTAATAATAAATATGAAACATTTTTCACTTCATTTTCCATACTTTTCTTTTATAAATCAAGTCCCCAAACCAATTTTTTTGGTATTTATGGTCTCTATTTGAAAAAGGAAATGAAAATGAAGTGAAAATTTTTCACATTTATTATACAAATATCAAGATCAAAGATTGAATAAAATTGCAATAGAAATCAATATCATTTCTCAACAATCCTTAAATAGTTTCAATGACCTTAGAATAACACGTTTTTACCAAGTGACTATTGATCTTACAATAAAAAAAATTTTTTTGGAACTGAATGAGGTTTTAAAAAAAAAATCGAAAAAAAAAAAACAAAAATGTGTCAAAATGTGAAAAAATGATTTATATTTTGAATATTTCCAAAATAAAATTTTTCTTCTAATATCTAAACAAACCCTTTTAACACATGTATTATACCCATTACAACTGGGCCCCTTTGACTGAAAAATAGTTTAATATTTTGATAATATTTCAAATCCTGATATTCCATAAAATCACGGTAATTGTCTAAAATATCAAAATAAATATCAAAACATCATTTATTAAAAATTAAATCGAGATACAACATCAAAATATCGCGATTATAAAGTAATTCAGATATAATAGTAGATGGATTTTTGTGCGAATTCAAAAAGGGTATTAAAATAGAATTTGTTTTTTATATAAAAAAAAAAATCCTTAAAAAAAGTTAATCCTTGAAAAAATGACAAAAAAGAGACATTATTCTATCAAAGAACAGATAAAGAGTTCCATTCTAATTTTTTTTCAATTTGATTGCCAATCTTATTGATCCATTAGATCAACAACAATGGGAATAAAAAAAATTAAATAAATAGTTTCTCAGTCAATTATGGTGTTATAAATTGCTATGAAAAAAAAAAAAGCATCCAAAACAACCAAACCTTTATTTGTTCTTTAAAGAATGTATTCTTTAGACTAAATCATTTTTTAATATTCCATAAAAGCTGAAAGGATTTGGATAAATTTTCAAAAGATTTCTGTACAACCTAGCCATATTATCACCAATTTTTAAGATTTTTTATACCTTTTGTTTCTTTATGTTCTTCTTCTTCTTCTTCTTCATATATTTGTATTGTAGAGAGAACAAAACTCGAGTTTAAAGGTTTTATTTTGACCGATCACTAATAAGAAAGAAAATTACTCTTTTTTCTTTTTTAATTATTTCACTTGTGAAGGTAATAACTCCCTTTTTAGAAAACAAACATCTATTTTATATTCAAGTACATTGTTTAAATGGATGAATAATTGTTTGATGATGAAATTCATAGTGGCTTTTACTATTAAAAAAAAATAATAATGAAGAAGAGCAATACTTTGAAAAATTTAATTTCGTTTTTGGTTGGTTTTTAGAAAAAATAAATGTTAAAAAATTGAAAATATTTAGATTTCAATCTGTTTTATTTGATTCTTTGTACAAATAAAGTTGAACAATGGATGGTAATTTGATTTCAAAGTTTTAATATCTCTTGGCACTCACAAATCAAAAATCTAAAAATTACTATTTATTCAAATACACAAGCAGAAACATTATGTTTGTATTTTTGGTTGTTTTTTTATTTTTTTTTCTATAAAAATCTCTATGTTCAAGGTTCTATCCATAAACTGGAAATATAAAAATAAGTGAAATATTACAGTCAGTTTCACTTTTAATTAACAAACTTTCAACGAAATTTAAGGCACAATAAAAATATCAAATTAAGGCACAAAATTCAGATTCTAGTAAAATAAATTGTAAAAAAAAATAATTCCAAATTTTGTGCCTTAATTTGAGAGTTTTGTGTTCCTTAAATTTCGTTGAAAGTTTGTGCCTTAAAAGTGGAACTGACTGTAATATCAATTGTATCATCCATAATTGAATATAATTCAAATTATGTTTGATCAATATATCACGAAAAAATGAAAAAAACTATTAACCATTTTTTTGATTAAAAGTCTATACATTCAAATTCAATAAAAAATAGAAAAATATGATAAGGATACAAAATATTTTTTAAGCAGATAAAAACACTAAATAAGTTTCTTCATTCTCTGGAAATTTTGTCTAGATTAACTACATTTGAAAAAATCAATAATCCAAAAAAATTCAAAATCTTCACCCATCATTTTCACCAGAAGATTGTAAATAATGAATTCGTCTAATTCTCGTAAAATATTTCATCAAAAACACATCTCATAATCTAATAGCATTTTTTCTTATAAGGGCAAAATTTTATCTTTTTTAAAAGTTTTTTTTTTTTCACAGTCAATTTTTTTTTTAAAATAGAAATGACAATTTAAAAAAACAAATGAAAGATCTCAATTTATGTTTTTTTGTTGTTTTTTCTGAACATGAGTTTAAGAAACCAAACTGAAGAGATACATCTCAGCTTCATGAAGACTTGTTGAATTAAAAAAAAAATGTTTTCAACAAATTCAATTTCCTCTATTATACAAAGGTATATATGTACAAATTCATAAATATTGGTTAAATACTAAATGATTTTTTATCATATTTAAACTAATTTTTTGTGAATTTTACATAGTAAGACTCACACAATTTTAATTTTTTTGTATTTTAATTTTATCAGAAATATTCCATAAACTTTGAAATAACAAAAATAAATTTTTAAAATTATATAAATTTTGAAAAATTGCATTTTTCGTTCAAATTGATTGTTTAATGTTGTCTAAAAATTGTTTTTTTTTGCTTGTAACACAACTATTTGCATTAAAAAACTCATCAAATGATATTTTTTACGAGAATATACTTGATTCAAAATTGGTACTTTCTCATGAAAATGGCCAATATATTAAGGATAAAAAAGATTATATAAACAATATAATCAAGTTATAAGCTTTCCATTATATTGTAAATTTTTTTTTTGAGATTAATCCTCTTTGGGAAACAAATTTTATCTATCAAAAAAAAAAAAAAAAGTCATTTTAGCCCCTGAAAAAAATCATATAAAAAGAGAAGAAACTTTCAAAGTTTTTTTATGAAAGTAATGTCTTACTTACAAACAAATTGGGTTTTTATAAAGAATCAGTAAATGTTTAATAACAATTTTTTATTTTTAATAGTTTTCTGGTGCTTAAGTTGAATAAAGATATTTTAAAATAAAATTGCAACTTTTTTTTTTAGAAATATTGTTCATTAATATCATTATTCTTTAATTATTATAAGAATTGGGATTTTAGCAAAATGGAAATATAATTTTATAGTATTACTTTAAGATCATGAAAAAAATTTTTTTGAAAATAAAAAATTTTTTTAAAAATAAAACATTTAATAATTTTTCACTTTTTTATAACTTTTATTATAATAGACACAATTGATTAATAAGAGATCTTTTATTTTAAAAATAATTTTTAAAGATATTTTATAATTTGAGTTGAAAAATTTAATTATCCAAGTTTTAATAATATTTTTTTTCAATTTTAAAGTAGAAAATTTCAGAAATTTTATTATCACATCCAAGATGTCATTTTATTATAATTAAAAAGTTGTATAAATCTGATGAATATCTTTCAATAGGGAATCAATTATTTGAACTATTAAAGTATTGTTTGTTCTTTTTATTTCGAAAAAAATTTGTTTATGATTTTTCTGTTAGGTTTTCCAGAATTCAAAAGAATAGAGAATAATCAAAGATTTTACTCAATTCTTTTGAATTCAGGAAAATCTAAGATTGGTCCGTTTGGTTTTTTTTTAAGAATCTATCAAATATTCCCGAAAATACCCGAAAATCAAAAATACCCGAAAATTTTTTAACAACGAAAAAACACTTTTTGAACAACTTCTAAGATTCCCTGATGCCAATATACACTGTTTAAAGGTAAATTTGGAATTTTATTTTTGAAAAATTTTTTTTTACTGAAAATATCTATATTCTAAAAAAATTAAATTTTAGGGAATGATATTCAACCCATTTTGTGTGAAAAGAATAAGTATCTTGGATGGCTGTAACATTTCTGATCATTTCGAAATGGTATTAACTAAATGAGAGAAAATGTACTTGTTAAGAAAACTTCTAATTGTGTATCATTGCCCATAATTTTGTAATATTAAATGTTTTCCTATAATAACTGAGTAATATCTAATCGTAAAACACATACCCATATCCTACATAAGGTTACCTAAGCCAAACTTTATTTAACTTCCCATTCTATAAAAGGAACTATTTTACCAAAACATACAAACACAACACATACCAAAGGTACCCTGACATACCCAGACACAACCCAAGCATACAATGACGTACACATAGCTCAAACATAACTTGGAATGAACATATACTAATAAGTACCAACAATTACTCAAATATACTCAAAAGGTACCAAAACCTCTTTAGAGTAGTTTAAAGTAGTAAATTCAGAAAAAAAATATTTTGTCTGAAAGTAAAATTGTTATTTTACCGTTAAACTGAGTATATTGGCACTAGGGAATCTTAGAAGTTGTTCATAACGTGTTTTTATGTAGTTAAAAAATTTTTGGTTATTTTCGGGAATATTTCAAATCCCTTTTTTTAACTTTTGGAAATAAATCGAAAATTTTTGAAATTTTCTTTTTTATTCTCAATAAAGAAAAAAAACCTATGCACTTCATGTTATGTTTCCCACAACTCAAAAGAATATCAGTAAAATCCATGATTTTTCTCTATTCTTTTGAATTCTGGAAAACGGCAGTTAAGTTTTTTTGATTTTTGAAATTTTACTCTAAAATTCAATAAATTTTATGTTTATTTCTTAAATTAAATAAAACTCAGATAGGTTTTCTAGAGTATTCTGTTAATTTGTAAAATCCAATATATTTTACAAATAAAACAGAAAACCTCAAAAAAAACCCATCTAAAATCCATAGATTTAAAAATCAAACATAAAACCTCAATAGAGCCACCATTTCGTTTTTTTTAATTTAAGAAATAAAAAGAAAATTATCATTAATTTTTCTTTTAATTTCTTGAAATAAAAAAAAACCTAGACACTCTACGGCACTCTAAGACACTTGAAGGACACTCTTTTTAGGTTTTTTACAATTTTAAAAGAATCAAGTAAAAAATTTCCATAACCATTGTGAAAAAAATTTGGGTCATTAAAAAACAATTGGGTCAGTCAAAAATTTGTTTTCGTTTTTTAAATAATAAATATTAGCAAAATGGTTTTTGATCAAAGTAAAATTTTATGAACAAATCTTACATTTAATAAAAACCAAAGTTATTATCAATAATAATTTTCAAATTAAATATTAAATTGTTGCATTTTAACCTTTTGGAATTACTGTGGAACTCTAAAAAACAAACATTGAATTTTTAATTGTAAAATTTACTAAAAATGTTGATTTTTTTTATTAGAAAACATTACAAGATCAAATTAATCATTGTTTGGGAAGACCAAAAATTAATAACCGTTTTAAATTAAGGTTTGTCTATGGGGATTTTTAGAATTTAAATGGTTTCTGAAATCTTGATATTTCGGTATTTTGAAGTTTTGATTGTAAACATTAGTGAAAAACAACCTCTTTCGAAAAAATATCTTTTTTGGAAGAATTTATGATTCAATTTGGTTTAAAAGGATATTTAAGATTAACCGTGATAAATTTGCGTTTATTAACAATGATAAATATCTTATTGAATTAATAGATTTTAATATTTCCTATTAAATAGTTCTCTTATTTTTAGTAAAGTTGACAATTAAAAATAAATTTTTGTATTTTTAGAGTTCCACAGTAATTCCAAAAGGTTAAAATGCAACAATTTAATATTTCATTTGAAAATTATTATTGATAATAACTTTGGTTTTTCTTAAATGTAAGATTTGTTCATAAAATTTTACTTTGATCAAAAACCATTTTGCTAATATTTATTATTTAAAAAACGAAAACAAATTTTTGACTTACCCAATTTTTTTTAATTACCCAAATTTTTTTCATAATGGTAAATTTTTTTTTTATTTCAAAAATTAAAAAGTAACCGATTTTTGAAATTTTCTTTTAATTTCTTAAGGAAGTAAGTACATTTTACAATTTTTATTTATTTCATTTTTTTGAATTCTTAAAAACCTAAACACTCTACTGACAATTTCTGTTAGGTTTTCCAGAATTTAAAAAAATGAAGAAAAATCTCTGATTTTACTATATTCTTTTAAATTCTGGGAAATCCCTAGGCACTCGATGGCACTTTCGTTAAGTTCTTCTGAGGTTCAAAAGAATAGAGTAAAATCAAAGATTTTCCTCCACTCTTTTGGTTTATGAGTAAGCTATACACTCTACGGACATTTCAATATTTATCATCAGTTATTTTTTTTTTTTCATATTTGAGTTTTTCCAGATGATAAGAGTGTTTTCAAAACTATTTGTTATTATCTATTCAAAAAAATATCCGAAAGTTGAGTTTAAAGAAAATTAATTGTCATATCCATTTAAAAATTTTTACCCTAGAACAGACTTTTTTTCTCTACTAGAGACTTTTAAAAATCGTAGTACCACTAAAAACAATAAATACAACAGCTTCAAGACTTTTAAGAACTGGAATGTTGATTATATTGTGAATCAAATCAATTAAAAAGGATGAAATTATAATAGAAGTAGCAGTTTTGTCTAACTTTGAATTTTCAATTTTATTTTTTCATACGAGTGTTGTAATAATAGTAAATATTAATTTTTCTTTAACAATTTATAATTTGAATTGCAATGATATTTTTTTTAGTTCCCTATTTAAAGTGGAAAATTTGTTTAATTGGTAATACTCTGCTGCATCTGATAATTCTTCAACTACTAACTGTGGATCATCATCAGCAGTTAATTCAATTTTATCTGTATATAAAAATTTAATGAATATTTCTAAACTTTCAATGGATTTGCCCGAAAAATCTTTGACTGATTTAGATTCTTCTTTAATATTTTGAAACATTTCTCTAAATAAACCAGATCTAGCGATCAGAATTAATTTATGAACGGGAATTTCTTCAAATTCTTCTTCTTCTTCTTCTTCCTCATTATCGTCTTCATCATCTATAGCAACAAGAAGCTTGAAATCTTTAGAGTCTTCATCAGAATAGATTTTTTTGAAGACTTCATTGATTTTTATTGTTTTCAAATCTTCAAATTTGAGTTCTTGGGATATTCGGATCAAATTTGTGTTTGAAGAGTAATTATTTGTATAAACCCACTCTAAAAAGAGATTTGATTGCTCTTCTGAATACACTTCTTCTAAATGCTTTTTAACTTCATGTATTGTTTTCCCCGTTCTCCATTTAATTAGTTCTTTATGACAAGGTTTTCCATGAATTTTGCAATCAGAAAATAATCCAGTTTTTCTTAAGTTCTGCAAATCTGATATTAAAGAATTTTTTGGTACTGTATAAATGTAACTACAATATAAACCGCAATGTAAAACAACATTTTCTTTTGATTCCAAATCTGGGATTGTTACTTCAAGTGGTTTTTTGAAGGCGCTTCCTGAGTGTCCTTGATCCCCAGTAGAGTTCTATTATTTAATTTTATGAAAAGTATTGATTTAGTAATTTGAAATTAGATTAGAAATTACAAATAAAAATAAAAAAAAAAAAAAAAAAAAAAAAAAAAAATTCAAAAATGGAAAATATTTGGTTTAGAAATATAATTTAATTTTTTTATAAATTTAGACTTGAATAGCATTTTTGATTTGTTATATTCATTAAAATTTGATGTTATTGATTGGAATCATCGAAATAAAATAATTTTCACTTTTTTTTTTTTTTTTTTTAATTGTTTATTCCACGATTGAATCATGCCCTATTGCCCTTGTATGGAAGCAGTTATTTAAGAACTTCGTCGTAGGTTTGAATATGTATTTGTAATTAATGTTAGCTAGTAGAGCATAAGTGTTTTTCTCTTTTGTTTTTTGGTCTATTATTTTTACTTTTTTCTTTTTCATTTTTTCATTGTTTTCTTATTTTCTGTTTTCGGGAATTTGAGGTATTCTAGCCCGACTCAGTCTTTTAATCACTCTAATCTCGCTTCATTATAGGTCGGACATTCCCATAAATAATTTTCACTTTTTTCCCAAATCCAAAAGCAATCAAAAACCCTAATTGCCACACAAAGTAAAACTCATCAATTCTGAAACTTTAAGGAATTATTGTATACCACAGAAAAGTCTAAAATTAAAGTATGTCGCTATTTTTGGGAAAATCATATGAGTGCACCATGTTTCAAATTTTCTCAAAAAATTCGAGAAGGAAAATAGTACTATTTATTGATCTCATCAATTAAAAATGTTCATTGTATTGGTAAAAAAAAAAAAAAAATTTATGGGACTAGCCATCCTCTGAAAAAAATCGAAAATTTTGGTTTAAAGAATTAATACAAATAAATAATTAGAATAAAACAGCTGAAGAA
Organism: Anaeramoeba flamelloides; assembly: GCA_027625915.1. Lineage (NCBI taxonomy): Eukaryota > Anaeramoebidae > Anaeramoeba > Anaeramoeba flamelloides. The sequence goes on from JANTQA010000036.1 coordinate 12,904,532, forward strand.
CAATATCTTATATATTATTTAGAAATTTCAAAATAAAGATTCATTATGAATCTTATCATTGGTTAATGAGAAAGAAAATTATGATTTTTTATTGAAAAATTCTAAAGAAAAAACTAGAAGAAGTTCCGTAGAGTGCTGTAAGAGTGCCTAGGTTTTCCAGAATTCAAAAGAATAGATAAAAATCAAAGATTTTACTCGATTCTTTTAAATTCAAGAAAACCTAAAGGCCGTTTTTTTTTTAATTTCAGAAATAAAAAGAAAATTTTTGAATTTTTCTTTTTATTTCTTAAAAAAAAAAAAAAACTAACGAAAGTACGATCAAGTGCAGTAGAACGTCTAGGTTTTTTTTTAATTTTTGAAATAAACTTGAAATTTCAAAAATTTTCTTTATATTTCTCAAATTAAAAAAAAACAATGGCAAACAAGTGGGAATTAAAAACTCGTCTCCTGAACATTAAAAATATAAAATAAAAAAAAGTCACTCTTTTAATTTTCTTTTTTAATTAAGTCAAGATTATCTGTTGTATAGAATACAACAACAATCACAACTTTATATTTAATTGTACAATATTTGAATCAAGATTAATTACAAAAGCAATTTTTAAAAACAAATGCTTCAAAAATTGAACCATTTTTATGTTTTGATTCCCTCAATACTGCTTTCAAGAATAGTGAAATCAAAATCTCAAAAAAAAAACAATAAATTGCAAATCTCAAATTAGAATTGGAATTTGATTCAAATTAAGAGAACTTACATTTCCACCCCAAGCTAAAATTTTTAACGAATCTGTCAAGGCTAACGATTGGTCTTGTCCTGAGGAAAGGTGTGTAATAAATTCATTTTCTAATCCTGTAACGTGTGTAAATACTTCTGTTTTCTTGTGAAGTCCATTATTATACAACTTTCCTGTCCCATATAATTTACCATCTTTCGTGATTAATGTGGATGAATAAAAGCCCATACAAATTTGATTAATAGGTGCCGATGGAAGAACAGTTAATTTTGTAGTTATTTTTAGATTTACACTACTCCCTACCCCCAATTGGCCAAAATCATTTTCACCAAAAGCCATCACATCACCATTCTCACGAATAAAAAAATGACCACGTGCTTCATTTCCTGAATAAAATTCTTCGACATTTGATGAGAGTAATTCGGGACTATTAATATCCTTGTCAACTAATGTTTCACTTAAACGTTTACCCATCCTTTGAAATTACAGAAGGGTAAATTTTATTAGTTTTCATAAAGAAGAAGTAATAAACACCAAAGATTGATTTTTTTTTTTTTGTTTAATGGTTTTGACATTTGAGTAAAAAAAAATGAAACAACAAAAAAGGTTCAAAATGATTTTTAATTGATAACCTTTTGAAAATAAAAATTTCGTTCAATTAAGGCGGTAAGTACATTTTACCAATTTTGTGTATCACCATTTATGCGAAACTAAGCTATTCAAAGAATTTCAATAACCAAATACATTGATATTTTAATAAATAAGAGAAGTTGGGTATATCCATGGTATAATATATTTACATACAAACTAAAAAATGGAAATCAAAAAAATCGAAAATTTGAGCTTGATAAAATAATAAATAAATGTCATTTATTTATGGATCTTATTTGTAAACATTTGATACAATTACTTCTTCTTTATTTGGTTTTATTTTTCATTTCTAAATGGAAAAAATTTTTATTTGGCAAATTTTTGATTAACAAATTAGGCCAAATTTCAAAATTAGGGGCAAACTTTTTTTTTTTATTTTAATCTTTTTTCATTTATCTTTCAAAAAATAAAATGATTACACTATATTTTTATTTATTAATCTATATTGGTTATTATCTCTAAACACTTTCTTAAAATACATTTTAATTCAAAAAAAAAAAAAAAAACATTAAATAAATTTTTTTCTGATGAAAAATCTGCCATTTTTTTTGAAATTTAGCTTACTTCCTATTTCTGAAGAAATTCCCAAAATTATATTTAAAAATCCATATTTTTCTTTGATTCATCTAATTCTTGTTTTTGGTTCAGAAAATCGGATATTTCTTGAATTCCCCTTCAGAAATAAAAATTTATTGGATGATGTGTTTGATTTGATTTTATTTATTTTCCATTAAAATGAGAACGAAAAATAATTTTGAATCCATGATTGAAATTTTTTCTCGATTTTTCTTTTTATTTGGGTTTAATCTTTTTAACATTTTTTTTTGATTTCGGGAATTCTATTCCTTTATTTTATAATTTGAAACAGTATCCTTTGTTTTGGCTTTGTTTGATGAAAATATTTGAAAAAAAAATTTTGAAAACAACTTTATAAAAAAGAGTTTAAGTAAAAATAATAATAAATAGTAATGGTGCGAGAAATTCATGGGTATAAATTGTTTGGATTCATACAAATTAAGGGGGTAAGTACATTTTTCATTTTTTGAGTGTCACCATTTATGTGAAACTGAATTATTCAAATCATTTCTTTTGCCAAATACATTGATATTTTCATAAATACTAGAGTGGAATATATCCTAGTATAAGATATTTTCATACCAACAAAAAAACGCAAATCAAAAAAATGAAAAAAGTGATCAAGAAAAAATAAATAAAAATCATTTATTTCCTAATCTTATCTGTAAAATTTGATACAATTACTTATTCTTTATTTGGTTTTATTTTTAATTCTTTATGAAAAAAATTTTATTTGGAAAATTTTTGATAAACAAATTACTGTTTATTTTGAAAGAATTTCCAAAATGAAGTTAAAAATCCTATTTTTCATTTATGTCATCTAATTCTGGTTTGGGTTCAGAAAATCAGAGATTTTTTTAATTCTTCTTGAGAATGAGGTGGTTTATTGGATAAATTCGTTTGATTTTATAATTATTTATTTTGCATTAAAATGAGAACTCAAAAAAATTCTGAATCTGATTGAAATTTGTTCTGATATATTCTCAATTATTTTGATTTGAATCTTTTGTAACTGTTTTTTGATTCCAAGAATTCAACTCCTTTATTTTAATTTTTGAAATAGTATTCCTCGTTTTGGCTTTGTTTGAGAAAAATATTTTAAAAAAGAATTTTGAAAGCAAATTTTTCACAAAAGGTTTTTTAAAATAATAATAAATAGTAATGGGGCGAGAAATTCAAGGAAAAAAATAGTTTTTATTCATGCAAACTAAGAAGATAAAGAAAACCAATCTTCCAAAATAGGCTTTTATCGATTTTTTTTTTTTTTCATTCTTGATTTCAGCAAATTTATTTGGAATGGTGATCTTTCGTGTTTGGTATTCTAAAAGAAAATATTTGTTTCAAATGCACACCCTTTTGGGTATATTTTGTTGGTTTACTGTTTGGTTAATTTCGATCATTGGAATAAACACATTTCTAGATCCAAAACTTTATTTAATAAAACCAAAAATTTAATCAAAAAAAATGTTCAAAAAATTGAAAAAATTAAGATTCAACTCTGAATTACTTTGATTCCATTCACAAATAAACTAGTGGATGGTGTTTTGGTTTCAAAGTTTCAATATCTGTTGGCACACTCAAAAAATTATTTTTCAGTAATGTTTCCACAATTAAAAATTTTCAAAATGGTAAAATGTACTTACTTCCTTAAGTAGATATTGAAAAAAAATCTTCGACGATAGGCTTTTATCGATTTTTTTTCATTCGTTTTTGATTTCAACAAATTTATCTGGGGAGGTGATCTTTCGTTTTTTGGTCTTCTAAAAGAAAACATTTGTTTCAAGTAAAAGCCTTCTCAGGTCTGGTTTTTTTGGTTTATTATATGATTAATTTCAAGCATCCCGAATAAACACATTTCTAGATCCAAAACATAATTTAATAAAAACCAAATTATTTACTGTAGTCAAAATAAAGCGTGCAAAAAAATTTAATGTGTGTTTCAAAATAAAAAGCGTGTTTTTTTGTTATAGAAGACCTATACATTAACAAATCAAAGAAACTGATAATAAACCCTAAAAAAAATATGGTATAGGTTTCTTAAAGTTCTATTATTTATAAAGAAATTCTAAAAATGAAGGATCAAATTGGAAAATTTATCTCAAAAAATGGAGTAAATTTTTGAAAAAATTCTAATCATCAAAAAAATTCAAAAAAATTCAAAAAATTTCAAAAAAATTGAGAATATTATGGAAAATTTTCAACTATTTGTATGAATAATTTAAATTTTACTGAAAATAACCAGAACTTTACTTTCAAAATTGATTTGAACTTAGGTATACTAATTGTTAGTAGATTGTATGTTGCCTTGATACAAGAAGAAAAAAAAATCACGGAGAATATTTTAAAACACGGATTATAGTATTTGTGCAAGCATTATTTTAATTACTGTAATCAAAAAAAAATGTTCAAAAAATTGAAAAATGAAAGACTCAACTCTGATTTTACTTTGGGTTCGCTTTCTTGAATAGACTAGTGAATGATGTTTTGGGTTGAAAGTTTCAATATCTGATGGTACTCAAAAAATCTTTTTCAGTAAGGATTCACAATTAAAAATTTTCAAAATGGTAAAATGTACTTACTTCCTTAAACAAAAGAAAAAATAAATAATTAAATACAAAATGGAGGGCTAAATACAATAAAAGTTTTTTTAACACTATCTTTTGGTATTAGGGTTTTTTCTTTGGAAGATCTATTATTCAAAATTTATAGAAAAAACTTGACTAATTTTTTGAGATCTCCAAAATCATACCAACAATTTCAATAAGTAAGTCGATTTAAATTGTTTTTGTGGGTTTGATTGAAGATCCTATAATGGGTTATTCTTTAAAATTTAATTGGTTTCTTCTTTTTAATTGATTTTTCTTTTACTTTTTAGGTTTCTGTGATTTCTGTGATTTCTGTGATTCTGTTAAGGTTTTAAATTATAAACTAGTGAACAATTTTTTTTCTTGTTTCACATTTTTTCTCATAGGGTTATTTTTAAATCAAATTATGAAAAATTAAGAGAAAGAGAAAAAAAAAGTTATATTTGAAGTTTTGAGAATAGAGGTTTTAAGTCAAAATAGAAAATGAAGTTGAAAAAAGCCTTAATTTTTCTTTTCATTCGCAAATCTCTGGAAGAGATCTTGAGAAAAGAAAAAGAAAAAAAAATGAGAAAAAAAAATAAAAAAAAATAAAAAAAAATACAAACCCAGAACCATAATAGTCTCCATTTTCACAAAGGAAATAAGAATTCTCATATGAACCAAGAACTTTGATTACTTTTTTGTCCTCAAAAAAAGGTAGTTTGGTGTAGGTTGAGAGATTGCATTTATTCAAACATACTTGGCCGATCTTATTACCACGTATTGCATAAACATTGCCTGACTCTGTTAAAGCAAAAGAGTGATAAGTCCCTGTATTAATTGAAACAACTGTTTCGTTTGGTATTTTGTGTTCTTTAATATTAGAATTGCGAATTTCAAGTATTACGTTGTCATCAGTTAACATGAAATTGATTTGATAACCACATGAGATTTGAATGATTCTATATTTATCCAAAGTATCAATCAAAGTAAATTTGTTAAAAGTTCCTCTTTTACCAAGTAACCCTTGTGGGTTACTACCACACCCATAAACCTTATACATTTGAGAAAAATTTGAAAGAGAAAAACTAAGTACCAAAGATAAAAAAATGAAAAATCCAAGAGGTAATTTTTATCAATTTTATTTGTTTCTTGATAAAAAGTACAAAAAGTGATGTCTTAATATTTTGAGTTTTTTTACTAAATTTGTCATTTTTCCAAAACTATAAAACTTTTCATATGTGCCCGACGGTAGAGGTTTCTTGTCAAAAATACAGATGTTTCTAATCTCAAAAAATTCATTTTAATAATCAAATAAAAATTTTTGGTGTCGAAACAGAAATTCAAAAATCGAAAATAATATTCGGAAATCAAAAAAACACAAAAAACAACCCCAAACATTTTGATTTTATTTGTTTTTTTAAATTGAATTTTTTACTATTATAAACATCAAGTTTTTTGACAAGAAACCTGTTCGGTATGGGAGCATAGGAAAAGTTTTATAGTTTTTTGAAAAATGACAAAATTAGTAAAAAAACTCAAAATATTAAGAAATCAATTTTTGTACTTGTAATTTACCTTTTTTCACTTAATATTTTCAAAATTAAGTTTCCAATAACTTGTTTTTACAGCTTTCTTTGTTTTTTTTTCAAAAAAAAATATTATGTATAGAAATATCTGTGATTTTTTTGTCAACAGTGGTTTTAACTTTACCATATAATGAAAATATAACTTGTTGATAAAAATATATATTACTGTAGAAATAAAAGAAAGAAATTAAAAGAAGTACAATAGCTTATAATCAAGATACAGGGTTCGAGAAATAACATTATAGAAAGGAATTAAAAAATATTGAAAACTTTAAGTACCAAAAATCGACACAAAAAAAGAAAATTGAACTTTTTGATCTTAGAATAAAAACACCTTTTGTTTTTTTTTAAATAATTGAATTTGTGTAAATTATACTCTAAAAGTACTTTGACTGAAATTCCCTTTTAGAAATTTAAATGTAAAATCATAGATTTTAAGATTATTAATTAATGATAAAAATTTCAAACTGTTTTGATTTAGAATTATTTCATAAAGATTTATTTTCTTTTAATTTGTTGACAAAATACAATCTATCTGAGAAGAATAGGAAGGATACAACCATAAAAAATGATTAATATTTTCTATAATTTCCTTCTGTTCAAATTTTAAACATAACAGATAAATTTATTTGAGTTTTTGATTGATTAAATAGCAAAATCTATTTAAAAAGTTGGAAAATATTCTCAATTTTCGAATATTTGAACTTGATATATAAATTTATTTTTAGGGGTTTTAATAAAAATGTTTTGATTTATAATAATTATTGTGGGTTATGTATGTGGGGTGTCGTTAAGTGACTATGTTTTTTTTTTAATTTGTTAAATAATACTGAAATTTCAAAAAAAAAAAAAACTAAATCAAGTGCCGTAGTGTGTATTTGAGTATCTAGCTTTTCCTAACTGTTGAAATTCAATAACTAATTATATTATATATATATATATATATATATATATATCATTTAGAACCTCAAATATACTAATTGCCTTCAAAATAAAAATTTTAATTTGAATTGTTATCAAAGTTTTATAAGACATAGAATTTATAAACAATTATCGTTGAAAGAAAATTTTATAATCAGAAATTGTATAGTTACTTACAAAAAAAAAAATAACATAGAAAACAAATATTTTCAACATTTGGAAAATTTTACTTGGTTATTGTGATTTAATTATTTTTCCATCCAAATTTTGTCAAAAAAAAATTTTTTTTTTTTTGAAAAGTTTGTCTACACATCAAAAACTTCTTAATTTTACTGGTTAAAACACATCATACTTTACTGGAATTTTTTAGGTACCCTTGCACCCCAAAATTACCGAAAATGCTTTATTAAATAATTGATTCATTAAAAAAGCTTTTTTGATATCATTTAGATAATTTGTTTTATCTGTTAATTATCATTTAATTGGAATTTATATACAATCAGTTCCACATTTAAGGCACAAACTTCCAACGAAATTTAAGGTACAAAAAAATCTTGTTTTAAGGCACAAAATTTTGGAATTTTTTTTTTTCAAATGATTTTACTCAAATGGGAATTTTTGTACCTTAATTTGAAAATATTCTGGTGCATTTAATTTTGGTTGAAAGTTTGTACCTTAAAAATGGAACTAATTGTAAGAATTTATTCTGTAATAATATTTATAACAGATTTTTTCGAAGCAAGTGAACCATGTGTAACTAATATCATTAACATCCAATTACAAAATACTTGAATTATAGAGAAATCTAGGGTGATATTAATTCCTTCAGATCCAAAGACATAAACAAACTGAACCTAACCAATGCATATTGCAAATGGATATTACAAACACTAAATACAAACCAAAAGAAAACAAAGTACCAAGAAAATTCAAATTCTAATCCCAGATACAATTAAAATTCCAAACAAGATAATAAAAACCAACAATACTAAACCGAACCATACCCCAATTCCCAAGCACAAAGTAACACAAACCCAAAAACCATGTATCAAACGATACTATTAAAAAACTAATAATAAAAAAAAAATCAAAAAACTAAAGAGATCAGAATAAATTGGATACTTTTTGATTTAAACAAATAAAACCAAATAAATTCTCAAATCAAAGAAAAAATAACTTTGTAACCCGATTCTCTTTTACATTTGCCAGAAATATTTAAATGAACCTATTCTGAAATATAAAACGATGGGTATTGATTAATATGTATTAATATTTCACTTCAATTTTTTATTGACCAATTTACAAATCGAGCCACGAACAAAGAGGATTTTTCATAAATTGTAAAAAAAAATTCCACACTTATTGGGAAATACCCTATGATTTTTATCATGTTAATTTCAATTGTGAATCAGGAGATTAACACTAAAAATATTTTTTTTATACATAAAAAAAAAAAAAAAAAAATGGAATTTTGAAATTTAAAATTTTATTAAAGAATGTTCTATAATTATTAAATTAACGATGATAAAATTGAATACTATATTGTTATTAGATTTGAACAATATTTTTTAGATAAAATAAAATCAAAAAAGAAATAATAATAATTAAAGATAATATATGTATATAGACCTTTAATGTTTTTTATATTTATATTCACCAAGGATAATTTCCCTTTTAAGTTGGTTTTTTAAGGTTGAATCCATTGTAAGTTATCTCTTAAATTTTTTAACATTTATAATCAAAAAATAATTATTTGATCTATCAATTTTTTGAGCTTTAAATCCAATTTTTGAAATTCCTTTTATCAATTTATTAATATTCTTAGCCGTTGAAATTACAACTGCAATTTTCATTTCACTACTTTATATTAACAAAACAGTGATAAATAAAATGAATTAGCATAGAAAAAATAAATAAAATTAATTAGCATATGAAAAATATTATGAGAAAAAAAAATAATAATTTTTCAAAGATTAAAAAAAAAATGAAATAATATCTTTTTTTCAATACTTACCCGATTTTTAAAATACGGTACCCTTCTAGTAAGTAGTCAATATAAGTAGATCCGATTAATGAAAGATAAAATACTACCATATCAATACTTGAATCTTCTAAAGGAACCTTTATACATGTAATAAGAAATATTGTTTTTTTAAGTTATGAAATTGTATTCCACAAATGGTAAATCTTGAATGACGAAATTAAGTCTTGATTTTATTTTTATTTTGTTTATGATAGAACTGATTTAAATACTGATTAAGTGGAAATTTTTTTTTTTTGATTTTTTCACAAAATCTTGGATTTTAAAAAGTATAATAATTTCACTCCAAAAATTATTTTCACTTTTTTTAATTAGAACCACATTTTTTTTTTGAAATTATTTTAAATTTCTAAATGAATTTAAAAGATCAAAATTCAAGAACTTTCAATTTAAAACTTTTTACAATTCTAAAATTTATAAAAACTGGTAAACTAAAAAACACTTTTTGACTTTTCGCTTTTGGCTTTTCTAAAAAACTGTTTCTAGTTTTTGAAAGCCAAGAAATATTATTTCAGGCGAATAACTTTTAAACAAATTTCAAACAAATTTGAAATGTTCTCTTTGAGAGTCAATTGTTTTTACCCTTTTTTTGGGCTTTCAAAAATTTTTCAGTAAGTATTTGAAAAAATATGAAAGAATAAAAAATGTTGAAATATGATCAGAATTTTCAGTCTGAAAGTCTTGAAAGTATTTAGATGGATTGTGTTCTTCTTTTGATGTTTTGTTTTAGAATCTATTTCTTGTGAATAATCTTGTTATTTTCTAATTAAGAAATGAAAATTTATTATTTCAAGTTTCCAAATGTTTTAGTAATTATTTGTTGAAAAAAAACTCAAGATCGACATAAAATGAATGAAAAATAATATTCTTGAGAGATAGAATCTAAACTGTCCTTAATTTGCTGGGAGAAAGTTTTAAATAGTGATTATTATTTTAATTAGAAAATATTTTTATAAATGTTAAGAAAGAAAAGTTAGTTACGTGTGAGATGTTACATTCTGTTACCCATGAGTTTGTTGAACAAAGATCAAAAGAATAAACTTTTTGTCTGACACTCTTTTCCAATCGCCCTTTTGTTGGTCAGCAAAGTGTATATAATAGAAAATGAGTTAATTAAATGGAAAAAAAATAAAAAAATAGATAAATGGGTTTGAATTAGTAATTTGTAACAATTAAACCAAACCATGGCAAGAAAAAGAATTACTTCTAGAAACTCGAAATTAGTCTTCGGTTTAAAAAATGGTTCAGATTAAATTGAAAAAATAACAAATAAATTTGATAAAGATCAGAAAATGAAAAAGATCAAGAAAAAAGAAAGAAAGTACCTTCACCGGCACCCAAATCAGCTATTTTTAAGTTCTGAGTACGAGTTTTTATTTCTTCAATTATAACATCTAAAGGATTGTTGTCCCATTTTTTCACCTGCTCTTTATAAACTTGATGGTACTTTTGATTTAAATAGGGTTGTATTTATTTTTTAAGTAGACATATCCAAAACCCAATAATGAAAAAAAAAAAATCATGAGATATCAAAAAAAAAGACAATTATTTTTTTTAAATTGTTCTTTATTACCACGAAAATATTTAAGAGACTGTTCACCAGTCATACTACACAACTTTTCATTTAATAATCGGAATCTTGCTCCTTTTAGTTTCTTTTTGGTTTTGGAATTTTTTTTTTTGTTGATCTGTGTATACCTTGGTTGCTTTGGTATTGGTTTTTCCTTTGTTTTTTACCCATCCCAAAGAAATTTTTTGTAAAGTGTTTTGGTTTATTTTTAAGTTTAAGTTCATTAATTTCATTTTGTTTTACTTGATCCTTTTCTTTTTTTATTTCCTTTTCTTTTTTTTTTTGATTTTGTTTTTGTTTTTGCTTCTACTTTAGATTTCTTTTTTTATTGAATTTCTTGTTATTATTTGTATTTCTTCCTTTTTTAAATGACTTCTTTTGATCCATTTGAAAAATTAGAAAGTTTATTCACAAAAATATAAAAAGGAAAATAATGAAAACCATTTTCATTTTGGAAAATTCAATTAACCAATTTTTTCTTTGAGGAAGATTAATTTTTGATTATTAATATATCTTGATCATCAAACTTTATCGGTTTAAGAACATTTTTAACATATTTGATCAGATATTTTGACTTGGAAGTTAAAAAGATCAAAACATATATAATACTGTAAAAATCCAATTCTCAGAATTACAATTTTTCTCAAAGTCCTATAAAAAAGATTAATATAATACCTCAAAATATCATTTCTAATTAACGATCTAAAGATATTTGGTTTTTTTCAGCAAATAATTAATTCATAAAATTAGGAACCTGAAGTTAAAAATTTTTGTTTTTTAATTGGAAAATAACCTATAAAGTAGATTATTTAGGGATTCCTGTGAATATTCTAATTTAACATTAATTAACAATATATTTGGTAATTTTTGTCACTTTGTTATATCATAACACAATTTCCTGGAATGATTCGACAAACAATTCAAAGTTAAAACTTTGAGATTAGTAATTTATTTTAAATGAAAAAACTAAAACTTGTATTTATAATATAACAAGAGAAAAATATTCATTTGGTTTTAATTGTCCTTTTCTTTATTAAAAAAGTTCAAACAAATTGAGTAATGAACCATAACCTACTTTTTTGTAAACTCTATTCAGTAAAGAAAAAATGCCCGAAAATTAAGTGAAAATTTTATCTATTTATATTTTTCAACTCAAGAAAAAAAAAACTCTAGCAGATATTGTGCTATACCACTACCCAAAAATATTCTCTTTCCAACTCAAAACCAAAATACAATTTTTGTTTGTTTCAAGAGTGATTTTTAGGTATTTCACAAAAAAAAAACTTTTCACTTGATACAAAATGGTTGATTGGAAAAAATAAATATGTTGAATGACCAATTTTATTGTGGAAAATTTGCTTTTTTTCAAGAACACTGATACCGATAATATTTGAGGTCAGATATTTGTTACATAATTTGTAAATGAAAAGTCAAAATCATTTTTCTTCCTTTTTTCGGTGTTAAATAATTCAAAAGCAATTTGAAAATTTTCTTCTTTTTTAAGAACAACTAATTTCATTACTGGGGAAAATTTCAAACAACAAATGAGTGTTGATCCGCTCAAGACTTTAGAAAATTTATTAATATCTTCAAAAAATGCAAAAGATCACGAAAACACATTTATGAAAATGTTAGAAATGGTGCACATGAATGAGGATCTTAGCCCACTTTTCCGTCACGTGACACCTTTCATTAAAACCAATTCAAACAAAATCAAAAAATTGATTTTTGAGTATCTCGTAGATTGCAGTTCCAAACAAAGAAGCTTTTCGCTTCTCAGTTATGGGAAACTTGTTGAAGAATCAAAGCGTCCTGATCCAATTACACGTGGGCTTGCTATTAAAACCTTTTCCAAACTGTAATTCATTTTTTAAATAACACCTTGCAAAAACTTCTATGAACATCTTTCGATCTTCAATCTCTTTTGCGAAGAAAGAAAATAAAAAAAAAAAAAAAAATAAAAAAATAAAAAAGAAAAATCCACTCCCATAAAACAAAAAGTAAAAAATTTTTGACTTGGAAGATTCGAATCTTTCTTGTAAAAAAATAAAGAAAGAAAGAAAGAAAGAAAGAAAGGAAGAAAGAAAGAAAGAAAGAAAGAAAAAAACACAATACGACAACACACCTAATTTAATGAATCGGATCTATTTTTTCCATCTTTTCTTTTGATCGTCTAATTTTCAACTAAATCGCTCTTTTTTTCAATCCATAATTTATTCTTCTTACCACCTTACTTAAATCAAAGATTTGACTGGAAAAGTCAAGAAGAATTTACAAAGGTCTTAAACTTGGGGTTAGTTGATAAATCGGCTTATGTTCGACGCATTTCACTTGTTGGTGTCTTAAGACTTTACAAATTGGGATTTGGAAAACTAAATTCAAAAATTCTGTCAATGATCGAAAATTCAGTTTTTGAAAAAGACCCTTTAGTTTCGATCACAGCTGTTTGTGTTCTCCAAGAAATTTCATTACAGATGAAATCGATCAGCTTAATAAAAAAAAAGATTATATTTTCACTTTTGCAAAGAATTAATTCTTTTCCTCAATGTGGGCAATGCATAATTTTAGAAATTATCTCAAAATACGCCCCGTCTGATGAAAGTGAAACGATTCTCATTTTAAATTCATGTGAAAAATTTTTTGCTGTTCCAAACGCAGCAATAGTTTTGGCTGTATCCAAAATTTTTATTAATTGTGCTTATGATCTTCCCAAATTAAAACAACAAGTATGGATCTATTTTTCCTTTTCTTATTCCTTTTCAATTATTCAATATCCCTTTTCATTCTTATTTCTTAATTATTAAAGTTAAAATTCCTTTATTTTTCTAAAGTCAGAAACAATTTAAAAAGTTGAAATTAATAAATACTATTATTTTCCAAGAAAAAAAATGAAAATTTTTTGTTCAAATTTTCCAAAATAATTTTCTAGTTTATCAGTTGAAAGAAAACCCAAAGATCTTTACAACATCTTTTAGAAATGATATTTTTAGACAAGAAATTAAACTTTTTGAGTTAACTTTAAGACAAATTTTTTTACTCTGGTAATTTGGTTGTAACAGTTATAATTAATATTCATTTTGGAAATTGAAATAAAAATTTTCATTTCTAATTGGAAAATAACAGTACTTAACAATGAAAGATTATTGATTTGAAAATAAAAATCTATTCCAAATAATACTAATAAATCCTTCCGCAAATAAATACTGCGATTTGAATTTTAAATGGGATGAATTTTTTCACTTCATCTTCAATTTTGAAATATTTCCAATGTTTAGAATTCACTTTCAAAAACAAACCATGTTCTTTTTTTTTACTTTTATATGAGAGGTTTATTCAATTGAAATGAGATAATCAAATTTTTAAAATTATTTATTACTTTTATTGGAAAGTACCGATAAATTCAAATAAATATCTGAAAATTTTCACTTCATTTTCCATTTTACAAATTGTTTTACACAAGCTTTGAAGAAAGTATTTTATTCTTTTAAATGTTAAAAAACTTTGTTAAATTGGTTGTGCTTTCAAAAGGTTCTTTCTCTTGAGTTGTTTTAAAAGTTGAGATATGAGATTACAAAATGGGAAATTGAAGTAAAAATTTTATCAAATATATTTGAATTTATCAGTATATACAACCAAAACGATATTAACTTCAATAATAACCAGGAATATTTGAATTTTCCATCTAAGTGTCACAAATTCGCGGATATTGTCACTTGTTCGCAAAAGACTCCATTTTTCGAGAATAAATACTTTTTTGTCAATAAATAATTGTTTCTTCACGAATAAACTAATTTTTCTCAAAATAGTGTTGTTTTTTTTTGTGAAAAAGTTTTGGGCTTTCAAAAACATGTACTGTTTTTCGCTAATTAATACTTTTATGTGAATAAGTAATTTTTCGCTAATTAATTCTTTTATGCGAATAAGTAATTTTTCGTTAATAAATAATTTTTTGCTAATACATACTTTTTCGCATATAAATATTTTTTTCGCGGAAAAGTCGGACTTTTAACTGAGAAAGGTACTGTTTTTTCGCGAATAAAACACTTTTAATTATTCGGATTTGTTGAAAAAATACTAAATCAACTTAAAGATCTTTTTTGTTTCAGATCTTCAATAATTTTTAAAAAAAAAAAATTGTTGTGAAATAAAATCAAAATAAAATATTTAAAACTATTAATTTTAGAGTTTTTTACAGTCCATTCAATAAAAAAAAATAAAGAAAAATAATTTTTTTTCTAAAATAATTAAAATTCCAAAATAAGATACAAAACAAACAATTAAAAACCAATTGAGAAAATATGTTGAAATTACGAATAGAAGTATTTTTTAAAAAAGGTGTTTTGCCTTTAAAAGCTAAATTTCAAAAAGATGAAAGATGAATTTACATTATATCTAAGCGATCGATTAAAAAAAAAAAACTATTCTAACTTTTAGTGTTGATCCTTTTCTAAAATTTAAAGTTAAGAAAAGAAGAAGAACAAAAATAAGAAAACAAGTTTTTCAAACAATAATTATAAATTTATCACTTATTTGATTCCGTTATTGATAAACTTTAAAGGATTTGAATTGAAATACCCCCTTTTTAGTATTACAGATACTTTAGAAAATTATTTTGTCGCGGACAACCAAATTGAGAATTTCAAGAAAATTGTTGATATTATCCAAAGTATTTTATTTTAATAACAATATATAATGCAACAAAAGATTGAGAAATGATAATTTACCTTAAATTGTTATTTGAATTGATTTCAAATAGGATCGATAGACAATATGTCAATCGAATCAAAACAAAATTCAATAATTGTTTTGATCTGATAATTGATGTATTTTTGTTTGTGTTTTTATTCATTTTTTAATAAAATAATTTGTTTTGAAGATCAATTTGTTTTTAAACAAAAAATATCAACATATAAATGGACACCTTCAATATAAACTCTATTAAAATAATGACTTTTGTAATTCTAGAAAATTCATAAAGATTAAAAAAAGAAGTATGATGTAGTAAAAAATAATCATTTTTTAACACAAAATTGGTTGATTTAAAATTATTTTTTCGATAAAATTGACTATTTCTTTGGAAAATATCTTTTCGCGAAAAAGTTAGTTTTTCGTAAAATAATAGTCATTTCACCAGAAAAATTACATTAATGTGTATTCTAGACTTTTAGATGGAAAAGATTATGAATGTATATTTAATAGATTCCTAACTAGGTTAAAGTATAAGAACTTCAAAATTCAGTACCTTAAAAAAATGGTTTGTTAATAATTTGAAAAAAGAGTATTAACACATATTCGGAATAAGTATTTTTATTTCAAAATTCTTTTTCAAATTTTCATAATTTCGAAAATTAAAATATAAATAAGCTCTTTTACAGATAAAAATAACCAATTGACCAAATGAAATTTCATTATAAAATCAATTGTAAAAAAAAAAAAAAAGTACACAATTAAAACGGTTTAAAGAATAGCAATACTACAACTTTCATTCAATTTGGAAATAATTTTGAATTACAAACTATTTTTATCATTTTTTGTTTTTTATGTTTTTTTTTTGATTTCCTTTTTTTTCAGTTACGTAATCTGTTTCGTTCGATCAGATAATTTTTTTCCAATGATTAATAGAAGGTTTATGTTGAGTTTGTTAAATTAGAATATCACATACAAATGTTCGATGGTATCTGATCATTTTGATCAATTAATAATTGTTTGTGAAATTTCAACAAATTTATCAATATATTTTTTTTTTTCTTTTTTGATCATTTTGGACACAGAGATTTTTATTTTTTCAGTTTTATTTTTTTTTCTTTTATTTGTTTAAAAATTATTACCATTATGGAAAAAAAATTGTCAAATTGATTTTAATTGTAAAAAAGTAGGCCTAAATGTTCTCATTTTCAAATATTTTTTTAATTTCTTTTTTTGTTCATTTTAAAACAAAAACCAAGTACAACAATTAGACTGATTATTTAAATCAAAATAGAATTCAAAACATCAAATTAAACTCAAAATCTAAACATGTTCAATTTTCTAAATTTGAATTTTTATTGTCAACATTAGTAAAAGTGAATTTTTTCGATTTTTTGATGCTATGATTTTTCCTAATTCATGTGAAATTGGATTTAAGATTTTGAAAATCTGTATTAATCAAATTTGGGGAATTTCAGTTTAAGATATATTTATTGATCAGTGAACATAAGTAAAAAAATAATTGAAAAATTTTCCTTTTCACTACTGTCCTTCTACAATTAGAACTGATTTGACATTTGTTTCCATTTGAAAAATTTTTTCCAGAGTGGTTACATATAAAAACAGTTATACTTTCTAACTCAAACATGATTTAATATAAAGTTTTGAAAAATACAAAAAAATTCGGATTCTTTTTGCCTCTTTTTGATATGAAATGTGTCCAAATTTTTTGAATTGAGTTTAATTTATTTTTAGATCTTTTTTACAATATGAAATTATATAAACCATATACTTTATTCTGATTATAAAAAAAAAACTCATTTTGTATCAAAAAACAAAAGAATAAACTCTAATTCAAAAATTTTTCTTTACTTTTTTAAAAAAATGGTAATTTATTATTTTCAAAGTTTTAATAGGTTGATTCAAAATATTTTTATTGTTAACTTTTATTTTATAAGTAATCAATTTAATAATACAATTTATTTAAAAACTAAAGAAATTAAAAAAATAGGAATAAATTAAAAAAAAAATGAAAAACAATCTTTGAATATAGCCTTATGGATTTTTTTCTTTGAATTACTGTTAAAATCAAATTCTAGAAATAAAATTTTATCTTCAAGTTCAATAAGAAAGCTCAATTAAATCTCTAAAAATTTCGTTTATAATTGACTTTTCCAAGATCTTTAGATTTTTTCAATTACACAAGAGTAAATATGAATGTTGTAAAAAAATAGAGTTTTTACATTTTTAGAGATAAATAAAGAGTTCCATGTATCTATCCAAATTTTAGTAATATTAAATATAATACCTGATTATTTTAATAGACTAATAATAATTTTAATCAAAAAATCGTTTAGTAAATACCAATCTTTCATTTTTTAAAAAAAAATCATTTTTCAAACAAAGTGTTGGTATTTACCAAACGATTTCATATTTAAAATCCATTTGATCCCAAAAATCAAAACGGGGATTTCTTTTACTATTACCAAATTATGAATAATTGCATGGAACTCTTTATTTATCTCGAAAATTGTAAAAAAACAATTTTTTACAACATTCCTTATTTACTCTTGTGTATTAAATAAAGCATTTTCAATGATATAAGAATCTGAAATAAAAATTTTCCTTTCTTAATTAGAAAATAATAGTAAGAAAAAAAAAAAACTATTAATGCACTTTCTACCTCTTTGGTTTAATACACATTTTCAATTTTCAGCTGAATAATTCAAATCATTTAAAATTTTACTATCAAAAAATAACTTAAAATGGAAACCTAAAAACCAGAGAAAAATATTGAAAAAAAAAATAAGAAAAACAATAAAAAGAAAAACAAACAAAAAAAAACCAGAGAAAAATATTGAAACAAAAATAAAAAAAAAACAAATTGAAAAAAAAACAAGAAAAAAAAAAGCAAAATAAAAAGAAAATAAGAAAGAAAGCAGAATAGAAAAAAAAATGAACATTAGCATAAATTGAAATATTCTTTTCTCAAGATGATAATCCTAAAAAACATTTAATTTTAAATATTTTAAAAGTGAGCAAGAATTGTAGAATTTTAGTTTCTTATAATTCAAGAAAAACATGGTCAAAATAAAAATAAATAAATAAAAACTTTAATAAGATATTATTTTTAACATAGCCTTGCATTTCCCAATTTCTAGTTGAATTTGGAATTTTAAAAACTCGCAAATCATTACGATTAATTCTTATTTTTTTTTTTTTTGTCCCAAAAAAAAATTATTATAATAAAAAAATAACAAATTTAAAAGATTTTTTTTCGATTAGAACAGCCATTATTAACACTATTTTTAACAAGCACCAATCAATTGCAATATACCATTCTCCAACATATCAATTTGTTATGCAAGCAAAATAAAGAAATATACCAAGATAAATATAAGAATTTTTATTTATGTCATAATGAACCAGTATACAATCAAAAAATCAAATTATCAATCCTTTCAACAATTAGTAATAAAAAGAATTTTCAAGAAATATTATCGATGCTTATTTTATATCCGCTGCGCTCGACTTTAACAAAGGCAATTAGAAAGCAAGCAATTGAGACTATTGGATCCATTTTTTTAAAATTGCCAATATTCCCAAAGATATTAATAACAAATCTCTTAGAATATATTGAAACCGAAATCCCTTATCTAATTGAAAGTAGTATGATTATTATTCAAGATTTATTAAGATTACATCCAGCAATTTTTTCACAGCAAATTTCAGTTTTAATACCACAAATTTCACCTTATATTAAAACGGCAAAATGTAAAAAAAGTTTTATTTGGATATTAGGAGAATATGGAGAAAAAATACCACAAAGCCCATATATATTGGAAAAATATATTGAAGAATTTGTGAATGAAAATGACGAAAATGTCAAGCTTGAATTATTGACTAGTGTTGCAAAAAACTTTTTTAAAAGGCCACCAGAATTTCAATCAATTTTTGGCAAATTATTAAATTATGGCACCCGTGAAAACTCAGAACCAGATGTTCTTGATCGTTCATTATTTTATTATAGATTAATTAAAACAGATATCAAAATTGCTGAATCGATCATTATTCAACCTAAAAAGAAAACATTTAACGAAAGCAATAGACAGACAATTTCATCCTTTTCAGATACAGTTAATACCCAATTAATTGAATCTTTAATTTTCGAATTTAATACTTTGTCTGTTGATTATTGGAAATTATTTCAAGAATTGCCAACACCTACATTAAGGGATCTTCGTTTAGAATATGAGCAAGATTATGATTCAGATTCAAGTGACGATTATGAAGAAGTTTTTTTTGATAATAATGATGAAAATGAAATTAAGAGCAATAAAATTTTACAAAAGCAGAATTTTGAAAATAACAATCATTACATGAATAATAATACCAAAAAAACATCAATTAGAAATAATGAAAATAATAATAATAATGATGATGATGATGGTGGTGGTGGTGATGATGATGATGATAATGATAACAAAAAAAAGTATAATAATAATAGCCAACCACCACCTTTATTAAATCCAGAAAAAATGATAACACCAAAAGAATTTCAAAATAATTGGAATAATGATCAAATGACAATATCTTTTGATTTAAATTTAAAAGATTCTTGTGAAATTGAGCAAATAGAAAAATGCCTTGGAAACAAAAATATACACGTAATTGCTTCAGGAATTGTTTCTCATTCAATAAAAATTTTTTGTTATGGGAACCGATATTCCTCAAATATTTTTGCTTTTGCAGAACTTGTTATTACAAATCACAAATTAAGCGCAACGATAAAATCGAACAACCCCCCATTTTTAAATCTATTTTATGAGTTATTGCAAAGAGCCTTAATTAATAAATATTAAATATTCTTTTTGTAGTTATTACATAGGCACCTATAGTTTCTCCCTCTCCTATCTTTTTTGGATTAAATATTGATTTTTGTATTCATTTATATTATTTTTTCTTTTTCTTTTTATTAATTTAAAAATTAAAATGAAAAGTAATGTAATATTCAAATTATTAAAACGAAATAAACAAAAATCAAGAATAAAATAGATTGATATATATATATATATATATATATACACAATTTGTATTACTAGAGATAAAAATTTATTAATTTTATTTTGTCTTAACAATATTTCTTTTGAAAAAAACAATGAAATAAATATCATTTTACTAAAACTTAATTGTATTTTTATTTTTTTTAAAAAAAAATCTCTTCGATCACAAATTGTCATAATAATAATTATTCTACAATTATAAAATAATATTTTTGTGAAATTTCGTAAAATATTTATATTTTTAATTCTTATATTTCTTTTTTACTTTCTATTTCTTTTTTTAAATTTCAAAAATAATTTTTTATATTTTCTGAATAAAAAAAAATCTCAATATTTTTTATACTTTTTACAATTTCGGTATTTCCCTTTTTAATTTGTTTGAGTTCCTTAGGTTCCTTGGGTTCTTTAGGTTCCTTCTCTTTTTGTTTTTTTAGGTGTTTGGTGAAGGTAAAAGGAATAATAAATCATTATAAGAATTGATAGACTTGTTTATGATTAGAACTTATACTAACTTGTTCATGATCAGATCTTAGACAAATTGAAATGGAATTAAGAAACTGTAGTAAACTGAGTCCAACTAATGCGATTTGCAACCAAAGGAAGTGAACCACATCAAAACTTTCCATAAAATATGTCTAGTCGTTACTTGGACTCGGTTTTTGCTGTTGATTCAGTATCTATACTGGTATTTTGCGAAAACAACAAATGAAAATTATGAAAAAAACCTTTAATTGAAAAAATATTGTTTGAATTACAGTCCTGTGCCTTTTTAAGACACAGAAAAAATCAAGAAATAATGCACAAAAAAATCCCATTAAGGCACAAAATCAAAGTGGTCAAAATAAGGCACAATTTTTCTGTGTTAATTTCCAAGATTTCTCATATGTAATATTCTATATATATATTGAAGAAAACACTCAAACTAACTCTGTAATTATTCTGTGAAATTATATATTGAAATTGGGAAAGTGCCTTAAATCAAAAAAATTTGCCTTAAAGTGAACAAAATTTTGTGCCTTATATGTTGATTTTTCCTGTGCCTTAAAATGGCACAGGACTGTAATTTAAAAATTAAAAATAACCAGAACCAAATTTTCAAATACAAATAGATCGATCTTAAAAATAAACAAAAAATTTACTAAAAGAGATTTTAAAATGCTAAATTAATGTTTTGTTAAGGATTACAATCCCTGAAAGTTGAAAGAAGATTATCTTGTGTAGGGTGTCTTGAGTTGTTAATTTGGCTCTTAACTGATCGATCTTGTCCCTGGTATGGATTTTGATAGTGGTTCAAAATGACAATTTTTGACAATTTATTTTTTTTTTTTCCGAAATCAGAAATGAAGAGTTTAAGATTAATAGATTGATAGGTGTTTAAGAATAACTTTTGAATTTTGGGTTGTAGAAAAGAATCTTGATTTACTTTTATGTCAATTAATCAAATGAAAAAAGAACATTTATTAAAAGCTCCCAATAAAACCAAACTTAATTAAAAATTTCAATCAAAAACCTACAAACCACATTTTTAAATAACTTAAGTTACAGCTAATTAATCTTAAACTCTTCATTTCTGATTTCGGAAAAAAAAAAAATAAATTGTCAAAAATTGTCATTTTGAACCACTATCAAAATCCATACCAGGGACAAGATCGATCAGTTAAGAGCCAAATTAACAAGAGGTAACAAACAACACAAGATAATCTTTTTTCAAATTTCAGGGATTGTAAACCTTAAACCATAGATTTTTTTTAATTTTTAAATTGTGGAGTTTGTAAACTCTATTTAAAAAACTAAGAGTTAAAAAAAGGAATTGAGAAAAAAAGTCAAAGAACTTTCCTCGAATTTGGATCTATAATAATCACCTAATTATAAAAAATTTCAATAAGTGTCCCCAAAGTAATACTGTTGAAATTAAAATGTTTATAACATAGCATTGTTTCAATCATAAATCATTCTAATTTCACTCTTAAAATTTTTGTAAAATTCATTTTTTTTTTTTTCTTAGATTTATTTATTTTTTTCAAACACATAAGAGATTTGTATTTTCTCATTTTGGGGATCGTTCTAACCTGGCTCAAATGACATCCAGGGAAACAAAATTGCAAAAAATGGATACTGTTGGAAATCAAAAATTTAAGGAATGTCTTGAAAAGAAATTAACAGTCTTAGATCTTTGTGGTATTGGTTTAAAAATCTTACCAAAAAACATTGGCGATCTGAACCGTTTGTGTGTCCTTTATTTGAATAACAACTTTTTAGAAGTGCTGCCAACTGAAATTGGGAATTTAAGCCAATGCTCTTCGCTTTTTCTTGAAAACAATAGGCTTGTATCAATACCTTCTGAAATTCAAAAAATGCAAAATTTAACATTCCTTTCTTTATCACATAACAATCTAACGAAACTACCAAATGAAATTGGATCACTAGCCAAACTATGTGAATTGGAATTGTGTTCAAACAAATTACAAGATCTTCCTTCTACAGTCAAGCAATTAAAAAAGAATTTAAAAATTTTAAATTTGACAAATAATTTATTTGAAAATGTTCCGCAAGGCTTGAAAGAATTAATATCACTCCAGAAATTTGATATTAGCTCTAACCAGTTAACACAAATCCCAAATTGGTTTTCTAATTTAATAAATCTTCAAGAAATTTCTTTTGCAAATAACAAAATTGGGATCATAACAGATCAGGTTTGTTGTTTTTTTTTTTTTTTCTTTTTTATCTTTTTTTTCTTTTTTTCTTCAAGAAAATCCAATCTTTTGTTTTTAAAACACAAAAAAAATTTCCAAAATTTTATTTAACTGGTTGGTTAAATTTTAAACTTTTCATCAACAAAAACCAAAACAAAAACAAAAACAAAAACAAAAACAAAAACCAAAACAAAAACAAACACCAAAGATAACCCTAAACAAAAGATAAATCTAAACTTGTTAATTTTTAATTTTTTTTTAAACAAACAATAAACAACGACAAATGAAACAACAAATTTTTACTCTCCCTAAACTTTTCAATTCACCAATTTAGTTTTTTCAATTAAAGAATCTTAAGGAGCTTTCGTTCCAAAAGAATTGCATTTCAAAAATATCGCCAAAAATTGAAAAATTATCAAAACTAAATGTATTAGATTTTGCTTTTAATAATTTAGAGGCTGTTCCTGACTCGATTGGAAATTTAAAGTCATTACAAATTTTGAAATTAAACAACAACCAACTCTCTAAAATTACAAAAGCAATAGGATCAATAAAGACACTGAAAACACTTTTCTTAAATGATAATAATTTGACTGCAATACCAGCCGCGGTTGGCAAATTAAATAATTTGGCACGGCTAAGATTAAACAACAATCAATTGAAAAAATTACCACGAGAAATAGGAAATTGTAAATCATTAATTGAATTAGATTTATTTAATAACCCTGGAATTAATTTACCATCAACATTTGAAAATTTAAAATTGTTACAGAGCCTAATTGCGCCTCAAAATTATATAAATTCACAGCTAATCAAAAACAGTGCAAATATTAACCTAGCAAAGATTTATCATAATTTACTAAAAATTGAACAAAATAGCCCACAAACAAAAGACAAAGCACATCCAAAGAAAAAAACAAAAAAGCAAGAGCCAAAAAACAAAAAAATAAGAAATAATAATTTAAATTATGAACATATTGTTACAAACATAATTCACAATTCAAACAATGATAATAATAATAGATTTTTATGGATTGTTCCACACAAATCCAAAACAAACACACTAAAAAATGAAATTCAAAAAAACAATTCACAACCAATCCCAAATAATTGTAATAATAGAAAAAATAATCCTTTTAATAAATCAATCTTGAAATTAATAGAAAAACAACCAAAAAATAATTCTCAACCAAATTTTAATGTTTTTGAATTTAATAATATTAATAATAAAAAATCCAATATTAATGTTAATAATAATAAGAAGAAAACCAATCATAATGTTAAGAAAAATGATCCTAATTTAAAAAATGACAAGAAAGAGAACATATTAAATTTATTATCTTCAGTCAAACAATTTTTAGATGATCCAAACGCAAAAAAGCCTAATAGTCAGAATCATAGAAAATCAATAAAAACAAATGAATCAATAGATAAAATTTTTTCAGAAATTGGTATTTTAAAAAACTTTGAAGGGAAAAAAAGAAGAAATACACTAGATCATAAACAAGAAAAAACAAAAAATCAAATGAAAAGGGAAAAAACCCAAGAAAAAGAAAAAACCCAAGAAAAAAAAAATGAAAATATTGATCCTGAATTATTAAAAATAATTGAAGAAATTAACAAACAAAAGATTAATTTTGAAAAAGAAAAAACAAAAATAAATTCTGAAAAAGAGAAAATTTTCATTGAGAAAAAAGTAATTGAAGAAGAATATGCAAGTATAAACCAACAGATCATTTCAACAAAAAAAAAGCATGAAGAAATTACCGAAAAAATAAATGAATTGAAATTGATGGTAAATGCATCGAAAGCACCGCATAATGAAATTGAAAATGAAGAAATTAAAGATCTTGAAGAGATTGGGAGTGGCGCGTTTGGAACAGTCTGGAGATCAATTTGGAGAGGCAAGCAAGTAGCTGTGAAACGAATAAAAGCACAGTACATCCGAGGAGAGCATCTAGAAGAATTTAAAAGAGAAGTCTTAGTTTTAAGTAAAACTAGGCACCCCAATATTGTCTTGTTCATGGGAGCGTGCACTCAGCCCCCAAATCTGTTTTTAGTTACAGAATATTGCAAAGAAGGATCCTTGCATAATTGTCTCAAAAATTCCAAATTTGTTGATTCGATGCATGAAAAGCTCCAAATTGCAAAAGATATTGCCTATGGGATCAATTATTTACACTTAACCAAACCAAAAATGATCATTCATCGCGATTTAAAACCTTCAAATATTTTGATAGATTATCATGGCGCAGCAAAGGTTGCAGATTTCGGTTTGTCCAGAATTAAGGAGGAAACAAACCATTTAACAGCATTCAGGGGAACACCTTGCTATATGGCACCAGAAATGCTAAAAAATGAAAAGTATAACGAAAAGGTTGACGTGTATTCCTACGCAATCGTCCTGTGGGAATTGTACACAAAGCAGTTTCCCTACCGCGGAATGAACGATCCATTCCAAATTGCTTTAAATGTTAGCTATCAAAAATTACGCCCTCCAATATCTTCAATCAAGCACAAGGAATGGAAAGATTTGATACTTATTTGTTGGGATGATGATCCAAAAAAAAGGCCTTCTTTTAAACAAATTTTAAAAATATTAGATACATTCCCTAATTATGAACAAAAGGAGAACAAAAAATAATATAAAATTAAATTATTTTCTTTTTTTTTTTTTTTTTTTTTTTTGAATTTTTTTGAATGACTACAAAAATGATTTCGAAAAATCGTCAAAATGGAGAAGAAATCCTTTTTGAAAATTTAAAAAATAAAATAAAATTTTACAATAGATATTTTATTCTTTGCATCTAGTCTCCAAATATACTGTTGCTACTTGGGTTTTAAATATCAAGATTTAATTATTATAAAAATTTAATTTAAATCTTATAAAAAGAAAATATCAAAAAAACAGTATAATAATTCTTCAATATTTATCATTCTACAAAACAAGAAAAAAAAATTACGTTTTTTCAATTTTGAGATGAATTAGGGTATATATTTATTGTATTAACTAATGATAAATAAAATAAACATTAAACTTTTCCATCTAAAAGTATACAATATAAAATAATCTAATTTTTGGGTTTGTTTGTAATTCTTCCCTTTAAGGGAGTAGTGTCACAATATTTTCATCGAGAATTTGAGTAGATTGTATTTGAAATTAAATCATATTAGTGCTCGTGAGTTCAGCTGGATCTACAAAATTCGTTAATATTATTGAGCAATAAATTATTAAATTATATATTAATAATTACAAAATGATTATATTTGAAATTGTTTTTTTTGAATTTCTTTTCCAAAATTTAAAGATTGAAAGAAACAATAATGGTATTTGAGTATTTAATAATTAAATTTTGTAATCAAAAAAGTAACTTTTTTTTTCATATTTGAATTTCAAGATTTATTCAATGAATATTTATAAAAAAAAAACACTAGAAGATTCATTATTATTTTTTACTTTCCCAGAAAACTTAATTGTAAAATCAATGTGTTTCCAATATTTGAAAAATAATTTGTAAAAAGAAGATATCTTGGTTAATTATTTAATTGTTTCAAAAAATATTATTTTTTATCAACTAGTCTAGATTTGGAGATATATTTAAGAAAGATATATTTTCAATTTGGAGTAAGAGTATTGATGGATTCAACCTTTAAATTTGTCTCAAAATACATATTATTTTCCCCAAAAATTTGAAAATTTTTACAAAGACAAGGAAATTTTTAATGGATATGTGAAATACTTTTAGTATTATTTTACAAATTAACATTTTTTCGAGACATTTGAATCATGTTGAAGAAATATTGATTAATGTTGAATAAAAAAATATTTTAATTTTATACTTCTTTGTTATAGTCGTTAATCATCTAATTAACCATTCATAAATTATTTCGATAAGAAATAAAAAAATAAAGGAAAAGAAAAGAGAACAAAAGAATAAATTCATTGATAATATTTTGTTAATAAATATGTGTTTAAATTTTACATCCATTAGCAGACGAGTCCTCAAATAATACAATACAAAAATTAAATCACTTGAACTATCTAAAAATGAATTTGAATTCAATTTGGAATAACTTGTTAAAGAATTTTTTTCAAAACAATTGATTTTTTCAAAATCAAAACTCTTCAAAATGTAATAAATAGTTTCGAGAATTCCCCAAAATTAAGTAAAATGTTTTTATTTTCCTATCTTCTAATTATTTTTATTCTGAAGTCGATTCATTATCTTTTAAGAATTGATTTTAATAATATGAGAAAGTTATACCTAAATCCACATCCGTATGTGTGTTTTATCTTCAGTGGGACATATATTAAACACAAAAGCACATTTGAAAAAAGATCAATGAAACATTACAAAATCTTTTTGAGAGAAGCTCCTAAGATTAAGTAATAATTGTTTGTTTGAAAAAAAAAAATATTCTTTATAAATATAGAATTTGTCATCAAAAAAATATCATAAAATATTTTTAGGTTATTCAAAATGTAAAAAAATAATTGAATTAAAAAATACTTTGAATTTTTTATTTTTTTCTTTTTTATTTTTGTCAAATTATTTTTTTTATTATTAAACAATAAAAAGTTATTTTTTGGATAAATCTAAAAATTTCAAGAATTTAAACTTAACAATCTGGATGTATATTATAATAATATATATATTGAGTAGAGTATCGAAATTGGTATAGATATCTTTAAATATTATTTTAAAAAAAAAAAAAAAAAAATTTAAAATATAAGAGGAAGGTTTTTAACTTCTTGTTGTTTGCTAACAGGCATTCCATTAAATTTATATTGAATTCTTATCATCATAGTAAGTTTTGTTTTAATATTTTGTTTTTTGATTACTCTGAATGTTTGTGTTACTTTACCAGTATTGTTTCCTGGGATAATTTTACTTGATGGAGGGGCCATTTGCACTTGGAGATGCTTTGGTACTGCCACTTGAAAAATTAAATTTGTCATTGGTGTTGGCGTTGAATTTGTGAATATTGTTTGTACCATTGCTGCTGGTATTCCGTTCACTGAGACAAGTTTAAAATTCATTTGGATTTTTAATCCATCTTGATTATAAATAATTGCAGAAGGATTTTTTTTTGGTGTATTTACATTACCTCTTCCCGTTCCCGTTCCCATTCCTGTTCCTCTTCCCATTCCTCTTCCCATTCCCATTCCTGTCCCCATTCCGGTTCCTCTCCCCATTCCTGTTCCAGTTCCCATTCCATTTTCTGTACCTAAAATACCCATAACATTTTGAATTTTTGTATTTTGAACATTTTGTGTGCTATTGCTATTGGGATTATTATTTGTACCAAAGATGTCTGAAAGAAAATCCTCCGTTGATTGATTAGACTGTGTATTTTGGATATTTGTTGTTTGTTTGTTCACATTTTGATTATTGTTGTTGCTGTTAAAATCTAATTGTAGCAAATTTTCAATACTAGATGGTTGTTGAGTTTTATTTTGGGTAATAACATTATTTCCACCCATTATTTTCATTCCAGTTCCTTGACTCTTCTGATTATCATTGTGTGATAATTGCTGATTTATATTTTCTTGTACCTTTGTATTTTTTGTACTATTCTCGTTCGTTGTTTCTTGTACTGTTTCTATTTCTTGTGCTTCCATATTATCATCTTTGACGGGTATTCTGTCAAAGCTGAAGACAAGTAATTCTTTATCTTCAAAAAGTCTAAAATATTCACAGGCGCGTTGCTGTATTTCGATATTAACATGCTTCATAAAGGGTTTTATTATTTCTTTAATTGTTTCATTAAAGCCTTCAATTCTAGTTGAAAGTTTAATTAAAGTATTTAAGATAAAATATTTTGTAAGATCGTCATTTCTAGAACTGGTGATAATAATTTGACAAAGATCAATGATTTGAGAAGGATCAATTGATTCATTTTCTTCAATACTTTTCTTTAATAAAATATCGCCAAATTCGCCAATTACCCAAGCTGCTACTTGAATAAATTTTTGGTTACGATAACGATCATCTAAGAGCGAATTATATAGTTTTTTTGATGCATAATATTGAAGTTCTTGATTCCTTCCTGTGACGTGAGTCATTATTGCAATAACATCATCTCTAATATATTTCCCACCCTATAAATTTTGAAATTAAAATAAATTGAATGATAATAAAGTTAGTATTTATTAAAAGTAAAAATAATATATTTTTTGAAAAAATTAAAGATTATCACAAATTAACTTTTCTCGAATTTATCTAAAAATATATTTTTCAAAATTAGAGTTTAAACTTTTCTCAAGATTTTTATACAACATTTTTGAAAAAGTGAAGACGATTAAATATTTTAAAAATTTTAGACTTCAACTATTTGATTCACTCATTTTAAGCAGTTTGAGTGACATTTTTAAAATTTTATGATTTCTCTTTTTTTTCCACTTATGTTTTTTATTCTTTTTTTTTTTTTTTTTTGATACTTTTTTTTTTTTTTTTTGATTTCTTTGTCTTTTTGCAAAAGATTATTTGTAAAAAAAAAATATCTTCCAAAAGACAAATAATCATTAATCAAAAAAAATAAAAATTTGTTAATTTCTTGAATATTCCAAGAAAATAAAAAAAATAAGAGAATTTTTTCCTTGGAAAGTATATAAAAACTATTTTTCAAAAATTTGAACTCACTTTTTTTTAATTTTAGGTTTTATTTTTTTACTTAATTTTTAAAATATCAGGTTTTTATATCTTTAGAATGATTTAAAAGTGAATTATAAATCAGATTTAATTATTAGTTTTTCTTGAATACGAAAGGATATTTTTTTTTTTTCAATTTATTATTTCAGGTGAGTTACAATTTGCGAAAGTTAATATATATTAAAAGTATTAGTAAACTTATAATATTATGGCTAATTTGAAATAAATGATCATGGTTAATTTGAAAAAAAAAAGTTCAATATCCAAAAATTATTAAAAAAATAAAATAAATAATGATAAAATTCTTACAATTGTTAAAACTTGAACTAAAGTATCTATTTGCCATTGGTCATCTGGAGAAAATTTTTCAATTGCTGTACAAACCTTTGCTGTGATATCAAATCTAAAATCATGCTCAGCTTTAGGCAAGCAGTCAAGTAATTCTTGTGTTAATTCTTTAACGTTTTTTTTATTCATAATTCCAAAAACTAGATCAAGTGCTCTTCTTCTAATTGAAATATCTTTATCACGTAGACATTTTACAATTACCTTTCGATGTCTTTTCAATGATTTGGAATCCTTATTGACACCTTTTAACAAGGTATTTAAAGCAATATATTTCATATTATTATCCTTACCTGATAAAAACTTGGATAAAGTGTTAATTGCAGTGACTCTTAATCTATTTGGGGATTCAATTGTTAAAATTGTTGAAACTGATTCATATAAAATACAATTTTCCACATTTTTATTTAATCCACTTGATGTGCCTACTTGTGTTAAAAGATCAATCATTTGATTTGAATATTTTTTTGAATCTTTCCCTAAGATTCTTAATAAGCGTAAAATAAAAACTTGGAGAAATGGATCAGTTACCCCTTCAAAATCATATTCTGGCGCATATCCTGCATCAACTAAACTTTTCAACATTCGAAGTAAACCTGGAACAAGCTATGTACGTTAATTATATAAAAGTTATTTTTTTTTAATTATAAATCAATGAAAAAGAATTTACAATTTTAATTCATAATAATAAGAAAATATTTTTATTTTATATTTTTAGTGATTTTATTTATTGATAAACAAGAAGATTTTATTAAAATATTCCTTTCAAAAAAACCTATAATTTTTATTTTTTTTTTATTTTTTCAATATCTGGGATATCTGGTTAGGTTAGTGAGAAAAGTTACAAAGGAAAAAGATCAAGTGGTTACTTGCTAATACTGATAAACCGAAACACAATAGTATGAGTAACTTGAAAATAAAAATTAAGCAAAGGCTAAAAATATCATGGATTTAAAGCAAAAAAGATCAAAAAAAAAAAAAAAAGAAATGATAACAATTAAACAACTACCTCCCGAGATGAACATTCATGATCACCTATCAAACTAAACTAAATTAATCAAAAATATATTGTGGTTGATGATTTTAGGTGTTCTTAATGAAATGATAGTATTAAATTTTTTTTAATTTTTTATCAATTGCTTATTATAATCCCCTTTTTATAACTCTTTTTTTTTTTCTTTTCTTCTTGTTAATTTTTTGTTTTTACTTTTCCAAGATAAAAATATAAATTTGGGTATGTCCTTCTTATAAAAATAATCGATTAATATTTCTAAATAAATTAAAAGAAATAAATCTTGGATGAATTAATTTTAAATCAAAACTGTCTGAAAATTTATTCATTTATGAATAATCATGAAACCTATGATTTTAATCTTAATTGTCTTAAAGGGAATTTAAGTAAAAGGACATCCTAGAGTCTAATTTACACCTCATCAATAATAAAAATAAAAATAAAATAAATAGATTTTTTTACAAAAAATTTTTGATTACCAAGAAACCAATTTTTTACTTTTTTAGAAAATGTTATTGGTTTCTTTTAACAGGTTTTTACAGAAATTTTTAGAATTTAATTTTTTATATTTTTCTCAAAAACAAACCTATTTGGGAATAGGGAAATTTTTAATTATTTAAAAATTATATTGCTTTTTATTTAATAGATCCCAAAGAACCCTAAATAGCCTAACTGTCTTTTAAATAAAATATTTTTTGCGATCCAAAAAAATTCAATATAAAAGGAAACAACCACCAACCCATTCAACACTTGGGAGGTACAAAATTATAGTTTTAAATGAAGTTTTTACTTTTTTTCTATTATCTCTTTTATTTTTTGCTTTTCTTTTTCTTTTTTGCTTTTCTTTATCTTTTTTCTTGTCTTTGTTTAGAAATAATTTTCTTTTCTTTTTTCATTTTTTCAAGAAAATATATCCTCTGAGTTATAATCTTACCTAAATTATCGCTAGGATAAAAAAACTAGTAAAAAAATTTAGAGTTTCTGAAAGTGCCATAGAGTGCCGTATAATGCCTAGGTTTTTTTCATTTAAAAAATCGAAATAAAACAAAAAAATTATAGTTTTGGTTTTTATTATTTCTTTTTCTAGGTATTATCTAATAATTATTATATAATAATTTATGAATACATATCAATTTTTTTGAATTTCTATATACACTAAGACTTCCTCTTATTGAATATAATAAAATAAATAATTTTTTTTAATTTTAGCATACTAATATGAAACTAATATCTAATATCTTGAAAATTTTTTATTAAAAACTTTATCTTTTCATTGGGTTATCTGTTTCCTGGGTTTTCTAATTTGTAAAATTACTTATAAATTATTTTAGTTTACCATTTTTACTTGAGATTTTAATTTTGTATAAAAAAAAAAAATTATCAAAAAATTGTATTTAGGAAAAGACATTCCATAATAACTTTCACATAAAATAAATTCCGGTAAATAAACTACGTAAAATAAATTTCGTTGCATAAATTACACAAAGAAATCAATCAAAAAAAAATCTCATATCTCAAAAAATGGAAGAATACTCATAGATTTTTGAATATCATTTTCTGATTTGGCTTGACGTATTAAATTAAAATAACGGTCTTTTTTTCAAATTATTTTTTTTTATTTCGGTATAGAAATTATGGAAAATAACTAATGTTAAATCATCCTTAAAAATTTAATAGTCCCTGAGAATTTTTTTTCTTTGTCTGTTAATTTCTTTGAGCCTTAAGATCGATTTTACCATTCCTGAAAAAAATTGTCAAATCAATTCTAATTGTAAAAAATAGGCGTAAAAGTTCTCATTTTCAAATATTTTTTTACTTATTTTTAACTGATCAATAAATATATCTTAAACTGAAATTCTTCAAACTGGGTTAATACCTATTGTTAAAATCTTAAATCCAATTTCACATGAATTAGGAAAAATCATAGCAACAAAAAAACCGAAAAAATTCACTTTTACTAATGTTGACAATTAAAAATTCAAATTTCGAAAATTGAACCTGAATAAATTTTGGTTTTATTTGATATTTAAATTCTATTTTGATTCTAAATAATCAACCTAATTTTTGGACTTGGTTTTTGTTTTAAAAGGAAGGAAAAAATACGTTATCAAAAAATATTTGAAAATGAGAACTTTTACGCCTATTTTTTACAATTAGAATCGATTTGACAATTTTTTTACGGAATGGTTATTTAAATTTGAATTACTTTAGGAGGGATGTTCTAAACAAATTCTTTAGAAACACTATAAATGCTCTCCTTTCATTTTGGTTAAGACTGTTACGATCCTTTATCCAAGATTAAAAAAAATTTTTTTTCCAAACAAAAGAGTTTTTTTTGTTTTTATTTTTTGTTCGACTTTAAAACCTCACTAACCAATTCCTTAAAAATACACCTTCGAGGGTATTTATTTAATTAGTTTTTCATTTTAGATCGGTTATGAGTACTTTTGTACTAATAACGTAGTAAAATTGCTTAATAATTCCCGATAAATCAAGACTACTCTTCATTAGTTCTCTGTGGTAATGTGGTACGTGAGTATTTACAAAAGAACAAAAATAAAAATTAATTGAATGAATGTCTTCTTAGGTGTATTTTTAAGGAATTGGAATGTGAGGTTTTAAAGTCGAACAAAAAATAAAAACAAAAAAAACTCTTTTTTTTTTTTCCGAAAAAAAATTTTTTTTGCTCTTGGATAAAGGATCGTAATAGTCTTAACCAAAATGAAAGGAGAGCATTTATAGTGTTTCTAAAAAATTCGTTTAGTGCACCCATCCTTAATTTCTCCAATTTTAATTTTGATTTGAATTGATACAAAAAAGAAAATAATAATTTAAATAAATCAAATTTATGGTAAAGAAAATTGAATTTATCCTTAATTACAATGGTTTTTGTTTTGTACTTGTATTTTGTCTTCTTCTTAAAGACTTATTAAGACGTTCTTCAAAAAAAATTTTTTCGATAGTTGGTTTTCGTTATTCAAAATATTTAGAAGAAATCGGGAAAAAAAGTTGTTTTTAGTTTGAGTTTTAAACATACCATTTGATTGTATGAGAATTAAAATTTAGTTTGTGAAATATGAAGAAAAACAAAAACAAAAACAAAAAGAAAAAGAAAAAAAAAAAAAAAAAAAAAAAAAAAAAAGTAAAAAAGTTTTTTTGTTTTGATTTGAAAAAAAAGAAATAAAATATTAAAAAGATAACAAACCTTTCTAAATTCAGAAATTGTTTTTGGCTCAATTTTTAAGATTTCAATTAAAAGCTGAAGACCACCTACAACAACTCCATGGTTTTTGTCACTAAGTAAAGATTTGACACGTCCAACATAACGATCGACTGTTTCAGGGACAAACCGAATTGTTCTAATAGCGGCCAGTGCTGCCTTTTTCCTAATATATGCTGTTTGTGATTTCAAGAGTTTTTCAACTTCTGGTGCAAGGTCCCTGAGCATTTCTACAGATCCAATGTTACCAAGCGAACTCAGCGCAAGTGCAACAATGAATTTATTTTCCGAAGCTAAATCTGTCCTAATGATATTTGTTGACATGAAAAGGACTTCTTCGTTTTCCGTTAACAAGACAGACAAACCTAAATAGCCAATCCTTTTGCAAACATATGATGGGTGTGCAATCAATTTTAAACATTCAAGTTGTCCAAAGTCTGTTGGGAATCCTAAAAAATCAATGTAAATCAATTTTGAAATGTTTCTTGGTCTGTTTTTGGTATCTTCTTTACGGAACGCATTCCTTATTTGCACACACTCTTCAGAAATTATTTCTCTAATCCCGCTTGTTGTTGAACTTTCTCTAACTTTTGTGATTAAGTCGTGTAATTTGATACTCATTATTTTGTTAAAATTAAAAAAATAACAATAAAAATTATTTTTGTAGAAAAGGAAAGAAAAATGTGAAACTTGTTCAAAATCTCATTCTTTGACACATTTTATTCTTTTTAAAAACCACCCCTTCCTCCAAAATGTTGAGAGAAAGTTTGTAAAAGTACTGAGATTTTTTGAAAGCTTCGAAAATGTATAATTTACCTTTTATTGTTCAGATATGATTTTTATCTTACCTCTCATTATGAAAAATTCGTAAGGTTGATTGGTTGAAGGACAAAAAACTTTAAATATTTTTGTTCTTGACTCTTTTTATTTAACTTTTCTAATTCTTTTGATGATGTGAATTATTTAAAAAGTATTTGCAATATTTCATTATCTATACGATATCAATGGAACTTTTGAATAAGGTTCTTAGTTTTTGTAAAATTTATGAGGAATTTACTGTAGTCAAAATAAACTCTGCAAAAAAAGTTAATCCGTGTTTCAAAATAAAAAGCTTGTTTTTTTGTTATAGAAGACCTTTTTCATTAACAAATCAAAGAAACTGAACAACAAACCATAAAAAAATCTGGTATTGGTTTCTTAAAGTTCTATTATTTAAGGGACTAGTAAACTAAAAATCTTCAAGTAAATTTACTAACAAAGTAAAAAAAAATTTACTGTGTCTTGAAATTGAAAAATAAAGTAAAAATCTGATAACTACAAGACATACCTTACTTTTAATACTATTTTCAGAGATGAATTATTGTTTTTAAAAGACTGATCCATTTTTCTCATTTTTGAAGTGTTCAAAATCCCACATATTTCTCAATTATTTGTAAAAAAATAATTTCTTTGAAAGAAGACTGAATTCTTAATGCCTGTAATGGGAGTGTACAAAAATTCACTTTAAAAATAAAACCCCTAAGTTCGAAAATAACTAAATTTAAAAAATCTACTTAATTTCAAAAAAAATTATCAATAATTATTATAAACTTGTAAAAAATATACTTTTTTGATTCAAAGAACTGTTCAAATCAATTTTTTCTCGGGACTGAATGAAAAAATCTGAGAAAAAGAATCAAATAATTGAATGAAAAATTCTCCCGAAATACTTTTTTAAAACCTGGAAAATTCAACTTATCATCTAATGAAATACTTTTTAATTTGATTATTTATAATCAATAACCAATAACCCAATCTTAATTATTTCAGTAAGTCATTCACAACCCAAGGATTAAATTTATCAATATAATTTACCATTATTTCTCAATTTTTTTAAATATTTTTCAATAATTAAAACAATCCAAATTTATATTTCTAATATAAATAAAATAATAGATATTATCAAAGAACATGGTTTTAATACAAAAAGTTCCTTGTTAATACTCTGGATATTTGGAAAAGTATATTGAAAAGTCTTTTAAATTTCAAGAAATTTATTAAATATTTGAAAATAAAATAAGATGATCAATTTTTTTCAAATCTTCAATGGATTAAATATTTGATTAATTTTTTATTGTATTTTTTAAAATAAGATTAAAGTTTCAAGGTTAATTGTTCATAAAGACTCTCTGAAATAACTAAAAGTTATATTTATTCAAAAATAAAAATTTTTGGCAAATTTTTTTTTTTCTAATTTTATCCAAAAACCCAAACAAAAAAGGATCTCTGATCTTTTGACTGAAAATTTCATTGGTTAATATGAAATCTTTTAAAAACGATTATTCATTTCTAAAAAGTTGTCAAATGAAGTTACAAATCAGGTTTAATTGTATCCTTGTGTAACTAATTACTCTATTACTTTTGGGGAAAAAAATAAATAAGAGTTACTCGTCCCTTAAAAAGAAATTCTAAAAAAGAAAGATCAAATTGCAAAATTTATCTAAGGATATAGAGTTAATTTTTCTAGAAAATTTTTAT
This sequence comes from Anaeramoeba flamelloides, assembly GCA_027625915.1. NCBI lineage: Eukaryota > Anaeramoebidae > Anaeramoeba > Anaeramoeba flamelloides. The sequence goes on from JANTQA010000036.1 coordinate 12,941,367, forward strand.
CAAAAAAAAAAATAAAAATTTCAAAAAAATTGAAAAAAATTATGAAAAATTTTCAACTATTTACATGAATAATTTAAATTTTACTTAAAATAACCAGACCTTCACTTTCAAAATTAATTTGAACATAGGTACACTATTTGTTAGTAGATTGGATATTTCCTTACACAGGAAGAAAAAAAAAAGGAAGGTTATTATTTTAAAACACAGATTATGGTATTTGTGAAAACATTGTTTTGATCACTGTATTTTACTTGTAATTTAAATTTTAACAAATCAATTTCTTCTCATCAGGTGATCTATTCTTTTACTCATTATTCTTTTCTTTGAGAATGATCATTTATGCCAAAAGGGAATCAACACAATCAATAAAAAAATAAAACCCTATAAAAAGTGAGCTCGAAATAGTCTTTTTGGTCTTTGGTAATAACATTAGATAAAAAGAATATTTAATTCAATTTTTTTCCTGTGTTGTGCTTAAATACCAATTTTTAGTATTAAGGTAGTTTATACATTTTTCAAATTTTGAGTGCCATGATTTATACTAAAATGAATTCTTCAAATCATCTCTTTAACCAAACATATTGATATTACAATAAATATGGAAGTGAAATATATTCACTAATAATATATATTCATACCAACGAAAATTCAGAATTCAAAAAAAAGGAAATTGTGATCAAGAAAAAATAAATAAAAATCATTTTTTTTTTTTGATTTTATCTGGTAACTTTTATACAATTGCTTCTTCTTTGTTTGGTTTTGTTTTTGAATTCTTCATCGGAATACTATTGTTAAAAAAATTTTGATACTCTTCATTTATGGTCTTATTTTAGAAAACTAAATAACATTTAAAATACTTCCAAAAACTGTGATTATTCAATCCTTGATCCAGAAGTTATGAATTATTTCATATCAAATTCACACTTAACCTGATAAAGTGTTTTTAACACTAATTCCTAAGCAACACATCTCAATTATTTAAGATTGTTGACACCGTTAAAAGATTCAACATTATATAATTTGATTAAATTTGAAAATAATTTTGATTTTTGAATTATAATGTAAAAACTTTTTTTAATTCAATAAATTTAAAAATGTTTGTTGTACAATTATAGATAAAATCATTTTATTTCCATTAATTTTACCAAAATTTCTATTAATTTTTTTGTATGTAATAATTAATTATTCTCATGATTCAAAAAACATTTCAACAATAAAAATTCAAAAAATTTAACAAACAAATAACAAATAAAAAAAAAAAAAAATCAAAAAATTATGAAAACAATATTTTTTAATTATTATTTTTCAGATAAATGTTCATCAAAAAAAAAACTCAATTAAATTACATTGCCCATTATGTAAACCTAAAAACATATGAGATTCATTTTTTGTCAAAATTAGTGATCTTATTGAATTATTGGAAAACATTAAATCTTTAATTAATTTTAAATTTGAGCAACTCCTGATTTGAAATAAGCCATTTTCACCACCAACAAAAACGAATTTTTCGTCATTGGTAATTATTAAACAATTAATAATTTTATCAATGTTTATTTTTTTTAAAATAACACCATTTATCGTTATTAGCCAAATGCACTGATCAATAGAAATTAAAATATTGCCATTTGATAAAATTTTAATACAAGATTGATAAGCAAACGCAATGTTCTCATTTATTTGGGCTTTTAGATAATTATTACTTTCATCATGATCATGATCATTATCATTATTATGAAAAACAAAATATTTTTTATTAGATTTTTTATTATTATATTTGCCTCCATTGGAATTATTTAAAGTGATCCCCTTTATAAATTTACCATTTAATAAATGATGAAATAATACATTTTTATCTCGAGAAAGAGAAACAATAACATTAAATTCTAAATTAACATCCAAATTGATAATTTTCGATGTATGGCCATAGCAAATTTTAAATAAATCAATATTCGGCAAAGGATTCAAGAGTAAATCCTCATTATTTTTTTCATTATTAAAGAAATTATTTTTAGATTTATGATTAGCATTAGAATTATTAATATTGCTTTTATTTATTTTCCAAATTGCTATTAGATGATCATTTGATCCAGATACTAAATATTTTTCAGATTTATCTACTTTAATACATGTAACAATATTTTTATGGAATTGTAAAATGCTTTGATTGCCATTCTGGATATTATGCATATTCATTAATCTAATTGTTGAATCATAATAACCACAACTAATTAAAGTTGAAAAATCATTCATTAAAACGAAACAACTATTAAAAATTTCAATTTGTGGATCGAAAAATACACCAATTGTTTTTTTCTTCTTTTTTTGCAGATCTTTATCGGATTCAAAATTACCACCTTGGCTAGATTTCTTTTGAAATAGCCATTTATGTATACCCAAATTACGTTTTTGGTCAATAGTAATAATTCCATGATTATCTTTTAAGATTTTTTTAAATTTTGGTTTTGGTTCTTGAATTTTTAGATAAATTATTGGTTGGTTTGTAACTTCAAAGATATAATTCGTTATTTTCAAATTCTTCCAATTCATTGGAATTATCTTTTTTGTTTGTATTATATTTGAATTTATTTTTTTTTGTGTATTTGTATTGTCATTGTAATCGCCATTTTTGTTTTCATTTTTATTTCCATTTTTATTTTTATTGTCATTTTTATTTATATTTTTCTTTTCATTTTCATTTTTCTTTTTATTTTCATTTTCATTTCCATTTTTGTTGTTTTTTTTTTTTAAATATATCCTTTTTGGGTGGGCTGTTTTAAAAATTTGTTTTGGATAGTATTTTCTTTTATTCTTATCAAATGTATTTTCATTGTTTTTTCCCATTTCTAAATCTTGTAAATTTTCCTTATTATTAATTAAAATTACTTGGTTAATACCAAAAATCAAATCAATCCATTCATTCAAATGTTTTGAAGCATATTCAGATTCCAAGATTTTTCTATTAGTATTAACAAATTTATGTGCAGAATTTTTTGCCCAAGGTGGTAGAATTACATTATTCAATTTTTTTTTTCCAATTTTAAGATTATTCATATTTAAAAAAATTTCAGGCAAATAATAAAATTCTGGTATTAATTCATAAGGAAAGATTTGCTGATTTAAAATATTACTAAATAGTTCTGGTACTGAATTAAAATAATCATCCCTTTCCAAACCGGTTTTATCTATTATAATATGGGTAAAGAAATTTATTATAAAAAAATAATAATAGAATTATTTGATTAAAAATTTTATTGTTTGTTGTTTTTTTTTTGAATATAAAATTAATTTTATTCTGTATATTATCTTTTTTTGGATTTTTCTTCAAAAGTTTTCAGACATGTATAATTTTACATTACGGGATTTTTGGCAAAAATGAATTTTGGTGTATCAAAAATTTTAAATTGGAGTTTCTGTATACCTTACAAGATTTTCGGCAAAAATGAAAAAAATATAATTTTTTGAAATAATCGATGTTAAAAAAAATTTGATCTATTCAGAACTCAAATAATAGGATTTATTCAACTGATTGTTTTTCTACCTTTAAACAAATTTTTTTTTTGAGAATTTTTTTATTGACAGATGAGTCAAACAAAAAATAATATTTTCTGATCCTTCGAAGTTGTTTTACAATTGGGTTACTATTCCAAAAAAATCGTTTAACTTTTTCATTTTCATTGATTTAAAGTTGAATTTTAAAATGATTCAAAGCAATTGATAAAATGAAAGATTTTTGAGAACCAGTAATAGACAAGTGTTAGAACCGATACCGATGCAGTGATAACACTCCAACTTACAATCTGAAGATTCGGAGTTTGATTTATCATAACCACATTATTTCTGATTGTTTATGCTTTTCTCAAAAAGTTACAAAAAAAAACCAAGATAGATTTAATTTTAATTAAAAATTGGGAATTGTGCTTCATAGAATCGCTAATTCTTTGAAGTAATCGTCTATCCGATTTGATTTTTTTTTTGACTATTATAAAAATTAGAACCCGAATGAGAATTGGAACAAAATATCTCTCAATTAATGGAGCAGATCCAGTTCTTGGGAGAATTATACCAGATTCACACTTTCTGGATTTAACAATATCTCTGATTAAAATTAGGGGATTCCTGTAAGCACAGTCAAGTGCCGTAGAGTGCAGTAGAGTGCCTAGGTTTTCTTGAGGTTTTCTGTTTTATTTGTTAAATCTATCGGTTTTCCAAATAAACAGAAAACTCGCGAAAACCTAACAGCACTTTTCCCGAATTTAAAAGAATAGAGTAAAATCTCAGATTTTTCTTAATTCTTTTGAATTCTGGAAAACCTAACGGCGTTTTTTTTTAAGTTTTGAAATGAAAAGAGAATTTCTTCAATTTTCTTTACATTTCAAAAAGTAAAAAAAAACCTAACGACGGTTTTCTTGTCATTTTCTGTTTGATTCGAAAAATCTATCGATTTAATAAATAAACAGAAAACTCAAGAAAACCTAACAGTGTTTTTTTATATTTTTAAAAATAAAAGTAAATTTATTTGATTTTCTTTTATCTTCTTTTGAATTCTGGAAAACCTAACTGCAATTTTAAGAAGTTCAAAAAAATAGAGTAAAATTTTTGATTTACTCAATTCTTTTAAATTTTGGAAAACCTAACGAAAAGTGTAGTAAGGTGCAGTCAAGTGCCGTAGAGTGCAGTAGAGTGCCTAGGTTTTCTTGAGGTTTTCTGTTTTATTTGTTAAATCTATCGGTTTTCCAAATAAACAGAAAACTCGAGAAAACCTAACGGCGCTTTTCCAGAATTTAAAAGAATGGAGAAAAATCAAAGATTTTACTCAATTCTTTTGAATTCTGGAAAAGCTAACGGCGATTTTTTTTAATTTTAGAAACAAAAAGAAAATTTCAAAAATTTTCTTTTTGTTTCTAAAATTAAAAAAAAAGCTAATGACGGTTTTCTTGAGGTTTTCTGCAGTTTAAGAAATTGAATACTACAAGTCAGAAAATAATATTTTTTTATTTTTACTCTCAAATACATTAAAAACTCTTAAAAACTTTGAAAATCATTTAATACCAACAAAATTAATCAGGGTACTCTTCAAAAATACGGAACAATACAATTTTACCAATTTTGAAAAGTTAGAATATACCCTTATAAAGAGGTGCCCAAAATTTCAAAATGAAGTTTATTATTGAGAATTGCTCTTGATTAATGAAATTATAATTTTGGTAGCACATTCCAAATAATCACTATAGAAAAATGAATCAAAAATTAAAATTAAATAAGTAAAAAAAAAAAAAAGAAAAAACTTACGATTTCTATTTTTTAAAAAAGTTGTAAAAGGTTCCAATCTGCTTAAATAAAAAAGTGTTGAATTAAATTTCTCATTATAATTTTCATTTTTTAATCCATTATTTTTTTTGTCACTATCTTTATTTAATAAATGATGTATTTGATGAAAATTTTGATCGGATATAGGGAAGGAAAAGTTTCTATAAATTGATTTATTATTTAAATTTAATTTTTTGGTTGTAAAATCAATAATGACCCAAGGAAATATAAAATAATTCGATAAATCGTAATAAGATCTACCAGCAATAATATTTAATTTTATTAAATATTCAAAATTGGAAATTAATCTATTTTTCCATTGATAAATAATTTTTGACTTTTTAAAACGCTCAAAATGATTTTTAACATCAAATATTTTATTGTTAGTAATGAAAGATAATTCTTCACATATTAATTGATAAATTTGATCGCGTAAATTTTTATTTTTAAATTCTATTAAAAAATAATGCTTATTATTCTTATTATGATCATGATCAGAATCACGATCATATGTGTGTGCATGTCCATGTGTATGTGTATGTGTATGTGCATGTGCATGTGCGTGTGTAGGTTTATGTTTATGTTTAATATTATCTTTTAAAAAAATTTGTAAAAAGGTATTTACATTATTAATTTTTAAGGGATAAATATCTAAAATTGATTTTAATTCGATATTTATATATTTTTTGCATAAAATCTTTGAATTTATATTTACTACCATCATTTTTATTTCCTTTAAGGTGATTAGTAGCTGAGTGGGTTTTTTTTTAGTCAGATTAACAATTAATTGACAATGTATTTTTGGGGTGATCCAACTAGTTTTTTTGAAATTTGTAATTTTTATTGTTAATTTTTTATTATTAATGTCATTATTCTCATCCAATTGTATATCGCCGTTCTTGTCATTGTCCTTGTCCTTGTTCTTCTGAGTACCCTTATTATTGTTCATGTTCAATTTTCTGGTGGTATCATTATTAAGTTTTGTAAAATGATTAAATTTATTTGAATTAATTTTTTTTTTGAGTAATAATCTTTTTTTGTAACCAAATTGAGAATGATTAATTTGATAATAATTATTTTTATTAGAATTAAAAAAGTTGTTTTTCTCTTTATTAAAGGTATTTTTTAAAATTCTCCAATTGAGTTGTATTGAATTAAAATTTTTTATTTCATTTTTTAATATCTTGTGTTTTTTAATAATTTCTTTATTAATAATTTTTTTAATTTTTTTATTAAAATTTAAACATTTTTCTTCATCATTGTTATTAAACCAAAAGGAATTTTTTAATTTTCTTTTGAACTCTTTTTTATTCGTTTGTTTAATATCAATTTTTTCAAATATTTTTTGTTGGGAATTAGAATTTTTTTTCTTTAATTAATATTTTACATTTCCCCTTCTTTGTTAATTCTATAATATTTTTATGATTAATTTTTATTTGAAAAATCTTTTCCAAGTTTATAATGAATGGCGACAGGGAATAAGTTTTTGGCGAGTTAGTTTTTATCAATTCCATAATAGTTTTTTGAATATAATTGCTTAAAATTTCATTTTTGGTTTGGATAAAATTGAATAATAAATAAACTAATAAATTATCAAAAATCTTTGAAAGAATATTAGGCGAAAAGAATTTTTTTCCCTTTTTTAATATTAATTTTATATAAAAAAATATTACTAGGTAAAGTTTCTGTTTGGAAAAGCGAAGTATTTAATAACATTAATAGCATTGATTCTAGTAATTCTTTTGTTTGGTTCTTTGTATATAATAAAATTTTTGAATTAATATTAAATAAATTCAAATTACTAAACAATTCAAAAATTTGATATATTATGATCGTTGTATGCTTTTCATATAAAAATGGATTTTTTGTTGAAATAATTGGAAATTCAAAATCATTGATTAAATTGTCATTATCCACTGTTTTTTTAATATTATTATTATTATCAGATATTAACAGGTTTATTTGTAATTTCTTATTAGTTTTTATCATTTCTTCCCTTTCTTTATCATTTTCCTTTTTAATTTCATTTTTGTTAAGAATTTGTTGATTTTTATCCAAGTTTTGTTCTTTTATTTCATTTGTATAAATAAATTCTAATTTAACTAATTTGTGTTGTTTTCCAATTATATTTTCTTTTTCTTTTCCATTTTCCTTTTCCTTTTCCTTTTCCTTTTCCTTTTCCCTTTCCTTTTCCTTTTCCTTTTCCTTTCCCTTTTCCTTTCCCTTTCCCTTTTCCTTTCCATTTCTTTCTTCGTGATTATCTTTTTCTTTTTCTTGGGTTTGAATATTATTATTTCTTTTTTCATGTATATTATTCTCTTTTATCTGTTTTCTAAACAATTGCACTTCGAAAAATAGTTTGTATATTTGAATAAATAACAATCGGAAATTATTTAAAAAATAATTATTTTTGAAAATTTTTTTTAAAAATTTATTATAATTTTTAGAATTTTTATCCAACTCTTTTGGTATTTTCATTAATTTTTTGTTTAGTTTTAATTTGATTATTTTTAATAATTCTAAAAATAATTGGGTTATAATCGAAAATTTATTAATATTTAGATTGACATTATTTTTTTTTTTATTTTTGTTTTTTAAAAAAATATCTAAAAATAAGAATGTTTCCCGTATTAGCATTATACCATTTTCTTTTTTAACTAAAGACCAATAATGAATTTTACTAATGAATTTAAATAACAATTTATTATATACATGATTAATATTTGTTAAATTTAAACTTTCAAAAATTTTATATTGCCAACCAAATTGATTGATTATTTGAGAAAAATTATGATTAATATTTTTTTCAATCCATTTAATTTCCTTGAGGAAATGTAAACCATAATTCTGATAAAATTTATTAGCAAACTGGAATAAGGTAAAAAATATACATGGGTTTTTTAATTTGTTTTTTTCTTTATCATATAATAATCTAGTTAACGTATCAAATACCGAAACAGTCATCTCACCATTTAAAATGAATTTGTGCATTAAATAATATTTTTTATTAAAATTATAAAGTGGTTTGATCTCATTTTCAATTGCAAATTTTGTCTTTGCTTTAATATTGATAACTTTAAATAACAAAATTGCCCAAACCCTAACTTCTTCAAAACTGGATTGTAAAAAATAATAAATATGATCAATTATCTGTAAGGCCAATTGTTTTTCATTTTGAGTTGTAATGATAATATTGATTTTTGAAAATAATTCATAAATGCATTTTAAAATATTATGGATTTCTTTTTTTTCATTCACCAATAATAAACATATTTTAGTAATACTTAATAATTTGGAAATAGAAGTTAAATTAAATAAAAATATTTTGATAATTTCTAAGAGTTCCTTTTGTAGTAAATTAATTTCATCATTATTAATATGAATTTTAGTTCCATCAATGCTTTTTCTCATATTCCCGCTCCAATAATAGAATAATAGCCCTTTTTAATAATTTATTAAAATTTATTTTTTCTAAAAAAATTTTAAACTCTTTTTGATTATCATTATTATTATTTTTTTCTTATTCTTATTATTATTCTTATTTTTTATTTTTATTTTCATTTTCATTATTCTTATTCTTATTCTTATTCTTAGATATTATTATTATTATTATTATTATTATTATTATTATTATTATTATTATTATTATTACCAATATTTTGTTTATTTTTAATATTAAATAAATCCTTTTGTTTGTTTAAATAATCAATAATAATTAAAAATAATTTTGATTGGATAGGGTATTGTAAATAAAACCAAATTTCAAAATCAGTAAAAAAATTTGAAAGGAAATATATAAAAAATTTATTATCATTGACTTTAGAAAAAAATTGTTCAATGATCTTAATAATATTTAGCGTAATTAATTTCCTTTTTTTTCGAAAAATTTTTGTTAAAATTGAAAATCCATTTAATTTTCTAAATATTTTTCGATTTATTTTGTTAACCTCTAAAGTAATAAATATAAAATTTATTATTTTTTCAACTATTTAATTTAAAGATAAAAAAATATATCAAAATACCATATTTAAATACAAATGTTTTTTTTTTTTTTTTTTTTTTTTTATTTTTAATATGCCCCTACGACCCAAAAAACACTAAAAATGGAAAACTGATCAAATACTTTCCATTAATATAATTAAAAAAACTAAATGAAAAAATAAAAATAAATAAAGTTTCAATTTAACTTTTTCTTGAAAACATTTTTTGCCAAAATGATTGAATTCAAAGTTGAAATTATGTATATTTTTAGATACAATATCTTGTTTTAACTCATTTACTAAAACAAATTCTAAATTATGGGAATTTTCTTTTCACAAAAGGGACTAATTTGGTCTTCAAATGTTTTTTTTTAGTTTTAAATGGTAAAATTAAAAAAAAGTTAAACTAAAAAGATAAACTCTCTGGAAAACTATTCTAATTTAATATATTAACTTATTCTTTGATTTCAAGCTTTTCTCAACCCCAATTTTTCAAAAAAAAAATAAAAAAGTGCACAGTAATTTCAAAAAAATATTTTTGATATTCAAAAGTTAGAGTGTTTTTATTCTAAAAAAATTTATACCAGTGGTTAATTGAATTAAGTTAGAAACTTAATTTCGAATAATATTAATCAGAAAAAAATAGTGCTTAATTTTATTAAGGTACTAGTCTATATTAATTTTTTTTTTTGACCAATAACTAAATAAGGAATCCTTATCTTGAAATATGTTTAAAATTGAAAATAGACAGGTTTTTTCAATGTTAGAACTTTTAGTTCATGTTTTTTTAAAATTTTACAATTCTGCCAAAAAAAGTGACTTTTAAAAATTTTTTTTTGAAAAAAGATCTTTAATCGATGAGAATTTTTTGATTAATTTTGGATTTAATTATTTTCTCAAAAATAATATTTATTCTCATTTTTAAAAACGAAAAAATAATTTAAAACTGGTGAATATTTTCTCTTTCACTTCTGTTCATCCAATTTGACTCTATAAAGAACACAATTTGTTTTATCAATAATTACTTTTTTAAAAAATAGTTCTTATTCTTTTCTTTGATTTTTTTTGACTCTGACAAAAACTTTTGGGATGGTAATTTGGGAACACTTAAAAAACTTCAAATTCAACAAAAACAAAAGAGTGTAAACTGAAAAAGTAGATTCATGAAAAAAAAGAATGGTACAATATAAAAAAAGAAAATCTTTTATTAAGAGTAAAGCATATATTGTATATTTTTTTCGTTTCAAACTATGTTTTCATGCAAATCCAAAAAAACCCTTTCAGGTTTATTTTTCAAACTATTTTTTGTACGTCTTCCACAAACATAACAAGGTTTTGCTTTCTTGCTCATATTTTTTTTTTTTTTGTATTTTTTGCGAAAAGTTGAAAAAAAGCAACTTTCAAAAAAGTGAAAAAATGCAAAAATTTTTTATTTCTATAAAAACAATAACTAAATTTAATGAATGTCATTTAGCAAGATTTCATTAATATACTAAGAAGTTTTTCACTTTGATTTCAAATCTAAGTAATTGGCAAAAAAAATTCTAAATCTCTATTAAATTTACCTAAAAAAATTTAATATAGACTAGTCCCTTAAGGACATATTATAAGAATTATTGAATTTTTTCTTTTTTGTTACTTTTTACCTTTTCCAATTTTCCCTTTTTAAGTTGTTTGGGTTCATCCCCTTCGTGTGTTTTTTTAGGTGTTTGGGGAAGGTAAAAGAAATAAAAAATCATTATAAGAATTGGTCAGACTTGGTCATGACTAGCTTAAACTAACTTGTTCATGATCAGATCTTCAACGAATTGAAATGGAATTAAGAAACTGAAGAGAGTTGAATCCAACTGACGAAATTTGAATATAACTGAAGTGATTTGAAGCCAACTGAAGTGAACCTAATCGAACTTTTCGTACAATTTGTCTAGTCGTTACCTATATTGGGTTTTTGCTGTCGAGTCGGTATGTTGTACTGGTATTTTGCGAAAACAAGATTTATGAAACTTGAAAAAAAAGAAAAGAAAATTTCGAAAACCAATTCTTATTCTTAAAAAATCAGCACTTTATAGATAAATCATATCTATAAAGTTCTAAATAAAAATTTAATAAAGTAACCATATTTCATTTCATCTTGAGTTGATCAAATATTTAGATCTCTTTATTAAAACAAATTATGGTGGCGATCCTAAAAACAAACAACATAGAAGGAAACAACCAACAACCCAATCAACACTCGGGATGTGCAAAAAAAAACGTTTCAATATAGTTTTTACTTTTTTTATTATTTTTTTACTCTCTTTTTATTTCTTTCAATTTCTTTCTCTTTTTCTTGTCTTTGTTTAGAAATAATTTTTTTTTCTTTTCTCATTTTTTAAAGAAAAGATATTCTATGAGTTATAATCTTTCCTACATTATAGCTAGGATAAAAAACTCTAAATAAATTTAGAGTTTTAGGAAATGCCGTAGAGTGCCATAGAGTGCCACAGAGTGCCTAGGTTTTTTTTAATTTGAGAAATAAAAAGGAAATTTTTGAAATTTTCTTTTTATTACTTGTTTTTAAAAAAACCTAACGAAAATCTATCGATTTTCCTACTAAACAAAAAACTCAAGAAAACCTAACCGCGCTTTTCATGAGAGTTTCTGTTTTATATTTAAAATCTATTGATTTTCGTTAGGTTTTTTTGAGTTTTTGAAATAAAACGAAAATTTATTAAAATTTTCTGTTTATTTCTAAATTTAAAAAAAAACCTAGAACACTTCACAAATAAAATAGAAAAAGTAAAAAAACCTAGAACACTTCACAAATAAACTAAAACTCAAGAAAAGCTAATGGAGTTTTTCTGAAATTTTCTGTTTTATTTGTAAAATCAATTAAAAACATAAAAAGAAGAGGAATTAAAAACTCCCCCCTCTCTTAAATTATAAAAAAAAAAAAAGTATTTTTCTTTTAACAAATTTATTTCAAAAGAATTGTTTTTTTTTTGTATTTACAAATTTGTTGAATATTTTAATCAATAATAATTAGTTTATATGATAAAAATTAGATTTATCATATAACTTTTGTTGATGTAAACTAAATTTCATAATAAATGGCCCACCTTACATTTGAATAATGAATTGCTTTTGTATCGTTTTGAAGTTTTTCCTCTCACAATGAAAAGTTTGCAAATAAATCATTTTTTCTCTTTTTTATTTTTTCAAAAGTGTTTTGTTAAAATGGAAAATGAAAATGAAAAATTGGAAAGAAGTAACAGATGAATTAATGCAAAATTTGGTTTCAAATATGAAAAAGAGATAAGATTTAGTTATTCAAATGGAAGGAGAATCGATAAATGGGTTTTTTTACTTATTTAAATTGTATATTTTTCATGTAATGCTTCTTTCAAAAATAAATGTCCCAATTTTTTTTCACTGTTTTTTTTTTTTTTTCTTTTATTTTTAGACAAAAAATAAATATCTCTTGAGTATAGTATTGAATATTAAAATCTAAATTTTTATATTATAATAGATAACTTCAATTATTAAAAATATTTTTCTTTAAAATTTGATTTTTAATGGGTCAATTATTATGAAAGATAGTTTAATTTAGGTGTTTATTATGATTTTTTTTTTTTATAATTTTATATTTTTCAACTTATTTATTCATCATTGTTCATTTCCAAGAAAAAAAAAAAAAAAAAAAAACAATTGTAATTAAATATGGTATGAAGCATTATATCAAAACAAGAATAAGAATATTAAAAAAAAAAAAAAAATATTCAAAAAGATAAGAATTTTTTGAAAAATTGAAAAGTAAAGAAAATGAGAAAAAAAAATGAAATGAGAAATTTACAATAGATTATATGCTGCTTTGTATTTTTTAATTTGTTTAATAAAATGAAATATAAATTTAATCCACCAATCGAAAATAACGAATTTGAAATATTTTGAAATTGAGAAATTTGTATTTTTTTTAATTTAGCAAAATTGGTACCATTTTCCAATTGGTTTCTACATTTAAGATTTTCAGTTAATTGTGGATTAAAGGAAAAAGAAATTTTATTTGTAAGTTCTTGTTCTTCAATAATTTTAAAATTTGGGCCAGATTGATAAATTTTTGATATTTCTTTTCTTGACAAATACATGTGAAAAAAATTTATGGTATTAATGTTTCCTTGAAAAAAATTTTGATACTTGTTATTCATAATATTCTCATCCTCGTTGATATAATGGTAATTATTAATATTATTTAATAAATTTTTATTTTCATAATAATTTTCATTATTAAATTCATCGTAATAGCTATTAGAATTCTGCATCTTGTTCATATTATTGGTATGACTATTCGAATTATCCAAATTAGTGCCAATAAAATTTTTTATAAATTTGCATTTATTCGGAAGGACCTTTAATTCAATTTTCTTTTCAAACCCCTTATAACTGGTATATAATAGGATTATTGAGTTATCAATTTTATTTTTATGAGAAATTGAAATAAAAAACCATTTATTAAACAAAATGTTGTTATGATTTATTTTTATTATTTCTTTCGTGCTATAAATGTGATAATTCAAGCCATTTGAATCTAGAAACAATTCAATCCCAATTTTTAGATTTTGATCCATTAAACTAAAAATAATTTGCTTGCTTTTCCAATTGCCATTCCCCCTCCCCGTTCCTGTCAAACTATCATTACTATTCATATTTTCACTTCCATTGTCATTGCCATTCATGGTTTCTATTTCATTTTCCTTTTCATTAAAATTGATTGGTAATTTTTCAATAAAGATCCAAGTTGAAAAATTTATGCCAGATTTCAAATTAACATTTATTTCTGGTATTTTAATAAAGGAATTTTTACCATTAAAATGGAAATAATAATTTGGGGAATTTTTGATTGTGTTGTTATATAATTCTTCAAACACTGTCAATATTGTTGAGCAACTATAAACTTTATTTTCGTTCAATAAATCATTAAATAAATATTTGAATAATTTTTTAATTTCTAAAGGAGATAATTGATGTGAAGATAAATTAATTAAAAAATTGATTAATTCCTTATAATAAATTTTTTCCTCATTTGGTGTATATTTTTGAAAACTGTCGTTATTATTCTGGCTTGGGTTCTTTTTGTTATTTTTTTCCTTTTGGTTGTAATTATTATTTTCTTTCATTAAAATTTTGATATCCTTTTTCTTCTTATTTTCTTTTTCTAGTTCATTTTCTTTTTTTGTTACTCTTATTTTTTCTTTTTCTTTTCCTTTTCCTTTTTCTTTTCCTTTTTCTTTTACTTTTCCTTTTTCTTTTTCTTTTTCTTTTTCTTTTTCTTTTTCTTTTTCTTTTTCTTTTTCTTCTTCTTCTTCTTTTTCTTCTTCTTCTTCTTCATTTTGATTATTATTAATATTTTCTTCTTTTTTCTTCTTCTTTGTTTGATTATTCTGATTATGATTTCTTATACAATTATTTATTAAAAATGAAATTAAATTAACTTCACAACAAAATGTTTTATTATGATAAAATTTACATAAGTCAAAAAAGGTGTTAATTAAATTATTAAAATAATATTTATCAGAAATTTTTAATGAAACTTGAAAAATGGGTTTAATTGCTTGTGGTAATTTAATTAACTGCTTTTCATAATTTTTTTCACAAATAATTATTGTCAAAAATTTTTTAAATATCAATAAGGGTATTTTTCGAATTTTTTGAAGGTATTCATTGATATTGTCTGTTTTTTGGTTTATTCGATTCCTTTTTTTCCGCGAATTTATTATTTTATTTTTAATTTTTTTGTTCAGCATATTTTGATTCTTTTGTATTGTATTCAACTCATTGATTTTTTTGTTTATTTCGTAATTAATAATTTTTGGCAAATATATTATTAATATTTTTTTTAATTTGATTAAAGATCAAATTTTTTTCAGAATTGTTATTAATTAGTCGATAAAAAAAATCTAAGATTATTAAAACAGCTTTATAGTTAATTTTTGGTATACTTAAAATTTTGATTATTGAAATATGAAATTTTGATTGTTGAATTAGCGTTGTTATTAATTTTTCATTTAAATCAAATAATTTAAATAATAATTTAAATAAATCATTAAAAAATTTTTTATTGATTTCCTTTTTTTGATTTTTTTTGATTGAATTCGTATATTTTTTGATTTTATATAAAATTACAGTATTTAAATAATTAAAAAAATTTGTTTCCAAAATTATTTCTTTTTTTAGTGATGTATTTGAAATTAATTTTTTTAAATATTGAGACGATATTTTTTGCATTTTTTTATTTAATAATAAATAGCAAATAAATTTCATAAATTCTTTAGAATCTAATAAAGCTTTTTTCATTCCTCTATAAAATGACAATAATTCAAAAATATTGAAAAACAGTTTTACAAATTTTATTTCATTATTATTGTCTTGAGTTTGGATTTTTTGATTCGCATTATTATTGTTGTTGTTGTTGTTATTGTTATTGTTGTTGTTGTTATTATTATCCTTATTATTATTTTTATTCTTCTTCTTATTATTATTTCTGCCAACAAGAGACTTATTATGGAAATGTTTGTTATTATTAATTAATTTGATTGTAAAATTTACTAAAATAAAGATACCATTGTTTTGAAGTAAAGTTTTTGCTGTCACTCTAAAATTCAATTTTAATAATTCAAAAAGTAATTCTAAAGCTTTATAAGCTAATTTTGGTTTATCAATTTTAAATAAAGAAAAAATTGCTAAGCATTCAAATTGATTTAAATTTGTTTTCCTAGCAGCAGAATATTTTAAAAAATTCAAAACATTGGTATCTAATAATTTAAATAATAATTTACTTTTTTTATTACCTTTAAATCTATTATTTAATTTTAAAAAAAAATAATCAGAAAATAAGGTTTTCCATAAAAGATGATTTACAAATGAGAGAAACGAGATTGGTACTTTGACAAATAAATTTAAAATATAAGTCTGTAGTTCTGGATTAATTAATTTAAAATATTTTTTAGATTTATTGCCGTTTCCCTTCGAAAATATATCTAAGCAAGTATAAATAATCAACTGTCCTAAATTTAAAGTTCGATCATAATTTTCATTATTATCGCTGTTGCCATCGTTATTATTGGTATTATAGAAATAAAGATTATTATCATGATTATTTAAATAAAAATTATTATTCTTATTTTTCCAGCTAATCATACAAATTTCAAATAATATCTCAAATAATTCTTCAATTATTGGATTTACATTTGATGAGTCAATTGTTTCATGTGGCTTGTCTGGTAAAATTGGTATTAAATAATCATCTAAAGTGTTAAATAATTGGAATTGGATTTCAATGTCACTAAAAATTAATTTTTCTATTTCTTCAATTTTTAAATTGTTTAAATTTTCATTTTCATTTTTGGTCTTGGTCTTGGTGTCTTTCGTGTTTGTATTGTTGTTGTTATTACTTTCATTAGGATTTTTATAATTTTCTTTTCGGGCTTTCTTTTCTTTTTCTTCTTCTTTTTCTTCTTTGTTTCCTTTTGTTTCCTTTTCTTCTTTTTCTTTTTCTTTTACTTTTTCCTTTTCTTCTTCTTCTTCTTCCTTTTCTTTCTTTTGTGTTTCTTTTTTTTCTTCAGATAATAATTCTTGTTCTTGATCATTATTATTTTTATTTATGCTTATTGGTAATACTCTTTCTTTTCCCTTTTCTGTTTCCTTATCTTTATCCTTCTCACTAATTAATGATTTGTTTTCTTTTTCTTTTTCTTTTTCTTTTTCTTCTCTTGTTTGTGTTTGTGTTTGTGTTTGTGTTTGTATTTGTTTTTCTTGTTCTTTTTCTTCTTCTTCTTTTTTCTCCTTCTCACTAAATAATGATTTATTATCTTTTTTATTTTCTTTTTCTTTTTTGGAATTTTGATCATTTTTATTGAGATATAATACTCTTTCTTCTTCCTTCTCATTTTCGATTGCTTTCTCATTTTTTTTCTCATTTATTTGATTACTATTCAAATCATCTTTTTTTAATTTTGACCAAGAAGAAGCAAAGGTATAAGAACACCATTGAATAAAATCAGATAATTTTTCAAAATTGATCTGCTTTGATATAATAAATTCAATTTCTGCATTATTTGAAATGATTTCTTGGAATAAATCTAACATTTTTAAAATGTATTGATATTCTAAATGGTTTGTTGTGTCTTGTTGAAATACTGAACATTCTCCTTGAATTTGAATTTTTGAAAGATTGATTTTTTTTAGCATTTCATATATTGTTATACTCTGATCAAATTGTAATTTGTATTTCCCAAACTTTGGTTTTTCGATTAATTGTAAAAATGTATTTAATAAAAGAACTTTGGAGCTGTTACTCAAATAATCCAGATTGTTCATTATGAATTTTAATACTTTGATTAAATGGTTTTGGACTTCGTAAAAACCTTTAGTAAATTTAAATTCTTTTTTAAATCTTATTAACCTTGTCAAGTATTCACATAAAATTTTGATTAAATTGTCATCAATTAACATTTTTGATTTTTCAATTAAACTTGGTAACTTTCTTATTAAGACTTGATAATATGTTTCTATGATGGTTGATATCTCAATTGTAATGAATTGAACAACAACAAAACAATAAGTTTCAATGTTGTTCAATTTAATGATACTATTTTTGTTTTTGTTGTTATTGTTGTTGTTGTTGCTGTTGTTGTTTTTGTTTTTGTTGTTGTTTTTGTTTTTGTTTTTGTTTTGATTTGTATTCTTGTTTTTGGTTCTGAGAGATAATGTCTGGTAGATAGTTTGAAACAATTCACAAGTAGTTTGAGTGAGTCCAGACATTAAATCAATAAATTCTTGTAGAGAAAAGAATTTGATATGATGTTTTGATTGTACCATTAATTTTGCTATTGGTAAACTAATTGCATTTGTTAGATCAAAGGAATTCAATTTTAGAGTCTCTTCTTGTTTACCCTTTTCTTTTTCTTTGAATTGAAAATTGACTATTCAAAAAGAAGAAATTTTGGAATTATCATTATTTGTTTTGTTTTTTAAGAGAGAATTAAAAATAAGATTGTGGGATTAGTGGTTCTAATTTTTTTTTCCAATTATGACTTTTTTTTTTTTTTTTCACTTTGTTTCCAACAGAACTAATCAAGCAAAAGTTAGACGGTAATTTTGTTACAATTGATCTTGATAAAGACTTGAAGAAAAAGTATTTTTTCTTAAATGGAGGGTTAAATAGAGATTATTTTTGTCAAAAAAAAAACAAATACAGTAGCTAGCAAAAGGAACAAAAAAAAAAATAAAAAAAAAAAAAGAAACAAATCTTTTCTTTTTGTTGTTCTTTAAAATTTACCTTTTGTTAAATCTTTTTTGAGTTGAACCAACATTTTAAAGGTGCTTGTTAGAAGAAGTTTCGGGAAAAGTGTGTAATTTTCGGAAAATTCTTTCCATTTTTTTTTAGAAACAGAAGACAAATTTTCGATTGCCACCAATGGCGCCCAATTTGGATAAGCCTTTAAAAATAATTCACAAAATTTCCAAAATAACTTCATAAATAGGAACTGATCATTCTCGTCCTCTATTGATTTGATTTTTTCCCAGACCGCTGATAATTCTTCTGCAAACGGTTGGTATTCTTCATTATTATTTTGATCTAATTTGCTTCCTGTTTTTTGAAGATTTGTCTTTTTCTTAAAAAAGGTCATCTGTTGTAGATTTAAGAAAGTCTAGATCTTCAAAAACAAAAAAGGCTGTTGATAAAAAATGACTTTTGGAAATATAATTATTGTTTTTTTTGAATTTTGAGGGTTCTTGTTTATAAAGTTTTGGTATTGAACAAAAATCAAGGAAATAATATTGTGAAAGATTCAAGATTGAAAATGTGAATTTTCTGATTTTCTAAAAAAATCTTTGACTCTTAAATTTCTGAAAAATCAAGAAAAGTAAAAGAAAACAACTATTGGTCACCCTCAATAAATTTAGTTCAAGACAAAATAAATTAATAATTTGAAAGAATAATTTTCATATTTTAAGGAAAATTCTTTATTATTAGTTCAAGTAAAATGTGGAACAATTGTATGTCTACCCTTGGGTACACTTTTGAATAATATCTATCTTTTTCCAAAGTTGAATTTTTTTTGAAGGAAAAGAGTTTATATTTCATACTTTAAAGGTATATTTCCAAAAGACTCTTAACTTTTGAAAAACAAGTCAAAAAATTATAAAGTCTCATGTCCCAATGAAAACAAGTTTTTAAAAAAGCTTAACACTGAGATTAATCTAAAAATGATAAAATACTTCTTATTTTGTTCTTTTTTTGAGGGATCAACTTAAATAAGAATTTTGTCTAAAATCAAAGTCTGTTGATATTGAAGAGAAATTCAATTTTGTTTTTGAAAGTTCAAGTGTTGTGAAAATTCAATAAGCAAAATAATACCAAAATTTTATTTCGATTAATTAAAAATTATCCTGGAATTCTAGTGGTCCAAATAACCTATGTTTTTTTATTTTAACCCATTACTAAAATTTAACTCAAGCAAAAAATATTGGCTGATTGTAGAAATAAAAGAAACAAATCCATGGGGTGAAAAGAGCAGATAAACAAGAAATAGGGTTCTTTAAATAAATTTTAAAAAAGAATTATGAAGATATCGAAAGATTAACAATTTATTTTTTGACAAAAAAATGAGCAAAATTTTATTTTTTGAATTTTGATAAAAAAATCATTTAATCTCAATAATTTTTAAAATATGAAGAAATTTTGGAAACAAAAGTATTGAATATTATTGACCCATTTTATTAATCAAAGATCTAACCTCTAAAATCAATTTAAATCCGAACCAAGAAATAATCTGAGTCTTCCTATCTTTTAACACCCAAGTCTGTAAAAAAAAAAAAACACGAGTTAAATTTTAGTAATGGGTTAATGGTTTTCAACACCTGTTATTTACACCACGGTAGTAAAAAAAATGAAGAATTTAAGAAAATAATCTTCATATTTTCACAAATTTATAGGTTAAATTATCAATATGAAGACTTCTAAGCAACAAAATATATGTCGTTATTTGAAAAAAGCGAGAAAATAAGTAATATATTTTTCTTTATAATTTGAGATTTAGAACACCCAAATTGAAAAATATTTTTTTCATTTTTGAAATAATGAGCCAAATTGAGTGAGCTATTATTTGTTGAAATGTGAGAATCTTTAATGATTAAAAATTAATTAAAAAAAAATAAGAAAAAATGAAAAAGAAATTCTATAAAGTATGTTTAGTCATTTTTTTTTTTTGGATGATTAATGCTAAACAAATTTTTAAATTCTAATAAAAATAGTAAAAGTGTTTACTATCAACGAAATAATTAAATTTATCTAAATTACAATAACTTTAAAAAGTTATTTTGTTCACCCTCTTTAAACTCTCCAAATAGATAACATTCAACAATAACAAAACCTTATGAATTCTATTTTTTTTTTTTTTTTTGAATAAAAAAATATTACTGGATATTGAAGATCTCAAAAAAATTCACATTTCTCTCTCTACCCTTCCAAACCTTCTATTTTACTTATTTGAGGACTTTAACCAAAAACTCAACCATTTATTTCTCAAAAAAAAAAAATCAAAAAAAGATAAAAAAACAAATAATAATGTTTAATATCGGTAGAGTAATGCCTGACAAATATCTTTTTACTGGAAATAAAATTCTAAAATATTTTTTTTTCTCGATGCTCGATAACACTTTTAATCCAGTGTCAAAAAATACACATAAATTAAATTTTATTTTACGATAAATCTCTTAATATTTTTAGTATATTTTTAAATTGAGAATTAAATTTGACCAAAATTAACATGCTTTTCTCAATTTTTTTTATTTAGATTCTAAACTAAATTTCATAATAAATGACCCACCTTACATTTGAATAATGAATTGCTTTTGTATCGTTTTGAAGTTTTTCCTCTCGCAATGAAAAGTTTGCAAATAAATCATTTTTTCTCTTTTTTATTTTTTCAAAAGTGTTTTGTTAAAATGGAAAATGAAAATGAAAAATTGGAAAGAAGTAACAGATGAATTAATGAAAAATTTGGTTTCAAATATGAAAAAGAGATAAGATTTAGTTATTCAAATGGAAGGAGAATCGATAAATGGGGTTTTTTACCTTTTTAAAAATTTCTTTTTTTCATGTAATGCTTCTTTCAAAATAAATGTACCAATTTTTTTTCACTGTTTTTATTATTTTTCTCTTTTATTTTTATACAAAAAATAAATATCTCTTGAGTATAGAATTGAATTTTAAAATCAAAATTTTTATATTATAATAGATAAATTCAATTATTCAAAATATTTTTCTTTAAAATTTGATTTTTAATGGGCCAATTATTATGAAAGATAATTTATTTATCTTCGAATTTAATAGTATTGATCCTCCATTGTTTGATTTTTTTGAAAGTAGAATTTTAAGAAACCAAAATCATATTTACTTATTGTTTATTGTTTTTTTTCTTAGACCAATAAATGAATATTTTTCCCGAGTAAATAAATATTTCATTTATTTAGAAACATAAATTAAACAAGACTGTAAATGTTATTGAAAAAACAGTAAAAACCTTCACATTTTTATTTTTTTGGTTTGTTCTATGAATAATTTGAAGTATTCTTCCAACCACTTTTCCTGATTTATAATATCATTTTAAATAACAAAAAATATGATAAAAAATAAGGTTCAAAAAATTTAAAAATTAAAGATATAGCATTAGTTTACTTTAGGTTCTTATAAGATAGAAAGTAGCGAAGGGTAGATTAATTTCAAAGTTTCAATATCTTTTCAAACTCAAAAAATCATTTTTTCATCTTATTATAATAAATTAAAAATTTCGAAAAATGGGAAAATGTAATCAATTCCTTCAAACGAAATACTTATCTAAAAATTTTTGATACTTTTATTAATTAGTTAATTTAATAGATTTTTTGTCTTAAATTGAAGTTTTGATTCAAAAAATAAAAGACACAACAAATCCAGCACTAAAGTGAGAATTTAGAAGAAATAGAAATTGACTTTCTAATATAAAATTTTATCCTCTACAGTCAGTTTCACTTTTAAGGCACAAACTTTCAACGAAATTTAAGGCACAAAAAAATCTCAAATTAAGGCACAAAATTTGGAATTTTTAATTTTACAATTTATTTTTACTAGAATTTGAATTTATGTGCTTTAATTTGAGATTTTTTTTGTGCCTTAAATTTCGTTGAAAGTTTGTGCCTTAAAAGTGAAACTGACTGTAAGATTAAATAGTAAAATAGTATTGATTATTTCTCCAAAACCTTGACATTTACAAAGAAAAAAACATGGTATTAGTTTTTGTTTTTTCATCCTTAATAAACAAATTAATAAAACTTTTACATTGATTTGGATCTTGAATTTTCAAAATTCAGTACCCCAAGGTTCAAATAATTTAAAAACAATGTTTCAAAAATTACTTTCACAGTTCAGTTAGTTCCAGGATTTCTGTGATTTCTGTGATTTCGGTTTCTTTTGAAATTTTATTTTTGCTTTGTTTTTTTAAAAAAATTTTCTTTTTATTATTACCGAAATTGAAATTTATGTTTTTAGGATATGATAGAAATCGAATTTTCTCTTTCATAAAAGACAAAAAATAGGTAGATATTAAATATATATATATATATATATATATATATATATATATATATATATATATATATATAAATATATATATCCCATAGCACCCCAAATAACCTAAAAACATTTCAAAAAAAATTTTAATTTGAAATGGTATCAAGGGATAATAAGGTATAGAATTAATAAAAAATTATCTTAGAAAGAAAATTTTATAATTAAAAATTGTATAGTTACTTAAAATAAAAAAATAACTTGAAAAAAATTTTCAACATTGGGAATTTTTTTTTGGTTATTAGTGATTTTATTATTTTTCCAAATTTTGTCAAAATAAATTTTTTTTTTTACTTGAAAAGTTTGTCTAGACATCAAAAACCTCTTATTTTTAACATTTAAAACACATCATACTTTACTGGAAATATTTTGGGGCCCTTTGCACCCCAAAATTGCCTAAAATGCTTGATTAAATAATTTATTCATTATAAAAGTTATTATAACATCACATAGAATATTTGTTTTATCTACTGATTACTATTCAATATCAATATCTATATTAAATTCTAAATAATTTAAAAATAAAAAAAATATAAATTAAATTGAAAAAAAAATCAAATTTTTTTTTCATTGCAAAATTTTACAATTTTTTTCAACAAGATTTTTTTTCAATTTTAAATGATTTGTCCAATATTTCGAGTCAGATTAATAATTGATTTTTTTTTTATTTTTTACAATTATTTAATTTTTGACTTTTTAAAATCTAGACATAAAATAAACAATATTGTTGAATTAGAGACCATATATCAGAACTTATTTAACAAGATCTGGATTAATTTATTAAGGAAAAATCCAAATATCGCAAATATATTATTCAAATTTTTACCAATAACAAAATGCAATAAAAAAAAATTTGGTTTCCGAGATTATTTTATTATATCACGGAATAATATTTAAGAATTATTTTTTATTTTATTTCAAATTTAGGTATAAATATTTTATCGATGAAATAATAATGTATATTTGTTTTATTCCAATTTAATAAATTGAAATTATTTTACAATTTTTTTTTTTTTTTTTGATTTTCAATTAGTATCTATTGCTTAAATAAAAGTTTTAGAAAATTAATCATATTAAAAATTTAATTTTGGCCTAAAGAAATAAAGTTCATTTTTCTCTTAATTGGATATTTATTGAAATTTTATCTAAAAAAAAAAATTAAATTTCAAAGTAATTTATTTTTTTATTTATTTTTTTTATCATAAAATCATCAGAATTTTTTGGTGTTTATTATTAATAAATTAATGTATTGAGTTTTGAATTACTATTAATGTAATAAAATTTCTGATTTAAAAAATAAAATAAAAATAAAAATCTTTATAAAAAAGGTAAAAATGAATAATTATTATTTTTTTTTTCAATTTCAAAAAAAAAATCAATAACTTAACTACTTTATCTTTGAACTATTTTGACTTTTTATTATAATTCAAATCTGGATTAAAGACAAATAAGAAAATTAATATATTAGTAGATCAATATCATTTTAAATCTAATTTAAAAAACTTGATGAAATTTAGGTAAATCCGGGGTGCTAAGGGGTATATATAATTTATGATATAGTTGGATAGGTTACATCACTCCATCCAAATCATTGTTCTACAAGTATTACCAAGAAAGAAATTATTATATTATTATATAGTTATTAATCTAAATTATTAAGACTATTTTCGAACCCACTAAATTGAATAAATTTTGAGAAAAAAAAATAAAATTTGATTTCAGAATTTTATTAAAAAGTGAATAAAGCAATGCAAAATAAATCTCTGTGTTAAAATACAATATCTTAATTTATTAAAAACTAGTTTTTTTTAATGGACGAAACCAATATGAAAGAACCTAATTATGGAGATAAAAATCCGGTGAAAATTTTCGTTTCATTTGGTTGAATTGAATACAATAAAAAAATGTAAAGAAGGAACGAGAACGAGTAAATTAAAATTAAATATTCTTTTAATATTTATGTTCTCGATAAAATTGATTTAAACATTTTTTACAGTAATATGTTTTATTTAGATCATATTCTGAAGGCTTTACTGTTGTTTTAAAGTTGCAGTTAAATCGAGAACACAATAAAGTCCACCTGATATCCTTATTTCCCTTTTCATCTTCATTTTTCTGCAGGATCCCCCGATTAGCTCCTTTTTCTTCCTCTTTTTCCTTTTTCTTTTCCTTCTCATTCTCCTCCACACACTCTTTCCCCCCCTCCTTCTCTTCATCATTCTCCTTCCCCTGCTCTTTTTCTTTCTCCTTCTCCTTTTCCCTTTCCTTTTCATTCTCATTCTCCCCCCCCTTTCTTTTCTTTCTCTTTCTCCTTTTCTTTTTCTTTCTCTTTCTCCTTTTCCTTCTCCTTTTCTCCTTCTCCTTCTCCTTTTCTTTTTCTTTTTCTTTCTCCTTTTCCTTCTCTTTTTCATTCTCCTCGTCTTCATCATTCTCATTCTCCTTCTCCTTTTCTTTCTCATTCTCCTTTTCTTTTTCTTTCTCTTTCTCCTTTTCCTTCTCTTTTTCTCCTTTTCCTTCATCATTCTCATTCTCCTTCTCTTTTTCTTTCTCATTCTCCTTTTCCTTCTCTTTTTCTCCTTTTCCTTCATCATTCTCCGTTTCCTTCTCCTTCTCCTTCTCCTTCTCCTTCACATTCTCCCCGTCTTCATCATTCTCATTCTCCTTCTCTTTTTCTTTCTCATTCTCCTTTTCTTTTTCTTTCTCTTTCTCCTTTTCGTTCTCTTTTTCACTCCCCATCTCATCTTGTTCACTTTTTATTCCCGTTTCTTTCTCTTCACCATTTTCCTTTTCCTTTTCCTTTTTTCTTTCATCTTTATTACAATTATTAATTAAAAATTTTTCCCATTTAGGAAATTCTGTTGGATGATCTGTGCCATCATTTTTGTATGTTTGAGTTTTAGGCTCTGTAATAATGGTAAGATCTGATAAGAAAAAATCTATTCCCTGTAGATCAGAAATGATGTATTTCTTGACCTTTTTGTAAGCCCAGTATTGGAAGTCAACTAACTGTTTGGGTATTTGGTTGATTGCGGAATCTGCAGTATTTTTACAATGCTTGACAAAGTTGCCCTTAATATATGGCTCGACACAGCACCATCTTTTTGTTTCTTTTTCCCCATTGTGGATTGGAAGTTCACACAAGAAAACGGCGAGCACTTGATAAGCGTTGTGCAAGTGCTTGTGGCTCGCGTTATATTGGTCAAAAAGCCTTTTGATTAAAAATTGCTTTTTCAGCTCATAAAGACAATTCTTTTCTTCCTTGGGTTCTTTCTCTTTAAAGCACTTTGCAATAAAATGGTTTCCTTCCCTGTCAATCATTGAATAGCATACCCGTAGGCTACCCTGCGAGATTGGCCTTCTTCTGATTGAAAATTGCACATTCTTTTTCTCTAAAATATTGACATCAAGGTATTTTGGGTGGATCTCTTCCACGTACCCCTTGGTGTCAATGTATTTGATTGTTTGCTTGTGCCACTTACTCCATTGACTATTTTGTGTTAACAATTTTTGGTCTATAGTTGCCTTTTCATGACGGTTCCATTGAACCATCTCAGTGTGATACAAGAAAATTTCTTGAAGAATTTTGGATAAGGCACCGGAGTCGAAATTCTCTTGTAAAAACCATTTTTTAAAGACTATTTGAGAAACAAGAGTATTCTGATCCAGATACCTTATATACCGATCGGTTTCAGATCTTGGTGTCGTCGTTATTAAATGGTAAGTAAGATAATGCTTTTGGAAAAATTTTTTGATAGTGCTCCCTATCTTATTAAATTTCGAATTGATCTTACAATCAGAAAAGTGGATTAATATACCCTTTCCGTGTCCCCATTCAAGATTTTTTATGGTATCTAATATGTTTTTCCTTTCCAGATTCTTTTGCTTTTTCCTTTTCTTTTCAGATATTTTTTTTATATATTCTGTTAATTGCTCAATTAAGGAGTTAAGACCATCAGTAAAATCCAGAGATAGGGTTTTTTTGATTTTTGGGCTCTTTTCAGAAAATCTAAAACAAATCACAGAAATTTTAAGATCCTTTTTTCTTTCCACTAAGGATTGATTGTTTTCTTTTTTAAGTAATCGTTTAACTTGCTCAACAATACTGTCAATCGCTATTTTACAAGATCTAGATTTCAAGTGCCAAATTAAAAAACAAATTTGAAATTTGTTGCTATGTAAAAAGTCTATATTTTGTTGTATTTCTTCTATTTCTTTTTCTTTTTTCTCATCAAGTTTTTGAAAAGGTTCATTTACTTGGATTTCACAAGCAGGATACCATTCAATAGAATCAGGTAAAACAATTTCAGTATCACTCTTTGATGGTTTGGTTGATTTTTTTAACTTTTCTTTTCGTTTTTGATCTGGTTTTGTGTGTTTTATGTTTTATGTTTTGTATTTTTTTTTTTTTTTTTTTTTTTTTTTTTTTTGTTTTTTGTTTTTTATTTTTTATTTATTTAGCTAAACAGAAAGAAAAAGAAAATAATGAAAAATTTGTTTTGGGGATCTTATGAATTATATATTCTGAAATTAGCACTTTGGTTTTTATGTGTTGGTATTCAGGTAAAATTATTTTGTTATTTTGAAAAAATTCTTGATTTTGAAGTAAAAAAAATAAGAAAATTTTGGTACTAATTCATGGTGGTAAAGATTATTTTGCAACTTTTGGGTGAATCAGTCGATTCAAAACTAAATTATTTAAATAATTTCAATGAACCAAACACATAAATATTTTAATAAATAAGAGAGTGTCAGATATCCTAGTATAATATATTTACAGATCATTTATAAAATCGAAAAAAATGAAAAAATTGAGCTTGAAAAAATAAAAAAAAATCATTTATTTCTTGATCTTATCTAGATTTTTTGATACAATTATACTTTTTTGACTCAATTTTATTTTTAATTATAAATGAAAAAATTTTCTTTGGAAGAATTTTGAGCAAGAAATTACTTTTGAGATTATAAAAAATTTCCAAACCCTATTTTGAAATCAAATAGTCTTTTAATTCATCTTTCAGTTAAGCAACTTTTAACTCTTATTTATTTTTTTCACCAAAGTTAATAGAACACTTATTTACAAAAGGATACAATTAAACTGTATAAACAAACACCTTTACTAACTTTAGTAAAATGAGATATTATTTTTAAAAGAAGTTCATTTTTTTCCAATTAGTTTTCATTAAAAAGCATCATGTTCCTTTGTTTGGATTTTTGGATCAAATTAGAAAATATAAAAATTGTCAAAAGATTTTTTTCTTCATATGAAATCTCACTTAGAGTAATTTCTGATAATTTTTATGAACTAATAATATTTCAAATTTTAATCTAATTGTAAAAATACAGAAAAAAAAATCAAACACTGAATTTTTGAAGATCAGAAAAAATTGATCTATTATTTTATTTTCAATAATTAGAGTATTTTATGATATCGTTTCAATTACGATAACGTTTAAAAAACGTCGGAATATTCTAAAAAATGTCAATAGCTGATGAAATTTATTAGGATTTTTATCTATTATTATTGCGATTTTAAGGAATATCGCCATTTGCAATATTTTGTGAATTAATAATTATTATCAAGATTTTAAACTATTTGGTTTAAAAAGCCATCACGATATATTAGTTGATGGGGTTTTGAGCTAATTGAGAAATATTTTTACAACGAAAAATTTTTTTTTTTGATCAAAAAAACAGTTTATGTGAAAAAAAGTCATTCTTTTAAAAAGTAACAAAAAAGATACTTGATTCAATCAAGGATCAGATCAAAGATTTTTCTTAGTGTTTTCGTTGGATTTGGTTAACAACCCTATTGATCCTTTTGAGGAACAACAGTAATAACTAACGGTAAATAATTATTAAGAAGTTTATTGTGGTATTCGAATAAATTGTGTTGAATAAAAAGGATGCTATTAAAATTACAAAGCTTTCATCCCTTCTTTAAAGAATGTACCTTTGGTTGAAATTATTTTCTTTATTCTTTTGCCAGTTAAAAGGAGTTGGATATCTTTTTCAAAAGCTTTCCCAATAACCTAGCCACATTATCACCAATTATTAAGATTTTTTAGAATGCATTATTCCCTTTTTTTTCCTCTTTTCTTTTATCTTTGTATTGAACAGAAAACTCAATCAGGGTTAAAAGTGTTTTTATAATAAACGAACACCAATAATAAGGAAAATCACTATTTCTTCTTTTTGGTTATTAAACTTGTGAAGGTAACAACTCCATTTTCAAAAAAGCACGTTTATTATGGATTATAGCACATTTTCTGAATGGATTATTATTAGTTTTATCATAAAAATCGTTGGTGATTTTATATTTTGTTAAAAAAAAAAAATGAAAAGAAAAAAATTTTTTTCCACTACAAACAAATCCACATTAATTTTAGAAAATTTTTCTGACTTTCAAACATTTCAAACAATTTCAAAGACAATTCACAACCCTCACAAACTTTCTAATAATTTTAAAGGGGGGGGATACTTGTAAAAGTCTCAAGACTTTGTAAAAGTCAAGAGATTTTTTTAAAGTGATTTCTAAAAAAAATAATTTTTCGTTTTTTTTCAAGATATTGTTGATTTATAACAATTTTATGATTTATCGCGATAAAGTTGGACTAAACGTGTTTTTTTTCAGATTTTCGCAAATTTATTGCTAATCTTGTGGAAATCAATGTTATCATCAAAACCTCTAAAATATATTTTTTATTTTTAAGGAGAATAGAACATTAAATTTCCCTTTTTTTTTCTGATTTTTATCTTAATTTAGTAGAAAAAAGCGTTTGTTTTGAATAGAAACCAGAATTTACAAGTGTTAGAAACGATATTAGTTAGTAATAGAGATCCCGACTTATAATCCGAAGGCTCGGGGTTAGATTCTTTATTAACCACATTATTTTTGATTATTTATCCTTTTCTCAAAAAGTTACAAAAACCAACCAAGTGTGATTTTTATTAAAAATTTGGCATTGTGCTTAATATAAAAACTAATTCTTTGAAGAAATTGTCTGAATGATTTGAATTTTTTTTTGACAATTATAAAAATTCGAATATGAATGAGAATCTGAATAAAACCCATCTCAATTTATGAACTGGATCCAATAGTCGAGAGAATTTGGCAACTTCTAATTGGTTCAATAGCAACTCTAATTCAAATTAAGGATTCGCGGAGTACCATCAGATGCTGTAGAGTGTATTAGAGTTATGTAGAGTGTCTATGTTTTTTTTTTTTTTGATTTCAAAAATTAAAAAAAACTTAACAGTTCCTTTCTTGAGTTTTCTGTTTAATTGATAAATCTATTGGGTTTCTGAATAAACAGAAAACTCAAGAAAACTTTCGGTGCTTGTTTTTTATTTCAAAAGAATTGGGTAAAATAGTTGATTTTCCTTTTCTTTCAAATTCAAGAAAACCTAACGGCAAATAGATGACCTTTTAGTAATAATTCTTTAATGAGGTTTAAAAAAAAAAAAAGTTTTTTTAATTATAAATGATTTGTAATTCTGTGAAAAGGATTTTATCTTCATTAAAACTCAGAATTAACTTAAATTTCTCTCAATGTTAAAAATAAAAATTTTAAAATGATATTGGTTTATAATTAGATTTAGTTATTTATTCTTGAGCCCAGATTGTAATTATTATAAAAACCTAAAATCGTTCAAAGATTAATTAATTACACAATGGAATTTTATATTTTGAAAAAATAAAAAAGAAATCTTTTTATTTATAATTATTGAAGAAGTGTAAATTAAATCCCAGACGTTATTTATACCTAAATTCCCTCAAAGGTAATTTAAGCGTAAAATCATAAATTTCACGATTATTAATAATGAGAAGAAACAACTCAAATTATTTTTATGGTTTTAAAAAGGAAAAACAAAATTGACCATAAAAAAAAAGAAAAATTAGGTTTAGGAAGGTTTATAATAAGCAAAAAAATAATAAAAATAAAAAAAAATAAATAAAGAAATCGATCTTTAATTTATATAACCCAAAATAACAACCATTAATACTTTTGGATAAAATTTAATAGTTTTATTTGATCAGTAATCTTGAATATTCATTTGTGGAGCGTTGTTTATCTGTTTTCATTTCTTTTTTCTTTTTAATCTCATATTTTTTAAACTCTTGATATTTTTTACCTTTTTTTTTTTTCTTTCTTATTTTGAAGATACTCATAATGCTTTATATTTCAGTCTCGCATATTTAACAAGTAATCATTTCACCTTTTTCTTTTGTGACTCTTCTTCTCAATATAAAAAGATCCCAGACAGAGAAAAAATTGTAAAAAATAAAATTCTTGTTTTTTTTTATAATATATATATATATATATATATATCTTTTAATTGATGAGTAAAAGTTTTTTACTATCTTACGAAATATATTGCTTTGATAATTGGAACTATAGTGAAATACTAGAATTTCTCTGAATTTACAACATAGGTTTAATTTTTGTGTTTTCTTATGATGGGAAGTTAATTAATTAAGGAATTAGTCACGACAAACGAATTTACTTCATAACCAAGGAGTGGGTTACTCACTAAAATATGAGATTGTGAAAGTCTTTTTCCTTTTGGGTTGATTAAATCAAAAAGAAAATATTCTGAGTGAAAATTTAAAATATTTCAATTTCTGAAAAATCAAAAGTTTGATAAAACAAAAAAAATACAATCTTTTTCTGGTTATATCTTTCTAAATACTTAAAATTCTCCAATTTAGTGTAAATCCTTTTCTTTCGGTATAAAATCGATTTAATTCTATTTATTTCAATTTGTAGTTGACCTATAAACACACTAGTATTTGTAATGAAATGATTTGGCTTGAGTCTTTTGTTAAAGTAAGCTTGGACCAAATATGAAATAAAAAAAAAAATCAAAGAGGATCTCTAATAAATGCCAAATAGCAAGATGGTTTAAATATGGTATCCTTGGATTGCCAATTTGAATACACACTAATTTAAACTAACCATTTGGAAAAAAAAGTGAAATCAAATTTTTAATTGGTAACCTCAATAGAATCACAGAAATCACAGAAATCACAGAAACCTTATTGAAAAAAAAAGGTAAAATCAATTAAAAGAAGAAATAAATTAAATTTCGTTGAATGACCTATTATATTATTTTCAATCAAACCAACAAAAAAATTTTAAATCTACTTTATTATTAAAATCCATGGAGTTTTTTTTGGAAGATCTTAAAAATAGTCAATTTTTTCAACAAATTTTAAATAATTGATCAATCAAAGAAAAACCCCTAACCAAAAGACAGTATTAAAAAACTGTTATTGTGTTGATTTCTCCATTTTCTCTTTAGTCATTTATTTTATCTTTTATTAATTGACCTTACTTTTAATTTTCAGGTCCCCTTAAGGTTACCATTTAATAATCATGTTGGACTTTTTCCAGATACTGTAATTTAAACTTGAAATTTGAATGTATTTATGGAGGCTTTTTTTAAAAAAATTACCTTCTTTTTTTTTTTATTGAGGAGGAAGTGTAGATTACACTCTAAATGCCCTTTTACTTAAATTCCCATTCAGAAATTTAAGCGTAAAATCATAGATTTCACGATTATTAATTAACGAAAATAATTTTAAGCTATCATAATTTAAAATTATTTCATTAAAATTTAATTTTTTTAACTTTTTCAGAAAAATTAATCTATCTTTTTCATAGGAAGGACATACCCATAAAAAGTGATCAATATTTTCTATTATTTCCTTATGTTCATATTTTTAAACATAAAGGACAAAATTTATTTGAATTTTTATTTATTACATAATAATATCTATTTAAGCAGTTGGTAAATGTTCTGAATTTTAGAATTGTTGAACTTGATGAATAACTTAAATATCTTTGATTAATAAATAAATTTTTTTTGGTTTTTAATTATTGCGAAATATTTTTTGTACCTTCCAACTGGTAGAATTCAACAACTCATTATAATTATAATTATAAATTTATTTTTTAAGAAGGTTTAAACTCTCCGACTTCCAGTTAATTTTATTGTTTATTCTTTGATTAAATTTTATTAATTTTTCCAGATAGGGTAGAGATAATTCTTTTAATTTGTTTTTTGAATTTGAATTTCTTTTTTATTGATTGATATTACCAAATTTTCGAATTTAAATTCTGTTTTATAAATAAGAATTAGTGTGTTTCTGTTTATTTTGCAGATTTCAGTAATACATGTATTAATCCAGGAGTTTAAATAGTTTAGGGGTTGCTATTTTATAATTATATATTTCTAATCCATATGTTAATTGACTTAATATAAAAGATTTAAATAATCTTATTTTTAAATTATTTGTTAGTAAATTATTATTTAATAATTGTTTAGAACTATTATAAGTTTCTTTTGCCTTTTTTAGATTTTAGACTAAATGTGAAATTTTTTCCAAATAAATTCCCAAATATTTAATCTTTGATAAATCTTGAGTAATTTCTGTTTTGTCTTCGTTACGTTTTAATCCAAATTGGACAATTACTTGATATATAGCATTTAATTTTCCATTTATCTGATTTATATTCCCTTTTATGATTAAAATTAAATCATCTGCAAACATTTGACAATGATTTGTTAATGGTATTATTTTTTCATAATAGAAAATGTGAAATAAGAGCAAATATAATCGGTGATAAGGGATCCCCTTGGAATATACCGAGTCCTTCACCTTGATAATATTTTACTAGGAATTTTTGAATAATTTTATTTAAAATAAACTTTTTTATTGTTTTCCTAATTATTTTAAAACTGATTGAGTCAAAGCTTTTTGCTATATCAATCATTATAATATAAGTTTTATCATTTTTATTTTCATTATTTGTAAAAAATTACCTTCTTTGTTAAATTGTTGATTTTTAGAAATCTATCTTGGCCGTGTATTGTTTTGCTTTTAATTGTAAGACTAAACATCAGAAAAATTAATAAAAAAGAAAATTTTTTTCTTCTAATCCCTTATTGACTTTTAGACCCTGAAGAATGTATTTTAACCAGATATCAATTCGCAAATTTTTCTTTGCTTACAACACACCTTAATTTTAGAGTTCTCCAAGGGTTATGACGAGAACATTGAGTGATAAAAATTAACAAAAAAAAAAAAAGAAAGCTTTGATAAAAAGCTTTCGAGTATTTGATCTTAAGAATAAACAAGATTACCAAAAGAACAAAAAAAAAAGTTTCATATTTTTCTCATTTTAGTAACCTTTTATTCAAATCTTCAAAAAGAAAAATCGAAAATTAAAAAAACCATCAAAAAGGAATTCTGAAGAAAAAGAATTCTCTTTTTTTAAAAAATAGAAAATGTCGACGAAAAAATTAAGATAACAAACAAAATAAAAAAAAAATTACCTTTCCGATGAATGTAAGATTCTTTTAAAATGAATTCTTTATGCTTTTTTTTCAAATAAGGAAAAGTGTGTACTTGTGGTTCACATTTTTGGCAATAAGAAACTCCACATTTGCCGCAATAAAAGTCAGCTTTTTTTTCTTTACAAACTTCACATAGAGGGGTTTGTGGTTCAACAGAAATTCGGGTGTCTCTTAATCTCTTTGGATCTTGGCTTTTATGGTTTTTCTCTTTCTTCCTTTTCTTTTTTTTGGGTTTTTCATCTTTAACTTTCTTTTTAGAGCTCTTTGATCTTTGTTTCTTTTTAGAGTTGTTGGATTTGCTCATTTTAAAATTGAGTTTGGGTTTATTGGTTGAAAAAAAGAAGGTTCAAAATAAAAAACAAAGAAATAAAAAAATGAAATAACGACGAAATGTTTACAACAAAAATAGTACAAAAATTAAAAACAACTTTATTTGAATTTCCGAACTCTGGTTTTCAAATTATTCCAAATTTGATGGTAAGTAAAAGATCAAAAAACTAATACCTTTCAAATTAAAAGTATTTTCAATTCAAACTTTTAAAACTCACTAATTTAAACAAGTTTCCACTTTAAACCATTTCATAAAAACAGTTACTAGTTTTTGAATGTTAACAAATATTTTGTATTAAAATAAAATGAAAAAATTTTTACCATTTATTGAGATTACTTTTTTAAGAGGATAGCGTCTGCCAACGAGAAGTCCAAAATTAAAATGTATAATAATTGAGTTTAAATCTTATTCGTTCAATAAGTTTCAAATGTCTCTAAAAAATCGAGTAGGAAAATAGTTTAATTAAGTTGATCCTCATCATATGAAAAATGATCTTATGTATTTATAAAAACCCCCAAACAATTTCAGAAAAAAATCTTCATTTCGTCACAAAATTAAATATTGAATTATCAATACTCAGACTCCAAAGTTGTTAAAATGTCTTTCTTTAATTTATCGAAATGTTGGTTTGTTGCTAAAAAATTGAATAATTATCTAAATAGATTTTTTTGACCAATTTTTCTGAAATCTTGGAAATACTGAAAAAATCCAATTCTTATAATTAAAATTTTATCCCAAAGTCCAATAAAAAAGATTAATTAAATGTCTAAAAATATCATTTCTAATTGATTTTATAAAGATATTTGGGTTTTTTCAGCTAATAATTAATTCATAATATTTGGAACCTGAAGTAAAAATTTTCTTTTTTTAATTGGAAAATAACAGTATATTGATGTTAGAAATAGTGTCTCAAAAAGGAAGCAAAACTAATCATTCTTTGGGCTTTTATGTTGATGATTAATGAGTAAATCTTTGAATTAAAAAAATAAAAAAAAAAAGTTGCTTTTGGAAGTTCCAAATATGAATTATTAAATGATTCGATACTATTATTTTGGTTTCAATTTTTAGATTTTGAAAAGCAATTGTTTAAAAACTTTTGGAAAATGTTAATTTTTCTTACTGTTTTCAAAATAATGAGTGCTGAATTGGTCAACCCATGGTTCAAAGACAACATTAAGTTTATTTTTACATTTATTTTATTTTATTTTTTTTTGTTGATAAACACGTTAATCAAACATCGAAACTGACAATAAACAATAAGTATATATGGTATTGGTTTCTTAAAGTTCTACAACTAAAAAAATAAATTCCCAAAATGAAGGATTAAATCTGAATCTTTTTTCAAAATATGAGACAAGAAAATTAATTTGAAAATTTTATACTTGTAAGAAACAACGACTGATTGTTAGAAAAAACACAAAAAAATATCGAAAAATGAAAAAAAAATTTCAATTGAAAAATTTAATTTTTTTCTTAAAGATATCAATTAGTTTACCTTCACAGTAGATTTGAATTTTACGTTTTGTTGCAAAATAAATGAAACTAAATTTTCATACGACTATCCAAAAAAAGATTTTGCATAAATCATATGAATTCAAATTTTTAATTCTATACACAAGCTTAGGTTATTAATTTCCGTATTTTAGAATTGGGGATTTTGAAGAGTTATTTTAATTTTTGGGATGTGTGTTTTTTTTGGAAAGTTGATTTAAAGTTTTTTTCTTTTTATTTTACAATTGAAAGTCGTTATATTATTGTAGACTAAATTCGGATATTGTGTTGGAAAAGAACGAATAATAATAAAAAAAAAAAACAATCATTGGATTGAAGAGAGAAATTTTCAGTTTTAATGATTAGTTTCATCCTTCGAAAGTCTATAATTAAAGTATGCTGTCATTTAAAATAAAATACTTTCATTTTCTACCCTTCAAATTTAACTTGAAAAAAAATCTATTATAAATATTATTGAACAATAAATTATTTGATTTTTACTAAAGTTCACAATTAAAAATCTTAATTTGGATAATTTTTTTTTCTAATTCATTTCTCAAATCTTAAAATAAAAGCTCAATTAATAATATTCCAGCATTTAAAAAAAATAATATTTATGACCTCAAAAGTAAAGTATTTTTTTCAATTTTTTAATTTCAAAGATTTACTCATTAATCACCTACATAAAAGCCTGGAATATAATTCTTTTGTTTCAATTTTTCTATGGAAACTTGTTATGTTTTCAATATCTTTTAAATATTAAATATAATTTGTAAAAATAATCAGAACGAAAATTAGACCCGAAAAAATAGATTTCATTTTGAATTAAATAGATTGATAACTAATACTTTAAAATCTATTTCAAGGTTTTAAATTTTATGAAAGGGTTTTATTTACTGTGCTTTCAATTTATTTATCTATTTACGACCAATATTAATTTGTTTTTTGTTTTTAATTCATTTTTTATTTTGTAAAACTTTATTCAATATCAATATATCCTAATCAACTTAATTCATTATTATATAAAAAAATTACTTAACTTTTATTTACAATATGATTCTGAAATATTTTGAAATAATTTAACACAATGTATGAATACATGTCGTGGGTGTGAAAAATATATTAGAGAATTGAAATCTCAACAAGGTACAAAAAAAGAGATCAAAAGTATTAGATTAAATCCAAGCAAAAAAACTTTATATCCTCAGGAATTTTATTAATCTTTTGTATTTTTTATTATATTTAAATAGAATTTTCTCAAACTGAGTTGATTTTAGTTAAACTATCAAAATAAAGAAAATAATTTATGTTACCAGTTTTGTTGTTTGGTAATGATTAAAAAAAAATTTGAAAAGTAGTAATAAAAAGAAGAGTGTTCCTTTTGGTACCTCTCAAATCATATTTTATTTTTCAAAACAAACAAAAGTTTTCCAAACCCTCTTCAAGTGTTAACTCGTGAAATAAGGAAAAAATGTTTTCTAAAAAAATATAAAATAATTCATTTATTAATTATATGAGCTTTTTCTCAAAGGATACTAATTTACTCAATGAAACAAGATCAAATTTAGAAAACGATAGTTGGTTTCGATCTTGTTCAAAGAAATGCTAAAAAACAATAATTTATCAAAGATTAGAGTAGTGAAAAAAATACCTGACAAGATTTTTAATTGTGAATATTAGTAAAATTATTGTGTAATTTCATTTATTTACAATCAAATTCTTTTTTTTAAGAATCGAACTTTTTCAATTATAACTCCCCCACTTATTAGAATGATGATTGATGAAATCACACTTGTTCAAAATACCATCCAATCAATCAAAAAACAAGAAGAAAAATTAATATTTTCCAAACTCTAGTAAACCTCAATATAACTCGATTGTTTTTCAAAAAAAGTTAGATCAACTACTGCTATCAAACAATAACTCAAGTATTCTAGAGACACCTTACTTTGTTGGACTTTAGGTAGATTTATCACTAATCTCATAAAAAAATTGGTTATTTATAATAAGGATTTCATTGAAATTAGACAAAAATTTTACTAATACCCACAATTAAAAATCTTGGCCGGGATTTTTTTCATGTACGGTATTTTTTTCCGTACTATACTCATAAAACAAACAATTATTTTGACAAATCCTAAATAAAACCAAAACGATTTTTTTAGTTAGCTGTTGACCTTCGAAAAATGAGTTACCATTTAAAGTTAACTAAAATATGAACTAATTATTTTTACGGGTTCAAATTGGATAAAGTAAACAAGATTCTAAATGAAATGTTCATTGGTAGAAAGTCATTTTTTCTAATCTTAAATTCTTTTTTTGAAAGAAAATTTATACTTTGTGTGATTAAAAATGACTGAAAATATGATTGATATCTTAGGAAACGGAGGAATAATGAAAGAAATTCTAAAAGAGGGTACTGGAGAAAAGCCACTTCCTAATTCAAAAGTTCAAGTTCATTATGTTGGTACCTTAACAAACGGTAAAAAATTTGATTCATCACGCGATCGAGACCAACCTTTTGAATTTGTTGTTGGTAAAAGATCTGTGATCCAAGGATGGGACCTTGGTATCCCAACAATGAAAATTGGTGAACTTGCAAAATTTACAATCAAAGCAGATTACGCCTATGTATGTTTTTTTATTTTTTTTTATTATTTTTTCTTTTTTTTCGCTTTTTTTTGTCTTTGAATTTTTGCTTTTTGTAACAAATGCTTTTTTTTTTTTTTTGTTTTGAAAAATATAGAA
Organism: Anaeramoeba flamelloides; assembly: GCA_027625915.1. NCBI lineage: Eukaryota > Anaeramoebidae > Anaeramoeba > Anaeramoeba flamelloides. The sequence goes on from JANTQA010000036.1 coordinate 12,980,230, forward strand.
TGGACAACTCTTGATTTTTGAACAAAACTGTCTTCAGTCTTTCTGTTTTTTTCTCCAAAAAAGGAACTCAAGCCGCAACATTCTGCTAAATTCACAATAAAAGTAAAAAAAATTTTTGGTTCAATTCCGTTTTCCAAATCCCATAACTCAACTTTTAATGAGTCTACTTTAAAAACATTTCGAAAATCAACTTTTTTACTGATGTGTTTTTGTATTTAAACCAATAAAATTCTTCAAAAGTTAAAAAAAGTTAAAAATAGAAAATGAACTAAAAAGTTTAAAACATTTTTTGAATTTATTGGTCTCGATTCGACAGACAAAATCAAAAATTCTTGTGGGCGAGAAAGAGGAATAATGTCTTGGTATAAAGAAGAATTATTTTTTTAACTGTATTTTTTTTTAAATTCATTGGCCCTTTTTGTCTTTAAATCCAAGATAGTAAAGAAAGGACAACCAATTTATTTTTTAAATACAAAGAATGTTTAGTACAGTATTAAAAAAGTGAGAACAAAAGTTTTAAAAAGTATTTCATAAATTGTTTGGTTTGTACTTTTAAATTGTTTTGGAAAACACTTCTTCAAACTTTTGGTCCTCACTTATTAAAACCTTTTTATCCCACTTTTTTTAAAAAAAAGTCAATAATTATTGATGGAAGAAGTGTAAATTACACTCTAAATGTTCTTTTATTAAATTTCCTCAAAGGTAATTTAAGCATAAAATCCTAGATTTCACCTTTTTCAAGGCAAAGACATACCCAAATTTTTTTTTATGTTTCAAAAGCAAAAGCAAAAAATTGAATTGAGGAAAAAATAAAAAGAAAAAAAAAAAAGAAATTTGAAAAGGGTTTATAAGAAGCAATTGGTAAAAAAAAAAAATGCTATCTTTAATTAATGGCTCCCCAAAATCACAGCCACGAAACTTTTGGTTGATATAATAATTTGATAATTGATCATGAGTGTTCACTTGGGGATTGTTGTTTAACTGTTTTAATTTCTTTTTTCTTTTTTGACCTTATTTACTTCCAACCTTTGGTCATTTTTAGCCTTTGTTTTTTGGGTTTTATTTTCAAGTCACTCATACTCTCGTGTTTCATTTTCACAGTATTAGCAAGTAACCACTTGATCTTTTTCCATTGTAACTCTTCTTCCCAATATAAATAAGATTCAGTCATGGTAAAAAATGAAAAAAAATCAATAATTAATCAAATTTTCTTGAGTTTCAATAAATCAAAAATTTTGGAACAAATCCCATTTAAAAATTGGAACTTTGAAAAACTTTTGGTGCTCACTTATTAAAACCTTTTTGTCCCACTTTTTTAAAACTTTTGTATATACAAAAACGATGAATCCATTCAATGAATTTTATGAAAAAAATAGTCATTTAATAATATATTTTTTTTTTTAATTTTATAAATAAAAAAACGAAAATAAGTTGTTTCAAAAAAGTGTGAATAAAAATTTTTTTACTATAGTCCTGAAAATAGTTTAACAAAAGTTTGCCATCTATTTTCTCTATACTTTTGAAAATTTTTTGAAATATTTGATAGATTCATTTTTTTGTCACAATTTTTTAAAATGACCTTACTAACTTTTGTATTTATAAGTGATTAATAAATACAGCGAGTAGTATTCTATCTCGAAAACTTTCAAATGCAGAAAAGTGCCAAATCCATCTTTAATAATTAATACTAAGAATTTGTTTAAAGCCAATTTTGTTGTGGTCGGTGAAAATTTTGTTATTTAAAACAAGTGGCCTGGGCTGGGGAAATACAATTTTTTTTTTGTTAATTTTGATTTTTTTTCGTAAAATACTCGCCTACCACCAATAATATCCCACTCTAATCACCTTAACTCGCCTAAAAACACATCCTACATACCCCTACACCTTATAAATAGATTCTGGCATTTTCGAAACTTTTCGACAAAAACTGTTTTCTAATTAAAGTATCCCAGTTGTTATGAGTGAATTACATGTTCTTATAGTGTTTAAATGTATTGATGAATAAAAAAAATTACTTTTGGAAATTTCAAAATTGAAATCATTTTTGCACATTTTTACTTTTTTTGTTTTTTTCAATTTTTTTTTATGTAGCCTAATTCAGTTCCAAATTTTTTTTTTTATTGCAAGATCTTGAGTAACTTCTGTAAAAATCTGTTATTCTAATGTTATTGAAAAAGCGGAAAATGATTGTATAAAAATAATAATTGTTTCTATTGGAATTTTATTTGATCTTCAATTGAAGATTAAAATGGACCTTCTAGTTGATTTTTTTCAATCGACAGCTAAGGATTTTTATTTTTTAATTTTTAAACAAAGTTTATATTGATCGATTAGATTTGCTTCATCTGGATATCGACTATTCTCTAATGTATTATACTACTTATTTCTTTATTTGCTTTTAAGGTTAATTATAAAATAATTGATATTTGGAAAAAAATTTTGGGCAACTTTGGCAGAAACAAAGTTTGGAATTGTAAATGTCATAAATACAGATTGCCAGATTAAAAGTAAAAATTACAAGTTAAAAATTTAAAAAAAAAATAAAGAAACAAAATAAAAATTGGGTCAAAATTTTCGAAACAACGTTTACCCAGATTTTCTTTTGTAAAAACCATTGGCTGTTTGATAAATTGAATGTTTCATTTCTTTGACAAAATTAATTTGAAATACAATTTTTAATCATTCTAAACAAACTACTAATTTGAAATACAATATTTTGATCATCAAAAAACAAACTTGTTGTTTCAACCAAAGTATTTACAAATTAACTTCAGGGTTTATTAACTCTTATTTATTTTTAATCCCAAAGGTAATAGAATAATTGTTTTATACAAGGATACAATCAAACCAGATATGCAACTTCATTTATCAACTTTAGAGGGATGAGTTATCATTTTTAAAAGAGTTCATTTTCCCCAATGAAATTTTCAGTCAAAAAGAGATCTTATCCATTTTGTTTGGGATTTTGGATCAAATTAGAAAAATAAAAATTAGTAAAAAATTTTTATTTTGAATAAATCTCACTTTTAGTAATTTCTGAGAGTTTCTATGAACAAATAACCTTGAACCTTTAATCTTATTTTAAAAATACAAGAAAAATAAATCAAATATTGAATCCTTGAAGATCCAGAAAAAAATGATCATCTATTTTATTCTCAAATATTTATTAAATTTCATGAAATTTAAAAGATTATGTAATATTCTTTTTCAAATATTCAGGGTATAAACAAGGAACTATTAGTATTAAAATCATGTTATTTGATAATATCTATTATTTTTTTTTTATTATAAGAATTATTAATTTGAATTATTTTTATTTGTTTGAAAATCTCGAAAAAATTGAGAAATAATTGTAAAGCCTATTTGATACATTTAGTCTTTATGTTGTTAATAACCCACCGAACGAATTAAAATTAGGTTATTAATTATTGATTACAAATAATCAAATTAAAAAGTATTTCTTTTAGACTATAAGTTGAATTTTCCTGGTTTTAAAAAAGTATATTGGGATAATTTTTTATTTGATTGTTTGGTTTTTTTTTCTCTATTTTTTTATTCAACAAAAAGAAAAAATTGATATATACTGTTCTTAGAATCAAAAAAATATATTTTTTAAAAGTTTAAAATAATTATTGTAATTTTTTTTGTCATAAAGTAGATTTTTTATACTGGATTATTTCGAAACTTTGTTGGTTTTATTTTTAAAGTGTATTTTGGTATACTTCCTTTACAAACAATAATAAGATTTCAATCTTCTTTCAAAATAAATAATTTTTTTTAAATAATTCAGAAATAAATATGTTGGATTTTGAACTTTTCAAAAATGAGGAAAATGGATCTAAACTTTTAAAAACAATAACTCATTTCTGAAAATAGGCTTTGAAAGTAAGTTAGGTTATATTAAATCAGATTTTTACCTTGTTTTGAAATTTCAAGATATGCGCAAAAATTTTTTTGAAATTGCAATTAAATTTACTTGAAAATTTTTTTTGGTTTACTAGCCCCATAAAAAAAAAAAAGTAAAAAAGAAAAAATAAAGAATAAAAAACAAAAAAATGTAAATTTATTAAACTACAATTAGTTTTATCAATTTGAATAAAAATAATATAAATGTATAGAATTAAGTGTAATAAAGTTGTTCAAATGATATGTAATTTAGTTTATATTTGCATGTATTCATAATATTATCATGATTGAATTTGACTCTTTTAATTCCTAATTTATTCAAATATATATATATATATATATATATTACATAAACTAATGAAAAATCAAATATACAAACATCTATATATATATATATAATAGGGAAGCCAAAGTCCATCTAAAGACATTCCACCAAACTCAACTTTAATTTTCAATGTTGAATTACTTGGCTTTGAAGCACCAGAAACATGGGATGTAATTTTTGAAAAATGTTTAAAAAAAAAAGAACTTGGAAATCAAAAATTCAAAGAAGGTAAATGGCAAGAAGCAGAAAACGAATATCATGGCGCAATTCATAAAATCTCCGAAATTCCAACTTCCTCACTGAATGAAGAAGAAGCAAAAAAGGTCAACGAACTTACCTTAGTTATTCATTTGAATTCTGCAATGGCAATGATTAAAACCGGAAATTTTCATCATGCATTATCCCATTGTAGCCAAGCACTTGCAATTGACCCAAAAAACTCCAAGGCACTTTATAGAAAGGCTATATGCTTAGGCTCTGAATCAGATTTCGAAGGTGCAATTTCTACTTTAAAATTTGGTCTCGAAGTTGATCCAAATAATGGTGCAATGAAATCAAAATTAAAATTCTATATGCAAAAGAAAAATGACGAAATTAAAAGAAAAAGAGAAATGTACCAAAGAATGTTTAAAAAAAAATAAATAATATTATCAAATAATCAAATTATCATCATTATTTATTTTTTTCTTTTTATCCAACTTATTATTATAAAGATAAAAACAGATATCAATTATTTATTCGGAAATGAGGAAATTTTCATTGTTTTTTTCTTATTATTATAATTTTTTTTCGTTTATTTTTGTTCGAAAATCAGACGATTAAATGTTCTCTACTTTTTATTTCTAATTTCATACTTTTTAATAACTAAAATGATAAATGTTTACCTTTGACAATTTTTTATATCTTTTAACAGTTAATTTTTCCTCTTGATTGATTTTTATTTTATAGGATTTTTTGGAAAAAATAACAATTACGGGTAAAGCCATTACGCATATTGTAATTTACCATTAATTTGCACCATACCCAAGGAGCAACTTGAAAACTAAAAAAGGGTATTGTGAAATTGCCCTTCTTTTGATTGAAAAAATTCAAATAATAAAAAAAAAACTCCAAACAATTAAATATTGCCAAAAAATTTTATTCACAAAAAAAAATTTAAAAACATTCTCAATTTCAAAAAAATCAATTATTAAAAAAAAAAAAAATCACTTTCTTATTTTACATTTTATTTTTATAAATTCTGAAATCTCTTCAATTAAGAAATAAATTGTTTTCTTCAAGTAAAAAATCAAAATTAATTCCATTGAATCGATTTTTCGTTTTTAGTTTATAACACTCTAAAATTTGGCAAAGTATGGATTATGTAACATTGTTGAGAATAATAATAATAAACTATTTGTCAAACAAAAGGGCACACCTCTCAAATTATCAATACTATTGAATTTGATTGTTAATAAGATAATTCCTTATTTGTGATTTTCATTTTAATTATTCATTTTTTCATTAATTATTTTTTTATATTGAACAGTTGGAAAATGAAAAAAAAAAGATAAGAAGAAAAAAATATGGAGATAATCTGACAGATAAAAATGGAAACAGTTTAAGTTTGATTTCAAATCACATAGATATAGGAATTAAAAAAAAAAAAATACCATTATTAGATTGATGCATGGAACAAAGAAAAAAGAGAAATAAAAAAAAAACAATTCCAACAAAATACCCAGATGAATTGCAACTTTATATTGAAAATGAGACTTTAAAGAACAAAAGTTTGTCGTGTAAAGAGTTATCAATAAAATGTCAAGAAATTTTTCCCAATTCAACGTATATAAAGGTTGTAATTAAGTTTATAATGTTTTTTTTCATTTCAATTTACAAAACAAGATTTCTCATTTCAAATAAAAGGGTATACCAATTTTTAAAATATTTAATTTTAATTTTTATTGTTTTGTTTTGATGAGTTTTAAATCTTCAGCTGAGTGTTTTTTTTTTTATATTATAAAAGTTTTTTTATATTTTAGAATGATACTAAAATTAATTTGATTTAATTATTAATAATTCTTGAAAATTTCTATTACCTTTTATTTGAAAAAGAGTTTATATTAAAAAAGGAAAAAAAATGAAAAAATCTTTGAGATCTAAAAAACTCCAATAAGTCAACCTTAAAACCAATATAGTTGTTTTAAAAAATTATATTTTCTAAAAACTCAAATTGGGAATTGAGTGTAGTTATTTGTCTCTTTTTTTTAAAAATTGTCATCTTTTTATTTTAATTTATTCATTTTTGTAGATCGATCTTTGATAAGTTTTTGATTGGTTTTTAATTGGTATTAGGAACTGTAAATAATAATTCCTAAAAAAATTTATCAATTTTAAAAAATTATTTTTCACCTAAAGAGTTAAGCCATTGCAGTGAAAAATAATTTTCTGAAATCGAAATAAAAACAAATTATAATTATAAAGAGTGTCTAAAATCAATCAAAAACTTTTTTGATATCCTAAAGTATTATCATCTAGCTGAGAGAATCCTAACATTGTGTATATTATTATTGAAGCGAAATCACATTAGTGACGACAGGGTTCAAATTTCCCTTAAAAGATCTATTTGTAAAGTAGTATTGATGTTTGATACAATCAACACAAAACGATCTCTAGTTTTAGTTAAAAAACCCAACAATTTCTAAAAAAAATTGTTTTGGCCATAAATTTAAAGGTTGAATTATCAATATTCAAACTTCAAAGTTATAAAATATCCATCTTAAATTTGTGGCCAAATGTAGATTAGTACCTCAAAATCTTCAATTTTAGTAAAAAAATTAAAAAATTAGACAATATATTTTTTGACATTTTATTTTGAATCATTAAAATATATTGATGATACAAGAATATTTAAAAAAAGCAAATAAAACTAATCAGTCTTTGTGCTTTTATGGTGATGATGAGTATGAGAATTTGAATGATAAAATAATCAAAGGGGGGGTGAATGATGGAAAAAAAATATATCTTCGATGCAACAAGTTTTTACAAAAATATTGCAAACAGCTAAATTCCAATATAGTTTTTAAATTGTTAGAATCACATAATAGAATCAATTTGTTACAGTCAGTTTCACATTTAAGGCACAAACTTTCAACGAAATTTAAGGCACAAAAAAATCTCAAATTAAAGCACAATTTTTTGGAATTTTAATTTTCACAATTTATTTTACTAGAAAACGAATTTTGTGCCTTAATTTGAGATTTTTTTTGTGCCTTAAATTTCGTTGATAGTTTGTGCCTTAAAAGTGAAACTGACTGTAATTCAATATTGTATTGCAATTGAAAATTATGAAAAAGTGATTTTAATAATAATCCAAGAAAAGAAATTTGATAAAGTTATCAAATATATTGCACAAGCCCACGAACCTGAATTATTTTATAAATATTCTTATTTACTAGTTAGTCAAGAACCAAATTTGTTAATCCTTTCTTGGATTAAGTTTTTTGAAACCCAAAAGAAAAGCGAAACACAAAAAAAAAGGAAAAAATCTAAATTTTGAAAGATTAATTCCGCCGGTTGACAAATATATGTAAAGATATAATTTCACTTTAAATGAAAAACATCCATTGATTGAATTTTTTGGTTTATTAAACCCACAAAATCAAAAGAAAACTACAAATAATTATTTAATTTCTTTTTATTTAAAACAAAATTTTATCGAAAAATTGCATGATTTTATATACTCATTAAAACGGAATTTTAAATTATTTGATCCCTTATTTGCATTAAACATTTGTAAAAAAAACAAGACTATGAAATTGTCACCTATTTGTATTCACTGTTGTCCAAATATAAAGAAGCAATAGAATATTCCCTAAAGTATGACCATAAATTGGCATTGAAATATATTGAAGAAATTTTCGACAACCAATTAAAAACCACATTGTTATTGAAAATTTGTGAGCATTTAATTAAAAAGGATCGCGATATCACACGCGCAGTGGAAGTTGTTAGTGAATATCCTGAAATTAGAATTGATGATTTTATTTCAATTTTGCCTGGGTTTGTAAAATTAAATGATTTCAAAATTCAAGTGAAAGAATACCTAGCAGAACATACCAAAAAAATGCAATATTTGAAACATAATATTAATGAATCAAATACTAAAATAAAGGAAATTCATCATAAAATTAAAAATATCAAACATTTGACAACAAATTTTCAACCTGATCACAATTGCTCCATTTGTAAAAAGCCAATAGGTTTGTCCAACAATTACTTTATTTTTAAATGTAACCACATTTTTCATGAAAATTGCTTGAAAGAAAAAATGATCAACCAATTCCTGTCACAATCAGAAATTAGCAAAGTTAAAGATTTTGAATTTTCAATGAAAAATCAAAACGATATTCTTAATAAAAATCCTGATTTGAAAATCAAGCTTTCAACAGAAAAAGATTTAAATAAATTAAAAAATAAATACAACCCATTAATTGCTCCAAGTTGTGTCCTATGTGGAAATATAATTGTAAATATTTTAGATAAACCATTTACTAGCTCCTTTGAAGAAGAAAATTCTTGGAAATTATAATAGTTGTTTTTTTAATATTATTTTTTTTTTTATTTTTGCTTTAAATTTAAAAAAATAATTTTTGTTTCTAAAAATTTTTGAAATGAAGATCAATTTAAAGTTAATTTATATATAAAAAAAAATATCATCTTTAAATTAATTTGATTTGATTACTTTTTTGATATATTTTTTTCCTTTTTCTTGTTCTTGACATGATTCTTTTTTTGATTCTTTTTCATTTTTTTTTTATTCTTTTTCATATTTTTATTTTTAAATTTCCTATAATAAAGATATAAAAAATTATATAAGTAACTATTATTATTAAAAAATAAAATGAAAATCTTGTTGAGATATTAAATTTTTTTTTTTTTTTTGGAAATTTAAGTTTCGACTTTTGGAAGGATGGGTTAATATCATTAAATGATTTATTAATTTGAGAATATTTTTTAAAAACCAAATTTTAAATGTTTCCAACTTATAACAAAAATATATTTAAAAATTTTCAAAAACTAACTTAATTCTTATATCCAGTTCCAATTATAAGGCACAAACTTCATTAGAATTTAATGCACAATAAAAATCTCAAATTAAGAAACAAAATTCAGATACTAGTAAAATAAATTGTAAAAAAAGAAATTACAAATTTTGTGCCTTAATTTGAGATTTTTTTGAGCATTAAATTTCGTTGAAAGTTTGTACCTTATAAGCGGAACTGGCTGTAATAAAAATAATTGATTACTTTCTTTCATTTTTTTATATTGGAATAAGATAAAGTTTGATTCAAAAAGTTGATATTAAAAAAGGATATCTAAAATATTCCTGAAAATAGCTGAAAACCGAAAATACCAAAAATTTTTTAAACAACTGTAAAAAAACTTTTTCAACAACATCTAAAACAATTTTGTAACAACTTCTAAGATTCCCTGATGCCAATACACTCAGTTTAGATGTAAATTTGGAATTCTAGCGTATAATATTTTTTTTTTTTTTTGACGGAGAAATTGAAAATGAGAAAAAATGTTTATTTTTAGGAATAGTATTCTATTTATTTTGTATCCAAGGGATTAGTCTATTGGATGAAGGTAACATTTTCTGATCATTTCGAAATGGTATTAACCAATTCAGAGAAAATATCTTTGTAAAGGCAATTTCTAATTGTGTATCCTTACCGAAAATTTTGTAATCTTAAATACAATCCAAAATTTACATAGTAATAACTAATCATACAATACATATACCTTACACAAGGTTACCCAAGCCAAACGTTATTTAACTTTCCATTCCCAAGAAGAGAAATTCGATTAATATTGGCCTAAACCAACACAATCCATACCAATACAACCACAAAAAGACCCAAAAATCCAAAAATATACCCAAAAAATAAAAAAAAAAAAATAGGCTCAAAAGGTACAAAAAACTCTTTAGAATAGTTTCAGGAAGAAAATTCAAAAAAAAAAAGATTTTTTCTTAGAAAGTAAAATTGTTATTTTATGTAAAAAAATTTATCTCTCTTAACACTCTATGTTATTAAAAGTTCTTTAAAAGGTTTTTTTAAGTAATTAAATAATTTTTAAGGTATTTTAATTTTTCGGGTATTTTGGGGGATTCTTCAAACTCCCATTATTAATTTTAGTTTTTTTTTTTGAATCCATAGATTATATTTTTCCAATATAGAAAAACTAAAATAAGTAACATATTATTTATTTAAAAAATTAGTTTATTCTTGAAAATTGTGTAACATCTTTTACGTTTTATTTCGGAAACCTACTATTTTGAAAAAAAAAAAAAAAATTTATTTGGTTATTATTTTAATTCTTAATATTTCAATTCCAATATCAACAAATAAAATGAATAGTGGCATAGATGATAAAATAAATGATAAATTGGATAAAAATTTGAAAAAAAAATTATCTATGAAATTTAAAACTATTAAATAAAAATTTTCGTTCTTAAAAGTACGAAACAAGCCTTTTCTTGTTTTCAAAAAAAGAAAAATAATTACAAATCAAAATAATCAAAGAAAAAAATTTTTTTTTCACTTATAGACTAGTATATTTATAATCCAAAAATATTAAAATAAACAAATATTTGTGAACAAAAATAAGGGAATATTATAAAAAATAGCGGAATTGTTTATATTATTCAAGATAGGTAAATTTGGTAATATTATTTGCTGTTTAGGTGTAAATATTAATTTATTGTGAATTTTTCATCATGGTTTTAATATAACTAAGATTATAATACATAAAATAACCTATCTTTTAAATAATGAGAAAAGAAATTTTTATTTCTAAACAAAGACACGAAAATAAGTTAGAAAAAAATGATCTTAAGAGATTAAAAAAATTTATTAAAAAAAAATTCTTTTATATCCTGGCTGATAGGCGATTTGTTGGTTGTTTTGTTTTGCGAAGAAAATTTATGGGGTTATTATGTTAATCGATTTGTTATAGAAAAGGTAGAAATATATGAACAATCCTAGATCAAGTAATAAAGTACTTTATTAGGTGTTTAATTCAAACTTTAATGACATGTGTAATCCATATTGTACTAATTTTTATGAATAACTTTAAGTCGTTGATTTTTTTTTTTATTGTCTTCCTTTTTCTTTTTTTATAATTTCTTTTTATTTTTTCTATTTTTTGCTTATTTATAGTATTTTTTATATCTTTTAGCAAATTTCCCAAATATTATTTTGGAAAAATATCAGTTAGAGATGCAGACCCAATAACACAGACACAGTACAACACCACTTGTAAGTATATTAAATTGAAAGGTTGAATTGGGGCAAATCACTTGATTTTGGAAAAGACCCAAAAAAAGAAGTTTTTTAATATACTATCACTCATTTTTTTACCTTACTCATCAAAAAATTTCTTAAGGATATGAAAATTAAAAAAAGACTTCAGTTTAGATCAAAAATTTTTTTGAATGTAAACTCGATTTGACAAAAATGGGATAAGCAAAAAAGGAAAAATTCACTTTTTTTAGGAATCTAACAAACAACAATGGTTTAGAAATAAGTATAATAATAAAATTCGAATTATTGTTGATATTCATAAAAGAAATACCCAAACACACCTTAAATTAAAAAAAAAAAAAATGTTAAATAATTTTTTGTGTCCCTTTCATTTGGAAAATTTGGTGCAAATTTTCGAAATAAATAGAGAAAATTTAAAATCGTTTAAAATAAGATATATTAATTGTGAATGTGTGAATTTTAAAAGAAATTACAAAGTCTCAATTTTCTTACTGTTGATTTGGAGTTTAAAGAGATTTTTTTTTTCAAATTTACTTATTTTAAGAAAAAGAAGAAAAAAAAGCAAAAAATAACATTATAAATCAAAATACAAAAAAAAATTATAAAATTGATTTAAAAATTGAAAATTTGATCCAGATTTAAAGATTGAAAATTTATTTTGAAAAAGAATAATTAATTAAACTCACAGAATGTGCTCAATTTACTCAATTAAAACTGGTCCCCTTTAACTGAACTAGAATTTTGTTGATTACAAAAAAATTTCAACTCCGATTTCCAAAAAAAAAATTGTTAGATTTATTATCAAATTCGCTGGTTTGGAATTATCTGTCAACTTTTAATTCTCCACAATTTTTCTCGAACTGTATACATTTTTTTATAAAAGATCAAAAAAATTTTTTAAGAGACATTCAATGAACAAATAAAAAAAGATAATAAAAAAAATACAATAAAAGAACTAAAAATATTAATTTGTTTTAATAGTTTATTAATAAATTTTGATTTAAACAAATAAAAAAAAAAAATAAAGCAAAATGGATAAAAAAAATATTTTTTAAAATTACATCAATAAAATCTTTAAAAATTCAAATTTTCTGGCAAGATTTTTATTTGCAATATCAATGGGTCTATTGCCATTTTTGTCACGGATATGGGTATTAGCACCAAAAGCAATCAATATTTGGAAGCATTTAATTGCGTCAAGTTCGATTGCAAGATGTAAAGGGGTTTGCAAATTTTCATCTCTCACATCGCTTCTTGCCCCGTTATTTAATAATAGGATGGTTAATTCGAAATGGTCATCATAAAGCGAAGCAAAAAGAGGGGTTTTTGCATGGTCATTAAAATTAACAAAATTTACATTCAATTCCGAGATATTTTTTTTTAACAGATCTTGAACTAAGAGCCTGTCACCAGAACGGACTGCAGAATATAATTCTAAGGACTTTTTTGTTAAATCCTTTTTGATTTGTTGATCCGTTAACGAAAGAAATCTTTCTTTACGCTTTTTTCGATCTGCTAATAAATATTTATTAAATTGCTTTTTCTCGCCTAATATTTGTATCCAAGGTAAATTATCTGGTTTAAAAATTAATCCATCTTGCAGTGAAGTTTTTTCGAGATCATTTTTTAATAAATCAAGGTAATTGTGAGTACTTTTTTTCTGATTGTTTTTCTTGTTTGTTGATTGATTTTTTTGATTATCAATTAATTTTTCAACAAAATCCATTTCCTTTTTATTATTCCCATTCAAATTCGCATTTTCATTCACATTCACATCTACATTTTCTTTTACATTTTCACTTTTCTTTTCATTCTCATTCTCAGTTTCGGTTTCGGTTTCAGTTCTAGTCTCATTGTAAGTCTCAGTCCCAGTATTTATTTTTTCATTCGTTAACTTCAAAATTGAATTTTTATTAATTCCATTATTCATTATTTTCTGTTGAATGGGATTAGTATTAGTATTTGTAAGAGAAGAAAATTCAACCGATTGTGTTTGCAAATTCGCACGGACGAGAAGACCCATTTGAAGTTTCATTTCATTTGACACTAAACGAGGTTCGATAATTGAACTAGTAGAGCTAACAAGCGCTAATTCCATCTCGCTATCAGAACCAAAATTTAAACTTTCAGTTGTAAGTTCAGTTTCACCAAATTCTAGTTCTGATCCAACTTTATTTTGGAAAAGTAAATCTTGTTTTGTTTGCGTTTCAGATAAATTGCTATTTAAAAGTAATTCTTGATCTATATCACCCACATTTTGAATGTCTTGAAGAAAAAAATCATCATCGTTGCTTTGAGTAGAATCCAAAGTATTCACGTCAAGTATTGTTTTTTCTAATTTGTCGGATTCTGGAATAAGCCTAAATTTTAAATACTCATATGTTTTTGATTTTATAAATTTTGGGAAATAATTTTCATTCATTAATTTTAAAACAAAGGATTGTGAGTAATCAAAGATATTAAGATTAAGATCATTTTCCTTTGTTAAAGCTTTTTGTACAGTTTCTATGCAATTTTGTGGGAAGTCGATCTATTATTTGAGAATTTATATTTAAAGAAGGGTTTCATCAATAAAAAGTTTAAAATATTTTTCAAAAATCAAAATTATTTCCAATTTGAATGAAATTGTATAATTGTAATTCATTTAATTCCTTTAACAGTGTGGAAAATTTTAAATTTTTGTTTAAATGGGAAAAAAATTTTACTTCATTTTCCTATTTTTCTTTTTTAAAATAGAATTTTCAAAGAAATATACGGAAATCTGTGTCTCTACATTTATTTGTTTGGTACTTTTTTATGCTTTTATTTTGAGGTGGACACAGAATCGTTAATGAAACTAAGACGATTATTTTCCAATTAATAAATGAAAATTTTTAAAGTTCTCAAATCTTTTTTTTATTATTAGTTGAAAAAGCCCAAAAGATCTTCACTGAATCTATTAGAAATGATATTTTTCCAAATTTTAATTAAGATTCCTTATTGAACTTTTGAGAGAAAAGTCTTTAATTAGGGCAATTTGATTTTCGCAGTAAAATTTCTTGTTGGGTGAATGAGTGTTAAGGGTTTTGAGAATTATCATAGTGTATCTACAAACACAGTAATTTAAAAGAATTTATTAATGATGTAGATCACCCACTTTTCAAAAAAAAATCAACATTTCTGCTTTGTAAATGATCTAAGTTGCCGAAAATTGTTTTGTTTTTGTGGAAATTTATCTTTCCATTGTGAAAAAAATTTGGGAAATTAAAAAAAATTGGGTCAGTCAAAAATTTGTTTTCGTTTTTTAAATAGTAAATATTAGCAAAATGATTTTTGATCAAAGTAAAATTTTAATGAACAAATCATACATTTAAGAAAAAACAAAGTCACTACCAATGATAATTTTCAAAAGTCAATATTAAATTGTTGCATTTTGACCTTTTAGAATTGATGTGGAACTCTAAAAAACAAAAATTGAATTTTAATTGTCAACTTTACTAAAAATAAGAGAACTATTTATTGAGAAATATTAAAATCTATTAATTCAATAAGATATTTATCATTGTTAATTAACGCAAATTTATCAAGGATAATCTTAAATATCCTTTTAAACTAAATTCAATCATAAAATCTTCCAAAAAAGCTATTTTTTCAGAAGAGATTGTTTTCCACTAATGTTTTACAATCAAAACTTCAAAATAACGAAATATTAAGATTTCAGAAACCATTTAAATTGTTTAAATCCCCATAGACAAACTTTAATTTAAAACGGTTATTAATTTTTGGTCTTCCCAATCAATGACTAACTTGATCTTGGAATGTAATCTAATAAAAAAAAATTAACATTTTTAGTAAAGTTTACAATTAAAAGTAAAGTTTTTGTTTTTTAGAGTTCCACATCAATTCTAAAATTTCAAAATGCAACAATTTAATACAGTCCTGTGCCTTTTTAAGGCACAGGAAAAATCAAGAAATAAGACACAAAAAAATCCCATTAAGGCACAAAATCAAAGTGGTCAAAATAAGTCACAATTTTTCTGTGTAAATTTCCAAGATTACTCATAATGTAAAATTCTATATATATATTGAAGAAAACACTTAAAATAACTCTGTAATTATTCAGTGAAATTATATCTTGAAATTGGGAAAGTGCCTTAAATCAAAAATTTGTGCCTTAAAGTTAACAAAATTTTGTGCCTTATATGTTGATTTTTCCTGTGCCTTAAAATGGCACAATACTGTATTGAATTTGAAAATTATAATTGGTAGTGACTTTGTTTTTTCTTAAATGTATGATTTGTTCATTAAATGATACCTTGATGAAAAATCATTTAGCTAATATTTACTATTTAAAAAACGAAAACAAATTTTTGACTGACACAATTTTTTTTAATGACCCAAATTTTTTTCACAATGGTTTGTGATCTTTTCAGAATAAACGAGAAAAAATTTTTCTTTCATTTTCCTTTTTCTTTTCCTATTTGTTTTTCTTTTCCTTTTTTTCTTATCTACAAACAGAGTTTTCAAAGAAATAGATTGTAATTTGTGATTTCTATTTATTTGATTGGATCTTTTTTTTGTGCTATTTTGGGTGAAGTAATAACCCTAAATAAAGGAATTTTTGAATAGGAAACAGATAGTCGAATGAAATTTTATCCCACCTCAATTTCAAATAACAGTATGGGTGTGCCAAAAAGATTTGTTTACACAATATCTTCAAATCCCCACCAATGGGAAGAATTCAATTTAGCTGTATAACGTGGATTTTTAAAATACACGTGATCCAAAGGCAGTGTGACTCAAAGGATAATTAGTTTAATAATTATTCTTTTCAAAAAAAGGCAAATTCATAATTTGTCGCTCCCATGAGTGAATAAAATTTTTTTATAATGAAAAGCTGTTCAATTTCCAAAAATAAATCCGTAACAAATCACAATTAAGATTTCCTTTTGAATTTGTAAAGGAAAAATCCACAAAAAAATGTAATTTTTTGACTTTCCTTCAATATAGAAACTTTACTGTCATTTTTTTTATTTATTACATTGGATTTCAGTACTCACAGATCATAAAATAAAGATAATCTTTAACTATTTAGGGTATAACTTTTGAAAACTTTTGAAACTATTTGCAAATGAATTTATATATGAAATGTTGTTTATAAATTATTTTTCATTATTGAGAATTGGTCTTCTTATTAAATATTAGCTGGGCAATACAAGGTGTTTCTCAATAAAATTCTTCAAAAAAGAGAATAATCAAAAAAGAGAAAACAAATCCAAAAAATACCTCTTCTTGGCTGTCTTCAAAATAAAATTTCCTCCAAATTTGTTTTGCCATTGTTTTTTGTTTTTCAAGATCGTCAACAATTTTAAATTTCTCAACCTGAAGATAAAAATCAAGCAGCTCTCCAGCAAAGCTGAGATCTAAAAACTGTCTAAAGTATTTCACACCATAAACATTACCTAACAATTGGTTTAAAGTGATCTTTTTGTCAGCAATAAGATTGCTTTTATTTAAAATCGAGAAGTGTTTCTCTTGTAGCCGTTGTTCTGTTTCCTCAAACAATTGCTTTTCTTGTTTTTGCTGTTTATTTATGAGGCTAAACAATTCAATTTCACAATTCAAAACAAAGGAAAACAATTCAAGCAAATAGTCATGCCTTTTTTCCAAAAAACAAGACAAATCATTTTGAAGACTCATTTTAAATTGGTTGTATTTCTTTCGATGATCGTTTGAGCTTTCCTCTTCAAAATTAAGATGGCTGAGACCTTGTAATAACAAATTATTCCTTCTGATCCGATTTTTTAATATTAAAAAAATTCTTCTGTATTCTTCAATTCGGTTCAGGACTTGATCGAGTGTTGTTGACTGTTATTCAGTTTTTAATTTTATTCGTTCATTATTTCGTTCAGAATTAATTTTTTTGTTATTATTATGAATATTAGTGGATTTTTGAATTTGGTTGGGTTGTGTTTCAAGTTATTCGTTCATTTGTTCGTTCAGAATTAATTGGTTAGTTATTATTATTATTAATTAATGGGTTTTTGAATTTGGTTACGTTGTGTTTCAAGTTGTTCATTCGAGAAGAAAAGTGGAACAAAAACACAATAAAAAAAAAACAAAAAGAAATAAGGAATAAGGAATTTTGTAAGCTTTTGAGAAAAGAAAAAAGAAAAAAAAGAAAGTCTTACAAGCTCTTTCATTTTTTGTTTGATAATCTTGCTATTTTGAAATTTCAATAAGCAGTAATTGTTTAAAATAGATGAAGAATCAAAGAATTCCGATATATTTTCATTAATTATGTGGTTGGAATTTAGAAAGCATCTTAAAGAGTGCTTGGACATTCGAAGCCTCAAAACAAGATCATTAACTAAACTGTAACGTTCTTCAAATTGGGTCAGAATTTTTTGAAAATCTTTGTCCATAAAGAAAGATTGTTTGATAAAAAAAGAAGAAAAATGAGAATAAAAAAATCTAAAAACAATTTCAATGAAATAAAAATAAACCAAATTATCCATTTTAGTTATTGGAAATAGGTAAAATTGAGTTTTGAATTGAAGTGTTCTCTTTTTAAATGTTGATCTATTTAACTCTAACTATAAAAGTAAAAAATCTGAAAAAAACTTTTCAAAACAAAATTCTTTATTTAAAATTTTAAAGATATGTTAGAGGTTTATCAAAACGATTCAAAATATTCTCTTTTTTTTTTCTCCAAAGAATCCCTTTTTAATTATCATTCTTTTTGTGGATCTATGAATTCATTAATATTTATTTTACAATAAAGTTGACAAAAAATGATTATATTTACTTTTCTGTGTCATAATTTACAATCTCCCCCTTACCATTTTTAAAATATGAAATGCTTAAAATATTATTTTTTTTTAAAAGAAAAAATTAGAAGAATTATATACAAAGAACTCTTTCATTTAAAAAATTTAGAAACTATTTTAAATTAATTTTGGAGAAAATTATTAATTATTCTTTAAATGTGTTAATTAATCATAAGTGATTAAATGTACAGACAAATATTTTATAGGAATATCTAAATAATAGATTTTGGAAAAAGTAGTTTTCAGAAACTAATTTTTTTTTATAGTAATAATAAACTCAAAAATGATTATTTGTTGGTAACAATATTTTGTACAAAAAATCTTTTAATATATATCTTAAGTCTATTCCCAAAATCGAGATTTACCCACAATCAAAAATAGGATAAAAATATTCATTTTTTATATCCCAAAACTTAATATTAAAACAGATATAAGTTATCCAATATTAAAGTTTTTCTACTTTAACATTTTTTTCGGAATAAAAGAAAAAAAATTATAAAATAAAAAAATGAAAATTAGATATGTAAAAAAATGAAGAAACAAGCGGAATAAAAAAATTTTTATTGTAAAATTTGGTTAAATTTCGACCAAAAAATATATGTTCTTTCAAAGGTTTGATACCAGACACATATTGAATAATTTTTATTCTATTTTCGCAAAACTCTATATTAACCTCTTATCAAACAAAAAAAAATAACCCGATCTAACTAAAAAAAAATAAATTAAGTAACTGGAAAAAAAAAAAAGAAAAAGAAAAAAAAACAGAAAAGACAAAAAAAGGAGAAAAATAGTTTTGTAAATTAAAAATTATAAGCAAATTTTCTTAAAAGTAATCTATTGTTATTCTTTAAAAGATTTTAACTGTTTCCAAATTTTAGTATTTAGTCTGTATTTTTTAATGAGTGATCCCTATTTATCAATTATTTTACGTACCACCTAACATTTATTCTTCACCAAAGGATGAGGACTTTTAAATCTTTTATTTTTTTCTATCAACGATAGAAAAATAATATTTCCTCTTGATTCCTTTCATTTATATAATAGGAATTTTTTTCTTTTTTTATCTAAAATTTATTTTGATATTAAAATAATTGTTCTTCCTAAATAAAAAAAAATAAACTTTTTTATATTACCAACTTGAAAAATAGTAAGTGTGTGAGTTATTATTATTAATTTATGGTTTCTATTGTACTGAAAATTATTTACCTTATATTAAAGTAGTTATTTTAAAAATTAGTTAATAATTTAAAAATGTATTTATAATTTATAAGGGTTAAAGGGTCATAAATAGGCTTTCTTTTAAATATTTTATTTATTTTTATAAGAATTTTACTTTTAGTTTTTTATTTTTCTTTTAGATTTCTTTTTCTTTTTTAGTTATTTTGGGTTTTAGGTGTTAGAGTTTGAATAAGTCTTTAAATTGCTCTAATCGTACTTTATTAGAAGTCAGGAACCCGTAAAAAATGTGAGGTAAATCTTGAATAAATGAATCACATAATATACCTTTGCCTATTTGATATGTATTACGCATATAGTTGTATCTATGTAAAATATTGTTGAACACTCGACGTTTTAATAAGATTGATGAAGGTACCCATATTAAGTATCTTTAACATTATAGCTATATATAACTTGCTGTCTCTTAGAATTTTTTTGAAATATTCCTAACATTTCAAATATTTTGAGATTTTAAACTTTTTTTTTTTTTTTTTCAATAACAATTGCTTTAAGTTCTTTTTATTTTTTGTCTTGTTAGCAATTGATTAAGTTGGATTTTGCTAAGCGATTATTTCTTTTCATTTTTTTTGTTTTAGAAATTCTAATGTATCTATGAATTTCTTTTTTCTCGGATTTATTCAATAATAAATTCTCTAAAGATAAGTTTCTACTTAATAAATTTCCATTATCAAGATAAATTTTATATTAAATATTTTATTGATATATTTTTTACCTGTTGAGAATTTAATTTTAGATTTTTTTTCCTGAATAATTTAATATTCCTAGTGTATAATATAATTAGAAAATGTTAAAGATTTGAAGAATAAAAAAATTACTTTTTTTTATATTTAGTTAATTTTGATTAAAGAGTGTATCAATTCAACTCTAATTGTTCTTATATATAAATTTTCTTTCAGAATTTAATTGTTCAAAAAGATTGTTCACAATTATTAATTAAAGAAAAGAATTTCAAACTATTTTAATTTCAAATTATTTCACTAAAAGATCAAATCTTTTAATTTATTTAAAAAAATATTATCCTATTATAATTTTAAGAAGGGGCTTTACATAAAAAATGATAATTATTCTCTTTAATTTCTTTTTTTTATATTTTGAAATAAAAATTATTAATTTTATTTAATTTTTTATTTATTACAAAAAAATATCTACTTAAAAAAATAGTAAATATATTGGAAGTTAAAATTTTTTGAGCTTTAAGTATAATTTAAATATTATTGGGTTAAAAATAAATAAATAATTTTGAGTTTTTATTATTTTTAAATATTTTTTGGGGTCTGATAGAGTATGCTATAATAATGTTTAATTTCTATTTTTTTTCTTTTATTTTTAAAAAATCTATTTATTTTCTTACCAAATACACAGAATAATCTAGAAAAAAAGGGTGATTTTCCAGAATTCAACTGAATATAGAAAAATTTAAGAATTTTTTCAATTCTTTTAAACTATGATAAACCTAATGGCGGTTTTTTTGAGGTTTTCTGTTTTATTGGAAAATTTTATTGATTTTCTAATCAAAAAAAAATGAAAAATCTAGTTAGGTTTTTTTAATTTAAGTTATAAAATGTAATGTTAATTTTTATTTCTTAATTCAAGAAAAGTTAACTCGAGTTTTCCAAAATTGATAAGAATTGAGCAAAACCATTTAGATTATCTTTCATTCTTTTAAATTTTTTTAAACCTAATGACACTTCCAACAAATTGAATTCAATAACTTATTATAATTTTGACAGTTTGAGACTATTTTCAAAAATCAATTATCTTAAAATCTATGATTTTACTTTTAAAAATCTAAAAGGGTATTTAAGTCTAAGGGTATATAGAGTGTAAATTACACTTCTTCAATAAAAAAAAAAAAGCTTATTATAATTTTAATTATAAAAAAAATCATTTTTACAAGGTTATTCTACCCCATTGAAAAAAACTTTAAAATTGTAATCAGTGGAAAATTGTAAATAATCTACTAAAACTTACTCAAAATTAAAGTAAAATTAAAAAAGTAGAGGATCGCATCGAAAAATCCAATATTGTAGCACATTTAGTTCCACTTTTAAGACATAAACTTTCAAAGAAATTAGGGAAAAAAAAATTCTCAAATTAGGGCACAATTTTCAAATTTTGGTAAAAAAAAAATTGAAAAAAATGTGTTTTAATTTGTAATTTGTTTGTGCTTTAAGGGATTAGCGTCTACCAAGGAGAAGCCCACGATCAAAGTATGCTGTTATTGGACCTAAAATCATTGGTGCTACATGGTTCAAATGTCTCTAAAAAATCGATTAGTCAAGTAGTAATATTTGTTGATCTCATTAATAAAAAATGATCTTTGTATTAGTAAAAACCCCTAACAATTTTAAAAAACAATCTGGATTTCGCCACAAATTTAAAGGTTGAATTATCAAAATTCAGACTATAAAGTTGCAAAATATCTTTCTTAAATTTGTGGATAAATGTAGATTAGTTACTAAAAAATTCGTTTTTTTTTAAAATTAAATAATTAAAGAACAGATTTTTTTGAAAAATTATTACCCAAATCATGCAAATATATTGATACTATAATTAGCTTTATCAAAAGCAAACAAAACTAATAAGTCTTTTTGCTTTTATTTTGATGATTATTGGATTAATCTTTGAAATTCAAAAAATATAAAAATAGTTACTTTTGGAAGTTCTAAATCTAAATTATTAAATACCATAATACTGTATTTTGGGTTTCTATTTTTGGATTTGGAAAAGGAATTATAAAAAATTTGTTCAAAATGAAAATTTTTCGATTTGGAAAAGGAATTAAAAAAATTTTTTCATGATGAAAAAATTTTTATTAGTGATCGTTAGTAACAAATCTAAGAATATATTGTTCAATAAGATTAATAATAGATTTTTTAGAGCTATTTGAGCCATAGTGCACTTATATCATTTACACCCAATTACAACATACTTATTTTATCGAGAAATCTATGGTGGAGCTAATCCCTTAAATTCTGTTAAAATTTTAAATCTTAAAAGTGTTATATACTCTAATTATTTAAAGATTTTGTAATTTTTCAAGTTGTTCATAACCCTAAATTTTGTATTAGTTGTTAAAAATAAAACTAAAAAAAATAGTATGCAATTATATTTTCTTTAAAGTCAGTTCACAAGTTGCAATATTGAATGTATTAAAAAATAGAATTTTTTCAATTTTCAAGAGTAATAAAAAGTTCCATGTATCTATTCAAATGTTGGTAATGGTAAACGAAACATCCCTTTTGATTTTTGAGCTTGAAGGGATTTTCTAATTAAAATTTTGTGCTAAATACCAATATTTGATTTAAAAAATGATTTTTTTTTCAAAATTGAAAGATTTGTATTCGTCAAACAATTTTTAGCTTAAAATTATTATTAATCTTTTATGGTAATCAGATATTATATTTACTATTACCAAAATTTAGATAGATGAAGGGAACTCTTTATTGATCTCAACAATTATAAAAAATCTATTTTTTACAACATTTCAGATTTACACTAGTGTTATTGGTACTTTCCTGTTTAAAAGTCAATAAATTTTTAAATTTCCCCATAAATCAATAATTTTTCACATTACTACTTTGTCATTTGTCGGTGTATTTACAATAGAACAAAAACAAACTAAAAAAAAAAAACAACATTTTTAGCAAAATATCTTATTTTGTTTTGAGGCATAAAAGAAAGTAAGAGTACTAAACAAAATTTAAAAGTGTCTTATTTGTGGTGTATGTGAAGAATTTTTTCAATTCCCTCCCTTAATTAAAGATGATTAAGGAAAAAAAAGAGAGAAAAATTTTCAACTTTAATTTGATAAATCAATTAACTTGTTTTAAATCCACAAAACAAATGGTTGAATTAATTTGTTGTCTTTGTTACTTCAAAAGAATAAAAATCCAACCCAAAACCCTAAACCAATGAAAACGATAATTATTCAATTTCATTTTTTTATATTAATCTCAATGAACAGATACACTTTTAAACAGCCACAAAGCAATTACTACGAAAATTCGGAAGACTCTGAAGACGATATCCCTGAAGAAGTTATTAAAGTGCCAGAAGAATTTCTTGGACCAATTTCCTTTTGTTTATTTAAAAACCCAGTGAAAGCATCTGATGGCTTTACGTATGAACAAGCAGAAATCGAGGATTGGATCGATCGATGCAAAAAAAAATACAAAGCCTTTTTCTCCAATGACAAACCAACCATTAAAAAACACCATACTGGTTTATGATGATGAGATGAGAATCAAGTGTGATGAATTTAGGCAAAACAGAAGGAAATTTTCAAAAATATCAATTCGAAAATTAAGTTCACGAACTTCCGATCTTCAAAAAATGGTTGAACAGGAACAAAAAGAAGAAAAACAGGAACTTGAAAATTTAAAAAAAGAAAACAATCAACCAACACAGAACAAAGAAAGAACAGGCCAAACAGAATTTCAACAAACGCTTGAAAAACAAACAACAAATAATAACAACAATTATAACCCAAACAATAACAATTCACAATTTAAACAAAAACAATTAACCGAAGAAGAGGAAATCCAATTAGTACTTCAGTTGTCTCTCCAAAAGACAACTATGTCTCGGAATGAAGAAGACGAAATGTTTCTTAAAATACTTGAGCTCTCTAAAATTGATCACTAACAGCCAGAAATTAAAAAAATATGAAAAAATAGTTCATTTTTTCTGAATTTATTTTATAAAAACCAATTAAATTTGCGACCTTCTTTTGAATTCGTGAATATTTTTTCACATTTGTGTTCCTCAAAAAAATTGAGTATTTTAGATCAATTTGTTCAATTGTATTTTAATGATTAACACTTCTTTTTCAAAATAATAATTAATAAATAAAATTATTCCATCACTCAATTTTTTTATATTGAACTAGGGTCAATTATTTGAAAAGATCAAAATCTCAAAAGATTTAAAGAATTAATCATTTGGGTCTCTTCGGACAAGAATGGTGGATTTTTAATAAAAAAATGTCTTTTCTTTTGATTTTTAAAATAATACCTTTACCAACTATGTATTCTATGTTAAACTTATTAAAAGATAAAATTAAATTGAATAAATAGAAAATTAAAAAAAAAAAAAAAAATACAATTATTAATTTGAAAAGTTAATTGAAAGGTTTATTTACCAATTTTTATATGATCAAGAAAGTAAAAAACAAAATTTCTAAAAATACTCTTTCAATAATTTAAATTTGATTTTGAAAACTTGAAATTGAGTTGAACAATAAAAAAGTATATCATTTGTTCTATTTGTAAATTTTAATTTAATAAAATCCGGAAATACAAATTTATTTATTTATTAATAGAGAGGAATATTTTAAGAAAATTTATCAAAATAATAAAAAAAGAGAAAAAGAGAAAAAGTAAATTAATTAAAATATATCAAATATACCAAGTGGTGTAGATATGAAAAATATAGCATCAATTTTTATATTTTTTTTAATATTTTTTCACGAGAAAAATAACAATAATAAAAATATTCTTATAAACATTGAACAATCTTATTTACACTACTGATATCCTTTGAATAAAAATTCTAAAATGATATTTAAGCTTAAAATCATCAATTTCACAATTATTTATGGAACAAGTGCAAACATAAAAATATTTTTCCAGTTGAAAAAATAAAATATATTAAAAAAAATAATAAAAATATATTTAAATAAAATTTATTAAAATTAGGTTTAAAAAGGCTTTAATAATAAGTAATTGATAAAAAAATAATGTAAACTTAAATTTAGAGCACGCATAATAACAGCCATAACATTTATGGTTAATTTTTAATATAATATGAAAATTGATTATGAATTTTTATTTGATGAGGTTTTTTTTTAATTGATCTCATTTGCAATCAGTTTTTATATATTTGATTGTTATATTTTATTTTCTAGTTATTCATAGTATTTTGTTTCAGTATATCAGTATTAGTCCATAACTACTTGACCTTTAGCCTTTTTTAAGTCTTCTTCCCAATAAATATAGTATTTGTTTCGGTTTAAAATGGAAAAAAAAGAAAAAAAATATAATAATATAATTTATAATTTATAAGACCAAGTTGAAAATTTTATGGTGTAACTAGCTTTTCTAAACCTCATTTCAAGAATTTTAATTCCCCTGAAATAAAAAATAATAAATATACCTATATCCTTTTTTATTCGAGAAAAATTAATAATTAAATCAGATTAATAATTCACTTTTAAATCATTTAAAATTATTACTTCTTCAATATTTTAACAATTAAAAAAAAATAAAAACAAAAACTACTATAATAAGAGTTAGAATTTTTGTAAAATGAGAACTTCCTATTTTTTATTATTGAATTTTGTTTAAAATTGATAACAAGAAGATTTTTTACTAATAATTAAATTCATTTTCAAAGTTATTACATTACCTCAATTTTCTAAATGATTACAAGTCTTTTCGAAGATCGTTTTTTTAAAAAAAAAAATAGCATAAAAAAAACCAGAAAAAAAAAAAAAAAAAAAAAAAAATCAAAAAAGAAAATAAAAAGGAAATCAAAAAAATCAAAAAATTGATAAAGAAAAAATAAATAAAAATCCTTAATTTATCGATCTTAAATATAACATTTTGATTTAATTATTTATTCGTAATTTGTTTTTATTTTTAATTTTGAATAGAAATATTTTGGTTTGGTAAAGTTTTGAATAAACTTATTACTTTTTATTTCAGAAGATTCTCCAAAATGAATTTAGAAACCATATTATCAGATAATTTATCTAATTCTGGGTTTGTGGTTCGGAAAATCAGATATTATTTTAATTCTTCTTCATATTTAATGATTTATAAGATGAATTTGTTTGATTTTATAATTATTTATTTTCCGATAAAAATGAGATCAAAATAATTATAATATTTGTAATCAGTTTTTTCACCTTATTTTCTTTTTTTTTTTTTTCCTTTGAATCTTTTGTGGATTTTTTTTGATTTTTAGTATTTAATCCTTTTTCTTTAACCTTTCAAACAATATTCTTTGTTTTGGTTTTGTTTGAAAAAAATATTTGAAAAAACAATTTTGAAAACAAAATTTGTAAAAAATAGTTTTAGTAAAATAATAATAAATCCTAATGGGGCAAGAAATTCAAGGAAAAAAAATAGTTTGTATTAACTCAAAGTAAGAATAAAAAAAGAAATCTTCGAAAATATACTTTGGTAATTTTTTTTTTTTTTAACATTCTTGATTTTAACAAATTAATTTGAAAAGTTGATCTTTCATATTTGATCTTCTAAAAAGAAAAGGTTTGTTTAAAAGTGGCAATTTCCCAGGTCTATTTTTTGGTTGTTTCAATGATTAATTTCAAGCATTCCTATAAACACATCTCTCCATCCAGAACCTAATTTGATAAAGCCAAAAAGTTAAACAAAAAAATTTTTCATAAAATTAAAAAATTAAAGATTCAACTTTCTTTTACTTGTGTACTAGTTCTTTTCTCAAATAGAGCTTCGAATGATATTTTGGTTTCAAGTTTGAAGATCCGATGACACTCAAAAAATCTTTTTTCAATAAGGTTGTTCTAATGAAATTTTATAAAAAAATCGTAAAATTTTTACTTACAATCGTTATTGAAAGTTAACTTTTGAAGGAAAGTTGATATGCCGATTTAATGGAATAATTGTATTGGATTTCATACAAGTGTAAAAATAACTTTCTTTGGGAGATTGTATTTAGTCACTTTATATAATTATGTAACATTAAAAAGGTTGATCAAGATGATTTTGAATTGATATTTAAAAAGTAATAAAATATTTTTTTGGATGGAATTTCTTTAGTATTCTCGTATTTAAATCGATTAATAAGGAATGTATAATAAAGAATATTATCAATAAACAGAAATAATAAAGTTTTGACTCATTACGAGTCTTATTCAAAATAAAAGCCTTAACCATCGAAGATTTTTAAATTTTCTAAATAAATCTGAAATTTCATAAATTGTTTTCTTTCCCCACTTCCTTAAATTTGATTAATTCTCTCCTATTCTTTTAAGTTAAACAATTGTTTGGATGACGTAAAAAATTACTACATTTATCAGAAACCCTTTTGTTGCTTTTTTTACTTTAGAGTGCTTTTTTCACTTTTTGGTTTTAAATTTGATTTTTACAACTTTTCGATGGGTTCTCAATATTATTAAAAGTTAAATTTGTTTTTTATATTGTTTATCTAAATCTATTAATAATTTTTTTACACCTTTTGAGGGTCTGGTATGGAGTTGAAAATTCTAAAACGAAAGATAAAAAAAGAAGAAAAAAAAAATGATCATCGAAAATCTATATACTTTATTTTAATTTAATATTTTGTAATATTATTTTGTTAAATGTTTGGAGAATATTTATGTTTGTTTCAATAATTAAAGATTCGATAATTATTTATGTAATAATTAAAATAAAATAAAAATGGAAATTTATAAAAAAAAAAAAAAAATTTTACTAATTAAATATTTTTTTTAAGTATCCATTTTCAATTTTTGAATAAAGAAATATAGAAAACCAGGAAACTAAAAAAAAAAAAGTTTCTGATTTTTTAGCTTTTTTTTGTAAAATTTAATATGATTTCTACTTTTTAATTTTCTTCTTCATATTCTTCTTCTTCTTCTTCTTCTTCATCATCAATATTGATATCAACTTGTTGTTTTTCATCTTCAGATTCAACGGCCCATACTCTGATTTTGTTATCTGTATAACCAACAAAAAGGGTGTTTCCGTCATGACTCCAGGCAAGTGAAATTGGCCTTGGTTTGATTCCCTTTTTACCAACCTTAAAGGTGTCGTTTAATTCAGCAAGTAAGTAATCCTTTTGGAGTTGCCAGATTTTGATTCCATTTCTTGAGGCAGTAGCTAACCAGAATCTATTTGGTGAAAATGAGAGAGCATTGACTTCTTCGCCAACATCGAGAACCTTAAGACCTGCTTGCTTTTCAAGATCCCAAAGGATTGCCTTTCCGTCTTTTCCGCCAGATGCGCATAAGGAGCCGTCTGGTGACATTTCAACACAGTTGACTTGTTCAGTGTGTCCATAGAGATTTTTTTCCAATTTGCATCCATTCAAGTTCCACATTTTGACAGTTTTGTCCCATGACGACGAAACAAAGGTTGTTGATTTTAAGAGTGGGGAAAATCTGACAGAGCTGACCCAATCGTTATGTGAGCTTTTGTCTTCGATCACATATTTACATTTTCCTAATGTGTTCCAAAGTCGAACTGTTTTGTCCCTTGAGCTTGATAAGATTTGTCTGTTTTCTGCAGAAAAGGTGACAGAAAGTACATCTCCTGTGTGTCCAATGAATTGTTGTGTGCATTTTCCTGTTGTTAAATCCCATAGTCTAAGAGTTTTGTCTGTTGGAAATTGTTTTTTGGGTTTATTGAAAATGGCAATTTAAAGAAGGTTAAAATTGAAAAAAGTTGGTTTAATTTGGATCAAAAATAAAAAAAATAAAAAAAAAAAAAAGGTTTTTTCAATTGGATCACGAAATTTTGGAATTCAAGTTTGTTTTCAATTTTAAAAAATTGGAGCTCTCTTTATAGAAAAAAATTTAATCAAAAGAGCAAATATTAAAAAAAAAAAAAAAAAAGCAGGTTTTTTTAAATCTTTTTTTTTAAAAAAAAAAATCTTTTTCTTCTTTTTTTTTTTTTTAAAAAAAATCTGTTGTTGGTTATTGAAGTTTTTTGATTTTTTTATTTTATAAAAAGTAATTTCTTTTTTTTTTTGTTATTTGTTCAATTTGTCTTTTTTTTTTTTTTTTGGAATGAGGCATTGTTGGTTTTGTTGATTCAATTTTTTCAAAGATTTATGATCCACAAAGAAAAAGAAAAAAAAAAAACTATAACTACATGTTGTCTTAACAAGAAAATGTTTGTAAAAAAAAATAAAAAAAAAAACAAAGCTAATTACCCCAAGATCCAGATAAAGCAAACATTCCATCTGAAGAAATTGTAACATCTTCAACAAAATGGCTGTGACCATGAAGAGATTTGACTGGAAAAGCATAATCTTCTTGATAACCTGATACTTGTTCTTCATTAATGTTCCAAACAAGAAGAGTTTTGTCTAATTAAATTGAAAAGATTGATTGAAACATACAGATTATTTGGAATAAGAAATAAAAAAGAAAAAAAAAAAAGAATAAAATAAAATAAAAAGAAAACATGAAAAGGATTAGGAAAAAGGCAAAGGAATCGAAAAGAAAAGAGAAAAGAAAATTACCCCTTGAACTTGTAACAAACATATTTGGGTTTTCTGGTGTTGTTGCAATTGATGTTACCCAACCGTTATGACCTTCAAGTACACATTTTAAAACTAAAGAATTTTCTGAACTCATTCTAAAATGGAAATTTTTTTTTTTTTTTTTTTGTTTTTGTTTTTTTTGTTTATTTGAGATCAAGAAAATTTAAATGGAAGAACGGTTGGTTATTTAAGTATACAATTCAAAAGAAATATAGTATTGATAAAAAAATTAAAAAACAAACTTTTTTTTTTAATCAACAAATAATAAAAAGGAAACAAAAAAAAATGAAAGACATTTTCTTATTTATTAAGGTTGGAAACAAATTGGAAACTTTTTAGTCTAAAGGAAAGGTGATGAAAAACGAATGTTTTTTATCGTATTCAGTTCTTACATTTAAATTATTAACAAAATAAATATATTAAGATATATTACTTTTTAACTTTTAAGGAGATCCTTTTACTGTTTTCTCTGATTTCTAATTTTCTTTGAGTAAATAGAATATCATTAATAAATTTTTGTAAAAGGTTTGTAGATGCTTTAATTGTTATAAAACTGTAATAAAAAATATGAGTGTTATGGGATGAAAGTCTAATCTAGATGAATTTTAAAATTGAAGTATATAGATATCGAATTTAAAATATTTTAGTATAAGGCAGTTCATGCTTGTCTCTAGAAATTTGAGTTGTAAAATATAACTCAAAAGTTGTTTCATATCAATTAAAAATAATCTTATTTATGAGTAAAAAATCTCAAGAAGTTGAGACTAACTGTAAAATTAAGGGACAAATTTAAAGAACAAGGAAATAATCTAAAGAATTCAAAATTGAAAAATATGTTGATTAAATTTGTAGTGAAATGTAGATTAATAGTTATAAAAAATTTGGTTTCTTGAAATAAATTAATTATTGAAATCTGAGATTATTTATGTTTAATTATTTCGAGAAATTGGAAAAATAAAATAATTAGAACCACCCTTTCATCAAAAAGGAAAAAAAAAAACTTATCCTTATTTGGGTTTTTATGTTGATGATTCTTGAGTTAATCTTTGAAATTAAAAAATTATAAAAATTCAGAATATCGAAACTTCTCAATATTGATTATTTTTAATCTGGATATATTTTATTTTGGTTTTATATCTTTTGATTTAGTAAAGTTATTTTAGAAAAAAATTACAAAATAACAATTTTTAATTACAATTCTTTAGCAGAAAAAAAAAAAGAGTTTTAATTCAATAATATTATTAATAGATTTTTAAAGCAATTGGAAATGAGTATAATAATATATTTTGCTTCCAATTATAACACACTTTAATTATATATAAAATTTGGCTAAAAAATACCCCCCCCCCACACACACACACACAAGACCAGAAAACTTGTATTCTAAATAAAATGCTTGTTTTTTTTACTTTTTGTTTCCAATCCAATATCCAATATTGGTCCTCAGGGCGATACCTAAGATCAAATTAATTTTGAAAATATAAATTCCTTGATAGTTTGAAACTATTTTAAATTATAATTTGAAATTTGCTCAAAATATAACATAATTTTCTCAATTTTTATGATATTTTTTAATTTTTTAGAAAAAATTTAATCAAAAATTATTTTTATTTTTTGCTAAAATTTTAACTATTTGATCTCAAATTTTGTAGAATTTCCTTTTGAATCCTAAAAAGTTAAGGAACCGATACAATTTGAAACTTGATTTTGTATTACCTTTCTTTGATTATTTATTATGTAGATTCTCTTAAAATACGTAATAAAGCTTTTAATTTGCAAAAAATGTTTACCAGATCAACACAGAGTTTTTTCGATAAGAGTAAATGAGAAAGAATTTCAATTAAATCTACAAGTATTTTAAATTTTTGAAATTATTATCCAATTTGATTTTAATTAACACTGAATAAAAACCAAACAGGAAATTCAAAATATTAAAATCAAAGGTTAAATATTTAGATATTTTTTTTAAAAATTTTTTAATTTAATTCTACAATCTAAAACAATAAAAGGAACTCATTAAAATTATTAATAATTAATTCACAAAAATATATGAACAAATTAGTTAAATTGTAGATTAATTCAAAATTTATGAAATTAGGATTATAAGATGAAATTGATTTTCTCATTTTAAAATTCTTTAAAAAAAAAGTAGAGTATTAAATATTTTTCTAATAAGTTAATCAACATATTTATTAAAAATATTTAATTACAAAATAAGAAAAATATTATTATTTATATTCTTGCATTAATATCTGTATTACTTAAATATGTTAAAATAAACATCATAGAGAAGTTATTCTCAATAAATCAAAATTTAAATTCAAAAATATAATTATTTCAATAAAAAATAACTATTTAAATTTCAAAAATTAACCTAATAATTTGTATCTATCATATCTAGAAAAATTATTAAAATTAATCGGAATTCAGAAAATTATAAACTTATTTAAAAAAGAAATTTATAATTTTAATTAAGTTGAATTGCTGAGTTTCACCAGTGAGAAGATTTCCTTATATTTTCAAAAATTTACAAGAAGGGAAAAAAATATTTGATTTTATATGAGAAATTCTGGATACTGGAAACTTTGGTATTTATTGTACTTTTAGAAATTATAAAGAAAATTTGAGTTTTTTTTCTTTTTATATCAAAGATTAAAAAATTCTAGGCACTCTAATACATTCAACGTCTCTCGATAAACAATGGTAGCATCCAACATGAATAATTCAAATAAGAAAAAATCACAAATATTTATCAATCAGAAATATCTAATTTACCGATCAAGTACAATAATTCTAAAATTCAATTCATTTATTAGTCATATATGAAATAGAATTATGATATAATAATAATATTCATCCAAATTTTGTCATTTATTAATTAAAATTTGAACTTCAAAAGTAGTGTCAATATGAATGTTGTATAAAATAGAGTTTTTTCAATTTTCAAGCTAAATAAAAAGTTCAATACATTTATCCAAATTGTAGTAATAGTAAATATACATTCCAATTATCTTTATAGAATAATAATAATTTTTATTCAAAAAATCTTTTGATAAAAACCAACATTTCTATTTTAAAAAAAAATTTTTTTATTAACCAAGGTATTGGTATTCAACAAAAGATGTTATATTGAAAAACACTCTGAACCCAAAAATTAAAATGGATGTTTCATTTACTATTACTGAAATTTGAATAAACGCATGGAACTCTTTATTTATCTTTAAAATTGAAAAAACTCTATTTTTTATAACATTCCATTTACACCTGTGAAGAAATTAAAGAAAATATTTATGTTTTTATGGGTGAATATTGACTGATAAAAATGATTGATTACAATTTCTACCAAAATTAAAAGAATTAAACCTAACTTAGATAATTTTTATACTGAAATAATTTTTTACAATTATTTTCTTTGATTATTAATCATGAAATATCTGATTATCAATATATTATTTTCTGGGAGAAAATTAAATTTAAGGGGTTCTAGAGTACAATTCACACTGAGAAAAATAATAAAAGAAGAAATAACTATATTTTTGGTAACTAATTTGTTTTTGGAATGTGGATATTAATTTATTTTAATGATAAGAATATATACATTTCTTTGAAATAAAGTAAAAAAAAAAATAAAAAAAATACAATAAATAGATAATTTTATTTATATTTAATCATTTTTATTATATATTATTTTTTCTTGTAAAAAAAACAATAAACATACTTTTTAAGCTCATGAGAAAAAAAAAAAATAAAGATGAATATTCAATTTGATGAAAAATAATAGTAGTAGGTTATTTATCCTTAGAAATATTGGCAGATTGCTTGAAACCCTAATTAACTTGAAAATGGTAAAAATATACCCTTTAATTCTTCAAATTACCCCCCCCTGAATACGAACAGATAAAGTATAAATCCTCAAAGACTAGTTTTTAAGAAAAAGAATGGGTTTCCAATTTTTTTTTGAATAGATTTGCTTTTTTTTTTTTTATTTTTTATTGCAAGTTTCCCAAATCTTATTTTTACGAAAAACCAGTTCAAG
This sequence comes from Anaeramoeba flamelloides, assembly GCA_027625915.1. Classification (NCBI taxonomy): domain Eukaryota; family Anaeramoebidae; genus Anaeramoeba; species Anaeramoeba flamelloides. The sequence goes on from JANTQA010000036.1 coordinate 13,014,109, forward strand.
ATACGTACTCAACTGAAAAGTCCAAGTGTTAATCAATTTGTATGGAAAGGTAGATTCCGTTCACTTTAGTGGGTATAAAATCACTTAAGTTGTATTCCGTTAGCTTTATTTAAATAAATCCAGTTCAATTGATTTAAGATCTGATCAGATCAAGTCTGGCTTATTTAATCATGATCTTATTTCGAATTCTAATAATGATTTTTTATTCCTTTTAACCCCCCCAAATACAAAATTACAAAAACCTTTTAAAAAACAAAAGAGCAGGAACTCAAAAAACTTTGAATCTAAAAGTGGTAGGCCGAAGTAACAGAAGGAATTCAAACAACTCAAAAGAGAATTTGGAAAAAGTAAAAAAGCCTCAAAAATAAAAATATAAAAATTGTTATGAAAAACATATTTTAGAATTTAAATATAAATGAATTAACTCATTATAATAATTTAATTATTTTATTTAAAACTTTTACAATTTTTTTTTAAGAATTGAAATTAAAAAAAACATAAATCTTTTAATTAATTTTCTTTTTTAAATTTACAACATTAAATAAATTAAAAGATATATCTTGTTTCTTTCAGAATTATTTTCATATAAATTTTCAAAATATAAGCTTTACAACTCAAACAAAAACAAAAAAAAAAACATTAGAAATTTATGCAAAAAAATTTCTTTTTTTAAAATTCAGAATAATTAATTCAAACAAATAAACATTTTTTGTTCTTATACAACAAAATTCATTTTTATTTTTATTTAATAATAAATTCAAAAAATAAAAACATATACATTCCCTTTTAAAGATTATTATCGAGTGTTGGAATTTCTAAATACACTATTTGATATTAATATTAATATAAATAAAATAATAATAAAGGTAAACAAAACAAAAGAAAAAAAAACAAATAAAAAGCAATTAATCAAAAAACAGCAAAATAAAAAAAAAAAAAGAAAAAAAAAAAAAAAAATTACATTGGTAAATTGAACATAAATCATGCAAATTAAATTCTTCGTCTAATAATAAAAATTCGAAAAGAAATTTAACAATTTCAAAATTTTCGTGACTTTTTTTGGAAAAATTCATAATGTGGTGTTTTTTTGCTTCATTTAGTAATTCAAATGCCTTTTCATAAATGAGTTTTAGAGGATCTATTACTTTTGTTTCTGTAAATTTTAAACTGCTCATTAATTTAATAACGCCACTTTTATTTTTAGCATTTTCATAACAGGTGTTAAATAATCTTTTCAGGGCAGCCATTTGCTCAATGACAACACGCTTTTTATTGTCTTCCAAATCGTTATTTAAAACAAAGTTATCTGCCTTTTCCATCAAGACAATTAAAAATTTTGATATTTTAATATATAGAACTAACCCTAAGGATTGATCGTCTTCTGAAAGTTTGTCTGCTAAGTGCTTCACTGCTTTTACCCTTGATCGCATTTGGTATAATTGATAAGTGAAATCATTAGGTTTAAAGTTACGAAGAGACTTAACAAATTTTATACACTCTTGGTTGGATTGATTTACTTTTAATATGTGTGTTTCATCTTCATCATTTTTTCCTTCCTCGTCATCATTATCATAACTGTCGTCATCAGATTCCGAATACGATGATGAGGATCCTGATCCTGATCCTGATCCTGATCCTGATCCATATTCATCTTGGTTTTCATGAAAAATATTTTCTGATGGAAAAATACCGATTTGTGGATTATTTTCGTTTTCAATTTTCCCGAATTCAAGTGGATCTAAACGTTTAAAATTATTTGAGTTATTTGGACTTAATTTAAAGGGTATTGTTTTTTGTTTATGAGATTTTTTCTTTTTTCTTTTCTTTTTTTTCTTTTCTCTTTTGGTGACTAATTGATTTTCTTTTTCTTTTTTTTCTTCCCCTTCTTGTTTTTTTTCTTTTTCTTTTTCCTTTTCCTTTTCCCGCCCCTGTTCTTTTTCTTGCCCCCGTTCATGCCCTTGTAACTGATCACCGCTCCTCTCTTTTATTTTGTTGGTATTCTGATTCATATTTTGATCTTCAAATAAAAATTCATGAGTAATAAAATTGTCAAACGAAATCCTCTCTTTTGGATTAATTTTAAGCATTGAATTAACATAATCTATCGCCTCCTTTGAGATTTTGATATTTTCGGGGAATTCAATGGGTTTCCCCTTGAGACGAAGTTCAAAAAATTGCTGCTTCAAATCATTTAAATCAAATGCAACAAATGGCGCGCTCCCCGTTAGCATCTGATATAAAACTGCACCGGCAGACCACAAATCAACCTTGGAGGAATACTCTTTCCCTTCAAGAATTTCGGGTGCCATATATAGGGGTGTACCACATTTTGTATATTTTAGATCAACTTCAACATTTGGCAATTCACGAGCTAAACCGAAATCTGCTAATTTGACAATCAAATCATCTTCAAAATTATTTTCTTCTTCATTTCCAGTTTGCTCTTGTTTTTTTTTTTGTTTTGTTATTTGTTTTTTTCTTCTTGGAAGGCATAATAGAATGTTTTGTGGTTTAATATCACGATGAATAACCAATTTTTCGTGCATATATTTTAGGGCAGAAACTATGGTAATTAATTTATTTAATATGAATAATATGAAATGAATGAAAGTATTTGTTATTATTATTATTATTATTGCTATTATTGTTGTTATTATTATTATTAATCATAGTCTTAACAATAAATTATCTCCAAAAGATTTTAAAAACAAAGTTTTTGAAGAAGAGATTTGTTGTAAAATGGTAGTGTTTTCGAATTATTTGTGATTTTATTTAAAGTGAATTTAAAATATTTTGATTCCATCTTTTAATAGGTTGTTTATTCAAGTAATTTTAAAACAATTTTTCTTTTTTATAATGGACGATCTAATGAATTAAGGAAAATCATTGTTGAAGTGATCTAACGTTATTTGAATTATAAATGAAAAAAGATTACATATCAGGATCTTATTAACTGAATTTAGGAAAAGGATATATGTATTTTGAATTTCTTTCCTAAGGGTTTAATAACTCTCTCATCTTCTTCTCTCTTTCTATATATATATATATATATATATATATAAGCCAAATTTCAAAAATACGGGCAAACTTTTTTATTATTATTTTTTTCTTTTTTCATTTATCTTTTAAAAAAACAATGATAACACAATATTTTTATTTATTAATCTGTATTGATTATTGTCTCTAAAAATGTTTGTAAAAAACCTTATTATTCAAAAAAAAACAATTAAACAATTTTTTTTCTGATGAAAAATCTGCCCCTATTTTTGAAATTTGGCTTATATAGATATATATATATATCCTCAAAGTTAATATATTCCTTATTTTTAGAAAGATTAAATTCAACTTCATAAACAAACAAATCTTTTATCCAAATTTAGAAAAATAAATTATCCTTTTAAAAAGAATTCATTTTTTACAATTAATTTTCATTAAAAAAGATTTTAATCTTTTTGTTGAATTTTTGAATCAAAAAAGAAAAAGAAAAAGAAAACTTTTTATTTTTATGAAATCTCACTTTTTGAAATTTTTTTATAGTTTTTATGGACAAATAACATGTGAAATCATATACTTTATTTACAAATACAAAATAAATCAAATATTTAGATTCAGAAAAAAAATTTACATAAGAATTGCAGTGAAAAACTTTATGGATAGGTTCAATAAAGAAAAAAATTATTGCAAAAACTGGAAATTTAGAATAGATTTAGCAAAATGTTTATGATGTAGATATCATACAAATTAATAGTATAAGCAATACCAAAATTTATTAAAGAGTTCCTAACCGGGAGTTTATAAAACAATATTATGATAGTAATTAGGCGGGTGTTTATCAGGGAAAGGCTTTATTATCCACAATTTTTGCATAAATAATCCATTTTAAACTGCAAAAAATAAAACCCCACACCTTACATATTCAAATTTACACATCAATGTAAACTTACCGAAAAGTTAATCATAAACATCAAAGGAGTATCAGTGCAAAAAATAGACAACTGGAGGTAAATGTTTATTCAATTATCACCAAATGTGAACTAATGGTAAATGACAATAAAACAGAAAAATCAACAAAATGAAAAAAAAAATAAAATAAAAAGAATATGACTCAATCAAGAACAAACATATCAAAAAAAAATCTGGAAAAGGATATTGACTTTTTTTCAGGATATGTTTATATAGATTTGTACAAACGAAGGATTGTTAAATTCACTCTGGATCCAACTTTTTGAATCAGTTATTCTATCCCGGGTATTATATGGATTTGACATTTTAAATCTTACCCAACCAGATATCAATCCAATATATACTTGGATTAATAAAAAAATTGAAAAAAAATAATCAAAGTTCAAATAGGCACACCAACAGATATACCCAAATGGAAAAATAGAACTGATCCAACCCTACAAATGATTGGAAGATGGAAAGCGTATTTCATCAAAAAAACTAAAATCAAAAGACAGTTAAACAATCTAGCTGAAGATTTAAATTTTGGATGAAATAGAAAATATGGAATAAGACAAGAACAGGGAAAAACTAAATGAGACTGATATTAAGTCAATACAAGACAAAGTAGAATCTTCACAGGGAGAAGAAAACTGGAAATGGAAAAAATATTTTAAAATAATCCAATTTCCTGAAAATTTTTGGGGAAAAAACCTTATCTAAACTTTAAATTATCAACAACCGTATTCAAACTAAAGTCCTTTTCAAATGGTTGGAATAGATACATATCGACGAAAAAAAGGAATAAAATCCAAAATATGATACATACTGTCAAAAAAAAAAAATTAATGATGCTGATCACTTCATAAGTGACTGTAAAAGATATATCAAAAAACTAAAAACAATGGAAAAAAGAGCTCAAAAAAGCCAAAGATTTTGATTTTATGATTATCGTTAATAAAGAAGATACTAATGAATTGTTGAAGAAAATGAACATAAAAGAAATTTATAGCATTACTATAGAATATTTCCTGGCATATATGTACTCAACATATGATATAAAGAAAGAAGTATCTCAAATCCAGATGATTCGGGATCGTAATGCCACACGAATCCATTTAAACCAGAAAATTTCAGGTCTCTCAAAAACATTTTTCTTAATAACTTTAATTATTTTTTTTATCTCTTTTTTGAATTACGATTTTTTTGTTATTTTTTTGTTTTTTTTTCTCAACAAACCTTTATTTCATCCTTATTTTAGAAAACAAAATTCAAGTTTAAAATGCTTTTAATGGCTGTTTTTTTTCCACACTTTGAATTATTTGTTATGAATTTAATCGCTTCAAAATTCTCTCTATAACAGATTAAGTGTTTCTTAACAAAAAAATCCTAAACAATAGACATTAAAATCAAATATTTAATCATTGGAGATCAGAAAAAATTGATCTTTTTTTTTTTTATTTTTCAATAATTTCTTGTTTTTCTTGAAATTTAAAAGAACAAGTAATATTTTTTTGTCATAATCAGTGTATAAATAACGAACTTTTCCAATTAAAATAAGATATTTGATAATAATCTATTATTTTTTTTTTCATTTTAATTATCAATTTGTATATATATTTTTTTTAGATCTCCAAGTGCAATAAGTTTATTTTTTTTTTATTATGAGGTATTTAAAAAAAAATACCGGAAATGAAAATAAGTCCTGAAATTATTATTAATTGTTAATATTAGGTAAATTGTTGTATATTAGGAAAATTAAAAATCAAATCCTTTTTATAACCAAACAAATTTTTTATGAACTTATTAATAAATTCATATAAAGTCGATGTAGTAGAGTATCTATAGAAAACCCATTTAATTGTTTGATAACCGAAGTAGATTAATTTATTTCGAATAAAAATATAATTTTATTGAGGTTTGCTATGAATTTGGACAATGATAATTTTTTATTCTTGTTTTTGATTGGTTGAATATTGTTTTTAACAAGTGTAATTTAATTAATCAACATTTTAGAAAGTATAAAGTTATAATTTCCAGAGTTTGATTCTCAAATAAAAAAAAATATTAATAAAGGTCAAAAACAATTTTTCTAATATTAATAATTAAAAATCGTGTCTGACATTATTTTCTTGTTAGGGATTTTTTTTTCAATACTATAATTATTACTTGGAAATAGTTTTATTAGTTTGATCTTTAAAAATTTGAGTAATAAAAGTAAAATTGAATAAATACATTTAATCTTTGTACAATTACATATCCAATGGAAATAATTAAGTTTATGTTATCAATTGTTATTTAAAAATAATTAAATTCAAAAGTATTTCTGTAGGTTTTTTGAAGTTGAATTTTACAGGTTTTTAAAAAGTATTACTGTTATTTGAAGAATAAATTGGGGAAATTTTCCACTTCCTTTTCCTTCTTTTTCATTTACGGATAAAGTTTTCAAGAAGTAGACGGTAATTTGTGTTTCTTTGTTTGACAAATCTTTGGCTGGTTATATTATGTGAATTACAGGCGAAATAAAATTCCTAAATAAAAGGAATCTCTTTGAATAGAAAAAAAAAGATAATCAGCCGAAATTTTATCCCACGTAATTTTCAAATACTGGTGTAGCTACATTATTAATTAATTGTGTTTATTTGAATTATTTCAATCATGGGTGACTTGAAAAGGAGAGAATAAGCGGAATTGAATTAATTCTGATTAATTTCATTTTAGATTTTATATATATATATATATATATATATAGAGCAGTGAAAAAAATACCGGACATGAAAAAAATCCCGGACAAGATTTTTAATTGTGAACATTAGTAAAATTATTGTGTAATTTCATTTATTTACAATCAAATTCCTTTTTTTTCAGAATGGAACTTTTTCAATTATAACTCCCCCACTTATTAGAATGATGATTGATGAAATCACACTTGTTCAAAACACCATTCAATCAATCAAAAAACAAGAAGAAGAATTATCATTTTCCAAACTCTAGTAAACCTCAATAAAACTCGTTTTGTTTTTCAAAAAAAGTTGATCAACATTAGGCTATCCAACAATTACTCAAGTATTCTAGAGACACCTTACTTTGAGGGACTTTAGGTAGATTTATCACTAATCTCATAAAAAAATTGGTTATTTATAATAAGGATTTCATTGAAATTAGACAAAAATTTTACTAATACTCACAATTAAAAATCTTTTCCGGGATTTTTTTCATGTCCGGTATTTTTTTCCCTACTATATATAAAAAACATTGTACAGACCTCGATTTTTTTGAAATTCTTTAATAATGAACCAATTTTGATAAAATTTTATATTTGATTTTATTATTCCAAATACTATTAGAATTATAAGAATAAAAATACTAGATCTATCAGTTCTTCAAAATATTAATTAAAGGGGTTTTATTGTAAAATTATATCCACATTCAACAAACTCAAAAAACATCCAATAATTTTTATTCTTAAAAATCTGAAATAATTCATTTTTACATACCAAGTTAATTTAATCTTGTCAGAAATTATTTTGAATGTTTTATTTTACTAAAATTTGAATTTTTAAATTTTATTTGTTCGATTAAAAACTTTCCGAAAAATCAAAAGTAATTTTTGACAAATAAAAAAAATCCAAAAGATATTAACTTTTCAAAGAGTGAAAATCAAAATGATCTCCAAAACTCTTAATTAACAACAACTATACTAGCACATGTCTTTAAATATTACTTTATTTTTGAAATACTGTTAATTGTAAAATAAAAAAATCAAAATTTTCATTCAGATTTCCAAAAAATTTATATTTCTTTAACGTAAATAAAATAAATCAAAAGTCCCCAAATTCTCAAAATTAAATTAATAATTTAAGCTGTTTTTTTTTGAATTAAAAATTTGAAATGTTTATGATTTTAAAAATCTGTTTTTGGAAATCTGAATGAAAATTTTGTTCCATTTATTTTGCAACAAATTGTATCTTATAAACTATTAGTTAATAAACAACAACTCTAACAACACACCTCTTTAAATATTGGTTAAGTTTGGGAATATTCAAAAGATAAGTGGAATTATTACCTAATGAAGAAACACTAAAAATTGAAAAAGAGAGAATAACTCTGATTGACTTTTAAAAAAAGTTCCTACTTTACTGATCAACACATTAAAGAGAAGAAACCCACCCAAAGATTTACTTCTTAACAAAAAGAATAAATTAGTTTCCAAACAGAGCAAAACTGAATTGAAACATTAATCGAGGAAGATTCGTTTGTTTGTATATATATTCCACCAACAAGTTTTTGTGAAACGAATTCACAAAAAAAGAAAAGAATAAATATTAGAAATTTTAGAAAAAAGAAGAGAATAAAGAAAAGGTTTTAAAGATTTTACCAATTTGACGAAAGATCTTTTTTGCACTTAAATCATCGAAGTGTAATCTTTTTTGGATTTCCAAGTCAAGATCTCCCCGATCACAATATTCCATTATAATGTATAAGCACTCTTTAGTTCTCTATAAATTTGTTGTTATTAATTCAAAACGTTAAAATCAAAATTTGTTTTTTTATTTGAGATTTTTGATGAGCAAAATACAAGGTAAGGTAATGGGGCTTCTCGCTTCTTACAAATAAACACTAACATCTCAAATAGTTAACGTTTCGATGTTGCAAGAGGCGTAACATATCCAACTTTTTGTGATTAAAAAATCAAGGTTGGAAGTAGTTGAACAAGCTTTTGTGAAAATATTGAAATTTGAAAATATTTTTTGGAACCCAGTAAAGAAGGATTATGTCCCTTGTTTCAAAAAAAAAAATTGTTGTTTGAAACACACTCAACAATTTATTCTTTAATAGTGATCAGAACTGATTTATTAATTTGAAAAAATAAAGCAATAAAAGCTTGTTATTCTTTGCTGTAATGGTTTTTTGAGATTTTTAAAAAAGAAAAAAACAAAAGGACAAAGAAAAAGTGTTTTTTTGTTTAAATTCAAGAAATTGAACTTACATAAGTATCATATAGCTTCACAATATTTTTGTGGTTCATTGATTTCATTAATTTGATTTCCCGATAGATTTTTTTTAGATTTATCTTCCTTCGGGTTAAATCAATTGCTTTGATTGCACATACTTTTCCTGTACTTTTGATCTTTCCTTTATAAACAACAGCATAACTTCCCTTTCCTATTTCTTTTTCAGTAATAAAATTTGGTCCTTCTATTATTTGGTTGACATTCATCTTCTCAAAAAGATTTTGGAGAAATAATAAAAAGTTTGATAAAAATGATTTTTTTAGTCGAATTATTCAAGATCAGAAGAAACCAAGAATTGAAAAGATTTTTCATAATTCAAACCACTTTTGTTTTCTGGGAGTTATTTCAATTTTGAAAGAAGGAACAAGATCAAAATCCAATAACTTTCAATTTAAAATTTTTTACACACTTATCTTTTAAAAAATCTTGTTTGTCTTTTAATGATTGGTTTCAATAAAAACAGTATCAGGCTTTTTGAAAACTAACTAATATTTTTCTTTTACAGAACTTGATCTTAATATTTCGAACAAATTGAGAAGATGTATTTATTAAAAATCACTTTTTTAGATTTTTTTGATTTAAAAAAATTCAAAGTATTTGAAATTTCAAAAAACATGAAAGAGGATCAAGTAACTGAAATCTTGAAAAGATTAGAAGATTCAAGTCAAAAATCACATTAAGTCTTGGGATTATTTTGAGTGATTGTTTAAGAATCTTCGTTAATACTGGTATTTGAATAATAAATGGGATTTTTTTTCACTTCATTTTTAATTTCTCTTTTTTAAGTGAACATAGATCAAGAACCTCTTTCTTTAAGAACTATATTTATAAAAAAAAAATATCGAAAAGGAAGTGAAAATTCTTTCTCATTTAGAATTCAAATACCAGTATTACTTTTGATATTTTTTTTATCTAAACCTTGAATAGAAATACTTTTTAAACGGTTAAAATCTTAAAAAAAAATCGTTAACAGTTAATAATCTTTATTTTGTTTTTGTAAGTGAAGAATTTATTTTTTTAGCAAGAAATTATTTTTGATAAATACTATTTGAAAAATGAATTGATAAAATTAGATTGTGTTGTAAATTTGGTATGTTAGTTATGAGTTTCGCCAATCCTAAAACAATTATTTTCAAAAGATCTGTCCCAAGACTGGAATTTTAATAAAAATCAATTTTTAAAATAGAAAAAAGAACCCTTTTTTCGAAAATAACTTTTGGAGGATTTAAAAAAATAACCACCATGGAAATAACCCTTGAAAAGATTTTTGATTATTATGAAAATTGTTTAGTAATTTCTTATATTGAAAATCAAATCCTTTTCATGAATAACCATTGTTTTTGATAAACTCAGTCAATATCTCACCTGAAGTTCATTAAAGTGGGGTTTCTATATTATATTCTGTGTATTGTTTGATAACCAAAAGTAGATCTACTTTATTGAAAAAAAATCAAGTTTTATAGAGGTTTGCTATGAATTTGGAAAATGATGTTTTTTATTCTTGTTTTTGGATTGATTGAATATTTTTTTGTATAAGTGTAATTTAATTAATGGTAATTCTAATAAGTAATTGAGGATTTATAATTTTCAAAGTTTGAATCGTAAATTAAGGATTTGATCCTTTACATATTTTACAAGTTTACACAACAATTATCCAAATATTCACAATTAAAAAAAAGTTTCAGGTATTGTTTTCATGCTCAGTATTTTTTTTTTTACTCTTTTTCTTTTTAGGTTACATGTTTTTGGGTTCATGTATTAGTGTAATCACTCTAGAGTTATTTTAATTTACTATTAATATTTCAGAATTAAGTTTGATATTCTAATATTTGTTCATAAAATTGAAATTCCACAAATATAAATTACTTATTATTAATTATCGAATATATTATTTATAAAAAATTTGATAAAATAAAATGATTAATATAAATTATTCAAAGTAATTACAAAAAAAAAACCTCAATTGAAAAAAGGGTGAATTATCTTTCGATTTTTTCTGGGCATTTTTTAGATATCTAATTGGCGGTTTACATCAGAATAAGACTCTAAATATTAAAATAAACCAAATTTCATAATAAATGGACCATCTTACATTTTAATTTTGAATTGCTTTTATATTGTTTTGAAGTTTTTCCCCTCACAATGAAAAGTTTGCAAATAAATCATTTTTTCTCTTTTTTATTTTTTCGGTAGTGTTTTGTTAAAACGGAAAATGAAAATGAAAAATTGGAAAGAAGTAACAAATGAATTAATGAAAATTTTGGTTTCAAATATGAAAAAGAGATTAGATTTAGTTATTCAAATGGAAGGAAAATCGATAAATGGTTTTTTTTTACTTTTTTAAATTTTCTATTTTTTATGGTATGCTTCTTTCAAAATAAATGTCCCAATTTTTTTTAACAGTTTTTTTTATTTTTCTTTCTTTTATTTACAGACAAAAAATAAATATCTCTTGAGTATAGTATTGAATATTAAAATCTAAATTTTTATATTATAATAGATAACTTCAATTATTAAAAATATTTTTCTTTAAAATTTGATTTTTAATGGGCCAATTATTATGAACGATAGTTTAGTTTTTTTATATAACTTTTTGAGAAAGCTTCAGTCAATCTCTTTATTTATCCTCTCCAAAAGAATCTATCATTTTTCAAAACTTTTGGAAATAAGACAAAAGATAAGTGATAAACAAACAGATTACCTTAAAAGAGATTTTTTTAGGAATTGTTGGTAATAAATTATTAAAATAATTTTGCCTTGAATTGCAACCCACTTTAATTAAGGGCACTTTATCGTATTTTTGTAAATAAATTGTTAGGGTTAAAAGTAAAACACCATTTGCAATTGGGAACATTAATAGAATCAAAGAAACCTGAAAAAGAAAATATAAAATCAATTAAAGAAACAAATTAACTTCCAATCAGAATCCATTATACAATTTCCAATCAAACCAACAAACACAATTTAAATTAACTTTTATATCAAAATTCTAATAGGTGGCAATGAAAGATCTTAAAAATAGTCACTTTTTTCAAACAATTTTTTTAATGATAGCTAAAACAAAGAATAGCCACAATCAAAAGATAGTATTAAAAAAACTGTTATTGTGATAAATCCTCCATTTCATCTTTTATACTTTTTTTTTTTTTTTAATAATAGAAGGTACTTTAAATTTTCAGATTAACTGAATGTGCAAAATTAAAAAAGGTATTGAACTTTTAATCCCCAAAGATCTTTTTCCCCAAATTGTTTATTAAGAAAAAATCTCACAATAATCATTTATTCAAGCATAATTATTTCAGATATTTCTTGAACAAAGAAATTTGCCAGTTTGTTCTCTCATAATTTAGTGTTATGTGGATTTTTTAATTGTTTTTATTTTTGACAACCATAGTGGTTACTTGAAAAAGCCTCACATTTTCAAAAATGGTTTGGAAATAGAATATTTTAGAAAGTGAAAGATTCCTCTTGATTTGTTATAACTCGTTTTCCTTTTTATTCAAATTGGAATTCTAAAGATGTTTTTATTAATGTAACTCAACTATTTTGGATTTCAAGAGAAGATTAAAAAAAAACAATTTCAAAAATCTATTTTAATCTTGAAATTTTCAATTTTTTTTGAATGATTTTGTGAATTCCAAAACTATTCTTTCAAAATTTGAAATTCGTCTTGCTAACTAATATTAAAAATAAAAAAAAATAAAAAGAATTTTAATTTTTCAATTTTCCAAATTATATTTCTTATTGTGAACTTTCAAAACTTAATTCCAAGCATACAATAACTCCTGCTATCTGATTTGGGATTCAAAATTAGCCAATATTTTTTTCCTACTGTGTAATATTTTACAATTACACTGATTCGAGAATATCTTGGATAATTTTGACATCCTCATTCAAATAACAAAAGATAATTTAATCTTCTTCTTTCTAATTTTCAACAGGTATCTGATTATATTGATTATAAGCCATTCTCTAAATTATTTTCAAAATTTCGTCTTCTGTCTTTTCATTTTTTTTATTTTCCAAACCTTTTTTACTCATTATTTTTTACATTTTAATTTCGTTTATCCAATAAACACAAACTTATCTTTTAAAATGAACATCCCAAAGAAATCTATAAAGAAAAAAAATAGACCGAAAGATAAAGATGAAAAACCCAAAAGAAGAATGAAAAAGAAAAAACAAAAAAGCCAAGATCGAAAGAGATTAAGAGACCTAAGAATTCCTATTGAACCACTAACCCCACAATGTCAAGTTTGTGAAGAAAAAAAAGCAGACTTTTATTGCTCAAAAGATGAAGTTCATTATTGCCAAAATTGTGAATCACAAGTACACACCCCTTTTATGAAAAAAATGCATCAAGAATTCATTTTCAACCAGCCTTACATTCAACGAGAAGGTAATTTATTTTGACATAATTTAAATTCTATTTTTTTATTTCTTTTGTTTTAAATCTTTTCAATTTTCCTTTTTGAATGTTTTTTTTATTTTTCAATTTTTCTTTTTCGAGTTATGGAGGGGATGATCAAAATACTTGAAATGGAAAAAAAATGAAACCTTATCATTTTGGTGCTTTGATAATTTTGTTTATTCTTAAGATCCAATACTCTTGAAGCCTTTGTTTAAAACTTTCTTTTCTTTTTGAGATTTTTAACTCTTTAGGGTCAAGTCAATTATGTTTAAAAACTCCAATTTTTTGAAAAGGAACAAATAATTTTCATTAATTTTTATGAGTTTATCTTCCAATTAAAAACAAACCATAATTCTGATTAGGATTGGTTTTGATCTCTAGAAATCATCAATTAAAATAAAGAGTACATTTTTTGAAAAAAGTACCCAAGAAATACACTCAATTTCCAATTTAACTCATGGTGAATTATAATTTTGAAAACAACTGAGTTTATTTTCTAAGCGTATCTCTTTGGCGGTTTATGAGATCTCGAAGATTTTTTTTTCATTTCTTTTTCATTTTCCAAAACAGTTATTTTTCTCTCAAGAAGGCTACAAAATCCTTACACTGTAAATCCTAGTGGGGTTTACAAAATTACCACGAATTGGATTAAATTGTTTTAAATCTATTTTCTTCAGAGAGAATAGGATTAGCACTAAATTGAAGAATATTAAGCATATAGAAATATAAAACAAGAAAAAGATTGATTTTTTTTTTGTTTTAACAAACTATGGATTTTTCAGAAATTGAAATTTTTTATATTTTCACACAGAATATTTTCTTTTTGATTTAATCAACCCAAAAGAAAAAAGACTTTCACAATCTCATATTTTAGTGAGTAACCTACACATTGATTATGAAGAAAATTCGTATGTCGTGACTAATACTTTAATTAATTAACTTCACATCATGGGAAAAGACTTCAATTTAATAAATATTGTAAATTCGTATAAACAATATTGGTTTACTATAATTCCAATTATCAAAACTATATGTTTCGTGAAATATAAAAAAGTTACTTCTGATCAATTAAAATAGATCTCTGTTTTTAATAAAAAACCCCAATATAATATTATTTTTTACAATTGTTTCTCTTGTCTGGCTTCTTTATAAAGAAAATGGGTTACAAAAGAAAAAGATGAAGTTATTACTTGTTAAATCTGAGATACTGAAATATAGGCAGTATGAGTATCTTCAAAATAAGAAAGAAAAAAGCAAAGTCAAATACTAAAAATATCAAGGGGTAAAAAAAATATATTATTAAAAAGAAAAAAGAAATTACAAACATTATACAATTACCCCCCACCCAAAAAAAAAAACAAAAAATGAATATTCATGATTACCTATCAAAATAAATTATGAAATTAATCAAAAGTATTAATGGTTGTTATTTTCCGTTCTATATATTATGGATCGATTTCTTTTTTTATTTTTTTCTTATTTTATTTATTATCAATTTTTTATTATTAACCTTACTATATCTAATTTTTATTTTTTTATATGGTCAATTTTTTTTTTTCCTTTTTAAACCCTTAAAAATAATTTGGGTGTCTACTCATTATTAAAAATTGTGAAATTTATAATTTTAAGCTTATGTTTCCTTTAAGGGATTTGAGCAAACGATAAACGAGAGTGTAATTTAAACTTCAAAAATAATAAATAATAATAAAAAGATTTCACATTTTTTTTTTTAAGAACAAAATCAAATGCAATTGAGCAATTTTATAATCTGTGAATTCTTTTCAAATTTGTATTATAATTAAAATCCAGTTCAAGAACAAATAACAAAAGATATTTATAAACCCATCAATATCATTTTAAATTTAATAGTTTAAAAAGTGGGGAAATTTATGATAATTTACCTTTATAATCAAGATTAGACCAAATTTTTTCCAATAATTACAACTCATTGATAATCTAAAAAAAAAAATATATTTCAAAATCATTTTTTAATAAGAGAAAAAACTATTTTATATTTAGTATAAACTAAATTCCAAAAATTTGGACACATTTTAAACAGTTGAAAAAATAACAATACCACACTTCCCATTCAATTTGGAAATAATTTTGATTTGACAAACTATTTCATTTTTGGTCTTTTTTTTTTGTTTTCATTTTCTTTTTTCCCGTTGCGTAATCTTTTTGGTTAGATCTGGAATTTTTTTTTCAATGGTTGATAGAAGGTTAGTGTTGGTTTTCTTAAATCGAAAAATCACATACAATTAGCTGAAGGTATCTTATCATTTCATCGATCAGTCAATTGTTAGTGAAATTTCAACATATTTACCTTATCCATTTTTTGTTCAGCTCTTTTCCTCATTTATTTGACACACCGATTTTTATTTATGGGTTTTATATTTTTTTCTTTTATTTTTATGAACATGATTACTTATTAAAACATTAATAAGAGGGTAATTTAAATGTAGTTTTATATTACGTTTGGAAAAATACAATAAATTGGGGGATTTTTTGCCTATTTTTGATTTTGGGTGTAACTAAATTTTTGGAATGGGGTTTATTTATACCTTTTAATACTTTCAGAATTGAATCTTTATTTTTAAAAATTGAAAATATAACAGTAATTTAAAAATATTAAAAATATTAATAATTTAATTATTTAACTTAATTTTTGGTTTCGATATTATTAGAAGTTTTGATGATAACATGCTATAATTCACGATAAAGTTACAAAAATTGCGATAATTTCTATCAAATCACGATAAAGTTACAAAAATAGCGATAATTCCCATCAAATCGTGATATATCAGAAAATAACGATATTTATTATAAAATCGCTATAAATTCCAAAATATTGCAATTAAAAAGTAATCGCGATATAATAGTTGATGAGTTTTTGGGTTAATTGAGAAATATTTTTACAACGAAATTTTTTTTTTTGATCACAAAATAGATTTGGTGAAAAAAAGTCATTCTTTGAAAAAACAACAAAAAAGATACTTGATTCAATCAATATCAGATCAAAGAGTTTTATTGTGTTTGCATTTGGTTTAGTTGTCAAACTTATCGATCCTTTGAGATCAACAACAATAAGAATAAAAGAGAAATAAAAATTTTCTCAGTCAAAAGTGGTGTTGGTAATTGCCTTGAATAATTAGCTTCTAAAACAACAAACCTAACACCCATTCTTTAAAGAATGTGTTCTTGGGATAAAACACATTCAATATTCTCAGAAAGCTAAAAGGAGTTGGATAACTTTTCAAAAGCTTTCACAACATCCTTGCCAGATGATCACCAATTATTAAGATTTTTTATAGATTTGTCTTGTTGTTCTTTTTCTTCTTTGAGAATCTTTGAATTGGACAGAAAACACAATAAGAGCTTAGAGGTTTTTGTTTGATCTATCATCAATAAGAAGGAAAATTATTCTTTATTCTTTTTGCTATTTAAAATTGTGAAGGTAATAACCTCATTTTAAAAAAACACATCTATCTTATATTCAAGTGTATTGTTGAAATGGATAATTATTAGTTTGATCATAAAATTTGTTTGAGATTTTATATTTTGTTAAAAGAAAAAAGAAAAGAATAAATTTTTTTTTCCACAACAAACCAAACTCATGGCCTTTATAAAAGTTTTCTGTCTTTCAAAACTTTCAAACACTTGAAGACAATTCACAACACTTGCAAACACTTTCAAACATTTTTAACCGGGAAAAGTGTTCTAAAAGTCAAGAGATTTTTTTAAGGTGATTACAAAATAATAATTTTTCATTTTTTCGAGATAATTATGAATATTACAATTTTATGATTTATCGCAATAAAGTTGGACTAATCACTATTTTTTAATACTATCGCGATTTTATTGTTAATATCATGATAATATATGTTATCATCAAAACCTCTATTATATCAATAAAAAAAAAAAATTGTATAAATAAATTGAATAAGTATAAATTATATTTTAAATTTAAAACGCAAATTATTCTTTTTATTAACTTCCAAAATGATGTTTATGATATATCAATATACTCTACTCTCAATTTTATTAGTTGAGAACTTTAATACTCTATCAAAAAAAAAAAAAAAAAACCTTAAAATCTCAACAAAGGGCAATGTATCAGATTTTTAATAAACCATTTTAAAAAATTTTTTTTCAGCCGGTTTTTGATCAAAACAATTCTTATTTGATTTTTTTTTTATTAAACTTTTTAAACAATTATTTCTAAATTATGATTGGAAGAGTAGAAATTTATTCTAATACCTTCAAAAATAAAAAAAAATACAAAAATGTATTTTTTGTTTAAAAAATTAAAATCAAAAAAAAAATCAAAATTTCATGTACTATATTCACCTTAAAAAAAAAAAACAAACAAATTTTGAACAAAATTATAATTTATAAATTTTTAAACTATTTCCCAAAAAATATTTAGAGTTTTTATACAGTCAGTTCCACTTTTAAGATAAAAACTTTGAACGGAATTTGAGGACAAAAAAAATCTCAAATTAACGCAGAAAATTCAAATTCTAGTAAAATAAATTGTGTAAAAAAAAATTCCTAAGAATCTGCTTTAATTTGGGATTTTTTTTGTCCTCAAATTCCGTTCAAAGTTTTTATCTTAAAAGTGGAACTGACTGTATAAAAACTCTAAATATTTTTTGGGAAATAGTTAAAAAATTTATAATTTTCAATTTTAGAAATCAAATATAGAGAATAAAAAATATTAAAGCAAAAAAATATATATCTGAATCAAAAAAAACGTTTAAAATCGATTAAAGATCTAATAAATTACTCTTTCACTTAAATTTGAATTCAATTTCAAAAGAAAAGCAAAATTTATAAAATATTTTTTTATATTATTTTTTTTCTATTTTTATTTTTGTTTATTTTTCTATTTGTTAATTATTTTTATTTTTTTATTATTTTTAATTGTTAATTATTTTTTATAATTTATTACAAAAAGAAATCAATCCAAATCTTTGTGACAAGCATAAAGAAAAATTATCCTTATTTTGTAAAGATGATAATGAATTAATTTGTACTAAATGTTATGAAACTTGTAGAAAAAATAATCATTCGATATTAGGTTTAAATGAATATTCAAATGAAATTTCAGAAAAAATCAAAATAATTTTAAATAAAATTCATATAGAAGAAATCCAAAACAATGAAACAATAAAACATACACTTGTAAATCAAAATAAATTAAGAAAAGAAATCAAAGAACTTGTAAATTATATCGAAAATGAATCCAATTTATTGATAGAAAAAATCCAAAATTCAAAAATAAATTATCTGAATTTGTTAAAGAAAGTTGAAATAATATCAAAAAAGAATTTAACCAAAATTTTGAATAAAAAAGAAAAAAAAAAAAAAAGATAAATAAAACTAAAAAGCAAAATAAAAAAACTCAAAAAAATGAAAAAAAAAGAAAGAATTATCAAATTAATTCAGGGATCAAAGAAAATAATCGAAGAAAAAGATGAAAAGATGAAAAAAATGAAAAAGAATAAAGAAGAAAAGGAAAGGGGTCTCAAAAAAAAAGAATTTGAAGTAGAATTTGAACTTTTTTTAGAAGAATTAGAAGAATTAGAAGAAGAATTTAATCCAAAAATGAACCATAAAAATATAATCCAATTAAAAAATGATAATAAAACTGCTTGGAACCCATCAGAAAAAGGTGGATATAGGGGATATATATGTGGTAAAAAAATGTATTCGAGAGGAAAACATGAAATAAAAATCAAAATAGACCAATTCCCATATCCAAAAAACGAACCGAACGAGATTCGTTTCGGAGTAGTCAGAACTAAAAATAGGGAAAAGTTCATCAAAAACTTCGAATGGGAAGGAACATATTATTTTGAAACTGAATGGAAGGAAATAAGAATCGGAATTCTAAAATTAGAAAGCCAAAAATGCAAAATTGAAAACGGAAAATGTATCAAAAAAAATTATTCGGAAGAAATCTATTTAAAAAAAAATGATATTTTCACAATTTTTCTTGATATGGATAATAAAATAATTATCTTCAAAATCAATGAAATATATCTTGAAGGGTGGGAAAAATTGCCTGAAAGTGTAAATTTTTTTGTCGATCTTGGTTACCAAAGAATAAGAGAAGAAAAAAATCAGATAACATTAATTAGGAAATTATAATTTATATATATAGATAGATATATATATAATATATAGATATATTTTACACCCTGGTCTAAATTTTAATTAAGATTCATATATTCTAAATATCTGGTGTTATATTACTAGAATTGGGTTCATTCGAGATAGGAATTATTATTTTTTTCAACATAATATAATATTCGATTTTAATCTAAACATAAAAATTAATAAATGATTCAAAAATTCACAAATGAAGATAATCCACTCATATCCATATCAGATAAATTGTAGAAGATTCTTTTTGATCAAAAATTTAGAAAAGATGGGGGACTACATTTATTTGTCAAATTTCCAAGAAAGGGGGGAAAGAATCTAAACTGCAAGAAATCATCCATTTATTATTTTTTTATTGTTATTTTGGATCTCCTCTTTTGTCTTATTTAAAAAAAAAAATAAAATAAAATAAAAATAATTTTATTGATCTATTTAATTTTTTAATTTTTTATTAATAAAAAGAAAATGGGGAGAAGAATGAATTAATTTAGATTAATAAATCAAGAATAAAAATATGAGAAATTAAAAATTTAATTTAATATTGAAGAATTTTCAGAGAGAAAAAAAAAATATTAATATATTTAGTATTTTTATTAAAAAAAAAAAACTTTTAAAGAAAAAATATTATTACAAATACTTGATATTTGTAATTGAAAAATCAGAAAAAAGTAGTCACAATTAATTGTAAATAATCTCTGGTAAGATCAGTTATGAATTTTGATAAAAGATATATTTTTAAAAAAAAAAAATTGATAAAATCTTGTAAAATAATAATATTATATATTGTTATTCAAAAAAAAACCTTAAAAGAAGAAATATAAGAAGAAAAAAATAACTTATAATTTTCATTCAATCATCTATTTGAATGGCAAATTTTTTTATTTTATTTCATTTGTTTAAATTTATCAAAGAATAAAAAAAAAAAAAAAAAAAAAAAAAAAGGTTTTAATGTAATGATTTAATTAGAAAACGAGGATATCTAAAATATTTAATCCTAAATAATCTTAACCAATGGTCTACTTGTGAAAATTAAATATTACTTTGTTTTTTTAATTTTTTTCTAATTTCTTTTTGGGGAGTAAAAGAGACATTTTTTTTCAGAACTGTCAAATAAAATTACAAGTAATCAAGACGTTCAAATTCTGAAATTTTTAAAGTATAATTTTCAATTATATTATCTATTTATTTTTGAGATTAAAAGAAATTAAATAAACTATTGTGATTAAAGACGTCATATTTTAATTGGTGAATTATATTTGTTTGAATGGGTTGAATTGATATTATAAGAATAAAAAAAAATGGAAATTTCAAAATAAAATAAAAATGTTTCACATTTTTGCCTTTTTCGATCTTTTTAGTTTTTCAATTGATAATGAATTGTATTAGTCAAATTTATTGTATTTAGATTTAAATTTAATAAGTAAAAAATATGTTATTCTAATGATATTAAAATAAGTATGTAAATTATTGTAGAAAAATGATATTGATATAAATTGGAATTTTGTTCGGATCTTCAATTGGATCCAAAGGGGAAATGGTTATTTTTACAATGTGTTTATAAGGTTTTTATTTTTGAATTTTAAATACAATGCAGAGATTGATTAGATTTATCTCATCAGAGGTTCAACTATTCTCTAATTTGTATTTCTCTGGTCATTTCCCATTTATTCTCAAAATTCATTTTTAATTAATTGATATTTGGAAATTTTTTCAAAGGTATAACACTTTGATAAAAGCAAAGTTTATTTTGGACTAAAAAAAATAATAAATTATTTTTATATTAATTTTTATAAATATAATTATAAATTTTAAATTTTTTCAGTCATTTTAAATCTATAAAAGAATAAGAATTCTTTGTATTTGATATATAAATTTTATCAAAATTTAGGTTCAGTTTTTCAAAAAAAAAAAAATTATTTTGAAAATCAAGCAAATTTTGCATTAGTTAATCCCTTCAGGAGTTCTATTAGGAATTTCATTTGATTATTGTGAGTTTTAATGTTTTCTTTTAATTCTAAAGTTTTTAAGTTTTAATTTGTTCAGAAAACTAAATTGAAAATCTCATTCTTTTCAATTTCCAATTAACTTTTCTATTCTTTCATAGAGTTTTAAAAAGAATTTTGATCATTTATAATTAATTTTTCCAAATCACTTTTCATTTTTTTAAGATTATATTTCAAATTTTCAATTATATCAAATTTTAATCTCGATAGAAAAGTTATGTAATGATTAAAATAACGTCAATTTTTGAATTTTTAAATGAGAAAACTTGTGGAAAATAAGTTTTGGCTATCTAAGACTTTATCGGTCAATATCTGAAAGTGAAATTTCAACAAATTTACAAACATACTTTTTTGTTTTTAATTTCAAAAATTAATTGGTTAAATTTTTTCACAAATAAGATTATTAATTATTTATTTATTGAACTCTGAAATCAACTAAAATTCAAAATTTTCGACACAGCTAAAACGTTCCAAACAATCACAATAATACAATTTCATTGAAATTGGAGATAATTTTGATTTTTGTAAAATATGAAAATCATTTTTTCATCTTTTAGTTTTTGGTATCATTTCATTGTTTTAATTACGTAATTTGTTTCGTTGGATCAAAATTTTTTTCAACCATTGATATTAGGTTAAAGTTGAGTTGTACCAAATAGAAGAACTCAGATAAAATTAGTTGGTAGTATCTAACCATTTGATCGATCAATATTCCTAATAGAATTTAAACAAATTTACTAATGTATTTTTTTGTTTTGCTCTCTCCAAAATTTTTAACACACCCATGATTTATTTGTAAAGATAATTATTTATTTATTGTTTTGTGAGTATTTTAAAATATAAACAAGTGTTAGCATTTCAATTAGTGAATGGTTCTAATTTGGTAAATCTTCTTGAAGTGATTAAATAAGATTTTTTTTTCACCAATAGAATTTTGGTGTGTTAAAAATTTTGAATTGGGGTTTAGATAAATTTTGAGACTTTAAATAAATATTTGCTTCTAATTTATCGTTTAACAAATAATTTATTCAATTATAATTTTTAAAACAATATTGAATTAGATTTGATAGTTAATAGTGAATTGTTATAAACCCTTTAATATTATTTAAAGAAAGGATTTTGAGATTAATAAAAACACATTATGAAATATAAAAGAGTAAATCAAAGCATCCAATTAGTTTATTTTAGATGTAATTTGGTTCTCCGAGATTTTGAACTGGGGTTTTTCTGTTGATAATATACAAAATGAGGGAAAATAATAACAAAAAAAAAGGGATTTATAATTTAATCTTATTAATGAAAACAAAAAGTAAGATCGAATAATAACAAGAAAAACAATAAATGATAAAAGGTAAAATAGTATTTTAACCCAAATAAGAGTTTATAAAATTAAGATATTTAATCTGAAAAGGTTTTCTTTAAATTGATTGATGATTCGACAATTTGCTTAAAAAATTTTCAGTATTTTTAAAATTCATAAAGAAAATAATTGGATACCAAGCTAAATTTAATTTCTAAATTCTTTTTATTGATTGGGCTGTTAGAAAAAATGATATATTAGACTTGGAAGTTATTTTTTTTCTTTTTTTTAATTGGAATAACATTTCTTTTTCAATAATGATTAAAATTTTCATCAAATGAATGAAAAAAGAGGTTTTGCATTTTATTCAAGGTATTTAGTTATCAAAAATAATTCTAAAAAAATTTTAAATTTGATCTAATTTTTAGATTAAAAATTAAATATAAATCAAATTCTTCAAAGAAAGTAAATTATTTACAATTCAACCATTTTGTCGGCATTTTAATCAGAGTATATCTACCATCTTCGAAAAAAAAAATAAATTGTATAATATATATATATATATTTGCGTTGCCTTGGTCGTTTTATTTTGGTTGTTTTATATATTCTAATTTTGTGTATTTAAATCTTCCTTGTTTATCTTGAAAAAATATTTGACTCGAAAAAAAAAAACGAGAAAAACTTTTGGGGATTTTTGTATATGTAGATATTTGGAGTTTCTCAATATCTGTGGACAATTTTTTTTTTCACGATCAACTTGAAAATGATTAAAATTATTTGAAAGAAGCAAGAAAATCCATTCATTATAACTTATTTTTAACATATATAATACATTCACATATATACGAAGTAAATTTATATTATTTTTAATTTTTCATTATTTTTCTAAAAAAAAAAAAATAAATGTTCTTATTGGGAATTTAACTAATGTGAAGTGTTTTTGGGTTAAATAGTCTCCCTGAAAAAATCTAAAAATTTCAAGAATCTATAAACATCATTGGTTAAAGATTGATTATTAGAAAAAAAAAAAGGAATGTA
Source organism: Anaeramoeba flamelloides (assembly GCA_027625915.1). Lineage (NCBI taxonomy): Eukaryota > Anaeramoebidae > Anaeramoeba > Anaeramoeba flamelloides. The sequence goes on from JANTQA010000036.1 coordinate 13,037,989, forward strand.
AAAGAAAGATTTGAAATAAATCATATCTTTTTAAAAATAATTTCTAAAAATATGATGGACTGTTTAGTTCAGTCTTTTAGTTTATTCATATCCAGGCATAAGTTCTAACAAGTAGAAGTCATGGATTAAATAAAGTTGTTATTCGGTGTAAATCGCATTAGTGTGGTATTGTTAAAATGTCTCTCAAATATAAATTAGTAAAGTAGTACTTTTTATTGATCCCATTAATTAAAAATTATTCTTGTATTAGTTTTTGAATACTAGAATTTTAAAAAAAAAGTTACTTTTTTTCATGAATTTATAGGTTAGAATTATCAATTTTCATACCTAAGCAACAAAATAACTAAATTTATTTTTATGAAATAGAGAAAATAAGTAATAGATTACTCTTGATAGGGTGGACATTTATAGCACTGGAATTGAAAATTATTTATTTTGTTGTCAAAACAATAAGTCAAAATGTGTGGGTTATTCTTACATGAAATGTGAGGATCGTTAATCATTAAAAATTAATTAAATAAAAATAAATCAAAATAAAAAACATTTTTTTATTCATTTTAGATCTTGAAAGCTTCATGAATTTTAAAGTTCTTATAAAATTGTTAAGAGAGATTCATCTCAACTAAAAAATTAACTTTTTCTAAATTCCAAAAATTTTAAAAAGTAATTTTCTTCACGGTCTTTAAACTCTCAAAATAGATACCATTAGCCAATAAAAATGATTTTTGAATTTGAATTTTTTTTATATAAAAGAAATTACAGGTAAATTAAGATCTAATGAATTTTCACATTTCTTCTAACCAACAATCTCTTCTATTTATTATTTTTAAGAACTTTAACCAAAAACTTGGTAATTTATTGCTTAAAACGAATAAAAAGGGGGTGGGGCAAACAATCAATAATACTAATAAGGAATAGAGTGTTATCTAAAAAATATCTTTTTAATAGAAATAATCAATATTAATAAACCAAGAAAAAAAAATATTTGTTATCAATTTTTTTTTTTCATTTATCTTTCAATTAAAAAATAAATTTACAAAATATGTTGTAAAGTGTAAAATTTTTCATAAACATAATGTTAGTTTTATTGAACAAATTGAATATATTCTATAAGTTTAATTCATTTTTTATCCAAATAAATTTTCAATTTTTAAATCTGACTTTTTTTTTTATATATATTTTTTTTATATACTTTTTTTTGTCTTTTCTTACTGCTTTTTTTTTTTTTTTTTGCTTTTATTAATGATTTTAAATAAATAAACATGTTTGAAACTCCAAATTAACAATTCAGATTATGACCTTGTATTTTATTTTAATATGTTTATATTTACAATAAAAAATATTATTGTCAAAAATTTTAATTTCCAAAGAATTTGTGAATTTTTGTTAGAGATCTTCAAATTAAAATTTCCCAAAAAAATTTTTTTTATAATTTTTTTTTTTCAAAATTTAAAGTTTGTTCAGGTATTTCTTTTATGATTATCAAGTCTAATCTTAAGTTTATTATTTCCCTTGTTTCTAAACAATAGTAGTTTGGTTGATTCTTAAAAAAAAAAAGAATTTTTCATTTTTGGCTGGGCTACTTTAAGTGTGATGGGGTTTCTAAATATAAAATTACAAAATTTGAAAATAATATCTAAAAAATTAATTTTCTAAATAGAAGGTGTTCAGAAACTAATTTTATATCAGAATGATCATCATCCCAAAAAAAAAATAGATAATAATTTTACAAAAAAAATATTTTTGTAAAAAAATCTCCTCCTGTTTCTAAAGTATAAAAAAAAAAGTCATAAAAAAAAAAATTAATAATAAAAAATTATACTTGTGATTAATCATATCAAAATAAGGATTATGGTTTTTTATTAATCAAAGATATAATATCTTTAATAATAATTCAAAATTGATTTTCAAATGAATTTTTTTATTTCAAACAATAAAAAATTATTAGAATCTAAGAGCTAGCTAATAATGATTTAATAAAAATGAAAAAAAGTAACAAAAAAAAAAAAAAAAACATAAAACTAATTAAAAATCAATTTCAACATATGCAACATCTATCCAATCCTTAGCGGCTTCCAATCTAACGTTAACTTGGTATTGTTTTTCGTTTTCACGTCCATAATTGGTATAAAAGGTCAAAACAGCAGAAGTTTTCCCTGATAATTTGGAATTATGGCTTGAATAAAATTTAGCTTGTATAACATAAAACCCCTTTTGTGCCTTTTTCAACAAATATTCCTCTGGCCCGTATCCCTGGGTGAAATCCCTGGAAACCTTGCCACCAATTTCAGACAAGTTATTGCCATAATAGCACTTTTCTGCAGTTGGTTCTATGACCCACAAATCGATATCGACCATATCTGTATCCCAACCTAAAACGATTCTCAAATCGAGCTCAATATTCGTGATGAACGCCTCAGGAAGGATTTGCAGTTGCTTTTCGTCATAATCAATTTTTTCTCTCTTATATTTCTGCAAGAGTGCATTTAGCTCGTGTAGTGCTGTTAATTCAATTTCATCAAACCTTGAATCCCATTTCCCTGTAAGCACTTTAATTAAGTATTCAATTGCCTTGCTTGATTTGCCAAGTTTGGCATATACGAGGGCAAGGTCGCGATAGCTTTGTGGCTCTTCGGGGTTTAAAACAAGTGACTTTTCAAAAAGGTCGCATGCGTGTCTCGCGAACCCCTCTGCATCTAATTTGTATGCGACGATTCGAAACAGTTGCACATTATCCAAGCCCAATTCCAAAATGTTAGTAATGATTCGAACTGCCAAGTCCTTCCATCCCTGGGTGAAAAAATGGGTTGCGACATCCAAATAGAATGCCGGTGTTGTTCCATTTTCTTTGCACTGCTCCAAATAAATTTGATATCTTTCTTCTTTATCTTTCCCCTTTTTAATTGCATTCATATAGGGGACATTGGGATCCCATTCTTTGATTTGTAATGATGGCCCCTTGTTTGTATTGCTTTCACCTTTTTTTTCTTTCTTTGATTCTTCAGATCGAATATTTCCGATACTTCTCATTCGAGAACTTCGGCTAACTGATCTCTCATCTTGCCTTGTGTCCATAAAACGCATTGAATTAGATGAACTAGATTTTTTTTTTTTTTTACATTTTTTGGAATGTGAGGAAATTTTTATTTCCTTCTCCATTTGAACAACTTTTTTTCTTTTTTGTGGATCCTTTTTTAATTCGTTAATATAGTTTCCAATTTCAGAAAATTTGGAGTTTAAAAAACTGACATTGTTTCTTAATTGCTCTCGATCAAACTTTAATCTTTCACGCAATTCCCTATTCTCTTTAATTCCAAGCCATGCCTTTTTACCAAGTTCCGGTAAATCACTTAAATCGGGAACTTCAACGGTTCTACTTAATTGGAAAGTGCCAGGACTGAAAGTTTGGTTTACTTTTGATGGCACATTAACGCTAATAATTTCTTCGTCTTTCCCTATTTTCATTTTTTTCACTTTTTCATCATATATTTTTTTAGTTTTCTTTAGCTCTTCCAATCGCTCGTTCACTAACTTTTGAACTTCTTCAATTTCGGGTTGGAATTTTTTCATACTTTGTTGAATTTTTTCATTGCTTTCAAATTGGCCATAATAGTCGGTGTTATACCAACGCATTCTCTTTTCCCACCACCCATTGACTCTTTTTAATTTATTTTGTACTCTTTCGGTTTCTCGTTCTTGAATGGACCTTCTTCTTTGCATAAATTGCTCATAAATTTCTGGCAAGCTGTTTTTCGGGGGGACAATGTCATGTTCCAAATATTGCTGTAAGGTTTCGAGAACGATTAAACTTGTATTTTCAGTCACAATCCCATAATTCTTTCCAACAGCCAGGATTTCATTTTTCATTTTATCACCTAGCACAACTAACGATTTGACTTTCTCGTTCGCCCAATATTTGGATAAGATCTTTTTTTCCGACAGGATATTGATCGATTCTGATTTCGAGATCAAATATTCTGAGCGATGGAGCACCTTGGAGCCCATTCCATAGCAAATGGTGATTTTGGATGACTTTTCTTTATTAATTTTACCGGTTAATGTAAAGCCGCCATCAACATTTCCCTCGTCATTTAAAATAACCGGCAATGGCTGGCTTGGGTATATTTCTGAAACCCCACTATTTTCCTCATCTTCAATTTCGCAGTACAAATAACTGAAGTTAAATTGTCCAATTCGATCAACAATTTTATCATAATCTTGCAATTCTTCTTCTTCTTCTTCTTTTTCTTTTTCTTTTTCTTTTTCTTTCTTGATTTCTTGTTCTGTGTCTTTTCGATTGCTAATTAAGCTTTGTAAGTTAAAGTATTCTCCGCCAGTGATGTTTGATATCTTTTTTAAAAAGGAGTGATTTGTTGAAACATGATCAGAAAAGGTGTAAATTGGTGCACTTGATTTTAACCAAGCAGGCTCTTCGCTTCCTAATTTGGTAAACCCATCAGTAAACAATAAGACTAAATCAACATCATGATCATTTTCATTTTTTTTATTTAAATTTAATGATTCAAAATTTGAACACCCGTCATATATTATCCCCTCCTTTAAATAGGTAACTATTTCCTTCATGGTCTTCTCCTTGTTATTTCCATCAATTTTCCAGGTTTTTTTTTGATCAACACAATCCTTGTATGTGATAATTTCGATTTCTGATTCATTTTGTAATGTGTCTAAATACATTTCAACGACTTTAATTTCATATTGGGTATCAATGTATGAGACGCTTTTGGATGAATCCCAGATTATTTGAATGCTTTTTTTTCCCTTGCCTTTTTCATTCTCTTCTTCATTTTCCAGTTCAATATTTGTGGGGAAATCTTCAATACAAAAAATGTTTTGATCATCAACTTCATCATGCTCAAGATATAATTTGTTGTCACGATAGAAATTTGGAAGCACAAATTTCATGGGCTTTGTTAATGTGATATCATTTTTTTGAAGATTTAAAATGAAATTGTTCACATCTCCTTTTTCACTTTCATTGTCTTCTTGTGTGAATTTTAAATCTTGTAAATCGGATTCTGCGATTTCTGGTTTTGTCGAGGACACAACTTCCAATTTTAATTCAAAGTTACTTAAATTCTCCACCTTTGGCAACATTAGATCATAGACTCCATTTGTTTCCTTTGGTGCCCTTTTTAGTGGCTCGATGTATGTTATCGAAACAGTCCTTGAATTGTTGGGGAGTATTGGATAAACCCTTGTTTTGAAATTGTTCCCACTTACTTTTTCAAGTAATCCTGGATCAACTCCCTTTCGGACTTCTTTTTCAAAGACCACTTTAGCTTTTACTTTTTCTATTATATATTTTTTTTGTTTTTGATGGTTTGTGTTTTTTGTTTTTGATTAGTTAATTATTAAGGAGAAAAGGAAAAGGTAATTTTTTTTTAAATTTGTTTTTAATGAGTGATTGATTGGTTGAGGAAAATACTTATTTGTTGCAAAATAAATTGAACAAAATTTTCATTCAGCTTTCCCAAACATTTTTTTTATAAGTCGTGTAAAATTTCGAATTATTAATACTCTGAAAAGAAGCTTAAGTTATTCATTTTCCTTTTTTCGAATTGAGGAATTTGATGATTTATAATAATTCATTTTGGTGTGTTTTTTTTGGAAAGCTGAATGAAAATATTGATCTTTTTGTTTTGGAATTAACAGTTGATGTCAAAAGATTTTTTTTTGAAACAAGGAGAAAAGGAAAATTGATCCTTTGAAAGATTTGACTTTTTTTGTATCAACTTTGAAAAAAAAAAATTTTTTTTGACAATTCTTTAAAAGGAGAAAAAAAAAAATTATTTAACTGTAATTAGGGTGGTTGTTTAAAAAAACAAAAAAAAAAAATAAAAACAACTTACCAACTGGAACAGCATCAACCATTTTGCCATTAATGTCAAGTGCAAAGCCAGAAACTGAAGCGTCTTCAGGCATTGGAAAAAGCAATTCGCCTTCTAAAGTCTTGCCACTATCATTTTGGAAGGTCAATTCCATTGAAGTTTGTGCAAACGATGCCATAATCTTGGAATAGATTTTGACATTGCTAATTCTTAATTGAATTTTTTTTTCTCCTTCTTGAACAGTTAAAGATGGGGAATGCATTTTGCCTTAATAAATAAAAGTAAACCAATATAAAAATTAAAAAAAATAATTTTTTTTTGTAACAAAATTATCTTTTATTTGATTGTACTCTATTTGAATAAGAAATTAGTTAGAACTCAAAAAAATAATGTCTTGATTGTTCAAATTGTTTTTATGAGCACAAAATCTTCGAGTTTTTTTTTATTTTGATGTAATTGATCAAGTTTAAAAGAAGTTTTGGTGTTGAGTTGGGGTTTTTATTTCGATAAGAGAAACCAATTTACTTTTTTTCAGTGTTTCAAGTATTCTGGAATTTTTTGAGAAACTTCGAAATGCCTTTTTAGGAAATCCAAATAACTTACTTGAAGAAACAATGGGTTTCTGTTTTGGCAATTTTGAGTTTGTCCCATTTTTCTTTTTGTAATAATTTTACTTTTTGTAGAAAATTTTGAAAGAATTTTTGTTTGATTGGCTAACATGTTTTTATTTTTAGAATTTTTTTATTTCGAGAGATCGAAATCCCTAATTGGAGGTTTTGGGATTAAATACTTTTTTAGAAAACGAAAATGTTGATTTGTTTTGAAAATCTCTTCAAAGACATTATTTGAAAATAATTTCGTCGAATTTACTTGCAAGCCAAGTTATTTAAGGTGGGTGTTTGCAAAAAAAAATTCGGATGCACCCCAAACACTGGTATTTTCATTTTAGTTATGGCTCTTTAGATTTTTTATCCAAATTTTGAAATTTTTTTTTTTTTGATCCAAATAAGATATTTTTGTCGGTTTTTGTCTTATTTCTCTTATGTGCTCTACTCTAAAACTTCACGAAACATGTCCAACAAATAACCCACTGAAGTATTTTTTAATTAATTTTTCTTTTAATTTTTCTTTTTTAGTGATTAAAATAATGCATACCCAACGACGATAATCCGTGTTTCAAAATATTATCCGTGATTTTTTTTATTCTTGTACCAAGACAACATCCAATCTTCTACCAATTAGTATACCTAATTCCAAATCAATTTTGAAAGTAAAGATCCGGTTATTTTCAGTAATATTTAAATTATTCATGCAAATAGTTGAAAATTTTCCATAATATTCTCAATTTTTTTGAAATTTTTTGTTTTTTTTATGATTAAAATTTTCTGTATTAATTTACTCTATTTTTTGGAGAGAAATTTTGCAATTTGATTCTTCATTTTTAGAATTTATTTTTAAATAATAGAACTTTAAGAAACCAATGTCATATTTTTTTAGGGTTTATTATTGGTTTCTTTGATTGGTTAATGTTTTGGTCAACTAAAACAAAAAAACACGCTTTTTATTTTGAAAAACGCATTAATTTTTTTTACACTCTTTATTTTGACTACAGTACTAGTATTTGAATTCTAAATGGGTTCAAAATTTCACTTTCCTTTTGGTAATTTTGTTTTATCTAAATTGAGTTCTCAAAGAAGTAGGTTGTACTTTGTGGCTCAATATTTATTTGAAAAAGGATACTGAAAACGAAGTGAAATTTTTTCCTGTTTATAATTCAACTACAAGGCATACATAAGCTATTGTTGTTGAAATAAAGTGTGCAAAAAAGTTTAATCCATGCTTCAAAACAACAAGCATGTTTTTTTGTTATAGAAGATCTATAAATCAACCAAATCAAAGAAACTAACAATTAACCTTAATTAAATATGGTATTGATTTCTTAAAGTTCTAATATTCAAATCAAAAATACTAAAAATGAAGGATCAGATTCGAAAATTTATTGTAAAAAAATAGAGATAAATTTTTGGTTGAGAAAATTTTAATCCTTAAAAATCAAAAAAATACAAAAAAATTGAGAATATTATGAAAAATTTTCAACTAATTTTAGCCCTAATTTTAATTTTACTAAAAATTACAAGATATTTATTTATTTATTTATTGTGAGAAAGGAGTAATCAAAGAAATTTTACTAAATAAAAAAAAGAAGAAGAAAAATAATTAAAACATTAAAGTAAAAAAAATATTATATCATTCACAAAACCAAATTAAAAATTATCCACGTCCTGAAACAGGAGGAGTAAAAACCCAATAGAAAGATTATTAATAATAAGATTCCACAAACTGTGATTAATAAATTGGTATTTCACGACTCCGAAAAGTGGGGCACTATGTACCCGAATTTGTATATTTTTTTACTAGTTTAGGAATTTTTTATTTTCAATTTTTTTTATTTTCATTTTTTCTTTATTACCTTAAGTTTTCTAACCATTAGATCTTTGATGAAAAATTCTCTACAAGAACAATAAATTTCTCATTTTTGATTAACCAAAAATTACCAGATATTTACTTTCAAAATCGATTTGAACTTCGGTATACTATGGGGTAGTCGATTGGATGTTGGCTTGGAACCAGAAGAAGAAAAAAATGAACGGATTATATTTTGAAACATTGATTATAGTTGTTGACACATTATTTTGATCATTGTAATATTACATTTCCAAACTCTCAAGATTCATTCAAATTGCCCCGAAAAGTTTTCAAAGCAGTAGATCAAGGTGTATAAACATCGTATAATTGTTTACTCAAAAAGAATTTGAACCTTGAGTGTTTGTTTTAGAAGAATAATTGAAGATTAGTTGTTTTCTGTAATTGTGATCAAGAAAGAATTGGTGGGTATAATTGTATACCACGACCTTTTACTATTTATCAGATCTTATGATTTGTTATTACACATATACAAAAAGTGATGTCTACGGATATTAAGTTTTTTTATTAAATTTGTCATTTTCCCAAAAACTATAAAACTTTTTCCCCCCCCCCCAGACGCAATAGATACCTTTTTAAAAAAACCAAGGTATTTAATCTTAAAAAATTCAAATAAATTATCGAATAAAAATGTTTGGGGTTTTTATTATTTTTTGATTTCTAATAATCATTTAAGATTTTTGAATATCTGTTTCAACCTCAACGATTTTTATTCCTTTATTAAAGTGTTTTTTTATATCAGAAATCCCAAGTTTGTTGACCAGAAACGTTTATCTTGTTGGAAAATAGGATAATTTTTAGAGTTTTTGGGAAAATGTCAAATTTACTTAAAAAATTCAAAATATTAAGACATCACTTTTTACACAGTTGCAAAGCTATTTTGAAATTAAACAAATAAAAATATTTCTGTTAAATTCATTATTTTTTTGCTGGTTCTTAATTGAACAAACCCAAAGATCTTCAAAAAGCAAATTTGAAACAATATTATGTAAAAATTCAAAATGATTTCCATATGAAACCGAAATATAAAATGTGAGCTAGTATAATGTAATTTTGACAGTATTATGAGCTCGGTGTGTAAATTACTATACCTCCCTAAACATAAAAATGCCAATTACTAAGAAAAAAAAAATGAAAAAAGAAGGTAAGAAAAGTATATAAAAAAGGACTGGACACTCAAAATCGAAATAAAAATTAATAACAAGCGGTTTTTAATTGATCAAAATGTTTCTTTTAGATATGGGAATTAGCTTCAAAAAAAAAAAAAAAAGAAGACAAGAAAATACAAATATTTAAAAATTAACTTGTAAATTCAGGCGCGTATCATGAATGATTGTAAATACCAATTTTGATTTACAAGGGATAACAATCCCATAAACCAAATCAATAGAGTATAGTCTTTAATCAACAAACTTGATGAAAATATTTCAAAAAGAAGAAATTCACACCAAATAATCTCATTTCGGCATCATAGAAAAACAAAAAAAAAATGAATTTGATATTTGTTTTGAAGTATTTAAATACAATATTTAGTTTAAAAATGATAAATATTTCCATTTAGTCACAAAAATCAATTTACCTAACTCGAAATTTTCTAAAAAACAATCTAGATTTTATATTTGAGTAAAAATTCTTGACTCGAGTTCTGTGTAAGCGAATAAATACATAATTTATCATAAAAGAAACACACATCGACCATAAATTCCAGAGACTAATTTCAGATATTGGATGGTTGAATTATCTTTTTTTACGAGAAGTATACCCGATAATAAATTGGCCATATTCTTACGAATTTCGACAAAAATAACAAAATACATTGTTTTATAGCTTTTTTTCATATAAGGACAAGATTGTCTACTTTTTAATAACTTTTTTTTCATAGTCATTTTTTTTAATTTAAAAATCACAAATTTGATAAACAAAATTAAGATTTAAATTTACAGTGTTGTTTATTTTTTTTGGGAAACATCAACAAAAGAATTTAAAAAATTAAATAAAAAAGAGATCCATCTTTAACTAGATTAAAAAATGATTCCTATTTATAATGTATAAGCAAATATTTTTAGATTGAATTGATTTTATGTATGGAACTGACTGTAATGATAAATTTCTAATTTAAAAAATTAAAAAAAATATTACATTTTTTAAATAATTATCTTGTACAATATTAAAGAAAAAAAAAAATATAATTGCAGATCTACTTTATCTTTGAACTATTTTGAGATATTATTCTATTTCCAAATCTGGATTAAAGCCAAATATCAATTTAATTGTATTGGGGTAATAATATTATTTTAAATGTTTATATTTTTTATTTTTTAGATTTTAATTGTTTGTTAGACTTTAACACCCCCACTTGCCAAGTAAACACCAATTAAAAATTTTTACAACACATCAAAAGTCAATTTTTGAAAAAAAAATCTTATTTAATCAATTCTCGAAGAAATACCAAATTAGAACTATCCGCTAATTGAAATGTTAATGATTGTTTATAAATTACAATAGTTGAAAAACAATAAATAAAGAATAATCAATACAAATAAATCATATGTGTGCTAAAAATTTTGGAGAGAGCAAAACAAAAAAATAGATTCGTAAATTTATTTAAATTCTATTAGGATTTTTGATCGATCAAATGGTTAGATAACTACCAATTAATTTTATTTGAGTTCTTTTATTGTGAACAACTCAACTTTAACATAATATCAGTCATTAAAAAATATTTTGATCGAAGGAAGCAAGTTATGTAATTCAAAAAAAAAAAAAACAAAAAACCCAAAATATGAAAAAATGATTTTCAAATTTATTTAAATTCTATTAGGATTTTTGATCAATCAAATGGTTAGATAACTACCAATTAATTTTATTTGAGTTCTTTTATTGTACACAACTCAACTTTAACATAATATCAGTCATTAAAAAAGATTTTGATCGAAGGAAGCAAGTTATGTAATTCAAAAAAAAACAAAAAAAAAAACCCAAAATATGAAAAAATGATTTTCATATTTTTCTCAAATTTAAATTATTTCCTATTTGAATGAGATTTTATTATCGGATTCTTTCGACCGTTTTAACTGTGTGGAAAATTTTGAATAATAGTTTACTTAAAATACATCGAGGGTTTATTAAGGATTAGATAAATTTAGGATAATATGTAAAACTTTTTGGTCAAAACATTATGATATATAGCCCTTCAGCACTTGAGATGGGGGATCTCCAACCCCAATGTTTTGGCCATAAGTTCACACATGCTTACTTCATTTAAGATGGTCCTTAATCCAAATAGCTCTTCATTTATCTCTGGTCGTTGTACTTTAATACTAATAGCTCTGCAAATTTTAAAAAAATTTTTATATACTGATAAATTCTAAGAAATTTCAAAAAATTTTTCATTCAATTTCCATTTTTATAAATCCATGAACTGTTTCTTTTAAAACATTCTCCAGGATAAGAATATTTTGAAGAACGGCTAATTTTACAGAGTTTCTGAACACTTGACTTCAATAGAATTCTTTAATCAAAGTTTGAATATAAAAATTTCCAAACATAAATTACATTTTATCAGTATCAATCTCATTTTAAAATTTTAAATCATTGAAAGTGTCTATTTATAATAGAACAAAAAATAAAAAAATACAAAAATTGAAATTATTTTTTTACAAAATAAAAATAATTTTAACTTTGTTTAAAAGATTTTTTGAACTTTTACATAAATGAAAGGGTTGCATTTGTAACATGTCTGTAGAATTCATTTATAACCTGTTTAAATGAAATCAACTTTGTGTATTAGCTATATTCCTTAAAAATCAAATAATCTAAAAAGAGAAAAGAAATCTTTACCATTTATTAAAAAAGTGTTTTAAAGACACAAAAACACTAAATTGGATTTTTTTGACAAAAAAAAATGAACTAAAGTCATTTTCTAGAATTATTTTAAAATCCATTTATCTGTGGAAAATTTTGTTTTCAAGACCAAATTATTCGAGGCAAAAGCAATCAATATTTTTGAAAGATTAACATTCATTCAAGATCTAACCAGAAAAGTTAATTTAAATCCAACCCAAGTGTGTTTGCTCACTCCTACTTCCCATACCCTAAACTGAAAAAAAAAAACGTAACTAAAATAATATTCAAGGTTCTGATTGTTAAATTTGATATTTACATCAACAAACAGCTTATTCAAGAGTTACCTTTCAACCAAAAGTTTTTCATTACTCAAAAACAAAGATAGACTTAAACCCAAAGAGTTCTTTTTTAGTCAAAGTGTAGAATGTTTACAACAAATTTATTAAACAGAATAATTTAGAACTTTCTCAATTTACGAATTCTTAATTCTTCAAATTTTGAATTAAAAAAACAAATTAAAAGAATTTAAGACAAGATTTCTTCTCATAAAATTAACATAAATGAGATTTTGAGAATGGTTGATAGGACAATAATTTTTCTGTTATTTTGAGATAAAATACGATTTTTTTCTAAACTTCATTTGGGGCTATTCGTCATCAAGAACAAAGTTTGGTTTTCATACCAAGTGAGTATGGGTGTTTTTCTTTCTTGAAAAGGTTGAAAAAAAACTATTTCCACTTAACTGTAAAAGTCTATGAAGAAATTGACAACAAAGAGAATGGATTTTTGAATTTACAATCTGAACTTGTTGATTCAACAATATTATCTCAAAAAACTTGAATGAAAAATTATCTAATTTATTTTTTCAAAAAAAATCATTTTTTTGTTACTTTTCTTTTTATTATAAATTTTCGAAAAATGTCGTTCATCTTCAAATCAAAATCCAAATCGAAATCGAAATTGAAATCGAAATCTAAATCGAAAACACAAAAAAAGAAACCCCAGAAAAAACAAAAGCTTATACTTGACGTTGAAGAACCAAGAGTGGTTACAGAGCCTAACGAAAAGGAAATCGAAGAATATGAACCAAAAGAAATTGTCATCAAGCCAAGCCCACAAAGATCTAAGAATTATAACAATTCCAAAGAACTTTGGGATCGAGTACATTACGCACACCAAAACGGAGGCTGGTTATACCGTAATCATGATATGATCAAAAAACAAAGAAAGTAAGCTCTTTAACTTTGTACACAAAGGATTGTTTTTCACACTAAAAATTCCATTTTTTTTACTATTTTTGTTTCAAAAAAAAATTAAAAACTGAATTGTTTAGAATTGTCTTTGAGATTATCAAGAACATTGCGGGGAATATTTTTAAAAGTGAAAGGGATCTTTGCTCAATTACGATGCCTGTTGGCATCTTTGAGCCACGATCCTATTTACATAGGCTTGTTGATATCTTTCAGTTTTGTCCAATTTTTTTTAAGGTTGCAGCACAAGAAAAGGACCCATTGGAAAGGCTAAAATTAGTTATCTGTTGTGTAATTTTGGGTCTCCACAACACTGTTGCTCAAGCTAAGGTAAGATTGAATTTCAATTGATCTTAACACTGATAAATATTTTTAAATTAAACCAACAACACACTTTTTTTTTTTTTTTTTTGCTTTTGGTTTAACATCCAATTTTCACAAACTAAAAATTTACTTTTTTATTATATATTTTTGTTAATTGTTTGATAGCCCTTCAACCCAATTTTAGGTGAAACTTTCCAAGGAAACTTTATTGATGGGACAGAAATTTATTGCGAACAAGTTTGTCATCATCCGTAAGTTAGCATTATATTTAATTTTCATTTTATCCCAAACCATTCAATTTTAAATGGGAAATAAGTTTACACATCCATTTTTTTTTTTTCCTTTTAAAGTTAGGCATTCGTATATTTTTGTTCGATTTAATTATCAATGATGAATTAATATACATATATATGTCTCTATATAAACCCCAATTCAAAGTTTTTAACACACCAAAATTTTATTGTTGAAAAAAAAATCTCTCGTTTAATCAATTCTAGATGAAATACCAAATTAGAACCATTCACTAATTGAAATGTTAACAACCTTTTATTGATTACAATACCCAAAAAAACAAAAAATAAATAATTACCAATACTAATAAATTTACTGTGTTCTAAAAATGTTGGAGATGGCTAACAAAAAAATTCATCGGCAAATTTGTAAAAATTCTATTAGGATTATTGATCGATCAAATGGTTAGATACTATCAACTAATTTTATTTGAGTTCTTCTATTTTGAACAAATCAACTTTAACCGAATATCAATCGTTGAAAAAAATTATTGATCGAACAAAGCAAGTTACGAAATTCAAAAAATAAAATAAAAAGAAAAAATAAAAGATGAAAAAATGATTTTCATATTTTTCAAAAATCAAAATTATTTCCAATTTGAATGAAATTGTATTATTGCGATTCTTTTAAATATTTTAACTTTGTTGAAAATTTTAAATTTTAGTTTTTACATATATACATATATATTCACAATTACACGATTTAAAAAATTGAAAAAGAAATGTTTTGGTAATCAAATTTTTTTTGTGATTTTCTCAACTTTTATCGTTTATTCAATTTTGTTTAAAATTGATTTTTTGAAAGAGTTCAGCTAGTACAAAAATGAATGATAAATCAGAACATTTTTTTTTTTCATTTGATTTATTTATAATTATATCACTAATCCCATAATATATGGAAAAATCAAAGACAATTACTTTTAAAAATAAACTCTTTTCCAAAAATTACAACATATTTAAAAAACGAAAAGAAACTATTTTTTTGAAAAAAAAACATTTATTTAATCATGTTTTTAAAATAATAAAATATTTTATCAAAAGTATATATATCTCTTTTGGTGCTATTATAATTCAATTAAAAAAAAAAGGAATAATTCAATAACAAAAATTTAATGAATTAACAAAAAAAAAAAGTTTAAAAATATTTTCGATTTTCAAAAATTTAAAAAAAAAAACAAGTTAAAAATTTCGGAATAATATTTCTGAAAATTTTTTCAGCATAGTTGTGTAAATTGTACTATTGAAATTATTGAAAAAAAAAATTTTTTTTATTTAATCCCATCAAAAATTCAAAGGATTGAAAAAAAAAATAATAATAAACATCACAAAAAAAAAGAAACATAAATTATTATGGAATAATCCAAAATTAACAATAAATTATGATTAATTGTGTGCTATTACTGCCACGATTACACGATTTCAATTAATTCTAAGAAAAAAATCTTGAATAAAATTCAGAATTTATCAGTAACATTGTCCAAATCAACCAATAATAATAATAATAATTTCATTTCAATTTTCTTTTAATTGCACTTTTTGTATTTTTTTATATCTTAATCACATAAAATAGACCAATTTCAGCTTACGAAATCATTGATAAGGATAAACTCTATCATTTCCACGGGAGGGGGCAATTCAAATCCAAATTTAAGGGATACTCCGTTACAGGGCAATCCGAGGGCAACAACAATCTTGAATTTTCTGATGGTAGTAAAATTGTTTTTACAACACCAGCACTGTTTTTAAAGGGGATTATTCTTGGCGACCGTGTTGTTGAGTATTCATCAACGGCAACCTTTCATGATGTCACGAACAATCTTTATTGTGAATTGACTTTTAATCCCGATCCTAGAGGATGGATTAAAAGTATGTTTACTTC
Organism: Anaeramoeba flamelloides; assembly: GCA_027625915.1. Lineage (NCBI taxonomy): Eukaryota > Anaeramoebidae > Anaeramoeba > Anaeramoeba flamelloides. Next base: position 13,053,911 of record JANTQA010000036.1, read on the forward strand.
TTCAAAATCTAACCCAACAGATTATTTTTATGGGCAAATAATCAAAAAAACCCATAAGAACATAGAAAAATGCAAAGTGCTTTGCGAAGTCAATGGATCTTGGCTAGGTAGAACAGATTTTGATGACATGACTTATATTTCATTAAAAGATGGATGGCATCCAGTGGTCATTTATGAAAAAAAGGAAGAATCGCTGCCTTCCGATTGTAAACACCGTGCCGATTTACACCAACTGAAACTGGGCAACTTGAAAAAGGCTGCTACAGAAAAACACAGATTAGAAGTTTTACAAAGAAAAGATGCCAAATTACGTAAAAAGGCATCAAAAAAATAATATATCTGTTTGTCAAAGAAGAAATGTTTTTATTCATGAATATAAAAAAATTTGTAATTTTGTAATTTTTTCAAAATTCCTGAAATGAAATCTATTTAATTCTATTATTTAAATAAAAATATTTTGAAAAATCTTTCTTCAAGAACCCTTTAAATTAAATAAAATTCTTATTCTCCTTATTTTTTTATTCAATTTATTTTTTGTATTTTAATTAAAAAAGAAAGGATATAATGTAATTTTTTTGATAATATATTTAAAAAAAAAAAAAAAAAAAAAAAAAGAAAATTCAATAAAGAGTGTGTATCTTTAATATTATACTTTTCAAATTTTTTTTGACTTTAATAAGATAAAATATAATCAAATAAAGGTATTATTTAATATGAACAGAAGAAAATAATAGAAAATATTGATCATTATTATGGTGATGCCCTTCCTATCAAAAAGATAGATTAATATTTCAAAATAAATTAAAAGAAATAAATCTTTAAGGTATCAGTCTTCTACGACAATAAGGTAAAATTTTAAAATATATTATTGGTGGTATTCTCTACTTACAAATTTTGTATATGCCAAGTGTCAAAAAATTCTGATCGAATAAGAAAGCCCCTAAAAAGAAAATTTGTTATATTTAGAACAATTTTTTTTCATTTATTCTGAAAAATAAAACCAATGTTTTCATTTTATTTCAAGCATTATAAAAATTTTTTTACCTGGTTTATAGTCACATTCATCATTATTACATCATTAATAGTATTTGTTACAAGGAATTATTAATATGTCCATTTTTTTTATTTTTTGATATAAAACTTTTAGTTCACCAAAAAAATTGATATATTCAACGGATTAAAAAATAATTGTATTTTTTAAGAATGGTAGTTATAATAATTAAAGTTTTAACGTCATTTTAAAATTTTACTAAAAAATTTTGTTTTTGTATTAAGATGAAATTCGATTTTTCACAATAAAATTTTCTTGGAGATATTTGGGAATTGGTTAATTACATCCTCTAAATTCCTAATCATTTTTTTTTCTGACAAAAATAATTTGAATTGTTATAAGGATTCTTGTGAATAAGACCAAACAATTTGTTAAAAAAATTTTTCAAAATTAAAAATTCTTAAATTAAAATTGTTTTTCATTTTTTGTAAATCAGAAAACAACTTTTTCAAAACCTTAAAGAAAAATTTTTTTTTTGCTTAATAGATCTCAATTTAATTGATAAACTGTAGTTAAGCTTCTACCGAATATTTATTTATTGAATCACCTATACAACAATTAGTTTTATTGGCTGAGATTTGAATTGAAATATTAATCAAAGAAAAAGAAACCAAATAAAAAATTTGCTTTCAAAATAAATACTTTCCAACATAAAACAAAAAATTTGTTTTCTCATTTTCACAAATTAACTTAATTCTTAAACAAAATAATATGTTACCTTTTTTCGTTTTATATTGGAAACATGTAAATTTTGAATTTCAAAAAAGAGACTCAAATCAATAAATTGTTTAAATTAGGCTAACTCATCCATTTCATAAGTCGAAACACAAATTACAAAAAAAAAAAATTTGAAGATCTTGACAAGATTTCTTTTTATTCTTAAAAATGACTACCCCCTTAAAAGAAAAAATTTTAAAAACCTTTTTTTCAAGAACCAATCAACTCATATAAATTAAAAATTCATTTCATGAATAAAAATAAATATTGTGTTTTCTTATTCTTCTCCCAAGAAATAATAAATATACAAAGTTTATTTTTTAATATATTATACATTATTTCTTCAAGTACGCTCTTACAAATAAAAAAAATTACGGTACATAGACAAAAATTGCTAATTTAATCTATTAAGTTTTTTTATTAAATTTCAATTTTTATAAATTTAATAAATTGACTTTAAAAGGTTATGTTTCAAAGAACAGTTCGAAAATCAACTTTTTTACAAAATCCTCCTTATTTCGACAAATAAAAATCTATATTCAAAAACAAGTTCAAAAAATTTACCAACTGAAACATCAACAAAAATGTTGCCAACATTTTTTATAATTAATCCCTAGTCTTCAAGAATTCTAAAAGAGATTTTTTATTTACTATGAGAACATGGGCACCATTTTAGAATCAAGAAATTGAATAAATAAGGTCCTCCTTTAAAAAATTCCTTTACCTCATAATAAATATAAAAAGATATAATCTATAAAAAATATGAATTCCCAAAGGGTTTCAAGAATAAAATTGAAATCAAGAGTATTTTACAAAAAGATCATTTTTTTCTTTCCCTCCTAATTGTCTTTTTTTTCACAGCCTTACTCTGAAACAGTGAATTCAACCAGTCTTAAAAGTAATATCTCTCATTTTTTATTGTTTTCCACTTCTCTCAAAATAAGAATAAAAAATGTTGATCGACAATTTTTCCAAAAAAAAACGAAGAGGATATTGCTTAATTCAATTTTTAATTATTGTAACTGTTGTTGTACTTCTTGCTTTCTTTTCCCCAAATTCTGAAGAAACAATTAATTCCAATACCACACCTGACACTCACCAATTGAATGATTCACAAGTTTTATATGAACTATCAGTCTCAGGCATAAATTCGTTAAATCGCTATATGGTCATTGATGTGAAAGGTTACACAAATTCGATGATTGGTGTTGAAAAGGAAATTTCTGTAAAAGGCGAAATTTATGGATCTAATAACAACAAAGACACCATCGAAAAATCAAAAGAGATCCAAACAATTCACAAAAAAATCATCATCTATTGCCCATTCCCAAAAGGCAGTGTATGTATTTCAAATACTTTCTTTTGATTGAATTGTTATATTATCGTTGTTTACCTTTCTTGATTATTTTCTTTTGTTGCTATTGCTCAATAATTGGCCAAAGTTACTATTTTCTTTACACTCTCTCTTCATTTTTTTTTGTTTCTTTATTCTCGTTTCTTTCTTCTGTTTCTTTTTTTTTTTTTTTTGTTAGAAAAACGATCGATCCTGTGAAACAAAAGAGCTTGTTCAACTCCCAAATTTGAATTACAAAAAATACTTTTTAAATTTGACCATCACTGAAAATTCTAATACTGAGTCCTTAAAAAAAATAGACTTTCAAGTAAATTATCCTTCCTTCCACTCCAACCTACCCTAAACAAATTAAACTCTTGGAAATAAATAACTATTACGATATTGAAAATTTTTTTTCTTTCAATTTCTCATTCTCTTTTTCTTTCAATTTTTAATTCTTCCCACCCGCTGTCCCCACAAAAACGAAAAACAAAATCAGTATACAGTTGTTTCAAAAACAAAATCAATTTTGACCTTATGTCTTAGGAGTTGTTTTGGATTTGGTTGTTTAATTTTTTTACTCATTTGGGTGCTTTTAAGCAGAAGATCCTTAGAAAAAAGCCGCACTATCGAACAAAAATGGATTCCTTTTTTATTTGTATTACTTTTCTTTTATAACAACCCTTTGCACTCAACAATTTATTATTTAGATTCCTCAGCTTGGGAGTTTTTGGAGATTTTGTTTGAAGCCTTCTTTTTGTCAACAGCCTTTGTATTTTTGCTTTCTGTTTTTGGTACTTTACGATTAAAAAGCGCAAACTACAATTCCCAATCAACAAATGTAACCTTTTCTTTTTTACTTACTTTCAATCTTCCTTTTCTTTGTCTTTTTCTCGCCACTCTCTTTACTAGTTTTTTACATTTAGGATTATGGGCTCATTATATTTAAAACAATACCTCACAGTTCATTTGTAAAGCAAGTAGTTTCCCTAAAACCTGTTAAAAAAAAGGATTTTCAACACTAAACTATTTTTCAGAATTATTGTCACACCCTTATAGGTAGGACAAATTAGTGAATTTACCTTTTTTTGTTTTGTACCAATTATTAATTTCGTTTTACTTGTAGCCATGCAGCTTTTGGATCATTTGGATTTTAAAAATATATATTATACTGGTATTTGAATTCTAAATGGGACAAAATTTTCACTTCCTTTTCCATATTTGTCTTTAATAAAAAGAGTTTTCTCAGAAGTGGGTTGTAATTTGATGGATCTATTTGAAAAGGGAAATTGAAAATTCAAGCTGAAAATTTTTCCACATTTATAATTAAAATACCAGTAGAGCTAAAACAAATTCTCCTCATACGTAGGGATTTGAAGATATTGAGAACATATAATTATTTTTTCACCCTGTGTTTAAATTATTAATTATAATGTTTCGGTTTAGACTTTGTTTTTGAAAGAATGATTAAGACTAACTTTCATCACCATAGGTTTCAATAAAATCCCACCAATAATATCGGTAAACCTATACTCGAGAAAGCAATTTTTGTGATTACTGATAAATTCAAAAAAAAATTAAAAAACTTTTAGATCAGTTTCCATTTTTTTAATCGATAACTCGGCTTCCAAAGTGTCCCACGCAGAAAACATTTCAAAGATCAACTAATTTTACAAAATTTATAATCATTTAAAATAATAAAATGTTTTATTCAAAGTTAAGGTAAAAAAATTTTCAATATGGGAATTAAAACAAAAATTTTCAAACACTTATTTGAATTTATCAATAAAATTGATTTTTCTTTTAAAGTGATCAACCTATCACCTCAAAAGGACAAAATAATAAAATATATTATTGGTGATATTCCAAACTTACTTATTTTGTCAATGTAAAGTGTCAAAAAATTCTGATCGACTAAGAAACCCAAAAAAGAAAATTTTTTTCAGACGAGATCAAATTTTTTTTCTATTTTTTTCTCAAAAGGAAAATTTTTAAATTCATTTTATCTCAAACACTAGAAAATTTTTTTACTCAATTTATTCCTATTTTTATCACTATTGCGCAATATCAAGTCTTTCTTGCCAGGAATATTAATGTAAATATTTTTTTCTTTTTTGAGAAAATTCTTTTGAGTTAACCTAAAAATTGATTTATTCAACATATTGAAAAATATTTGTATGTATTTTAAGAAGGACAGTTATAACCATTCAAGTTTTAAAGTCATTTACAAATTTTACTTATAATTTGTGTTTTTGTCATAAGATGAAATTTGATTTTTCAAAAGAAAATTTTCTTGAAGATATTTGGGAATTTGTTAATTTTATCCATAAAAATTCAAAATCGTTTTTTTTATTACAAATATGATTTGAATTATTAACAAAATTCTTGTGAATCAGACAAAACGATTTTTAAAAAATTTTTTTTTGTAATTTATTTCTTTTTTTTATTTTAAAACGAGAAAATTACTGTTTTAAAATTATAAAGAATAAAAAGTATTTTTGTACTCTTTCGGTTTCTCGTTCTTAGATGGACCTTCTTCTTTGCATAAGGGTACTCATAAATTTCTGGCCCGCTTGTTTTCAGAGGACAATGTATGTTCAAAATATTTAGCGCTTATAAAGGTTTCGAAAGAGAACGATTAAACTTACATTATTACTAAAATGCACAATCCCATAATTTCCCCCAACAACGCCAGGATTTCATTTCATTTTATCACTAACGCGACTAACGATTGTTGACTTTCTCGTTCGCCCAATATTTGGATAAGATCTTTTTTCCGACAGGATATTGATCGGTCTGATTTCGAGATCAAATATTGCCAGACCGTGGAGCACCTTAGAGCC